>CM035407.1:7271093-8631093 GCA_020310875.1 Ceratopteris richardii
GGCTACTTATCAAGTTAGTACTTGCAACTTATGTGAAAATCATGAACATGGCTAGTTTGAAGGTATGTAAAGCTTATGCTTTCTTGTAATTTGAGGTAATTCTTGAATCTAAATGAGAGTATATACCACATACTCCCCATACATATGGATTTCCTTAGAGACCTTGGTTCCCTTTTTTCTTCATTCCTTCTCTCAAATTCAAAATTGAAATAGTAATACATGTGATTAACATGAAGCTCCATGCTCTTTCACTTTGGAACCATAATATCAGAGATTTCATGGAAAGAACGCTCTTCATTCAGGGACTCTTCATATGCAGTAGTTGCATCTAAATTGCATTTTCCCTTTTAATCCTTTCCTTTCAACCGTGTGGGTCCAAAACCAAAAGGCAAAGAAAAGAAGAAGCCCCTCTATCCTCCTTTCTATATAGATGAGAGAGGAGAGTCAAGATCTTCTCCCTCTCACTACCTGTGCCATACATGGCCTCTCACGAGTGTGCATTGCTCATATTTGAACAGATCTTGAAAATCTTCTTACAAGTATTTGATATCAAGATAAATGGGCAATATGGATAGCTCATTGACCTATGCATGGACCAACATGAGTTGAATCCCTGCCTTGCGTACTGTTCAAAAATCAGATATTTGAGCTTTGATACCAATGTCATTTATTGTCCTCTTGAAAAATATCATGTAATGTCCTTTTGAAAAATATCATGTAATGTCCTTTTGAAAAATTTCATGTAATGTCCTTTTGAAGGGGTCGCATAGCCATTGGTAACTTGGTAGGATGGGATTGGCTAGCCATTTCTTATTACACACACACACACACATACATAAAATTACGTTCTTTTTGCCTTCCAACCATTGTCCATGATTTCTCACGTCTATTACAGATGATATATCATTTCTCTCTAACTCTCTCTCCTACTTCAAATGGTATAAGTACCCATGTGATGCCATGTGGCATCTTTCTCAAAAGGTGATTCACACCCAATGAATATCATTTGACATCTGTCACACTCAAGTTCCATTCTCTTGTTTATAACTTATCTAAAATTTTGTGTGCAAGGGCGTGCTCTTGGGTTCTTTAGTGCACTATTGTATATTGCTTATGTAGAAAGTGAAGGCTTAGGCTCTAATCGATGCATAGAGTTCAATTTGTTTTTTTCAAGTAAGTAAAGTTAGAGACCATCCCCGAAAGCCACTAATCCATTTGCATAAGCTTTTGAAGTCCAAGATTATGAGATCCTACCAGGATTCCTCTTTAAAGATCTTGTTCAAGGATCTTTTTCTCAAAGATCTTATAACTCGGATCGTTTCCTTAGAGATCCATTTTGGGATCTTGTCATCAAGGATCTTGTCTTAGGATCATACCCATAAAGATCCAATTTTGGGGTCTTTTCCTCTAAGATCTTGGCCAAGAGCCCATCTATGTCAGATTCCACCTTGTTTGAGGCTAAAGCTATAAGGTGAGGATTAATGTACTTGTTGAGATATTCTGAGCTTAATTTATGCATATCCTACATTCTATATGAAATCCTTTTTTATTGGGGCTTTTGCATGAGATCTTGTTTTGGGTCATGTTTTGCTCTTTTTGCTCACAATGAAAATCGTACTTGATTCCTAGCTTAGTTCTTCTTCCACATCCTCAACAAGTCTCTATCTAGGATCCTACCTACCAAGATCTTAGAATCTAGCTTTACCCTATCATAGAATCCCAAGAAGGCAGTTGAGTGTTCTTAGAGAAGACCAAGATATAAATGGTGAATACCATGGCATAACTTTTGAGAGATATGGAAAACCCTAAAGTTGAATCTGTTCATATAATCCATGTAAAGGGAGAGTACTCGATCAAATCAAAAGCTTTGGTTCCCACTTCTCAATGGATGATTGCAGACAATATATTGTGAGTGTGAATGTGCCTCTAGATCACTCCCTTTTTGCTGATTTGGAAGCTTCTACCAAACGAGCAATGTGTTGGAAAGAATTACCACAAGGAATGGACATCTTGGAGTGAAATCAAAGAATACTAGGAGAAGTTGATGATTGTGATTAGGTCCACAATAATGAAGAGGAACTATCATATGTGACTAGGTCTTGACATGCAATCAAAATTCACCATGGTGGCTATAATGCAAAGCTTTATTATATCATTGACACGTGAGAAGCTTTCTGGTTTCTTCTATTTCCTATGTAAGGCAAACATACATAGAATTGAGTGATCAAAGATAATGAACCATAGATACATTCATGAACAATCAAAGATCATGACCCATAAAGACAGGTGGATGATGAGAGGTAAGAGTATATTCCTCTCCTAGAGATCTATCATGATCAACACTACAACCAAGGAGAACTGATCTTTGAGAATGATGTGCCATGTGTGCTAGCAAAATAAACATGAGTCTAAGGTTCAATCGAATCAACCAAAAATGTATATCCAACCACTTGAGCATCCAAAGCCTAATCACCCCATCCAAAAAATTGATTTGGGAACATGTCTCTGGCCTTCATAAGTCATGAGATTTGTGCGTAGTTTTTATGACGGACAAGTCGATCCTAATAACATGGAGTGAAATTTCTTGAAGTGATTACACGACAATGGGTGGATGATATTTTCACATAATACCATGCATCTGGGCTAACACTATGAGGAGCAATATTATCATGGTTCCAATTGCTCAATGTGGAAGAGTTTCAAGACATTGATAAAATTCTTTGGATGTTTGTAAAAAAGTAGACATGACACTTCGGGAAGAGTTCACAAACTTTAAGAAAGCCCTAGTGAGAGGATAAAGGAAGCGGTCAGAAAATTCAAACAATGTTGTTTATGAGAAAATCATGGCACATTTTCTAGACAGTGAGACAAATGGAAGAGTAAGGACTAATGTTTTTTGCATGCAACCCACCTCACTAGTGGATTTCATAACAAAAATGCATCATTGTTGATGATAACCTAAGCCATGAGGCA
Organism: Ceratopteris richardii; assembly: GCA_020310875.1. NCBI lineage: Eukaryota > Viridiplantae > Streptophyta > Polypodiopsida > Polypodiales > Pteridaceae > Ceratopteris > Ceratopteris richardii. Next base: position 7,274,067 of record CM035407.1, read on the forward strand.
ATTCTAGATGAACCTCAGGTTAAGCAAACCAAGAGTTTGACATCTATTCCTCCTTCCATGGGCAATTTCTACAAGACTTGCATGGGCTCAAAGAATTATTAGGATCAAACTTTTGAAGAGCACATGTATTGGCACTACCAACAACTATGATCACACTAGGATCCATCTTGAGTACTCTCCATCCATATAGCACGCTTGAATTCTAAGATCTGAACTCACCCCTAGAGCTTCTCCTCTTTACACTCTTCAAGAGAGGCCATGATTGGGAGTCCCTCTTGAATTATTAGAAGAACTAGTAGTGGGGCCACTACCTTTGGCAAATAATCAAAGAGCTCTAGCAAACTATGTCAGAGTGTGCAATATGACTAACAAAATTGTAGTGCCAGTAGCTCTTGTAACCACTAAGCAATCAATATGGGCCACACCATGAAATGAAACCCAACCTATCTTCATAGCATCAAGAGAAAACTTTGGATAGTCAGGGGATGAATCATCAACAACATGAACATGAAGGCAAGAGTTATGATCATCCAAAGGATTGTAAAAGTTCACTCTCTTACCCCATGATTCAAGGATCCATATGTGTACATCCAATAGTCACATCAATGACAAGTGCAAGATGAGGAACCAATGGTATGCTCCCACACCAAGAGTGCATATGCTCATTTTATAGCTTATGGGTAGAGAGAAGAAAAATCCTTCCATACACTTAGTGACACATGTACCATCAACTAATGAAATCAATCAAGATGTGTCGCCTAAATTGGTCAAGAGAGATCAAGTGAAAGATCATGTAGTTCAAGTGAGTTGAGAGCATCATTTTGAAGATAAAAATCTATAGGAAGGGAATAGGGAACTATCTCTAGAAACCAAGAAGAGAGACATAAAAGCCTCAACGAGAAAAGAACCCATGAAAATGGAAACATAAAGTTGAGGAGCTGGAGAGCCACTCAAAACAAGTGCAAGAACAAACTAAAAAGGCATAAAACCAACAAAAAGAAGTTTTTCCTCAATCTTGGAATGTGATGTAAGGTTAAGACCATGAACTCAATCAAGTGAAGCAATTGCAATAGCAAGTCCTAAGAAAATTTGAAGAAGGACCCTCCATAGAATACCATTATAAATGATACTCCCAATTGGATATAGAGTGTAGCTTAAACTTAAAAAAAAAATGATTCAAGTTGCACAACAATTATTGGAAAGGATCCCTTAGCTAAGTTTTCCAATATGAATCCTAAGAGAATAATCCAAATAGTTGATGAGGCAAGAAAAGGATAGAAGGATCAAAATCTTGGAACAAACATTGTGATTGAAAAAGATAATGGAGATCCTACAAGAAAAGACATATGGGTCCCATATCTAAATTTTAGTGAAGAAAAAAAGCCATGGGAGAAAGTGCAAGAAGCTCGGTAGAAAAAGAATTCAATCAAAGGTTGTCTTTCAATTGGATCTACAATAGAGACAAATCCACGAGGAAGTGCAATCAGGTGAGGTTGATTGTGATGTGGCTCCTAGTCTAATATCACTACCAAGATACCTCGGAGACTATGAAGAGAGGTAAGAAATGTAGATAGGCCACCACATTGTAGCTTACAAGAAAAGATAAAGCAAATGAGCTAGACTCAGAATTCATAGAGGAACTGAAGAAGGCATGTATGCAATGTACCCTAACAATAGAAGATCTTCTTAAAGCAAAGCCTCATCTTTGGGATCAAATTGCTCAATTACTCCAAACAAAGCATGATGATCCGACTTCTAGCATTATTAAAGTTCTCTTAGATAAGGTATGAGATCACAATGAAGATGAAGAAGGAAGTGATTAGGAGAATCTCATGAGTGAACTAGAGAAAGGATAGGGCGTGCATCAAGTGGAGGAAGACGATGAAGTCCTGCTTGGAGTTATAATGTCAAGGGGGATGGAGAGCTCTTATTCTTGTAGCAAGATGTCTAGAGACATCAAGACTTCCCAAAAAGCATTCCAAACTCTTCCAACAAGACAAGGAGCATTCTCAAGAAGAATTGATACCATCTGTGCTTGATCTGACATTTCCATAGAAGTTCAAATCCAAGCGAAAGAGGAAAAAAGTAAAAGAAGGACACATTACCACCAACCATACGGATCTTCTATTGTACCTTGTTATGGTGTCCTAAAACAAATTTGGGTGCCAAAGGAGGTTGCCTAAACCCAAGTGCAAGAAGTGTTTGTGTGGATTCCTAAGATCCATATATCTTATTCAACCAAGAATAATATAACCTTGGGGAAATGACATAAAAAAATGCAACCAAGAACTCAAAAGAAGTCTTTCAAGCACAAACAAGTGAAGATGTTTTCCTTAGTTCCATAGTAATAGAGACCTATAATATGGCATGTTTGGGTGCCTAACAGTTAGTGGTTACCCAAAGTAATAAATATCAAATCTAGATTCCTAAGATCCATTCTTCTATGTCACTAAAGGGAACTCAACCATTGAGATTGCATACAAAAAAGGAACTAAACAAGCACATTTCTCCCACCAAGAAGTAGCAATGATGGGCTCATGGAACAAAGAAGAGCCAAACAACCAAGAGCCCAAGGAAAATCAAGAAAATCTAGGTTTCCAATTCCAAGATTCAATCCTCAAAAGATTTCTGATACATTTGGATGCCCAAGTGAAAGAATATTTAGTCTCAGTGGATCATTCATTCCAAAAATTGAGATAGCCAATGATATCCTCAAAGAAGAGTGAGTCACATGCCAAAGCAATATCTATGTTAGAGAACAAAGATAAACTAGACTATTGTGCAACAAAAAGCAAATTCCTCCACAAAGTCTCTAGAGATATGTCTTGTGAAGCCACTCACAATCTCCACCTGAGTATCAAATAATTTCTTTGGACAAGGAACTTATCATATCTAGAGAAACCTTTAGGAGTCTAGGGCAAGCCTCTTTGTGTAAGAACCCTATCCTCATTGCACAACCTTTCCTTTTGCACCATTTTGAGATTATCTACATTTCAAGTATACATTCAATACAGGTCTATATTGCATGGTCATGCATTAGAAACAATTGTGATACCCCATGCATGAGTGATATGCATACTTGTATACTTTGAATATTGCTACTAATGTTTTCTTTCAAGTGACCTATCATCAATACTGCTCCATAAATATAATGATCAAATTGATGTGCAAATCTCCAAGTCTCTTCTTGTGGAATGGATTTCAAGAAATGGATTAGTTTTGGAACTCTATATATAATTTCAAAGCGGACTATAAGAGCCAATTCAAAGAATGCCATACCATTGAAGACTAATGGAACAAAAAGGGAGGAAACTACAGGACTTGGGCTTTTAGTTTGATCAATTTTTGTATTCAATTAAGCTATCATTATTTTTTCACCAGATTCAAATACAATCTTTTCTAATGTGCATTCGAGCAACATTGAAATATATGTAAGAGCTATGTCCTCAAATAGAATTTGAGTTACCAAATCATGAAAATGTTGATAATTCCATGTTAAAAATACTATATGTGAAAGAAAAGGTTCCATGAATAATTTTTTCGAGCACTTTGAATTTCTTGATTTATAGTCTTACAAGAGAATGTTCATGCATCCAACCAAGAATATTCAACCATATTTATTGTATCATACTGAGAAAGATATCATTTAAAAAGATATCTCCAAAGGATTGATGAAAATGGTGATTAGGATCCAAAGCTCTTACCAAAAGAGCATATCAAAATGGACAAAGCCTCCAACCAATGATTCTAATGTGTGTCTATTTTTATTCTTCAGCATAGGGTTTCTTTGACAGGGACATATCCTTCAACAATGTGCTCAAGACCTTTTCCTTTTCACACATTTTTCATCTTTTTACATATTCATAACATGCATTCATAGAGGCACTCTACAAAATCATGCATGAGGCCTTTCTGTGTGTGGCAATAATTAAGGAATCAAGAAATTCAAATGAAAATGACCTAATGGAAGGTGTGGTTTCTAGTATTCATTAGAATCACACATGTTGCAAAATCATGTGCCATCCAAGATAAGTTACCATGCCACCCATGCATGTAGCAATGAAATCCAAACAACCATCATCAAAACTAGTTTATCTTGACATAAGAGAATCTAAGAATGATATTAAGCATCGAATTCTTGACATTCAAATCAATAGTCTTATCAACAAAGGATGTGTCTAAATGTGCATGAAAAGATTATCATATTCTACCACACTAAAAGTTCCATTATGGTCAACATGAAACACTAACATAAAATGAACATCAAGCTTTACTTGATGTGTTGGTGCAAATGTTCAAGCCTACACATTTTGCTTAGCATGGAAGACATTGTGTGGAACTAGCACTTGATGATCCATGTGAACTATGCTTGTAGCTACTTGATCATTTACCATTGTAAAATATTAATCCCTTGAAGAATCTTGTAAAATCTTATAACTTGTGGAGTTAGGAGGAGTATTAGCTACGACTTCAAGTTGAGGGAATATCTCCTAAATCAATGGAGTCACTTTTGATTGGAGCCAAAGTTTTTCAAATTCAAACCTTGAAGTAACACTTATAAAAGGATCTTGTAAAATCTCATAGGGTAGTGTGCGTGATTCAGAGCTCATTCCTTGATTACTTGTAGAACTTGAGTAGCTCAAACTATAGATCACTCAATTCATCAGTATTGAGCATCATTACAATGCCAATGACTTTGTACAATTATGTTCTATAATACATATAGCTCATTGTTCATCTTTGTCTACTTCTCTGCTATGACTATTCAGAATAGTCAACTTCTTCTGATCATATCTCAGTGATTACTCAACCATGTTACATAATCTTTGGCTTGTGGAACCAACTTGAAGTCTACTTTGTGCTATAAAATGTTCAAGTCATTTGGTTCAGGCATCAAGGAGAAATTGCCTTCAAAGTGCTCACTGGTCATCTACTCATTGTTTCCTAAAAAATCGCGGATAAGATATGATTTGCTAAAGTTATTTCTCAGAGCATAGTTGATTATTTTAATGATTCCACTTGCAATAATTAGCTATCTAAGCAACTTGAATTCCCCCAAAAGGAATTTTGCCAATTGTTACTATGGTGTGAGCTCTGAGTAAAAAACCCAATAGGTGTATGGACTAAAATGGCAAGTTTTTCAACACTAGCTATTCTTGAACTAGTCTGTTTTGGATTAATTGTTTCAAGTATCAATTCCAAAGTACATAGGTACTTTCTTGGTATCATTTGCAAGCTAAAAGGGCCTACTTTATAACTCTGAAGTGCATCGAGGCTGGTACAAAGCAGGTTTTAGCAGTACCACCTCACTTCCTTGAGGTATCCATCCATCTCTTCCAACAATGGTATCAGAGCAAGCTGAGGTAAATGTTGATATATTTAGGTAGTGATGTGTGTGAACACTCTAGGACCACCGGGGCACTTTTTTCCCTCTTTAGGAGGTTTTTTTTCCCTCAGCTGTTGGAGCAAGTCTATGACAAGCCTAAGTATTGGCTTGAGTCCCACAGTCATAGAAGAAGCTTTAAAATGAAGACTATGCAAAATTCACTTGTGAACTACCTCTTGTAACTTTTGAAGAGTTTACTTAATTAAAAGTGAAAGAATCTTAAGTGGTTGAGTCCACTTGATCAAAAAGGGAAAGAGGAGCCACATATTCGTGATTTGTGGTAGGTAGAGAATCAAGTCAATCACTGATTGATTGGAGAGTGATTGAGGGAAGTTAGCCTCCCAAAAATTCTAGCTCATGTCCAAGTTCCTACAATTTTGCTTTACCTTTAGACTTCCATGTTTTGATCTTTTCCATCTCAGATTCTTCATCATCCTCTTAGGTGTCTTGTTCTTCAATCTTTGGTTGTTCTCTACCAAGCTCTGGAAAATCGTCTTCAAGATTATATGGTAAATTGACCTTCCTGCATGAATCTTCATACCATGAATTGTTTTCATCAAAAACTACATCTCTGCTTACCAAGAATCCTTTGTTGGTAGGGTTGTGTAACTTGTAGCCCTTTTGATTGTTGTCATATCCAATAAATACACACTTTTCTGCCTTTGGATTCATCTTGCCTCTAACCTATGAAGGAACATGAGCAAAAGCAATACATCCAAAAATTTTACAATGATCTAAGCTTGGTCTTCTTCCATTCCAAGCCTCATATGGAGTCATCCCATCAAGGGATTTTGAAGGCAACCTGTTAATCAAGTAAGTGGCTGTAGATACAGCCTCAACCCAAAGATAATTAGGTAAATGCTTTTCATTTAACATGGACTGTGCAGCTTCAACAATTGTCCTATTCCTCCTTTCTGCCACTCCATTTTGCTCAGGAGTGTACCTTGTAGTTACCTCTCTTTTGATTCCTCTTTCTTGAAGAAAAGAATCAAACTCATGGGAGAAGTATTCTCCCCCTCCATCTGACCTTAGCCTTTTTAGAGATTTACCTGTTTGATTCTCCACAAGAGCCAAATATCTTTTGAAACATGAAAAAACTTCATCTTTGTGTTTCATAAAGAATAGGATAGTCCATCTGCTGCAATCATCAATAAAGGAGACATAATACCTTGATCCGGATATTGAAGCTTCCTTGCTAGGTCCCCATACATCTGTATGAACCAACTCCAAGAGATCTCCATGCATATAACCTTTCTTCATGAATGGTAACCTGTGAGACTTTCCAAATTGACATGCACTACACTTATAAATCATATGTTGTTTTGACAAATTAGGGAGTCCAAGTACACTTTGGTCCCTGCAAATTTGCTTTAATGACCTTTCACAATATGTGCTAACCTTTTGTGCCATACTTCCAATTCTGTGAGTGTATGACTACCATAATTAAAGAGAGCAATGTTTCTAGTGTCTTGTAATTCAAATGTGAACAATCTACCTGCCTTTTCACCTTTTGCAATTCTTCTGAATCCTTGACTTGGATCTTCAACAAATGCTCTTGGTTTTGTGAACGTGACTTGCAACCCTTTCTCTACTATCTGCCCAACAGTTATCAAATTCTTTGTAATGGTAGGGACATAGAGTACCTTACTGATTAGGTTGATGTTTCCATCAGGTGCTTTGACATTGCCTATTTTCTCCACAAGATGTTTTGTATCATCTCCTGTTTTTACCTCATGCTTATTCCTTGGATCTTCTAAATCTGATAGGAGTGCCACATTTCCTGCCACATGATTTGAACAACCTGAATCTATGTAGAAAACATGTTCATCAGATTTACCTTGTGGCATAGCCATGTTCATGATCAATAATGAATCCTCTTTGTTTGAGTGTTCTGTGTAGTTATTGAATTCTCTCCTTCCTTTGTAGCCACCTTGATAGTTTGAATGATTGTAGTTGTTGTAGTTGCCATGATAATTGTTGAACCTTCCTCTTGAGTAGCCATAACTTCCTCTATTGTATCCTCTTCCTCTTTGATTCCTGGAATTCCTAAAGCAATTTTCAGTTGTATGATTAGTTAATCCACAAATAGAACATGAGTTGGAGTCTTGGGATCTCTCCCTACCTTGTCTACCTCCTCTTCCTCTACCTCTGCCATGTCTTCCTCTACCTGCATAGTTAACTTGATATGTACCTGCTTCATCATCCACTTTCTTTGCCTTTCCTTTGTTATCTTTGGACTTGCTTTTATCACTATATAAAGCTGAAGATTGATTACCTTTAGAGCTTTCTCCATTTTTGATAAGCTTTGCCTCTTGAGTAAGTAGTTGTCCAATGAGTGTATTGAAATCAGGTACATGCATGTCCATGTACAAATCCATAGCTGTGGTGAATGCTTCCCACTTGTCATCTGCCTTCAAGCCATTGATGACCTGCCTTACAATTTGCTCTTCATCTATTACCTCTCTAATGCTTCCCAACTGATCTGCTATGTCCTTGAGCTTTGTGACAAAATCAATCACATTTTGTTTGGGAGCCTTCCTGAGAGTTGTGAAATCCAGCCATAGTTGATGCTTCATAGCTTTGGTACTTGAAGAGAAGAAGGCTTCAAGTGCATCCCACACTTCCTGAGATGTCTTACAACTTCTAATGTGAGGCAACAAAAAATCTGAGATAGAGTTGAGGAGATAAGACCTTGCAAGTGCATCCTTGGAGCACCATGTGCTCAATCTTTCTTGCTCTTCTTGTGTTGGTTGACTTTTGTTCCTGAAACTTGGCATAACTTCATCTCAAGCCACATAACCATATAAACTTCTACCTTGGAGATAAGCTTCCATTCTTAATGACCAAGCTGAGTAGTTACCTCTGTCCAATTTGTCAATTGATGAAGGAAATCCATCTGCCATGTTGTCCAACCTTGCTTTGATACCACTGTGAAGAGATGGATAGGTATGTGCTTGAAGATGAAGAGGTGTTGCAAAAATCCTTGATCTACACCAGCCAAATGAACCCCAGGAGTATATGGTGGGCCCTTTTAGCTTGCCAATGGATGTATTAGACACCCTATGTACCTTCCAGGAGTATATGGTGGGCCCTTTTAGCTTGCCAATGGATGTATTAGACACCCTATGTACCTTGGAAGGTACATAGGGTGTCTAATACATCCATTGGCAAGCTAAAAGGGCCCACCATATACTTCTAGAGTTCATTTGGCTGGTGTAGATCAAGGATTTTTGCAACACCTCTTCATCTTCAAGCACATACCTATCCATCTCTTCACATCGGCTAGTATATACGCCTATTGTCCTAATGGGCTACTTATCTTTGTACATTCTCTAGTAATACATTCAGTATTGTGTGTTGTGCTCCAAGCACTATCACAGCGCTTGTGCAGGCTATTTTGTCTTTTTGTTCCAAAGGTATATACCAGTTTTTGTTCGCCAGTATAAGCATCTCGAAGTCTGCTGCAGGTCTCGTGGAATTCGTCTGGGCAGTTTTGTTCAACTTTTTGAGATACAATCAATTTTTTGCATCAAGGTATTTTACTCACTAGCCATGGCTGAAAGTAGTGATGTATTCTGTATGTTGGTTGTTGAGGATAAGTTGGATGGTACCAACTACTCGTTATGGGCTTATATGATGCGACATGTATTGGCTGCAAAAGGACTGTGGAACGTTGTGCAGGGTGTTGAAAAACGTCCTATCACACCTTCCACTGGTATAATTGCAGGTGTTGAAGCTGATGCAGAAGATATCGAAGATGATGATATTTTGCATATTCCTGTTCGTGCTGTGGTTTCTGCTGCACCTACCACAGAGCAAATTCGTTGGGATGGCAGAGATGCCCAGGCACATGCATTGATAGTTTTGTCTGTCAAACGCGCCATTATTCCTCACATTCGCTCTTGCAGAACAACTAAGGTTGCTTGGGATACACTTACGACATTGTACCAAGCTAGGAATGAGGCTCATGTTGCTTACCTCTGAAAAGAGTTGGAGAGTGAGCACATGAATGAAGGTGATTCTATGGACAATTTTCTAACTCAGATCAAAGATTTGAAGGAACAGTTGATTTCTGTTGATAGGTTATACTAGATAGCTCACTTGTGCAGACCGTTCTGAATGGTCTTCCTGATTCATATTAGAGTTTTGCTTCTACTCTTTGGTTAATGATGAAAGGCAATCCAAATGCCTTGTCATTTGAGGAGCTAGTCTCCGTTTTGTTGCAAGAAGATCAGTCCAGGCAGAACAGGTCCATTATGCGTGTTGCAGATCAAGCTTTCCCGGTTAGTCAGAAGGAAAAAGGAAAATGGAGCTCTTCAAGTAGTAAGCAGAAATCTACAAATGCTGCATATTTGAAGAAGGAAGATAAAGATGAGAAGAAATCAGAAAAGCAGAAATTGTTTTGCAAGTACTATAAAGGGAATGATCATATCATAAAGAACTGTCCAAAACTGGCTGCTAAAGAGGCAAAGAAGAAATAGGCTAGAATGGTTGTTGCAGAGGCCTCTACACAAAAAAACAGAGTCTGCTAATCTTGTGCAGGAAGAAGAATGGGAATTTACTACTGACTGCAGTTTTGACCCATCTTCTCATGAGCAGTGCATGTCTGCAGTAGACTCAGATGTTTGGTACTTTGACAGTGGGGCGACCAAACATATTACCTCGCAGTGCGGTTTCTTCTCTTCACTCGAGTCATCCCTACAGGGAATACTGTTACATGCACCAACAACTCCTGTCATCTTGTTATGGGAGTTGGTAAGATCATTTTGACTACTGCTGATAGTAGTTCTTTCACTTTGTCAGATGCTTTGTTTGTGCCAGGGATCAAGAAAAATATGTTATCAGTTTCTGCATTAGCCAAGATTGGCTTGGTTGTGAAATTTGTTGATGACAGATGTACAGTTCATGATCTATCAAATGGTGACGTGATTATTGCCTCTGACATTTTATGTCGTGGGCTGTATAAGCTCATAGACTATCAAAGATCTATAAATGATTCGGCATGTGCAGTACATGATTCTCAGGCTATGTCAGATGCAAAGCTTTGGCATGCACGCTTTGGTCATCTGAATTTTGCTAGTTTGCTACGCTTACAAAAATCTGAAATGATGTCCTCTTTGCCCAAACTTGAGGCACCCGAAAACATGTTTGTGAAGGCTGTATTTTGGGAAAAATGTAGCGTTCCTCCTTTCCAAAAGATGGTTCAGTTCGGGCTACTTAGAAATTGAAGCTTTTACATAGTGATATTTGTGGTCCTATGCAGACACCTTCTTTTGGAAATTATCTTTACTTGGTGACTTCCATCGATGATTTTTCCAGGCATGCATGGGTATATCCATTGAAGGCAAAACTGAAGTGTTCATGTGCTTCAAACAATTTTTGGTTTTGGCTGAAAATCTGTCAGCATGTAAAATGGGCACCCTCCGTTCTGATCGAGGGGGGGAATATATATCTTCTGATTTTAATGCATTTCTGGCTGAACATGGGATAAAACACTAGTGTACAGTGCCGTATACACCTCAACAAAATGGAGTTGTTGAAGGAAAGAATAGGTCGCTCATGGCGATGGCGAGGTGTATGGTCAAGAGTCAGGCCTTACCACATAGTCTCTGGCTTGAGGCTATCATGTGTGCATCATATGTACTTAACAGGTGTCCCACTAAAGCGATGCAATCTATCACTCCATATGAGGCTTGGCATGATCGCAAGCCATCTGTCGCTCATCTGTGTGTTTTTGGTTGTTTGGCATATGCATTAGTGCCTGAACAACATCGCAGAAAATTGGATGATAAAGCAGTAAAATGTATTTTTGTTGGATACAATGCTGAAAGTAAAGGCTATCGTCTGTATCATCCACAGGCTAAACACATTCTGGTTAGCCGTGATGTTGTTTTTGTGGAAGATGCTATTCAACCATTTCTTTCATGTACTAAGGAGACATCTGTTAGCTCCAAACATATGTATGATACTTTGCTACCTCTTTTTACAGGTGGACAGTCTAGTGCTGGTCCCAATGAGGCAACTTCTCAGCCTTTGCAAGTTTCATGTGATGATGTAGATCATCCCATTTATGATGCAGATTTTGATGATGCACTTGTTGATGAGAGAGCTGATATTGAGGAGGCAAAAACTATGCCAAAATGGCTGGTGCAGACTTTGTGTGACAGCAACTTAGATGCACCTCTGTCATATCCTACTCGTTTAGGCTCTCATAGTGCCTCTTTTGCATTAGATTTCTATGCTATGGCTGCATCTAGTCTCTATGATGAGAATGAGCCTGTTTCGTTTGATGAAGCACAAAATTTAGAAAATTGGATGGCTGCTATGCAATCTGAATATGTTGCTATAATGAAGAATGGTACTTGGTCTTTATGAGACTTGCCTCCTGGCAAGAAGGCCATTGGGACTAAGTGGGTATACAAGCTGAAGCATAAGCCTGATGGTACAGTGGACAGGTATAAGGCTAGGCTTGTTGCAAAGGTTTATGCGCAGGAAAGAGGCATTGATTTTGATGAGACCTTTGCACCTACTTGCCGAATGACTACAGTTTGTAGCATCTGTGCACTTGCAACTCATCATGGTTGGAATGTACATCAGTTGGACATTGAAATAGCATTTCTGAATGGTGACTTGCATGAAGAAGTGTATGTTTTTTAGCCCCGTGGCCTTATACAAAAAGCGCATGAAAACCAGGTGTGCAGGTTAAAGAAGGCATTATATGGTTTAAAGCAAGCACCACGTGCTTGGTATGAGAAGATACATGCCTATCTGATTGCACATGATTTTGAGAACATTCCAACTGAAAGCACCTTATATGTTAAGCGTGCTAATGATGTGCTTCTGATCATTGTTGTCTATGTTGACGACATGCTCCTCATTGGTCCTATTGAGAAGCATATTGCTGATTTTAAGGCTGATTTGCATGCCTCACTTGAGATGTCTGATTTGGGGCATTTGCATCACTATTTGGGCATTCAGTTTATGCACGTTGATGGTGGAATGACTTTGTGTCAAACGAAATATATTGACACATTATTGCAACGTTTTGGCCTTGAAGACTGTAAGCCTATTGCCAGAGACAGGTTTAAGATTGAGTCTTCATGATGCTGGAGATGCATTTGATGCTGTCCTCTATTAGCAGGCTGTTGGATGCCTCATTTACTTATGCATTACTTGGCCAGATATTCAGTTTGCTGTCTCACAGATGAGCAGGTTTATGCATTGCGCAGGTGTCAAGCATTGGCAGGAGGTTAAGAGCATCTTTTGCTACTTGAGTGGTACTCGACTACTTGGGTTGTTTTATCCCAAGGGGGGATCACTACCGCCAGATTTGCATGCTTTTTCTGACTCAGACTAGGTTGGTTGCTATGACACTCGTGTGTCCACTAGTGGCTTTTGCTTCATGCTTGGTAGCTCATCTATATCTTGGTTGAGCAAGAATCAGCCTTCTGTGGCCACTTCCAATTGTGAGGCCGAGTATAGGGTAGCTTTCACAGCTACTGTTGAGTGTGTGTGGCTCAAACACATTATGGCTGATTTGGGTGTTGGTCAGTCTTCTGATACCACCATCTTCAATGATAGTCAGAGCACATTGGCAATTGCGAGGAATCTGTGTTCCATGCTCACACCAAGCACATTGAGGTGCATTATCATTATGTCAGGGAGAGGTTCTCTGTTGGGGAGATCAGCTTGGCATATGTGCCCAAGCAGGAGAACATTGCATACCTTTTCACGAAGGCTCTGCCTAGGGAGAAGTTTGAAGCTTTTCGCAAAGCTTTGGGCTTACTTCCTTTTGTAGAGTGATTTCCACATAGCTTGGCACTTCCTTATACATGAGTGCCAATTGCTTGTTCATCGCATCACTCCAAGGGGGGATTTGTTGATATATTTAGGTAGTGATGTGTGTGAAAACTCTAGGACCACTGGGGCACTTTTTTCCCTCTTTAGGAGGTTTTTTTCCCCCGGCTTGTATATATGCCTATTGCCCTAATGGTCTATTTATCTTTGTACATTCTCTAGTAATACATTCAGTATTGTGGGTTGTGATCCAAGCTTCTTCTCCTTCCTTGTGCTGTTCGCATGCTTCCGCAGACGTCTATCTCCAACAATAAAATGGGAGATGGTTTTCCTTCTTTCATTGATAAATTGGACAAGAATAATTATCGAGCATGGTCCTTGGGGATGAAGACCTATCTACAAGGAAGAAGTCTCTATGGATACATATCAAGAGATGAGGAGATGCCCTTATTTAGAAGCAAAGATCAACCTACAAGAGAGGAGCAAGAAAGACTCAACTCATGGTGTGCCAAAGATGCTTTAACCAGGTCATATCTACTTAACTCTATCTCTGACTTCCTTCTCCTCATATTAGGAATTGTTTCCAAGAGACTTGGGATACTCTATCTTCATACTTTTCTTCCAATACAAAAGCTAGGAAAAATCAATTATGGATGGAGTTTACTACTCAAAAGAAGCAACCTAAGTAGAATGTTTCAGAGTATGTGAGCAAGGTGAAGGATGTGGCTGATCAGTTGGGAAGCATAGGAGAACAGATTGAAGAGGAGCAAATAGTGAGACAGATAATCAATGGCATCAAGGCAGATGATAAGTGGGAATCCTCACAACTGCAATGGATTTTTATATGGATATGAAAATCCCTGATCTAACCACTCTCATGGGGCAACTCTTCACCCATGAGGCCAAAGTCAACAAAAATGGTGAACCATCAAGAGGTAACAATTCTTCTGCCCTCTATACAGATAAAGGAAATTCTAAGGATAAAGGAAAGAGCAAAAAGTTTGAAGACGAAGGTGCTACCTCTCAAGCTAACTATGCAGGGAGAGGTAGGAATTCAAGAGGAAGGGGCAGAGGAGGTAAGCAAGGTAGGGGGAGACATTTCAAACCTTTCAACTCTTCCCCATGCAATATATGTGGACTATCTAATCACACAACAAATGAGTGCTATATGAACTTCAAGAAGCAGCGAGGAAGAAAAGAGGTGGCTATTCACAATCAAGAGGAAGATTCAATCATAATCAAGGTTACAACCATGGGTACAAAAACAATTACAACAACAATTATCAAGGAGGATACAAATCAAGAAAAGACTTCAATAACTATACAGAGGATCAAGAGGATTCTATTCTCATTATGAACATGACCTCAAAACAAGGTATGAATGATGAGCACCTCTTCTATATTGATTCAGGTTGTTCAAACCATGTAGCAGGCAATATAGCTCTCCTTTTTGATCTTGAAGAGCCCAAGGGAAAGCACCAAGTGAAGACAGGTGATGATACCAAGCACTTAGTTGTCAAGGTAGGAAATGTCAGAACTTTTGATGGGAATAGGAATATGTTGAGAAGAGTTCTTTATGTACCTACTATCACAAAGAATTTGATGAGTGTTGGACAGATAGTGGAAAAGAGTATGCAAGCCTTTGTGGAGGACCTCCAACATGGATTGAGGAGAATTGCAAAGGAAGAGAAAACATGTAGATTATTTACATTTGAACTTGAGGACACTAGAAACATTGCACTTTATAATTATAAGGATCAAACCTTGTCTTAGTTAGAGATATGGCACAAAAGACTAGGACACATTGGTGAGAGAACATTGAAGTAGATATGTAGAGATCAATGTGTACTTGGGATACCTAATGTATCCAAAAAATGTGGTGCATGTCAGTTTGGTAAATCACACACGTTACCCTTCACAAAGAAAGGCTATATGCATGAGGATTATTTGGAACTTGTCCACACAGATGTGTGGGGACCAAGCAAGGACTCTTCAATTTTGGGCTCAAGGTACTATGTGTCATTTATTGATGATTTCAGTAGGTGGACTATCTTATATTTCATGAAACATAAGGATGAAGTGTTCAGTTGTTTCAGAAAGTATCTTGCACTTGTGGAAAATCAAACAGGAAAGAGTTTAAAGAGGATAAGGTCAGATGGAGGAGGTGAGTACTTCTCCAATGAGTTTGATGCATTTTTGTAGGACAGAGGTATCAAGAGAGAGACCACAACTAGATATAATCCAAATCAAAATGGAGTAGCAGAGAGGAGGAACAAATTGATTGCGAAAGTAGCTAGATCTATGATAAATGAAAAAAAGTTGCCTAATTACTTGTGGGCAGAGGCTGTTTCTACTGCCACTTATCTTATTAATAGGTTACCTTCTAAGTCCCTTGATGGGATGACCCCCTATGAGGCATGGAATGCTAGGAGACAATCAATTGAACATTGCAGAAAATTTGGTTTTGTTGCTTATCTACATGTTCCATCTCAATTAAGACGTAAGTTAGACCCTAAGGTAGAGAAATGCATCTTCATAGGGTATGATATAAATCAAAAGGAGTACGGGTTTTATAATCCATCCAATAAAGGATTTATGGTCAATAGAGATATTGTGTTTGATGAGAATGACTCATGGTTTGAAAGTGAATGCAGGAAGGTTAAATTGCCATATGACTTGGAAGAAGAATTTCCAAGCCTCACGAAGGAGGAGCCAAGCACAATTGAAGACATCAAATCAGATGATGAGGACACCATCAACTTGGAAAAATTTAAAGTATGGAAATCAAAAGGCAAGGTCAAGATGAAGAGGTTGGAGGACATATGTGAGTCATCCCACCAAGCCTTAAGGAGTCACAAAGAGAGAGTAAGAAGCCAATCAGATATGGGTATGATACTTCATTAGTCACTAAGCATTCTATTTAGATTGCTAAGGATTCATCACTTGAAGAACCTTCTTCATATGAAGAAGCAAGTACCAAAGTAGAATGGAAGGAGCTATGGATGAAGAAATAGAAGCACTCCAAGAGAATGACACTTGGGAGCTAGTACCCAAGAAAGCATCAATGAAGGTAATTGGTTCTATGTGGATTTACAGAATCAAAAGGAACTCAAATGGATCCATAAACAGGAACAAAGCTAGGCTTGTGTCTAAGGGTTTTGCAAAAACCCATGGAGTAGACTATGAAGAAACCTTTTCACTAGTGGCTAAGATGCCAACCATCAGGGTATTGGTAAGTGTAGCTGCATCTAGAAATTGGAATATGTATCAACTAGATGTGAAAAATGCTTTTCTCAATGGGTAGATTTTAGAGGAGGTTTACATGGCTCAACCTCCTAGCTACGAAGATCCAAGCAAGGTAAATCATGTATGAAAATGAAAGAAATCTCTTTATGGTATGAAGCAAGCACATAGGGAATGGAACCATAGGTTATCAACCTATCTTCAAGACCAAGGATTCATGATGAGCAAGGCAGATTTCTCTCTGTTTATCAAAAGGAGTAACTCAGAAGTGATATATTTATGTGTATATGTGGATGACATCATTCTTACAGGTAGTGATGCCAATGGCATCAAACAAATAAAAAACTAGATGATGCAGGAGTTTAAGATCAGTGACCTAGGATTTCTGAAATACTTTCTTGGACCTGAGTTTGTATACACTAACTATGGAATCTACATCACTCAAAGGAAATATGTGCAGGACATGTTGAAGAAATTCCCCTTGGAGGATGCAAAAGTGTTGGAGATTCACTCACTAATTAGGCATAACGACATAAAGACAAAGAGAAGTAGAAACAAAGCATTCAAAAAATCAAGCCTTAGTGAAGGGACAAATTCATGTCTGTAATATACAGCATAGAAACTTCCAAAATTAGAGTTTGTTGAAACCCGGATAAAAAATTGTATATAAGAGAGCTGAGATAGATAGATAAAGAGAGCACGTATAGCAGATATAGAGATATAGAAGACGCCAGAGATTGCGTATGTAGAGATGAATAACAAAACCTGAAATGTCGGGTATTCATCTGAGAGAGATGATAAGGAGAAACTACTCAGTATAGGAGAGTTCTCATGACTATGAGCGAAGTGAGGCCGAGTCATTTTTGTACACATCTTCTCTAATAGAAAACACATGTTCATGTGGAAGTTGAGTGCATTCTTCGTATGTGAAGAAATCTGAGAAATTTCATGTTACTGTGAAAGGTAGTTAACAGTTACAGTTTTCTCAATAAATATTTTTCCGGTACCTCTATGAGTTAGATCTCGAAGTATAATGTAAAGTTTTGTATGAGAGATAGCTTATCTTATAGCTAGACGTCTCTACTATAAGTTGATCAAAGAATTTGGTGGAATGGACATGTATACATAGTACTAAGTCTGACCGAAAAGAGGCATCCAAAACTGGTGAAGTTTTTCTTTAAACTTTAGATAGAGTTCATTCAGTGAAGGAAGTTAAGGTATCACTTCCTTACTTCATGTATACACATTTGAAGTAACTACAAACAGAATTGCAGTTGATTCCGATAGTATTCGGGTACAATTACGGTGACAGTCCAGTGAAGTTCCGGTGGAATTTTGGTAAGTTCAAAACACAGTTTTGACAAAGTTAAGCGACACAAAGATTGTTTAACTGTAAGCAAACACAGTAGTGTAAAGATTGAAGTAAATCAATTCACAATTGAAGCTTGAAGGAAACGTGAAGCTTTTTGTAAAGTGAATTTTCGGTGTTCACTAGATACAGTTATAAGTTTTCAGTTTCAAAAAATTTGCTAAGCTACTGATGATTATAGAGGTGTTCTAACATCACTCTAGCTTAGTTTTTGTGGTGTAAGCGAATTCCGCAATAAGTGCTGCACCAATAGTGGTATCAGAGCAAGTAAGATCCATCAGTGGTATCAAAGCATGTTAATCAACAGTGATATCAGAGTGGTAAGATCCACAAGTGGTACCAGAACAGAAAAGGTTCTAAAGAGCATAAAAGGTTTCTCAGAAGAAGAAACAGAAAGAGAATTTGAAGAATTCTCATAAAGAAAGGTGAAAGTTAACAAACGGCGTCAAGAAATGTTTCGAAGTCATTCTCAAAGGTAAAGGTCTACAAAAGGTAAAATCCTTTAACGTTACACTCACCGGAAGTAACAAAAACAAGAAGATCATGGCAGATCGTATCTCAATTGATAAATTGGACAGAGATAATTATCCGGCATGGGTAATGTGCATGGAAGCCTTACTTATGAGTAGGGACTTAATGATATATGTGACAGGAGAAGAAAAGAAGCCGACTTTTGAAGACGACAGTCAACCGAAGAAAGAAGAGTTAGAAGCCTTGAAGCTGTGGCAGAAGAAAGATGCAACGGCAAGAGCTTATGTTTACAATACCATTACAGATCATCTATTACCGCACATTAGAGGTCTGGAGAAAGCAGAAGATATATGGAGAGCGTTGGAAGATCACTTCCAAAATACTACGAAAGCTAGAAAGGCTAACTTATGGTCGGAGTTCACAACATTCAAGAAAAAGCAAAGTCAAAGCATTAGTGATTATGTCACTAAGATGAAGGACTTGGAAGACAATCTTGGATCGATTGGTGAAGATATCGAAGACCACAGGTTAATAGCGCAAGTGCTTACAGGTTTGAGAGGAGATGAAAGGTGGAAACCTTTTGTACTCTCAATTGAACTGTCTTTGAATCATTTTGTACCAGATTTAAATCAGTTACGTGGACTAATGCTAACGTTTGAGCAAGATTTGAAGACAGATGGAGAAAAAGGACATAGTTCGGCTATGTATGCAAAGAATAAGAAGAGAGGTGATAAAGGTAAAGAAAAAGATGAAGAAGAAGTGACTGCTCAAGCAAATTATGCAAGAGGACGAGGTAATGTCAGAAATAAAAGAGGTAATACAAAAGGTAGAGGTAATCAGAAGAAGGCTTGCTGGATCTACGGATTAAGCAATCATTTGGCTCATGATTGCCGGCATAATTCACAAGGATCAAACCAGAATTAGAACAATAACAGTAGAGGCATAAGCGGAAGATATAAAAAAGGAAGACAAAGCCAAAGAGGCGGATATGGTAGAGGTGGAGCAAGAAGTTGGGGACAGAATCAGTCTCACAACACTACCTACTACAACTATGTGAATGATACGCAGATTGAGGATCATACGACGTTGAGGATGAACTTGATAAGTGTGTCAGAGAATGAAGACCTCAAGGTATTCTATATTGACTCTGGTTGTTCAAATCATTTGTCAGGAAATATAGAATTATTATCAAAACTTGAGGGAGGTATTTCAAATCATACAGTACAGACAGGTGATAACACAAAACATAATGTAAGGTCAATTGGAAAAGTAAAATGTAAGAATGGAGCTGACCTACTAACAAATGTTTTGTATGTTCCAACAATTCCAAAGAATCTGATCAGTGTGGGTCAGATAGTAGAAAAAGGTTTTCAAGTCAGGTTTACAAATGAAGGAGTATTTGTTGAAGATCCAGAGAATTGATACAGACAGATTGTCCATGGTAAAAAGGAAGGTATCTATCTATCTATCTATCTATCTATCTATCTATCTATCTATCTATCTATCTATCTATCTAAGTACAAGGAAATGTTGGTGAAGCCTTGATCACACATGGTGATGAGGTATTTACAGAACTAGACCTCTGGCATAAGAGGTTAGGACATTTTAATGAAAAAATCAAAGCTATGGTAGAGAAACAGTCCGTGAGAGGATTACCAAACATGAAGAACCAACATATGATTCACAAATGTGAAGCATGTGAGATGGGAAAAGCCCACAGGTTACCATTTCAGAAAAATGGTTACAAACACGATGGTGTGCTAGAACTCATACATACAGACATATGGGGGCCAACAAAAGAAGGATCTATGAGCGGATCAAGGTATTATGTTCTGTTTATTGATGATGCAACAAGATTGATAACTCTTTATGTTTTGAAAGAGAAATCAGAAGTGTTTGGAGCTTTCAGACATATTCATGCATATGCTGAAAGACTTACAGGACAGAGACTCAAAAGACTAAGGTCTTATGGAGGAGGAGAATATTTTTCTCGAGAGTTCAATGATTATCTGTGGAATGCAGGTATAAAAAGGGAAATAACTTGCAGGTATACACCACAAAAAAATGGAGTAGCAGAAAGGAGAAACCCAACTCTAATTGAGTTTGCAAGAGCGATGCTAAAGGAGAAGAATTGTCCAAATTATCTTTGGGCTGAGGCTATAAATACAGCAACATATCTGGTAAACAGATTATCATGTACAGCTTTAAATGGGATGACACCTTATGAAGCTTGGTGGGGCAAGAAACCAACACTTGATCATTGCAAAGTGTTTGGATCAGTTGCTTATGCTTATGTACCATCACAGTTGAGACATAAGCTTGAACCAAAAGCTGAAAAATATGTGTTCATTGGGTATGATGAAAAGCAGATGGGTTACATGTTATGGAGTCCTCTAACCAAACAGTTTACTGTTTCCAGAGATGTGACATTTGATGAAGGAAAGAGCTGGTATACAGATAAAGAGCATAGTATTGAAACACTTGAAGAAGAGATAAGAAGAAATGAAAAAGGTAAATCACATATGCAGGTAAATGGAGATGAAGATCATATGCAAGCAAGTACATCCAGGATTGGATCAGGTATGAGAAATGAAGATGGATCAAGATTTGATGAAGATGTGTATTCAAATACACATGAAGAGTTTGAACCAAGAAGGTCAAACAGAATAAGGAAACAACCAACAAGGTATTCCTATGATACTTCGTATTTGAATAAGAAAAACTATGCTTATTTAGTAAAGGAAGATGAAGAACCTCTGAATTACAGTGAAGCAAAAAGTAAGAAAAATTGGGAAGAAGCAATGAAGGAGGAGTTCAATGCTCTGGAGGAGAACAAGACTTGGGAACTTGTTTCAAAACCAAATGGTAAGAAAGTGATTGGAAACAAATGGGTTTACAAAGTCAAGAAGCTTGCAGATGGAAGGATAGCCAGATACAAAGCTAGGCTGGTAGTCAAAGGCTATGCTCAAACATATGGCATAGATTATGATGAGACGTTTAGTCCGGTGGCAAAGATGTCAACCATAAGGACATTGATTGCTATAGCAGCATCAAAAGGATGGAAGCTAAGTCAGCTAGATATTAAGAATGCATTTATGAATGGATATATATCAGATGAGGTTTACATGGAACAACCTGAAGGGTTCGTAAGTTCCAGTTATCCAAACCATGTTTGTAGATTAAGAAGAGCTCTCTATGGACTGAAGCAAGCTCCAAGAGCTTGGAATTACAGACTTGTGAAGTATCTCAATGACCTTGGATACCAAAGCTCAAAGGCAGATGCAAGTCTACTGATCAAGAGAAAAGATGAAGGTATGATCTACATTTGTATTTATGTAGATGACATAATAATCACAGGAACCTCAGATGAAGGAATCAAAGAGGTAAAGAGACTGCTTGAAAAAGAGTTCAAGATTAGTGATCTAGGAAAGTTATCATACTTTCTTGGAATGGAAGTTACATATACAGATCATGGTATATATGTTTCACAAGAAAGATATCTCCTAAACTTACTGAAGAAGTTTAACATGGAGAATTGCAGAGAAGCTTCAACACCTCTTGAAGTAAATCATAAACTTAGCAAATATGGTGGTGCAGAGTTTAAAGATATGAGGAAGTATCGGTCATTAGTGGGAAGCTTAATTTATGCTACGCTAACAAGACCGGATCTCAGTTATGCAATGGGAGTTCTATCACAGTTTATGCATTGTCCAAAGGATCAACATTGGGTTGCAGGACAAAGAGTTCTTAGATATATCAAAAGAACTATAAAAGAAGGATTATATTATCCTTATACGTCAGATATAAAGCTGAGAGCATATAGTGACTCAGACTGGGCAGGAAGTCAAGATGACAGAAGGTCAACACATGGGTATATGATATATCTAGGAGATAAGCTTGTAAGCTGGTGTTCAAAGAAGCAACACACAATAGCTTTATCGACAGAAGTTGAATACAAAGGACTTGTGAAAGCAGCTAAAGAGGTGATATGGATGTAGAACTTGTTCAAAAGCATGGGTATTGATCAAGGTATACCTATCATACATGGAGATAATATGAGCTCGTTATATCTTGCAGCAAATCCAATATTTCATGCAAGAACAAAACACATAGAAATTCAATATCATTTCCTAAGGGAAAAGGTAATGGAGAAGGAGATTGAATTGGTATTCACTCCTACAAAAGATCAAATTGCAGATATTCTGACAAAGAGCTTAGATGGATTAAAGACAAGCAGATTCAAAGAAATGGCAGGTATAAAAGAAAAGAAGAATATATGAAAGATTGGAAAATGTTAATTAGTGATTGAGGGGGAGCTGTTGGAGATTCACTCACTAATTAGGCATAACGACATAAAGACAAAGAGAAGTAGAAACAAAGCATTCAGAAAATCAAGCCTTAGTGAAGGGACAAATTCACGTCTGTAATATACAACGTAGAAACTTCCAGAATTAGAGTTTGTTGAAACCAGGATCAAAAATTGTATATAAGAGAGCTGAGATAGATAGATAAAGAGAGCACGTATAGCAGATATAGAGATATAGAAGACGCCAGAGATTGCGTATGTAGAGATGAATAACAAAACCTGAAATGTCGGGTATTCATCTGAGAGAGATGATAAGGAGAAACTACTCAGTATAGGAGAGTTCTCATGACTATGAGCGAAGTGAGGCCGAGTCATTTTTGTACACATCTTCTCTAATAGAAAACACATGTTCATGTGGAAGTTGAGTGCATTCTTCGTATGTGAAGAAATCTGAGAAATTTCATGTTACTGTGAAAGGTAGTTAACAGTTACAGTTTTCTCAATAAATATTTTGCCGGTACCTCTATGAGTTAGATCTCGAAGTATAAGGTAAAGTTTTGTATGAGAGATAGCTTATCTTATAGCTAGAAGTCTCTACTATAAGTTGATCAAAGACTTTGGTGGAATGGACATGTACACACAGTACTAAGTCTAACCGAAAAGAGGCATCCAGAACTGGTGAAGTTTTTCTTCAAACTTCAGATAGAGTTCAATCAGTGAAGGAAGTTAAGGTATCACTTCCTTACTTCATGTATACACGTTTGAAGTAACTACAAACAGAATTGCAGTTGATTCCGATAGTATTCCAGTACAATTACGGTGACAGTCCGGTGAAGTTCCCGTGGAATTTTGGTAAGTTCAAAACACAGTTTTGACAAAGTTAAGTGATGCAAAGATTGTTTAACTGTAAGCAAACACAATAGTGTAAAGACTGAAGTAAATCAGTTCAGAATTGAAGCTTGAAGGAAACGTGAAGCTTTCTGTAAAGTGAATTTTCGGTGTTCACTAGATACAGTTATAAGTTTTCAGTTTCAAAAAATTTGCTAAGCTACTGATGATTATAGAGGTGTTCTAACATCACTCTAGCTTAGTTTTTGTGGTGTAAGCGAATTCCGCAATAAGTGCTGCACCAACAAAAAGTAGCTAGCACCCCTATGGAGGTAAATCATAAATTGAGTGCTCATGAAGGTGATTTGCGTGAAGACATTGCATGTTATCAAAGCATAGTTGGGAGTCTAAAATATGCAACATTAACAAGGATTGACATATGTTATGGAGTAAGTGTTCTAAGCCAATTCATGCATAAACCTAGAGCACCTCACTTGGAAGCTGCTAAAAGAATTTTGAAGTACCTCAAAGGTACTCAAAATCAAGGTCTTTACTTCCCATACACATCAGATTTGGACATAAAGTTGTACTCAGATACAGATTGGGCAGGATATAAGGATGATAGAAGAAGTACTTCAGGTTATTTATCCTTTGTAGGTGATAAAGCCATCTCATGGTCCTCTAAGAAGCAACCAATTGTTGCTCTACCTTCAATAGAGGCTGAATACAGGGGATTAGCAAATGCTACACAAGAAGCTATTTGGATTAGGTTACTCTACTCAGATTTGGGACTTCACACTCATTTACTGTTGATCTTTGGTGATAACACTAGTTCTTTGCATCTTCCAGCCAAGCCTATTTATCATGCAAGAACTAAGCATATAGAAGTGCTCTATCACTATGTTAGAGAGAAACTTGTGAGCAAAGAGATTCAACTAGCATATGTATCTACAAATATGCAGTGTGCCGATTTGTTAACCAAATCACTTGATGGTACTAAGCTTTGTAGGTTTAAAACCATGATTGGATTATAGGATATTCAAGAAGTTTGATGAAGCAATGCAAGACAAGATGTTCGGCTTGAGGGGGAGCTGTTGGTACAAATGTTCAAGCCTACATATTTGGCTTAGCATGGAAGACATTGTGTGGAACTTGCACTTGATGATCCATGTGAACTATAACTTGTAACTACTTGATCATTTACCATTGTAAAATATTAATCCCTTGAAGAATCTTGTAAAAGCTTATAACTCGTGGAGTTAGGAGGAATATTAGCTACGACTTCAAGTTGAGGGAATATCTCCTAAATCAATGGAGTCACTTTTCATGTAGCCAAAGTTATTCAAATTCAAACCTTGAAGTAAGACTTATAAAAGGAACTTATAAAATCTCGCACGGTAGTGTGCCTCATGCAGAGCTCATTCCTTGATTACTTGTAGAACTTGAGTAGCTCACACTATAGCTCACTCAATTCATCACTATTGAGCATCATTACAATGCCAATGACTTTGTACAATTATGTTCTATAATTAGCTCATTATTCATCTCTGTCTAGTTCTCTGCTATGACTACTCAGAATAGTCAACTTCTTTTGATCATATCTTAGTGATTACTCAACCATTTTACATAGTCTTTGGCTTGTTGAAACCTGCTTGAATTTTTCTTTGTATTGTGAAATTTTCAAGCCATTTGGTTTAGGCATCAGGGAGAAATCGCCTTCGAAGTGCTCACTAGTCATCTACTCGTTGTTTCCTAAAAAATCACGGCTAAGATATGATTTGCTAAAGTTATTTCTCAGAGCATAGTTGATCATTTTTAATGATTCCACTTGCAATAATCAGCTAAGCTAATTGAATTCCCCCAAAAGTAATTATGCCAGTTGTTACTTTGCTCTGAACTCTAAGTAAAAAACCGAGCAAGTATATGGACTAAAATAGCAAGTTTTTCAACACTAACTATTCTTGAACTAGTCTGTTTTGGATTAATTGTTTCAAGTACCAATTCCAAAGTACATAGGTACTTTCTTGGTGTCATTTTCAATTTAAAAGGGACTACTTTATAACTCTGAAGTGCATTAGGGATGGTACAAAGCAAGTTTTAGTAGTACACCTCACTTCCTTGAGGTATCCATCCATCTCTTCCAACATGATGATCATAATCTAACTAAATGAACACATGTTGATGTACTCGAGTGTTTGAATAAAGCTCTAAGTAAACATCAATCAATCTATTTGTACATGGAAAAAGGGAGATATGATGAGTCTCATGTCATATATAAGGCTTAGTTCCTAGTGAGATGAGATTTTCTCTCACATCAAGTACCTCGAATGATTATACATGTCCCCTTTGACAAGCATAAGAAATACCCATTTCATATGAATGTAATGATATCTCCATTATCGTGACAAATAACTGTTTGAAATGGAGCTCATAAGAAGTGATGACATAGATGGTACATGTCATCTAATCATATAAGATGCATTACTACGAAATGGAAGATTATTATATTATAACCTTTATGTCCAATGCTAGACCATTGGACATATGCATATAACTAGGAATCTTAGAAGAAGAAGGCATCCTCACACTAGAACATGTCAATTTGAGGAGTGTCAAGAACCCAACCATGCACACAATCAGAGACAATGTGCAAACTTGAATAGAGGAGAGCCACTTTTGCACAAGTTTCATCTCCTTGCTTCCTTGCAATCCACAAGTAAAACCCTTAGGCTTTGCAAGATTCAAATGCTAGAAAAGGAGTACTAGATACAAGAGTTGAAATGCATAAAGAAAAACATGTTGCATACCAAGCCAAACGACCTAAGTCAATCACGAGACCAAGAAAATAATATATTCTAGGATCAGACTATCCAACTCCAAAAACACATTGTCTCTCATAGAACAATGGTGAGCACCAATCGTCAATGGAGATCCACCTCATAATTGTCAATCCCTGGAGATGTGAGGGTGATATGACAATCATGAGAAAGTGTTGTCCATAGATGTGAAGGTGAGAAGCACACAAGATGCACACACATATACACACACAAGCACACACACACACACTTTTGTATTCTTTCTCAACTACTTTATATATCTAGAAATGAATGTCTTCATGCATCCAAGATGGATTAGAAGAGTTCACAGAGCGAACATATATATAATCTTTTTGCATCTCGTGGATAGGATTCCACTATAAAGGTGGGAGTGTAGTATTTCAAAATAACCTTAATTGTTACCCCTAAGTGTTGTTAGTACAAAGAATTGGTGCCCTAGTCTTGTACTATTTGTACTTGTCGCATGAATAGTCTGCCTAGTATCATTTCGTACACATGATTCTTTCCAAACTTACATATGAAAAATGTATGTTCAAATTCTACACCAATTTGGTGAGAATGATCCCTTCTAGGAATCCTAAGTCTTATTCTATGTGGCCATCAAGATTTAAATATCCATTTGAGTGGGGCATAAAGCTAGTTTTCCCAATCACATCCATAAAGATGTAGTAGCAATGGCAACACCTGCACCTAAATATAGGAATACCTTGGTGGTGTGGCTTTGATAGGTAATGGGACGATAGGTATTACCTTCTTCACTTTCACTCATGTCCCTTATCTTATCTATCGAGATTTCAAGTAATTCCTTATGTGAGTTAGATTTGAAATCTAGACTATCTTCTTACCATGGTGTTGGCATACAAGCTATAAGAAGAGCATATCAGCACAAAGGAGCAGTCATGCACAATCCGTTAACAAGGCCTAATAATTTTTTCATGAACTATTTCCAACTCAAGTGATTTCCATCACTTCACAAACACTGTAAATTCCGTTTTTGGTAGAATAGACTCCATTTTGTTCAAGCCGAGGAATCCTCCAGCTTGAGGAGTATTAGAATTAGCTACATACAAATTTTTGTAATTTTTAGATTCCCTTTGAGCCCTCAAATAAGCTCTAGACCCTAATTTTTAACTAGGCCAGACACTAGGTCTGGACAGGGCCAAAACTAGTCAAAAAACTAAAAATAGAGCTAAAGAGCTCATTTTTGGTGGTAGATTGTTAGTGATTTGAGCTTATGTAAGAGACTTTTTGACTAATGCAAAGAACTCCATTGTTCCTCTCTTTGTTCTTGCCTTGTGTGCACATGTGTGTGCATGTTTGTGTGCTTCTCACTCACACACATGTGCGTTCACTTGCTCATAGTCTTCATACTAGTCCTCGTGTCTCCAGGAATTGACATTTATGAGGTGGATCTCCTCACGTTGGTACTTGCCATTGTGCTAGAGTGACACCAAATTTGGCGTCATTGCCGGGGAGAGAGCTTCAAGGAGGAGCGCGTGATGGTAAGATGTAGAGTTGAGACATTGGAGTCATAGGTAAAATCTATACTTTTCCTTATTTTTCTTTATTTTTTCTTGTTTTTTGCATCACCATTATCACCATCATCATCCTCACCATCTCGCACCTCCATCTCCACCTTCACCAAAAATTTTAGTGTTTGATCATATTCCCCTCCCCACCTCATTTCCCTCATTTCACTTGTGAGAGAGAGCAAGAGAGAGCTTGTGTGTGATCTGTTTTTTGTGTGTTTTTGAGCATTTGCTGCAGGTTCTAGCTGTACCACCATCTCCAACAACTTGCGTAGGTAAGATAGAACTTTGCACAGGCCCAGGGACGATGACCTTTGTCTATCACGACAGACAAGGAGACTGAGTATTTTTTGTTTGCATGTTTGGCACGATAACCTACACCATTAGAGCACTCCAAATCACTAAAAGTTTCAAAAAAATTTGTGTTTTTTCGGTCTATCACGACAGACAACGTCTATCGCGACAGACACTGTCTATCGCAACACACACCGTCTATCGCGACAAACAATACCTCACTATAGAGACCGTCTATCGCGATAGACAGGGCCCCGTGACAAATTGCATCTATCGCAACAAACACCATCTATCACGACAGACCAAAACACGACAGCCGATAGACCTCATGTATCATGACAGACATCGTCTATCGCGATAGATAGGACAACGACAGATGACAAACTCGGTTTATCGCGAGAGACAGGACCACGACATACAACAAACTCGGTCTATCACGATAGACATCCATCTATCGCGATAGACAAGGCCCCACGATAGATAACGTCTATCATGACAGACACTATCTATCGCGACGGACAGAGCCCCGCGACAAATTGCATCCATCGTGACAAACACCGTCTATCATGATAGACCAAAACACGACAGACGACAGACCTCCTCCATCACAACAGTCACCCATCTATTGTGATAGACCAAAACACGACAGATGATAGACCTCGTCTATCGTGATAGACACCGTCTATTGTGACAGACAGGACCTACGATAGACATTTTCTATCGCGACAAACACCGTCTATCGTGACAGACAGTGCCCTGCGACATATAGTGTCTATCGCGACAAACCCTGTCTATCACGATAGACAAGCATTTTGGGCAAAAATAAAATTGGTAATTTTTGAAAATTTAGGCTAAAGTTTGGGAATATTTGCACACTCAATTACACATACAATTATGAAGGCCTTAGAGAAATACAAAAAAATCTTGAAAGGTCCTGATTGTCTCTTTTAATCCCCTGAATCCCCTGAAGCCTGAAACCTGTTTTTTTAGCTCTAGAGCTTGTTGGAAAGCTCGTGGTAATTGGTTCTAGGTGGATGTACAAAATCAAGAGGAACTCAAATGGATCCATAAACAAATAAAAAGCTAGGCTTGTGTCTAAAGGTTTTGCACAAACCCATGGAGTAGACTATGAAGAAACCTTTTCAGTAGTGGCTAAGATGCCAACCATCAGAGTATTGATGAGTATAGCTGCATCTAGAAATTAGAATATGTATCAACTAGATGTGAAAAATACTTTTCTCAATGGGTAGATTTTAGAGGAGGTTTACATGGCTCAACCTCCTAGCTATGAAGATCCAAGCAAGGTAAATCACGTATGAGAATTAAAGAAATCTCTTTATGGTTTGAAGCAGGCACCTAGGGCATGGAACCATTGGTTATCAACCTATCTTCAAGACCAAAGATTCATGATGAGCAAGGCAGATTTTTCTCTGTTTATCAAAAGGAGTAACTCAGAAGTGATATATTTATGTGTATATGTGGATGACATCATTCTTACAGGTAGTGATGCCAATGACATCAAACAAATAAAAAACTAGATGATGCAGGAGTTTAAGATCAATGACCTAGGGTTTCTGAAATACTTTCTTAGACTTGAGTTCATATACACTAACTCTAGAATCTACATCACTCAAAGGAAATATGTGCAGGACATGTTGAAGAAATTCCACTTGGAGGATGCAAAAGTAGCTGGCATCCCTATGGAGGTAAATCATAAATTGAGTGCTCATTGAGGTGATTTGCATGAAGACATTGCAGGTTATCAAAGCATAGCTGGGAGTCTAAAATATGAAACATTAACAAGGATTGACATATATTATGGAGTAAGTGTTATGAGCCAATTCATGCATAAACCTAGAGAACCTCACTTGGAAGGTGCTAAAAGATTTGAAGCACCTCAAAGGTACTCAAAATCAAGGTCTTTACTTCCCATGCACATCAGATTTGGACATAAAGTTGTACTCAGATGCAGATTGGGCAGGATGTCAGGATGATAGAAGAAGTACTTCAGGTTATTTATCTTTTGCAGGTGATAAACCCATCTCATGGTCCTCTAAGAAGCAACCAACTGTTGCTCTATCTTCAATAGAGGCTGAATACAAGGGATTAGCAAACGCTACACAAGAAGCTATTTGGATTATGTTACTCTACTCGGATTTGGGACTTCACACTCATTTACCATTGATCTTTGGTGATAACACTAGTTCTTTGCATCTTGCAGCCAAGCCTATTTATCATGCAAGAACTAAGCATATAGAAATGCTCTATCACTATGTTAGAGAGAAACTCTTGAGCAAAGAGATACAACTAGCATATGTATCTACAAATATGCACTGTGATGATTTGTTAACCAAAGCTCTTGATGGTACTAAGCTTTGCAGGTTTAAAACCATGATTGGATTATAGGATGTTCAAGAAGTTTGATGAAGCAATGCAAGACAAGATGTTTGGCTTGAAGGAGCTGTTGGTGCAAATGTTCAAGCCTACACATTTGGCTTAGCATGGAAGACATTGTGTGGATCTTGCACTTGATGATCCATGTGAACTATAGCTTGTAACTACTTGATCATTCACCATTGTAAAATATTAATCCCTTGAAGAATCTTGTAAAAGCTTATAACTCATGGAGTTAGGAGGAATATTAGCTACGACTTCAAGTTGAGGGAATATCTCCCAAATCAATGGAGTCACTTTTCATTGGAGAAAAAGTTATTCAAATTCAAACCTTGAAGTAAGACTTATAAAAGGATTTTGTAAAATCCCGTAGGGTAGTGTGCCTCATTCAGAGCTCATTCCATGATTACTTGTAGAACTTGAGTAGCTCACACTATAGCTCACTCAATTCATCAGTATTGAGCATCATTACAATGCCAATGACTTTGTACGATTATGTTGTATAATACATATAGCTTATTGTTCATCTCTGTCTAGTTCTCTGCTATGGCTACTTAGAACAGTCAACTTCTTCTGATCATATCTTAGTGATTACTCAACCATTTTACATAATCTTTGGCTTGTTGAAACTTGCTTAAAGTATCCTTTGTGCTGTAAAAGTTTCAAGCCATTTGGTTTAGGCATCAGGGAGAATCGCCTTCAAAGTGCTCACTAGTCACCTACTCGTTGTTTCCTAAAAAACCACGGCTAAGATATGATTTGCTAAAGTTATTTCTCAGAGCATAGTTGATCATTTTTAATGATTCCACTTGCAATAATTAGCTATCTAAGCTAATTGAATTCCCCCAAAAGTAATTTTTCCAATTGTTACTGTGTTGTGAGCTCTGAGTAAAAAACCCAGCAGGTGTATGGACTAAAATAGCAAGTTATTAAACACTAACTATTCTTGAACTAGTCTATTTTGGATTAATTTTTTCAAGTATCAATTCCAAAGTACATAGGTACTTTCTTGGTGTCATTTGCAAGTTAAAAGGGCCTACTTTATAACTCTGAAGTGCATCAGGGATGGTACAAAGTAGGTTTTAGTAGTACCACCTCACTTCCTTGAGGTATCCATCCATCTCTTCCAACATGATGATCATAATCTAACTAAATGAAAACATGTTGATATACTTGAGTGTTTGAATAAAGCTCTAAGTAAACATCAATCAATCTATTTGTACATGGAAAAAGGGAGATATGATGAGTCTCATGTCATATATAAGGCTTAGTTCCTAGTGAGATGATTTTTTCTCTCACATCAAGTACCTCGAATGATTATACATGTCCCCTTTGACAAGCATAAGAAATACCCATTTCATATGAATGTAATGATATATCCATTATCGTGCAAATAACTGTTTGAAATGGAGCTCAGAAGAAGTGATGACATAGATGGTACATGTCATCTAATCATATAAGATGCATTACTAGGAAATGTAAGATTATTATATTATAACCTTTATGTCCAATGCTAGACCATTGGACATATGCATATAACTAGGAATCTTACAAGAAGAAGTCGTCCTCAGAGTAGAGGAACATGTCAATTTGAGGAGTGTCAAGAACCCAACCATGCACACAATCAGAGACAATGTGCAAACTTGAATAGAGGAGAGCCACTTTTGCACAAGTTTCACCTCCTTGCTTCCTTGCAATCCACAAGTAAATCCCTTAGGTTTTGCAATATTCAAATGCTAGAAAAGGAGTACTAGATACAAGAGTTGAAATGCATAAAGAAAAACATGTTTGTAGCTAAGTGATGAGTAGCACCTCCTTTAATATCAATCCGGGAAGACATGAGGATGGTATGAAGACCTCGAGCAAGTGAAGGCACAAATGTGTGAGTGAGAAGCACACAAACATGCACACACATACACACACACGCGCACACACGGCAAGAACAAAGAGAGTAAGACAATGGAATTACTTCTATTACAAACAAGTTCTCATACAAGCTCAAAACTACAAGAAGCTCTCCAAAAATGAGCTCTCTAGCTCTATTTATAGTTTTTGACTAGCTTTGGCCCTGTCCAGACCTAGTGTCCGGCCTAGTTAAAAATTAGGTTGTAGGGCTTATTTGAGGGCTCAAACGAGGTCTAAAAAATATGAAAATTGGTAAGCACTTACTTCTAAGGCTCTTCAAGCTACAGGACTCCTCGGCTTGTACAAAATGGAGCTACACAAAGGTGAAATGGTATTTACAAGGGTTTTTAGTGATGAAAATCACTTTTAACATGATGTAAGGTTTGGAAAAAATTCAAAGGGTTGCCTTAGTGCTAGATCTGCATGCATACCCGTACTTGCTTCTTCCCATACGACGCCAACACTCTCGCCCCCCTAGCGTCTGTCGCCTCTGATAGACCTCTGCTCCATGGTTTGATCAATGTACTACTGCAGTAGGTCGGTTGCGAATTCTTGTTCTTTGATGTGTAGTCCCCTGACCAAATCTCTCTGTAGGGCGTCCCAATTAGCTGCGCCAGGCATATCAGGTTGTGGTGTGGTGTAGAGTTCTGAATGCATTGTTTGTTTGCAAGCGAATAACTGGAGCAGATGAGTTGGGCGTGGTGCGAATACTTCTGAGTGTGCTTCCCAGAACCCCGTGGTGAACATGTCATCAAAAGTTTGTTTGTAATAAGCAGGGAGATATCTTATTTGTGCATGCCATGCATAAGCCACTCGGATACTCGGGGTCGTGCTCATATCATAAAGCAAGTCATAGTTACCATTGATGAAGCCCGGAATTGGAGGCTGGATATTACGTACATTTCGGAAAGTCTTTAACACCACTTGCATCATGTCCAAGATTTTGAGCATCATCTGCGCGGCGACATCTGGCATGGGGTGGAGGCGTGGCATCCAATGTCTGATGGTAGCCATCATGTATGCTACTGTTGGCGTGTCTGTTGGGGGTTGCGATAGAGGGGTAATTCAGCCATTGTTTGCAATTTGCGTTGTTCTGAACCATTATAGCAAATGCTTTCCATGATCTTCTTCTCTGCACTGGCCCAAAGCAAGGGTTATATTTCAAATGCATGGGAGCGTGATCCCATGTTCTTAGCATTTCCGGATAGGTCTCAAGTAATTTTTGCCTCCATGTGGGTTGGAATATGGCCCCTTTTTTGGCTGCCTCTGGAATATCCTCTGGTTCGAACTGTGTGGAAAAAGTAGGGCACTTGTTGGTGACTCTTTTGATCTCTGCGTTGTAGTCGGCCAATAATACAAAATAGGGTTTATATTGTAATTCAGAACTAGTTATCAGTCTTCTAGAGGCAAGGTGTCTGAAATACTCTGATTGAAGTATGGTTTCTTCAATGGTCCTCATTGCCAGCATCTGAGTGGAGATACATTCCTCATGAGTTGTCCCCATTTCTTCTACCTGTTTCATCCATGCCGACGGGGGCTCCTCATATGTGTCTTGTCCCTCCTCCATGATTCTACCTCCTGGAAGGGGTTGAGGCTCATGGTTGTCTTCAAATGTTTCCTCCACTAGAATAATTACTGCTTATTCTTCTATTGGTTGATCAGGTGGAGAGGGGGGTCGTTCATACTGTAACAACTTGATCTTTAATTCTGCTACTTGTCATCGTAGCTCAAGTACCTCATTGGTCATTGAAGATTCGGGTTCTGGTGAAGTTGCAGAATTAACCATCTCTTTAGGTTCTGGTGGGAGTGGTGTAGACACTTGGGATCTTTGTAGTTCCTTGACTTGGTCGGCCAGCTGATCATGTGCTTCTAAGAGGTTGGCATAGTTTTCCAATATTTTCTGGATGCTTTCTGAGGGGATGGCCCAGAAGCTAGCAGGGTCAATTGGTGCCCCTGGAGTATTCTCTATGGCTGCTTCGAGATTATCTTGATTCTGTTGTTGTAATCTTCTGTTCTCTTCTTGAGCGGCTACCAGATGGCGTCGGAGTAGAGCCATGTTTCTTTGTAGTCTATCATTGCGAGCTAGCTGATCTCTGAGTTGGTCTTCTGTTGCCTTACTCGTCTCTGTATGTTTGGCTTCGAGCTGCACATGGGATTGTTGGAGGGCGGTGACTTCTTGTTGTAATGCTGCATTACTCAATTCCAAGGCATTGACACGTGCCTGGAGGTGGGACGAGAGAGTACACAACTCCTTATTGTTTTCTTCCAATAATCGGTATTCTTCCTTAAGCTGGGCAACAGCCTCGAACATGGTGTCCAATGCATGACTGAATGAGGTGGATGCAGAGGTGGAGGTGAAAGATGCAAGGGTTCGGGAAATGGGAAAGGGAAAAGTGGATGTTGTGTTGACAATGGGTGTGTGCAGTGGCGTGCGTGAAGTTACAAGTGGTGATGTTGAAACAAAAGTGGTGGTGAGTGGTCCTGTGGAAGGTGAAATGTCCATTGGATCGGACGTGATGGTGTGTGATGTGTGAATCGTGAATACGGGAATGGTAGGTGGTGTGTTAGTGGTGGCAATGAATGTGGGGGAGGTGGGTTGGGAAAGGGACTTTTTATTATAATTCTCAATTTGTTGAAGTATATTTACAAGGTTTGTCAAGAATGGAGGTCGGGTGATGTGTGTTGGTTCTGAGAAGGTCAAGAGGGGCTCAATGGTTTGGGGTTGGGAAAGAGGAATAGTATTGGTGAATGGAAATGGGTGTGTTAAGGTTTGGGTAGTGGCAAGTGGCTGTCCGAGGGCTAGGAGATATGAAGGGTGACCTATTATAGTTTGATCGGTGGCAGGGTGACCTATATGGGGTTATGAAAATTGGCTGGAACTAGTGGAAGGAGGTAAAGGGATGGATGGGGAAATGGTAGTGTGTGGTATAGTTTCACTAAGGGTTAATACTGATTGTTCAGGAATACTGGTGGTGAGGGTTTCGGAGGGCTGGATGGGAGGTGATGGTGGAGATGGTACCTATGTATTTACATCTGGTTCCTCACTGTTGGTTGGGCTGGCCATGTGGACATCTTCTTGAGTGGTGGTAGGGAGGGCGGTAGAGACTTCCATTTGAATCATCTTCCCCCTTCGTGGTCGTGTATTGATCCTTCGTTAATCGTATTGAGGAGGGTTGCGATGTAACATGATCCTCATAGCTTCTATAATCCCATATGTCTCCGCCAAAAGGTTCAATGATTCCATAGAATGGGGGTCCGCGTTCTCTGCTTGAAGCATTTGATTCACCATCGCTCTATTTGCCTACTCTGATAGCTTATGCCTCTTTTGTACCTGCTTGATCATTTTGTAGAGCCGTTTGAGTTGTGCGGTGTAAGCAGGGGCTTCCTCCTCACTCTCCTCCGAAGCATTCCTCTGCATCTCCACTTGTTCGTGTGTGCCTCTCGCCTGAGTGTATTGTGCCTCATCCTCCCAATGTACTCTTCGTGCTTCACCATGTGGTCGTGCTCTCTGGGATGAAGATTCAGGGCCGTCGGTCTCAGAGAAAAACTCACTCTCAGATAATTGGGCTGTCTGCAGGAAGCTTTCAAAGTCAAAATTTGGATCCTCTGCCAAAGTAGCCATGGAGGCAAACTCAGCGTCCGTGGGTAGTGGAGGGGCTGATGGAGTGGGTTGTACCATGCCCCCTGATTGTGGTCCATGGAGATGAATCGTAAAAGGGGCTACTTGGTCTTCTTCTCTACAGGAGGCTTCTGTGGTGACCTCACGAGGAATTAGTACCTGTGAAAGTGATCCACGCATTCTTTTAGTGGGTTGAACCCCTGATTTCCGCCCCTGGAAGAACTCCAACTGTGAGTACTTGAGGGCCCGTGCGATCGGCACATCATAGGCGAGGCATCTATAGATGATCCTTGTAATGGCACAACAACCATTCAAAGTGGGCTTCCGCACTCCTCGCTTGCCTGCTTCATATAACTGGTCAAGTATCCACACTGGCATTTTAATAGGTAAGCTCCCGGTCTCTGCTAGGTATAGCCCATACCAGATCTTCTTATGAGGCTGGGTGAACCGATCTTGCACCGGAAATGGGAAGTGTTGAAGGCACATCCGTAGTGGTATGGCAATGTTGGGGGTGAGAGCACACATTTCTTTCAACTTCTTGAGTTTATTGTTCTTCATAGACTCCGCTATCAAGGGATCTTGATCGGAGGGCACATGGGTGCCATACATCTGAAGGGCCTCCCAGATTAAAGTGGTATTCAACTCAAACTTCTTCATTTCCTCCTGGTTTGATAGAGAGGGTACCAGGAATGTGCCTGAATGATCTTTATCACCTGTAGCCTTCAGAGTTGCAATCAAGTAATAGCACCTAATGAAATCAGGTTTAGGCAAAGCTGCACTAAAATAATCTTGCAATCCTGCTTTTTGCCAGATATCTTGAAGAGCAGCCACATTCTGTAATGCTTCAAATTCTCATGAGAAGAACTGGAAGGTCCACCAAACTCCTCCGCATTCTAACTTGGATTCCCAAATATGATCAGCATCTCCCAAATCTCCTGGCATCTTGTTGAACCAATGAGAATGCCCCTTCACTCTTTCTGTTAGGCCACTTGGAGGATCCGAGATAGGAATTCTTCTTACATTCAAAAGCTCTTTAGGCCTTGCTACCAGTGGAGCTTCCACAGGCGTGGTATCCCAATTACTTTGAGTGCTAGTGCCTGCCTGGGAGCTTGTTCCTGGTGCTGTTGCCATGAGACTCCTTGCAGCAGTTGATGCTTATTTGCTAGCAAAAGAGAGGCACATTAGTGTTGCATAGGAAACAGGATGTAATAGTGTTCCCTCCACAATACTAACATGACAATCGAGATGGTTAGTGGTTAGAGGTGAAGTGTTTGTGATAGATGTGAGTGGTGGTTAGTGGTTAGTGTCATTCTAGATGCATACTTTGGATATGCAAGGTACTCAGAATGCATCTACTTCAGAGTGGATGGATTTACAAAATTGGGTATGGGGGTTTGATACAGGGTTTAATTCTCCAGACTTTGTTTGAGGATTCATGGCTCCTTGAGCTGATGACGGTTAAAGGTTCATGGACTAGATTGTGCTGGATTTGGGACCTTTTGGGTACCCATTTCCAGACATTCCTAGGTTTGACCGAGTGCGTGTTAGTGTGGGATGTAAGTAGAGTTCCTGAGTTGTTTGCCAAGAGGACTTGTGAGTGTTGAATTATGCTAGTGACTAGAGTTGGAGCTATTTGGGCTCGTAAGTAGGCCTTGGGCACCCATATCTGTCTAGCATTGGGGCTAGCCTTCATTGACCGCTTAGGGACCCAAATAGACATGGTATGCCTAGAGTGTTGACTAGGGATCTCCTTCGTTTTAGTCCTTGACAGTGTGGCTTGCTTGATGCTCTTTTGAGACCCTATCTTTGGGGCCGTGATTTTTTCCCCCTTGCGTATCCATATCTGTTTCATGCCACGAGGAACTTCATACTGCCGAAGTTGGTGCTCATGCTTCTTGTTCATCGGTCTCCTCGGTGTCGGGTGTTGCTGAGCCTTCCCCTTTAGATTCTTCTCTGGGACAGATGGGAGTTCCTCCTTGACTTCTGTACCTTTGGCAAGAGTGACAATCCTCTGCACCATAGAACTTTGGACAAAAGTAACATTATCTTCAGGTGGGTTCCTGGAGGGACCAGGAGTTGGTGCCTGTTCTAATGGTTTGAGTGGTTGATTTTCTAATTCAATCGTAAGGCGGCTTTGGCCTACCCAAGCCTGAAGAAGTCCACTTCTTAGGTTGAGGTTAACTGCGTGATCATAGATCCAGTCTTGGCCCAAGACGAGAGGTTCGGTAAGATCCTCGTCTTCACATACTAGTACTTTTGCTGGCATGAGGACCTCTTGAATGTAGAGGGGAAGTTCCACCTCTCCCATGCAAGGGGTTTCAACACTTCCTAATCCTATCAGATATGCTTCTAGGGGTTTTACCTCCAATTGCAATTGTTGGCAATAAGAAAGCCAAACTGCACTAATGGCCGCTCCTGAATCAATTAAAGCTCTCACGGTCCTTGCACTCTCTCCTTGTCCTACTTCTAGGGTCACAAAAGGTCATCGATCAACTATCTTACGGGCCAGTTCACTTGAAGCCTCGCACATGGCCATGTGATAACCTAGAGCTTCATGAGCGTCAGTCATGGGTTGATCTCTACCTTGCCTTCTCAATTTCATTCATCGAATGCGTTCTAAAACTTCAGCCTGTGCTTCTTCTCGAATTCTCTTTTCCTCATCCTTACATTTCTTTGCAGTATTGAGTCGATTGAGCATTTCTTCAGTTAAGGGTTCTTGATATAGCTTGACTCTACATTCACTTATGTAACTTGGTAGTATGTCACCCTCTAGAGTGGCTAGTTGTACTGCTCCGCTTGTGGAGATCCTATTGATAATCATTGGTCCATAGTCCCTTTTCTCTAATTTTCGTGCATGTCGCTTCAATGTGTAGACTAGGACTAGGTCTCCTGCTTTCAATCCTTTATCCTTCACATGTGTATCAAAATATGCCTTTTGCCTCTTCTTGGCTGCATAGATCCCTGCTGCAGCTCTCAATCGTATCTCACCTAAACGTTCGAGATCAAAGATTCTAGAGGAGAGTTCATGGCCGATCCAATCATGCTCTTGTGCTACTTTCAATGTAGGTATCAAAAAATCCAATGGTAGCACCGCGTTCTGGCCAAACACCATCTGAAAGGGTGTGGCTTGGAGTACCGTTTTATAGGCAACTCGGTATGCCCAAACAACGTGGTGTAGCTGTTTGTCCCAATCAGAGCGTTTGTTATTCACCAATTTAGTCAGAACATTGCATAAGATCTTATTTGTGCTCTCAGCCTGACCATTAGCTTGTGGATGATAGGGGGCAGACTTCTTGTGTATCACCAAGAACTCTTGAAGAAGATTTTCAATGACTTCATTTAAGAAGTGAGTCCCTCTATCACTAACTAACTCTATAGGTAGTCCGTATCTAGTGAACACATTTTCAAATAGGAACTTTGCTGTTGTTTGAGCATCGTTCTTCGTTGTGGCTTTCACTTCTACCCACTTGGTTAGATAGTTTGTGGCCACAATGATATACTCAGCATGTGGACCCTTAGCTGGGGGATTAATAGGACCCACAAAGTCTATTCCCCACTTAGAGAATGCACGTCCACCCATCATAGGCTTCAATGGCATCTCATCCTTGCGTATGGGATACTGGGTTCGCTGACAAACCTCACACCTCTTCACATAGGTATGTGCATCCATGTGAAGGGTGGGCCACCAAAATCCTGCAAATAGTATTGCCTTGATCACCCGGTCTGGACCAAAGTATCCTCCTGCTACACCTTGGTGAGCGGTCTCTAATATCTTCAGATATTCGCTCTCATGGACACACAGTCTTAGGTAACCATCTTTACCACGTTTGTATAAATTATCACCAACGAGTGCGTACTCCAAGGCTTCTTGTTCCAAACTTCTTTGTCTGGCCAATGTCATATCTTGAGGGAATGTTTTCGTCCTCAAGAAGGCTACCAGTGGTTCACTCCAATCTGGCACTAGAGACACTCGATAAAGAGTGGCGTGTTCCACTGGTGGTTTAGTGCGACAGATTGGGCATTCTTTGCACATTCTATGGACATCAACTTCCATAGTTGGCCAATGCACTCCTAATCTCCTTAGAGTCTGTAGGGTTCGTTGTTTTGAGTAGTGTTGCTCTAATGCACCTACATGTGCTAATTGCAACCATTTAGCGTACTCGTCCTCCTCTACGCAATAGGCT
This sequence comes from Ceratopteris richardii, assembly GCA_020310875.1. NCBI lineage: Eukaryota > Viridiplantae > Streptophyta > Polypodiopsida > Polypodiales > Pteridaceae > Ceratopteris > Ceratopteris richardii. The sequence continues at coordinate 7,314,229 of CM035407.1, forward strand.
AATACTCCCTGATCGGTATGCTTGTACATAGTTCTTGCCAAGATATGATACTTTTGAGCTTTTACTATCTCCCTATCTTTTGTGTTTATTACTGAGTGATTAGGCCCGTATGTTAATACTGGCACTAATGGCTTAGCCCACTGAGGTACAACTTCTAAATTAAACAAGTAAGCATCAGGTAAGTCATCTGACACTCCTTGTGGGCCCTCTCCTGATGTGAGCCTAGAGAGATGATCTGCTCTCAGATGGGTCTTTCCTTTCCTCACCACAACTTCAAAGTCATATTCCATTAGCAAGAGGAACCATCTTACCAATCTACCTGTATTGCATGGCTTGTTTACCAAGTACAACAAAGCTTGATGATCAGTAGAAAATTTAAACTTATTTGCAAGCAAATAGTGTCTAAACTTTTTAACTGCGTATACCATTCCTAACCCCTCCCGTTCAGTGGTATAATTTCGTTCAGCTGCATTCAGTTGTCTACTAGCATAGGCAATTGGAAGATCCATATTACCTTCACCTGTAGGTTGTGCTAGCACGCATCCAATTGCATAATTGGATGCATCTACATGGACATGGAATGGCTTATTCCAATCCAGTGTGGTCAAGATTGGTGCTGAACACAATCTTTGTTTGAGCTCCGTGAAAGAGTTCTCACACTCATCAATCCACTCAAAGTTAGTTAGAAGGGCATACAGAGGCTTTGCAATGACGGCATACATGTGAATGAACCGACGGTAGTAACCACAATGCCCCATGAAGGCCTGTACCTCCTTGACATTCCTTGGCCTGGGTAGTTCTGCAATGGCTCTCACTTTCTCTTCGTCAGTGAATATGCCGTTCTTTGACACTATGTGTCCTAGGATCTTGCCTTGCCTGACCATGAAAACACACTTTTCTGGGTTCAAGCAGACTTGATATTCTCTACATTTGTCAAAGATTTTCTTGAGTTTGGGTATATGAGTCTGTCTAATGTTGGAATGAGCGCATAGATCATCAACATAGACTTCCAAATTCTTCCTCAAGAACTCTTTAAACACGTGGCACATCAGCCTCTGGAAGGTTGCAGGTGCATTGGTAAGCCCGAATGGCATTACCCGAAAAGCAAATATGCCCCACTCTGTGGCAAAAGCCGTCTTATGCTGATCTTCTAGTGCAATGGCCACTTGATTGTAGCCAGAGAACCCATCCAGGAAGCTGTACACTTCCTTGCCTGCTACCCTTTCTAATAGATGCTGAGTGATAGGCAGCGGATAACTATCCCTGATAGTGGCTACGTTAACCTTCTTCAAGTTAATGCATACACGTAATTTGCCATTCTTTTTAGGCACCACTACAATGGAGGATACCCATTCAGTGTGCTCAATTTCATAGATAAATCCAGCTTCAACCAAGCGATCTATCTCCTCTTTGATCTTGGCAGCATAGTTGTCATTGTATGTGTAGGGCTTTTGTTTAGAGGGTCTGGCATCTGAGGTCATGGGGATCGTGTGTGAGCATATGTCAGGGTCTACACCCTTCAGGTCCTTGTAACTCCAAGCAAAAACGTCTCTATATTCCCTTAGCAACTCTATCAACTCTTGCTCTTCCTCTTCCGACAAGTCATGTCCTATGTAGGTGCATCTTTCTTCTCCCTCTTCTATGGCTACGACTATTTTCTTGGTGGTTTCCTTGCTATCATATGCCTCTCCTGATTGTGCCTCGCGTTCCTCCGGAGTGACTTCCTTCTTCTTCCTCTTCTTGCCTTCAGTTTTAGTGGTCACTTGGGTGGTTAGTCTCACATCATTAGTGAGCTCTTCATGTCTCTGAGGGTAAACTTCTACCTCATTGAAGTATTCTTCCTTTGATGTAAATGGTGGGTCCATAATGATTGACTCTAAGTCGGAGTCACTTGCATCCTCAAATGCATCAGGGCTATATTCGCATTCTTCTAAAATTGCATCTCCCATGATTGGTTCTATTGAAAAGACCGAAATGTCATAGCCATCCTCGTCACAGTGGGGTGTCCATTGTTCTTCATTGATGGCTACATCCATGGTTGCTAAAATTTCAGCCCAGCCGTGAGGCTCAAATTCTTCGTCAGGAAAAACTACAGGTGCATAGGCTGGGTCTTGAATTGATCTATGGGTTTCTTTTGCACCTACCTCTCTGGCTTTCTCTCTCTTCTCTTCTTCTACTGCTACCTTACACATCCATAAGTGAGTGTTTTCATGCATCCATGAGGATCCTGATCCTATGGAATGCACTGACTCAGTATCATCTTTGGCTCTATGGATGGGATTCCATTGAATGGGGGGTACATCTCTATGAGAGTAATCCTTGAGATTGACTTTGGTTGTAATACCTAAGTGTTGCAAGTACAAAGAATTGGTGCCCCAATTCTGTACCACTTGTACCTGCCGCATAAATGGCCTCCCCAAAATCATCTCATAGGCCTGGTTTTTGCTAAAGTCACATATAGCAAATGTATGCTCAAACTCTACACCACATGTAGTGAGAGTTATTCCTTCTAGCAATCCCAAAGGTCTCTCAATATGACCATTGGCCATTTGCAATTTCATTCTCGTCGGCCTGAGTGCTGGCTTGCCCCGATGCTTCCATAGGGAAGTGGTAGCAATTGCAACTCCTGCACCTGAGTCCAAAATTGCTTTGGTTGTGTATTTCTTGATGGGTAACTGGGAGATAGGTATTTCCTTCTTCTCCTTCACTCATATCTCCTATCTTATCCAATGGTATTTCTGGCACTGTTCTATGTGATCCTACCTGGGAATGCAATTTTGCTATTTCTGGCACTTGTTTGGCTACGTGTTTCCACACTTCTGGCTTAACTTTGAGTAGCTCTTCTAAAGTGAGGTTTCACTGCACTTTAGTGTTCTTTACTACCTCAGTATTTCTAGGTATGATCTAATCTTCGTTTCTTATCATGACCGTGGGTGCTCTCATGCAAGTTGACTTGGTTTCCCATGGGCCTGTGAAATGTGGTATTTCTTGCAAGGAATTAGACTCAAAATCTAATCTCTCATAAGATTGGGCACTCTCCTGCTCTTCATAAATAGAAGGGATGTCTTGTGGGAATCGATCATGTGCATCATCCACAAGTTCAATGGGAAGAGGGACTTCACTTTCCTTTGCCCATTTCTCTTCTTGGATCTCTCCTAGGAACTCTGGTGAATACCTATTCATAGAAGAAGAGGTGTCTGGTTCAGTGGAGTTAGGCACATAAGCTTCCTGGGGAGGAAAGCTTATTCTATATCTTGCACTCCCCTCAAGCTGGGAGGAGGCTCCTTTCCCAGACTTTGCAAGTAGCCTTTCCAATCTATCTAATAGACCGTCAAAATGCAACGGTGTTCTAGTGGAGCTAGAGCCATTGAACAAGCGACTGGCTTCAAACATGTCTTGCGCCAATTCGACCATCTTAGCACAAAGCTTTGTTCTCTCTATTTCTAGATCGGCTCTAGGGTAACATTTGTCATGATCTGTCACATTGGGCCCTTCCTGGATTCTGGCGTGATATGCTTTAAGCATCATGTCTAGATCCTCAGGAGTGGGATCTGCTAGGACTGATCCTACTCTGGGTGGTGGGTGGGTTACGTGTGGTGGATTAGAATGTTGGGGAATGGAAGGTGATGGGTTGGAGGGAGATGGAAACGGTGGTGGAGGGGTGGTGTGAGAGTGGTTTTGAGATGCGAGTTCACTTATCTTTGCTTTGGTTTCTCTCAAGCTTTCTTCAAGTTCGCTCATTTTCTGTGACCATTGTCTTTTCATTATTTCCCGGCTATCTCTCCAAGCTCTTGTCCTTTTCTTAGTTATACTCTCTGTCTCACTAACCTCAGAAGTCTTTCCCAAGCCTACTCCTTGAGTTTGCTGCAAGGCTTGAGCTCTAGTGACCACATGCACTGGGGCAGTGGAAGTTACACTTCCTGTAGAGTCTACTACTAGTCCAATGACGTTGATAGGAGTGATTTTTGGCAGGTTATTGGGATTCTTCGAACAATCTCGTAAGAGATGCTCTTTTCCGCAATCTTGACAGAAGCCCTGAATTGTCACTGGTTGGGGTTGTGTAGGGGCAGGCAGTGGGCAATCACGTATAAGGTGATCTCCCTGATATCTAAAGCATGGTCCTCTAGGAAATGGGGGCCGTACCTGCCTAGATTGAGGTATAGAGTTGGGGTTTGTGTACATGACATTAGCATACTCAGTCTCCCCACTATTTTCACTTGGGTCTTCATAATAGTATGACTCGTTATGCTCGGGTGACTGCATGTAGTAAGCCTGTGGGCTATCAATATGTGTGGAGTCAAAACTATGGTCACTGGGATCACTGTCTGATAGCAACGGTGTGACTGGGACTATGGATCTATTCAGATTTTCTTCAGCAGATGCATATTTCACTGGGATCACATTGGTGGGAGCAGGGGGTTGCTGCGCTAGGACTGGTTGAGGCTCTGTTGCCCTTGATAAGGTGGCTGATAAGATTGTTGTGGTCTGCCGTATTGTTGTGGTGGGTACTGATTCTGGTATCTACCCTGTTGTGGATATGGCTGAGGGTAATTTTGCCTGACAGTTTGTTTGTTATAAGGGCAGTCTTGTGCGGTGTGGTTGGTGTACCTTCCCTCTATGGTGTAGTACTGGCTACTAGGATTCACTTGGGGTTGGGCCATAATAGGACAAGCACTTGCCATATGGTCACCTCCACACGTATAGCACCTCTTGACTGGGGCAAATCTTGGAATTTGTTTGCTAGAGACACCTAATTTTTGAGCTACCTTCTCTACAAGTTCCTCAATGGATGTGGATTGACCAGATGTGAGGCTACTAGAGCTATCCGAATCCTTATAGATTTTTGATAGTTCTAACTCCTCACCTAGATTATCCTCAATGTCTATGCACATGCACATGCACTCTTCTATAGTTCTGGGGTCCTTCAGATACACATATGACCTGAGCTTGGTGCTCAACAATCCATCTAAGAACAAAGCCACTTGCTTGGCTGGTGTGGGTAACTCAGGCATTAGGCACCTCTCTAGGTATTGCCTAAACCGTCTTCCTGCAAGTCTGACCGTGTTCGGAGGATAGAAGGGTTGAAGTGTACAAGGGATTGGTGACAAAAGAGAAGAGGGTGTCTTGTGAGGTGGGTTCTCGAAATGAGAATGATGTGAATGAGGGTGGGTTATAAGTGAAGGTAGAGGTGATGACTGTCGTTTCTGCCATGGTGGGAGGTGGTGGTGGGGGTGGAGAAGGTGGTGATGGGTGGTGCTGGGGTGAGATGGGTGATGTCTGAACGAAGGTTTCAGCAGAGAGGTCAATGGTGGTGGTGGGGGTAGCGGTTGTTTCAATGGTTACTTCTTGTTCTGTGACGGGTATCCTGATAGTCTTACCTGCTCGTGGTAATGTGTCAACTCTGCGCTTGTCATACCTCACGGACTGGCGGACTGCTGTGTGGACAGCCTCCGGAACTCCTAAAGATTCTGACAATAATTTGAGGGTGTCAATAAAATGTTGATCCACTCCATCATCTGATAGCATCTCTTGCATCAAAGCTTGACCTGACACAAGAGAGAGTTGATGCCTTTCTTGTACTGCTTTGATTGTGTCGTATAACCTTTGTAGTTGAGCTGTATATGCAGGTGCACCTACAAGTTCTGGCACTTCTTGTTGCTGATCTTGATGCTCTTGATCATCATCCTCCTCATCTTCCTCCTGTTCTTCATCTTCATCATCCTCTTCATCCTCTTCATCCACTTCAACTGTGGTGACAGGTACTTGGGAGGTTGTCACCTGCGGTTGAACATTCTCCACTTGTTGTGCCTCTTCTGCCTCCAGCTCCACGTCCTGTAACAATTGGTCAAAGTCTTCATTCGTGAGTTCTTCCAAGGGTGCACCACCAAGAGATTCAAGATCTGTTGGGACTGGAGGAAATATCAAGTTAGGCCCATCGGTGTTGCGTCTTGGAAGTCGTAGTGTGAAAGGCCGAACTCTTCGGGGTGGAGGGGTAACGTCTGGTGTTAGGGTGGCTCCACGTGGTTGAGCACAAGGGACTTGGATAGTAACTCTCATCTTCTTAGAAGGGGGTCCAGTGGATGTCCTGCCTCTGAACTGTTCCACCCGATTCCACATCAGGGCTTGTTGAATAGGGATGTCATAAGCCAAGCACCTATAAATGATTCTTGTCAGAGCACAACATCCATATAAAACCTGTTTCCGCGGCCATCGTTTGTGAGCTAGGTGCATCTGATCAATTATCCAATGGGGTAAGTTGATGGTGAGGCTCTGTGTCTCTGCCAGATACAAACTAAACCATATTTTTTTGGGCGGCATGGTGAATCTATCTTGGGCAGGGAAAGCAAAGTGTTGCATGCACATGCGAAGGTGTATTGCAATATTAGGCGTCATGGACACCATGTCCTTGAGTTTGGTGAGGCTTCGATTCTTCATGTAATCAGGCACTAGGGTCTCCTTCTCTGTAGGAATATGCATTCTGCGCATATCTAGGGCCTCTCTCACCAAGTTGTTGGATAACCTAAACCTCTTGAGCTCATTTCCTTTTGTTAGAGATGGGATCACAAATGAGCTTGCACCTTTTGGGTTCTTGTTTGGAGTTAAAGTGTTGATGAGATAGTAGCATCGCATGAAGTCAGGCTTTGGGAGCGGTGCACTGAAATATGCATCCAATCCTGCCTTCTCCCATACTGAACGTAGACCTTCTGTATTTTGTAACTTCTCGAATTCTCTTGTAAAGAAATGGTATTTACCTTGCTTCCCATTGAAGTCCAACTCTGATTCCCATAGGTATGTTCCCTCTCCCAAGGGTCCTGCCACTTCACTAAACCAGTGAGAAGCTTTTCCTACGGGCATGGTATGGCCACTGGAAGGGTCCGCAATAGGTATGATTTTGATGGGTTCCTTGTCCTATATCTAAGGTTATAAAAGGACGTCGATCAATTATCCTATGAGAGCTGACACCTGAAACTTCACACATAGCCACATGATATCCTTGATCTGCATATGCATCTGGCCTAGGTTGCTCTCTGCCTTGTCTTCTTAATTTCATTCTCCATATGCGCTCTAAAGCTTCTGCTTGAGCTTCTTCTCGAATTCGCTTTTCTTCTTCTTTGCGTTTCTTAGCAGTATTGAGTCGACTTAGCATTTCCTCTGTGAGAGGTTCCTGATATAACTTGACTCTGCATCCGCTTATGTAGCTCGGGAGAACATTGCCTTCTAATGTGGCTAGTTGCACTGCTCCACTGGTTGAGATTCTATTAATGATCATGGGTCCGTAGCCTCTCTTCTCCAGTTTCCTCGCATGTTGTTTCAAAGTGTAGACTAGTACTAGGTCGCCTGCCTTCAAACCTTTATCCTTAACGTGGGCATCAAAGTATGCCTTCTATCGTTTCTTAGCTGCATATATCCCTGCAGCCGCCCTCAGTCTTTTTTCTCCTAATCGTTCAAGGTCAAAAAGTCTTGAGGAGAGTTCATGACCTGTCCATTCATGCTCTTGTGCTACTTTCAATGTAGGGATTAAGAAGTCCAATGGTAGCACTGCATTTTGACCGAATACCATCTGAAAGGGTGTGGCTTGGAGTACCGTTTTATAGGCAACTCGGTATGCCCAAACAACATGGTGTAGCTGTTTGTCCCAATCAGAGCGTCTATTGTTCACTAATTTCGTCAGTACATTGCATAGGATCTTATTGGTGCTCTCAGCCTGGCCATTAGCTTGAGGGTGATAGGGGGCAGACTTTTTATGTACTACCAAGAACTCTTGGAGCAGATTTTCAATAACTTCATTCAAGAAGTGAGTGCCTCTATCACTGACTAGCTCTATAGGTAACTCGTATCTTGTGAATACATTCTCAAACAAGAATTTAGCAGTTGTTTGAGCATCGTTCTTCGTTGTGGCTTTTACCTCTACCCACTTGGTTAGATAGTCCGTCGCAACAATGACATATTCAGCATGAGAACCCTTAGCTGGGGGATTAATAGGACCTACGAAGTCTATTCCCCACTTAGAGAATGCACGTCCACCCATCATAGGTTTCAGTGGCATCTCATCTTTGCGTATAGGATACTGAGTTCTCTGACAAACATCACACCGTTTCACATAGGTATGTGCATCGATGTGAAGGGTCGGCCACCAGAAGCCCGCAAATAGTATCGCCTTGATCACCTGATCTGGTCTGTTAGTCGGCCGCCGAGTGAGACAACTGTAATGACTGCCGGATGTAACGGAGTTCCTTGAATTACGCACGAAAAGTTGGTACGCGCATCTTGTAAAGGTTATATAAAGAAATGTAAGACGAATGGTAAAGAGAGACATTTTTTTGCCGGGAATTGCCAGATGGTTTGCCTTGATATTTGTCAGAATATTGTTACACTATTGTGAGGTTCTGAGTATTGTTAGTGTTGATTTCTGTTCTGTCTGCATTTTCTGTGTATACTGAAGTTCATTGTAACAAATGTTAAGTGACGGATTGTGTGTCTGAGTACTGGTTCCGTATATGCTCTTCAATCGTCGAAAAGTACCCTGAGTCAGTCTGAGTAGTTATATTACTGCGTGATTTGATTTGACAATTTAATACACTGTTGAGTATGTTCTGTGTGTTTTACTGAACTTGTTGCATTCGGTGATGAGGATGGACTAGTATTTTCGGTAACGTGAGCTTTTAGTTGAGATCGCTATAAAGCATTGTGACAAACGATTTTATCAGTTAAAGTATTGTTTCTGGTTGATTACCACTGTGAAATCGGTATCCCCGACTACTGCTCTGTTCCAATAGCAGGTTAGTCTAGAGAGTTCGGTATGCAGAACTATAGAGATCAAATGTTGTTAGTTACTGCTAGTAACTGAGCTAAGACGCGTATACATGTTTCGGATGTTGTGTTGAATAATTGGGAAAAGAGTACAGGGCCTCTGTCTAACAGACCCCTACCACTCCCAAGAACCCACGTTGTTTCGGTGACGATACTGGAAATTTAACACAGTTTACGGTGAATCACTGTTTTACGTTTAATATTTGTTCGGTAACGATTTCGGTTAGTCAGTAACACAGCGTTACTATTTTTACACTTAACATTTGGCGCCGTCTGTGGGAAGGTGGCATCAAGGTTTCCAGTCATCTGTCAGAATTAGATTATCGTTCGATTGGCAGTAGCAACAGAACCAGATTGTTGCAGACTGTCCCGTTAGTAATACTACGCGATTAGTACAAAAGATGATACATGCCGGTTACTCGATCCGGTGAAACGTATCTCAAGAATCATCAGTCTGGAGTACTAAAGCCAACTTTGGGAGGTAGAAGTACAACTAGGACTGACCTAGTTGTCAAGGAAGTTAAGAACGTTAAAACTGATTCCGGTCATATTCCGGTGGAACCTGTTACACCTCTGGTACATTCTGGTACTATTTTGGCACAGTCTGTCGAAAATATAGTAATTCCAAAACCTACCAAGACGCAGTTGGAATCTAGTTTAACACTCTTGGACAAAGATTCAGATTCAACTACGATTAGAAACGCTGTAGTCAAAGAAATCAGTGAAAGCGAAAAAACGCAGAATTCGGGCATAATTTCGGTTCATTCCGGTGATATTTCGGTACGAGAATCATAGTTTTTCGGTGACGATTTAGCATTTTCTGCTGAATCCTCAGCCCAATCACCGTGCTTGGAAGCGAGTTCCCATACACTGGACATCAAGAAGGAAGGAAAGCTGTTCGAAACAGAGATTCGAAGCATATTAAGCAAGATAATCGCATCGGAAAGTGCACAACGATACAGATTCCGGTAGTTCAGATATTCAGGCCCTAGAAACAGAAGGAAGGTATAATACACTCACGATGAATGGACAACAACAACAACAACAGTTATGTCCACCCAGGCCGACTCCTACAGGAGTGACGTACACAAAGTTTGGTGGATTTCCAGGAGATGATCCGGATGCTCACGTGCACACTTTCGAGATAAGTTATGCAGTTCTCAACGATCCACAGGATCAGGCCTACAAAGCCATTGTCTTCCAATCTACACTTGTCAATGAAGCAGCCAGATGGCTTACAGAATATGATATTAATCATTTCGGCACCTACGAAGCAGTACGAGATGCTTTTCTGCAGCGATTCAGGCTAAAAAAGAATCCAGCCAAAATTTTTGACTATCTACAGAACAACAGACAGAAGGCAAATCAAACCGTACAGGAGTATGCTACTCTCTTCAGAACACACTTAAGGCAGCTACCACAGGCCCATGCTAACTTACCAGATGACATTATCACCCAGTGGTTCATCAATGGCTTAACTCCACAACTTAAGCAGATCATGATCATAAGATGTGTCGGAGCTATGACACTCGATGCAGTCATTGCAATGACTCTACAACTGGAAAACAAAGTCGGTGGATTTACAGAAGATTTGGAGTGGGTAAAAGCAAACAAAAATATTGCAGAAGATATGACTAGACAAGTATACTGCAACACATGCAAAAATTCAGGACATACTAGTGCCAATTGTGCACTAAATCAGACATTCTGCGCTATCTGCAACACTGCCGGACACACCACCGAAAACTGCGCATACAATGCTAGAGTACAGGGAACAACGACTGTCAATGCAATTATTCAGGAACAAGGGCAGCCATCCAACCACTATGTGCCTCCACAAATGAGAAACAACCAGCAGCAAGGATATCGAAATTACCGAGGACAGAGGAATAACAACTATAATCCAAATCGCTGGCAAAACGGACCACCACCGGAAAATCCCAATTTACCACCACCACGCTGCCATTTTTGTGGTGAATTTGGACATATTAGGAGATTTTGCAAGGATGCAGCTGAGTATGATCAAAGGAAGAAGGAACGTCAAAATCCAATGGCCAACATGGTAAAAATCACACCGGTGGAAACACAGGCTGCTGCAGTCCAGACCCGTTCCGGTAAACAACTGCAACCGACAGCAGAAATATTTGAACCAGGGATACGTGAACAACACAGAATATACAACAAGGCTAGTCAATGGACCACAGCAGAACCACCAGTCTTCCCAGAGCCTATTCCGGTAACCCAACCATCGTTAACAAAGGAAGGAACACAACAACAGGAGTCAGCAGCAGGAACATCATCAGCAGCAGATACAACCGTAGACACCTCCGCATCAGCAGAGGCATCAACTTCAACATCAGTAGAGCCTGTCAATCAATCTCAACAGGCTTGGGAAATCTTATCTAAGGCATCTATCACTCTGCCTCTGGGCCAACTACTGGCATTAGTACCTGGGATTCGCCAACAGTTCCAACAACAGTTCAGTCCGGTACCTTCTTGTATTCCGGCGACAGCAGCAGTTCAACCGGAACCTGATTCCACGGTTGATCATTCAGTTCCCTTGATTACAATATGGTATAAGAATCATAAGATTACGAAGGTATTAATTGATGGAGGCTCTGGTGTTAACATTGCTACTGCGGCATTATGCAAAAGGTTAGGGTGGACCGAAATCGAACCAGTTCAATTTTTTGTCAGAATGGCAGATCAATCAAGAGTCCATCCCGTAGGACTTGTGCGGAATGTACCCATCACTTTGCAAGGTACGATTTTTAAAATGACCTTTGTCATACTAGATCTGCCGGAATCCTCTTTGGATTACAACCTTCTTTTCGGCCGACCTTGGCTGAAGCATGCGAAGGTAATACAGGACTGGTCTGCACAAGAGCTGACGTTTAAAGATGCCAATCGTAGATATGTGGTAAAATTAGATGCTATACAACCTTGTGAGCTTCACGCTAGATCGTATTTTGCTGAACCAGTCCATATGCTAGATGGATTATCAGATGACGAAGAAGAAGAGTTTCTAAAGAGTAACGCTGATTTAATCTACAGTCCGTTATAGATAATTGGAATGCTTCAGTCTGTACAGTAATACCCATCACAAAAGAAGCTAAGAAGGAAGACACTGTTTCGACACATGACGATGAACTACAACAACTTCTTAAACCAACAGACAACACAGAAAAACATCAACAGTTCTATGTTCCCGAAGATCAGCTGATTACTTACAATTTAGGAGATGAAGACCATCCGCGTCCTGTAAAGATAAAGCAAGATTTACCGGAAACATTTCAAGCAAGCTTAATCTAGCTACTCCGAGAATTCACTGACGTCTTTGCATGGGACTACAAAGACATGAAAGGATTGGACCCCCGTATCTACCAGCACAGGGTCATGCTGAAACCAGAAGCAAGGCCGATAAAGCAAACCAGCTACCGGATGAATCCCCATTATGCATCTCAGGTAAAGGCAGAACTTGATAGGTTATTGAAAGTTGGATTCATCGTGCCAGTAGAGCATGCTGAGTGGATCTCTCCAATTGTGATTGTGCCTAAGAAAAACAAGCAATTGTGAATCTGTGTAGATTACTGGAAATTAAATGCAGCAATTGTACCGGATCCATTTCCAATCCCCTTTTTGGATACCATGCTTGATAGAGTAGCAGGTCACGAGATGTATTCATTCCTAGATGGATATAGTGGCTACAACCAAGTGAGAATGGCTGAAGAAGATATACCAAAAACTGCATTTATTACCAACTGGGGTGTCTTTGCTTGTACAGTAATGTGGTTTGGATTAAGAAACGCACCAAGCACATTTCAAAGATGTATGCAGGAGATATTTTCTCCTTATCTCACTTCATTTATGCAAGTATATCTTGACGATTTTTCAATTTTCGGTAAGATGATAGCACACCTGTTCCATTTACGGTGCTGCTTTCAGAAATGCAGAGAGTATAGACTCTGCTTGAACCCAAACAAATCAGTGTTTGCGGTCTCATGTGGCAAGTTACTTGGCCACATTGTATCTGCACTGTTGGATGTGATGGCTGGATGCACTCAGGAGATCAAGTTGGTGCTGCTAGACCTGCTTCACACCTGCCCTCCTTTCTCTTCAGATATGCTTAGGAGGCTCCTTGAGCTTCCAAATGACACCAGGAAACTATATATGTGCTTTACAAATTACTTGTGTAATAACCAAATCAAAACAGATGATTTTGAACCTTCACAAGTCCAAAAACTTTCTATTCCTGTAATGATACCTACTCAGTCTTAAGCTCAGTGTGACCAGCACACTTACAATTGGATTAATTCCTTCTGGGAGTATTAAATTAACTTAACAAGCTACCATTAGCAAGTTAAATCACTCCAATTGATAAACTATACACTGAGAATGATCTTTAGCAAAATCAGAGACACCCCCGACTTTTTAGGATCTACACAGAAAAATACCAGAGACTGCTTCGTCTGCAATTTCTCCCAAATGGCTGAATGGAATGACTTGAAACTTTGTAGTGTTGTAGAATGCTTTGAGCTGGTTCCAATGAGCTTTGAATCATCCAATTTGGTTCAGTAGATCTTGAGGTATGCCTCTCTGAAGTTGACAGACTTGGAGAAGATAACACAGAGAAAATCAGAGATGATAAATGTGTATATACTATTGACTTAGATAGTTGTACAATCTCATTAGCTTGACAAGCATAGCTAATTGAGGTGTAGTGGTGTAGGCTATGAAGTAGCACTAACACACACTCAATTACAATGAGTGATAGACCTCGGGAGTTGGACTGAATGAGAGATGCTAGCCCGCGAGTTTTTCCTTAGTCTTTTATAAGGTATCACTTGAGATTTGAATTTCAAATTCAAATGTAGGCTCCCTCAAATCTCTCATCTAAACATATGGAGATATTCTCTCCATTCATACCTTCCAGATTCCACGACTTTTGAAGATAGGTGTGATTACATGAAGTCATATTGACTTTTACATGAGGTAGAAAGTAACTAAGCATAGGTATGTGTTCCTATGCTCTTCCTTCAAATGAAGTCTTCATGAATTAATCCAAACTCTTGTAAAACCTTCAAGGTTGATATCCAATGCTAAGCAATCAATGTCCAATCTTTATGTTGAGTCTTCAAGGTACAAAACAATGCCAAGTGTGAAGGCTTGTTTGCACCAACAGCTCCCCCTCAAGCCAAACACTTTGGCTCAAGTCTTCATCTCTTAGTCTTCAATTATTTCCTGCAATCCAATCATGGATTTAAACCTGCATAGCTTGCTCCCATCCAGAGCTTTTGTAAGCAAATCTGCACATTGTATATTAGTAGACACATATGATAATTGGATTTCCTTGCTAAGTAATTTCTCCCTCACATAGTGGTAATGAACCTCTATGTGTTTTGTCCTAGCATGATAAATTGGATTAGCTGCTAGGTGAAGAGAACTTGTGTTATCACCAAATATGATTGGTGGCCTTGTGTATAGGCCTAATTCTGAATATAATAGCTTCAACCATATGGCTTCTTGAGTGGCATTGGCTAGCCCTCTGTACTCTGCCTCAGTAGATGATAGAGCTACTGTGGGTTGTTTCTTGGATGACCAAGAAATTGGTTTATCACCTGCAAAGCATATGTAACCAGATGTACTCCTCCTGTCATCCTTGCAACCTGCCCAATCTGCATCTGAGTATACCTCAATGTCAATGTCTGATGAATATGGAAAGTACAAACCATGATTTTGTGTTCCCTTTAGGTACTTTACTATCTTCTTGGCTGCCTCCAAATGTGGTACTCTTGGTTTATGCATAAATTGGCTAAGTATACTAACACCATATGATATATCAATCCTGGTTAAGGTAGCATAATTAAGACTACCTACCAAACTTTGGTAACCTGTAATATCCTTGAGTTCTTCCCCTTCATGTGCACTGAGTTTGTGGTTGACCTCCATAGGAATGTTTGAGACTTTAGCTTCCTGCAAATTAAACTTCTTGACCATGTCCTGAATGTACTTCTTTTGAGTAATGAAAATACCTGAATTTGTGTAGACCAATTCAAGTCCTAGGAAGTACTTCAATAATCCAAGATCATTGATCTTGAATTCCTTCATCATTTGTCCTTTGATGTGTCTTATCCCCTGAACATCATTTCCTGTAATAATGATGTCATCAACATAGACACACAAGTATATTACCTCTGAATTGTTCTTCTTTATAAACAATGAAGTATCTGCTTTACTCATCACAAATCCTTGATCTAGGAGATAGGTTGTCAACCTGTAATTCCATGCTCTAGGTGCCTGCTTCAATCCATAGAGAGCCTTCTTCAATTTACAAACATGATTTACCTTATTGGGATCCTCATAGCCAGGTGGTTGTGACATGTAGACCTCTTCAGATATCCATCCATTCAAGAATGCATTCTTCACATCCAATTGGTACATGTTCCAATTCTTGGATGCAGCTACACTCACCATAATTCTGATAGTTGGCATCTTGGCCACAGGAGAAAATGTCTCCTCATAATCAATGCCTTGGGTTTGTGCAAAACCCTTGGCTACCAACCTAGCTTTATACCTGTTTATTGTACCATCTGAGTTCCTCTTGAGTTTATAGATCCATCTGGATCCTATCACCTTCATGGAGTCCTTCTTGGGTACCAAGTCCCAAGTATCACTCTCCTTGAGAGCCTCCATTTCTTCATCCATTGCTTCCTTCCATTCTGGTTTAGTAATTGCTCCTTCAAATGTACCTGGTTCTTCATTCAAGATATCCTTTGCAAGATATACAGAGTGCTTGGTTACAAGTGAAGTATCATACCCATACCTAATTGGTTTCTTCTTTTCTCTTTGAGATCTCCTCATAGCTTGAGTTGAGGATTCTGGATTGTCTTCTAGTTGCTTCATCTTCATCTTCCCTTTGGATTTCCAAGCCTTGAATTCTTCAATGTTGATGGTGTCTTCATCATCTGAGCTTGTGTCCTCTTTCTGAGTTGGTTCTTGCCTGATAAGCTTTGGAAAGTCTTCTTCCATATCATAAGGTAGGCTAACTTTCCTGCACTCATTTTCATACCATGAATCATTTTCATCAAATATGACATCTCTGCTTACCTTAAAGCCTTTGTTTAAGGGGTTATAGAACCTGTATCCTTTCTGATTCAAATCATAACCAATGAAGATACACTTTTCAGCCTTAGGATCTAGCTTTCCCCTTACTTGTGAGGGAATATGCACATATGCAACACACCCAAAGATTTTGCAATGATCCAGAGATGGTCTCTTACCATGCCAAGCCTCATAGGGTGTCATTCCATCAAGTGTCTTTGATGGCAACCTGTTGATTAAGTATGTGGCAGTAGATACACTCTCTGCCCAAAGATAATTTGGTAGTTTTTTCTCATTAAGCATAGACCTAGCTGTCTCTACAATGAGTCTATTCCTCCTTTCAGCTACCCCATTTTGTTCAGGTGAGTACCTTGTAGTAATCTCCCTCTTGATGCCTCTTTCCTGCAAGAAGTCTTCAAAGTCATTTGAGAAGTATTCTCCACCACCATCTGACCTTAGCCTCTTCAAATGTCTACCTGTTTGATTCTCAACTAATGCAAGATACCTTTTGAAACAATTAAATACTTCATCTTTATGTTTCATGAAGTACAAGACAGTCCATCTGCTATAGTCATCAATAAAGGACACATAGTACCTTGATCCAGATATGGATGGCTCCTTGCTTGGTCCCCAAACATCTGTATGCACCAATTCCAAGTAATCTTCATGCATAAAACCTTTCTTGGTATAGGGTAATCTGTGTGACTTACCAAATTGACAAGCCCCACACTTGTATATCATGTGTTGCTTGGATACATTAGGTATCCCAAGCACACATTGATCCCTGCTCATTTGTTTTATGGTCCTCTCTCCAATGTGACCTAATCTCTTGTGCCACATCTCCAATTCTGATAGGGTTTGGTCCTTATAGTTGTACAAGGCAATATTCTTAGTGTCTTCAAGTTCAAAGGTAAACAATCTACCTGATTTTTCTCCCTTGGCTATCCTTCTGAATCCATGTCTTGGATCCTCCACATATGCACCATGTTGAGTGAACCTGACCTGTAGACCTTTTTCAACAATCTGACCTACACTCATCAGATTCTTGGTGATTGTTGGAACATACAACACTCTGCTTAGTGAATTCTGATTACCATCACTTGTTTTGACATTGCCTACTTTAACAACTGAATGTTTAGTGTCATCACCTGTCTGCACTTGGTGCTTGCCTTTGGGTTCTTCCAAATCAGAGAGTAAGGCAACATTTCCAGCTACATGGTTAGAGCAACCTGAATCAATGTAGAACAAATGATCATCATTGATACCTGATTTAGATGTCATGTTCATAATCAACAAGGAATCATCTTGATCCTCTGCATAATTGTTGTAATCCTTTCTGTTCCTGTATCCACCTTGATAATTGCCATTGTGATTGTAGCTATTGTTGTAATTATTGTTGTAGCCATGGTAGCCTTGAGATTGGTTGAATCTGCCTCTTCCTTGAGAGTATCCTCCTCTTTGGTGACCTCTTCCTCTTTGGTTCTTGTAGTTTTTGTAGCATTCATCTG
Source organism: Ceratopteris richardii (assembly GCA_020310875.1). NCBI lineage: Eukaryota > Viridiplantae > Streptophyta > Polypodiopsida > Polypodiales > Pteridaceae > Ceratopteris > Ceratopteris richardii. The sequence goes on from CM035407.1 coordinate 7,331,649, forward strand.
TAGTATGGTTAGACAAGCCACAAATATTGCATGGAGATTGATTGTAGGGTCTCCCCCTACCTGACTTACCTCCTCTGCCCCTACCTCTAGAAGATTTACCTCTCCCTGCATAGTTTGCTTGGGAGGTAGAGCCTTCTTCATCAACCTTCTTGCTTTTACCCTTGTCTTTAGACTTCTTATCAGTATATAGGGCAGAGGGATTGTTACCTTTTGATTGCTCTCCATTCTTTGTGATCTTTGCTTCATGTGTAAAGAGTTGTCCAATCAGAGTTGTTAGATCAGGTGCTTGGATGTCCATGTACAAGTCCATTGCAGTGGTAAAGCTCTCCCACTTGTCATCTGCCTTTAGTCCATTGATCACTTGTCTGACTATTTGCTCTTCCTCAATTTCTTCTCCAACACTTGCAAGTTGATCTGCAATGTCTTTGACTTTGGTGACAAAATCTGAGACACATTGTTTTGATTGCTTCCTCAGAGTTGTAAACTCAATCCATAGCTGATTCTTTCTGGCCCTTGTGCTTGATGAAAAATATGTTGACAAGGTTTCCCAAGTCTCTTGGGAAGTCTTACAGTTCCTTACATGAGGTAGAAGGAAATCAGAGATAGAGTTTAGAAGATATGACCTTGCCAAAGCATCTTTTGCACACCATTGATTGAGCCTTTCATGTTCATCCTTTGTAGGTAGGCCTCTGGTCTTGAATGAGGGCAACTCCTCATCTCCTGATATATATCCATACAAGCTTCTCCCTTGTAGATAGGTCTTCATTCTCAATGACCAAGCCTGGTAATTATTTCTATCCAATTTGTCAATGAAGGAAGGGAAACCATCACCCATGATTACCTTATTTGCTCTGATACCACTGTTGGATGTGATGGCTGGATGCACTCAGGAGATCAAGTTGGTGCTGCTAGACCTGCTTCACACCTGCCCTCCTTTCTCTTCAGATATGCTTAGGAGGCTCCTTGAGCTTCCAAATGACACCAGGAAACTATATATGTGCTTTACAAATTAATTGTGTAATAACCAAATCAAAACAGATGATTTTGAACCTTCACAAGTCCAAAAACTTTCTATTCCTGTAATGATACCTACTCAGTCTTAAGCTCAGTGTGACCAGCACACTTACAATTGGATTAATTCCTTCTGGGAGTATTAAATTAACTTAACAAGCTACCATTAGCAAGTTAAATCACTCCAATTGATAAACTATACACTGAGAATGATCTTTAGCAAAATCAGAGACACCCCCGACTTTTTAGGATCTACACAGAAAAATACCAGAGACTGCTTCGTCTGCAATTTCTCCCAAATGGCTGAATGGAATGACTTGAAACTTTGTAGTGTTGTAGAATGCTTTGAGCTGGTTCCAATTAGCTTTGAATCATCCAATTTGGTTCAGTAGATCTTGAGATATGCCTCTCTGAAGTTGACAGACTTGGAGAAGATAACACAGAGAAAATCAGAGATGATAAATGTGTATATACTATTGACTTAGATAGTTGTACAATCTCATTAGCTTGACAAGCATAGCTAATTGAGGTGTAGTGGTGTAGGCTATGAAGTAGCACTAACACACACTCAATTACAATGAGTGATAGACCTCGGGAGTTGGACTGAATGAGAGATGCTAGCCCGCGAGTTTTTCCTTAGTCTTTTATAAGGTATCACTTGAGATTTGAATTTCAAATTCAAATGTAGGCTCCCTCAAATCTCTCATCTAAACATATGGAGATATTCTCTCCATTCATACCTTCCAGATTCCACGACTTTTGAAGATAGGTGTGATTACATGAAGTCATATTGACTTTTACATGAGGTAGAAAGTAACTAAGCATAGGTATGTGTTCCTATGCTCTTCCTTCAAATGAAGTCTTCATGAATTAATCCAAACTCTTGTAAAACCTTCAAGGTTGATATCCAATGCTAAGCAATCAATGTCCAATCTTTATGTTGAGTCTTCAAGGTACAAAACAATGCCAAGTGTGAAGGCTTGTTTGCACCAACATGCACAAGGTATCCAAGTAGATCCAGATAAAATTTCGGCAGTATTAGAATCCCCGGTGCGAGCTACTCCAAAAGAAGTCATGCATTTTATGGGCCAAGTACGGTGGCATGGAAGACACTTACGGTGGCTTGCTCATTTGGCTATACCACTAAACAAGCTAATCAGCAAAACACCTCGACAATTTGAATGGACCCAGGAATGCCAGATAGCATTTGATCGTTTAAAACATTTATTAACACAAGTTCCTATCTTACAACCGTCGGACTGAGATCACCCAGTTCATGTATTTGTTGATGCTTCAGATATCGCAATAGGAAGTGTGTTGATACAACAAATTGATAAATGGTTCAGACCAGTGTATTATGCAAGTCGAAGATTAGCCCCTGCTGAGAAGAATTACTCTGTAACAAAAAGAGAATGTCTAGGGCTAGTATATTCAATCAAGAAATTCAGACATTACTTGCTAGGCCGTAAATTCACATTTCATGTAGATCACGCTGCACTTGTCTACCTAGTTGGACAACAACATCTAGGTGGTCGATTAGTGCAATGGATCTTGCTTTTACAGAAATTTCACTACAAAGTCATTCACTGGCCAGGCAGTTCACATGCCTTAGCAGATTTCTTATCCCGCTTAGATTTCGGTGAAGCTCCGGTAGGCATAGATGACACGACACCCGCGATTTATGTGTCAAAACTAGTTAATGAAGATTCTGCAGACCCACCTATCCCATTTTCATATTATGATCAGATCTTGATCTTTCTCACTGATGGTTGTCTTCCATCTCAGACTTCTAGAGCAGTACGCAGGAAAATTGCAGTCTTTAGCCGCCGATTCCGGTTAATTGCTGGAGAATTATATTATGTAGATCACACCGGAATCCTACTTCGATGTATTCCACCGCATGAAGTTAACTCAGTTATCACTTTGGCTCACTCGATTCCTTCCGGTGGTCATTTTGCAGCAGACTTAACTCACCGGAAAATTCTGCAGAGTGGTCTCTGGTGGCCAACGATGTACAGAGATATCTCACATTTTGTCAATCAATGTGATACTTGCCAAAGATCTGGCCAGCCCTTGCAACGACATCACTTTCCTCTGCAACCCATCTTACCATTGGAACCCTTCCAGAAGTGGGGTCTAGATTTTATCGGTCCGATTACACCTCCAGCAGTCTTCAGTAACAACCGTTACATACTAACTTGTACAGAGTATGCAACTAGATGGGCAAAAGCCTGGGCTTTACGGTCAGCTACAACAGTTACGGTAGCAAAATGTCTGTTAACCGATGTTTTTCCACGATTTGGCCTACCACTGGAAATTGTCTCAGATCAAGGTACTCATTTTGTAAACAATCTAATGAAGGCACTCACACAGTCGTTCCAGGTCACACATAAGTTTAGTTCTCCTTATTATCCGCGTGCTAATGGTTTGGCCGAAAGTACAAACAAATCTCTGCTAAATATCCTTCGAAAATTAATCATGGAATCACCGGAAAGATGGGATCAACTGCTACCTGCAGTGTTATGGGCATACCGGACTACCTACAAGATAACAACAGGATTGACACCTTTCAAATTAGCTTATGGCTTAGAAGCAATAGCACCAATGGAGATAGTTATACCAAGTTTACGAGTAGCCATTACCCAAAAACTGCTACCGAAAGACTCACTGTCATTTCGGTTGGACACACTCAGAGAGTTAGATGAGCACCGATGGCTCAGTTTCTTAACTATGCACGAAGTTCAACTAAGACAGGCAAGGACGCACGATCGAAACCTGAAAACTCCAGTATTTTTGATAGGACAGCTGGTACTTTTCTATAATGCAAAGTCAAATAGATCCGCAGGTAAATTCAAATTACGGTGGTTCGGCCCTTACAAGATCGCAGAGCAAATCGGTCCAGCAACTTTTTGGTTGACTACATTGACCAGAAATCCACTCCCAAAAGCAATCAATGGCTCGAAGCTGCGGCCGTATCAAAGCGCTACTAGTCCGCATTAAATCATTCGGCGGTGGACCGCATTTTTTTAGCTTTTGTTTTTTACTTTTCATTTTGTCCTTTCTTTTCTTTTTTTAAAAAATAGTCGTGTTTTGTCATAAGCCGCCCTCCTTACCAATTACTCAAGCATGCACGCCAAATTAAAAGTAATATCATTCCAGCACCGCACAATGATAACCATCACTTCCTACCCCCCCCCCCCACCGTAATATCTGTACTTAAGCTCTTCAGTTGCGCCAAAAAACGCTATTGTGTTCTTGTGATTGTGCTTGTGTTTTCTGTATTCTGTGTATCCGTGTGCTGTGTCATGTGTATTCGTGTTCGCGTGCGCAATGGAAGCGTTGGCGAACTACACAGCATTCTGTGATGGTATCCCTACTGAGGTAGGAGATTACCTACGCATCCGAGGGTTGGCCAACTTCGCTGAGCTGCCATGGCACTCAGTGGAAGCCCATCCCTTCTTCGCACAAATCATCCCTGCCATCGCCAAATCCCCCATCGCTAAACGACAATGGATCTTCCTCTCCCTACCATCTAGAACCGTCGTAACCTTCCAGGCCTTCGCCGAAGCCTTCCGCCTCACCCCACAAGGCCGCGAGAATGGCCCAAGTATCCCTGTAGCCCGCATGACCGAACTTTTCCCCCACCATTCATCGAACGAATACGCCATTCTCTGCCGCTCTGAACCTGAACGAACTGCATTGCAGTTCTTAGTTGCGATCCTTAACCTCCAGAAACGCACATACGGTATCTCCCGCCCATTCTATTCCGCCATCGACCTTGCCGCACAAGAACCCGTTAATTTCGCCTCATTTTTCTTTCACCGAATCCATAAGGAGTGCGTCGCCATAGTGAAACAAGTCAACAAAGGAACCACCCCTCGATCCAGACTTCCCCACATCCTTTCTTTCCTCTTCCCAACCATACTCGCCGCTCAACCACCACCACGAGGACCAGTCTTAAGGCACGAAGAGTCAGTTCAACTACTAGACGATGAGGAAGAAGAAGATGAAGAAGAGCTCAATTAGTTGTTCTGCCGGAAACGTATCAGAATTAGCTCCTCAGAAAGTGAAGCACAAGGCTCAGCCGGAAAAGATAACGATGGCGATAAAGACAAAGAGAAGAACGAAGAGGAGACATTTCATGATACAGCTACGTCAATGCATAACGAATCATCGGTAGAGCAACAAGAACAACAGGATCAAGCAGAAACAGAATCCATCTCGGCCCAAAAAGAATCAGAGCAACAGGAAAATGAGCAACAATCTAATCAAGATGCACTAGACAAGCTACTGAAGGCAGCAGAATCTACAGAAGCGCACAATGCAAAAACGGAACAAACAAACAAGGTCACAACTACTGACTCTGCCCTCCCCAAAACACCGCCTGTTAACCCCATCTCCTAACCGGAACCACCCCGCAGCCCCATCAAGCCCAGTCACCCCACCGGAACTACTGAAACCTCGACATCCTCCCTCAATTATTCACCACCTAATTCACAACAACTCCTCACCGGAACCTCATCGCAACCTCACCCTCCTCTGCCACCCCATCCCATTCCAGTTTTTTCGGAATTAGAAGCCATGGGTCGCCTCTTAATTAATCTATCCCAACAACTGCCGCAACACCTGAAGCAAGTCACAGACGATGCACGAGAAGAATTTCAAAGGAAATTAGAATTAATGGAGGCGGATATCACCCCCCTCCAGGAAGAGTTACAAGCCGCAAGAGCAGAAAACCATGCACTTCATGAGCAGATCAAGCAGCTACAGGCTACACTCCAAGTACAAGAAGAGAGCTCAAGCCAGAGAGATAAGGCACTGGCTGCAAAAGAAGAATTGCTGATAGCTACCGACGCGGAGATAATACAGTTAAAGCAAACAATCAAAGATACCGAAGACACAAGAATCACACTAGGAAACTTACTCGAAGAAAAAGACTTCAGCTGAAGGACACAGTACAGAAATATCAAGAACAGCAGAAAGAAGCGAAGCAAGCAGAAGAACAGCTACAGAGAACACAAGAATCACTGGATGAGGTGAACTCTATCCTTAAACATCAATTACTTAGGGAAGCTAAACATAAAAAAGACTTAGCAAATGTCCGCAGAGAGCGAGATGCCTACCACAAAACCATACAATTTCAAAATCAACAGTTTGAAAGACTGGATAATCATGTACGAAACCAGAAAGATAGAATCATGGAGATGTAGAAACAATTAACGGACATGAAGACAGCCAGAGATGCGGCATTATCCAATGATTTTTATTTACACGAGGCCTTTTTGCAAACACAGGCCGAAATTTTGCTTACTGAAGCCATCACCCTCAGTTCCGTTAGAGTAGATGCGCAAATTTTAGAACCCGACACCCTTAAGCAATTATTAGAAACCCTTAAGAAAAAAATAGCCCGGACATTTAGATTAGCCAGGAATATGTATTTAGAAGGTATCATAGATGAACAGTAGTTTTGTAATCAAAATCACTTGCGGGTTCGAGTCCACCGCGCGTGCCAGTGTTAGTCGGCCGCCGAGTGAGACAACTGTAATGACTGCCGGATGTAACAGAGTTCCTTGAATTACGCGCGAAAAGTTGGTATGCGCATCTTGTAAAGGTTATATAAAGAAATGTAAGACGAATGGTAAAGAGAGACATTTTTTTGCTGGGAATTGCCAGATGGTTCGCCTTGGTATTTGTCAGAATATTGTGAGGTTCTGAGTATTGTTAGTGTTGATTTCTGTTCTGTCTGCATTTTCTGTGTATACTGAAGTTCATTGTAACGAATGTTAAGTGGCGAATTGTGTGTCTGAGTACTGGTTCCGTATATGCTTTTCAATCGTCGAAAAGTACCCTGAGTCAGTCTGAGTAGTTATATTACTGCGTGATTTGATTTGACAATTTAATACACTGTTGAGTATGTTTTGTGTGTTTTACTGAACTTGTTGCATTCGGTGATGAGGACGGACTAGTATTTTCGGTAACGTGAGCTTTTAGTTGAGATCGCTATAAAGCGTTGTGACAAACGATTCTATCAGTTAAAGTATTGTTTCTGGTTGATTACCACTGTGAAATCGGTATCCCCGACTACTGCTCTGTTCCAATAGCAGGTTAGTCTGGAGAGTTCGGTATGCAGAACTATAGAGATCAAATGTTGTTAGTTACTGCTAGTAACTGAGCTAAGATGCGTGTACATGTTTCGGATGTTGTGTTGAATAATTGGGAAAAGAGTACAGGGCCTCTGTCTAATAGACCCCTACCACTCCCAAGAACCCACATTGTTTCGGTGACGATACTGGAAATTTAACACAGTTTACGGTGAATCACTGTTTTACGTTTAATATTTGTTCGGTAACGATTTTGGTTAGTCAGTAACACAACGTTACTATTTTTACACTTAACAGGTCCAAAGTGTCCTCCTGCTACACCTTGGTGAGCAGTTTCCAAGATCTTGAGATATTCACTTTCATGGACACATAGTCTCAGGTAACCATCTTTACCACGCTTGTATAGATTATCACCAATGAGTGAGTAATCTAGGGCTTCTTGTTCTAAACTCCTTTTCCTAGCCATAGTCGTGTCTGGAGGGAATGTTTTCGTCCTCAGGAAGGATACTAGTGGTTCACTCCAATCTGGCACTATGGACACTTGATAAAGAGTGGCATGTTCCACCGGTGGTTTAGTGCAGCAGATTGAGCATTCCTTGCACAACTTCTGGACATCAACTTCCATCGTCGGCCAATACACTCCGAGTCTCCTTAGTGTCTGTAGGGTCGTTGTTTTGAGTAGTGTTGCTCTAATGCACCTACATGTGCTAATTGCAACCATTTAGCGTACTCATCCTCTTCCACACAACAAGCCAAGATCCCTTGATCTGTGTGCTTGTACATACTACCTGCCATGATGTGATACTTTTGGGCTTTTACTACCTCTCTATCCTGTGTGTTTATTATTGGGTGGTTAGGCCCGTATGTCAATACTGGCACTAATGACTTAGCCCACTGTGGCACCACTTCCAAATTAAACAAGTAAGCATCAGGAAGGTCATCTGACACTCCTTGTGGGGCTTCTCCAGATGTGAGCCTAGAGAGATGGTCTGCTCTCAAGTGAGTCTTCCCTTTCCTTACCACAACCTCGAAATCATATTCCATTAGTAAGAGAAACCATCTTACTAATCTACCTGTGTTGCAAGGTTTGTTTACCAAGTACAACAATGCCTGATGATCAGTAAAAAATTTAAACTTATTTGCAAGCAAGTAATGTCTAAACTTTTTAACCGCATATACCATGCCTAAGCCTTCTCTCTCAGTAGTGGTGTAATTTCGTTCAGCTGCATTCAACTGTCTACTGGCATAGGCAATTGGGAGATCCATATTACCTTCACAAGTAGGTTGTGCGAGTACACATCCAATAGCGTAATTGGATGCATCCACATGAACATGGAATGGCTTGTTCCAATCTGGTGTGGTCAAGATTGGTGCTGAACATAATCTTCGTTTAAGCTCCTGGAAGGAATTGTCACATTCATCAGTCCACTCAAAGTTAGTCAGAAGTCCGTACATGGGCTTTGCAATGACAGCATACATGTGAATGAAACGGCGGTAGTAACCACAATGCCCCATGAAAGCTTGTACTTCCTTGACATTCCTTGGCCTAGGTAGCTCCGCTATGGCTTTCTCTTCATCAGTGGATATGCCATTCTTTGACACTATGTGTCCTAGAATCTTGCCTTGCCTAACCATAAAAACGCACTTTTTTGGGTTTAGGCAGACTTGATATTCTCTACATTTGTCAAAGATTTGTCTGAGTTCAGGAATATGGGTTTGTCTGATGTTGGAATGAGCACAAAGATCATCAACATAGACTTCTAAGTTCTTCCTCAGAAACTCTTTAAATACATGGCACATCAGCCTCTGGAAGGTAGCTGGTGCATTGGTAAGCCCAAATGGCATTACTCTAAAGGCAAATATGCCCCATTCAGTGGCAAATGCCGTCTTATGCTGATCTTCTAGAGCTATGGCTACTTGATTGTAGCCCGAAAATCCATCGAGGAAGCTGTACACTTCCTTGCCTGCTACTCTTTCTAAGAGATGCTCTGTGATAGGAAGCGGATAGTTATCTCGAATTGTGGCTGCATTAACCTTCTTCAAGTTAATGCATACACGTAGCTTTCCATTTTTCTTGGGCACCACAACAATGGGGGATACCCATTCAGTGTGCTCAATTTCATAGATAAATCAAGCTTCAACCAGTCTATCTATCTCCTCTTTGATCTTGGCAGCGTAATTATCATTATATGTATATGGCTTTTGCTTAGAGGGTTTGGCATATGAGGTCATGGGGATGGTGTATGAGCATATGTCAGGGTCCACACCTTTCAAGTCCTTGCAACTCCAAGCGAATACATCTCTGTATTCTCTTAGCAAGGCTATCAATTCGTGCTCTTCGTCTTCCGTCAGGTCATGTCCTATGTAAGTGCATCTCTCTTCTCCTTCCTCTATGGCTACCACTATTTTCTTAGTGGTTTCTTTGTTATCATAGGTCTCTCCTGATCGAGCCTCACGTTTAGGCATTCTCACCATGACTCTTCTATCGTCTATCTCGTACCTTTTAAAGTTTTCAGGGACCTCAAACAAAGATTCTTCCTCTTCTGGGGAAGCTTCTTTCTTCTTCCTCTTCTTGCCTTCTTCCTTCGGGGTCACATGTGTGGCTAGCCTCACATCATTCGTAAGCTCTCCGTGACTCTGGGGTTGAAATTCTACTTCATAGAAATATTCTTCATCTGATGTAAAAGGTGGGTCCATAATGATTGACTCTAGATCGGAGTCGCTTGCATCTTCAAATGCATTAGGGCTAGGTTCGCATTCTTCTAGAACTGCCTCTCCCATGATTGGCTCTATGGAGAAGATTGAAATGTCATAGCCATCTTCATCACAGTGAGGTGTCCATTGTTCTTCATTGATGGATACATCCATTGTTGCTAGGATTTCTGCCCAGCCGTGGGGTTCAAATTCTTCGTCAGGAAAGACTACAGGTGCATAGGTTGGGTCTTGAATTGATCTATGTGTTTCTTTTGCACCTATCTCTCTGGCTTCTTCTCTTTTCTCTTCTTCTACTGCTACTTTGCACATCCATAAGTGGGTGTCTTCATGCATCCATGAGGATCCTGACCCTATGGAATGCACCGATTCTGTATCATCTTTGGCTCTATGGATGGGATTCCATTGGATAGGAGGGACATCTCTATGAGAGTAATCTTTGAGATTCACTTTGGTCGTAACACCTAAGTGTTGCAAGTACAAGGAATTGGTTCCCCAGTCCTGTACCACTTGCAACTGTCGCATAAAAGGTCGTCCCAAGATCATTTCATAGGCATAATTTTTGCTAAAATCACATATAGCAAATGTATGCTCGAACTCAAGACCACATGTGGTGAGAGTTATTCCTTCTAACAGCCCTAGGGGTCTCTCTATGTGACCATCGGCCATTTGCAATTTCATCCTCCTGGGCCTGAGTGCTGGCTTGCCCCAACGCTTCCATAGGGAAGTAGTAGCAATTGCAACTCCTGTGCCTGAGTCTAGAATGGCCTTGGTGGTGTATCCTTGATGGGTGATAGGAAGATATGTGTTTCCCTCTTCGCCCTCACTCATGTCCCCTATCTTGTCCAATGGTATTTCTGGCACTGTTCTCTGGGATCCTACCTGGGAACAAGGTTTTGCTATCTCTGGTACTTGTTTGGCCACATGTTTCCATAGCTCTGGCCTTACTTTGAGTAGCTCTTCTAAGGTGAGGTTGCATTGTACTTTAATGTTTTTCACTACCTCTGTGTTCCTAGGTATGACTGAATCGTCGTTTCTTACCATGACCGTGGGTGCTCTCATACACGTGGACTTAGCTTCCCATGGGCCTGTGAAGTGGGGTAATTCTTGTAGAGAGTTAGACTCAAATTCTAATCTTTCCTGAGATTGGGTGCTCTCCTGCTCCTCATAAATGGATGGGATGTCCTGTGGGAATTGGTCGTGTGCATCATCCACAAGTTCAATGGGAGGAGGGACTTCACTTTCCTTAGCCCATTTGTCTTCTTGAATCTCTCGTAAGAATTTTGGTGTGAACCGATTCATAGAAGATGATGTGTCTGGCTCCGTAGAGTTAGGCACATATGCTTCCTGGGCAGGAATGCTTACTCTTTCACTTGCCTTGTCCTTGTGTTGAGAGGCGGGTTCCTTTTTTGATTGTGCAATTAGCCTCTCTATTCTTTCTAACAGTCCATCAAAGTGCAACTGTGTCTTCGCTGAACTAGAGATGTTAAATAGGCGTCTGGCTTCAAACATGGTCTGAGCCAATTCCACCATCTTAGCATAAATTTTGGTTCGTTCTAGCTCTAGTTCTGCTCTAGGGTAATACTTTTCATGATCAGTTACGTTTGGCCCTTCTTGGATTCTGGCCTGATATGCTTTAAGCATCATGTTTAGGTCCTCGGGAGTGGGATCTGCTAGGACTGATCCTACTCTAGGGGGTGGTGGGATTAGGTGAGGCGGGTTGGAAGGTGGTGGGTCAGATGGAGGTGGGAATGGTGGTGGTGGGGTAGTGTGAGAGGGAGTTTGAGAGGTGAGTTCAGTTATCCTGGCCTTTGTTTCTCTGAGGCTTTCCTCAAGTTCACTCATTTTTTTTGCCCATTGTCTTTTCATTCTTTCACGACTATCTCTCCAAGCTCTAGTCCTCTTCTTTGTCATGCTCTCCGTTTCACTAACATCTGGGCTCTTTTCTTGGCCTATGCTTTGGTTCTGTTGCAGGGCTTGGGCTCTAGTGATTACTTGTACTGGTGCAGTGGAAGTCACACTCCCTGTGGAGTCTACAACTAACCCAATAACGTTAATAGGAGTGATTTTTGGCATATTATTAGGATTCTTAGGGCAGTCTCGTAAGAGATGCTCCTTTCCACACTCTTGGCAAAAGCCCTGGATCGTCACTGATTGGGTTTGGGTAGGTGCAGGCATGGGGCAATAATGAATGAGGTGATCTCCCTGACATCTGTAGCATGGTCCTCTAGGGAATGGGGGTCTTACTTGTCTAGGTTGAGGTCTAGGGTTGGGGTTTGCATACATGACATTAGCATACTCTGGCTCCCAATTAGGTTCACTCAGCTCCTCACTGTAGTAGGGCTCACCATGTTCAGGAGATTGCATGTAGTAAGCCTGGGGACTATCAACGTGTGTAGAATCAAAGCTATGGTCACTAGGATCACTTTCTGAGATTAATGGTGTTACTGGGACTATAGCTCTATTCAGGTTTTCTTCTGCAACAGCATATTTTACTGGGATCACATTAGCTGGGGCAGGGGGTTGTTGTGCTAACACAGGCTGAGGCCTTTGTTGGTTTTGGTATTGTGGTTGGTAGGTTTGTTGAGGCCTAGCATATTGCTGCGGTGGGTACTGATTTTGGTATCTTCCCTGCTGAGGGTATGGCTGAGGGTAGGGTTGCCTAACCGCCTGCTTGTTGTATGGGCAGTCTTGTGCTGTGTGATTAGTGTATCTCCGTTCTATGGTGTAGTACTGGCTACTGGGATTCACTTGGGGTTGAGCCATAATGGGACATACATTCGCCATATGGTCACCCTCACAAGTATAGCATCTTTTCACAGGGGCAAACCTTGGGATCTATTTGCTAGAGACACCTAATTTCTGAGCTACTTTCTCTGCTAATTCCTCGATAGATGTGGATTGGGTGGAAGAGAGGCTAGAAGCACTATCTGAATCTTTGTAGATTTTGGAGAGTTCTAACTCTTCCCCTAGGTTATCCTCAATGTCAATGCACATGCGTACACACTCTTCAATGGTCCTAGGGTCCTTCAAGTACACATATGACCTTAATTTGGTACTTAGCAATCCATCCAGGAATAGAGCCACTTGTTTGGCTGGTGTGGGTAACTCAGGGATGGGACATCTCTCTAGATATTGCCTAAATCTTCTTCCTGCAAGTCTCACAGTCTCTTGAGGGGTCTGCTTGAAACTATGTATCAATGAGGAAGTATTATGCCTTATGCCACTTTTAGAGAATTCAATAATGAAAGCCTCTAGGAGTTGGTCTATGCTCCTGAATTGCCTTTCGTTTAGTGGCTGAAACCATATCAGGGCAGTGTTCCTAAGGGTTAGACCAAAGGCATTGTACTGCGTGAATAGATCCTCCACTTGTTCAGCTCTCAAGACTTGCCTGAACTCAGCCACATGATCATAGGGATCTCCAGTGCCATCAAAGTATTTTTTCATGGACTTAACTAGTTGGGTCGGTCTCAGGGTCCTCGTGTGCTCTCTTGGTCTTGCTAGAGGGAATTCATCCGCATTTCTTCGGTTCCCTGGGGCTCTATGTCCCTCAAGTTCCACTCTATTTGTTTCCGTTCTCGTTCTTCCTCTTCCCAAGGAGTTGGCAAAGCTTACCTCAGGTCTGTCTCTCTTTATGTCTCTCTGAACTCCATGAGCATGGGACGTTCCAGCTCCCGGGTGGCCAGAGGACACATTAGATTTTGGTTGGGGGAAAATAAACTCACCCATCCTAGTGTAAGCATGTCTATCATGTTCTGTAACCACAAAGATCCTTTCTGAAGCGTGATCTAGATAGGTCACTTTGCCTGGGCTATCTGGATCTTTAAACTCATAGATCATGATTGTTCCTATATCAATTGGCCGATCAGATTTATACCTCCAAAAGGCTTTGTCAGTCTCTCGGTTCAGAAGCAGATCTATGCTCTTGTTGTCCTGGGGAACCCACTCGGGATTGAGGATTCTAGTAAGAACAGATTTCCCTCGAGGGGTCCTGGGCTCCCCTCCTACGTTCCCTTGTTCTAGGTCATCTATGTCCATTGGATCACATTCCCGAATTCATCTGTCCTCTCCGGTTGACTAGTGACCACGTATATGGTTCCCTCTTTATCAAGGTATGCACCATTTTCAAACTTGACAGCAGGGTGCTCTAGCCCAATAGATTGGTCTGGGTTTTTGATTTGGACCACAGATCTTCCTAGGCCGTCCTCATGGATGCTAGCACCTAATCGGTTGGTCCTAAGGTATTCCAGCTGCGTCTTGTAGGGGCCTTCTACCCTGTGCAAGTATGGCACTCCTGAACTTCCCGTAGGTCGGTCCATGCCTTGAGACATCTCTGATTCACTAGTCTTAGAGCTAGGGTAGCATGAGTGGTGGCTCAACTGCTGGGCCCAAGACCTAGCAGTGTGGTTGACACTAGCCTCTGAAGACCTAAGACTTTGTCTATCTCTCCCTAGATGTCGCCCTGATCTAAGGTTCATAAGCCTAATTGAATAGCCCAAATTTGCCCAAGTACATCCTCGTTGCGGAGTTCTTTTGTATCAGTTACTTGATTCTTTTTTAGTTGTTACCGTGTTTATGCTCTTGTCAGAAATCACGTCGTCAGGAATATTTGAGTTAGTTTTCGCACTGTAAGTTGATCGTTCCATGTTAGATTCTTTCCTTTAAGGTTATCGCATCACTAAGAGATTATATTTAATCTTGAACTTGAGTGCATAGGTAGTCTTCAACTTGATTGATGCCTATCGTTGCCCTGACTTACTCCTAGCACTAGTCGTTCTTAGCCTAAGCTAGGAATTGATAGAGGGTGTTGAGGATTTTCCAACCTTGAGTTTCTTTCCTTGTGTTGTTGCCCTGGTGTGCCCAGGACGCGCGTTCCCAAGCTTGCACTTACTCTTGCTTAGAATGCCCTCAAGTGCTCTTATTGGACCTATAAAAGTCCCACGGTTAGCTCAAGACTTAGATTCAAATGACACAATAGACCACTTTCATGCATGTAACTCACAGACCAAATTATCCTTTGCCTTTATGGAAAACAATCCCAAGGATCCCTCAGTTTTCCTACCTTGGGGTATGGTCAACTTCAAAATACCCTATCTAATAATCCTGATATTAATTTTCACATAACCAGTGGAAGTTTTGGTTGTACTCCCCACGAGCTTTCAAACAAAACAAGAATCACAGCAAACAGATTTCGTATGAGAAAGTTATGTCAGTTCAGGCTTCAGGGATTAAAACAGGGTTCAAACAGGCTATCACGCAAACAAGACTTCTCAAGTTATTTTCTTATGGCCTCCTTATGTGCTCTAGAGTGAAATGTTCATGCCCAAGATTAGCCAAAATCCTCAGATTAAAAAACCCTAAAAAATTGGCCGAAATTGGCTATCAATCGCGATCGACTGGGCTGTCAATCGCGATGGACAGGTGTCAATCGCTATGGACATGTATCAATCACGATGGACAGGTATCAATCGCGATGGACTGGTATCAATCGCGATGGACTGGTATCAATCGCGATGGACTGGTATCAATCGCGATGGACTGGTATCAATCGCGATGGACTGGTATCAATCGCGATGGACTGGTATCAATCGCGATGGACTGGTATCAATCGCGATGGACATGTATCAATCGCGATGGACTGGTATCAATTGCGATGGACTGAAATTTCGGGTTTCTTCCGTGTTTATGTGTTGATCGGGCCTCTATATGTCGCGATGGACAAGAATCTCGGCGAAATGGGGTGTCAATCGCGATTTTTTTGTCGGTCGCGATGGACAGGGGTGTCCTTCGCGATGGACACGTGTCCGTCGGGGTCTGTCAGTCGCGATGGACTGGCTGTCTGTCGCGATGGACAGTGTCAATCGCGATTGATGCTATCAATCGCGATGGACTGAAAAAATGCAAATTTTCCAAAAAAATTTTGTGGATTTGTGATGTGCAAGGTCTCTAGTCTACTGTGGTGCACTCAGTTTTACCAAAAGATGAAGTTTTCTGTCAATCGCGATCGACAGAAGCTTGCGACACAGAGACAGTTCTGCACATTTCCGTACCTGTGCAGCGTGCTGGGGATGATGGGATAGCCAATACCTGCAAGCAAACACAAGAAACATGCAAAAAATAGCACACAACAGTTCGCTCTCTCGCTCTCTCTCACAAGTGAAATGAGGGAAATGAAAGGAGGAAGGAGATATAGTCAAAAAACTGAAATTTTTGCGATGATGGAGATGAAGGTGGAAGATGATGATGATGATGATGATGATGTAAGGACGAGAAAAATAAGGAAAAGTAAAGAAATTACCTACAACGCCAACGTCACAACTCTACGTCTTACCATCACACGCTCGTCCTCAAAGCTCGATCCCCGACAACGGCCAAAATTTGGTGTAGCTCAGTGATGAGTAGCACCTCCTTTAATGTCAATCCGGGAAGACAAGAGGGTGGTATGAAGACCTCGAGCAAGTGAAGGCACAAGTGCGTGAGTGAGAAGCACACCAACATGCACACACATACACACACACGCGCACACACGGTAAGACAAAGAGTGAGAAGCAATGGAGTTCTTAGATTACTTTCAAAAAGCTCATAGAAGTTCAATTCAGTTACAAGCTAACCTCAAAAATGAGCTCTCTAGCTCTATTTAGAGTTTTTGACTAGGTTTTGGCCGTGTCTAGACCTAGTGTCCGGCCTAGTTAAAAATTAGGTTCTCTACCCTATTTGGAGGTTCAAACGAAGTCTAAAAAATGTGAAAACTGACAGGTAGGTACTTCTAAAGCTCCTCAAGCTCAGGGACTCCTTGGCTTGCACAAAATGGAGCTACAAAATTAGGAAATGGTATTTACAATGATTGTTAGTGATGAGAATGACTATTGTAAAGATGTTGATTTGGAAAAATTTGAAGGGCCTATCTGCCAGATTTGCATCGACTGCTCTATCTACTTAATCCTTCACCTCGCTCTGACTCTCTCTACTGGCTTCCTTGTCTAGTCAGTCCTTGGGTGCCCATACTGCTCTCAACACCCACCTAAAGGCCAACTTAAAAATACATGTTCTAAAACTCCGTGTATGATTCTTACAAAAACCAATCAAGGTCCACGTAGGATTCTCAACAAGCTTTCCAACGAGACCAAAATCTCATCAATCGGAGTTCATATGGTGAAGTTATGACCATTCAGGCAGTTAGGGGTCAAAACAGGCTCTCAGGGTTCAAGAAATTCCTCCCTGATTTCTAGGTATTTTGCCCACTGCTAAGACTCTAATATCATCCCCATGTGTCCAAAATTAAGCCCTAAAAGTACCTCAACCCACTCAATTGATTCACCCTAAAAATTCATGCGTTAAGCCCGTGTATCGCGATAGGTCGGGTCGAGGTGTCGCGATAGGTGGAGGTGTCGCGATACTTGGGAGTGTCGCGATAGGTCGAGGTGTCGCGATACTTGGGAGTGTCGCGATAGGTTGAGGTGTCATGATAGGTCGAGGTGTCGCGATAGGTTGAGGTGTCGCGATACTTGGGAGTGTCGCGATAGGTGAAGGTGTCGCGATAGGTGGAGGTGTCGCGATAGGTCGGAGTGTCGTGATAGGTCAAGGTGTCACGATAGGTCGGAGTGTCGCGATAGGTCAAGGTGTCACGATAGTTGGGAGTGTCGCGATACCTGGGAGTGTCGCGATACTTCGAGGTGTCGCGATAGGTCAAGGTGTTGTGATACTTGGGAGTGTCGTGATACCTGGGAGTGTCGCGATACTTCGAGGTGTCGCGATAGGTCGGGATATGGTGAATTTTTCTGTTCTGTCTAGTGATCCTAGGAGCTGTCGGCCTGCGCAGTGTCGTGGTGCACTCAGAATCGTGATTGGGTCAACTTTTCGGTGTGTCGCGATAGCTCGAGCTTGACGCCTCGGGGCTTGTGCAGAGAAAATCCGTACCTGCTGAGCTTGCTGGAGATGAGGATGAAGCTGAAACCTGCAAGAAACATGCAAAAGCACACAAAAACAAGAACACACACTCGCTCTCTCTCAAACTCGCACAAAGCAAATGAGGAGAATGACAAGGAAGAGGGAATATGTAGTGGAGAAGGAGGTGGAGATGGAGATGGAGATGGAAACAAGAAATTTACCTACTACTTACCATTCCAACGCGTCCTCTCTACGTCTTACCATCACACGCTTGTCCTCAAAGCTCGAATCCTCGGCAACGGTGCCAAAATTTGGTGTAGCTCAGTGATTAGTAGCACCTCCTTTAATGCCAATCCGGGAAGACATGAGGATGGTATGAAGACCTCGAGCAAGTGAAGGCACAAATGTGTGAGTGAGAAGCACACAAACATGCACACACATACACACACATGTGCACACACGGCAAGAACAAAGAGAGTAAGACAATGGAATTACTTCTATTACAAACAAGTTCTCATACAAGCTCAAAACTACAAGAAGCTCTCCAAAAATGAGCTCTCTAGCTCTATTTATAGTTTTTGACTAGCTTTGGCCCTGTCCAGACCTAGTGTCCGGCCTAGTTAAAAATTAGGTTCTAGGGCTTATTTGAGGGCTCAAACGAGGTCTAAAGAATATGAAAATTGGTAAGCACTTACTTCTAAGGCTCCTCAAGCTCGAGGACTCCTCGGCTTGTACAAAATGGAGCTACACAAAGGTGAAACGGTATTTACAAGGGTTTTTAGTGATGAGAATCACTTTTAACATGATGTAAGGTTTGGAAAAAATTCAAAGGGTTGCCTTAGTGCTAGATCCGCATGCATACCCGTACTTGCTTCTTCCCATACGACGCCAACAATGTTGCATACCAAGCCAAACGACCTAAGTGAAGGTGAGAAGCACACAAGATGCACACACATATACACACACAAGCACACACACACACACACACACACTTTTGTATTCTTTCTCAACTACTTTATATATCCAGAAATGAGTGTCTTCATGCATCCAAGATGGAATAGAGGAGTTCACAGAGCAAACATATATATATAATCTTTTTGCATCTCGTGGATAGGATTCCACTATAAAGGTGGGAGTGTTGTATTTCAAAATAACCTTAATTGTTACCCCTAAGTGTTGTAAGTACAAAGAATTAGTGCCTTAGTCTTGTACTATTTGTACTTGTCGCATGAATAGTCTGCCTAGTATCATTTCGTACACATGATTCTTTCCAAACTTACATATGAAAAATGTATGTTCAAATTCTACACCAATGTGGTGAGAATGATCCCTTCTAGGAATCCTAAGTCTTATTCTATGTGGCCATCAAGATTTAAATATCCATTTGAGTGGGACATAAAGCTAGTTTTCCCAATCGCATCCATAAAGATATAGTAGCAATGGCAACACCTGCACCTAAATCTAGGATTGCCTTGGTGGTGTGACTTTGATACGTAATGGGAAGATAGGTATTACCTTCTTCACCTTCACTCATGTCCCCTATCTTATCTATCAAGATTTTCAAGTACTTTGCTCTTGGATCCTACTTTTGAATGGGAGCAATCAAGTTTTGGGACTTGATTCGGTACATGTTTCGACAACTTGGGTTTTGCTTTTAGAATCTCTTCTAAAGTGAGATGATACTTCACTTTAGTATTCTTCACCTCTTTTGTGTTCCTAGTTATGGCTGAATCTTCATTTCCTACTAATACCATGAGGGATCTCAAATGAAGCGATTTAACTTCCCACGGTCTTATAAAGTTTGGTAATTCCTAACGTGAGTTAGATTTGAAATCTAGACTATCTTCTAACCATGGTGTTGGCATACAAGCTATAAGAAGAGCATATCAGCACAAAGGAGCAGTCATGCACAATCGGGTAACAAGGCCTAATCATTTTTTCCATGAACTATTTCCAACTCAAATGATTTTCATCACTACACAAACATTGTAAATTCCGTTTTTGGTAGAATAGACTCCATTTTGTTCAAGCCGAGGAGTCCTCAAGCTTGAGGAGTATTAGAATTAGCTACATACCAATATTTGTAATTTTTAGATTGCGTTTGACCCCTCAAATAAGCTCTAGACCCTAATTTTTAACTAGGCTAGACACTAGGTCTGGACAAGGCCAAAACTAGTCAAAAAACTAAAAATAGAGCTAAAGAGCTCATTTTTGGTGGTAGATTGTAAATGATTTGAGCTTATGTAAGAGACTTTTTGACTAATGCAAAGCACTCCATTGTTCCTCTCTTTGTTCTTGCCTTATGTGCACGTGTGTGTATGTGTGTGCATGTTTTTGTGCTTCTCACTCACACACGTGTGCCTTCACTTGCTCATAGTCTTCATACTAGTCCTCACGTCTCCACGGATTGACATTTATGAGGTGGATCTCCTCAAGTTGGTAGTTGCCATTGTGCTAGAGTGACACCAAATTTGGCGCTGTTGTCGGGGAGAGAGCTTCGAGGAGGAGCACATGATGGTAAGACGTAGAAGTGAGACATTGGAGTCATAGGTAAAATCTATACTTTTCCTTATTTTTCTTTATTTTTTCTTGTTTTTTGCATCACCATTATCACCATCATCATCCTCACCATGCCCACCTCCATCTCCACCTTCACCAAAAATTTCAATTTTTGATCATATTCCCCTCCCCACCACATTTCTCTCATTTCACTTGTGAGAGAGAGAGCAAGAGAGAGCTTGTGCGCGATCTGTTTTTTGTGTGTTTTTGAGCGTTTGCTACAAGTTCTAGCTGTACCACCATCTCCAGCAGCTTGCGTAGGTACGATAGAACTCTGCACAAGCCCCAAGACGACGACCTCTATCTGTCGGGACAGAAAGAGAAACTGAGTATTTTTTGTTTGCATGCTTGACATGATAACCTACACCATTAGAGCACTCCAAATCACTAAAAGTTTCAAAAAAAATTGCAATTTTTGAGTCTATCATGACAGATACCGTCTATCGTGATAGACACCGTCTATCGTGATAGACACCATCTATCGCGACAAATACCGTCTAATGCCCCACGACAAATTGCATCTATTGCAACAAACACCGTCTATCACGACAGACCAAAACACGATAGCCGATAGACCTCATCTATCATGACAGACATTGTCTATCATGACAGATAGGAGCATGACAGACAACAAACTTGGTCTATCGTGACAGACGATGAACTCGGTCTATCGCGACAGACACCCATCTATTGCGATAGACAGGACCCCACGATAGATACTGTCTATCGCGATAGACACTGTCTATCGCGACACACGAAGCCCCGTGACAAATTGCATCCATCGTGATAGACACCATCTATCGCGATAGACCAAAACACGATAGATGACAGACCTCGTTTATCGTGACAAAAACCCGTCTATTGCAATAGACCAAAACACGATGGACAATAGACCTCATCTATCATGATAGACACCCTCTATCGTGATAGATAGGACCTATGATAGACCTTTTCTATCACGTCAGACACCGTCTATCACGACAGATAGGGGCTGGTGACAAATAGTGTCTATCGCACATCATCTATCGCAATAGACAAGCATTTTTGACAAAAATTAAAGTGGCAATTTTTGAAAATTTAGGCTAAATTTTGGGCATATTTGCACACTCAATTACCCATACAATTACAAAGGCCTGAGAGAAATACACTAAAATCTTGAAAGGTCCTGATTGTGTGTTTTAATCCCCTGAACCCTTAATCGACATAACTTTTTCATATGAAATCCGTTCTCTACAGCTTGTTGGAAAGCTCGTGGTAATTGGTTCTAGGTGGATTTACAAAATCAAAAGGAACTCAGATGGATCCATAAACAGGTACAAAGCTAGGGTTGTGTCTAAGGGTTTTGCACAAACCCATGGAGTAGACTATGAAGAAACCTTTTCACTAGTGGCTAAGATGCCAACCATCAGAGTATTGGTAAGTGTAGCTGCATCTAGAAATTGGAGTATGTATCAACTAGATGTGAAAAATTCTTTTCTCAATGGGTAGATTTTAGAGGAGGTTTACATGGCTCAATCTCTTAGCTATGAAGATCCAAGCAAGGTAAATCATGTATGAAAATTAAAGAAATCTCTTTATGGTTTGAAGTAGGCACCTAGGTCATGGAACCATAGGTTATCAACCTATCTTCAAGACGAAGGATTCATGATGAGCAAGGCAGATTTTTCTCTGTTTATCAAAAGGAGTAACTTAGAAGTGATATATTTATGTGTATATGTGGATGACATCATTCTTATAGGTAGTGATGCCAATGGCATCAAACAAATAAAAAACTAGATGATGCACGAGTTTAAGATCAGTGACCTAGGGTTTTTGAAATACTTTCTTGGACTTGAGTTTGTATACACTAACTCTGGAATCTACATCACTCAAAGGAAATATGTGCAGGACATGTTAAAGAAATTCCACTTGGAGGATGCAAAAGTAGCTAGCACCCCTATGGAGGTAAATCATAAATTGAGTGGTCATGAAGGTGATTTGCGTGAACACATTGCAGGTTATCAAAGCATAGCTGGGAGTCTAAAATATGCAACATTAACAAGGATTGACATATGTTATGGAGTAAGTGTTCTGAGCCAATTCATGCATAAACCTAGAGCACCTCACTTGGAAGCTACTAAAAGAATTTTGAAGTACCTCAAAGGTACTCAAAATCAAGGTCTTTACTTCCCATACATGTCAGATTTGGACATAAAGTTGTACTCAGATGCAGATTGGGCAGGATGTAAGGATGATAGAAGAAGTACTTCAGGTTATTTATCTTTTGCAGGTGATAAACCCATCTCATGGTCCTCTAAGAAGCAACCAACTATTGCTCTATCTTCAATAGAGGCTGAATACAAGGGATTAGCAAATGCTACACAAGAAGCTATTTGGATTAGGTTACTCTACTCAGATTTGTGACTTCACACTCATTTACCATTGATCTTTGGTGATAACACTAGTTCTTTGCATCTTGCAACCAACCCTATTTATTATGCAAAATTTAAGCATATAGAAGTGCTCTATCACTATGTTAGGGAGAAACTCTTGATCAAAAAGATTCAACTAGCATATGTATCTATAAATATGCAGTGTGCTGATTTGTTAACCAAAGCGCTTGATGGTACTAAGCTTTGCAGGTTTAAAACCATGATTGGATTATAGGATATTCAAGAAGTTTGATGAAGCAATGCAAGACAAGATATTTGGCTTGAGGGGGAGCTGTTGGTGCAAATGTTAAAGCCTACACATTTGGCTTAGCATGGAAGACATTGTGTGGAACTTGCACTTGATAATCCATGTGAACTATAGCTTGTAACTACTTGATCATTTACCATTGTAAAATATTAATCCCTTGAAGAATCTTGTAAAAGCTTATAACTCGTGTAGTTAAGAGGAATATTAGCTACAACTTAAAGTTGAGGGAATATCTCCTAAATCAATGGAGTCACTTTTCATTGGAGCCAAAGTTATTCAAATTCAAACCTTGAAGTAAGACTTATAAAAGGATCTTGTAAAGTCTCGTAGGGTAGTGTGCCTAATTCAGAGCTCATTCCTTGATTACTTGTAGAACTTGAATAGCTAACACTATAGCTCACTCAATTCATCAGTATTGAGCATCATTACAATGCCAATGACTTTGTACAATTATGTTCTATAATACATATAGCTCATTGTTCATTTCTATCTAGTTCTCGGCTATGACTACTCAGAATAGTCAACTTTTTCTGATGATATCTTAGTGATTACTCAACCATTTTACATAATCTTTGGCTTCTTGAAACTTGCTTGAAGTCTCCTTTGTGCTGTAAAATTTTCAAGCCATTTGGTTTAGGCATTAGGGAGAAATTGCCTTCGAAGTGCTCACTAGTCATCTACTCATTGTTTCCTAAAAAATCACGGCGGAGATATGATTTGCTAAAGTTATTTCTCAGAGCATAGTTGATCATTTTTAATGATTCTACTTGTAATAATTAGCTATCTAAGCGAATTGAATTCCCCCAAAAGTAATTTTGCTAATTGTTACTGTGCTATGAGCTCTGAGTAAAAAACCCAAATATGGCCTAAAATAGCAAGTTTTTCAACACTAACTATTCTTGAACTAGTCTGTTTTGGATTAATCGTTTCAAGTATGAATTCCAAAGTACATAGGTACTTTCTTGGTGTCATTTGCAACTTAAAAGGGCCTACTTTATAAATCTCAAGTCCATCAGGGATGGTACAAAGCATGTTTTAGTAGTACCACCTCACGTCCTTGAGGTATCCATCCATCTCTTCCAACATTATGATCATAATCTAAGTAAATGAAAACATGTTGATATACTCAAGTGTTTGAATAGAGATCTAAGTAAACATCAATCAATCTATTTGTACATGGAAAAAGGGAGATATGATGAGTCTCATGTCATATATAAGGCTTAGTTCCTAGTGAGATGAGATTTTCTCTCACATCAAGTACCTCGAATGATTATACATGTCCCCTTTGACAAGGATAAGAAATACCCATTTCATATGAATGTAATGATATCTCCATTATCGTGACAAATAACTGTTTGAAATGGAGCTCAGAAGAAGTGATGACATAGATGGTACATGTCATCTAATCATAGAAGATGCATTACTAGGAAATGGAAGATTATTATATTATAACCTTTATGTCCAATGCTAGACCATTGGACATATGCATATAACTAGGAATCTTACAAGAAGAAGTCATCCTTAGACTAGAGGAACATGTCAATTTGAGGAGTGTCAAGAACCCAACCATGCACACAATCAGAGACAATGTGCAAACTTGAATAGAGGAGAGCCACTTTTGCACAAGTTTCACCTCCTTGCTTCCTTGCAATCCACAAGTAAAACCCTTAGGCTTTGCAAGATTCAAATGCTAGAAAAGGAGTACTAGATACTAGAGTTGAAATGCATAAAGAAAAGCATGTTGCATACCAAGCCAAACGACCTAAGTCAATCACAAGACCAAGAAAATAATATATTCTAGGATCAGAGTATCCAACTCCAAAAACACATTGTCTCTCATAGAACAATGGTGAGCACCAATCGTCAATTGAGATCCACCTCATAATTGTCAATCCATGGAGATGTGAGGGTGATATGACAATCATGAGAAAGTGTTGTCCATAGACGTGAAGGTGAGAGGCACACAAGATGCACACACATATACACACACAAGCACACACACACTTTTGTATTCTTTCTCAACTACTTTATATATCCAAAAATGAGTGTCTTCATGCATCCAAGATGGATTAGAAGAGTTCACAGAGTGAACATATATATAATCTCTTTGCATCTCGTGGATAGTATTCCACTATAAAGGTGGGAGTGTAGTATTTCAAAATAACCTTAATTGTTACCCCTAAGTGTTGTAAGTACAAAGAATTGGTGCCCTAGTCTTGTACTATTTGTACTTGTCGCATGAATAGTCTGCCTAATATCATTTCGTACACATGATTCTTTCCAAACTTACATATGAAAAATTTATGTTCAAACTCTATACCAATGTGGTGAGAATGATCCCTTATAGGAATCCTAAGTCTTATTCTATGTGGCCATCAAGATTTAAATATCCATTTGAGTGGGACATAAAGCTAGTTTTCCCAATCGCATCCATAAAGATGTAGTAGCAATGGCAACACTTGCACCTAAATCTAGGATTGCCTTGGTGGTGTGGCTTTGATAGGTAATGGGAAGATAGGTATTACCTTCTTCAACTTCACGCATGTCCCCTATCTTATCTATCAAGATTTCAAGTACTTTCCTCTTGGATCCTACTTTTGAATGGGAGCAATCAAGTTTTGGGACTTGATTTGGTACATGTTTCGACAACTTGGGTTTTGCTTTTAGAAGCTCTTCTAAAGTGAGATGACACTTCACTTTAGTATTCTTCACTTCTTTTATGTTCCTAGGTATGGCTCAATCTTCATTTCTTACTAATACCATGAGGGATCTCAAATGAAGCGATTTAGCTTCCCATGGTCTTGGAAAGTTTGGTAATTCCTTACGTGAGTTAAATTTGAAATCTAGACTATCTTCTAACCATGGTGTTGGCATACAAGCTATAAGAAGAGCATATCAGGTCAAAGGAGCAGTCATGGACAATCTGGTAGCAAGGCCTAATCATTTTTTCCATGAACTATTTCCAACTCAAGTGATTTTCATCACTACACAAACATTGTAAATTCCATTTTTGGTAGAAGAGTCTCCATTTTGTTCAAGCCGAGGAGTCCTCACACACGTGTGCCTTCACTGCTCATAGTCTTCATACTAGTCCTCACATCTCCACGGATTGACATTTATGAGGTGGACATCCTCACGTTGGTACTTGCCATTTTGTTAGAGTGACACCAAATTTGGCGCCATTGCCGGGGAGAGAGGTTCGAGAGGAGCAGGTGATGGTAAGACGTAGAGTTGAAACATTGGAGTCATAGGTAAAATCTATACTTTTCCTTATTTTTCTTTGTTTTTTTTTGTTTCTTACATCACCATTATCACCGTCATCATCCTCACCATCTCCCACCTCCATCTCCACCTTCACCAAAAATTTCAATTTTTTATCATACTCCCCACCTCATTTCCATCATTTCACTTGTGAGAGAGAGCAAGAGAGAGCTTGTGTGCGATCTGATTTTTGTGTGTTCTTGAGCATTTGCTACAGGTTCTAGCTGTACCACCATCTCCAGCAGCTTGCATACATATGATAGAACTCTACACATGCCCCGGGACGACGACCTCTGTCTGTCGCGACAGACAGAGAAACTGAGTATTTTTTGTTTGCATGCTTGGCAGGATAACCTACACCATTAGAGCACTCCAAATCACTTAAAGTTTCAAAAAAATTTGCGTTTTTTTGGTCTATCACGATAGAGAGTGTCTATCATGATAGACACCGTCTATCGTGATAGACACCGTCTATCGTGACAGACACTGTCTATCGCGACAAACACCGTCTATCGCAACATGCAGCACCTCACAATAGAGACCATCTATCGCAACAATAAGGGCCCCACGACAAATTGTGTCTATCGCAACAAACACCATCTATCACGACAGACCAAAACACGATAGCCAATAGACCTCGTCTATCACGATAGACATTGTCTATTGTGACAGATAGGACCACGATAGATGACAAAGTCGGTCTATCGTGACAGACAGGACCACGATAGATGACAAACTCGGTCTATCACGACAGACACCCATCTATCGCGACAGACAAGACCCCATGATAGATACGGTCTATCCCGACAAACACTGTCTATTGCGACAGACAGTGCCCCGCGACAAATTGCATCCATCGTGATAGACATCATCTATCGCGATAGACCAAAACACGACAGACGATAGTCCTCGTCTATCACGACAGACACCTGCTATTGCGATAGACCAAAACATGATGGATGATAGACCTCGTCTATCACGATAAACACCGTCTATCGTGACAGACAGGACCTACGATAGACCTTTTCTATCGCGATAGACACCGTCTATCACGACAGACAGGGGCCCGCGACAAATAGTGTCTATCATGACAGACACCATCTATCGCGATAGACATGCGTTTTTGGCAAAAATTAAAGTGGTAATTTTTGAAAATTTAGGCTAAATTTTGGGCATATTTGCACACTCAATTACCCATACAATTACAAAGGCCTGAGAGAAATACACTAAAATCTTGAAAGGTCCTGATTGTCTGTTTGAATCCCCTAAACCCTTAATCGACATAACTTTTTCATACGAAATCCGTTTTTTGAGCTCTAGAGCTTGTTGGAAAGCTCGTGGTAATTGGTTCTAGGTGGATTTACAAAATCAAAAGGAACTCAGATGGATCCATAAAAAGGTACAAAGCTAGGCTTGTTTCTAAGGGTTTTGCACAAACCCATGGAGTAGACTATGAAGAAACCTTTTCACTAGTGGCTAAGATGCCAACCATCAGAGTATTGGTAAGTGTAGCTGCATATAGAAATTGGAATATGTATCAACTAGATGTGAAAAATTCATTTCTCAATGGGTAGATTTTAGAGAAGGTTTACATGGCTCAACCTCCTAGCTATGATCCAAGCAAGGTAAATCATGTATGAAAATTAAAGAAATCTCTTTATGGTATGAAGCAGGCACCTAGGGCATGGAACCATAGGTTATCAACCTATCTTCAAGACCAAGGATTCATGATCAGCAAGGGAAACTTTTCTCTGTTTATCAAAAGGAGTAACTCAGAAGTGATATATTTATGTGTATATGTGGATGACATCATTCTTACAGGTAGTGATGCCAATGGCATCAAACAAATAAAAAACTAGATGATGCAAGAGTTTAAGATCAGTGACCTAGGGTTTATGAAATACTTTCTTGGACTTGAGTTCATATACACTAACTCTGGAATCTACATCACTCAAAGGAAATATGTGCAGGACATGTTGAAGAAATTCCACTTGGAGGATGCAAAAGTAGCTAGCACCCCTATGGAGGTAAATCATAAATTGAGTGCTCATGAAGGTGATTTGCGTGAACACATTGCAGGTTATCAAAGCATAGATGGGAGTCTAAAATATGCAACATTAACAAGGATTGACATATGTTATGGAGTAAGTGTTCTGAGCCCATTCATGCATAAACCTAGAGCACCTCACTTGGAAGCTGCTAAAGGAATTTTGAAGTACCTCAAAGGTACTCAAAATCAAGGTCTTTACTTCCCATACACATCAAATTTGGACATAAAGTTGTACTCAGATGCAGATTGGGTAGGATGTAAGGATGATAGAAGAAGTACTTCAGGTTATTTATCTTTTGCAGGTGATAAATGCATCTCATGGTCCTCTAAGAAGCAACCAACTGTTGCTCTATCTTCAATAGAGGCTGAATACAGGGGATTAGCAAAAGCTACACAAGAAGCTATTTGAATTAGGTTACTCTACCCAGATTTGGGACCTCACACTCATTTACCATTGATCTTTGGTGATAATACTAGTTCTTTGCATCTTGCAGCTAACCCTGTTTATCATGCAAGAACTAAGCATATAGAAGTGCTCTATCACTATGTTAGAGAGAAACTCTTGAGCAAAGAGGTTCAACTAGCATATGTATCTACAAATATGGTGTGGTGATTTGTTAAGTAAAGCGCTTGATGGTACTAAGCTTTCCATGTTTAAAACCTTGATTGGATTATAGGATATTCAAGAAGTTGGATGAAGCAATGCAAGACAAGATGTTTGGCTTGAGGGGGAGCTGTTGGTACAAATGTTCAAGCCTACACATTTGGCTTAGCATGGAAGACATTATGTGGAACTTGCACTTGATGATCCATGTGAACTATAGCTTATAACTACTTGATCAATTACCATTGTAAAATATTAAGCCCTTGAAGAATCTTGTAAAAGCTTATAACTCGTGGAGTTAGGAGGAATATTAGCTACGACTTCAAGTTGAGGGAATATCTCCTAAATCAATGGAGTCACTTTTCATTGGAGCCAAAGTTTTTCAAATTCAAACTTGAAGTAAGACTTATAAAAGGATATTGTAAAATCTCGCAGGGTAGTGTGCCTCATTCAGAGCTCATTCCTTGATTACTTGTAGAACTTGAGTAGCTCACACTATAGCTCACTCAATTCATCAGTATTGAGCATCATTACAATGCCAATGACTTTGTACAATTATGTTCTATAATACATATAGCTCATTGTTCATCTCTGTTTAGTTCTCTGCTATGACTACGCAGAACAATCAACTTCTTCTGATTATAGATTAGTGATTACTCAACCGTTTTTACATAATCTTTGGCTTGTTGAAACTTCCTTGGAGTTTGCTTTGTGCTATAAAAGTTTCAAGCCATTTGGTTTAGGCATAAGGGAGAATTCACCTGCGAAGTGCTCACTAGTCATCTACTCGTTGTTTCCTAGAAAATCATGGCTAAGATATGATTTGCTAAAGTTATTTCTCAGAGCATAGTTGATCATTTTTAATGATTCCACTTGCAATAATTAGCTATCTAAGCTCATTGAATTCCCCCAAAAGTAGTTTTGCCAATTGTTATTGTGCTGTGAGCTCTGAGTAAAAAACCCTACAGGTGTATGGACTAAAATAGCAAGTTTTTCAACACTAACTATTCTTGAACTAGTCTGTTTTGGATTAATTGTTTCAAGTATCAATTCCAAAGTACATAGGTATTTTCTTGGTTTCATTTGCAAGTTAAAAGGGCCTATTTTATAAATCTGAAGTGCATCAGGGATGGTACAAAGCAAGTTTTAGTAGTACCACCTCACTTCCTTGAGGTATCCATCCATCTCTTCCAAGATGATGATCATAGTCTAACTAAATGAAAACATGTTGATATACTTGAGTGTTTGAATAAATCTCTAAGTAAACATCAATCAATCTATTTGTACATGGAAAAAGGGAGATACGATGAGCCTCATGTCATATATAAGGCTTAGTTCCTAGTGAGATGAGATTTTCTCTCACATTAAGTACCTCGAATGATTATACATGTCCCCTTTGACAAGCATAAGAAATACCCATTTCATATGAATGTAATGATATCTCCATTATCATGACAAATAGGGTATTCTGAAGTTGACCCTCTGAGGGGTAGGTGCCCCAAGGGAGCTCTAGAGAAAATTTTTTGGCAATACAAAATGGGGGAAAAAGGGTCATCAAAAGTGTTTGAAATAAATTTTCTGTCAATTGAAGGTAAGAACTTGAGCTAAACTTGGAACTTTTGCAGGATCATCGAGAGCTTTTGGAGAAACCAAAGCAAGTGCCATGCATGCAGGTTTGGGAACACGCTTCCTGGGCAGACAAGAGCAGTTTGAAACAAAGCTACTTGAGGTTGGATGATCTCTCAACCCCCTCAATCCATTACTAGCTTAGGCTAAGTGCGGATAGATATTTGGATTGATTAAGGGTACAATAGGAACACTCAAGTTCTAAGATACTCTAATTTATCAAGTCTAAGAATAGGTAAGTTGCAGTCAAGGGACAATCTAAGGGGAAAGAACTTAAGCCACGTGGACAAAAAAGATCAAGTGCGACACACTTAAGTGCTCCTGATGATGCTTAACTAACGACAAGAAAACAAGTACCCAGGAAATTAAAAGGAACAAGTGATTGGTAACAAAGAATCAGCAACGTGGTTGTACAAGGGAATATGAACCTAAGATTAGGAAGACACCTAGAGAGAGACCTTCTTAGTGCTAGGTCATCAAAGGCTAGTGTTAACCATACTGCTAGGTCTTGGGCCTAGTAGTTGAGTGATTACCCCTAGACCCTAGAATCAGAAACCAGTGACTCTAAGATGTCTTACAACATGGAGAGACTCGTAGGTAGCTCACGAGTGGCATACCTAGAAAAACCAGAAGGTCCCTATAAGACTCAACTGGAATATATCCAGATCAATCGATTAGGTGCTCATATCTATGAGGATGGTATGAGAAGATCTTTCGTCCAAATTAAAATCCCGGATCAGCCCATGGGACTAGAACACCCCGTAGTCAAGTTTGAAAATGGTTCATACAAAGATAAAGAAGGAACAATGTATGTAGTCACTGGTCAACCAGAAAGAACAGATGAATTTGGCAACATAATCTCAGAGGCCGAAATAGGTGACATAGAGCAGGGGAACTTATGAAAGGAGCCAAAAACCCCTCGAGGCAAATCAGTCCTGACTAGAATCATCACTCCAGAGTGGGTACCCCAAGACAATAAGAGCATAGATTTGCTCTTGAATCGAGAGAGTGATAAGCCTTTTTGGAGGTATAAACTTGAGCAGCCTAATGAAGTGGGAGCACTTAACATCTATGAATTTAAAGATCCTGATAGCCCAGGCAAAGTGACCTACCTAGATAATGCATCAGAGAGGATCTTTGTGGTCTCAGAGCATGGAAGACACGCTTACAATTGGAAGGGCAAATTTGTTTTTCCCCAAGCTCGATCCACTGTATCTTATGGTCACCAAGGAGCTGGAACATCTCAGGCTCATGGAACTCAAAGAGAGAGGAGTAGAGATACACCCAAGGTGAGCTTTGCTAACCCATTAGGGCGAGAAAGAACAAGGACATAGATGGATAGGATGGAAAAATAGAGACATAATGTTGCTCTAGCACAATGGTGAGAACCACGTTAAGAAGCTCCACCTTCTTAATGTCAATCCACGGAAGAGATAGGAGTGATATGAAGATTGTGAACATGAGATGAAGTGAGAGTGAAGGTGAGAAGCATAGAGATGCACACACAGATACACACACATGATGAAGAGACAAGCAAGACACAATGGAAGGTGAGAAATCAACTCTATTACTCAAGAACACTCTTACAAGCTCAAAATAGCTCTAAGCTCTTCTCTACTCACACAAGCTAACCTCAAAAATGAGCTCTCTAGCTCTTTTTATAGATTCTAGACTAGTTTTGACCGGTTTCACATCTAGTGACCGGCATAGTTAAAAAATAGGTTCTAGGCGCTATTTGAAAGGGTAAACGGTGTCTAAAAATAACGAAAATTGGTACGCTCATTCTACCTAAGCTCCTCAAGCTCGAGGACTCCTTGGCTTGCATAAAATGGAGCTATAAATTACAAAAAGGGTTTTTCTATGTTACATATGGTACAAAAGTGATGAAAATCACTATTGGAGGTTTTGAAAAGTATTTTCAAATATATTTGTTTGAAAAAATGATTCGACCAACTCCCTGCTTCTTCATTATGCTCTGTCTTCACATGCTTCCACGTCTTCTATGCCTCTGGCTACTGCCAACACCCCCCTCCCTCTCGCTTCTGTCGTCCTCGACAGAACCTTGTTGTGCGGTCTGTCTTGTGTAATTCTGTAGGAGGTCTTGAGTGAGGGTGTGCTCTGATATTCAAATGCCTCAGGCCAGATATGCCTCGAGTTTCTCCCAATCAATGGGCTGCGGTTCATCTGATGAAGGGAGTCAATAATGCGTGGAATATACCATCTGTTCACAGGCAAATAACTGCAAGAGGTGTGTAGGCCTGTTGATGAACACCTTTGAATGGTATTCCCAGAAATCGGTTGTGAACATTTCTTCGAAAGTCTGCTTATAGCACGCCGATAAGTACTTCATTCGACAATGCCAGGCATAACACACCCGTAGCGATGGCGTCGTACTCATATCATATGCAAGATCTAGATTGCCATGCTTGAAACCCGGGGTGTTCACATGTGGTGCCTTGACACGACGGAAGACTTTGAATACCATCTGCATCATGTCAAATATCTTGATAGTCATGTGCGCTGCTACATCGTCCATGTGTTTTAAGCGAGGGAGCCAGTGGCGAATCGTTGCCATCATATATCCAACTATCGATGGTCCTGTGAGTGGAGTGAAGTATGGGTAATTCAACCAATCCTGGCATTGCTTGTTATTTTGAACTTTAATTGCAAATGCCTTCCAAGATCCTCAACGTGGCATGGGTCCCCAACATGGGCTGTATTTTGAGTGTAGTGGTGCATTGACCCAAGTACTCATCATCCTTGGATATGCCTGTAAAAAATCTTTGCGCCAATCTGGTTGATAGATTTCTCCTCGCTACGCATCTCGTGGCAAATCTTCAGGCTCAAACTGGGTCGTGTGAGAGGGTTTCTTGCCTGTTTCTTTTTCTATGGCCAGCTGATATTCTGCCATTAACATAAAATACGGCTTGTATTGTAGCTCATGCCCAGATATGTATCTACGAGGGGCCAAATGAGCAAAGTAGGGGGACTTTAAAATGCGTTCTTCAATCATTGCCATTGCGTGTAGCTGCACCTCTACCCTTGCTGAGTGGGTTGTTCCAAGTTCTTCAATCGTCTTCATCCATGCGGGAGTTGGAAGTTCGAAAGTCGTCTGGCCTTTGGCCGTGACTCATCCGCCTGGGATGGGTTGGGGCTCATATGCTTCTTCAAAAGTTTCCTCCACCGGGATAGTCACTGTTTCTTCCTCTCCTGGTAGTTTCGGTGGGGAGTCTGGCCTTGGGGGTGCTTCATATACTGCTATCTGTGATTGAAGAGTTGATACCTGGGCCCGTAATGCGTTGAGTTCCTCGATGATGTCAGTAGCTGGGTCCGCAGGAGCTGGTAGTCCTTGTGGTATTGGTGCTCTTAGTTGGAGGAGTTTATGATCTTCTTTCAGCTTCTGATATTCCTCGTTCATGCTGTCATACTCATCTAACAATCTGACATGATCATCTAGCAACATTTTCATAGATTTGGAGGGCACGGCCTTGAAACGGCTGGGACTTAATGGTTGGTCGGGTTGATGTAGGGCAGCTTCTAAATTCTCTCTGTTTTGTTCTTGTAAACGCTGGTTCTCTTCTTTTGCTACTACCAAGTGTCATCTGAGTAAGCCCATGTTCCTGGTGAGTGTCGCATTGCGAATCGTCTGGGCCCTTAACAAGTTATCGATATCTGTGACGGCCTCTTTGGTTTTTTCTACACTTTCTAGTTCCAGTTTATGATAAGCCTCTCGTAGCTCTTGGTAGCGGGTGTTTAGTGAGGCATTCTCGATGGTTAGTGAATTGAGCTGCGACTGTAAATCGTTGGTTGTCTTCTGCAGCGTCTTGTAGCTAGTTCCAAGTGATGCAAACTCATCTCTTACTTGAGTCATACATGTGAACATTTGTCAAAATGCAGTGTCTATAGTGGATGCTAATATTAGTGACGGAGTGAATGCAGTTGCGGTGTATGTGGTTGTTGATGCAATGGGAAGTGGGAATGGGGAGGGAAATGTGGATGCAGTGGTGATTGTGGAAAACATTGGGGTGCCTAAATATGGTGGTGCCATGAATGAAGTGAGCGGAGGTGCAGTGGGTGGTGACATATCCATGTCGCTGGATGTCGTATCAAGTGCAGTGATTGTGAATAATGGAGTGATAGTGGGTGCGTGCGTGGGTGTAAATACAGGGTTTACAAAGGTTGAAGAGTAATTTACAGAGGGGGTCTCTTGTACTGCTTGGTGGAAAGGGGAAAGAGGAATTGCGGTGGGTTGAGGGGGTGAGACTGGGGAGAAGGTTAATGGAGGTGGGAATGGGAAAAGGTGTCTTGGAGGTGTGGGGAAGGACGGGAAGGATGGAGGGAAAATTGGACTAGATAGAAAGGTGGATGTCCGAGGAGAAAAACTAGGTTGGGTAGGTGCGGGAATTGTCGGATGAATGGAAGTAAGGAAGGCTTCTGCTACAACGCTATCCAAAGATGTGGATGAGAGATCGGATGTACAGGGGAGATTGGAGATACAGGAGGTGACAGAGGAGTGGTTGGGGTGGCGGGTACTTCGGTCACAACTATGGTATGTACAGTAGTAGTGTGGGGCGGGGAGTCGATGAGGATAGCTTCTTCAGCCTCAGATCATTCAAGAATGAGGCGTGCTTCCCTGGCCTATTGGGATGACTGAGCGCCTATCGGTACACGAATGTATTCACCTGTTTTTGATAGTAAATGTACTCGTAGGGGGTCATATTACGGAAGTGGTTTTCTCTGTAGATATCACAATGCTTCGTTAGATCCCACTGATTTAACAAGTTCCTTGAAGCCTTTGATGTATACTTCTTCAAAACCACCTAAGAAAAGTTCTTGCTCTATGAGTGCTTGACTCTCTTCCTCAGTTAACTTCTTACGCGCCCAAACTTTCTCCATGGGCGATATAACGTTTTGCTCGCCAAGGTGTAGGCTGCTGCTTCAAAAGTTTCATCTTCAAAACGCTTCCGCACCAATAGTGGTGGGAACTTCTACTGTAGTGGTGGTAGGTTCCTGAACTGATGTTGGTTGTTAGGTAATCGCACTAGTAGTGCCTTCTATAAGGATAGGTTGTGATAACCGTATGCGAATAGGTTGTACAGTTGCAGGGGCTTCAGTTGGAGACTGTTCTGGAGATGGTTGCGGTGACGATGATTCTGGGACCTGTAGGCAGGGGATAGTTCCTCTCATGCGCTTTCCTACTCATCCTTTGCTGGCCTTCCTAGCTTTCTTTGCTATCCCTTTGAATGCTTTCAACTCCTCACTGGTCATTGCACGCTCGATTGGCAAGTCATAGGCCAAACACATATAAACAATTCTCGTGAGAGTGCAACATCCATGGATTACCTTCTTTCTTTCCCATCTGTGTTGTGCTAA
Source organism: Ceratopteris richardii (assembly GCA_020310875.1). Lineage (NCBI taxonomy): Eukaryota > Viridiplantae > Streptophyta > Polypodiopsida > Polypodiales > Pteridaceae > Ceratopteris > Ceratopteris richardii. Next base: position 7,367,512 of record CM035407.1, read on the forward strand.
GTATAGTTGATCAATGATCCAACTAGCCAGATCAACTGTTTGTGGCCCAGTACAAGCTAAATATAAACCAAACCAGATGCGCTTGTGGGGCATAGTGAATCGATCCTGAGCAGGGAAAGCGAAGTGCTGCATGCATATCCTCAATGGTTTAGAGAGCTCAGGTGTGATTGCTGAAATATCTTCCCACTTAATGACATCTCCATGTTTCATTGGCTCGGGAATTAGCCTTTCACGCTCGGTCGGCGTGTGAGTTCCATGTATCTTGATTGCAGCTCTAATCAGGTCTTTGGAAAGATAAAACTTCTTAAAATGGTGGATCATTTACTAATGACGACAAAATGAATGTTCCTATCAAATCTTTGTTCTTCGAAGCTGTCAAAGTGGTGATTAAGTAATAGCACCTGTAGAAGTCTGGTTTAGGCAAATGATCACTGAAATATTCTGTGAAGCCTTCTCTCGCCCAAACATGCTTTAAGTCTTCTGTATTCTGTAGTCCTTCGAACTCTCTTGAGAAAAAATGGTACTTGCCCCATGTACGGGTATCAAAAGTCAAATTGGCTTCAAAGATAAAATCTGCATCCGCCAATGGACCTGCTAGCCCTTGAAACCAGTGAGAATTGAGGTGAATCTTTTCAATATATCCCCTAGGAGGGTCGTCAATTGGCATAGGTCTTGGAAATCCCTGAAATTCTGGTGGTTGAGCCGTAGGATGTGGTTCAGCTAGTAATTCTCCAATATTCACCATGAGTACACTGGTGCCAGCTTTTGATGGTCCTTCTGCCTGCATGATGAGTGATGCGAGTGTGTAGTAGATCTCCTACAAAAGATTAACACATTACTATGGAAATTAATCATGATCCCATGAAAGTGAGACTGCAATCCCTTTCCATAACCGATGTGTAACTCGTGTAGCCGAGTGTTGTGATGTGGTTTATGGAATGATTGTTGCAAAACTAATGCAGGTCTCTAGACACCTACATGCTTCAAATAATGCATACATTTCTTGATGAGATGTTATTACAAGTGATGTTGGGTTATAGTGTGTGGATTTGTACAAGGTTCCGTCGTGACTGAGTTATTACAAGGGTAGTGTTTAGTCGGGGTGGGAGTAACGTTAGATAAGGGGGTCAGAGAAGACATCTGGATACGTTTCGGTATCCATTTCCTAAGAGTTTCTGAGCGGGTGATATGTTTTTGCTGAGGGACAAAAGGTGATATTAGATGTGGTGGTATTGAGGGGTGAAGAGATTTCTGCGGGGTATATATTACATGGATTGGGGGTTGAGCTATAATACACTGTTTCGGTACCCAAATCTGCGTGGGTGTGGGTCGATTCATAAGGTACTTCTTGGCGATCCAAATTTGTCGAATGTTCGTACTCGTAGAAGAAGATAGAAAAGGCTTTGGATACTGCCGCTGATTTTTCTTTAACTTCTTCTTATCCTTGTCTGCTTTGTTGACTTCTGGTGGTGTGATCTGTCCTTTTGGCACCCATATTTGTCTCGTGCCTCTTGCTTTGTGATACTGATACTACTGCTTTCTTCCTTGTGTCATCTGATATTGTCGTTGGCCTGGATTCCTCCATTGTGGATGACTCCTTTGTGGTTGAGGTTGAGAGGTCGGATGGACACTCTGCTTTGGAAAAGAAGGGAGGTCCTTGCTAATAGACTCCTAGTCTATGCAGAGTCTGCAATGTACGATTTTGAATGATGTTGCTTTAATGCACCTTTGTGTGCTAATTGCAACCAATTTACATGTTCTGATTCATCTACACAACAAGCAAGAATCTTTTGATTATCTTGTTTATATATACTTCCTGCTATGATTTGATATCTCTAAGACTTGGTAATCTCTCCTTCCTTGATCCTTATCCTAGGATTCTTGGGTCCGTATGTGAGAATAGGGACTACCGGCTTAGCCCATTCTGGTACTATCTCAAGGTTAAACAAATATGCATTTGGTAATTCATCAACTATTCCTTGAGGAGCTTCTCCTGAGGTTAGTCTCGAGAGGTGGTCAGCTCTAAGATGCGTCTTTCCTTTCCTGACTACTACTTCAAAGTCATACTCCATGAGTAATAGAAACCTACGTATCAATCATCCTGTGTTACATGGCTTATTGACTAAGTACAATAATGCTTGATGATCTGTGAAGAAATTGAACTTGTTTGCCAACAAATAATGTCTGAATTTCTTTACGGCATATATCATTCTTAATCCTTCTCGTTCTGTAGTGGTGTAATTTCTTTCTGCTGCATTCAATTGTCTGCTTGCGTAAGCTATGGGGAGATCTATATTACCCTTCATTCGTGGGTTGTGCTAACACACATCGTATGGCATAGTTGGAAGCATCCACATGTACATGGAATGGCTTACTCCAATCCGGGGTTGTCAATATAGGTACTGAGCACAAATGTCTTTTAAGTTCATTGAATGAATTCTCACATTCATTTGTCCATTGAAACTTAGTCAAAAGAGAGTACAGAGACTTGGCTATGATTGCATACATGTGTATGAATCATCGTAATAACCACAATGACCCATAAATGCTTGTACCTCTTTTATGTTATTTGGCCTAGATAGATTTGCAATTACCTTCACTTTTTCTTTGTCCATAAAAATTCCATTCTTTGACACAATGTGTCTTAGAATTTTGCCTTGTCTGACCATGAAAACACACTTTTCTGGGTTCAAACAAACCTGATATTCTCGACATTTGTCAAATACTTGTCTTAACTATGGGATATGGGTTTTCCTCATATTAGAATGTGCACATAGGTCATCCACATAGACTTCCAAATTCTTGCGTAACAAGTCCTTAAAAACATGACACATGAGTTGCTGGAAAGTGGCGGGTGCATTTGTTAAGCCAAAAGGCATCACACGAAATGCAAAAATGCCCCATCTGTGGAAAAAGTTGTCTTGTGTTGATCTTCTAGAGCAATGGCTACTTGATTATAGCCTGAGAATCCATCAAGAAAGCTGCACTTCCTTGCCCGCAACTCTTTCCAACAGGTGTTCCGTGATAGGAAGAGGATAACTGTCTCTAATCGTGGCGGCATTGACTTTTTTAAGGTTAATACATGATGGAGAGTGTTAATCTCCAAAAGAACAACCTACTCTTGAACTTAGAGCACCTCTATATCAAGAGTAAGTCAAAACCTTCACCAATTTAAAGGATCAATGACCAATTATCAAATTCTTGAACAAACTGTGAAGAAGGAGATTACTCAGAAAGTCTGCTGCACATAATTCACTCATTGACTAAGTAAATGTGTAAAGTTTTTTATAAAACTTTGCACGAGGTGTCGCCTAAGGATTGTGCACCTCCTCCAAGTTAAATTACCTCAAAAGACTCAGTAGATCTTGAGAAATCTACTTAACAAGTTACTTATGTCTAAATCTGTACTTCTGAGAAGTCGATTCCAAATTAAAGATTGAGTGCTTGCTTGCTCAAAACTTTAAACTGTGGAGAGAGAACTGACCAAAACATTAAGATCGAATTTTGCGCCTGTTTCAAGAACCAATGAATACTTCTTCACATGCAAATGTTCCTACACATAATTCTCTTAGCCTGATCACAATTGGAAGCTAAAGCTTTGTACAGAAGTCGATCAACTATAGACTTAGACTTTTACAAAAGCATTTCACAAAAGATCTACCACAGAAGGAGAAAACACAGAAACTGTTCGTATATGATCAATGTCTACCCCTCATGATTGTATGCACATTTTGTAAGGCCCCCTTTATGAGGAGAAGCCAAGCGTGCATGACCCAATTGATGGGAATCCCAACTTGAATGTTGGATGAAGGTCATATTGGACCATGTAAGATATTATAAGGAAAGGGAGTTACTAGGGTCCCCAATTGTGGGGTCCGCGACGGTAAAGGGAATATTCCATGGAATATTCCCTGTCGGAGTCAGAAATCATTTATATTTGTTAGGTCGGTTCAACCAGTCTAAGCCGTGTATGGCAATTACGCGGGCGGTGGCCGCCCACGCTCTACCGCCCATGTATAGCCGTCCATGGCAGGCCACCCATGATCCTATATATACATGACTTCGACACTACCTAAGATACCGAGTTGAGCCAGCATACCTCTACCTTGTATCTCCCTATCTAGAGTTGTCTAGATCACCATTTAAGCTCTACCTTGAGAGCGCACGGGTGGACAACGCCATCATCTTTGTACTTGCTGCTAGTAGAAAATTGTTGAGATTCTCCTATATCTGTTATCTTCTCTGCTATTGCTCCTGTGTTATATTGCGTAACTATTGTCTTACAGAAACATCGGGCGCAACTTTTCTTCTATTTCTCAAAAAATTACAACTGAGTGATGAGAGAGACTTTTACTCACTTCTAAGAGGTCTAATGATTCTTACAACTTCTCAATGCACTATTCTCATACTCTCTCATACTTGCCCCGACATTTTCCATAGTATTTATAGGCAAATATGTACAAGCTTATGACTAATCAAAAGTATAAGTGACCTATATCTGAACTAATGTACATATTGTTGGTGCATTTTACCCAAGCCTACATGCTTGATATATTTGATATTATCCTCATTTGTAAGTCACATGAGTAGTCATGTGAACACCTCTTGTAAAAGAGTACATTTTATCTCTTGTAAATGGAAAAAGAAAAAAGGAAAAGGATGGCTTACCTCATCCATGATGTAAAAGCAAATTCGTGGTTCTAACTACCTAAAACCACGAAATTTAGAGCTGAGGGAATCTCTCCTAACTTTGGGGATCACTTTTATGTGGAGCCATTCGAATTCGAATTCAAAACTCCCTCCAAGAATAGCTATAAAAGGAGCAAGAAGGAAGAGGCGATTAGAAAGCCTTGTACGTGACCACTTGATGTCATTTTGTAGAGTTTAAAGAGCTTACTCCATAGCTCTATCATTCTACTCCCATTGTGCAAAGATTCATTGCCAATGTGGTTGTAATCATATGTGAATCTATACATTTATCATCATCTACTTCTCTGTTTTGTTCTCTGCTATACTCACTCAGAGCAGTAACTTCAGAAGGTCATATCTTGAGTTATAATGAACCTTTTTCCGTGATTTAACTTGCATTGGATAGCTCATACTGTCTACTTTGTGCATATACATTTTCAAGGTCATTGGATTAATACTTTTGGAGATATCTGCATTTTATTGCTTACTGGTCTATCTCTGCAGAGCCCCGAGAATTGTGGGGATGTTCCAGAAATTGTTGAAACTTGTTCTCAGTGCTCAGTCCATCATTTGAAGTGTTTTAACTTGGATTGGGAAGCTTGCTAAGTCTATTTGCTATGCCAAAAAGGAATTTTTCTAATTCCTTCCAGGTTGAGAGCACTGTTCATTTTTTCCAGCAGGTGTATGTCCAAAAATAGCAAGTTTTGGGAGCTAGTCATTTCGCAACTAGTCTGTCTTGACTTAGACTTTTGGGATTAATGTTCCAAAGTACTTGGCTGATATTTTGGTGGATTTAGGAAGCTCAAAGGGTCTACTAATCAACTCTGAAGTCTCAGTTGGCTGGTGTGAAGCTGGTTGTAGCAGCACCTACTCATCTTTGGATTGCATCCACCATCTCTCTTCACACATATGTGTACATTTATTTCAACGCCTGAATGTAACCATCTTCTATGCTTCAAGAATTGATCTTGTCTCCATTCTTTGACTTCCAAAACTTCAATTGTTGATTGGTCTGCACCAACAACTCTCCCTCAATCATCAATTGAGGTTTCTCTTATCTTCTTTATGCCTGCCATGTCTTTGAACTTCTGTAGCTTTGGTCCATCCAAGCTTTTGGTAAGCATATCAGCTATCTAATCTTTTGTTGAAGTATGCATAACTTCAATCTCTTTATCCATCACCTTCTCTCTTAGAAAGTGATACTGAATCTCAATGTGTTTGGTCCTGGCATGAAAAATAGGATTAGCAGCTAGATACAATGAACTCATGTTATCTCCATAAATGATAGGTATGCTCTGTTTAGTGTCAAAACTCTTCATGAGAGTCTTAAGCCATATTACTTCCTTTGCAGCTTCAACCATGCCTTTGTACTCTACTTCTGTAGATGACAAAGCAACTGTATGTTGCTTCTTTGAACACCAAGAAATTAACTTATCTCCCACATAACACATGTATCCATAGGTTGACCTTCTATCATCTGGATTACCTGCCCAATCTGCATCACTATATATTTTGATATTTGTATCTGATGTAAACTCATAATACAAACCTTCTTTGAGTGTACCCTTAATGTACCTCAACACGCTTTGACGTGCAATCCAATGTTCTTTCCTAGGACAATGCATGAATTGGGACAAAACCCCAACTGCATATGATAAATCAGGTCTAGTTAATGTAGCATAGATAAGACTACCAACCAAACTCTGATATTGTTTCATGTCCTTGAACTCTTCACCTCCATATCTGCTCAATTTGTGATTCACCTCCATTGGAGTAGGTGCTACCCTGCAATCATTCATTTTAAACTTGATTAACAAGTTTTTCAAATACAATTCTTGAGTCACATACACTCCATGTTGAGTGTATGAAATCTCCATTCCCAAGAAGTATGACAAATCTTCCAAATCACAGATTTTGAATTCTTTCTCCATTTGCTTCATTAGGCTTTGAATGCCTTTCTCATCTGTACCTGTAAGAATGATATCATCAACATATATGCAAATGTAAATAAACCCATCATCACTTGCTTTGACAAGCAAGCTACTATCTGCTTTTGATACTTGAAACCCAAGTTCTTTCAAGAACTTTACAAGTCTATAGTTCCATGCCCTTGGGGCCTGCTTCAAGCCATATAAAGCTCTCTTGAGCTTACACACATGATCTGGATACCTTCCATCTCTGAATCCTTGAGGTTGCTCCATGAAAACATCATCTGAAATATAACCATTCAAAAAAGCATTCTTCACATCTAATTGACACAATTTCCAACCTTTACATGCAGCAATTGCTATAAGTGTTCTGATGGTTGTCATCTTTGCCACAGGACTATAAGTCTCATCATAATCAATACCATATGTCTGAGCAAACCCTTTCACAACAAGTCTAGCTTTGTACCTAGACACACTTCCATCTGCAAATCTTTTTGTCTTGTAGACCCACTTACATCCAATGATCTTCTGGCTATTTGGTTTTGGAACCAAATCCCATGTTTGATTCTCCATCAATGCATCATATTCTTCCTGCATAGCTTTCTCCCAATTTTCTTTACCTTTTGCCTCTTCATATGTAGAAGGGTCTTCATCTGCTTTTATCATGTAAGCATAATCTTTGGTAGCCAAAAAAGAAGTATCATAGCTATACCTTGTAGGTTTCCACTTGTGTCTTAATGACCTTCTAAGTTCTCCACTCCTTGAGGTTTCTGGTTCTTCACACTCAGGATCAAATCTTGGCATTTCTTCAACTTCAACCTGCACTTCATTATTCTCTTCTTCATCAAATATCTGTACCTTTGACTTACCTTTCCTTTGACTCATAATTTCTTCATCATCTGTATTAATATTGATAGTACCTGCATACCAAGTACCTTGCTCATCAAATGTAACATCCTTATTGTTATTGCTTTGTGGATGGACTCCACAACCTATACCCCATCTGCTTGACATCATAACCAATGAACACATACTTTTCAGCTTTAGGTTCCAATTTGTGCCTTAATTGTGATGGCACATATGCATATGCCAAACATCCAAATACTTTGCAATGGTCTAATGTAGGTCTCTTACCCCACCATGCCTCATATGGTGTCATACCCTGTAAGGCTTTACATGGTAGCCTATTGACAAGATAAGTGGCTGTATTTACAGCCTCAGCCCACAAATAATTTGGGCAATTTTTCTCCTTCAACATGGATCTTGCAAACTCAACAAGAGTCCTATTCCTCCTCTCTGCTACACCATTTTGTTGAGGAGAGTACCTGCAAGTAACCTCCCTTTTTATACCTGCATTCCACAAATAATCACTGAACTCATTAGAGAAATACTCTCCCCCTCCATCTGACCTTAGTCTCTTCAACTTATGACCTGTAATTCTCTCTGCATACACATGATAATGTTTGAATGTATTGAACACCTCTGACTTATCTTTGATCACATAGATAGTGATCCATCTGGTAGCATCATCAACATAAATCACATAATACCTTGAACCATTGATACTGAAATCCTTTGATGGTCCCCACACATCTGTGTGTACCAACTCAAGCTTCTCTGAATACATAAAACCATGCTTGGAATAAGATTGCTTATGAGCCTTGCCTAATTGACATGCCTCACATCTGTATGTCATATGTTGACCTGCAACATTAGGCAATCCAAGCACTGAACCATTATTTATTATATCTTTGATACCTCTTTCATTGAAATGTCCAAGCCTCTTGTGCCAAAGATCTAACTCAGAGATCTTATGTCCTCCATAAGTGAACAAGGCATGACCAACATTACCTTGAATTTTCAATGTGAACAATCTTCCTTCTTTCTTCCCTGAAACAATTTGTTTATACCCATTGCTAGGTTCTTCCACAAACACTCCTTCATTAGTGAACCTCACTTCATAACCTTTTTCAACAATTTGTCCTACACTTATCAGATTCTTAGGAATTGTAGGAACATACAAGACCTTACTCAATAAGGTGCTACCATCCTTGGCCTTTACTGATCCAATTGACTTCACATTGTGCTTTGTATTGTCACCTGTTTGAACAACATGATTAGACACCTTATTTTCTAAATCAGTCATCAATGCTATGTTACCACTCAGATGATTGCTACACCCTGAGTCAATGTAGAAAACTCTTTGGTCTTCACTTTGCCTTTCACAAGTTGCATTCATTATCAATGTTGAATCTTCCTTCTAATCTGAAGCATAATTGTAGTAGGTATTGTTGTATTGTTGGCTTTGGAATCCTCTACCTGCATTTCTTCCAAAGTAACCCCTACCACCTCTACCTCTGAAATTACCTCTTTGATTTCTGCCACCTCTTCCTCTTGAATTATAGTTCTGATTATATCCACCATTACTCTGATTATTATGCCAACAATCATTGGCTAAATGATTTGTCTTACCACAAATCCAGCAAGCTTTGACTCCATCTTTGTTACTCCTGCCTCTTCCTCTACCTTTGCCACCTTCTCTTCCTCTTAGGAAGTTGGCTTGACTAGTTGTGCCTTCTTCTTCATTTGCTTGTTGCTTTCCTTTGTTAGCTTTCTTCTTGTCTTTAGAGTACATTGCATGACCTGCACTCTTGTCAACATCTCCTTTGATATCATTCTCAAAAGTTAGCATATGTCCTAACAAGTGATTCAAATCAGGATTGAAATGATCTAATGAAAGTTCTGTAGACAAAATAAAAGGCTTCCACTTCTCATCTCCTCTTAGTCCTGTGAGAATTTGCCTTACCAATTTATCCTCCTCAATGTCTTCATCAACTGCTCCTAATGCATCTGCAATGTCCTTCATCTTTGTCACATAATCAGATATTGATTGTGAAGCCTTCTTCTTGAAAGTAGTAAACTCTGCCCATAATGAAGCCTTCCTTGATTTGGTTGTGTTCTGAAAATGCTCTTCCAAAGCATTCCAAATGTCACTTGCACTTTCAAGACCTCTAATGTGAGTAGCAAGTAGTCATTGACTGCCATATAGATAATGCTCCTAGCTTGAGCATCTCTCTTCATCCAATTCTTCAAATCTGACAATTCCTCCCTAGTTGGAACACTAGGATCTCTGAATTGAGGCTTTTCTTCTTCACCTGTAATGTAAGCTATCAAGTCTTTGCTCATAAGATGAGCTTCCATCCTCATTGACCATGCAGGATAGTTTTCTCTATCCAATTTCTCTATCTGAAGAGAATCTCCCATCCTTCCTTTACCTGTGTATTGAATTCTTCAATCTTTATAAAGTATAAGGTTACCTTTACTTCAAATGAAACTCCTTTTAACTTCCTTGATGTAGTATGATCTCCTTCTCAAGCTTTATCCTCAAGCTTTCACCTTTTGAACCTTCAGATGTTAAATTCTTTGCACCTGCAACAGTCGGGATCCTCCTTCCTTTAATTATGATGCTTCCTACTTTGATACCACTGATGGAGAGTGTTAATCTCCAAAAGAACAACCTACTCTTGAACTTAGAGCACATCTATATCAAGAGTAAGTCAAAAACTTCACCAAGTTAAAGGATCAATGACCAATTATCAAATTCTTGAACAAACTGTGAAGAAGGAGATTACTCAGAAAGCCTGCTGCACATAATTCACTCATTGACTAAGTAAATGTGTAAATTTTTTTATAAAAATTTGCACGAGGTGTCACCTAAGGATTGCGCACCTCCTCCAAGTTAAATTACCTCAAAAGACTCAGTAGATGTTGAGAAATCTACTTAACAAGTTACCTATGTCTAAATCTGTACTTCTGAGAAGTCGATTTGGACACCCCTAACTTTTAACACATAGTTCTCTCAATCTAGAACCCGTTTAAGCAAATGCTTTTGGACATTAGTAGATTACCTTCCATTTTAAAGATTGAGTGCTTGCTTGCTCAAAACTTTAAACTGTGGAGAGAGAACTTACCAAAACATTAAGATCGAATTTTGCGCCTGTTTCAGGAACCAATGAATACTTCTTCACATGCAAATGTTCCTACACATAATTCTCTTAGCCTGATCACAATTGGAAGCTAAAACTTTGTACAGAAGTCGATCAACTATAGGATTAGACTTGTACAAAAGCATTTCACAAAAGATCTACCACAAAAGGAGAAAACACAGAATCATCGGGCACAACTTTTCTTTTATTTCTCAGAAAATTACAACTGAGTGATGAGAGAGACTTTTACTCACTTCTAAGAGGTCTAATGATTCTTACAACTTCTCAATGCACTATTCTCATACTCTCTCATACTTGCCCCGACATTTTCCATAGTATTTATAGGCAAATATGTACAAGCTTATGACTAATCAAAAGTATAAGTGACCTATATCTGAACTAATGTACATATGTGTACATTTATTTCAACCCGTGAATGTAACCATCTTCTATGCTTCAAGAATTGATCTTGTCTCCATTCTTTGACTTCCAAAACTTCAATTGTTGATTGGTTTGCACCAACAATACACACATGCAATTTTCCGCTCTTCTTGGGCACAACCACAATGGGGGATACCCATTCAGTATGCTCAATTTCGTAAATGAATCCTCCTTCTATCAAACGATCTATTTCTTCTTTAATCTTTGCAGCGTAGTTATCATTGTACGTGTATGGTTTCTGTTTTGTAGGCTTTGCATTTGGAGTCATAGGAATTCTATGGGAACATATATCTGGATCTACTCCTTTCAAATCTTTGTAACTCCAAGCAAACACATCTCTATATTCGCGCAATAGGGCAACTAACTCTTCCTCTTCTTCAGTAGTCAAATCATGCCCTATGTATGTACATTTTTCTTCCTCTCCTTCTATGGCTACTATGATTTTTTTGGTTTTCTCTCGGTTATCATATACTTCTCCAACATCAGCTTTTCTGTTAGGCATTCGTACCATGATTCGTCTATCTTCTATTTCGTACTTCTTGAAGTTTTCAGGAACCTCAAACAAAGATTCTTCTTCTTCTGACATGGTTTCTTTCTTCTTTCTTTTCTTTCATTCACTTTTGACAGTGACTTGTGTAGCTAACCTCACCTCATTTGTAATTTCTTTGTGTTTCTGAGGGTGAGTTTCTACTTCGTAGACGTATTCTTCCTCTGATGCATAGGGTGGGTCCATAATAATTGACTCTAAGTCAAAATCACTCGCATCCTCAAAGCATCAGTGCTAGGTTCACATTCTTCTATAATTGAATCACACATGATTGGCTCTATCATGAAGACAGAAATGTCATAGCCATCCTCGTCACAGTGGGGTGTCCACTGTTCTTCATTGATGGCTACATCCATGGTTGCTAGGATTTCTGCCCAACCATGAGGCTCGAATTCCTCGTTTGGAAATACTACATGTGCGTAAGCTGGGTCTTGAAGGGTTTGTGGATGTTTTTCCGAACCTAAGGTCCTGGCTTCTAACCATTCTTCCTCTTGTTTCGCTACTTTACACATCCATAAGTGAGTGTCCTCGTGTAACCATGAGGGGTCTGATTCTAATGAGTGCACTGATTCCGTTTCTTCTGGTGCCTTATGGATGGTATTCCATTGTATTGGGGGTACATCTTGATGTGAATAGTCTTTAAGATTGACTTTCGTAGTCACTCCTAAATGTTGCAAGTACAAAGAATTAGTTCCCCAATCTTGTACAATTTTCAACCGACGCATGAATGGTCATCCTAATATCATCTCATAAGCATGATTTTTACTAAAATCACAAATGGCGAAAGTATGCTCAAACTTCACACCACAAGTGGTGAGAGATATGCCCTCTAGTAAGCCTAATGGTTTTTCTATATGTCCATGAGCCATTTGTAGCTTCATCTTGGTAGGTCTTAATGCTGGCTTACCCCAACGTTTCCATAAAGCGGTGGTAGCGATGGCTACTCTGGCTCTTGAATCTAAGATGGCTTTTGTGGTATAGCCCTGATGGGTTATTGGAAGATAAGTGTTACCTTCCTCTCCTTCACTTACATCTTCGATCCTTTCTATGGGTATCTCTGGTACCTTCTTGTGTGTTCCTATCTGTGAGGGAGTAGTAGGAAGCTCAGGGAATTGATTTGCTACATGTTTCCACAATTGTGGTTTAACCTTTAGTAACTCCTCTAGAGTAAGGTGACATTGTACTTTAGTGTTCTTTATCACTTCCGTGTTTCTAGGGATTACTGATTCTTCATTCCTCACTATTATCATGGGTGCTCTCATGCTAATAGACTTAGCTTCCCAATGTCCTGGGAACTGAGGTAATTCTTGCAAAGAATTAGATTCAAAACCTGTGTGTTCACTCATTTGCTCTTCCTCTACATCATCGTAAATAGAGGGAATGTCTTGGGGAAATCGCTCCTGCAAGTCGTCTATTTCTTGAATAGGAGGATGGGTTCCTTGTTCTTTTCTCCACTTCTCTTCTTGGATTTCCCTTAGAAATTCATGTGAATACTATGTATGGAAGACAGGTTGTCTTGACCCTCCGTATTGGGTACTTGAGGTAGGGATGGTGCATTCCTTTCCTGTGTCTCTGATGCAATAGGGTTCCATGCGCATTCTTTTTCTCCTTGCTATCAATAAAGTATTCTAGCCTCTGCATTAGTCCTTGAAAGTGTAATTCTAGTTTTGCCACGTTATTCCAATTAAGATATCTAGAGGCTTCGAACATTGCTTGTGCTAATTCTACCATCTTCATGCAGAGTTTAGTCCTTTCGATTTCTAAGTCTGCTCGAGGTTAGTTCTTACTCATTTCAGCTATTTGAGGTCCTTCTTTTATTCTGGCTTGATATGCGCAAAACATCATGTCTAGGTTTTCCGGTATGGGTTCTGCTAAAACTGATCCTAGTCTCTGAGCTAGGTTCTCTTGGTTTGATTCTTGCGAAGTCAATTCTAGGATTTTGGCTCTAGATTCCTTGAGACTTCCTTCCAATTTTGTTATCCTCTTACTCCACTTTCTCTTAATCCTTTCTCTGGAATCTTTCCAAGATTTCGTCTTTTTACTGCTAGATTCTCCAACTTCACTAGTTTCGGCTACTTTCTCCTGATTATGTTGTTGGTTCTGTAAGAGCGCCTGGGCTCTTGTTATAGCTTGGATAGGCACATATGTAGGGTTGGATCCATCCGCGTTGTGTACAATACCTATCACGTTGATCGGTGTCACATTTGAAGCATTAGCAGGATTCTTAGGACAATCTTTTATGACATGCTCTTTACCACAATCGACACAAAAGCCTTGTATGTTATAATATTGTGATTGCCCTGCTATCGGAGGATGTGGACAATCCTTTATGAAATGATCCAATTGGCACCTAAAGCATGGTCCTCTAGGGCCCTGTGGTCTTTGCTATCTTAATTGGGGCTGCGGATTAGGGTTGGTATACATCACATTAGCATACTCGGGCTCCCAACTGGGTTCCAATGGTGGACTATCGTATTGATATGGTTCCACGTGTTCTGGTGACTCTGTGTAATACGGGGGTGGACTATCTACATGAGTTGAGTCAAAAGTGTTTGAGTTCGGATCACTTTCTATGATCAAGGGTGATGAAGGCACTAAAGCTCTACTTAGGTTCTCTTCTGCAATAGCATATTTAACTGAGATGACATTAGCTGGTGGGGGTGGCTGCTGAGCTAAAACAGGTTCAGGTCTCTGTTGAGCCTGATTAGTTCTGAGGAGGCCTATAGTAATGAGGCTGAGTATTATACTGGCCTTGATACCTACCTGGCTGCGGGTAGTTATGTCTCACTGCTTGTTTGTTGTATGGCCAGTCTTGAGCCGTATGATTTGTGTATCTTCTCTCAATTGTACAATACTGGCCACTAGGATTGGCTTGTGGTTGTGTTGCATTGGGACACACATTTGCCATATGATCACCACCACAGGTGTAACAACGCTTGTTTGTCGCTAACCTAGGCATCTGTTTACTAGAAACTCCTAGTTTCTGGGCCACTTTTTCTGCTAGGTCTTCTATCGAGCTAGACAATTTTGAAGATGCTAGAGATGAAAAGTCTGAGTCCTTATAGACTTTTGAGAGTTCCAACTCGTCTCCTAAGTTGTGCTCAATGTCTATACAAATTCTTACACACTGCTCTAACGTTCTTGGTTCCTTCAAGTATACATAGGAGCGTTGCTTAGAGCTCAAGAGGCCATATAGAAACAATGATACTTGCTTGGCCTGTGAGGGTAGCTCTTGCATTGGGCATCTTTCCACATATTGTCTAAACCTACGTCCTGTGAGTCTAACTGTTTCTTGAGGGGTCTGTTTGAAACTATGAATCAACGAAGATGTGTCATGTCTGATTCCACTTTTAGAGAATTCCGTGATGAATGATTCTAAAAAGTGATGGATGTCCCTAAATTGCCTTTGTTGCAATGGTTGGAACCAAGTTAAAGCTGTATTCTTTAACGTTAGTCCAAATGCATTGTATTGCATGAACATATCTTCTACTTGCTCTGCTCATAGCACTTGTTTAAATTCTGCAACATGATCATAGGGATCTCCTGTCCCATCAAAGTAGTTTTTCATGGATTTTACTAGCTGAGTGGGTCTTAATACGCTTGCGTGTTCACGTGGTCTAGGTAGAGGAAAATCATCTCTACACCTGGTATTCTAGGTTATCTTTGTCTATCCACTCTATCCATGTCAGTGTTCATTCTATTTCTCCCTATGGGATGATTGAAACTTACTTCATGTCTTTCTTTGTTCTTCTCTCTTTGCATGCCATGGGCTGAGGATGTTCCTGCCCCTTGTTGGCTCGTGTTTACATTTGCTTGAGTTGGAGGGAAGACTAATTCACCTCTCCATGTATAGGTATTTCTTGCGTGGGTTGGTACTACAAAGACTCTTTCTGAAGTTTCATCCAGGTATACAACCTTTCCAGGTGTATCTGGGTCCCTAAATTCATAAATTATGATGGATCCTACCTCACTAGGTTGTTCCGTTCTGTACCTCCAAAATGCTTTGTCTGTCTCTTTGTTTACAAACACCTCTATGCTTCGGTTATCCTGAGGGATCCATTCTGGGATTAGTACTCTTGTTAGTACAGATTTCCCTCTAGGTGTTGTTAAACGTTTTATCGTTTAATCGTTACTTCCACCTTCCGATTCAAACACTTCAAGTTCAGCCGGTTCCGAGTCTTCCTAACCGCAATTGTTCTCTTAGCCACGTGGGTCCTTGGGAGTGGTAGGGGTCTGTTAGACAGAGGCCCTGTACTATTTTCCCAAATTAACACACAAACTTAATGTCATTCCGTCTTAGCTCAGTGTCCATCCCTGAACAACGGAAGACTGTTCAGTGTACTGGAATTAGAACTTCAAGACTGAGGGTAGTAATTCGGTTACTTAATTTATGCGCAGCATATACTTCAGTAACAATGTCACCTAATCCGTACTTCGTCAAAGCAGATAGGTATACCAACCAGACATTATACCTTAAAGTTACAAGGACTCGAACAATCAATTTCCTAGTAATAAACGGTTAACCATAGACTAACGACGCCCTACTCACATTCAGACCATTACAGCTACTAATCTTCCCGTAGTCGGAAGCAACAGTCAATATAGGCTACAGTATCGAATTCGATCGCTTACAGAAACACTAACAAACAATTAGTTCGGGATTACTCTTCACGCTACCTACTTCGCCGAAGAACTGCCAAATAACATACCGCACTTGATCAAGCTCAGAGACACACTCAATCATCACCGAACAGACTCGCAACACCATACAACTGATTTGTAACTCTGTACTAAGGTGAGGATAATCGACTAGCCAGAGTACAGACGGAACAGAACAAAGCAGGACTTATCTTTTCAACAACATACACGTGCACACAATGCGTTACCGCACTCTCAAACGAGACTCAATCAAACAACACACTGTAATTCCCACAAACGGTCTGTTGCCGCTCTTTTTCTCATTGCCTTAAATAGGGGATTTTTTTTACAAGAGTGCGCACTTCTGCAGTTACCTGCGCGTTTCCTGAAAGATTCTTTTTTCATTTAAGCTACCTGTCCTCGTACTTTTGTCCTTGTTCGGCGGCCGTCCAATACTTTTACATTTAAGGCACCTGTCCGAGTTCATTTGTCCTGGTCCGGCGGCCCTCTAACACTGGCACGCACGGTGGACTCGAACCCGCAGGTGCATTACTGATTTCAACATCCTTTTGCGTTGCCTGTAGGCCTATTCCAAAGTTTGGCTCCCGAATCATTTCTGACCGTACTTGTTCAAGTGGAGGAACAAGTATAGCCAGCCATCTCCTGCGAAAAAGTGTCCAAATACTTTGAACACGACTATCCAATTGCTGTTTTAATAAGTCTATGTCCACATTTGTCATTAATGTGGCATTCAGTTCTATGCCCTCATCTTTTAATATCTGCCTTTCGAATTCCTGCAAAACCTGTATTCTTGACTGCAAAATTTCATTTTCGGCTTGCAGGTTAGCATTCATGGTAGAAAAACTCGACATTTCGGCTTGAATCTGTGTTTGGATAGTTTGCTGCCACTGGTGAAATTCTTGAAAACACTTTTTTGCGTTGATCAATTCTGCCGTTAGTTGTCGGTTGTTACTCTGTAACGCCTGTAGTAAAGCTTCTTTGTCGTCCAATTCCTTTTGCATCTGTGTCATTCTTTCTAGTAATGAATTGGACTTAGTCATCGTGGCAAATAGTAATTCGTTTTTGTGCTGAAGCGCTTGTTCTTGTTGACGCAAATATTGAGAAACCTCTTGTAATTTGTTTTGCATCCCTGTCACAAAATCTGGTTGGAGATCGTCCGGTAATTGCCCTGGACTGGCAGTGGGCAAGTGGTCTGCCACCCTTCGTTTAATTGACAGCCGAAACAGCGTCCCTACTGTCTGGTTTTGTGCGCTATTACCTGTGTGGAAGAAATTTGCAGACGATGTGGAGACTTGGTCTGCTTCCTCGGGCTCTGTTTGGTGTCCTGTTTCTATCATATCATGATCACCGGAATAAAAATGGGGGGACCAGTGGAGCTTCTCATCCTTCACGGATTGGACAAAATTAAATATAGCAGCTAAATAGGCTGCTAGTCTGATGTTGGTGTGGGATCTTCGCTTATCCCCGACAATTATTTGTGTGTAGAGGTGGTTATACAGCCAGTGTGTCCAGCTAACCCTACCACCTCCTTCGGCATGTACTAATGGTGAAAAATTTTCTCTAGACATTAAATCGAATTTAACTAGGAAACAGAGCTTCTCTAAGTACCACTTAAATTGTTCACGACGCTGATATGTGGCATTTTTCAACATGTAATACCGTCTGGGGCCTTCACAGTTGCCAAATTCATTTCTCAGATCTTCATTTGAACATTTAGGAAATCGGGCATCATCATACAGTGGCAGTTTAAATATAGCTGAGACTAACTGTGGCGAAAATTGTACCTGATTTAGAATGAAGCCTTTTGTTTGTCGCATGCTATATAATTGATTCTCTGCATCTTCATTATCGATCCACTGTTCCCATGGTAATTGAGCAAACTGGAGGAGTCCTATCCTCCGTAGCCAGTTCTCATTCCTTCTCGAATGGATGTCGAGCTCGATTTTAAATTCTGTGGAAAATTTATGATGAACTTTTACTGTTGCAGAAGTTACTGAGTCATCTGCATTATCTTGTAAGGTAGTATCTGTTGTCGTCACAACATGGTTCTGTGTATTTGCGCGCTTCCTGAGTTGCCATCTTAGTATGTCGGATTCAGACATGATTGTAAGGGTTGCCGAGAATAATATGCTGGAAGTATGTTAACTAGCGCCGAAGCTCGAAGAATACTGTAGTGAAGAATGCTATGCTAGGCAAACACATTTTATAAGCACTAGGGCTTGAACTGCCATTTGCTGGAATGATTGTATTTCAGTCGGACATGACTCTTCCTTCCCCTTGTCAAAATTGTATCATGAGTAAGAATCATTATGCGGCGTGTTATTCCGTAGATCGATGCTAGACTGAACAAGTGTTTACATGTGCGAAAAATATCAGAAAACAAAACTTTGTTATCTTACTTATTTCGAATCCATCATTACATTATGAATTCGCATGGTCGAATTGTACTTATTCTTCTATGAGGCCTTCGAGGTACATATTCCTGGCTAATCTAAATGTGCGAGCTATTTTTTTCTTAAGGGTTTCTAATAATTGCTTTAGCGTGTCGGGTTCTAAAACCTGCGCATCTATTCTGACGGAGCTAAGCGTGATTGCTTCGGTAAGCAAGTTTTCGGCCTGGGTCTGCAAAAAGGCCTCCTGTAAATAGAAATCATTGGATAATGCAGCGTCCTTGGATGTCTTCATTTTGGTGACTTTCCGCTGCATCTCTGTGACTCGATCCCTTTGATTTTGCAGTTGGTTATCGAGGCGCTCGAGTTGCTGGTTCTGAAATTCAATCGTTCGGGAATATGCATCTCGTTCTCTTCGAGCATCTGCCAAGTCTTTTTGGTGTTTCGCTTCCCTGGTTAATTGGCGTCTCAGCATTCTGTTTACGTCGTCCAAACATTCCTGGGCTCTGCGTAGCTCAACTTGGACTTGCGCTGCTTCTCGCTGTTGGTCTTGACTCTTTTGGATTGTTTCTTGCAACTGGGCCTTCGTTTCTTCGACCAATTCTTCGAGGGATGAACTGATATCTTCTTTTTCTTGGAGGGCGGTCTTTAGTTCCTGGATTTCTTCGTGTGCTTCGTGTAGTAGCTGGTCTTTGGCGGAAAGCTGCTCCAATGCCGCATCTCTCTGCTGTATCAAGTCCTGTTGTTCTGAAAACTGTGCTTGGAGATCGGCTAGTTGTGTCTGTAATTGATGATTCTCCGCTTTTACGGCGTCTACTTCCTCTTGGAGTGGGGTGATGTCGGCTTCCAGGAGGTCGACTTTGTGCTGCAGGTCGTGCCGAATGGTATTTGCGACCTCACTCATTTGCACCGGAAGTTGTTGTGAGAGGGTGATGAGTAGTTGGCCCATGTTGGCCAGTTCAGAAAAGATCGGAGCAGAGGAAAGGAGGAGTGGGTGTCGTGGTGGTGTAGAGGTTTGGGTATGGATTTGGGGGGATGTCGGGGGTGAATAATTGGGGGAGGATGAAGAAGATTCGGAAATTGGCGGCGGGAAGGGGTTGACTGGTGGGGATTGAGGGCCAGGGGATGTAGGGTGGGTTACCTGATGGATGGGTTGGTTTTCACCTGTAATGTGGGCGATGGTGGATTCTACGGCCTTGAGTAGGGTGTTGAGCGCGCTGTCGATCACGTGCTGTTCATCTTCTCGTCGTGCTGATGCTTCTTGGGTTTCAGGTGTCCTTATTCTGTCCGGCGGATCCTTGTGCTTCGATTTCTGAGGAGCTGATCCGAATTCTCTTATTGCGGAAAAGTTGGTTGATCTCCTCATCTTCTTCTTCTTCTTCGTCGAGAGGTTGAACTGATTCTTCGTGCCTAAGAATGGGACCTTGGGGTGGTGGTTGTGCGGCAAGGATGGCTGGGAAAAGGAATGAGATGATGTGGGGAAGGCAAGAGCGTGGGGTGGTACCCTTTTGGAGTTGCTTCATGATAGCTACACATTCTTTATGGATTCTGAGGAAAAAGTATGATGCAAAGTTGACGGGTTCCTGGACAGCTAATTCTAAAGCGGAATAAAATGGTCGTGAGATGCCGTAAGTGCGTTTCTGTAGGTTAAGTATGGCGACTAAGAATTGCAGAGCGGATCGTTCGGGTTCGGGGCGGCAGAGAATGGCGTATTCGTTGGACGAGGAGCGGGGGAATAGTTCATTCATGCGGGCAATGGGAATACTTGGGCCATTTTCACGGCCTTGCGGGTTGAGGCGATAGGCTTCAGCGAAGGCTTGGAAGGTGATGACTGTTCGAGAAGGGAGTGAGAGCAAAACCCATTGGCGTTCGGTGGCGGGGGACTGAGCAATGGCGGTGATGATCTGTGTGAAGAAAGGATGGGCTTCCACCGAGTGCCAAGGCAACTCAGCGAAGTTAGCCAACCCTCTGCAACGCAGGTATTCGCCTACCTCGGTAGGGATACCATCGCGGAAGGCCGCATAGTTGGCTATTGCTTCCATGGCGGTTACTGAGGTAGATGATGAGCACGGATGCAGAATGCACGAGGGCTCAGAATACTAGCATGCAACACAATAGCTTATTTCGGCGTCGTTGACAGAGTTTAAATAGAAACACTACGGTGGGGAGAGAAAAAAAAGGGGGTGGAATATCATTGTGCGGTGCGGGAATAGTACTAGTTTTCATGCAGGTGTGCGTACTCGAGTGACTGTTAAGAGGGCGGCTGGTTATATCAAGATCGTACAAAACGCGGCTATTTATAAAAAGCAGAAAAGAAGGAAAAGAAAAGTTTAAACAAAACGCGGTCCATCGTTGAAAACTTAATGCGGGCTAGTGGTGTGATGATATGGCCGTAACTTTGACCCATTAATTACCTTGGGGAGTGGATTTCCAGTCAACGTAGTCAACCGAAAAGTTGCCGGACCGACTTGTTCTGAGATCTTAAAGGGACCGAACCAGCGTAGTTTGAACTTTCCTGCTGCTCTATCGGATTTTGCGTTATAGAAGAGTACAAGCTGACCTACCGAAAAGATTGGAGTCTTCAAATATCGATCGTGTGTCTTGGCTTGCCTTAGTTGTACTTCGCGCATGGTTAAAAAGCTGAGCCATCGGTGCTCATCAAGTTCCCTGAGTGCGTCCATTCGTGCTGTCAGCGACTCTTCTGATAGCATTTTCTGGGTGATTGCTACACGCAGACTTGGGATAACTATTTCCATGGGTGCTATTGCTTCTAAACCATAAGCTAGTTTGAAAGGTGTCAAACCTGTTGTTACCTTATATGTAGTTCGGTATGCCCATAATACTGCAGGTAGTAGTTGATCCCATCTTTCCGGTGCTTCCATGATCAGTTTCCGGAGGATATTCAATAGTGATTTGTTTGTGCTTTCGGCCAGACCATTGGCGCGAGGGTAATATGGAGAGCTGAGTTTATGTGTCATCTGGAATGATTGGGTTAGTACCTTCATTACTTGATTTACGAAGTGAGTACCTTGATCTGTCACCAATTCGAGTGGTAAGCCAAATCGTGGGAAGACATCATTTAACAGACATTTTGCTACTACAACTGCTGTAGCAGACCGTAAAGCCCAAGCTTCTGCCCATCTCGTTGCATAGTCTGTACAGGTTAGTATGTATCTGTTGTTACTGAAGACTGCTGGAGGTGTGATTGGACCGATAAAATCTAATCCCCATTTCTGAAATGGTTCGAGTGGCATAATAGGCTGCAAGGGAAAGAAGTGTCGTTGCAGTGGTTGTCCAGACCTTTGACAGTTATCACAGTTTTTGACGAATTGGGTCACATCTAGGTACATAGTAGGCCACTAGAGACCTCCTTGCAAAATTTTCCGGTGAGTTAGATCTGTGGCAAAATGACCACCAGTAGGGGTTGAATGAGCCATCGTGATGACCGAGTTAATTTCGTGCGGAGGAACACATCGAAGTAAGATTCCGGTGTGATCTACATAATACAGTTCTCCTGCCACTAGCCGGAATCGGCGGCTAAAGACTGCCATTTTCCTTCGAACTGCCTTGGCAGTCTCAGATGGAAAGCATCCTTCGGTGAGAAAAGTTAAAATCTGATCATAATATGTAGGTGTTGCTTGTAATTCGGCAGTCTCATCGGTCAGTGGCTCAGAACTATAAATTGCTGGAGTCGTGTCATCTATGCCTATCGGAGCTTCACCAGAATCTAGGCAAGATAAGAAATCTGCTAAGGCATGTGCATTTCCGGGTCGGTGAATGACTTCATAATCAAATTCCTGCAAGAGTAGCACCCATCGGGCTAATCGTCCGCCTAGATGTTGTTGTCTCACTAGATAGACAAGGGCAGCATGATCCACATGAAAGGTAAATTTCCGGCCTAATAAGTAATGTCTAAACTTTTTGATGGAGTAAATTAATCCTAGACATTCTCTTTCAGTGGTAGAATAGTTCTTTTCTGTCGGTGCAAGCCTTCTGCTGGCGTAATAGACAGGGCGAAACCACTTATGTGTTTGCTGCATCAGAATACTGCCGATCGCAATATCTGAAGCGTCGACAAAAACATGGAACGGATTGTCCCAGTCCGGTGGTTGTAGGATTGGGGCCTGCGTCAATAGATACTTGAGTCGATCAAATGTAGTTTGGCATTCTTGAGTCCATTCGAACTGTCGTGGAGTTTTGGTGATTAGTCTATTCAGAGGTACAGCCAGATGAGCAAGCCACCGTAAGTGTCTGCCGTGCCACCGTACTTGACCCATAAAACGCATTACTTCTTTCGGAGTGGCAGGTACTGGGGCTTCTAAAATTGCCGAAATCTTATCTGGGTCTACTCGGATACCTTGGGCAGATACAATATGACCAAGTACTTTGCCACATGAAACGGCAAACACAGATTTGCTTGGGTTAAGGCAGAGTCGGTAATCTCGACATTTTTGGAAACAGAATCGTAGATGAAGCAAATGTACCATCATCTTTCCAAAAATTGAGAAATCATCGAGATATACTTGCATAAACGAATTGAGATAAGGAGAGAAAATCTCTTGCATACATCGCTGAAAGGTGCTTGGTGCATTTCTCAATCCAAACCACATTATCGTACAAGCAAAGACACCCCAATTGGTAATGAAGGCGGTTTTTGGGATATCTGCTTCAGCCATTCTAACCTGATTGTAACCGTTGTATCCGTCTAAGAATGAATACATTTCGTGGCCTGCTACCCTATCAAGCATGGTATCCAGAAAGGGGATCGGGAAAGGATCCGGTACTGTTGCTGCGTTTAATTTCCGGTAGTCTACACAGATTCGTAGTTGCTTATTTTTCTTTGGCACGATCACAATTGGTGAAATCCATTCAGCATGTTCTACTGGTACGATGAATCCTACCTTTAATAATCTGTCAAGTTCGGCTTTTACCTGAGATGCATAATTGGGATTCATCCGATAGCTGGGCTGCCTATTCGGTTTAGCTTCGGGCTTCAGCATGACTCTGTGCTGATATATGCGCGGATCTAATCCTTTCATATCTTTGTAATCCCAGGCAAAGACGTCTGAGAATTCGTGAAGTAGTCGAATCAAATCAGCCTTAAATAATTCCGGTAAGTTTTGCCTTATCTTTACAGGTCGTGGATGATCTTCGTCTCCTAGATTGTACGAGGTCAACTGGTCTTCGGAGACATAAAACTGTTGCGGTTTCTCTGTGTCGTCTGTCGACCGGAATAGTGAATGTAATTCATTGTCATGTGTTGGCACCCTATCTTCCTGCTTAGTTTCTTGGGTGATTGGTGCAACTGTACATACTGAAGTACTCCAGTTATCTATTACGGACTGTAGATCAACAGTCCCTAAGGTCATTAAGTCAACGTTATTCTTCAGAAATTCCTCTTCTTCATCATCTGATAGTCCATCTAGCATGTGGACAGGTTCAACAAAATATGGTCTAGCGTGCAGTTCGCAAGGTTGTATAGCATCTAATTTTACTACATATCTACGGCTGGCATCTTTGAACGTAAGCTCTTGTGCACACCAGTCTTGTATTACCTTCGCATGCTTCAGCCAAGGTCGACCAAAAAGAAGGTTGTAATCCAAAGTGGATTCCGGTAGATCTAGTATAACAAAATTCATTTTGAAGGTCGTACCTTGTAAAGTAATGGGTATATTTCGCACAAGTCCTACAGGATGGACTCTAGATTGGTCTGCCATTCTGACAAAAAATTGAACTGGTTCGATTTCGGTCCATCCTAACCTATTGCATAAGGCTGTAGTTGCAATGTTGACACCAGAGCCTCCATCAATCAATACCTGTGTAATTTTATGATTCTTATACCATACTGTAATCAAGGGGACTGAATGATCAACCGTAGAATCGGGTTCTGGTTGAACTGCTGCTGTCGCCGGAATACAAGAAGGTATCGGACTGAACTGTTGCTGGAACTGTTGTCGAACACCAGGTACTAATGCCAGTAGTTGGCCGAGAGGCAGAGTGATAGATGCCTTGGATAAAATTTCCCAGGTCTGCTGACATTGGTTATCCTGCTCTTTTGAACTTGAGGTCTCTGCGGATGCCGAAGTATCTGCTGTTATGCCTACTGCTGATGGTGGTTCCGCTACTGCTTCCTTTTGTTGTGTTCCTTCCTTTGTCGACGAGGTCTGAGTCATCGGAATGGGTTCTGGGAACACTGGTGGTTCTGTGGCGGTCCTGTGACTAGCCTTGTTATACATCCTATGTTGTTCTCGTATCCCTGGTTCTGCTGCTGACTGCAGTTGTTTACCTAATCGGGTCTGGACTGTAGCAGTTTGTTTCTACTGGTGTAATTTGTACCATGTTGGCCATTGGATTTTGCCGCTCCTTCTTCCTTTGATCATACTCAGCTGCATCCTTGCAATATCTTCTAATGTGTCCGAATTCACCACAAAAATGACAGCGTGGCGGTGGTAAATTGGGATTTTTCGGTGGTGGTTCGTTCTGCCAGCGGTTTGCATTATAGTTATTGTTTCTCTATCCTCGCTAGTTTCGATATCCTTGTGGTTGATTGTTTCTCAGTTGCGGAGGTACATAGTGATTCGCTGCCTGTCCTTGTTCTTGAATAACAGCATTGACTGTTGCTGTTCCCTGTATTCTGGCATTGTAGACACAATTTCCGGTGGTGTGTCCGGCAGTGTTGCAGATAGCGCAGAATGTTTGATTTAGCGCACAGTTGGCACTAGTATGACCTGAATTTTTGCATGTGATACAGTACACTTGTCTGGTTATATCTTCAATCATAGTTAAGTTCGTCTTTAACCACTCTAGATCTTCTGTAAACCCACCGACTTTGGATTCCAGTTGCAGAGCCATGGCAATGACTGCATCCAACGTCATTGCTCCGACACACCTTATGATCATGATTTGCTTCAATTGCGGGTTTAAACCATTGATAAACCACTGAGTGATGACGTCATCTGGTAAGTTAGCGTGGGCCTGTGGTATCTGTCGCAAGTGTGTTCTAAAAAGTGTAGCATATTCTTGGACAGTCTGATTCGCTGTCGGTTGTTCTGTAAATAATCAAAGATTTCGGCGGGATTCTTCTTTAGCCTGAATCGTTGCAAAAAAGCATCTCGTACTGCATCATAGGTACCGAAATGATTAATGTCGTATTCCGTAAGCCATCTAGCCGCTTCATTGATTAGTGTAGATTGAAAAACAATGGCCTTGTATGCCTGATCCGGTGGATGGTTGAGGACTGCATAACTGATCTCGAAAGTGCGTACGTGAGCATCCGGGTCATCTCCTGGGAATCCACCAAATTTTGTGTATGTTACTCCTGTTGGAGGCGGCCTTGGTTGACCTAACTGTTGTTGCTGTTGTTGTCCGTTCATCGTGAGTGTATCCGGTCCTTCTTCTAAATCTTGAGGTTGATTGGTTGAACTACCAGAACCTGGATCGCCGGATGGCGTGCCTTCCGGTGTGCTGTTTTTGCGTAGGATACTTCGGATCTCTACTTCGAATAGCTCTCCTTCCTTCTGGATGTCCAATATCCAAAATCTTTCTTCCAAGCACGCGGGTCGGGCTGAGGACTCCGCAAAAAATGCTAATCCTTGGCCGCCAGTTGGTGTTTCTATCACCGGAATATCACCGGAATGAATTGACAGTGTACCAGACTGTAGTGTTTTTCCGCTTTTACCGATTTCTTTTCCTAGAGTTTTTCTAATCGTGGATAACTCTGAATCTTTATCCAAGATTGTTAAACTGGTTTCCAGCGGTGTCTTGGTAGATTCTGGAATTACTGTATTTTGGTTAGGCTGGGTCGAAATGACACCAGAATGAACCAAAGGCGTTGATCGTTCCACCGGAATATGACCGGAATTAATTCTAACGTCCTTATCTTGCTTGACCACTGGGTCAGGCCGCGTTATACCTTCTTCTCCTAGTGTTGTCTTTAGTACTTTTCGTGTTCCAGTCGTATGGTTCCTAGGATACGTTTCGCCAGACCGAGTAACTGGCATGTATCATTGCTTAGTAGCACTATCTGAGCAGTTGGCAACAATCTGGCTCTGTTGCTACCGTCAGTCAATCGAACGATAAACGTAGTGTTTGATTTTGAACAAACAGCCAACACGCTACTGTCACTGTTCACAGATAACTGGCAACCTGATGCCACTTTCCCACAGACAGCGCCAAATGTTAAACGTTTTATCGTTTAATCGTTACTTCCACCTTCCGATTCAAACACTTCAAGTTCAACCGGTTCCGAGTCTTCCTAACCGCAATTGTTCTCTTAGCCACGTGGGTCCTTGGGAGTGGTAGGGGTCTGTTAGACAGAGGCCCTGTACTATTTTCCCAAATTAACACACAAACTTAATGTCATTCCGTCTTAGCTCAGTGTCCATCCCTGAACAACGGAAGACTGTTCAGTGTACTGGAATTATAACTTCAAGACTGAGGGTAGTAATTCGGTTACTTAATTTATGCGCATCATATACTTCAGTAACAATGTCACCTAATCCGTACTTCGTCAAAGCAGATAGGTATACCAACCAGACATTATACCTTAAAGTTACAAGGACTCGAACAATCAATTTCCTAGTAATAAACGGTTAACCATAGACTAACGACGCCCTACTGACATTCAGACCATTACAGCTACTAATCTTCCCGTAGTCGGAAGCAACAGTCAATATAGGCTACAGTATCGAATTCGATCGCTTACAAAAACACTAACAGACAATTAGTTCGGGATTACTCTTCACGCTACCTACTTCGCCGAAGAACTGCCAAATAACATAACGCACTTGATCAAGCTCAGAGACACACTCAATCATCACCGAACAGACTCGCAACACCATACAAGTGATTCATAACTCTGTACTAAGGTGAGGATAATCGACTAGCCAGAGTACAGACGGAACAGAACAAAGCAGGACTTATCTTTTCAACAACATACACGCGCACACAATGCGTTACTGCACTCTCAAACGAGACTCAATCAAACAACACACTGTAATTCCCACAAACGGGGCTGCTGTCGCTCTTTTTCTCATTGCCTTAAATAGGGGATTTTTTTTACAAGAGTGCGCACTTCTGCAGTTACCTGCGCGTTTCCTGAAAGATTCTTTTTTCATTTAAGCTACCTGTCCTCGTACTTTTGTCCTTGTTCGGCGGCCGTCCAATACTTTTACATTTAAGGCACCTGTCCGAGTTCATTTGTCCTGGTCCGGCGGCCCTCTAACAGTGTCCTAGGTTCTTCTCCTAATGGTTCTTTTCCTTGAGTCCTAGCTTCTGTCTCTAACTGAATTACACCAAACTCATTGGTATTGTTTGGCTGAGTACTTAAGATATACATTGTTCCTTCTTTGTCTATGTATGCGTCTCTCTCAAATTTCACCACTGGATGTTCCAATCCAATGGGTTGATCAGGGTTGTGTATTTGCACCACTTGTCTTCGCAAACCATGCTCATAGATGCGAGAACCTAAGCGGTTGGTTCAGAGAAATTCTAATTGAGTTCTATAGGGTCCTTCGGGTCTTTCTAAATATGCTACGTTTGACCCTCCTTCTAGCCTCTCCGTGCTAAAAGCCATTTCTGATTCACTCGTATCTGAGCTCAACTCATAGGGATAATTATTATTCAATTGTTGTGCCCACAAACGTGTAGTAGTTCCTACACTTGCTTCTGATGATCTCAGGCTTCGTCGGTCTGACTTACCTATGTGATTGCTCGATCTAAGGTTCATGAATTTACTTCCTAGTACTTCTAATCGTCAATCGTTCTTTGTTATTGATTTGCTTGTTTCTTTTTACTCCTTAAAATCCTTGTCTCAATGTATACATCAGGAATCGACTTTCCGTGGTACTTTTGAGTTCTCGTTCCGTCAGACTTAAGTTCTTTCCTTTAGGTTTTTGTATCTCACACCTTTATCTTTAGTCTTGGACTTGAAGAATTTAATCTCTTCAACTTGATGCGTTCCTATCGTCGTTAATCCACAATGCTACCATTTAGCTTAAGCTAATAATTGACTGAGGGGGGTGAGTAATCTTCCAACCTCAAGTCAGCCGCTTTGAGTGCTGTGTTGCCCAAGAAGCCGCACTTCCCAAGCCCTACATTCTTCACTACCTTGCCTTGATTGCCCTTGATTGCCTTTGCTAGACCTGTAAAAAATTTCAATATTAGACCACTTCTCAAATGGATGATCAAGCACTTGAGTGCATACACTTTTAAAGGTCCCTTCCCTTTTGCCCAAATTTTTTTATGATTGCCCCATGGCTTTGCTAGTCCCAACAATGTTAACCTCAAATTATCCTCTCTCAAAAAACAACGTCCTTTCTTTGAAAAAAAATGAGGTCGTTGTACTCGTAAAGAACTTTCTAACAAGCTATAAAGCTCAAAAAACGGACTTCGGATGAAAAAGATATGAGCATTCGGGTCCTCAGGGGTAAAAACTAACAAACAGGTTTTTCTCCAAATATGAGCTAAGGGGTCTCCTATGAGCTTAATGATCCAAAAATTTTCAAAAAATAGCCCCAAAATTGGTCGAAAAATCAAACCCTAAAAATTGTGTTTGGGGTGTACAAGATAATCGCGATGGTCTGGGACCGTCGCGATGGTCCAGGTGAACTGTCGCGATGGCACGACACAATCGCGATGGTCCGAAGGAGCGAACTGCGCGATGGTCTAAATGTGAGCAATCGCGATGGTGTGAATGAACCGTCACGATGGTCAAATCAACGAGCAATCGCGATGGCATCGGTCAACGGTCAACGAGACAATCGCGATGGTGTGAGCCCATCGCGATGGTCACGCGGCACGATGGCTTGAGCCAATCACGATGGTTCAAATGTCGAGGCGTCGTGATGTTCAAAGGGTATCATCGCGATGGTCTAGCTTGCCACATGGCAGCATCGACGCGATGGCATGAGCCAATCGTGATGGCATGGGGTCAACGGGATCGTCGCGATGGTCAAGGACCATCGCGATGATCCAAGTGAACCGTCACAATGGCATGAGACCGTCGCGATGCTCCGACGGAGCCGTCGCGATGGCATGAGCCAATCGCAATGGTCCACCAAAATGCAAATTTTTCAAATGCAACAATGGATTCCTATAGGCGCAAGGATGCTCTACAGCGTGGTGAACTCGCTTACCTCAACTTCCGAACTTGCCAGACCATCGCGATGGTCTGACATAGTCGGCATTTTCTGACAGAAAGTGATTTTCTTACCTTTTTGCAGCTTTCGTGATGCTCTGGAGCACTGTACCTACAAGAAAACTCAAAAACACAATAGCACATGCAAGCACAAAAGCTCTCTCTCTCTCTCTTTCACATGCACAAATGAGGGGAAATGAGGAGAATGGGTGGATATGGTGAATTTTCTGATTTTTTTGAGAGTGGAAGAAGATGATGTGGTGATGAAGATGGAGTCTGGGGGAGGTGAAAAACACTAAAAACTAACTAAAAACAACAACAAAAACTGAAATTTTTACCTTCCAACACCACTTCTTGCTATACTCTTACCATCACACATTCGTCCTAGACTCGATCCCCGACAACGGCGCCAAATTTGGTGTTGCTCTAGCACAATGGTGAGAACCACATTAAGAAGCTCCACCTCCTTAATGTCAATCCGTGGAAGAGATAGGATTGATATGAAAATCGTGAACGTGAGATGAAGTGAGAGTGAAGGTGAGAAGCATAGAGATGCACACACACATACACACACACAATGAAGAGACAAGCAAGACACAATGGAAGGTGAGAAATCAACTCTATTACTCAAGAACACTCTTACAAGCTCAAAATAGCTCTAAGCTCTTCTCTACTCACACAAGCTAACCTCAAAAATGAGCTCTCTAGCTCTTTTTATAGCTTCTAGACTAGTTTTGACCGGTTTCACATCTAGTGACCGGCATAGTTAAAAAATAGATTCTAGGCGCTATTTGAAAGGGTAAACGGTGTCTAAAAATAACCAAAATTGGTACGCTCATTCTACCTAAGCTCCTCAAGCTCGAGGACTCCTCGACTTGCACAAAACGGAGCTATAAATTACAAAAAGGGTTTTTCTATGTTACATATGGTACAAAAGTGATGAAAAATCACTGTTGGAGGTTTTGAAAAGTATTTTCAAATATACTTGTTTGAAAAAATGATTCGACCAACTCCCTGCTTCTTTGTTATGCTCTATCTTCACATGCTTCCGTGTCGTCTATGCCTCTGGCTACTGCCAACACATAGGGACCCAAGGAATCCAAGAAATGTTGATGAATTCCCTCTACCAAGGCCTAGAGAACATGCTAGGACCTTGAGGCCCACATAATTGGTTAGGTCCATGAAGAATTGCTTCGATGGCTTAGGAGACCCATATGACCATGTAGTAGAGTTTAGGCAAGTTTTGAGAGCTGAACAAGTTGAAGACTTGTTCACTCAATACAATGCTTTTGGCCTAACTCTCAAGAACACTGCATTGAATTGGTTTCAACTGCAACCAAGATCAGTATAGAAATATAGTCCAACTTCTTGAAGCATTCATCACTGAGTTTTCTAAGAGTGGTATTAGGCATAACACATCTTCCTTGATATACAACTTCAAGCAAACACCTCAAGAGACAGTGAGGCTCGTAGGAAGAAGGTTTAGGAAATATCTAGAGAGATGCCCTATTCCAGAGTTACCCACTCCAGCCAAACAAGTGGCTTTATTTCTAGAGGGATTGTTAAGTACCAAACTGAGATCATATGTGTACTTAAAGGACCCTAGATCCATAGAAGAGTGTGTACGCATGTGCATAGACATTGAGGATAATCTAGGTGAGGAATTAGAGCTTTCAAAGATCTATAAAGATTCAAATAGTTCTATTAGCCTCACTTCCACACAATCCAAGTCAATTGAGGATCTGGCAGAGAGCTTGTGGAGGAGACCATATGGCCAATGTGTGCCCTATCATGTCTCAACCACAAGTGAACCCTAACAGCCAATACTGCACCCTAGAAAGGAGATATACCGACCATACTGCACAAGACTATCCTCATAATAAACAAGCCGTTAGACAAAATTATCCTCAAACATATCCATAGCAAGGAAAATACCAAAATCAGTACCCACAATAGCAGTATGGTAGGCCCTAGCAATCCTATCAACCACCCTATCAAGGGCAACAAAGAACTCAACCAGTTCTAGTGCAACACCCCCTCCTCCTGCCAATGTGATTCTAGTGAAGTATAAGAAAATCCGAATAGAGCATTAGTGCTAGTAACACCATTGCTTTCAGAAAGTGACCCGAGTGATCATAGTTTTGACTCTACTCATGTGGATATCCCACATGCTTACTACATGCAGTCCCCTAATCATAATGAGTCATACTATTATGAAGCATCGAGTGAACCTAGTTAGGAGCCAAAGTATGCAAATGTTATGTATGCAAATCCTAACTCTAAGCCTCAACCTAGGTAGATAAGACCCCCATTTCCTAGAGGACCATGCTATCGATGTTAGGGAGATCACCTCATTCATGATCACCCTATGCCTGCACCCACACAACCCCAATTTGTGTCAATTCAAGGCTTTTGTCCAGATTGTGGGAAGGAGCACTTGTTATGAGAGTGTCCTAAGAACCCCACCAATATGCCAAAAATCGCTCCTATCAACGTTATTGGGTTAGCGATAGACTCCACGGGGAGTGTGAATTCCACGGCCCAAGTGGAAGTCATCACGAGAGCGCAAACACTTAAGCAAAACTAAGACTTAGGCCAGGAAAATAATTTTGAGGTTAGCACTAGTTCTGTACTAGGACACTTGAGTGTCCTGGGACACTTAAGTGTCCTGCTTTTACACCAAATTGATTGATTTTTCTTGATGACACCCTTGAGGCTTTGGTGGCATACTCACTTGGATTTGATAGCCCACATCATGTAATTTTAGAGAAAAATATAATCTTTGACATTTTACAACTTCACATGTGTTATTAAATGAAGAAGAAAATGGGTATTTTTGAGAACTCAACTTTTTGCATAACTGAAAAAATAACACAATTCAAACATTTTGACAATCTGGATATGTTTTAGGAAATGGAAAGCTATTCATGGACTTTGGTAGTGTAAAGAAAGTGTCTAGGGATCTTTGGAGAAGGTTGAACACTTACATAAGTGATAAACATGGACTCAAACCTTGTCTTCTCTAGAGCACTGCCATTTATCACACCTTTTAAAGAATGGCTCACAATAACTTGTGTGTAAGTGAGATTGTTGAGAAGTGGCAAGTTATCAATGGATAACCTTCATACTAATTGAATGCATATTTTTATTCAAAGTTAGAAGGCCTCCACTTTGAACTAGTAGCCATTCCATTTGGTGCTAACTTTCATGTTGAATTGGCAAAGCATATATTTCTATGTTCACAAAAAGAACATAGCTCTAAAGGTAGAATAAAAAATTATGATGAAAAATAATAATTATTTAAATGATATTCTAAGTATTAAACCTTCCAAAATATGCTTTCATGCCATATTTCATCCTTAATCTCATCAAATAATATGTGATCTGCAATGGTGATTGTGATAAGAATGAAAATAATTGGCATACATATTTCATTTGACAAAAAGAAGATGGCATCCATGATGGAAATGATGAAATGTTTTCAAATGATCCTTATCATTTTATGATATCAAAGATTATATCAAAGGCTTTTGAGTATGTGTCCACAAACTGTTCATGATTGTATGTGTAGAATTTGGTTGATGCCCACACGACAAAAGCTTCTTGGTTCTCTCCAAAGACATGAAAATTTTGGTGGATTTCAATAAATTATTTAGCCTCATATATGTAAGCTTTGGTTTGTTATGTCACACATTTTTTACTTGGTAACTTGAATGTGTACACCTTGAATGATGTCAATAAATTCTTTTGAGTCATATATTGGCTTTAGTTTTCTATTTTTGGTAACTAGAGTCATATGAGTTGATTTTATATGTGTATACCTTGGTTGTTGTCTTCATAACTTGTTTGATTGTTGGCACATTTGTACACTTCTATGGATTCCCATAAGTTTGTTTGAATCATAATTAGAACTACTTGCTGTTTTTGGTGTATAGAGTCAAAATAATTGATTTTATTTGAATTGAAATGATTTTTCTAAGTGATTTTGAGGCTCATACCATGTGATCTATGTTTCAAGGAATGTGTATAATTTTTTCTTTCATATGATGAATTTTTTTCTTTTGATAAAAATACATTTGATCAGGAATTTTCATCATGTTCACTACCATAGCATGTTGAGAGGCTATTTACATGAACACAAAACATGATTTATTGTGTTTTATATTTTTGCATTAACCTTTGAATTATATTTAATATGTGTGTTAAAGGATTTTTTCAAATTCTCTTTGTAGAATGTATGTGATTTTTTGGAAAATTGTCAAAAAAGGACACTTAAGTGTCCTGTTTTGGTACCAAACTAGTGTTAGCGAGATCAAGAGTCAGAATAAGAAGAGGACAAGAGCTTGGAGAGAAAGTCATGAACGTATGGAAAGGCAATGGGCAAAGAAGATGAGCGAACTCGAGGAAAGCCTGAGAGAAACCAAGGCCAAAATAATAGAAATCACATCTCAAATGCACTCTTACACATAACCTCCATCACCCTCATCACTATACATCCCACCATCTTCTAATCCACCACACATAACCCACCCTCCACCCCGAGTAGGATCAATCTTGGCAGATCCCACTCTCGAGGACATAGACATGATGCTTAAAGCATATCACGCCAGAATTTAGGAAGAGCCAAATGTAACAGATAGGAGGACCTAGAGGTTGAATGAACCAAGCTTTGTGCTAAGATGGTAGAATTGGCTCAAATGTAACATATCGAGCTGACCTAGAGGTTGAACGAACCAAGCTTTATGCTAAGATGGTAGAATTGGCTCAAACCATGTTTGAAGCCAGTCACCTCATCAATTCTCTAGTTCAGCTAGGACTAAATTGCATTTTGATGGACTTTTAGACAGACTGGAGAGACTAATTGCAAAATCGGGAAAGGAAGCCACCCCCTAGGGTAAGACAAGGCGAGTGAAAGAATGAGCATTGTGGCAAAAGTAGCGAAACCTTGCTCACAGGTAGGATCTCATGGAACCGTGCCAAAAATACCTTTGGACAAGATAGGAGACATGAGTGAAGGTGAAGAAGGAAACACCTATCTTCCAATCACTCATCAAGGATACACCACCAAGGCTATTTTGGACTCAAGTGCGGGAGTTGCAATTGCTAACACTTCCCTATGGAAGCGATGGGGCAATCCAACACTCAGGTCCACGAGAATGAAGTTACAAATGGTTGATGGTCACATAGAAAGAACCTTGGGGCTACTAGAAGGGATAACTCTCACTAGTTGTGGTGTAGAGTTTGAGCATACATTTGCTATCTCTGACTTTAGCAAAAGTCAAGCCTATGAGATGATTCTGGGAAGAATTTTCTTGAGGCAGTTGCAAGTGGTACAAGATTAAGGAACCAATTCTTTGTATTTGCAACACTTAGGTGTTACAACCACAGTCAATCTCAACGATTACTCTCATAGAGACGTACCCCCTATTCAATGGAATCCCATCCATCGAGCTAAGGATGATACAGAATCAGTGCATTCCATAGGATCAAGATCCTCATGGATGCATGAAGACACCCACTTATGGACGTGCAAAGTAGCAATAGAAGAAGAGAAGAGAGAAAAAGCAAAAGAAGTAGGTGTGAAGGAAACTTATAGATCAATTCAAGACCCAACCTATGCACTCGTAGTATTTCCTGATGAAGAATTTGAACCTCATGGTTGGGCAGAGATTTTAGCGACCATGGATGTAGCCATCAATGAAGAACAATGGATACCCCATTGTGACGAGGATGGCTATGACATTTCATTCTTCACAATACAGCCAATTATGTGTGATTCGATTATTGAACAATGCGAACCTAGTATTGATGCTTTCGAGGACGCAAGTGAATCCGATCTAGAGTCAATCATTATGGACCCACCATTTGCATCAGATGAGGAATATTTCTATGAAGTGGAAGCTCACCCTCAGAGACATGAAGAACTTACAAATGATGTGAGATTAGCCACACAGGTAACCACTAAAAATGAAGGCAAGAAGAGGAAGAAGAGAGAAGCCACACCAGAAGAGGAAGAATCCTTGTTTGAGGTCCCATAAAACTTTAAGAAGTACGAGATAGAAGATAGGAGAGTCAAGATAAGAATGCCTAAACGTGATGCACAATCGGGAGAGGCCTATGATAACAAAGAAACCACAAAGAAAATCATAGTGACTATAGAAGAAGGTGAGGAATAATGTACCTACATAGGACATGACCTAAGTGAAGATGAGGAGCAAGAGTTGATAGCCTTGCTAAGAGAATACAAAGATGTATTTGCATGGAGTTACAAGTACCTAAAAGGTGTAGACCCTGACATATGCTCACATATGATCCCCATGACCTCAGACGCCAAACCCTCTAAATAGAAGCCATACACATATAACGATAATTATGTTGCCAAGATCAAAGAAGAGATAGATCGCTTGGTTGAAGCTGAATTTATCTATGAGATTGAGCACACCGAATGGGTGTCCCCCATTGTACTGGTGCCCAAAAAGAATGGCAAACTACATGTATGCATTAATTTGAAGAAGGTTAATGCAGCCACTATCAGAGATAGTTATCCGCTTTCAAATCATCGAGCACCTATTAGAAAGAGTGGTCGGTAAGGAATTCTATAGCTTTCTTGATGGCTTCTCTGACTACACTCAGGTAACCATAGCTCTAGAAGATCAGCATAAGACAACTTTTGCTATAGAGTGGGGCATATTTGCTTTTCGGGTAATGCCATTTGGTCTAACCAATGTGCCTGCTACCTTTCAGAGGTTGATGTGTCATGTATTTAAAGAATTCTTGAGGAAGAATTTGGAATTCTATGTTGATGATCTCTGTGCTCATTCCAACATTAGACAAACCCATATCCCTGAGCTGAAAGCTGTCTTTGACAAACGTAGAGAATTTCAAGTCTGCTTGAACCCAGAAAAGTGTGGTTTTATGGTCAGGCAAGGTAAGATTCTAGGACACATAGTGTCAAAGAATGGCATATCCATGGACGAGGAGAAAGTTAGAGCTATTGCAGAGCTACCTAGGTCAAAGAATGTCAAGGAAGTACAAGCCTTTATGAGGCATTGTGGCTATTATCGCCGATTCATTCATATGTATGCGATCATTGCAAAGCCTTTGTACTCCTCCTTGACTAACTTTGAGTGGATTGAAGAATGTGAGAACTCAATTAACGAGCTCAAAAGAAGATTGTGTTCAACACCAATTTGTACTACACCAGATTGGAACAAGCCATTCCATGTCCATGTGGATGCATCCAATTATGCTATTGGGTATGTACTTGCACAACCCACGAGTGAAGGTAATATGGATCTTCCAATAGCCGACACCAGTAGACAATTGAATGCAACTGAAAGAAACTATACCACTACCAAATGAGAAGGATTGGGTATGGTATATGCGATCAAAATGTTTAGACACTATTTGCTTGCAAATAAGTTTAAAATTTTTACTGATCATCAAGCCCTATTGTACTTGGTAAACAAGCCATGCAATACAGGTAGATTAGTAAGATGGTTCCTCTTACTAATGGAATATGATTTTGAGGTAGTGGTGAGGAAAGGCAAGCCTCACTTGAGAGCAGATCATCTCTCGAGGCTCACATCCAGAGAGGCCCCACAAGGAGTATTAGATGACCTTCCTGATGCTTACTTGTTTAATTTGGAAGTTGTACCACATTGGGCCAAGACATTAGCGCCAGTATTGACATACGAGCCCAAACACCCCGTAATAAACACTCAAGATAAGGAGGTAGTAAAAGCCCAAAAGTACCATATCATGTATGTACAAGCATACAAATCAAGGAATATTAGCTTGTTGTGTTGAAGAGGAGGAGTGTGTGAAGTGGTTGCAACTAGCACATGTGGGTGCATTAGAGCAACACTACTCGAGGCAAAGAACTTTACAAACACTAAGGAGACTCGGAGTGCATTGGCCAACTATGGAAGCAGATGTCCATAGGGTGTGCAAAGAATGACCAATCTATAGCATTAGACCTCCAATGGAACATGCCACTCTTTATCGAGTGTCTTTAGCACCAGATTGGAGCGAGCCACTAGTAGCCTTCTTGAGGACGAGATTCTTTCCCCAAGATATGATGTTGGCTAGACAAAGGAGCTTAGAACAAGAGGCACTTGACTACTCACTCATTGGAGATAATTTATACAAGCGTGGTAAGGATGGTTACAAGCATGGTAAAGATGGTTACCTAAGACTGTGTGTCCATGAGAGTGAATATCTTATGATCTTGGAAACTGCTCACCAAGGTGTAGCAGGAGGACATTTTGGACCAGATCGGGTGATCAAGGCAATACTATTTTGCAGGTCTTTGGTGGCCAACTCTTCACATGGATGCACATACCTATGTGAAGAGGTGTGAGGTTTTTCAACAAACCCAGTATCCTATACGGAAATATGAGATGCCATTGAAACCTATGATGGGTGGACGTACATTCTCTAAGTGGGGAATAGACTTTGTGTGTCCTATTAATCCCCCAGCCAAGGGTTCACATGCTGAATACATCATTGTCGCCACTGAATATCTAACCAAATGCGTAGAGGTAAAAGCTACAACAAAGAATGATGCTCAGATGATTGCTAAGTTCTTATTTGAGAACGTGTTCACCAGATATGGGTTACCAATAGAGCTAGTAAGTGATAGAGGCACGCACTTCTTGAATGAAGTCATGGAA
The DNA here is from genome assembly GCA_020310875.1 of Ceratopteris richardii. Classification (NCBI taxonomy): domain Eukaryota; kingdom Viridiplantae; phylum Streptophyta; class Polypodiopsida; order Polypodiales; family Pteridaceae; genus Ceratopteris; species Ceratopteris richardii. Next base: position 7,405,964 of record CM035407.1, read on the forward strand.
AAACTTCTCCAAGAATTCATGGTGATACATAAGAAGTTTGCCCCTATCATCCACAAGCTAACGGGCAAGCTGAGAGCACCAATAAGATTCTATGCAATGTATTGACAAAATTGGTTAATAATAAATGCTCTGATTGGGACAAACAACTACACCATGTTGTTTGGGCATATAGAGTTGCCTATAAAACGGTACTCCAAGCCACACCCTTTCAGATGGTGTTTGGCCAAAATGCAGTGCTACCATTGGACTTCTTGATACGTACATTCAAAGTAGCACAAGAGCATGACTGGACAGGCCATGAGCTCTCCTCTAGAATTTTCAATCTTGAACAATTAGGTGAAACAAGATTGAGAGCAGCAACATGAATTTATGCAGCCAAGAAAAGACAAAAGGCATATTTTGACGCACATGTGAAGGATAAGGGCTTGAAAGCAGGAGACCTAGTCCCAGTCTACACTTTGAAGCAACATGCTTGGAAATTAGAGAAGAGAGGATATGGACCAATGATTATCAATAGGATCTCCACAAGTGGAGCAGTTCAACTAGCCACTCTAGAAAGGGATATCCTACCAAGTTACATCAGTGGATGCAGAATCAAGTTATATCAAGAACCCCTCAAGGAGGAAATGCTAAATCGACTCACTATTGCAAAGAAACATAAAGAAGAGGAAAAGTGAATTCAAGAAGAAGCACAGGCAGAAGCTTTAGAACGCATTCGATGAATGAAATTGTGAAGACAACATAGAGATTAGCCTATGTCTGACACTCAAGAAGCACGAAGTTATCACATGGCCATGTGCGAATCATCAAGTGAACATTCCCTTAGGATAATTGTCGAAGACGCTTTGTGACCTTAGAGATAGGACAAGGAGAGAGTGCAAGGATTATAAGGGGTTTAATTGACTCAGAAGTAGCCATTAGTGCAATCCACCTTTCCTACTGCCAAGAATTGCAATTGAAGGTCAATCCTATCGAGGCATATCTCATAGGATTGGAAGGTGTGGAAACCCCTTGCATGGGTAAGGTGGAACTTCCCCTCTACATTCAAGAGGTTCTTATGGTAGCACTACAAGAAATAGGGGGGCGTAGCGACGCCCCACAATTGAAAAAAAAACGAGCACCGTTGCTTATGTGATGCTAGCATCGCATAAGCGACGGTGCTATTTTTGATTTTTTTTATAGGCATTCGTCGCATAAGCGATGCCTACGTCCCTTATGCGATGCTAAATTAGTGCGTCGCAAATACCATTGCTAACTAGCGACGGTATTTGCGATGTTGGCAAACTGCAGAGAGTCGCATAAGCGACGCTCTGGAATGTAAAAAAAAAAATCGATTTCTCTCGGCACATTTGTGCCGGGATTTGGACACGAGAGCAAGAAGAGAGAGAGAGAGAGAGAGAGAGAGAGAGAGAGAGAGAGAGAGAGAGAGAGAGAGAGAGAGAGAGAGAGAGAGAGAGAGAGAGAGAGAGAGAGAGACGCATCTCGTTGAAGCAAGGTATGCGCACACACACACACACTTACACACACATACATATGCATACACACGTATATACACACATAGACATACACACACATACACATAGAGACACACACATACACACAAATACACACACATACACACATAATGTCGCATACACACATGCACACATAATGCATACACATGCACACACATATACACATACATATACATTGTACACACACATACACACATACACACACATACACACACACATACACACACACATACACACACATACACACACACATACACACACACATACACACACACATACACACACACATACACACACATACACACATACACACATACACACACATATATGCATACACACACACACATAGAGAGACATGCACACACATACACATACATGCATACATATGCATACATAATGCATATGCATATGGGTACATACATACATACTTACATGCATACACACACATACACACATACACACACATACACACACACACACATACACACACACATACACACATACACAAACATATATGCATACACACACACATAGAGAGACATGCACACACATACACATACATGCATACATATGCATACATAATGCATATGCGTACATACATACATACTTACATGCATACACACACATATGCATACATAATGCACATGCATACATACACATACATAATGCATATGCATACATAATGCACATGCATACATACACATACATAATTCATACAGACACATACACACACATATGCATACATACATGCATACACACACACATAGACACATACACACACATAGACACATACACACACATAAACACATACACACACATAGACACACACACATACACATAGACATGCACACACATACACACACATATACACACACATAGACACATACACACATAATGATGCATTCACACACATACACATGCATACACACATACACACACATATACACACACACACACAAACATACACACATACATATGCAGTGTACACACACATACACACATACAAACACATACACACACATACACACACATACACACACATACACACACATACACACACACATACACACACACATACACATACACACACACATACATACATACACACACATATATGCATACACACACACATAGAGAGACATGCACACACATACACATACATGCATACATATGCATACATAATGCATATGCATATGCGTACATACATACAAACTTACATGCATACACACACATATGCATACATAATGCACATGCATACAAACACATACATAATGCATATGCATACATAATGCACATGCATACATACACATACATAATGCATACACACACATACAAACACATATGCATACATACATGCATAAACATACACACATAGACACATACACACACATAGACACATACACACACATAAACATATACACACTCATAGACACACACACACATACACATAGACGTGCACACACATACACACACATATACACACACACATATACACATATACACATACACACATAAGGATGCATTCACACACATACACATGCATACACACATACACACACATATACACACACATACACACATACACACATACACACATACACACATACACACTGTCACTCACTCTAGCACAATGGTGAGTACCAACGTGAGGAGATACACCTCATAAATGTCAATCCGTGGAGACGTGAGGACTAGTATGAAGACTATGAGCAAGTGAAGGCACACGTGCGTGAGTGAGAAGCACACAAGCATGCACACACATTCATACACATGCGCACACAAGGCAAGAACAAGGAGAGGAACAATGGAGTTCTTTGCATTAATCAATAGGTCTCTTAAATAAGCTCAATTCACAAACAATCTAACCCCCAAAATGAGCTCTCTAGCTCTTTTTATAGTTTTCTAACTAGCTTTGGTCTTGTCCAGACCTAGTGTCCGGCCTAGTTAAAAATTAGGTTCTAGAGTCTATTTGAGGGCTCAAACAGAGTCTAAAAATTATGAAAATTGAGATGTCGCTAGTTCTAATACTCCTCAAGCTCGAGGACTCCTCGGCTTGCACAAAATGGAGTCTATTCTACCAAAAACGGAATTTACAATGTTTGTGTAGTGATTAAAATCACTTGAGTTGTAAATAGTCCATGGAAAAAAATGATTTGGCTTTGTTGCCGTATTGTGCATGACTCCTCTGTTGCTTTGTATGCCAACACGCCCCCCTTCCTAGCGTCTGTCGCCCCTGACAGACCTTTGTTCTCTCGGGTGGTCGATATAGTATTGGATGACATTGGTGGCCAGTTCATGTTCTCCTATCCTTAAGCCTCTTGCTAGATCAGCTTCCAATGCATCCCAATTTATTGCACCAGGGGCCTCTGGTTGCGGGGTGGTGTAGTACTCAGAGTACATTGCTTGTTCACAAGCAAAAAGATGGAGCAGATGTGTTGGCTTCGGTGCGAAAATCTCCGAGTGATACTCCCAGAAACCTGATCTGAACATTTCTTCGAAGGTCTGTTTGTAGCAGGCAGGGAGGTATTTGATGCGTGCATGCCAGGCGTAAGCCACACGAATACTGGGGGTGGTGCTCATGTCATACACCAAGTCGTAATTTCCATTGCTAAACCCCGAGAGACGTACCTGTGGTGCGGCTGCATTTCTAAAAGTTTTCAGGACTACCTGCATCATATCTAAGATTTTAAGCATCATTTGCGCTGCTACATCTTGCATGGGCTTCAATCGCGGCATCCAGTGGTGAATTGTTCCCATCATGTATGCTACCGACGGTGGTCCCTGTGGTGGCGCAATGTACGGGTAGTTTAGCCATTCTTTGCGTTGCGCATTGTTCTGCACTTTGATATTGAATGCCTTCCAAGACCTGCGGCGTGGAACTGGACCGTAGCATGGATTGTATAGGAGGTGTAAAGGCGCGTTGTTCCATGTGCGTAGCATTTCTGGATATGTCTCTAGAAGTTTCTGCCGCCAGGTGGGTTGACGAATTTTGCCTTTTTGCACCTCTGGAGGAAGGTCTTCGGGTTGAAATTGGGTAGCAAAGGTAGGAATCTGACCCGTGACTCTCTGTATTTCTGCATTATAATCAGCCAAGATAATATAATAAGGCCGGTATTGGAGTTCAGATGAGAGGATGAGGCGTCTCGATGACAGGTTCTTGAAGTAAGCCGATTGTAGCACAGTTTCCTCTATGACCCTCATGGCCTGATTTTGCACTACTGTGCGCTCTTCGTGCGAACTCCCGATTTCCTCCACTTGACGTAGCCATGGAGGCCGTGGTGCCTCGAATGTGTCCTGAGCTTCTTCTGTGTGTTGGCCTCCTGGGAATGGTTGTGCATCGTATTCTTCGTCAAACGTTTGTTCCACAGGAATTTGCACAACTTCTTCGTCAGTGGGAGCCTCTGGAGGGGAAGGTGGTCTCTCATATTGTAGTAGACGTGTTTGCAATTCGGTGACCTGTTTCTGGAGATCTTTTATGGCCTCTGAGTCTGTGAGAAGTGAAGCCGCGGAGGGGGTGGTTGGAGAGGCTGCTGTTGGTCCTTTTTGGTGTTTCTGCTTCAATTGTGCCAGTTCCTCCGATAGCTGATCATGTGCTTCAAGCAGCATGGCATAGTCTTCCAATATGATCTTGATATTATCGGGGGTCACTGCTTGAAACTTTGATGGGCTGATGGGTGCCCCCGGTGTGCTCTCAATAGCTGCTTCCAGGTTCTCTTGATTTTGTACTTGCAGGCGTCGATTCTCTTCCTGAGCGGCCGCAAGATGGCGTTTGAGTAGAGCCATATTTCGCTGAAGCTTGGAGTTGCGTTCCAGCTGTGTCCGTAGGTGACCTTCTACCACCTGTATCGCTTCCTGATCTGTGTTCTGTAACTGTACCTCCAATATGCCATGAGCTTCTTGGAGAGTTTGGAACTGTGTGTGGAGGCGAGCATTTTCCTCCTCTAGTGCCGCGAGGCGGTGCTGTAGTGTCTCTGAGTGCTCGTGCAGGCGTTCATTCTGTTGCTGGAGCTGAATGTAATCTGTCCTTAAGTTTGATATACAAGCTAGCATGGTGTCCAATGCATTTCCTATAGATGAGTGGGTGGTGTTTACAGCGGAAGATGCATGGGAAGGGAATTGGGGAAGGGGAAGAGTGAATGATGTGTCTATTGAAGTCGTGTGTGTGAGTGAAATTGGTGGAGGGGGAATGGGAGGAGGTGGAATGGTGGGGGGAGGTGCCGTGGGTGGTGAAATGTCCATACCTTCAGGAGTGGGTGCGAGTGTGGGGTCTGCCATATACATTGGAATGGTAGGTGGTGTGTGTGTGGAAGTGGTGAATAGATGAGAAGTGGGGTGGGGAGCTGAAAAGAAAGGAAATGGTTGAGACCTGGGTTGAAAAGTTCTAGCCAGGAGGTCATGAAGGGATTGTAGAAATGGAGAGATGGAGGTCGGGGGTTGAGGTCGTAGATTTGAGGAGGGCATGAAGGGTTGCGTGGTAGCAGGGAAACCCATGAATGTGGATCTAAGGTCAGGATGACCTATGGCTGAGGGCATGGGGGATGGTTGCCCTAGGGCAGGCTCTATGAGCGGTTCGGTGGATTGTGTGGTGATGGGGGTTGCTTCAAAGATTGGGTTATCAGTGGTAGAGAATAGGGTGGAACTAGAGATGGGAGTACGGAAGATGAAGGCTGGTTCGGTGGGTTGAGTGGTCGAGGTGATTTCCACTGTTTCTGCTCTAGGAGGCGATGGTGGGGATGTGGGTGGTTGTGGCTCAGTGGAATCCTCATGGGTGACTGGGTGCTCTTGGCTAGCCATTTCGGTTGCTTGGGAGGTTGTCCTGATAGGTTCAGATGTAATAGTTGGCTCTTCTGCAGTTGTAATGGGAATCTGGATATTCTTACCTGAGTGTGGTCGTGTCTGGAACCTTTGTGGATCATATTGAACTGGAGACCTCCGAATGGCAGTGCGCACTGCTTCCACTACCCCATATGTTTCTGCCATCAATAAGAGACCTTCCCTATACTCTGAGTCAACTCCTGCTTCTTCCAACAACTGAGTCATGAGTACTCTGCTACTCTGTTCGGTGAGCAGTTGTTGCGATCGCACTCTTTCCATAATTTGATACAGCCTTCGGAGTTCTGCTGTATAGGCTGGGGCTTCAGTGGTCTCCTCTTCATATGCTCCTTCTTCTTCTAGGTGTCTTTGTTGTTGACCTTGCTGAGCGTCACTCCAATGTACATGTCGGCCGTCTGTAGATTTTCTTCTTCTTTGTGAAGATGTGCCTTGTTCCTCTGCATCTGAATAAAACTCCACATCAGAGAATTGTGTACTTTGTAAGAATGCTTCGAAGTCCTGGGGGTCCATTCCTTCGGCACTTCCAGTTGCAGCAAATTCAAATTCAGGTGGGGCAGGAGGAGCAGATGGGGTAGCTTGTGTCGTAGTTTCAGATCCCGACCTGGGTATCCTAATGGTAAAGGGAGGTACAGTAGTCTCCCTTCGCGGCGATACCTCAGGAGTAGTCAAAACTTCCCTTGTCTGGACACAAGGGATCGCACCCCTCATGCGCTTGGATTGATGTGTGGACGTCTTGAGCTTCTTAAACATTTGTAATTGTGCCCAAGTTAAGGCACGTTCAATGGGAACATCGTATGCCAGGCACCGGTAAATAATGTGTGTGATTGCACAGCAACCGTTCACCACTAATTTCCTAGAAGACCTTTTATTTGCTTCATACAATTGATCTATAATCCATACTGGTAGCTTAATTGGTAACGCACCTGCTTCCGCTAAGTAGAGAGCGAACCAGATTCTCTTGTGTGGTTGTGTGAAGCGGTCTTGGCCGGGGAAAGCAAAATGTTGCATGCACATACGGAGAGGGATGGACACGTTTGGTGTGAGTGCTGCCATGTCTTTAAGCTTCAATAGTTTCCTATCCTTCATGTTAGTGGGAACGAGAGCATCCTTTTCAGAGGGTACATGTGTGCCGTGCATATTCAAAGCATCGCTCACCAACTCCACAGTAAGTTCAAATCTCTTCAACTCGTTGTTGCCCAGCAAGGAGGGAAGAACAAATGATCCGGGTTTGTCCTTTTCTTCATTAGCTTGTAATGTGGAGACCAAATAGTAGCATCGGAGGAGATCTGGTTTAGGTAGTGGGGCTTCAAAGTATTCTGCTAGCCCTGCTCGTTGCCAGATGGTCTGGAGATCCTCGGTGTTCTGTAAAGTCTCGAACTCCTTGGAGAAAAATTGGAATCGAACCCATGATCTGTCATACTCGCACTTAGACTCCCATATATACTTGGCCTCTCCTAATGGGCCTGGCATGCCATTGAACCAATGAGAATTGGCATGGACTCTTTCTGTGATCCCTGTGGGTGGATCCGGCATCGGGATTTGCTGAAGGTGTTGCAGCTCCACAGGTCGTTCAGTTGGTGGCACATCCACAGGTAGACTATCCACATCGATTCCTGCAGTAAGTATTCCTACTTGTGAGCTCGGACCTGTCGCTTCTTCCATGTCACTTCTTGCCTTCTGATTCTGTGAGAATATAGGAACATATGTTAATATTGTAAGGGACAAGTTAAAATCATTTTTTTGTCCCCATTACAACAGTATCATGAGGTTCGGGAGAGATTAGTAGGTTAACAAGTGCTCGGTGCTTATGTGTGTAGTTAGGAATTGGTTGGTCCTAAGAGTTACGTGGAATGATGTGAAGTGAGAGTGCAGCGGTTAGTAGGTGGTCGTGGATTTACAATTGGGGTCCGGGGGTTTGTTACAAGTCTTGGGCTGCCAAATGCAGTGGATGGGTTTTGCTCTTGATTCCGTAGGGACTCTCGAGAGCTTTATAGGTGTGTCAGCTTGAACATGAGGCCTTTTAGGGACCCATTTACAAGTGATTATGTTCGTGATCATGGGCCTTAGTGTGTTCGTGAGTGTTGAAAACGAGTGGATGCCGGCTGTGCGAGTGAATGGATCGTGCTGTGTAGGGTGTGTTCCTGGTGTAGCTACTTGAGCCTGCAAACAAGCCTTAGGCACCCAAATTTGTCTTGAATGTGAGCTAGCCTTCATCGACTGCTTGGGCACCCAAATAGATTTCACGTTAGCAGAAGAATTTCTGAAAGACTTCTTATTAGTGTCGTGTTGTTGGTTACTAATAAGAGGCTTTGCCCATGTGGTTGGCTTGAGTGCAACCGGTTGTTCGCCTTTCCGCACCCACACTTGGTTTACTTGCTGAGACATTTTGCTGTGCAGGTACTTTTGATTTCCGGCATAGGTAGTATTCTGCTTCTTTTGCCTTTGATCCACCTTTGGTTGCTGCCTCCTTCTGGCCTTTGGAAAAGAAGGGAGTTCCGTTGCATCCCTGACTCCTTTTTTGAGAATATCATTCCTCTGCAACACATAGTTTTGGACAAGAACAGCATGGTCAACTTCATGTGCACCCCTGGAGGGACCAGGAGTCTGTGCCTTTCCTAGTTCCTTGAGTGCTCCATTATCCAACTCTACTGTAATTCGACTATGATTGACCCATACCTGAAGAAGTCCACTTCTTAGGTTTAAGTTGACTGCTTGGTCATAGATCCAGTCTTGACCCAAGACAAGAGGTTCAGTGAGATCCTCATCTTGACACACTAGTACTTTAACTGTCATTGCCTCATCATGAATGTAGAGGGGAAGTTCCACCTCTCCCATACAAGGGGTTTCCACGCCTCCCAATCCTATGAGATATGCTTCCACAGGATTGACAGTTAACTGCAACTCTTGACAGTAAGACAATTTAACAGCACTAGTGGCTGCACTTGAGTCAATCAAGGCTCTTACGGTCCTTGCACTCTTTCCTTGTCCTATATCTAGGGTTATGAAAGGACGTCGATCAATTATCCTATGCGAGTTTGTTCCTGCGACTTCACACATGGCCATAGGATATCCTTGATCTGCATAGTCATTCGTTCTAGGCTGATCTCTACCTTGCCTTCGTAACTTCATCCTTTTGATGCGTTCTAAAGCTTCTGCTTGAGCTTCTTCTCGAATTCGCTTTTCTTCCTCTTTGCGTTTCTTAGCAGTGTTGAGTCGGCTGAGCATTTCCTCCGTGAGGGGTTCCTGATACAACTTGACTCTGCATCCGCTAATATAGTTTGGGAGAACATCACCCTCTAATGTGGCCAATTGTACTGCTCCACTCGTGGAGATCCTATTGATGATCATAGGTCTGTAGCCTCTCTTTTCTAGTTTCCTTGCGTGTTGCTTCAGTGTGTAGACTAACACTAGATCTCCTGCTTTCAAACCTTTATCCTTCACATGGGCATCAAAGTATGCCTTCTGTCTCTTCTTGGCTGCATATATTCCTGCAGCGGCTCTCAGTCTTGTTTCCCCTAATCGTTCAAGGTCAAAGATCCTAGAGGAGAGCTCATGACCTGTCCATTCGTGCTCTTGTGCTACTCTCAATGTAGGAATCAAGAAGTCCAGGGGTAGCACAACGTTTTGGCCAAATACCATCTGAAAGGGGGTGGCTTGGAGTACCGTTTTGTAGGCAACTCGGTATGCCCAAACAGCATGGTGTAGCTGTTTGTCCCAATCAGAACGTTTAGTGTTCACTAATTTTGTCAGTACATTGCATAAGATCTTATTAGTGCTCTCATCTTGTCCATTAGCTTGAGGGTGATAAGGGGCAGACTTCTTGTGTATTACCAAGAATTCTTGGAGTAGATTTTCAATCACTTTGTTCAAGAAATGAGTGCCTCTATCACTTACAAGCTCTATAGGTAGCCCATATCTTGTGAACACATTCTCAAACAAGAATTTAGCAGTTGTTTGAGCATCGTTCTTTGTCGTAGCCTTTACCTCCACCCACTTGGTTAGATAGTCTGTTGCAACAATGATGTATTCCGCATGAGAACCCTTAGCTGGGGGATTAATAGGACCTACGAAGTCTATTCCCCACTTAGAAAATGCACGTCCACCCATCGTAGGTTTCAGTGGCATCCCATCTTTGCGTATAGGATACTGAGTCCTCTGACAGACATCACACCGTTTCACATAGGTATGTGCATCCATGTGAAGGGTAGGCCACCAGAAGCCCGCAAATAGTATTGCCTTGATCACCCGATCCGGTCCAAAGTGTCCTCTGGTGAGCAGTTTCCAAGATCTTAAGATATTCACTTTCATGGACACATAGCCTCAGGTAACCATCTTTACCACGCTTGTATAGATTATCACCAATGAGTGCGTAATCCTGGGCTTCTTGTTCTAAACTCCTTTTCCTAGCCAGAGTCATCTCTGACGGGAATGTTTTCGTCCTCAGGAAGGATACTAGTGGTTCACTCCAATCTGGCACAATGGATACTTGATAAAGAGTGGCGTGTTCCACAGGTGGTTTAGTGCTATAGATTGGGCATTCCTTGCACAACTTTTGGACATCCGCTTCCATAGTCAGCCAATGCACTCCGAGTCTCTTTAGGGTCTGTAAAGTTCGTTGCTTTGAGTAGTGTTGCTCTAAAGCACCTACATGTGCTAATTGCAACCATTTATTGTACTCGTCCTCTTCCACACAACAAGCCAAAATCCCTTGATCTGTGTGCTTGTACATACTTCCTGCCATGATGTGGTACTTTTGGGCTTTTACAACCTCTCTATTCCGTGTGTTTACCACTAGATGGTTAGGCCCGTATGTCAATACTGGTACCAATGGCTTAGCCCACTGCGGTACAACTTCCAAATTAAACAAGTAAGCATCAGGAAGGTCATCTGACACTCCTTGTGGAGCTTCTCCCGATGTGAGCCTAGAGAGGTGATCTGCTCTCAAGTGAGTCCTCCCTTTCCTTACCACAACTTCAAAGTCATATTCCATGAGCAAGAGAAACCATCTCACTAATCTTCCTGTATTGCATGGTTTGTTTACGAGGTATAGCAATGCTTGATGATCAGTAAAAAATTTAAACTTATTTGCAAGCAAATAGTGTCTAAATTTCTTAACTGCATATACCATGCCTAAACCTTCTCGCTCCATAGTGGTGTAATTCCGTTCAGCTGCATTCAATTGTCTACTGACATAGGCAATTGGAAGATCCATATTACCTTCACCAGTAGGTTGTGCAAGCACACATCCAATGGCATAATTGGATGCATCCACGTGAACATGGAATGGCTTATTCCAATCTGATGTGGTCAAGATTGGTGCTGAACATAATCTTCGTTTAAGCTTCTGGAAGGAATTCTCACATTCATCCATCCACTCAAAGTTAGTTAGAAGTCCGTACATGGGCTTTGCAATGACAGCATACATGTGTATAAATCGTCGGTAATAACCACAATGCCCCATGAAAGCTTGTACTTCCTTGACATTCTTTGGCCTAGGTAGCTCTGCTATAGCTCTCACTTTCTCTTCGTCAGTAGATATGCCATTCTTTGACACTATGTGCCCTAAAATCTTGCCTTGTCTGACCATGAAAACACATTTTTTGGGGTTTAGGCAGACTTGATATTCTCTACATTTGTCAAAGATTTGTCTGAGTTCAGGAATATGGGTTTGTCTAATATTGGAATGAGCACAAAGATCATCAACATAGACTTCTAAACTCTTCCTCAGGAACTCCTTAAACACATGGCACATCAGCCTTTGGAAGGTAGCTGGTGCATTGGTAAGCCCAAATGGCATTACTCTAAAGGCAAAAATGCCCCATTCAGTGGCAAAGGCCGTCTTATGCTGATCCTCTGGAGCTATGGCTACTTGATTGTAACCCGAAAATCCATCAAGGAAGCTGTAGACTTCCTTGCCTGCCACTCTTTCTAAGAGATGTTCTGTGATGGGAAGCGGATAGTTGTCTCGAATAGTGGCTGCATTAACCTTCTTCAAGTTAATGCATACGCGCAGCTTTCCATTTTTCTTGGGCACCACTACGATGGGGGATACCCATTCAGTGTGCTCAATTTCATAGATAAATCCAGCTTCAACCAGTCTATCTATCTCTTCTTTGATCTTAGCAGCGTAATTATCGTTATAAGTATAGGGCTTTTGCTTAGAGGGTTTAGCATCTGAGGTCATGGGGATAGTGTGTGAGCATATATCGGGGTCAACACCTTTCAAATCCTTGTAACTCCAAGCGAATACATCTCTGTATTCTCTTAGCAAGGCTATCAACGCATGCTCTTCTTCCTCTGTTAGGTCATGGCCTATGTACGTGCATCTCTCCTCTCCTTCTTCTAGGGCCACTACTATTTTCTTGGTGGTTTCTTTGTTATCATAGGCCTCTCCTGATTGTGCCTCTCGTTTAGGCATTCTTATCATGACTCTCCTGTCATCTATCTCATACTTCTTAAAATTTTATGGGACCTCAAACAAAGATTCTTCCTCTTCTGGTGAGGCTTCTCTCTTCTTTCGTTTCTTTCCTTCTTCCTTCGGGGTCACATGTGTTGCTAATCTTACATCATTTGTAACCTCTCCATGCCTCTGGGGTTGAAATTCTACTTCATGGAAGTATTCTTCATCTGATGCAAATGGTGGGTCCATAATGATTGACTCTAGATCGGAGTCACTTGCATCCTCAAATGCATCAGGGCTAGGTTCGCATTCTTCTAGAACTGCCTCTCCCATGATTGGCTCTATGGCGAAGACTGAAATATCATAGCCATCCTCATCATAGTGAGGTGTCCATTGTTCTTCATTGATGGCTACGTCCATTGTTGCTAAAATTTCTGCCCAGCCATGGGGTTCAAATTCCTCATCAGGAAAAACTACAGGTGCATAGGCTGGGTCTTGAATGGGTCTATGAGTTTCGTTTGCACCTATTTCTCTGGCCTTTTCTCTCTTCTCTTCCTCTACTGCTACTTTGCACATCCATAAGTGGGTGTCTTCATGCATCCATGAGGATCCTGACGCTATGGAATGCACCGATTCTGTATCATCCTTGTTTCTATGGATGGGATTCCATTGGATAGGAGGGACATCTCTATGAGAGTAATCCTTGAGATTGACTTTGGTCGTAACACCTAAGTGTTGCAAGTACAAAGAATTGGTTCCCCAGTCCTGTACCACTTGCAACTGTCGCATAAATGGTCTTCCCAAAATCATCTCATAGGCATGATTTTTGTTGAAGTCACATATGGCAAATGTATGCTCAAACTCGACACCACAAGTGGTGAGAGTTATTCCTTCTAGCAATCCTAGGGGTCTCTCTATGTGACCATCGGCCATCTGCAATTTCATTCTCGTTGGCCTGAGTGCTGGCTTGCCCCAACGCTTCCATAGGGAAGTGGTGGCAATTGCAACTCCTGCACCTGAGTCCAAAATTGCCTTGGTGGTGTACTCCTGGTAGGTGATGGGAAGATAGGTGTTCCCTTCTTCGCCTTCACACATATCTCCTATCTTATCCAAGGGAATTTCTGGCACTGTTCTATGGGATCCTACCTGGGAACGAGGTTTGGCTACTTCTGGTACTTGTTTGGCGACATGTTTCCATACTTCAGGTCTAACCTTGAGTAGCTCTTCTAGCTTGAGATTGCACTGCACGTTAGTGTTCTTCACTACCTCTGTGTTCCTAGGTATGACTGAATCTTCGTTTCTTACCATGACTGTAGGTGCTCTCATACAAGTGGACTTTGCTTCCCATGGGCGTGTGAAGTGGGGTAGCTCTTGTATGGAATTAGACTCAAAGTCCAATCTCTCGTGAGACTGAGTACTCTCATGTTCCCCGTAAATAGATGGGATGTCTTGTGGGAATTGGTCGTGTGCATCATCCACAAGTTCAAAGGGAGGGGCGACTTCACTTTCGTTATCCCATTTGTCTTCTTGAATCTCTCGTAGGAAGTCTGGTGCAAACCGATTCATAGAAGAAGAAGTGTCTGGCTCCATAGAATTAGGCACATAAGCAACCTGGGAAGGAGGGCTTATTCTATCGTTGGCTCTCTCCTCGTTCTCATAGATGGCTGGAGCACAAGCTTCTTGGGGAGGATTACTTATTCTATTACTTTTCCGAACAGGCTCATACGCTCCCTGAGAAGGAATGTAGGCAACCTGTGGAGGTACGCAAGCTTTCGAGGGAGGCTCATGTGCCTTTTGGGGGGGAAGATAAGCTTCTTGACGAGGCACATGGGCTTCCTGAAGAGGCTTGCTTATCCGTTCTCTTGCCCTTTCCTTTCTTTGAGGGGCAGGTTCCTTTTCTGATTGTGCAATTAGCCTCTCTATTCTTTCTAAGGAGGGGAAGTTGTCTGGTTTAGTGGAATTGGCCACATAAACTTCCGATGGGGGATGGTTCATGTTTTTGCTTGCTTTATCTTTTTCTTGATGTTTTTCTTCCTTGGAAGATCTTGCAATTATTCCCTCTAACTTCTCTAGGAGTCCATCCAAGTGTAATTGCGTTTTGGCTGAGCCCGAGTAATTGAAAAGGCGACTGGCTTCAAACATAGTCTGAGCCAATGCGACCATTTTCGCGCACAGCTTGGTTCTTTCTATCTCTAGGTCAGCTCTAGGATAGCACTTGTCATGATCCGTGACGTTTGGCCCTTCTTGGATTCTGGCCTGATATGCTTTAAGCATCATGTCTATGTCTTCAGGAGTGGGATCAGCTAATACTGATCCTGCTTGGGGTGGTGGGTGGGTTATGTGGGGTGTCTTAGAGGGTGGAGGGATGGAGGGTGATGGGGATGGTAGCGGTGGGAATGTGTGAGAGTGCGGTTGAGATGTGATCTCTATGATTTTAGCCTTGGTTTCTCGTAGACTTTCCTCCAGTTCACTCATCTTCTTTGCCCATTGCCTTTTCATGCGTTCGCGGCTATCTCTCCAAGCTCTTGATCTCTTTTTATTTTGGCTCTCAGTATCGCTAGCGTCTGGGCTCTTTTCCTTGCCTACCCCTTGGTTTTGCTGCACTGCTTGAGCTCTCGTGACTACCTGTACGGGTGCAGTGGAAGTGACACTTCCGCTGGAATCTACCACTAACCCAATAACATTGATAGGCGTGATTTTTGGCATATTATTGGGGTTCTTTGTGCAATCTCGTAAGAGATGCTCTTTTCCACAATCTTGGCAGAAGCCTTGGATCGTCACTGACTGGTTTTGTGTAGGTGGAGGTAAGGGGCAATCACGAATGAGGTGATCTCCTTGGCATCTGTAGCACGGTCCTCTTGGGAATGGAGGTCTTACCTGCCTAGGTTGAGGCCTAGGGTTGGGGTTTGCATACATGACGTTTGTATAATCTGACTCCCAACTAGGTTCATTTGGCTCTTCGCTGTAATAGGACTCACCATATTCTGGAGACTGCATGTAGTACGCCTGGGGACTATCCACATGTGTAGAATCAAAGCTATGGTCACTCGGGTCACTTTCAGAAAGCAAGGGTGTTACAGGGACTATAGCTCTATTCATGTTTTCTTCTGCAACAGCATACTTTACCGGAATCACATTAGCTGGGGCAGGGGGTTGTTGAGCTAACACTGGCTGAGGCCTTTGTTGGTTTTGATATTGTGGTTGATAATATTGTTGTGGCCTACCATACGGCTATGGAGGGTACTGGTTCTGGTATCTTCCCTGTTGAGGGTATGGCTGAGGGTAGGGTTGCCTAACCGCCTGCTTGTTGTATGGGCAATCTTGCACAGTGTGATTGGTGTACTTCCGTTCTATGGTGCAGTACTGGCTACTAGGATTAACTTGGGGCTAAGCCATAATGGGACAGACGTTCGCCATGTGGTCGCCACCACAAGTATAGCATCTTTTCACAGGAGCAAACCTTGGGATTTGTTTGTTAGTGACACCTAACTTCTGAGCTACTTTCTCTGCCAGTTCCTCAATTGATGTGGATTGCGTGGAAGAGAGGTTAGAGGCACTATCCGTGTCTTTGTATATCTTGGAAAGCTCTAACTCCTCCCCTAGGTTGTCCTCAATTTCAATACACATGCGTACACACTCTTCTATGGTCCTAGGGTCCTTCAAGTACACATAAGATCTCAATTTAGTACTTAGCAATCCATCCAGGAATAAAGCCACTTGTTTAGCTGGTGTGGGTAGCTCCGAAACAGGGCACCTTTCTAAGTATTGCCTAAATCTTCTTCCTGCAAGTCTCACGGTTTCTTGAGGGGTTTGCTTGAAGCTGTGAATCAGCGAGGAGGTATTATGCCTTATGCCACTCTTAGAGAATTCAATAATGAAAGCCTCTAGGAGTTGGTCTATGCTCCTGAACTACCTCTCATTTAGTGGCTGAAACCATGTCAGGGCAGTGTTCCTAAGGGTCAGACCAAAGGCATTGTATTGCGTGAATAGATCCTCCACTTGTTCAGCTCTCAAGACTTGCCTAAACTCAGCCACATGATCGTATGGATCTCCGGTGCCATCGAAGTAGTTCTTCATGGACTTGACTAGCTGAGTCGGTCTCAAGGTTCTTGTGTGCTCTCTAGGTCGTGGTAGAGGGAAATCATCCGCGTTTCTTTGATTCCTGTGAGCTCTAAGTATCTCAGGTTCTACTCTATTTGTTTCCGTCCTCGTTCTCTCTCTTCCCCCTGGGTTGGCAAAGCTTACTTCTGGTCTATCTCTACTTCTGTCTCTTTGCATTCCATGAGCTTGGGATGTTCAAGCCCCAGGGTGACCATAGGATACATTCGATCTTGGTTGGGGGAAAACAAATTCACCTTTCCAAGTGTAAGCATGCCTATCATTTTGTGTCACCACAAAGATCCTCTCCGAAGTGTGATCTAAGTAGGTCACTCTGCCTGGGCTATCAGGATCCTTAAACTCATAGATCATGATTGTTCCTATATCAGTTGGTTGATCAGGTTTATACCTCCAAAAGGCTTCGTCAATTTCTCGATTGAGAAGTAAATCTATGCACTTGTTGTCTTGGGGAACCCAATCAGGTGTGATAATCCTAGTGAGAACAGATTTGCCTCGGGGTGTTCTAGGTTCTACTCCCATGTTTCCCTGTTCCAAGTCACCTAAGTCCGCCTCTGAGATTACATTCCCAAATTCATTTGTCCTATCTGGGTGACTGGTGACTACGTATATGGTTCCTTCTTTATCCACGTAAGCTCCGTTTTCGAACTTGACAGCTAAGTGCTCTAGTCCAATAGATTGATCAGGATTCTTAATCTGTACCACAGATCTTCCTAGGCCGTCCTCATAGATGCTAGCACCTAATCGGTTGGTCCTAAGGTATTCCAACTGTGTTTTGTAAGGGCCTTCTACCCTGTACAAGTAAGGCACTCCTAAACTTTCCGTAGGTCTGTCCATGCCTTAAGACATCTCTGATTCACTAGTCTCAGAGCTAGGGTAGTACGAGTGGTGGCTCAACTGCTGGGCCCAAGACCTAGCAGTGTGATTGACACTAGCCTCTGAAGACCTAAGGCTTTGTCTCTCCCTTACTAGATGTCGTCCTGATCTAAGGTTCATATGCCTATCTAAGTAGCCCAATTCTTTGCCCAGAGTACAACCTCGTTGCTGGTTACTTTATATTAGTCGCTTGGTTCTTTTTAGTTATTTTATCGTGTTTAAGGTCTTGTCTGATATCACGTCGTCAAGAATATTTGAATGTTGTTTCGCACTTACAGTTGATCGTTCCACGTTAAGTTCTTTCCCTTTAAAATTCTCGACAGTACAAGGATTATGCCCTTAGCTTGAGCTTGAAAATTTAGGTATGCTTCAACTTGATAGTTGCCTATCGTCGCCCTGACTTACTCCTACTTCTGATCGTTCTTAGCCTAAGCTAGGAATTGACGAAGAGGAGTTGAGAGTATTCCGACCTTTCTTGCTGATCCTTGCTCTTTAGTGCTCGAGAAGTTGATTCTCAAGCTTGTGCAAAACCCTTGCTTGGACGCTCTCAATTGCTTCTCAATTGACCTGCATCAGTCCCAAGATTAGCTCCAAGTTGACCTTTCAATTGACAAACAATTTATTTCAGACACTTTTTTAATGACCCTTGTTCCCCCTTTTGTATTGCTAGAAATTTCCTCTAGAGCTCCCTTGGTGTTCCTACCCCTCAGTGTGCCAACTTCCAAATATCTTATCTGAAAAGCAACTCATTATTCTTACAAAAAACAGTTGAGGGCGCGTAGTATATGCCACGAGCTTTCCGACAAGCCCTAGAGCTCAAAAATTGGATTTCGTATGAAAAAGTCATGACCGTTCAGGGTTTAGGGGGTTAACTAGACAAACAGAACCTTTCAGGGTTTTAATGCATTTTTCTAAGGCCTTTGTAAGTGTATGAGTATTTGAGAGTGCAAATATGCCCAGAATTTAGCCTAAATTTCCAAAAATTTACCCCTTAATTTTTGCCGAAAATGTCTGTCTGTCGCGATAGACACAAACTATCGTGGGGGCTGTCTGTCGCGATAGACGGTGTCTGTCGCGATAGACGCTGTCTATCGTGGAAGTTTGGTCTGTCGCGATAGACGGTGTCTGTCGCGATAGATGGTGTCTGTCACGATAGACGCTGTCTGTCGTGGATTTCTGTCTGTCGCGATAGACGCTGTCTGTCGTGGATTTCTGTCTGTCGCGATAGACGGTGTCTGTCGCGATAGACGCTGTCTGTCGTCAAATTTTGGTCTGTCGCGATAGACGGTGTCTGTCGCGATAGACAGTGTCTGTCGTCGAATTTTGGTCTGTCGCGATAGACGGTGTCTGTCGCGATAGACGGGGTCTATCGTGGGTCTCTCTCTGTCGCGATAGATGGTGTCTGTCGCGATAGACAGTGTCTGTCGCGATAGACGGGGTCTATCGTGGGTCTCTGTCTGTCGCGATAGATGGTGTCTGTCACGATAGACGGTGTCTGTCGCGATAGACTGAAAAAACGCAAATTTTTGAGAAACTTCTAGTGATTTAGAGTGCCCTAATGGTGTAGGTTACCGTGCCAAACATGCATTCACAAAATTTTAAGTTTTTCTGTCTGTCGCGACAGACAGAGGTCGTCGTCCCGGGACCTGTGCAGAGTCTGTCGTACCTGCGCACACTGCTAGAGAAGGTGGTACAGCTAGTTCCTGCAACAAAAGCTCAAAAACACACCAAAAACAGATAGCATGCAAGCTCTCTCTCGCTCTCTCTCACAATGAAATGAGGGAAATGAGGTGGGGGGTGTAATATGACCAAAAAACTGAAATTTTTTGCGGAGATGGAGATGGAGGTGGGAGATGGTGGAGATGATGATGGTCACCGATGATGGTGATGCGAAAGTAAGGAAAAAATGAAGAAAAATTAAGAGAAAGAAGGATATTACCTATAACTCCAATGTCTCAACTCGACGTCTTACCATCACACTCTCGTCCTCGAAGCTCTCTCCCCGGCAACAGGGCCAAATTTGGTGTCACTCTAGCACAATGGTGAGTACCAACGTGAGAAGATACACCTCATAAATGTCAATCCGTGGAGACGTGAGGACTAGTATGAAGACTATGAGCAAGTGAAGGCACAAGTGCGTGAGTGAGAAGCACACAAGCATGCACACACATTCATACACATGCGCACACAAGGCAAGAACAAGGAGAGGAACAATGGAGTTCTTTGCATTAATCAATAGGTCTCTTACATAAGCTCAATTCACAAACAATCTAACCCCCAAAATGAGCTCTCTAGCTCTTTTTATAGTTTTCTAACTAGCTTTGGTCTTGTCCAGACCTAGTGTTCGGCCTAGTTAAAAATTAGGTTCTAGAGTCTATTTGAGGGCTCAAACAGAGTCTAAAAATTATGAAAATTGAGATGTCGCTAGTTCTAATACTCCTCAAGCTCGAGGATTCCTCGGCTTGCACAAAATGGAGTCTATTCTACCAAAAACGGAATTTACAATGTTTGTGTAGTGATTAAAATCACTTGAGTTGTAAATAGTCCATGGAAAAAAATGATTTGGCCTTGTTGCCGTATTGTGCATGACTCCTCTGTTGCTTTGTATGCCAACACACACATACACACATACACACATACACACATACACACATACACACATACACACATACACACATACACACATACACACATACACACATACACACATACACACATACACACATACACACACACACATAGAGAGACATACACACACATACACATACATGCATACATATGCATACATAATGCATATGCATATGCATACATACATACTTACATGCATACATACACATACATAATGCATACACACACATATGCATACATAATGCATACACACACATACACACACCTATGCATACATACATGCATACACATACACACATAGACACATACACACACAGACACATACACACACATAAACACATACACACTCATAGATGCGTAGCGACACATACACATAGACACACACACATACACACACACATATACACACACACATACACACATAGACACATAGACACATACACAGATAATGATGCATACACACACATACACATGCATACACATACAAATGCATACATACATGCATACACATACACACATAGACACATACACACACATAGACACATACACACATAAACACATACACACTCATAGATACACACACATACACATAGACACACACACATACACACACATATACACACACACATTCACACATTCACACAAACACATACACACATAATGATGCATACACACACATACACATGCATACACACATACAGACACATATACACACACATACACATATATGCATACACACACACACACATAGAGAGACATACACACATATACACATACATGCATACATATGCATACATACATACTTACATGCATACATAATGCACACGCATAGACACATACACACACATAGACACATACACACATAGACATGTACACACACACACTCATAGATACACACACATACACATAGACACACACACACATACACACACATATACACACACATACACACATAGACACATACACACATAATGATGCATACACACACATACACATGCATACACACATACAGACACATATACACACACATACACACATACACACACACATATATGCACACACACACATATATATGCACACACACACATAGAGAGACATACACACACATACACATACATGCATACATATGTATACATAATGCATATGCATATGCATACATACATACTTACATGCATACATAATGCACATGCTTACATACACATACATAATGCATACACACACATACACACATGCATACATACATGCATACACATAGACACATACACACACATACACACGTACACACGTACACACTCATAGACGCATAGCGACACATACACATAGGCACATACACATACACACACATATACACACACACAAACATACACACATAGACACATACACACATAATGAAGCATACACACACATACACATGCATACACACACATATGCATACATACATGCATACACATACACACATAGATACATACACACACATAGATACATACATACACATAAACACATACACACTCATAGACACACACACATACACATAGACACACACACACACATACACACACATATACACACACACATACACACATAGACACATACACACATAATGATGCATACACACACATACACATGCATACACACATACAAACACATATACACACACACATGCACACATACACACATACACACATAATGATGCATACACACACATACACATGCATACACACATACAAACACATATACACACACATACACATGCATACACACATACAAACACATATACACACACATACACACATACACACATACACACATACACACATACACACATACACACATACACACATACACACATACACACACATATATGCATACACACACACATAGAGAGACATACTCACACATACACATACATGCATACATATACATACATAATGCATATGCATATGCATACATACATACATACATACATACATACATACATACATACATACATACATGCATACATACACATACATAATGCATACACACACATATGCATACATATTGCATACATAATGCATACACACACATACACACACATATGCATACATACATGCATACACATAGACACATAGACACATACACACACATAGACACATAGACACGTAAACACATACACACTCATAGATGCACACATACTCATAGACACACACACATACACACACACATACACACACACATACACACACATGTATACACACACATACACACATACACACATAATGATGCATACACACACATACACATGCATACACACATACACACACATACACGCACATACATACACACACATGCATACATACACATACTTAATGCATACACACATACATATGTACACGTATATATATTGATTTCTAACCATTTTGTTTTATATGTTAGGTATTATGGATCCTAGAAGAGAGAGAAAGTCGAAACTCACTCTCATAAAAAGTCTTATGAGAGCAAGAG
This sequence comes from Ceratopteris richardii, assembly GCA_020310875.1. Classification (NCBI taxonomy): domain Eukaryota; kingdom Viridiplantae; phylum Streptophyta; class Polypodiopsida; order Polypodiales; family Pteridaceae; genus Ceratopteris; species Ceratopteris richardii. Next base: position 7,428,815 of record CM035407.1, read on the forward strand.
TTCCATCTGATACTCTAGGGGCCATCATACGCGATTACTCAGAGATGTCTGATGAGGAGCTAGACTATACAATCCAGATGCTTACCCAGGGATCAGAAGAGGGCTCTTCTGTGGCTCCACATGCAGGAAGAGAGCTATCTGCTCATAGGTATGTTTTTTTTCATAAACTTTTTTAATGATATTATAACACATATTTTTATTTATTTTTATCTATCTATTTTCAGGACACCTATACCACCTCCAAATTGTGATAGCAGAGCAGAGTTGCCTATGAGGACATGCATAGGCACCTTAGGACTAGAGTGCGATATAGAGCCAGAGGGGAACATTGTGTACATAGGGAATGGATTGGAGTTCAAGAGAAGAATGCGGGCACTATGCGACTCTTGCCTGTGCTTTATCCACTTACCATGGAAGTAAGTAAAAATTTTACATATAAATTGAAATAAATATCTTATGTTTTATTTTGATTATTTTTTTTATTTTTGTAGTGAGCATGATGAGAGGGATAAAAAATACGTACTTAGTTCACTTGAGATTGAGTTTGGGACAGGATGGTCACTTAAGTGGTGTCTAAAAGAGATGTGGACACTTATGGCTCATCATACATGCACATTTACACACATATACATCATACATGCACATTTACACACATATACACATACATGCACATTTACACACATATACACTGTTGGAACTCAAGGTCAAGCACAAGCATGGAAGCACATCAGAAAGGTGGACACACACAAGAAGAAGGAGCAAGTAGGGAGCTCCAAGAAGTACATGTCAAATTTTTAGAAGAATCCCCTACAAAAATAGTGATTTCCATCACTAAAAACCATTGTAAATACCATTTTCTATTTTTGTAACTCCATTTTGTTCAAGCCGAGGAGTCCTCGAGCTTGAGGAGTATTAGAAGTATCATCCTACCTATTTTCATAATTTTTAGACTTCGTTTGAGCCCTCAAATAAACCCTGGAACCTAATTTTTAACTAGGCCGAACACTAGGTCTGGACAGGGCCAAAACTAGTCAAAAAACTATAAAAAGAGCTAGAGAGATCATTTTTGGGGTTAGCTTGTTAGAGAATAGAGCTTTTGTAAGAGAACTCTTTTGCAATCAAAGCTTTCCATTGTTCTTCTCTTTGATCTTACCTTGTGCGCTTGTGTGTGTATGTGTGTGCATGTTTGTGTGCTTTCACTCACGCACTTGTGCCTTCACTTGCTCGTGGTCTTCATACCGGTCCTCACGTCTCCGTGGATTGACAAGTAAAGGAGGTGGTGCTTACGCTTGAGCTACACCAAATTTTGGCGCCGTTGCCGGGGAGAGAGCTTTGAGGACGAGCGTTGTGATGGTAAGATTGTAGATTTGCGACGTTGGAAGGTAAAAAAACTGTCATTTCAGTTCATTTTCTGTTTTTTCCTCTTCATCATCACCATCTCCACCTTCTTCCATCTTCTTCTTCATAGAAATTTCTTGTTTTTTAGTGCATTTTCATCATTTTCATACCATCTTTCATGCATTATTGTGCGAGGAGGAGTTAGGAAGTGCAAGAGAGTGCAAGCGCTGTGTTTCTTCATGATTTTCTGCACATACGGAGCTCGCCATTGCTTGGCGCTCAGAAATTCGAAGTTCTCGCCAAAAAACATGATTCTGTGATGAAAATCGCGATTCTGTGGAAATTCAATTGTTTTTTGAAAATCGCGATTCTGAGTTTCCCGCCTAAAAGCCTTTTGAAAAGAACACGATTCTATGGTCATTCTCAGAATCGGGATTCTGTGGTTGTGCTCAAAATTGCGATTCTCTAAATTTTTGGAAACCACGACTCTCTGAGACAAAATCGCGATTCTCTAGAACACGATTCTCTAAGACACAATTCTCTAAAACACGATTTTCAAAAACACGATTCTCTGTTGGCAATCGCAATTTTCATGTCAAAAACACGATTCTGAGGTTGTGCTCAAAATCGCGATTCTCTAAATTTCTGAAAACCACGATTCTGAGACAAAATTGCTTTCAAAACACGATTTTGTGAAAACACGATTCTGTGAAAACACGATTTTGTGAAAACACGATTCTGTGAACCACGATTCTGTGAAAACACGATTCTCTACTCAAAATCACGATTCTCAAAAATCACGATTTTCAGCCAAAAACACGATTCTGTGAAAACACGATTTTCTGAAAACACGATTCTGTGAACCACGATTCTGTGAAAACAAGATTCTCTGCTCAAAATCGCGATTCTCAAAAACACGATTTTTTGCTCAAAATTGCGATTCTCATAAATCACGATTTTCAGCCAAAAACACGATTTTGTGAAATCACGATTCTCAAGGCACACAATCGCGATTCTCTGATTTCACACAATCATGATTCTCTGATTTCACACAATCACGATTCTCTTGGTTTCACAGGATCGCGATTCTCTTGGTTTCACAGGATCGCGATTGTCTTGGTTTCTCAGGATCGCGATTCTTTGATTTCATAGCATCGCGATTCTCTGGAGATTTACAGCATCGCGATTCTCTTAAAGTTCACAACATCGCGATTCTCTTGATTTCACAAAATCGTGATTTTTTCCAAAAGGTCTTGTTTGCCTATTTTGACCCCCAGGAGCCTGATTTGACATGACTTTTTCATCCAAAGTCCATTTTTTGAGCTCCAAGAACCCAAGGGGACTCCAAAGGATTTGTGAACCATACCAAGGGGAAATTTTGGACTCTTAGCCAAAGCTTATGAACCTGAGATTTGGTAGACACCTAGGCAAGGATAGACAAAGCATTAGATCTTCTCAGTCGAGTGTCAACCATACAGCTAAGTCTTGGGCACAACAACTAAGTGGTTGTCCTTACGTACTAAGCTCTGACACAAGTGACTCTCAAATGTCTTTTAGTATGGGGAAACCTGCAGGTGGCTCAGGAACTGCCCATCTACAAACACCAGAAGGACCCTATAAAACACAATTGGAATATATTCGGACCAACCGATTAGGTGCTCGCATCTATGAGGATGGCCTGAGGCGATCAGTGGTCCAACTCAAAAATCCAGATCAATCCTTTGGACTTGAACACCCGGTGGTCAAGTTCGAAGAGGGTTCATACATTGATAAGGAAGGAACCATGTATGTGGTCACCAACCTACCTGATAGAACCGATGAGTTTGGAAACATCATTCATGAGAATGAGATAGGAGACCTAGAACAAGGAAATGTAGGGCAAGGACCTCAGACTCCTAGAGGCAAGTCAGTTTTGACCAGAGTGATCACTCCAAATTGGATTCCTCAAGATAACAAAAGCATAGAACTATTCTTGAATAGAGAAACAGAGGAAGCCTTTTGGAGATTCAAGCCAGATCAACCTAGCCAATTGGGCATAGTCATCATCTACGAGTTCAAGGATCGAGAGATACCAGACAAAGTTGTCTACCTGGATAACACATCACACAAAATTTTCTTGGTAACAGAACATGATAGACATGCATATACTTGGAAGAGTGAATTGATTTTCCCTCCACCAAGATCCAATGTTTCCCATGGCCTCCAAGGAGTAGGATCATCCCAAGCTCATGAAGCCCAGAGAGAAAGAACTAGAGAGAGACCTGAGGTAAGTTTTGCACACACGGTGGGCAGAAATAGAGCAGGATTTGAAAATGAAAGACCTGAAAGAGAGAGACATCAAGCACATAGGCAACAAAGAGATGAACATGATTTTCCATTGCCTAGACCCCGAGAGCACACAAGAACCCTTAGACCCACTCAAGTGATCAAGGCAACGAAGAATTATTTTGACGGGTCAGGAGATCCTTATGATCATGTGGCTGAGTTCAAACAAGTGTTAAGAGCTGAACAGGTTGAGGATTTATTCACCCAATATGAGGCATTTGGTTTGACTCTTAAGGGCACTGCCTTGGCTTGGTTTCAACCATTGAGTAGTCGAAACTATCATGATATAGGTCAGCTGCTAGACGAATTCATTGTAGAATTTTCCAAGAGTGGTATCAAACATAACACATCATCTTTGATCCACAGTCTCAAGCAAACACCCCAAGAAACAGTGCGACTAGCAGGTAGAAGGTTCAGACAGTACCTAGAAAGGTGCCTTGCTCCAGAGTTACCCACACCAGCCAAACAAGTGGCTTTGTTCTTAGATGGCTTACTGAGCACAAAGTTAAGATCATATGTGTACTTGAAAGAGCCCAGATCCATAGAAGAGTGTGTGCGGACGTGCATTGACATAGAAGATAACTTGGGTGAGGAGTTAGGATTGTCCAAACTCTATAAGGATTTTGATAGTTCTACTAGTCATACTTCGAAAATCTCCACAGAAATAGACGAGATAGGTGAGCAAGTTGCCAAGAAGTTGGGAGTCCAAAATAGACAAACACAGAGAGTCACCTCATTGAACCGATGTTATACCTGCGGAGGGGACCACATGGCTAACGTACGCCCAATGCAAAACCAGAACATTAGAGAAAGGAATGCTCCATATTGCACTATTGAGAGAAAATACATGAACCACACGGCTCAAGATTGTCCCTACAATAGACAGGCTGTTATACAAACTTATCAGCAACCTTATCAACAAGGGAGGTATCAGAACCAATACCAACAGCCATATTATTGACCACAACAGCAATAGTAGGCACAATATAGGCCACAAACATTCTTGGGAAACCAACCACCAGCTCCCGCTAACGTGATTCCAGTCAAGTATGCTGTGGGAGATGAAAATCCAAATAGGGCATTGGTGTCACTAACCCCATTGATACCAGATAATGACTCTCATGCTCATAGCTCAGACTACTCCCATGAAGGTAGTCCGCATGCTCATTACACAGAGTCACCTGAACGTAGTGAGATTTACCTGTATCAATATGAGGCACCACCTATGGAACAAAATTGGGAGCCAGAATACTCCAATGTCATGTACACAAATGCTAACCCTAGGCCCCGATTGAGACAAGGGAGACCACAAGCCCCTAGAGGACCTTGTTTCAGATGTCAAGGTGACCATCTCCTTTGTGATTGTCCCCACCCACCATCTCCGAGTCAAGGTCAGGCTATCACAATCCAAGCTTTTTGTCTTGAATGTGGCAAAGACCATCTTCCTAGAGATTGTCCAAGAAACGCCTCCAGTGCACCCAATATTACACCCATTAATGTGGTAGGCTTAGTGGCGGATTCTAGTTCAAGTAGCAGTAATGTGGCTCCTATACAAGCTGTCACTAGAGCACAAGCCTTAAAAGAGGATAAACCAGCAGAGCAATCGGAGTCGAGTGAATCGGGAGAACCTAGTAGGAGGAAAAAAAGAACATGGAAAGATACCAGAGAGAAGGCTGATCGCAAGTGGAACAAAAAGTTATCGGAACTAGAAGAGAGCTTGAAAGACGCAAAAACAAAAATAGAAGACATCGCATCTCAAAACCCCTCGCATGCCGACACTCCATCCACTCCACCTCATCCCACCCCACCACCCATTGTACATAGACTGCAACCAGGGTCTGTTCTTGCAGATCCAATGCCAGAAGGCTTGGACATGATGTTCAAGGCCTACCAGGCTCGACTTCAAGAAGGGCCTACAGCTGCAAACCTAGACAAGAGTTACCCTTGAGCGGATTTAGAGATTGAACGGATGAAAATGTGCATGAAAATGGTAGAACAAGCTCAAGCTATACTTGAGACTAGTCAAAAGTTCAATCAGGCAAACTCTGTCAAACCGGATTTGCATTTCCAGGGCTTACTAGAAAGATTAGAGAAATTGGTAAACAAACCACAAGTTTCTTTACCTCCACAGGCTCAACCAGTTATTGAAAGAGGAAGCTCACAACCAATGGGAGCTCATGCTCCTAATTCCACGGATGCTAGAATACCTCCTTCAATTCAACACTACTCTCAAGAGTTCTTGCGGGAAATCCAAGAGGAGAAATGGGCCAAGGAGAAGGGTAAATTGCCTCCTATTCGTGAGATTGATGACCTTCATGATCAATTTCCCCAAGAAATTCCATCTATTTATGGAGATGAAGCAGAACAACAAGAAGATGAAAGATTAGATTTTGAATCTAATACCCTAGAAGAACTGCCTCAATTTCCAGGCCCCTGGGAATCTGAATCTCTTCAGATCAGAGCTCCCACAATATTGGTAATGAATGAAGACTCAGTAGTTCCAAGGAACACCGATGTCATGAAGAACACTAAGGTTCAGTGTCATCTCACTGTAGAAGAGTTGCTAAAAAACCCAAGCTTTGGAACCATGTGAAGGATCAGGTCCCAGGACTTGATTCCAAAATGCCAAAAGTAGGCTCTAAGCAAAAAGTACCAGAGATACCTCTAGACAAAATAGGGGACATGTGTGAGGGTGAAGAAGGTAATACTTATCTTCCAATCACCTACCAAGGTTACACAACCAAAGCAATCATAGATTCAGGTGTTGGTGTTGCCATTGCGACCACTTCCTTGTGGAAGCAATGGGGAAAAACCACATTAAGACCAACTAGAATGAAGCTTCAGATGGCAGACGGTCATTTTGAATGACCTCTAGGATTGCTAGAAGGGATAACTCTAACCACTTGTGGTGTAGAGTTTGAGCACACATTTGCTATATGTGACTTTGAGAAAAATAATGTCTATGAGATGATCCTAGGAAGACCCTTCCTACGACAATTGCAAATAGTACAGGATTGGGGAACCAAATCCTTGTACTTACAACACTTAGGGGTCACCACCAAGGTCAATTTGAAGGATTACTCGTTCAGACATGTACCACCCCTACAATGGAATACTATCCACAAAGTGAAAGAAGACTCCATCTCTCTGCATTCTGAAAGTTCACCTGATCCATCATGGTTGCATGAAGACACTCATTGGTGGATGTGCAAGGTCGCAGAGGAAGAGGAAAAATGCTTGAAGGCGAGAGAAGAAGGAACTTCACCAGGAGATAGACTAGTTAGAGACCCAGCCCACACACCAATGATCTTTCCAGACGAGGAATTTGAGCCTCATGGCTGGCCAGAAATCTTAGCCACCATGGACATTGCTGTCAATGAAGAACAATGGACACCTCATTGTGATGAGGAGGGTTATGACATTTCAGTGTTCATGTGTGAGCCCTTGCTAGAAGAATGTGACCCTAGTGATGTCATAGAAGAAGAAGAGAATGACGATGATCTAGAGTCTATTGTGATGGATAGTTGCTTTAACTCAGAGAAGCACTGTCTAGAAGATATAGGAGTGTTCACCCAGAAAGAAGAAGAACCTTTCACAAGTAATAAAACGGTAAATTCAAAGGATGGAAGTGAGAGCAGTCAAAAGAAAAAGAGAATAAAAGCAGTGAAACAAGAAGAGGTGGAATCATTGTTTGAAGTACCAGAAAACTTCAAGAAATATGAAGTTGACGACCGCAAAATTCTGGTACGAATGCCTAAGCGAGAGGCCATCATAGGGGAATCATATGATAATAAAGAAAAGACCAAGAAAATTGTAGTGACCATTGAAGAGAATGAAGAGAGATGCACATATATAGGAGATGACCTAAGTGCAAGAGAAGAAATGGAGCTCGTAGCTCTATTAAGGGAATATAGGGATGTGTTTGCATGGCACTATAGAGACTTGAAAGGGGTAGATCCAAGAATTTTCTCTCATACTATCCCCATGACCAGCCCACCAAACAAAAGCCCTACACATATAATGATACATATGCAGGCAAAATAAAATAAGAAATTGATAGGCTGATTGAAGCTGGATTTATCTATGAGATTGAGCATACTCAATGGGTGTCCCCCATTGTAGTAGTGCCCAAGAAGAACGGGAAGTTGCGAGTGTGTATTAACCTTAAGAAAGTTAATGCCGCTACGATCAGAGATAGTTATCCGCTTCCAATCACGGAACACCTATTGGAGCATGTTGCAGGCAAGGAAGTTTATAGATTCCTTGATGGATTTTCAGGTTACAATCAAGTAGCCATTGCCCTAGAAGATCAACACAAAATAGCTTTTGCCACAGAGTAGGGAATCTTTGCATTTCTTGTGATGCCATTTGCGCTCACCAATGCACGTGCAACATTCCAAAGGCTCATGTGTCATGTCTTCAAAGAGTTCTTGCGGAAGAGCTTAGAAGTGTATGTGGATGATTTATGTGCCCATTCCCAAGAAAAAAGATACCACATCCCTGAGCTCAGACAAATCTTCAATAAGTGTAGAGAATATCGAGTGTGTCTGAACCCAGAAAAGTATGTGTTCATGGTGCGTCAAGGTAAAATCTTAGGTCATATTGTTTCTAAGAATGGAATCTCAACAGATGAAGATAAGGCACGAGCCATAGCGGAGCTTCCAAGGCCAAGGAATGTTAAGGAGGTACAAGCCTTTATGGGCCATTGTGGATATTACCACAGGTTTATCCACATGTATGCAATCATAGCTAGGCCTCTTTATGCATTGTTGTCTAATTTTGAGTGGAACGAGGAATGCGAGAATTCTTTCAATGAACTGAAGAAACGTTTGTGCACAGCACCAATACTGAACACTTCTGATTGGAATAATTCATTCCATGTCCATGTGGATGCATCCAATCATGCCATAGGATGTGTACTAGCACAACCCACAGGTGAAAGAAACTTAGATCTGCCTATAGCATATGCTAGTAGACAGCTCACCGCAGCTGAACGAAACTATACCACAACTGAGCGAGAGCGCTTAGGCATGGTATATGCTGTGAAGAAGTTTAGACACTATTTATTGGCCAACAAGTTCAAGTTTTTCACTAATCATCAAGCTTTGTTATATTTGGTCAATAAACCTTGCAATACTGGACGCTTTGTAAGATGGTTCCTCTTACTAATGGAATATGACTTTGAAGTGGTTGTTAGGAAAGGTAGAACCCACCTTCGGGCAGATCACCTTTCTTGCATCACTTCAGGAGAGTCACCGCAAGGAGTGTCTGATGAATTACCCGATGCTTATCTGTTCAATTAAGAAGTTGTTCCTAAATGGGCAAATAAGTTGGTACCAGTCCTAACTTTCGGCCCTGCAAATAACAATGTGAAAACATCACAAGAACAAAGTATAAAATCACAAAAATATCACATATTAGCAGGAAGCATCTACAAACAAGATACTGAGGGTGTATTAGCTTGTTGTGTTGAGGACGATGAACATAGTAGTTGGTTGCAACAAGCCCATGAAGAAATGCTAGGAAATCACTATTCTAAACAACGAACATTGCAGAATTTGAAACGTTTAGGAATGTATTGGCCTCGCATGGACAAGGAAATACATGAGTGGATTAAGACTTGTCCAGTGTGCGAGGTAAAACCCCCAGTGGAGCATGCAACCCTTTATCAAGTGTCATTTAATTCCTGATTGGAGTGCTCCATTGGTAGAGTTTATGAGATCGGGAAGATTACCCAAAGAGGCTAGTCTAGCAAGAAGATGAACTATAGAGCAAGAGGCTCAAGGCTATGCCTTAGTAGGAGACAACGTATACCGAAGAGGCAAAGATGGTTACTTAAGACTGTGCGTTCATGAATCAGACTATTTGAAAGTCTTAGAAACTGCACATAGCGGTGTCGCAAGTGGACACTTCGGTCCTGATCGAGTAATCAAGACCATTCTATTCTCAGGACTTTGGTGGCCTACTCTTCATATGGATGCTCATACCTATGTGAAGAAATGTGACACATGCCAACGTGCACGATATCAAGTTAGAAAAGACGAGATGCCTTTGAGGCCAACGATGGGAGGGCGTGCATTTTTGAAGTGGGGCATAGACTTCATAGGTCGTATTAACCCCCCAACTAGAAACTCCCATGCAGAGTATATTATTGTAGCCACAGATTACCTTACAAAGTGGGTCAAAGTGAAAGCCACAACAAAGAATGATGCTCAGACTATGGATAAGTTCTTATTTGAGAATGTGTTCACGAGATATGGGCTACCAATAGAGTTAGTAAGCGATAGAGGCACACACTTCTTGAATGAGGTCATTGAAAATCTTCTCCTAGAATTCTTGGTGATACATAAGAAGTCCGCCCCTTATCACCCACAAGCTAACGGACAAGCCAAGAGCACCAATAAAATCCTCTGTAACGTATTGACAAAACTGGTAAATAATAAACGCTCTGATTGGGACAAACAACTTCATCATGTTGTTTGGGCTTATCGAGTTTCCTACAAATCGGTACTCAATGCCACGCCATTTCAGATGGTCTTTGGACAGAATGCTGTGCTACCATTAGATTTCTTAATCCGTGCCTTAAATGTAGCACAAGAGTATGAGTGGAATGGGCATGAATTGTCCTCTAGGATCTTTGATCTCGAACGCTTAGGTGAGACGAGGCTATGAGCGGCAGCAGGCATCTACGCTGCAAAGAAGAGGCAAAAGGCATACTTTGATGCACACATCAAGGATAAGGGATTGAAAGAGGGAGATCTAGTGTTGGTTTATACACTAAAACAACATGCCCGTAAGTTGGAAAAAAGAGGATACGGACCCATGATCATTAATAGAATTTCCACTAGTGGTGCAGTTCAGTTGGCCACTCTAGAAGGAGATATCTTGCCAAACTATATTAGTGGTTGTAGAGTCAAGTTATACCAAGAACCTCTTACAGAGGATATGCTTACGAGACTGAACACTGCTAAGAAGCGAAAAGAAGAGGAGTTAAGGGTGAGGGAAGAAGCACATGCAGAGGCTAGAGAGCGTATTACACGAAATAAGTTAAGGCGACTAGGCCTAGATGTCAACTCAAAAGCCCCAAAATATCACATGGATATGTGCCAAAAATCGAGCATGACTACTTCTCAAGTCATTGACCGACATACCTTTGTGACCATAGAGATAGGACAAGGAAAGGGGGCAAGGACTATGAAAGCATTGATTGACTCAGGTGCATCAAGTAGTGCAGTTAGACTATCCTACTACCAAAACTTGCAGTTGAACATCAATCCCATAGAAGCTTATCTCATAGGATTGGGAGGTGTGGAAACCCCTTGTTTGGGCGAGGTGGAACTTCCCATCTACCTGCAAGATGTTCCAATGAAAGTCAAAGTGCTAGTGTGTCAAGATGAGAACCTTACAGAACCACTTGTCTTAGGACAAGATTGGATTTATGACAATGCAATCAACTTAAACCTGAGAAGTCAGCTTCTTCAAGTTTGGGTCCAAGGACAATGCTTTACATTAGAACTAGAAAATGGCATGCTCACAAATCCAGATGTCACATCTTGTAGTTCTTCTAAGACTAATCATATGGAAGAAGATGTTGTATGTGTCAAAAGCTCTATGATGCAGAAGGAGTCAATCGTGGAAGAATAGGTTTGAAGGCGGGTGGATCTTTCTTCTTCTCCAAAGAATCAAGTAGCCACAGTAGTAAGTCCACCACACGGGCAAACACAACCATTCACGACAGCTGCTACATCAAATAGAAAGACACCATTTGACAAGAAAGTAGTTCCGAGCATGAAACAAATCTGGGTACGCAAAGGAGAGCAACCACCAGCCTTGCCCCCACAAAGCCCATCCAGGCAAGCCAACCAGGCCAGAAGACAAAGGAAGCAGCTCGGACAAGCTCAATCACAAGGTGTCCAACAAGTTTGGGTGCCTAAGAAATTAGTTGCAGCTCAACAAGGGCGATTACAGATGTGGGTACCTAAGAAGCTCTTACATCCACAACAACCTATGTTCTCCCACATGCGAAAGGTCTCAACAAAGAAGCCAAAAAGAGAAAAAGGTAGACCGAAAGAAGATCAAATCAGCTCTTCAACAAGAGTAGGAAGACGTGCAAAAAATATATGGGTTTGGAAGCCAAAAGTATAGGTAGCCTCCACCGAACCAAAGCGCCAATCACACTGGATACCACAGTTCAGAAAGCATCCAAAGAGGAAGATGCCTGAAGTGATCTTTACAGTGCCAAATATTGTTCTAAAATGGACCCCAATAAGGAGGATTACATCATTTTGAGATCCAATGGATAACTCCACCAAAGCTGGCATCAACATCGACAAGTAACTTCGAAAGCCTCGTCGAGCGACAACCATGTGCTTCTTGCACAACCCTGTCTTTTGCACCATTCAGGTCATGCACATCCAAAGTATGCATTAATATAGGGCCCTATTACATGGCCGTGCATAGACATATTTGAGAGTCCCATGCACAAGAAGCACATTGACATATGTCAACTATTTTTTCTGATACTAACATTTGTCTTCTTGTTTGGTGACATTGTTCCTCAAAAAAAAAAAAAAAAAAAAGAGAAAGAACTTGCTCCCAGGTTTCAGACAATACCTAGAAAGGTGCCCTGCTCCAGAGTTACCCACACCAGCCAAACAGGTGGCTTTGTTCTTAGATGGTTTACTGAGCACAAAGTTAAGATCATATGTGTACTTGAAAGAGCCCAGATCCATAGAAGAGTGTGTGCGGACGTGCATTGACATAGAAGATAACTTGGGTGAGGAGTTAGGATTGTCCAAACTCTATAAGGATTCTGATAGTTCTACTAGTCATACTTCGAAAATCTCCACAGAAATAGATGAGATAGCTGAGCAAGTTGCCAAGAAGCTGGGAGTCCAAAATAGACAAACACAGAGAGTCACCTCATTGAACTGATGTTATACCTGCGGAGGGGACCACATGGCTAACGTATGCCCAATGCAAAACCAAAACATTAGAGAAAGGAATGCTCCATATTGCACTATTGAAAGAAAATACACGAACCACACGGCTCAAGATTGTCCCTACAATAGACAGGCTATTAGACAAACTTATCAGCAACCTTATCAACAAGGGAGGTATCAGAACCAATACCAACAGCCATATTATCGACCATAACAGCAATATCAGGCACAATATAGGCCACAACCAGTCTTGGGAAACCAACCACCAGCTCTTGCTAACGTGATTCCAGTCAAGTATGCTGTGAGAGAGGAAAATCCAAATAGGGCATTGGTGCCACTAACCCCATTGATACCAGATAATGACTCTCATGCTCATAGCTCAGACTACTCCCATGAAGGTAGTCCGCATGCTTATTACACAGAGTCACCTGGACATAGTGAAATTTACCCGTATCAATATGAGGCACCACCTATGGAACAAAATTGGGAGCCAGAATACTCCAATGTCATGTACGCAAATGCTAACCCTAGGCCCCAATTGAGACAAGGGAGACCACAAGCCCCTAGAGGACCTTGTTTCAGATGTCAGGGTGACCATTTCCTTCGTGATCGTCCCAACCCACCATCTCCGAGTCAAGGTCAGGCTATCACAATCCAAGCTTTTTGTCTTGAATGTGGCAAAGACCATCTTCCCAGAGATTGTTCAAGAAACCCCTCTAGTGCACCCAAGATTACACCCATTAATGTGGTAGGCTTAGTGGCGGATTCTAGTTCAAGTAGTAGTAATGTGGCTCCTATACAAGCTGTCACTAGAGCACAAGCCTTAAAAGAGGATAAACCAGCAGAGCAATCGGAGTCGAGTGAATCGGGAGAACCTAGTAGGAGGAAAACAAGAACATGGAAAGGTACCAGAGAGAAGGCTAATCCAAAGTGGAACAAAAAGTTATCGGAACTAGAAGAGAGCTTGAAAGACGCAAAAACAAAAATAGAAGACATCGCATCTCAAAACCCCTCGCATGCCGACACTCCATCCACTCCACCTCATCCCACCCCACCACCCATTGTAAATAGACTGCAACCAAGGCCTCTTCTTGCAGATCCAACGCCAGAAGGCTTGGACATGATGTTCAAGGCCTACCAGGCTCGACTTCAAGAAGGGCCTATAGCTGCAAACCTAGACAAGAGTTACCCTTGAGCGGATTTACAGATTGAACGGATGAAAATGTGCATGAAAATGGTAGAACAAGCTCAAGCTATACTTGAGACTAGTCAAAAGTTCAATCAGGCAAACTCTGTCAAACCGGATTTGCATTTCCAGGGCTTACTAGAAAGATTAGAGCAATTCGTAAACAAACCACAAGTTTCTTTACCTCCATACGCTCAACCAGTTATTGAAAGAGGAAGCTCACAACCAATGGGAGCTCATGTTCCTAATTCCACGGATGCTGGAATACCTCCTTCAATTCAACAGTACTCTCAAGAGTTCTTGCAGGAAATCCAAGAGGAGAAATGGGCCAAGGAGAAGGGTAAATTCCCTCCTATTCGTGAGATTGATGACCTTCATGATCAATTTCCCCAAGACATTCCATCTATTTATGGAGATGAAGCAGAACAACAAGAAGATGAAAGATTAGATTTTGAATCTAATACCCTAGAAGAACTGCCTCAATTTCCAGGCCCTTGGGAATCTGAATCTCTTCAGATCAGAGCTCCCACAATATTGGTAAGGAATGAAGACTCAGTGGTTCCAAGGAACACCGATGTCATGAAGAACACTAAGGTTCAATGTCATCTCACTGTAGAAGAGTTGCTAAAAGCAAAACCCGAGCTTTGGAATCATGTGAAGGATCAGGTCCCAGGACTTGATTCCAAAATGCCAAAAGCAGGCTCTAAGAAAAAAGTACCAGAGGTACCTCTAGACAAAATAGGGGACATGTGTGAGGGTGAAGAAGGTAATACTTATCTTCCAATCACCTACCAAGGTTACACAACCAAAGCAATCATAGATTCAGGTGCTGGTGTTGCCATTGCGACCACTTCCTTGTGGAAGCAATGGGGAAAACCCACATTAAGACCAACTAGAATGAAGCTTCAGATGGCAGACGGTCATTTTGAAAGACCTCTAGGATTGCTAGAAGGGATAACTCTAACCACCTGTGGTGTAGAGTTTGAGCACACATTTGCTATATGTGACTTTGAGAAAAATAATGTCTATGAGATGATCCTAGGAAGACCCTTCCTACGACAATTGCAAATAGTACGGGATTGGGGAACCAACTCCTTGTACTTACAACACTTAGGGGTCACCACCAAGGTCAATTTGAAGGATTACTCCTTCAGAGATGTACCACGCCTACAATGGAATACTATCCACAAAGTGAAAGAAGACTCCATCTCTCTGCATTCTGAAAGTTCACCTGATCGATCATGGTTGCATGAAGATACTCATTTGTGGATGTGCAAGGTCGCAGAGGAAGAGGAAAAACGCTTGAAGGCGAGAGAAGAAGGAACTTCACCAGGAGATAGACCAGTTAGAGACCCGGCCTACACACCGATGATCTTTCCAGACGAGGAATTTGAGCCTCATGGCTGGCCAGAAATCTTAGCCACCATGGACATTGCTGTCAATGAAGAACAATGGACACCTCATTGTGATGAGGAGGGTTATGACATTTCAATGTTCATGTGTCAGCCCTTGCTAGAAGAATGTGACCCTAGTGATGTCATAGAAGAAGAAGAGAATGACAATGATCTAGAGTCTATTGTGATGGATAGTTGCTTTAACTCAGAGCAGCACTATCTAGAAGATATAGGAGTGTTCACCCAGAAAGAAGAAGAACCTCTCACAAGTATTAAAATGGTAAATTCAAAGGATGGAAGTGAGAGCAGTCAAAAGAAAAAGAAAAGAAAAGTAGTGAAACAAGAAGAAGAGGAATCATTGTTTGAAGTACTAGAAAACTTCAAGACATATGAAGTTGACGACCGTAAAATTTTGGTACGAATGCCTAAGGGAGAGGCCATCATAGGGGAATCATATGATAATAAAGAAAAGACCAAGAAAATTGTAGTGGCCATTGAAGAGAATGAAGAGAGATGCACATATATAGGAGATGACCTAAGTGCAAGAGAAGAAATGGAGCTCGTAGCTCTATTAAGGGAATATAGGGATGTGGTTGCGTGGCACTATAGAGACTTGAAAGGGGTAGATCCAAGAATTTGCTCTCATACTATCCCCATGACCACAGATGCCAAGCCCACCAAACAAAAGCCCTACACATATAATGATACATATGCAGCCAAAATAAAAGAAGAAATTGATAGGCTGATTGAAGCTGGATTTATCTATGAGATTGAGCATACTGAATGGGTGTCCCCCATTGTAGTAGTGCCCAAGAAGAACGGGAAGTTGTGAGTGTGTATTAACCTTAAAAAAGTTAATGCCGCTACGATCAGAGATAGTTATTATCCACATCCAATCACGGAACACCTATTGGAGCATGTTGCAGGCAAGGAAGTTTATAGCTTCCTTGATGGATTTTCAAGTTACAATCAAGTAGCCATTGCCCCAGAAGATCAACACAAAACAGCTTTTGCCACAGAGTGGGGAATCTTTGCATTTCCTGTGATGCCATTTGGGCTCACCAATGCACCTTCAACATTCCAAAGGCTCATGTGTCATGTCTTCAAAGAGTTCTTGTGGAAGAGCTTAGAAGTGTATGTGGATGATTTATGTGCCCATTCCCAAGAAAGAAGATACCACATCCCTGAGCTCAGACAAATCTTCAATAAGTGTAGAGAATATCGAGTGTGTCTGAACCCAGAAAAGTGTGTGTTCATGGTGCGTCAAGGTAAAATCTTAGGTCATATTGTTTCTAAGAATGGAATCTCAACAGATGAAGATAAGGTACGAGCCATAGCGGAGCTGCCAAGGCCAAGGAATGTTAAGGAGGTACAAGCCTTTATGGGCCATTGTGGATATTACCGCAGGTTTATCCACATGTATGCGATCATAGCTAGGCTTCTTTATGCATTGTTGTCTAATTTTGAGTGGAACGAGGAATGCGAGAATTCTTTCAATGAACTGAAGAAACGTTTGTGCACAGCACCAATACTGACCACTCCTGATTGGAATAAGCCATTCCATGTGCATGTGGATGCATCCAATCATGCCATAGGATGTGTACTATCACAACCCACAGGTGAAGGAAACTTAGATCTGCCCATAGCATATGCTAGTAGACAGCTCACCGCAGCTGAACGAAACTATACCACAACTGAGCGAGAAGGCTTAGGCATGGTATATGCTGTGAAGAAGTTTAGACACTATTTATTGGCCAACAAGTTCAAGTTTTTCACTGATCATATAGCTTTGTTATATTTGGTCAATAAACCTTGCAATACTGGACGCTTAGTAAGATGGTTCCTCTTACTAATGGAATATGACTTTGAAGTGGTTGTTAGGAAAGGTAGAACCCACCTTCAGGCAGATCACCTTTCTCGCATCACTTCAGGAGAGTCACCGCAAGGAGTGTTTGATGAATTACCCGATGCTTATCTGTTCAATTTAGAAGTTGTTCCTAAATGGGCAAATAAGTTGGTACCAGTCCTAACCTTCGGCCCTGCAAATAAGAATGTGAAAACATCACAAGAAGAAATTGTAAAATCACAAAAATATCACATATTAGCAGGAAGCATGTACAAACAAGATACTGAGGGTGTATTACCCTGTTGTGTTGAGGATGATGAACATAGTAGTTGGTTGCAACAAGCCCATGAAGGAATGCTAGGAAATCACTATTCTAAACAACGAACATTGCAGAATTTGAAACATTTAGGAGTGTATTGGCCTAGCATGGACAAGGAAATACATGAGTGGATTAAGACTTGTCCAATGTGCCAGGTAAAACCCCCAGTGGAGCATGCAACCCTTTATCAAGTGTCATTAATTCCTGATTGGAGTGCTCCATTGGTAGAGTTTATGAGATTGGGAAGATTACCCAAAGAGGCTAGTCTAGCAAGAAGACGAACTATGGAGCAAGAGGCTCAAGGCTATGCCTTAGTAGGAGACAACTTATACCGAAGAGGCAAAGATGGTTACTTAAGACTGTGCGTTCATGAATCAGACTATTTGAAAGTCTTAGAAACTGCACACAGCGATGTCGCAGGTGGACACTTCGGTCCTGATCAAGTAATCAAGACCATTCTATTCTCAGGACTTTGGTGGCCTACTCTTCATATGGATGCTCATACCTATGTGAAGAAATGTGACACATGCCAAGGTGCACAATATCCAGTTAGAAAAGACGAGATGCCTTTGAGGCCAATGATGGGAGGGCATGCATTTTCGAAGTGGGGCATAGACTTCATAGGTCCTATTAACCCCCCAACTAGAAACTCCCATGCAGAGTATATTATTGTAGCCACAGATTACCTTACAAAGTGGGTCGAAGTGAAAGCCACAACAAAGAATGATGCTCAGACTACGGCTAAGTTCTTATTCGAGAATGTGTTCACGAGATATGGGCTACCAATAGAGTTAGTAAGCGATAGAGGCACACACTTCTTGAATGAGGTCATTGAAAATCTTCTCCAAGAATTCTTGGTGATACATAAGAAGTCCGCCCCTTATCACCCACAAGCTAACGGACAAGCCGAGAGCACCAATAAAATCCTCTGTAACATATTGACAAAACTGGTAAATAATAAACGCTCTGATTGGGACAAACAACTTCATCATGCTGTTTGGGCTTATCGAGTGGCTACAAAACGGTACTCAATGCCACCCCATTTTAGATGGTCTTTGGACAGAATGTTGTGCTACCATTAGATTTCTTAATCCTGCCTTAAAAGTAGCACAAGAGTATGAGTGGAATGGGCATGAATTGTCCTCTAGGATCTTTGATCTCGAACACTTAGGTGAGACGAGGGTATGAGCGGCAGCAGGCATCTACACTGCAAAGAAGAGGCAAAAGGCATACTTTGATGCACACATCAAGGATAAGGGATTGAAAGAGGGAGATCTAGTGTTGGTTTATACACTAAAACAACATGCCCGTGAGTTGGAAAAAAGAGGATACGGACCCATGATTATTAATAGAATTTCCACTAGTGGTGCAGTTCAGTTGGCCACTCTAGAAGGAGATATCTTGCCAAACTATATTAGTGGTTGTAGAGTCAAGTTATACCGAGAACCTCTTACAGAGGATATGCTTACGAGACTCAACACTGCTAAGAAGCGAAAAGAAGAGGAGTTAAGGGTGAGGGAAGAAGCACAGGCAGAGGCTAGAGAGCGTATTACGTGAAATAAGTTAAGGTGACTAGGCCTAGATGTCAACTCAAAAGCCCCAAAATATCACATGGATATGTGCCAAAAATCGAGCATAACTACTTCTTAAGTCATTGACCGACGTCCCTTTGTGACCATAGAGATAGGACAAGGAAAGGGTGCAAGGACTGTGAAAGCATTGATTGACTCAGGTGCATCAAGTAGTGCAGTTAGACTGTCCTACTGCCAAAACTTGCAGTTGAACATCAATCCCATAGAAGCTTATCTCATAGAATTGGGAGGTGTGGAAACCCCTTGTTTGGGCGAGGTGGAACTTCCCATCTACCTGCAAGATGTTCCAATGAAAGTCAAAGTGCTAGTGTGTCAAGATGAGAACCTTACAGAACCACTTGTCTTAGGACAAGATTGGATTTATGACAATGCAGTCAATTTAAACCTAAGAAGTCAACTTCTTCAAGTTTGGGTCCAGGGACAATGCTTTACATTAAAACTAGAAAATGGCATGCTCACAAATCCAGATGTCACATCTTGTAGTTCTTCTAAGACTAATCATATGGAAGAAGATGTTGTATGTGTCAAAATCTCTATGATGCAGAAGGAGTCAATCGTGGGAGAATAGGTTCGAAGGCGGGTGGATCTTTCTTCTTCTCCAAAGAATTAAGTAGCCACAGTAGTGAGTCCACCACACGGGCAAACACAACCAATTCACGACAACTGCTACATCAAATAGAAAGACACCATTCGACAAGAAAGCAGTTCCGAGCATGAAATAGATCTGGGTACGCAAAGGAGAGCAACCACCAGCCTTGCCCCCACAAAGCCCATCTAGGCAAGCCAACCAGGCCAGAAGACAAAGGAAGCAGCTCAGACAAGCTCAATCACAAGGTATCCAACAAGTTTGGGTGCCTAAGAAATTAGCTGCAACTCAACAAGGGCAATTACAGATGTGGGTACCTAAGAAGCTCTTTTATCCACAACAACCTATGTTCTCCCACATGCGAAAGGTCTCAACAAAGAAGCCAAAAAGAGAAAAAGGTAGGCTGAAAGAAGATCAAATCATCTCTTCAACAAGAGTAGGAAAATGTGCAAAAAATATATGGGTTTGGAAGCCAAAAGTACAAGTAGCCTCCACCGAACCAAAGCGCCAACCACACTGGATACCACAGTTCAGAAAGCATCCAAAGAGGAAGATGTCTGAAGTGATCTTTACAGTGCCAAATATTGTTCTAAAATGGACCCCGATAAGGAGGATTACATCATTTCGAGATCCAATGGATAACTCCACCAAAGCTGGCATCAACATCGACAAGTAACTTCGAAAGCCTCGTCGAGCGACAACCATGTGCTTCTTGCACAACCTTGTCTTTTGCACCATTCAGGTCATGCACATCCAAAGTATGCATTACTATAGGGCCCTATTACATGGCCGTGCATAGACACATTTGAGAGTCCCATGCATAAGAAGCACATTGACATATGTCAACTATTTTTTCTGATACTAACATCTGTCTTCTTGTTTGGTGACATTGTTCCTCAAAAAAAAAGAAAAAAAAAAGAGAAAGAACTTGTTCCCAGGTTTCACTCATGGAACATGAATGAGTCATGCTTAGTGAAGATTGAACCATCGATTATTAGGCATTTATCAGTTTTGATAGAAGTGTGTCTTGGCTAGCAAACGATGTAATTGCTGCCCTATCTGGTAGATGTCAAGAACTTGGCATGAACATAGCATCCACAACTATGGTTTCCTCTTACTATGGTAGGAGTAAAGAGCTTGAAGGTCCGCAACTTGAGTGATGCTTAACTACTGCATGTATGAGAGCATCCAGGGAGATATCTTCAAGGGGTAGTTCTGGTACCCTGCAAATCTTTGTATGTATACTGGATGAGAAGACTCCTGCTTATGGTTAGCTAAAGAGAATAGGTGAAACTAAGCTTGGTGTAGTTCTCGAATGTTGTTTGTCAAGGAATATAAAGAAATTCAATTCTCTGTATTTGACAAATGATTCTTTGAAAAGAGGAGACAGGATCAAGCACTCAAAAGATCTCATAAGTGGACCATCAACAAGGACATTCATCAACAATGTTCCATCCCAAAGGCCGAGTGTACAACACGAAGAGATGCACATCGATCGACCTTCTCCATGGTAAGTATCTTTACTTTGGAAACATCATAACCATGATAGCTTAGGAAACCTCTTCGTCGGCATACCCTTGAGCACTTAGCTCAAGAACCCCAATTTTTGCACCATACTTCTTCAGATGCATTTTCCAAGTAAGCATGCATAGGGCTACATTACAAGGCCGTGCACAAGGCACATATTTTCCTCAACCCATGCACGAACACACTTACCCATCATCCATTATGGGTTATGAGTACTGGTCATGACTACTATGAACATCAACTTTGGAAGATCTAGAGGACATCAACGGAGCCTCATAACAACACAATCATGCTGGAATCCAGCGAAGAAGTACATACCAATGCACTACCACTTGCAATGGCTCGTAGTCACAGATGAAGAACTGGACAACCAAACCTGCCACATCTGGAAGCCATACAAATTTTGTTCATACAGAAGGGACACTCCCTCTCAAAACACTACTTGGAACAACCACTACAACAAGGGTCTGTCAGGGACGACAGACTCGAGAGGGGGGGAGTGTTGGAACTCAAGGTCAAGCACAAGCATGGAAGCACATCACAAAGGTGGACACGCAAAAGAAGAAGGAGCAAGTAGGGAGCTCCAAGAAGTACATGTCAAATTTTTAGAAGAATCCCCTACAAAAATAGTGATTTCCATCACTAAAAACCATTGTAAATACCATTTTCTATTTTTGTAACTCCATTTTGTTCAAGTCGAGGAGTCCTCGAGCTTGAGGAGTATTAGAAGTATCATCCTACCAATTTTCATAATTTTTAGACTTCGTTTGAGCCCTCAAATAAGCCCTGGAACCTAATTTTTAACTAGGCCGAACACTAGGTCTGGATAGGGCCAAAACTAGTAAAAAAACTATAAAAAGAGCTAGAGAGCTCATTTTTGGGGTTAGCTTGTTAGAGAATAGAGCTTTTGTAAGAGAACTCTTTTGCAATCAAAGCTTTCCATTGTTCTTCTCTTTGATCTTACCTTGTGCACGTGTGTGTGTATGTGTGTGCATGTTTGTGTGCTTTCACTCACGCACTTGTGCCTTCACTTGCTCATGGTCTTCATACCGGTCCTCATGTCTCCGCGGATTGACAAGTAAAGGAGGTGGTGCTTACGCTTGAGCTACATACACATACATGCACATTTATACATACACACACATACATGCACATTTTTACACACACATACACATGCATGCAGTTACACACATATAATGAATACACATACACATACTCACATACACGTACACATACTCACATACACATACACATGCATAATCATATGCATATATATACACACACATACATGTATATATGCATAATCATATGCATATATACACATGCTATACACACACATGCATATACACATGCATATATACACACACACAACACATGCATATGCACATATAGATACACATACATACACAACACATGTATACACATAAATAAATAAATAAATCCTATTTCAAAAATCTTAAATTGAAAACACTAATTTCGATATTAGGGTTTTAAAACCCCTAATTTAAAAACTCTAATTCAACCTTTTAGCCATATGTTTGAAATATATGTACACATTGCATCTATTCCTCCAACGTCCTACTAGAGAGATGTCTCTCCTCCCAACCTTATGCCTCTATATATAGCTACTCGAATCAACGAGGATCATAATATATATAAAGATATATACACATCATGTAGATACACATACATAAATATAAAATGGAGTAGATATATTATGCATCACACATACATGCCTAAATGCACACACATATATATATATATATATATATATATATATATATATATATATATATATATATATATATATATATATATATATATATATATATATATATATATATATATATATATATACATGCATACATATTTACATGTACACATTTACACATAGACATATATACATATATACATGTACACATCACATATACATGCCTACATGCACACATAAACATATATATATACATGCATACATATTTACATGTACATATTTACATGTACATATTTACACATAGACACATATACATATATACATATGTACATGCACACAATTATAAACACATGCATATATTACATGAATACATGAATATTTTACATAAATGCATATGCATATATACACATATGCATATATACACATATGCATATATACACATACACATACCCCCAAGCTTCATGTTCTAACTTAGAAGAACATGATTTCATCTCTCTAGTAGGATTCATCGTTATTCAAGTTCATAAAAAAATCTATTATCTGATATCCATTCAGAAGCTTCAAGTTATTGATCGATAACTATAGTAGAATTTACTATCTAATCTGCTCATATGTTTTCATTATTGCCATCATTTTGGTAAGACATCAATATAGTCTCATCTTCATTATCCTTATTGATTTCATTTATTTCTTCTATTGTTAAATCTATGTTCTCATGAATCACATCATCTATTGATGGATTAATATCTATTTCTGGTAATTCCTCTTCCTCATCAGTAGAATCAGCATGTAGAGAATTATCCTCTTCATCAAAAAGATTAGTATCATTATCACGTATAATGATTCTAATTTCTATTTCAGATGTTGATGTATCAGTATCTGATGCTGAATCATCAAGAGGACTTTCTTTGATCTCTCTAACAATAAACTGTTCAAACAATGACTTGCCACCAAGGATGAGCATCTGGGTTTTTATAAAAAAATGCTTGTTCAATATGCCTAGGAAGAATATATGGTTCTTTAGTAGATCGCATTACCTTGGAAGAATCAATTGCCCAAAACCCAGATAATTCCTTTCTTAATGTGGAGTTACTACCTTTATACTCGGCTCGAAACCAGTCAACCTTCAAAATGACCTATCAAAATATATAACAACAAAAAACCATTATTAGGTGCTTAAAAAAATAACTAACTCTATCATAAAAAATATAAACTTTTTTCTGCCTATTTGAATGTACGAAATGAAATTTTGTAGATACCAACAATAGTTCCTACGTAACTAAGTTCGCTATCTATAAGGTTCGTGTCTTTTGAGCTAGCTCGTGATAGTTGCTTGAAAGAAGCAACAATACTAGAATCCTCTGCTTTACGTAAAGAATCAATGGTTTTGATTCTAATATGCTGTCCAAAAGCCCACATATTAGTGAACATTCGAGCCTGCAAAATAAATTCAATTAGTAAATAGAAACTAACATACATATATGAAAAAAATAAAATATTATCTTAATAAAATTACCTTTCATTCACAAGCTATCATTAACTCTCTTTGCTCATCTGAGATTTCTTCATTATTTGCGTGGCGCGTTGCAAACGACTATATAGCCAATCCGTGAAAGAAGATATATCTGTAATCTCATTATTATCGAGATTACGTCTATATCTTTTGTTTTTTTGCCTTTTACTTCAGAGATTTTGAAGTTCCTCGTACTCGCTAAGGAATGCTTCCATGCATTCTCTATTATATGCTACAAAAGTAGAAACATCATTTTTTTCTTGAAATGTAAATAAGAATGGAACTCCCTTACCTGATAATACCTCATCTGTTATTTTTGAAGAAGACTCGTTGGTCCATGCACGTGGAGCTTCTTCATGAACTCTTTCAAGGTACTCACTAACGTAATACATGCACTCTTCAAGCATCCAACCCTTTGCCATGGATCCTTCTGGTTTCGCTCTTTGTCGCACATAACCTTTTAATATTCCCATAAATCGCTCGACCCAAAACATCCATCGAGTGTTGACAACACCTGCAATCTCTATTTCATCTACAAGATGGACTAATAAATGAACCTGAATATCAAAAAATGAAGTAGGAAGTTCTTTCTCCATCAAACATAGTAGATCTTTGCATTCACGTTTTTTTGTGGGATCGAGTTTATGTGTGAAGACGAGGATCTTACGAAACCTCTTGTCTTGGGCCAAGACTGGATCTATAATCATGCAATCAACCTCAACCTAAGAAGTGGACTTCTTCAAGCTTGGGTGGTCCAAAAATGCATCACAATTGAGTTAGCGAATCAAGCACTCAGGCCACTATAAAAGGCACCAAATCTTGGTCCTTCTAGGAACCCACATGAGGATAATGATCCTATTCGTGTCCAAAGTTCTATGGTGCAAAAGATTGTCACTGTGACAAAGGTGCAGAAGTCAATGAGGAGTTCCCTTCTTTTCCAAAGAGATTCCCAAGAAAGCAAGCAGGAGAACATACATCACAAAGGAGGCTGATGATCAAGAAGCATGAGCAACGACTAGTGCAATGTAAAGTACCCCTTGGCATGAATCAGATCTAGGTACGCAAGGGTGAACAACCCTTGGCTCTGGAGACAGGATCCCAAAGATGCACCAAACAAGCTACAATGTCGAGGATTACAATGAAGGAGTATCCTAGGCATCAATCTAGACAAACCACTTCTATTTGGGTCCCAAAGCGGTCAATGAAGGCCATCCCAAATGCTAGATAGATATGGGTGCCCAAGACCAGCTTATGAGCTCAAATAGCTTCACATGCATTCACAAGATTGAATCAACACTAACACACACTCTTGGCACAAATCCTTGGGCAAACATCTACACTCCACACCACTACATCTTTGGTCACACCTAGGAATGTTGGGAAATGGGTACTCAAAAAGTCCCAAATCCAACACAATCCAATCCACAAATCTTTACATGTCATCACCACTAAAAGCTACGATCCCATGATCAAAGTTTGGAGACTTAAACCTCGTATCAAACCCCCTGACCCAATTTTGTAAATCAGCCCACTCTGAGGTAGGTGCATTCTGAGTACATTGCACATCCAAAAGCATGCATCTAGGGTGATCACTAACCTACTAAACAACATTCACACACATCATGAACACTTCACCCACCAACCCTAACCACTTTGGATGTCATGTTAGTATTGTGGAGGGAACACCATAACATCATGTTTCCTATGCAATGCTAATGTGCCTCTTGTCTTCTAATAGATAAGCATCAATAGCTACAAGCAGTCTCATGGCAGAAGTAGCAGGCCCGAGCTCACAGGCAGGAGTAAGTACTACGGATATTAATGTGGAGAATCTACCTATCGATGCGCCACCAACTAAACGACTTGTAGAGCTGCAACACCTTCAACAAATACCCATATCGGACCCTCCCACAGGAATAACCGAGAGAGTCCATGCAAACTCTCACTGGTTCAATGGCATGCCAGGGCCCTTAGGAGAGGCTAAGTATATTTGGGAGTCCAAGTGTGAGTATGACAAGTCATGGGTGCGATTCCAATTCTTTTCCAAAGAGTTTGGGACTCTCCAAAACACACCAAAATTTCAAAGCATATGGCAGCATGCAGGGCTAGCGAGTACTTTGAGGCACCACTACTGTTGTAGAGCAAAGAGGCACGAAAGAGGAGCCCCAAAATTTTCAATATTTTTTCTTCTTCAAAGTCTTAGGAAATTCCCTCAAGCCATGTAAATGCACTAGAGGAGTCCTCTAGATGCATAACCCCAAATCATTGTAATATATTTCTTGTAAAATAGTAGGAAAATAGAGATTAGTCAATAAAGTGTCGGTCACTTGTGTGAAAGGACCTTTTTTAGGGCACATGTATATAAGTCACTTGGTGACTCTTTGTAAACACTTTTTGTCATTGTGAAGAAGGAGAGCTCCTGATTTTCGAATTTGCTTCTTTCTTGCAGATTTTCATATTCTCTTTGATCTTCTATGTGTGTGTAATGCTTGGAATGTGTGTGCAGGACTGTGGTCTATCCCTCCCCATTGTTTTTGAGCTACTGTAGTGTGTGTGTGAGCTAGTACGCGTTGCGGAGTGAGTGTGGGTGTTTCCCGCCATTCATTGTTTTGGTCATAACTTGAAGCACAGTTGTCAGAATCAAGTGAAACCACCTCCAATAGAAGCGTCTCGTCGAGAGCTTTGAAACTCCCTACTGGCCATATTCAGACTTTGGAGCTGGGAGAAATCTTTGATTTAGTGAAAACTATTGTAAGTGGTATCACGGCAGACATTTTCAGTAGTTAAGTGAGTTCGAGAGATAGAATAGTTATTTCTCATGCATATGAGCTGAATCACTTCATTTTCCATCACGTGTGCACACATCCTCATACGTTTGGTTAGGTCGTTCTTCAGATTGATAATTAATCGTGTGTCAATCGACCACTATATGCACTAGTGTGGCAAATGAGATTTAGTCTCTTTGGCACAAGTCCCTAAGGCTTTGTGACTTAGGTACACACGTTTTTGGCACCATTGCCGGAGAACACACTCGATCAAGGTGCCTTCGTGATGGTTATAGCTCTAGAGTGATGAAATCATACTTGTAGGAGTGAATTCGCTCAGTGGCAAGTAGTCCAACGTTTCACCACTTGTTACTTCACATCCTGGAGGTGTGTGTAATGAGGTTTTAGGTTTAGGGTTTGGAGAGAGAGAGAGGAGAAATAGTTAGGGTTAGGATAGGAAGAGATTTGGAGGAGAAGTTAGTGGAAAAGTACCAAGAAAATCCAAAAAAATTGTCAAGATAGTGTAGGATAAGCCTTAGTTCTCAAAAAGTATAAAAACCAAAAAATTTTAGCTCATTTCTCATTTGCTCAGAAAGTGGTATCATCTCCAGGCAGCGATCGGTATCATCCACTTAGTATCGTGCACTCCAAGCCTTCAAACCTAGCTAGTGAAATCAAGACACAAGCACGACATCACTGAGGTAAGCTACTTTAAGATTTCAATAGCAAAAACACAATAGAAGTGCACTAACACGTGATTGAAAGCGCAGTTGGTATCGCGGGGTGGGACAGAGTGTTTCTAGAAGTCCTTTGAGTGAGACAATAGGCTTGGAGTGAAGAGGGGTGAGAGAAGAGCCAAGTCGTGAAAAAATTTTTGAATTTGGAGGTATCTT
The DNA here is from genome assembly GCA_020310875.1 of Ceratopteris richardii. Lineage (NCBI taxonomy): Eukaryota > Viridiplantae > Streptophyta > Polypodiopsida > Polypodiales > Pteridaceae > Ceratopteris > Ceratopteris richardii. The sequence goes on from CM035407.1 coordinate 7,456,752, forward strand.
GGCTTGAGTATCGCGATCGGTTGAGTTTTTGGTATCGCGATACCAAAAATTCCCTTGTATTGCGATACTCGCCAAAGTATCATATCGTTGATTACCAGCGTTGGTATCCTGATACCACTTTTGGTATCGTGATACCACTTTTGGTATCGTATCGCTTGGCGCAATCACACTTTACCAAGTGGTATCATATCGCGGTCCACTTTGGTATCGTATCACCCCACTTTTGGTATCGTATCGCCTGGTTGGTATCGCGATCGCACTTTACCAAGTGGTATCGTATCGCCGTCCAGTATCGTATCATCCCAGTTTTAGTATCGTATCACCTCACTTCGCAGTGTCGTATCGTGACCCTTTTTGGTATCGTATCGTCCAAAAAGTGGTATCGGATAGTGAGCCTACATAGTACCATATCGTGCTGTTTCCAGTATCGTATCATCCCAATTTTAGTATCGTATCGCGCATGAAGTGGTATCGTATCGTCTAGAATTGAGGTATCGTATCGCGAGAGTTTCAAGTATCTTATCGTGCTCGATAGCGGTACCATATCATCTGGCCGGGTAGTATCATATTGCATGTTGCCATAGTATCAGATCGCTTAGAGAACATTTGGAGCATTTTCAAGGGTAAATTTGAGGCATTTGAGAAGCCACTTAAGGAGAGTTTAGAGGTCTAGAGAGCCCTAGGAGGGTGAATGAACTTGAGGTCAGGAAGGGTTCTAAGTAGCCAAAGAAGTGTCATATCATCCGTTGGAAGTACCGCTCAGGTCAGTCACCGCTTTATCTATTCAGATACCTCTAGTGACTCAGAGGAGGAAATACCCATGGCCTTGGAAGACATGCAGGGTCCTGCTCTTGGGAGACACTTCATGACCACTGTAGAATGAGAATACCGCACCTCCTTGCAGTACATTTCCACTAATGCCCAGGAGATCCCCATCTACCTAGACGATTTAAACAGATCTGTGGCTAGGATGGTGACTTCCCTAGATGCAACAATTGTGCCCAGACCTGCTGTCAAGTATGAAGGTGGAGCATACATGGACAAGGTGGGTCACATGTACATAATGACTGAATATCCTGATTTGATCAATGAGAGGGGAGAGTTAGTGGGACAAGAAAACTCAGGGAGACCAAATCCTGAGGAGTTAGTGACTACTCCTAGAGGCAAGTCAATAGTAACGCGAGTCTTGAGAGGGGACTTGATACCTCAAGATGACTACTTACTGGAGGTCTATTTGATCCATGGATCGAACTTATTACTTCAAACTAACTCACCGACTCAAGGAAGAGAAGAAAGTACGATGACGTTTTATGAGCTAAAGGATTCAGAAGACGAGTCTAGAGTAACATACCTAGACAAGAACCAAAGAAGGTATTGGTTGGTAGACTCCATAGACAGATCTCAACTAAAATACATGGGATTGCCTGTATTCCCTCAGAGAGAACAAGCAACCACCTCTCAGAACCCCTTCGGAACTCAACAAGAGGCAGAGCACACAATGTCGGGACAAACAAGCCAATAGAGTGTTCCGAACCAAACCCACGTGCAATTCACAACACCTAGAGTGCAAACACACAATCAGACCCACCCTGGAGTAGGAAATCAATACTGACCCTCAGCAAGGCCACAACCACCAATAGGTGTGCAGCCCGGAATGCAACCAATTAGACCAGCCATCCCCACCTTCCCTATAATGCCCAGACAGCCAAAACCAATGAGAAGATTGAGGCCTATTCAGGTGGCTAAATGTGTGAGGAATCATTATGACGGATTGGGAGAACCTTACGACCACATTGCTGAATTTGAACAAGTTCTAAGAGTTGAACAAGTAGACGATTTCTTTGTGCAGTATGAGTCTTTCGGACTCACCCTCACAGGAATGGCTCTGACTTGGTTCCAGCCATTAGATCCCAACCAATTTGGAAATATGGAGCAATTCTTTCAAGAATTCATTGGGGAATTCACTAAGAGAGGGATTAAACACAATTCTACATCTTTAATCCATAGTTTTAAGCAGAACCCCTATGAAACTGTGAAAACAGCTGCACGAAGATTTAATCAGTATGTGGATAGATCTTCGATAGCAGAAAGACCTACGCAACAGAAAATGATATCATTATTTTTGGACGGATTAACAAATGGAACTCTGAGAACATTAGTCTACGTGAAGAGACTATAGATGTTGAATGAATGTTTGCAAGAATGTATCGACACAGAGGACAACGTAGCGGATGATCTCAAAAGTACAACTAGCCCTTCTAAATTAGAAGACACTCGAAGCAGATATGCCCAGGTACAATCCCTACCCGACAGCACATGGGGCACCAAGGCCATACGAGCAAGCACAATATCCACAACCCCAACCCGTGTTAGGACCACAACTATCACAACCCCAACATGTGGTACCGGTTAAGTACACTCAACCAGAGGAAAACTTAGAAAGAGCCATCGTACCAGCATCACCTATGACTAGCGTGGAGTCGACAAACCCAGGTTACGAGCCATCTCAGGGGGATTACTATCCCTATGACGCTAACATGTCTGAGTATGAACAAACTTATGATCCACACTACTACGGATACGAAGGATATGAATATGCCTATGGGCCAGAAGTGGCAACATTAATGTACACCGCACCTAAAGCACACAAGAGAAGGAGAGGCTTACGACAACAAAGAACAAACAAAAAAAATCATAGTGATAGTAGAAGATGGGGAAGAACGATGTACCTACATAGGAAAAGATGTGTCCCCAAATGAGGAAGAAGAATTAATACAATTGATCCGAGAATATCGAGATGTATTTGCGTGGACATATAAGGATCTTAAGGGTGTGGAACCCTCTATTTGCTCCCATAGAATACCAATGACGGTAGAGGCAAAACCATCTAAACAACACCCTTATACATACAATGAGGTCTATGCTGCAAAAATTAAAGACAAAATAGACAAGCTATTAGCGGCTGGATTCATCTATGGGATAGAACATACTGAATGGGTATCACCACTAGTGTTTGTGCCTAAGAAGAACGGAAAACTTAGAGTATGCATTAATTTGAAGAAAGTGAATGCAGCCACGATCCGCGATAGCTATCCATTACCCATCACTGACCATCTATTGGAAAGAGTTGCGGGAAAGGAAGTCTACAACTTCTTGGATGGATTCTCAAGATACAACCAAGTAGCCATTGCTACTGAGGATCAACATAAGACCACATTCGCGACAGAATGGGGAGCCTATGCTTTTCGAGTGATGCCTTTTGGACTCACTAATGCGCCTACTAATTTCCAAAGATTGATGTGTCATGTTTTCAAAGAATTCCTAAAGAAGAGTATGGAAGTGTGTGTAGATGACCTATGTACATACTCAAATCAAAGGCAAGACCACATTCCTGAATTACAAAAGATATTTGATAAATGCAGACAGTATCGAGTTTGCTTGAATCTTGAAAAGTGTGTCTTCATGGTAAGACAAGGGAAGATCTTAGGACACATAGTCTCTAGGAATGGAATATCTACAGATGAAGACAAGATTAAGGTCATCTTGGAGCTTCCTAGACCGAAGAACGCAAAAGAGGTGCAAGCATTTATGGGACATTGTGGATACTACCGTCGATTTATCCACATATATGCCATAATTGCCAAACCCATGTATGGACTGTTGGCTCAATTCACTTGGACTGAAAAATGTGAAAAGGCATTTAACGATTTAAAAAGGCGACTTAGCACGACTCCAATTCTGAAAACACCGAATTGGAACAAGCCTTTCCATATTCATGTGGACGCTTCAAATTACGCAATAGGATGCATCTTAGCTCAGCCGACAGATGAAGGAAAGTTAGATCACCCAATTGCCTATGCGAGTAGACAACTAAATCAAGCCGAGAGAAACTATACAAGCACGGAACGAGAGGGATTAGGAATGGTCTATGTAGTGAAAAAATTTAGACACTATCTCTTAGCCAACAAGTTCAAGTTCTTCATAGATCATCAAGCCTTATTGTACCTAGTCAATGAGCCTTGTAACACGGGAAGACTTGTGAGATGGTTTCTGCTATTGATGGAGTTCGATTTTGAAGTAATAGTGAAAAAGGGAAATACCCATGTAAGAGCAGATCACCTCTCTAGGTTAACACATGGAGAACCACCAAGTGGAGTGCCCGAAGAATTGCCATACATGTACCTATTTAATCTGGAAGTGTGTCCAAAGTGGGCAGAAAAAATAATTCTGATAGTCACTCACGACCCTCAACACTCAATCAATAAAGAGAGTAAAAAGGAAATTGTGCAGTTAAGGAATTTGCACATTATTGCAGGAAGTGTGTACCATAAGGAACCCAATGGTTTACTATCTAGATGTGTTGAGGAAGACAAACAAGTGAAGTTGATTGAACAAGCTCATGTAAACAACTGGAGGACACACAAAGGATTTCATGGAACTCTAAGAGAATTGAAATGATTAGGAGTATACTAGCCTGATATGCTATACTGGCCTGATATGTTAGTACTAGAGCATTTTCCAAATGGGGTATAGATTTCATCGGACCCATTAATCCACCAGCCAAAGGATCTCATGCCGAATATATCATAGTAGCCACATATTTTTTGACAAAGTGGGTAGAGGCAAAGGCTACTAGAAGGAACGATGCTCAAACCATTGCTAAGTTTCTTTTTGAGCATATATTCACTCAATTTGGGTTACGAGTTGAGATTGTGAGTGACCGAGGAGTGCATTTCATTAATGAAGTGATAGATTCTTTAATGAATGAGTTCTTGGTGATCCATGAAAAATCAGCCCCATATCATCCTCAAGCCAACGGTCAAGCAGAAAGTTCCAATAAGGTGTTATGCATGGTATTGACAAAGATAGTCAATAATGGGAGGTCCGACTAGGACAAACAATTGCATCATGCAATTTGGGCCTTTCGAGTCGCTTACAAGACTGCCATTGGAACTACCCCATTCAATCTAGTATACGGACAGAACACAATTCTTCCAATCGAGTTTTTAGTACCCACTTTGAGAGTAGCCCAGAGGTATGAATGGACATGACATGAATTATCCAAGCAACTAGACCATTGAGAAGCTGCATGAGACTAGAATACAAGCGGTTGCAGGGATATACGCAGCCAAGAGGAGGCAAAAGGCATATTATGACGCACACATAAAAGACAAGGGACTAAAAGAAGGAGACTTGGTCTTGGTCTACACCTTAAAGCAACATGCCAAGAAATTACAAAAACATGGATATGGACCTCTAATCATCAATAGAATTTCCACTAGTGGAGCAGTTAATCTAGCTGCTCTAGATGGAGATATTCTTCCTAACCACATAAGTGGATGCCGAGTCAAACGATATATGGAGCCATTGACGGATGAAATGCTAGCTCGCCTCGTAGGTGCGCAAAATAGGAAGAAAGAGGAAGAACGGATTAGAGAGGAGGCACAACGAGAAGCCTTGGAGCGTATTCAAAAACGGAAGGAGTGGATAAAGCAAAGAGATGAATGGTATCTACAAGGAGAAGAGCCTATTCCCATGGCTAATTACTGGGTTCATAAGTCCGACATGACTAATGTCTGCATGACACAGCCATACTTAAACCTAGGAATTGGAATAACGGAGTATCGGATGATGGACGCCTTGATAGATTCGGGAGAAGCACTCAGTTGCATACAAAATAATACCATCCTGGATCTCCAAACGATTATGACACCTACGAAAGCACATATGATAGGTGTAGGAGGTCAAGTCATAACATGCATTGGAGAAGCCATAGTATACCTCCACCTAGGAAATTCAACTATGGAACAACGAGTTCTAGTGTGCAGAGACGAAGATTTAATAGAAAACTTGATACTAGGACAAGACTGGATCATTGAGAATGAGTTAAGACTCCACCTAGCGCAAGGTTACATTTCAGCCAAGATAGGGCACAAGGAAATCTTTAGTCTATTAGGGGAGAAACCCTCATAGAGACCGGAAGTCATCGAAAGTGTGGAACAAATCATGGAAGAGCATGTAGAAAGTGATTCCAACACAAATCACTCAGAAGCAGGACCGCAGGGAGAAGAAATTTCAAACCCTAATGTATCCAGGGAGAAATTAGATTCATCTTACTTGATTGATGAACAGAAGGAAACCAAGGAGATCAATACTCTTAAAGTTTCTCATGCAAAAGAACGATCACCAACTTGGAAAACCACTATCAAATACTCGCATTTAGGAACCATTAATTTCAAATGGGTGCGCAAGGATCGAGTGAAGGAATCAGAGATCGCAACACCAGCTCATAAGGAGGAAAGGGTGGGCAAGAATTCTTCTTCACTGAAATCCGAACCAAAACGACTCTTTCAAGTATGGCTTCCTAGGCCTTTGATTGAAGCTCAAAAAGCACGGCAACAAATGTGGATTCCCAAGAAGGCCAGACAAGCGGCCATTAAAGAGAAAGACAAGCACGAGGAAACATCATATCAACACAAAAGTACCATAAGGACTAGAAAGCTTCATCACAGATACCTCAAGAGAAGAAACCCCACACCTCCGATAACCAAAAAGAGAAGAGATACACCTGCAGCACGACACAATGAGCAAAAAACAAGGTTTAATACCTCTACTACGAAATGGATCTGGAAACCCAAGCAACAAGGAATGAAACACCAGAACCAAGAAGATTTCTGTTGCACACATGAAGTTTCCAATGCACCTAAAGTATGCATGATAAGGTCACAATACAAGGCCAGGCATTCGGCACATGATGTACTTAAGAGAATTAGTGGTGCACATTCTCCAATGGGGATCAGGTCATAGCTTCTACTTCCTAGGAATGGACCAACTATGTAAATAAATAAATGCTTTGGCTATACTAATAAGGGATCTAACTCATACATGGGGATGGAGCGACGTAAAGAACGAAAGCTACTACAACACATAGCACTAATGCCATATCTTGTATAGAAGCTAATGCTCTGTTCATTACAAGTGCAGATGGCCTTCGAAGATTCTGAAGCAACCATTCAGGAGGAAGTGATGGAATTCCCTCCACAAAGCATGACTAAGGCAAAAGGACACTGGTTTAGAGAGGATCAACCAGCTGGAGATTATCTATTCCTAGTGACCATCAAGATCATGAAAACTGATCATCAGTTCCCGGTGATGTCCCAAGATGTGCACGCAAGTTATGAATACGTTACAACCCGCACTACACGATCCATTGGTGCCAGAGGCAAGAGTCATGGATGCAGTAGGTGAATGGGTCATAATCCAATTTACACATGATTTAATCAAAGAAGCTTTTGGATGGGAGAAGGATTGCAATACGATATTAAAAGAAGAAAGTCGAGGGGCAAAGAAAAGGATATTTACTGATATTGATCGCGCTGATATTGAAGAAGAAGTAAGACTCATTCATCAACACTTTTGTTTTCCTAACATGCATAGATACACTGCTCCTCACAAAATTGTAGTATAGATGTTGTCTCATGCTATTAAACAAATTGGGAATCAAATCAATATGACTCTGTATATTCAAGAGAGGCTGTTCGAGGCAAAGAAGTAGTGGAATCACAAGAAATTCTTGAATGGCAGCATGGCCTTGACCATATTGATATATTATGCCTTGCACATTAGAGAGCATTTGCAAAAAATGCCATCATCGGAAGCCATGGCCAAATATGCAAAGGTCGCTATAGTCATGAGAAAGTAAAAAAGTGTCAAAATCATTGAGGAGGCAGAAACTAGCTCCCAACCTAAAATGAGAGATACAAAACGACCAAGAGAATTAATGCAGGTAGAATCAGAAGTCCCAGCCACAAAAAGGGAACATGTGCTCCCAAAGACAAGAATTGAAGAGCATCGAGCAATTATCGAAGAGGAATTAACAAGAGCCCTAGAAGACACACATCAATACACTGAAGGTCAAGTCAATCTACCAATGCAAGGGCACCATTACCAGCAAACCCACCAAGATATGGAAGTAAAAAAGAGGCTAACCAAGGTGCATCAGTACAGGGAATTAGGGTTCGTGAATTCAAGCTCATCTTCAGATGCACATGAGGAACCGGACACCTCCCTATTAAATACGAACATTCGAAGTGAGTCAAAAGATGATGGACAATGGGAGGAATCAAATGAAGTAAACTACAATGTAGAAGAAGAAGGCATGAAGGTAAATCAAACTCCCATCAGTCCCGGCCAAGAAAAGATAGGAAAGGAGGTCTCACAAGAGAGAGTACACGTCATTAAATTGAATGAGACTTCCAACATTCAAATCCATGAAACCAAGCTTGTAGGAGAAGGATCATTCAAGAATCCCAAAGAAGAACAAAAAGACCTTACGATCGAAGAGTCAGAACCCTTCACACCAATAAGGGTAGTGGCAGAACCCTCCCCTATGGATGTTACATTTCAAGGGAGTGCCACGAAGATTATCAATATAGAAGGACAAAGCAATGAACCGGAAGTACAACTACAAATCCGACAACCACATAACGAGACTATCCATGTGGAGCACGGAAAGGATGTACAAACAGGGGAAGCTCCAAGCATCCCAAAAACATGGTTGAATGTAGACGTCACTCAGCTCAAGCCAGTGGTTCAACATATGATCAAAACTGCTATGGATACGCAACAATTAATGCTTGAAGCTGATGTTGACTATGACAAAGCGATGCAAGAAAAGCATAAACTTCATGAAATGGATAAGAATCTCTCTACCCTATTGATTCAAGCCCAAAAGAACATAACAGATAAAGAGAACGAAGTTCAAGAGGCCAAGCAGCTATCTAAAACACTAGAGACAGAAAATGAGACATTGAAAGAGCAATTACAGAAGTTACAGAAGAAATATGATGCTAGCGAGGCCGAGAAGACACGGATGAACGCAAGAAGCAAGTTATTGGAATCACAAATAAAAATATACATGGATGAGGCAGAGAACTTAAGGAACAGAAACAAGGAGCTGATGACAGCTCTTCTATGCAATCAACCTATAGAAGCTCAGGAAGTGCCAGGAAAAGACATAAAGGCAATGGAGGAAAAGATAGCTAGGTATGAAGATCAACTCAAGCAGGAGCAGGCCATCATTCCAGAATGGGAAAAGAGGTATATGGATGATACCATGGCTCTAAGGACAAAATGGAAAAAGGCCAAAATAGATATATGGCGCAATGTAAAGAAGACACTGATCAACTCGCTGTCGTAGCCGAAGAAATCCAAAAGAACAAGGAAACGATTTTGAAGGCCAACGAAGAGATTAAGAAAAAAGATGAGATGATAAAGCAACTACAAGATTAGCTCGCACAGAAGGCAACAGAGAGGACACCAGTATTTCCACACTCCGTAGCGGCTAGTGAGGAGATTGAGGTACATCCTGTTGGTGCAGACCAATCACCAATTGAAGTTTTGAAAGACAAAGGATGGAGATAAGGTCAAGTCTTGAAGCTTATAAGATGGTTACATTCACAGGTTGAAAGAAATGTACACATATGTACATTAGTTAAGACATAGGTCACTTACACTTTTGATTAGTCATAAGTCTGTACATATTTGCCTATAAATACTATGGAAAAATGTCGGGGCAGATTGGAGGAGACAAGGAGACACTATGTGAGAGCATAGGAATAGAGAAATGAGATGTTGTAAGTGTCATTAGACACATGAAAAGTTAGTTGAAGTCTCTCTCTCATTCAGTTGTAGTCTTCTTTAGAAATGACATAATTTTTGCACCCGAAGTTTCTGTGTTTTCTTCTTCTGTGGTAGATCTTTTGTGAAATGCTTTTGTACAAGTCTAAGTCTAGAGTTGATCGACTACTGTACAAATTTTTAGCTTCCAATTGTGATTAGGCTGAGAGAATTCTGAATAGGAACATTTGTATGTGTAAAGGTCTGAGTACCTTCTGAAACAGGCGCAGATTTGAGTTTAGAGAAATGGACAGTGCTCAGTGCACAGTGTAAAGTTTTACACAAATGATAGCTCAAAATCTAAGTTGAGAGATAAGCTATCTACAGCTAAAAGCATTTGACCAAACAGGTTCCACATTGGGAGAACCGTGTAAAGTCGCTACTGCAAAGAAGCAGTTTCACACATAGGTAAAGTGTTTGAGTCATTTCTCAAAGTATACTCAATCATTTGAGGAGATTTAAGTTGGAGAAGGTGCGCAACCTTAAGGCGACACATCCTACAAAGTTTTATAAAAAAACTTTACACGAATGGTTAGTCAATCAGAGATTAATCTACAGCAGACTTTTCTGAGAATTTGATTTTTCCAGAATAGTCAATTTCTTGATAAGTTAGTGATTGTTCTCTAAATTAAGAGGATTCTAGACTTATTCTTGATATAGAGGTGCTCTAATTTCAAGAATAGGTTGTTCTTTTGGAGATTAACACTCTCCATCAGTGGTATCAGAGCAGGAAGCATAAGAATTGAGGAAAGGGAGACTCCGACTGCTGCAGACATGCAAACTTTACATCTTGAAGGATCAAAAGGACAAAGAGTGAAGAAAGCTTGAAGGAAGACACATTGAAGTTGTCAAAAGGATCAGAAGGAGTAATATTCGAAGCCAAGGTACATTTATTTCTCATAAAGATTAAAGATTTGTTAGTACAGGTGAAGAAAGGATGGGAGATTCTCTTCAGATAGAGAAATTGGATAGAGAGAACTATCCTGCATGGTCAATGAGGATAGAAGCTCATCTAATGGCAAAGATTTGATAGCTTACATTATAGGAGAAGAAGAAAAGCCACAATTCAGAGATTCTAGTGTTTCAACTAGAGAGGAGTTGTCATATTTGAAGAATTGGATGAAAAGAGATGCTCAAGCTAGAAGTATTATTTATATGGCAGCCAATGACTACTTGCTACCTCACATTAGAGGTCTTGAAAGTGCAAGTGAAATATGGAATGCTTTGGAGGAGCATTTCCAAAACACTACAAAGTCAAGAAAGGCATCCTTATGGGTAGAGTTTACTACTTTCAAGAAGAGGGCTTCACAATCAATATCTGATTATGTGACAAAGATGAAGGACATTGCAGATGCATTAGGAGCAGTGGATGAAGACATTGAAGAGGATAAATTGGTAAGGCAAATTCTCACAGGACTAAGAGGTGATGAGAAGTGGAAGCCTTTTATTTTGTCTATAGAACTTTCATTGGATCATTTCACTCCTGATTTGAATCAATTGTTAGGACATATGCTAACTTTTGAGAATGATATCAAAGGAGATGCTGACAAGAGTGCAGGTCATGCAATGTACTCTAAAGACAAGAAGAAAGCTAACTAAGGAAAGCAACAAGCAAATGAAGAAGAAGGCACAACTAGTCAAGCCAACTTCCTAAGAGGAAGAGGAGGTGGCAAAGGTAGAGGAAGAGGCAGGAATAACAAAGATGGAGCCAAAGCTTGCTGAATTTGTGGTAAGACAAATCATTTAGCTAATGATTGTTGGCATAACACTCAGAGTAATGGTGGATATAATCAGAACTATAATTCAAGAGGAAGAGGTGGCAGAAATCAAAGAGGTAATTTCAGAGGTAGAGGTAGTAGGGGTTACTTTGGAAGAAATGCAGGTAGAGGTTTCCAAAGTCAACAATATAACAATACCTACTACAATTATGCTTCAGATCAGAAGGACGATTCAACATTGATAATGAATGCAACTTGTGAAAGGCAGAGTGAAGATCAAAGAGTCTTCTACATTGACTCAGGGTGTAGCAATCACCTGAGTGGTAACATAGCCTTGATGACTGATTTGGAGAATAAGGTATCTAATCATGTTGTTCAAACAGGTGATAATACAAAGCACAATGTGAAGTCAATTGGATCAGTGAAGGCCAAGGATGGTAGCACCTTATTGAGTAAGGTCTTGTATGTTCCTACAATTCCTAAGAATTTGATAAGTGTAGGACAAATTGTGGAAAAAGGTTATGAAGTGAGGTTCACTAAAGAAGGAGTGTTTGTGGAAGAACCTAGCAATGGGTATAAACAAATTGTTTCAAGGAAGAAAGAAGGAAGATTGTTCACATTGAAGATTCAAGGTAATGTTGGTCATGCCTTGTTCACTTATGGAGGACATAAGATCTCTGAGTTAGATCTTTGGCACAAGAGACTTGGACATTTCAATGAAAGAGGTATTAAAGACATGATTAATAATGGTTCAGTGCTTGGATTGCCTAATGTTGCAGGTCAACATATGACATACAGATGTGAGGCATGTCAATTAGGTAAGGCTCATAAGCAATCCTATTCTAAACATCGGTTTATGTATTCAGAGAAACTTGAGTTGTTACACACAGATGTGTGGGGACCATCAAAGGATTTCAGTATCAATGGTTCAAGGTATTATGTGATTTATGTTGATGATGCTACCAGATGGGTCACTATCTATGTGATCAAAGATAAGTCAGAGGTATTCAATACATTCAAACATTATCATGTGTATGCAGAGAGAATTACTAACATAAATTGAAGAGACTAAGGTCTGATGGAGGGGGAGAGTATTTCTCTAATGAGTTCAGTGATTACTTGTGGAATGCAGGTATAAAAAGGGAGATTACTTGCAGGTACTCTCCTTAACAAAATGGTGTAGCAGAAAGGAGGAATAGGACTCTTGTTGAGTTTGCAAGATCCATGATGAAGGAGAAAAATTGTCCAAATTATTTGTGGGCTGAGGCTGTAAATACAGCTACTTATTTGGTCAATAGGCTACCATGTAAAGCCTTGCAGGGTATGACACCATATGAGGCATGGTGGGGTAAGAGACCCACATTAGACAATTGCAAAGTATTTGGATGTTTGGCCTATGCATATGTGCCATCACAATTAAGGCACAAATTGGAACCTAAAACTGAAAAATATGTGTTTATTGGTTATGATGATAAGCAGATGGGATACAGGTTGTGGAATCCATCCACAAAACATTTTCTTGTATCAAAAGATGTTACATTTGATGAGCAAGGTACTTGGTATGTAGGTACTATCAATATTAATACAGATGATGAAGAAGTTGTGAGTCAAAGGAAAGGTAAATCAAAGGTTCAGATATTTGATGAACAAGAGAATAATGAAGTGCAGGTTGAAGTTGAAGAGATACCAAGATTTGATCCTGAATGTGAAGAACCAGAAACCTCAAGAAGTGGAGAACTTAGGAGGTCTACAAGGCACAAATGGCAACCTACAAGGTATAGCTATGATACTTCATTCTTGACTACTAAGGATTATGCATACATGATTAAAGCAGATGAAGACCCTTCTACATATGAAGAGGCAAAAGGTAAAGAAATTTGGGAAAAAGCTATGCAGGAAGAATATGATGCATTGATGGAAAATCAAACATGGGATTTGGTTCCAAAACCAAATAGCCAAAAGATCATTGGATGCAAGTGGTTCTATAAGACAAAGAGATTTGTAGATGGAAGTGTCTCTAGGTACAAAGCTAGACTTGTTGTAAAAGGGTTTGCTCAGACATATGGTATTGACTATGATGAGACTTATAGTCCTGTGGCAAAGATGACAACCATCAGAACACTTATAGCAATTGCTGCATGTAAAGGTTGGAAATTGTGTCAATTAGATGTGAAGAATGCTTTTTTGAATGGTTATATTTCAGATGATGTTTTCATGGAGCAACCTCAAGGATTCAGAGATGGAAGATATCCAGATCATGTGTGTAAGCTCAAGAGAGCTTTATATGGCTTGAAGCAGGCCCCAAGGGCATGGAACTATAGGCTTGTAAAGTTCTTAAAGGAACTTGGATTTCAAGTATCTAAAGCAGATAGTAGCTTGCTTGTCAAAGCAAGTGATGATGGGTTCATTTACATATGTATATATGTTGATGATATAATTCTTACAGGTACAGATGAGAAAGGCATACAAAGCCTAAAGAAGCAAATGGAGAAAGAGTTCAAAATCAGTGATTTGGGAGATTTGTCATACTTCTTGGGCATGGAGATTTCATACACTCAACATGGAGTGTATGTGACTCAAGAAAGGTATTTGAAGAATTTGTTAATCAAGTTTAAAATGAATGATTGCAGAGTAGCACCTACTCCAATGGAGGTGAATCACAAATTGAGCAGATTTGGAGGTGAAGAGTTCAAGGACATGAAACAATATCAGAGTTTGGTTGGTAGTCTTATCTATGCTACATTAACTAGGCCTGATTTATCATATGCAGTTGGGGTGTTGTCTCAATTCATGCATTGTCCTAGGAAAGAACATTGGATTGCAGGTCAAAGAGTGTTGAGGTACATTAAGGGTACACTCAAAGAGGGTTTGTATTATGGTTTTACATCAGATACAAATATCAAAGTATATAGTGATGCAGATTGGGCAGGTAATCCAGATGATAGAAGGTCAACCTATGGATGCATGTGTTATGTGGGAGATAAGTTAATCTCTTGGTGCTCAAAGAAGCAACATACAGTTGCTTTGTCATCTACAGAAGCAGAGTACAAAGGCATGGTTGAAGTTGCAAAGGAAGTGATATGGCTTAAGACTCTCATGAAGAGTTTTGACATTATACAGAGCATACCTATCATTTATGGAGATAACATGTGTTCATTATATCTAGCTACTAATCCTGTTTTTCATGCCAGGACCAAACACATTGAGATACAGTATCATTTTCTAAGAGAGAAGGTGATGGATAAAGAGATTGAAGTTATACATACTTCAACAAAAGATCAGATAGCTGATATGCTTACAAAAAGCTTGGATGGACCAAAGTTGCAGAAGTTCAAAGACATGGGAGGTATAAAGAAGATAAGAGAAACCTCAATTGATGATTGAGGGGGAGCTGTTGGTGCAGACCAATCACCAATTGAAGTTTTGAAAGACAAAGGATGGAGATAAGATCAAGTCTTGAAGCTTAGAAGATGGTTACATTCACAGGTTGAAAGAAATGTACACATAAATACATTAGTTAAGACATAGGTCACTTACACTTTTGATTAGTCATAAGTCTGTACATATTTGCCTATAAATACTATGGAAAAATGTCGCGGCAGATAGGAGGAGACCAAGAGAGACTATGTGAGAGCATAGGAATAGAGAAATGAGATGTTGTAAGTGTCATTAGACACATGAAAAGTTAGTTGAAGTCTCTCTCTCATTCAGTTGTAGTCTTCTTCAGAAATGATAGAATTTTTGCGCCCGAAGTTTCTGTGTTTTCTCCTTCTGTGGTAGATCTTTTGTGAAATGCTTTTGTACAAGTCTAAGTCTAGAGTTGATCGACTACTGTACAAAGTTTTAGCTTCCAATTGTGATTAGGCTGAGAGAATTCTGAATAGGAACATTTGTATGTGTAAAGGTCTGAGTACCTTCTAAAACAGGCGCATATTTCGAGCTCAGAGAAATGGACAGTGCTCAGTGCACAGTGTAAAGTTTTAGACAAATGATAGCTCAAAATCTAAGTTGAGAGATAAGCTATCTACAGTTAAAAGCATTTGACCAAACGGGTTCGACATTGGGAGAACCATAGCTAAGAAGTTACAGGTGTCAAAGTCGCTACTGCAAAGAAGCAGTTTCACACATAGGTAAAGTGTTTGAGTCATTTCTCAAAGTATACTCAATCATTTGAGGAGATTTAAGTTGGAGAAGGTGCGCAACCTTAAGGCGACACATCCTACAAAGTTTTATAAAAAAACTTTACACGAATGGTTAGTCAATCAGAGATTAATCTACAGCAGACTTTTCTGAGAATTTGATTTTTTCCAAAATAGTCAATTTCTTGATAAGTTAGTGATTGTTCTCTAAATTAAGAGGAGTCTAGAATTATTCTTGATATAGAGGTGCTCTAATTTCAAGAATAGGTTGTTCTTTTGGAGATTAACACTCTCCATCACGTCCTCTCTCTCCCCCCTTACATCATTCACCGATAAGGGAGGAAACGCAAATCCACTCTGAACGTACTCATCGGGATATTGCAGAACTAAGCCAAAATGAGAGGGCACTACTGGTGTCCCAGCTTACTACAGAATTTGAAGATCAAATAATAAAGGTCCTGAAGGAAGCTCAGATTGAAAGCAAAAATTTAGAACAGATATTGAAACCATTTAATGTACTATATGGACTCCTTAAAGAGCAGACACGGAAATACATAAAGACACGACAAATAAGGAGCCTGACAACAACCTCCAGTTCAGCAATAATACATTCAACTATACTCAAGAGGAATCTGAAAGAGCCCAACCTGTATGGAGGAGAAAACTTCTGGAAAAAAACCCTACACTGCGGGTATAATGGGAATCATCGCCATATGCACTTCAGGTAAATCCATCTTTTTGTCCAGTACCCCGTAGACGCTCCTAGATGCATTTTTGGGAAGGACAGTGCCAAGGAAGCATAAATAACCAGTGGCTCAACTATCCACTATTACCAAAGTCCACTGCATAACTATCTACCAATGGAAGAATACATGGTTAAAACCATGGAATTTTGGATTGCTCGTTACGGCACTATACTTAATTTGGGAGTAACAATGACTAATAAGATTCTAAGCATGCTACTTACAGTTATCAAAGTCTTCCAACATGCCAAATATACTTTTTTGAACTTCATCCGCATTACTCAGGGATCCAAAGCACTTGCTTTTGATCTCTCGACTATCCTGAGCCGATTAACACTTATGGCTATATACTCACGGCTCATGTTCTTGCCAAGCACATATATGCAGACTTTTGAAGAAGCATTTTTCATCTGCTTCTTTGAAATTGATTCAGAAATTTTTGTAAAAATGACTTCCAATCTTAATGCAAGACTGGTGGCCTATGAAACAAGCTTCTTTGCATATCACAGACAGGCACCAGAAGACAAAGTGAAATCAAGCCAATGGAAAGAGTTCATGATATGTCAAGACAATCTGCTAAATCAACGGGAGCAAGATGCAATACAAACGTACTCACGTAACCACAAAAAGCCTGTCGGGGACGATAGAGTTGAGGAGGAGGGACGTGTGGAAGGGGAATCAAGCAAAAAGAGAAAAAGAAGAAAATAAAAAAATAAAGTTGCTCAATAAGGAATGAAGATCATCAAGACAAAGAACAACTCTCTGCCCAAAGCCCCGCAGGGGCACACATCAGGCAACAACGCCAAAGGCCTAGGTCCTGAGGAGCAAAATTAAAGAAAGATAACAACAAGTACATTTCATGGGAGGTTGCACACAGCTTCCTCATCCACAAGGAGCAGGCAATGAAGAGAAACAAGTCACATATGTGGGTAAAGGTGTACTCAATGCCTTTCCACCCTGCATATTGAATTGGTGAAGTACTTTGGATATGTACTCACTTTGAGACAAGTATATGCATCTTTTACTCCTATCACGAGTAATGCGCATGCCAAGAATATGCTTGGCATCCCCCAAATCCTTCATATCAAATGTCTGACTCAACTTCTTTTTGAGAATTGATAAATCATAAGAGGACTTCCCAGCAATCAACATATCATCGACATAAAGTATCAAGCATATCAAGCTGCCATCTGAGCATCTCTTTGTCTAGAGACAATGATCCTCATTGCTTCGAGAATAGCCTTGAGATTTCATAAAAGCATCAAACTTTTGGTACCATTGTCTAGGGGACTGTTTAAGTCCATAGAAACTCTTCTTAAGCTTACAAACTAGACTTTCCTTGCCAGTTCATAGGTGCTCGATAATCCTAGTTGGCTTCTATTGGATAAGTGATTATATGCAGTGGAGTCAGTGATTCACTATGCAGGAAAACATGTCAGTACTTGCAGTTTTTTGATATTTTGACACTGGTCATACGCTCATTTTGCAGAGGATACTCTGGCAAAAAATTTTCAGATTTCTGGTTTTGTCAACTATATAGTGGTTGATTTACTCCTTGATACACTTATTCATTGGTGTTCGGACTCTTCTAGCTCCATTATCATTCTACTCAGTTCTCTACCATCATGGCATCAGAGGTCTGAAGCACATCCGATGGATCAGGGTCTAGTGCTAGTGTTCCAAGGAGGAGCTATAACTTGCAGGGCAAAGACCATTTTGAGATCCAAAAATTTGATGGCATAAACTTTGCTCTATGGAAGAATCAGATTAAAGATGTGTTGATTCAAAGGAGTCAATGGAAGCCAGTAAATGGGATTTCAAAGAAGCCTGCTGACATGGATGAAGATGATTGGGATGAGTTAGATGAAATGGCCAGGTCTACCATTCGCTTGCACCTGGCAGATAATGTTTACTTTACAGTATTAGACTGTGAAAGTGTAGAGGAGCTTTGGAAGAAGTTATGCAATACATATGAAAGAGAGACGGCATCAAATAAAGTCTATCTGATGAGAAAATTATATGACCTTCGTATGAAGGACACAGATAGTGTTGTTGCTTATATAAATGAGTTTGATGCTATATTCTCTCAGTTACAGGCTCAGAAAATGGATATGGATAATGAAATAAAAGCAGTATTGATGTTATGCACCTTGCCTTCATCATGGGATACATTTTGCACAGCTATTAGCAATAGTGCACCTGGTGGTAAACTCCTCTATGTGGAGCACTCTTGGGTGAGGAGATTCGTAGAAAATCTATGGTTGGCAGTCAGAGTGGAGATGCATATAATGTTCATGATTCTTACCAAGGAAAGAATCAACAGCACGGCAGGAGCAAGAACAAGGAAAAGAATGGTCAACGGAATCAGAGTAGAAGTAAATCAAGGAAGAGGGATATCGAATGCCATTATTGTCATAAGAAAGGACACATGAACAAATACTGTTATGCATTAATGAATGCTAAAGGTAAAGGACAGAATGTTGAAGGGCATGTTAAACAGTTACCTGCACCATCTATTTTGATTGTGAAGATTGAAGAAATTAATGCTATTTCTAATGATGCTGACGTGTTGACACTTGATAGTACTGTGCCATCTGAGGTGCTTATGGCCGATTCTCTTTCCTACACCTGGTTGCTAGATTCTGGTGCTTCTTTCCATGTGACACCACATAGAGAATGGTTCTCTAATTATGTAGCAAAGTCTCTTGGTACCATGAGACTTGGTGATTCTTACCAGTGTGATGTTGTGGGGATTGGAGATGTGCTTGTGCAGTTCATTGATGGTTCAAATTTTACTATGCATAATGTATGCCATGTACCTCAGTAATCACGTAGTTTGATGTCAGTTGGTCAACTTGATGACCTTGGGTACAAGGTGGTCTTCTATGCTCAGTCCTTTTGCATATCAAAGGACAAGATGGTTATTGCAAAAGGAAGCAAAGTTGGCTCACTTTATCCTTTATTTCTATCACAGAAAGAACACTTGTTAGTTGTTACTCAACAACATATGGCTTGTATTTGGCATGGTGGTTTGTGTTGATATATTTAGGTAGTGATGTGTGTGAACACTCTAGGACCGCCGGGGCACTTTTTTCCCTCTTTAGGAGGTTTTTTTCCCCCGGCTTGTATATACGCCTATTGCCCTAATGGGCTACTTATCTTTGTACATTCTCTAGTAATACATTCAGTCTTGTGTGTTGTGCTCCAAGCTTCTTCTTCTTCCTTGTGCTGTTCGCATGCTTCCGCAGACGTCTAACTCCAACAATTGGTATCAGAGCAGGTCGTTGCTTCTTCTAGGGCGCCGTCGACACTCCTCCGTTTGCAGTCTCAGATTCGCACAAAATTTGGTGATCATACTCAGGGTGTTTCCGAGATCAAAACTGCTTCGCTTTGTGGTGCCGAAATCGCGATCTGAGCTCGTTTCGGCCTCCGAACGCACTATCGCAGTGCTTGTGCAGGCTATTTCGTCCTTTTGTGCCAAAGGTATATACCAGTTTCTATTCGCCAGTTTAAGCGTCTCGAAGTCTGCTACAGGTCTAGCAGAACTCGTGTGGGCAGTTCTGTTCAACTTTTTGAGATACAGTCAATTTTCTGCATCAAGGTATTTTAGTCACCGGCCATGGCTGAAAGCAGTGATGTATTCCGTATGTTGGCTATTGAGGATAAGTTGGATGGTACCAACTACCCATTATGGGCTTATATGATGCGACATGTACTGGTTGCAAAAGGATTGTGGAACATTGTGCAAGGTGTTGAAAGACGTCCTGTTACACCTGTAACGACAGGTACTGCAAATACAGGTGTTGGAGCTGATGAAGATGGTGTCGAAGATGATATTCCGCAGATTCCTGTTCGTGCTGCTGTTTCTGTTGCACCTACTGCAGAGCAGATTCGATGGGATGGCAGAGATGCCCAGGCACATGCATTGATAGCTTTGTCTGTCAAACGTGCCATTATTCCTCACATTCGCTCTTGCAGAACATCAAAGGATGCTTGGGATACACTTACCACTTTGTACCAGGCTAGGAATGAGGCTCGTGTTGCTTACCTCCGAAAATAGTTGGAGAGTGAGCACATGAATGAAGGTGATTCGATGGACAGTTTTCTTACAAAGATCAAAGACCTGAAGGAACAATTGATTTCTGCTGATGAGGTTATACCAGATAGCTCACTTGTGCAGACCGTTCTGAATGGCCTTCCTGATTCATATCAGAGTTTTGCCTCTACTCTTCGATTGATGATGAAAGGCAATCCGAATGCCTTGTCATTTGAGGAATTAGTCTCTGTTCTGTTGCAGGAAGATCAGTCCAGGCAGAATAGGTCCATTATGCGTGTTGCAGATCAAGCTTTCCTGGCTAGTCAGAAGGGCAAAGGAAAATGGAGTTCTTCTACTAGTAAGCAGAAATCTGCAAATGCTGCACAATCGAAGAACCAGGATAAAGATGAGAAGAAATCAGAAAAGCAGAAATTGTTCTGCAAGTACTGTAAAGGAAATGATCATATTATAAAGAACTGTCCAAAACTGGCTGCTAAAGAGGCAAAGAAGAAAGAGGCTGGAATGGTTGTTGCAGAGGCCTCTACACCAAAAACAGAGTCTGCAAATCTTGTGCAGGAAGAAGAATGGGCGTTTACTACTGTCTGCAGTTTTGACCCATCTTCTCATGATCAGTGCATGTCTGCAGTAGACTCAGATGTTTGGTACTTTGACAGTGGGGCGACCAAACATATTACCTCGCAGCGCAGTTTCTTCTCTTCACTCGAGCCTGCCCCTACAGGGAATACTGTCACATGCGCCAATAACTCCTCTTATCCTGTTATGGGAGTTGGTAAGATCATTCTGACTACTGCTGATGGTAGTTCTTTCACTTTGTCAGATGCTTTATTTGTGCCAGGGATCAAAAAGAACCTGTTATCAGTTTCTGCATTAGCCAAGATTGGCTTGGTTGTGAAATTCGTTGATGACAGGTGTACAGTCCATGATCTCTCAAATGGCGATGTGATTATTGCTTCTGGCATTTTATGTCGTGGGCTGTATAAGCTCATAGACTATGAAAGATCTGTGAATGATTCGGCATGTGCAGTTCATGATTCTCAGGCTATGTCAGATGCAAAGCTTTGGCATGCACGCTTTGGTCATCTGAATTTTGCTAGCTTGTTACGCCTGCAGAAATCTGAAATGGTGTCCTCTTTGCCCAAACTTGAGGCACGTGGAAAACATGTTTGTGAAGGCTGTATTTTGGGCAAAATGCTGCGTTCTTCCTTTCCAAAAGATGGTTCAGTTCGGGCTATGCAGAAATTGCAGCTTGTACATAGTGATGTCTGTGGTCCTATGCAGACACCCTCTTTTGGAAATTATCTTTACTTCGTGACTTTCATTGATGATTTTTCCAGGCATGCATGGGTATATCCACTCAAAGCAAAGTCCGAAGTGTTCATGTGCTTCAAACAGTTTTTGGTTTTGGCTGAAAATCTGTCAGCATGTAAAATGGGCACCCTCCGTTCTGATCGAGGGGGGGAATATATGTCTTCAGATTTTAATGCATTTCTGGCTGAACGTGGGATAAAACACCAGTGTACAGTGCCGTATACACCTCAACAGAATGGAGTTGCTGAACGAAAGAACAGGTCACTCATGGAGATGGCGAGGTGCATGGTCAAAAGTCAGGCTTTACCACATAGTTTCTGGCTTGAAGTTGTCATGTGTGCAGCATATGTACTGAACAGGTGTCCCACCAAAGCGTTGCAGTCTATCACTCCATATGAGGCTTGGCATGACCGCAAGCCATCTGTTGCTCATCTGCGTGTTTTTGGTTGTTTGGCATATGCATTAGTGCCTGAACAACATCGCAGAAAATTGGATGATAAGGCAGTAAAATGTATTTTTGTTGGGTACAGTTCTGAAAGTAAAGGCTATTGTCTGTATCATCCACAGACTAAACGCATTCTGGTTAGCCGTGATGTTGTCTTTGTGGAAGATGCTATTCAGCCACTGCTTTCATGTACTAAGGAGACATCTGTTAGCTCCAAAGACATGTATGATACTTTGATGCCTCTTTTTACAGGTGGACAGGCTAGCGCTGGTCCTAATGAGGCAACTTCTCAGCCTTTGCAGGTTTCATATGATGATGCAGATCATTCCATTTCTGATGCAGATTTACATGATGCACTTGTTGATGAGAGAGCTGATATTGAACAGGCAAAAACTATGCCAAAATGGCTGGTGCAGACTTTGCGTGACAGCAAATTAGATGCACCTTTGTCATATCGTACTCGTTCAGGCTCTCATAGTACCTCCTTTGCATCAGATTGCTATGCTATGGCTGCATCTAGTCTCTGTGATGAGAATGAGCCTGTTTCTTTTGATGAAGCACAAAATTCAGAAAATTGGATGGCTGCTATGCAATCTGAATATGATGCTATAATGAAGAATGGTACATGGTCTTTATGTGACTTGCCTCCTGGCAAGAAGGCCATTGGCACTAAGTGGGTATACAAGCTGAAGCGTAAACCTGATGGTACAGTTGACAGGTATAAGGCTAGGCTTGTTGCAAAGGGTTATGCGTAGGAAAGAGGCATTGATTTTGATGAGACCTTTGCACCTACATGCCGTATGACTACTGTTCGGAGCATTTGTGCACTTGCAGCCCATCATGGTTGGAATGTACATCAGTTGGACATTAAAACAGCATTTCTGAATGGTGACTTGCATGAAGAAGTGTATGTTTTTCAGCCCCGTGGCTTTGTGCAGAAAGGGCATGAAAACCAGGTGTGCAGGTTAAAGAAGGCGTTATATGGTTTAAAGCAAGCACCACGTGCTTGGTATGAGAAAATACATGCCTATCTGATTGCACATGGTTTTGAGAACAGTCCAACTGAAAGCACCTTATATGTTAAGCGTGCTAATGATGTGCTTCTGATCATTGTTGTCTATGTAGACGACATGCTGCTCACTGGTCCTCTTGAGAAGCATATTGCTGATTTCAAGGCTGATTTGCATGCCTCATTTGAGATGTCTGATTTGGGGCATTTGCATCACTATTTGGGCATTCAGTTTATGCAAGTTGATGGTGGAATGGCTTTGTGTCAAACGAAATATATTGACACATTATTGCAGCGTTTTGGCCTTGAAGACTGTAAGCCTATTGCCACTCCTATGGAGACAGGTTTACGATTGAGTCTTCATGATGCTGGAGATGCATTTGATGCTGTTCTCTATCAGCAGGCTGTTGGATGCTTGATTTACTTATGCATTACTCGGCCAGATATTCAGTTTGCTGTCTCACAGATGAGCAGGTTTATGCATTGCCCAGGAGTCACGCATTGGAAAGCGGTTAAGCGCATCTTTCGCTACTTGAGTGGTACTCGGCTACTTGGGTTGTTTTATCCCAAGGGGGGATCACTACCGCCAGATTTGCATGCTTTTTCTGACTCAGATTGGGCTGGTTGCTATGACACTCGTGTGTCCACCAGTGGTTTTTGCTTCATGCTTGGTAGCTCATGTATATCTTGGTTGAGCAAGAAGCAGCCTACTGTGGCCACTTCCAGTTGTGAGGCTGAGTATAGGGCAGCTTTCACAACGACTGTTGAGTGTGTGTGGCTCAGACGCCTTATGGCTGATTTGGGTGTTGGCCAGTCTTTTGCCACCACCATCTTCACTGACAGTCAGAGCGCATTGGCAGTTGCGAGGAACCCTGTGTTCCATGCTCGCACTAAGCACATTGAGGTGCATTATCACTATGTCAGGGAGAGGTTCTCTGCTGGGGAGATCAGCTTGGCATATGTGCCCACGCAGGAGAACATTGCAGACCTTTTCACGAAGGCTCTGCCTAGGGAGAAGTTTGAAGCTTTCCGCAAAGCTTTGGGCTTACTTCCTTTTGTGGAGTGATTTCCACATAGCTCGGCACTTCCTTATACATGAGTGCCAGCTCCTTGTTCACCGCATCACTCCCAGGGGGGATTTGTTGATATATTTAGGTAGTGATGTGTGTGAACACTCTAGGACCGCCGGGGCACTTTTTTCCCTCTTTAGGAGGTTTTTTTCCCCCGGCTTGTATATACGCCTATTGCCCTAATGGGCTACTTATCTTTGTACATTCTCTAGTAATACATTCAGTCTTGTGTGTTGTGCTCCAAGCTTCTTCTTCTTCCTTGTGCTGTTCGCGTGCTTCCGCAGACGTCTAACTCCAACAGTTTGGGCCATATATCTCATAGTGGAATGGAAAATCCTTCTTGTTCTGGCTACTTACCTGTGTTATTTCATTTTGTGAGCATTGTCAATATGGAAAGCTAACCAAAAATGTGCATAGAATGCACACTGACTCTTCAATTCAGCCTTTAGATCTCGTTCATACAGATGTGTGTGGTCATATGCCCACTAGGTCCTTAGGTTGTTCTCTCTACTTTGTCACATTCATAGATGATGCTACTAGAAAAGTTTGGGAATATCCTATCAAATCGAAGGATGAGTTATTCCCCACTTTCAAAAAATGGCTTGCTTCAGTTGAGACTGAAAAAGGAACTAAGCTTAAGGCTTTATGTTCACATAATGGGGATGAGTATGCCTCACATGAATTCAGCCTTTTCTATCAGTCTAGAGGGATTTGTAGGGAGTTTACAGCTCCTTATACCCCAGTACATAATGATGTAGCTGAGAGGATGAATAGAACTATTCAAGATAGAGTAGTCTCTATGTTGCATCATGCAAACCTCTCACAAGGCTTTTGGGCAGAAGTAGTATTGATTGCAGTTCATGTGATTAACCTTTCACATCAGATAGTCCTTCTCTAAAGTACAAAGCACGACTTGTTGCAAAGGGTTTTAAGCAACAACATGGTGTTGATTTCAAGGAAATCTTCTCTCCAATGGTCAAGATGACTACCCTGCGCATGTTGCTTGGATTCGTTGCAATGGAGGACTTAGAGCTAGTGCAAATGGATGTGAAAACTGCTTTCTTGCATGGAGATCTTATAGATGAGATCTTTATGGAACAACCAGAGGGTTATGTAGTTCCTGTACCTTGAACATGTTTTGGTCCCTCTAAGCTTCTTTGCTTTCAAAGCCTATCTTTGAAGCATTTTTGGAATGATTTTTGGAGCTATTTTGGAGTACTTTCATGCATAGGTCTCTTCACACAGGTTCAAGAACATCAAGAAGAGTGTTCTTTGTACTTCTCTAAAAATAAGTATTCACCTTCGGGGCCATGTTTTCAACACCACTCATAAAAGTACATGTTTCTCAAAAGGTTTTTAATTGTGGTGGGAGCAACCACTGCAAATTTATGGAGGTTTTTGAACCTAAACAACAGAGTTGACAGACACTTGTAGGTGTGGTTGGCGAGTTTTTGGGATATGTATTCAGCCTTTCAGTGTCATTTTACTGCATATATTGAGCACATATAGACTATGTATGCTTCTGTGGATACCACTTATGTACAGCCATGTGGTCATTGATATAGCGATTATGTTTTTGCATAAAGCCTTTAAATTTACATTTGATAAAGAGGGTCATGGTGAGGCTTTCTTAATTGTGAGACACCCAGATGTCGGGGTCTCTTTGGTGATGCAGGTGGAAGACTTACTGTTTGTTATTGACTTTGGAGTTGTCCTCTCCAATCATGAAGTACAAATGAATCAACAAATCATCTTTATTTTGTCAATCCTGGGAATATCCATAAGACCACAGCCCCTTCTAGATGATAGATTCATAGAAATAAGAGATTGATGGCTGGAATTCTGAGACAATGAAAATGAAGAGGAAATATCTAGGGTTTACCTTATCTATAGCAAATCTTCATCATTTTCTATGATCTTTGTGTCTATTTCATGTTATTTTCTCATCAAAATACAAATATGAAGTCAGAATTGGAAAATATCACCTGTATCATAGAGACGAGACAATCGCGATTCTGTAACAGTAGACGATTTTCACATTTCTGCAACATTCTTCAATCTTTCTTCACTCAATACATCAATAATCATCTCTCTTCATACATCTTACTCATCATTACACAAATGAAACTCACAAATCTCCATGATAAAGCAAGAAACAAAATCTCACATCAATAGAAAAACACATAACAGCAGGAAACACGATTTCAGTAGAAACTCTCTCTTCTCTATTGATAGCATGTACAAATGACTAACCAACCTCTCCAAAATAGAGAAAATTGACTTATATACATTTTCAAGTGTCCTCTTTCACACTTGAATTTTGGTCCTTTCCTCTATTACTCTAAAAATATGCTATCTAAGAGTTTCCAAAAATTCTAGAGAAAATACATAAGATTCTATCCTACATAAGGAAGACTCTTCCTTATTTTTACAACAATTGCATAAATATTTCTACAAATTTCTATCATTTTACAATATTTTTCCTTCAAAAAAGATTTCCAAAAATGCATCTTCCAACATCCTTCCCCTCCTAAGCCTTTCGGCTCCTGACGAAAGATTTTCCTGCTCCTCTGCACTGATCACTTCTCTTCATTTCTTCTTTCTTTGATATACTTGTGACAGCAAATCATGACTTTTTCTTTCTGTTATATTTAGATTATTGACCATTTCAAATAATGCCTTCCTCCATTGTACTGCAGCTTCTGGTTTATCCATGACATCCTTCTTCAAGTATTCTGTATAGGCAGCTTCATATGCCGTAAGTCTGGATTTAGTAATAACTGACAGATTTCCAAAAATCTCTGACTCTCTTTCAAAAAACCCATAATCAAAGGCATCTTCAAAAATTTGCAAGTAATGACTGCCCAAAAATATCACTCTGCTGTAATATGCCATTAAGCAGATTCTGTCAGGTGTTTCACTAAATCAAATAATAATGCATCTGTTGGAGAATTAAAGCCGATATAATTCAGTGTTCTGATATCTGTGTCGATATAAGTTTCTATACAGGCCAAAATTAGCCTCATTATTCTTATAAGTAGAATGCAAGCCGGGTCATTGACATCTTTGTATGTAGTTATTACAGACTCAGCAGTATTCACCATATAGCTCTTGGTAGGCCATGTGCCTGCCTTAGGACCTGCTACTTTCGGGAAATTCATCCACTTTGGTGGAATTTGACCTTCTCTTCTTCTATCCCAAAAAGTTGTCCATTCTCTTCGTCGTGCTATTGGACAATAGGCTGGATTGATTTTTAAATGAAGAGGTACCTCTTTCCAGATTTTCCTACATTCTTTGTTGGCATCCAACCATTTATTTCTCCACTTAGGGTTGGCTCTCTCAAATAGTTCTTTGGTAACATTGATGTCCTCTTCATACTCAAAGTATTTGTTTGGAGGTAGCCCCACTCTGGCCATCTGGTAATTCTTTATACTCTCCAAAATCATACAAAATGGTATCCCCAATCCATCTGCTGCCCAGTGATGCTGATCTGGATTGATTCCCTTATTCAATGCGAATGTGACAATTTGTTCTTCGTACTCATCATGCATCTTTCTGATGAACTCCATTCTAGAATCTCTACTTGTCAGCAATTTCTTTACAAAATCCTCTGAATATTCTTCTTCTGATTTTTTGTCTGCTGGTTCATTGTCATGTTGTACTCCCTCAATATTGTCTACCCCATGTTCTTCTGCATGTGTGGTTTCCACATGTGTCTCTTCCTGGATTTGTGGCTTATTCAACTTCTTCTGCAATTCTTCTATAGTCAACATCAGACTCCCATTCTGTTGTGCCCATAATTCTCTTTCTTTTTTCCACTCATTCTGTTCCTTTTCCCTTTTGATTGCCACTCATTTGTTTCCTTTTCCATATCCAAATGTAGCTTATTATAACCTCTCATAGATGTAGCAGCATGTGTACTAGCCTGCCTTTCTAATTCTTTGGCTTCTTTCAATTCTCTTTGTAATTCCTGAATCTCTTTGAGTAATCCTTCCTTTTCTCCCTCTGTTATCTGGGCTGTCTGATTTTCCTCCTTCAATTGCCCTTCCTCCAATAATAGCTTATTGATTTCTTCATTAGCTTTAGTCAAAATCTGATAGGAAGTTTGTAGAGTTCTATATCTTCCCTTAATCGTTCTTAATTCTTTTTCCAATTTATCGTTCTGCTCTGTTAGTTGCATACTCTTCTCTTCCAAGTATTGAATCTTGTTTTGCTTCTGTACTTCTAGCTCTTCCAAAGCAATTATTTTACTGGAAAATTCCTCATTCTTCTCTTGCACCTTCCTTAGTTGCTCTGCCATATGCTCCTTTTCCCTTTTATACTCTTTAATAACCATACTGCCTTTTTCAAATTCTGACTCTGCTACCATTCCTGAAATGATCATATTTCGGCTTGAGGGTCTGAACTGTTCAATATTATTCATAATGAGTTGACATGCTGATCTAATACTCTTTGAGATTCTTTCCAGTCCTCCTTCTATTGCTATTTGCTTGGTTTCTAGCTGTCTGTCCTCTTTGCATTCACTCTCCTCTTCCTCTTCTCCTTCATATTCTATAATTTTGGCCTCATTTTCTTCATGGCTTGGCTGAGTGTCCAGTATTTTTAATTCTGCCATGTCTTCTTGAATACCTGAACTCTTTTGCCCCAAAACATCTGAGATCAGCTTTATTTCTTGTATCTTTTCTTTCTCCAACACCTGTTGAGTTTCTTCAGAAAGATATCCTTCCTTTGTTTGCATCTCCTTTTCATGGCTTAGAGTTTCCTGGACCAAATTGTATTCAGTTTCTTCACCAAAATTTCCCTGACATTTACCTGCTTGTTCTTCCTGTCTTTCCTTTTCCTGTGCTAGAACTGTTCCAGTTACTTCCAAATCTTTCACCTGATCATAACTTCTTTCCTCTTTGTGTTCTTCTTCCTGTTCATCACTGTGCATGAGGTCCATTGCTACCTCTTGTTCTTGATCCTCATTAGATGTGAATTCCTCATTATTCTTTAAATCATGCAGCACATCCTTTATACTCTGAATGATTTCTTTTTCCATAACTTTCCCTGTGGCTTTTGGAGCACTCTTTCCCATTTCTATCTTCTTTATTTCTTGATCCTCATTCACATCCTTCTGTTCTCTAAATGAACTACTCTTCTGTATCTCCTTTGTCAATTCTTCTAGCTTTTCATCCAATTTGAAGTGAGTTTGTGATGGTTTAATACATATGGGTTTCATTCCTGTATGCACCCACCCATAACTGACTTCTTCTCTTATTTGGCCTTCCTCTTCTATCATTACTGCCTTTCCCTTCATTATCCTTCTTTCATCTTCCAGACTGAGTTGTTTTTCTGCCTGTTCCTGAATTGGTACCTCCTGAGACTTGTTCTTCAATTCCTCAGGTGTCTTTTGTTTCTCAGAAGTTGTATGATGACATTAGGAGTATTTGGTATTGATAAATTCAAACTCTTTAACAGGAAACTCTCAATATCACTCTCAGAATCAGATGAGAAGTGTGAGGGTCCTCCTTTTTTTGGTTCTGTGGGTCTTGATACTTCTTCCACAATGGATGGCTTCTGTGTTTCTTTCATGACTACTTCCTCCCTTTCTTTGATAACAGTTTCCACTATGGATTTACCCTTTCCCTTCTTGGTCAATTTCTTCTTTTGTACTGGTTTCCTTGGAACCTTCTTTTTTACCACAACAGTGGTTCTGGTCTCTGGGGGTCCTTGTAATTCCTTAAAATAAGCTAGCAATTCCACCTCTTTTCTGACAAACACCTCCTCAGTTTCAGCTGTCATCATTTGGTCATGAAGAGCTTCATAGTGCTCCACCTCCTCCTGAATCCAGTCTGTAGCTTTGCATGAGTAGTCTTCCAACATTTTCTGGTATTGTGCTTCATACATAGCTCTCTTGTTATTCCCTTGGGTTAGATAGGTGTATAGTTGCTCTTTGCTTGTTTGGGGTGGATGTGGTTCACTAGAGGCTTGAACCTGTTTCTGTGCCTTTTCATGTTCCTCTTTTGTGGCTTCCTCCATTTCTAGTTCCACCTTCCTTGGGTCCACCCTTCTTTTCTTTACAGGAATTACTTCCTCAGATATCATCTTCCTTTTCATACCTGTTCCCCTCATGCGGGTTTGTCCTTCTGTTTCTCCTTCAGTCATTTTCCTTGGAGGACTCTTGATTCCATGCATAAGATTCCTGAAATACTGTGCTTCTGGAGCCAATTTCAATTGATCTTCCATCCCTAGGACATGATAAATGATTCTTGTTAATAACTGGGCCCCATTCATGAACTTCTTCTGTTCCCAGTGTTTTGCTGCTTCCTTTAGCTGTTCATGGATGTATGGTGAGACATCCATTACTCCAAAAGGTTTGGTTCTGTCCTTATTGTTGAACATCAATAATGTCACTGACTTATGTGGCATTGTGTATCTCGGTAGTTTTGGAAAACAAAAATACTGTAAGAACATCCTTATAGCATATTCCTCATTCTCCCTTCCTTTGAAATCAGTGAATTTTGCATATCCTGTGTAAGTATCCTTATTCTTTTTGACAAAACTTGGGTCAAGTTTGGTTCCCATTGTGTAGAATTGCAGTGCTGCTCTGATGTGTTCTGCCTTGATAGTGATACCTACTTCCTGGTTATCCTTGTTTTTGACTCTGCATCTGAAATAGGCATCATTACCTTTCCCAACTTCCTCCAAACTTCCCATCACCTGTGCTACTCTTTCAAAGTCAATAAAGAAGATAGGTTCTTCCAATATTTTATGCAGCCCTACTGCCTTCCATCTTTTCATATTGACAGCAACTCTTTGAAACCTGTAGAATTCCTGGCACAACATTGTATACTTGTATCCTCCTACTCCCACTGTAAATATGTGTTGGCCAATGATGTTTAGGGTCTCCTTAAGTTCCTTCACCACCTTCTCAGCCTCTGGAATTTCTGGCTCATCATCTGACTCCAGGTCCACTTGTTCCTCCAGAGTTTCACTGTCCAGAAACCAATGTCCTCTTGATAGCACAATTGATTCTGCCTTGAAGTCATGAATTGGCAACTCCTTTGTATTCACCATTTTCTGAGGAAAATAAAATACACCAAAAAAACTCCACCCACATAAGTCACAAAAACTCCAGAATAATTAATGTTTTCTTTTGGAATACTCTTGCCATTAGAGTAAAGAAAGAAAGTCTTCCAAATAAATTTTGCTTCTTCAAAAGACTCAATTAAAGTGATCATTACAGGTGTAGCAAGATGTCTAATGTGCTTGAAGAAAGAAATGATGGAAATAATGATTAATGAAAGAAAACAACTTCAGAAAAATCGAAATCAAAAGATGATCATAGAAAATTGAAAATAAAATGATACAACTTTTCCATAATAATTTACTTTCCTCCTCCCTATATCTTGCTTTGTGCTTTATAACTTTAAAAACAAAATAAAATACTCACTGTGTCCAGTTTTTCTCAACCCTTTTTTTTTTCCTCCTTTTCTTCCCCTCCTAATTCTCTTTTAAGGGAAAAAGGTTTAAAAGAAGATACTTTTGTCATCCTTCTCTCTCTTTTTTTAATATTTTGTTCTGAAATTCTAAAGATAGGTCAAATGTGGATGATTTTTCTGCCATTGACATAATTCTGATTTTTTTACCCAATAATGTTTAACTGCAATTGTCCTTATGTCATCCAAACATCCATGCTTCTCAGACCAACATTTTGTAGTTTTTTGGTCTCCATACCCATTTTGCTTTAACTTCCTGTTTTAATGAGTAATATCGGTGTAAGCCTCCTTTCCATGTCCCTCTTGTTCTGATTTGTTGATGTTTCAAATTAGGCAATAAGTGTCTTCCTCGTTTTGTCTCACCATTCTTCTCTATTCCTGAATTCTCTTGCTGGTTTTGACTGTAAGAAGCTTGATCATTTTGTAGTGGCGATATGTCCCTGTCCTTCATTGAGAAAGTAAATCCTTCCATATCTGGATCATGAACATCTAGATGAACTTCCTGTTTTTCATTACTCAGAAAAAACATTAAAATTTTTTTGTCATTTATGGTCAAGCTGAGCTTCATTTTTTCAAAGTTCAAAATAACTTTCCCTTGTTTGAGCCAGGGTTGTCCCAAAATCAATTTTTCAGTCATCAACTGATCTGGCCACTCTTCACAATCTATCTTCATATATTCATTATTAAATTTGACTTTAATAACAAGTGAAGACAAACTCTGAATCATTTTTCCTTCTAATGTTTTAATCAGCATTCTGCTTTCATTCCCCTTTATGCTAAATTTATTTACCAAGGTTGAACTGATCAAGTTCACTTGAGCTCCTGAATCTATCAAAACCCTTATGTTTTCATTTTGATGATCCATTTCTATCACAGGTAAATGTTCTCTTTGTTTTAGAGTGTTTTCACATAAACACACCTCCTTAAGTTCTTTCATTTTTCTTATTCTCTCCTTTGCTTCTTGTTGAGCCTCCTTTCTGATGTTTTCTTCTTCTTTTTTCCTATTTTGAGCCTTTTGCAGTCTTCTCCATTCATCAGTAGTTAATGGACACTCATACCTCTTAACTCTACATCCGCTTATAAAATTAGGCATGATTTCTCCATCAATGTTAGCTAATTGAATGGCTCCACTCTTGCTTATCTTATGAATGATGTATGGCCCATGACCTTTCTTCTGAAATTTTTTCTGATGCTCCTTGATTGTGTATGCCAGAACCAAGTCTCCTTCTTGAAGATCTTTTTCTTTTATATGCACATCATGGTAGGCTTTTTGTCTTCTTTTGTCTGTATATATACTCATTACTGCTTGTAGTCGAGATGCTCCCAGTTTTTCTAAATCTATGACTCTCTCAGATAGTTCATGTCCTGTCCAATTGTATTGACTACCCACTTTTAATGTTGGAATAAGAAATTCCATGGGTAAAACTGCATTTTGTCCATATACCAAATTGAATGGAGTAGTCCCTAAAGCAGTTTTGTATGCCACTCTATAAGCCCAGAGAACATGATTAAGTTGAGAATCCCAGTCATTTCTGTTTGTGTTGACTAATTTGGATAGTACAGTGCAAAGTACTTTATTAGTACTTTCTGCTAACCCATTAGCTTGTGGGTGATATGGGGCTGACTTACTATGACGAATCATGAAATATGTGGTCATGTTTTCTATGATCTGATTCAAAAAATGAGTTCCCCTATCACTTACTAATTCAATTGGAAGTCCAAATCTAGTAACAATATTTTCATACAAAAATTTAGCAGTTGTATGAGCATCATTTCTTCTAGTGGCTTTGGCCTCAGCCCATTTTGTCAAATAATCAGTAGCCACTAATATGTATTCTGCATGAGATTGTCTAGCTGGAGGATGTATAGGTCCAATAAAGTCCAATCCCCATTTGCTAAAAGCTCTGGCTGAAATTAATGGGATTAATGGCATGTTATCTCTTTTATTTGGTTGACTCACTCTTTGACAGATGTCACATCTTTTTACATACGTTCTTGCATCAAGAAATAGAGTTGGCCACCAAAAGCCAGAATACAAAATGAGTTTGGCTGTTGTATCACTAGAAAAGTGTCCTCCTGCCACTCCACAGTGTGCCATTTCCAACATCTCCAAATACTTCTCTTCAGGAACACATAATCTTAAATAACCATCCATTCCTTTTTTGTATAATTGTTCTCCTATGAGTTGATATTCTTCAGAGATTTCTTGTAAATTTCTTGAATCTGTACCAGCTATAAGTTGCTTCCCCTTCTCCTTTTTCCTTAATTCTTCAACAATGTTTTCACTCCACTCAGGATTTTTGTTAAACCAATATAGGGTTATTAATTCTGAATTCTGCAAATCTTGACATTCTTGACATTTAGCAACATATCTTTCCACATCTTGAATTTTGTTTGGCCAGTGTACTCCCATCCTAGCAAGATTGCTTACAGTAACTATTTTGGAAGCATGAGTACATGGGTTCCAGCAATGAGCTCTTCTTACATATTCATGTTGCTCCTCTTCTGGGGTACAGTATTCCAGTACACCTGACTGATTGAGGTGATACAAATGCCCAGCTAGTAACATAAAATTCCTGCTTTGTAACACCAAATGTGTGTTATTTGCTAATGACCTACAAGGTCCCATGGTTAACAAAGGAACCAATGATATGGACCATTCAGGAACACTTTCCACTTTGAACAGGTATGTATCTGGCAGGTCATCATCTAAGGGTGAACTAGGTTCTTTGGACTGAATTCTAGACAAATGATCTGCTCCTAAGTGTGTTTTGCCTTGTCTAACCACCACCTCAAATTCAAATTCCATTAGTAAAAGAAACCATCTAACTATTCTTCCTGTATGACATGGTTTATTTACTAAATAAAGTAGAGCTTGGTGATCCACAAAGAATTTAAACTTGTTGGCCAATAGGTAATGTCTGTATTTTTTAACAGCAAATATCATTCCCAACCCTTCTCTCTCAGTGGTTGTATAGTTCTTTTCTGCAATGTTCAATTGTCTACTAGCATATGCTACTGGGAAATCTAATTTACTTCCTTCTATAGGTTGTGCCAACACACATCCCAAAGCATAATTTGAAGCATCTACATGCACATGAAATATTTTATCC
Organism: Ceratopteris richardii; assembly: GCA_020310875.1. Lineage (NCBI taxonomy): Eukaryota > Viridiplantae > Streptophyta > Polypodiopsida > Polypodiales > Pteridaceae > Ceratopteris > Ceratopteris richardii. The sequence continues at coordinate 7,491,513 of CM035407.1, forward strand.
CACTGAGGTGTTTTTAGAATTGGGGCTGTCACCAAACAAGTTTTCAATGTTTCAAAGGCTTGGTCACATTCTTTATTCCACTCGAACTTTGTGATGAGGGCATATAAGGGTTTAGCTATATCTGCAAATTTGTGAACAAATTTCCTATAGTACCCACAATGTCCCATAAAAGTTTGGAGTTCCTTCACATTTGTAGGTTTTGGAAGCTCTATTATAGCTTTTATCTTCTTCTCATCAGTAGAAATTCCATTTTTTGAAACTATGTGACCCAACATTCTTCCTTGTCTTACATAGAATACACACTTTTCAGGATTTAAGCATACTCTGTATGTCCTGCATTTCCTGAATATTCTTTCTAAATCTTGTAAATGATCCTGTCTTTTTAAAGAGAAAGTGCACAGATCATCTACATAGATTTCCATCACATTTCTCAGGAATTCTTTGAAGATATGACACATCAATCTTTGAAAAGTTGCTGGGGCATTGGTCAATCCAAAGGGCATAACCCTAAAAGCATAAATCCCCCATTCTGTAGAAAAGGTAGTCTTATGTTGGTCCTCCAAGGCTATAAGTACTTGATTGTATCCTGAGAAACCATCTAGAAAGCTATAAACTTCCTTTCCTGCAACTCTCTCAAGAAGATGATCCGTTATTGGCAATGGATAATTATCCCTTATAGTTGCTGCATTCACTTTTTTCAAGTTAATGCATACCCTAAGTTTTCCATTCTTTTTTGGTACCACAACTATGGGTGATATCCATTCAGTATACTCAATTTCATAAATGAAGTTAGCAGCCAACAACTTGTCAATTTCTTCCTTTATCTTGGCAAAGTATTTATCATTGAATGTATAATGTCTCTGTTTACTAGGTTTTGCATCTGGAGTCATAGGAACTTTGTGCTCACAGATTTTTGGATCAATTCCTTTTAAATATTTATAACTGTAAGCAAATACATCCCTATAATTCCTTGCTAGGTTCCTTAGTGCTTCTTCTTCCTCTATGGTCATATCATCAGCTATTACAATATGTCTTTCCTCTCCTTCTTCCTGAGTAATCAAGATCTTTTTAGTTTGCTCTTCATTATCATAAGCTTCTCCTTTCTTTTTTTCTCTCTTTGGTTTCATTTTTAGAAGTAGTCTGTCTTCTACTTCATAGGTTTTAAAATTTGCTGGTACATCAAAGTATTGATCCTTGTTTATTTCCTTCTCTCTCTTCTCAATTTCTTGTTCCTTTTCTGTTTTAATGTGTTTATGTTCCTTGTATTTGCCTGAGATTTTATCTTTGATTGCATCTTCAGCTTTTACTATCTCCAAATATTTTGTTTTTCCTTTTTTTAATACCATTTCTGAATCTTGTTCCTCCTCTGCTTTTGAGACACTTATCATGTTTATACTAATGTGAAAAATATCAAACCCTTCTTCATTTTGAAATTCTACTCCTACATACTCCTCACTAGCTATGTCCATGGTAGCCAAAATTTGGTTCCACCCATAGGGCTCAAACTCTTCGTCCTTAAATTGTTGTGGCACATAGCTTTCATCTTGCACTTTTCTTCCTTCCACACAATCTTCTCTTTTTAGTCTCCTTTTTCTATTGGTGAGGTTTCTTATTATGTTACACTTCCATATTGCTGATTCACTCTCTTCCTGATCCTCCAACCCTGATTCCTCACTTTCTTCTTGATTTTGATGTATTTTGTACCATTCTTGAGGAGAAATATCACAGTAGTGCCCATTTCTTAAGTTCACTCTTGTTATTCTTCCTTTGCTTTGGAGATATAAACAAGCATTACCCCAATCCTGCACAATTTGCATTTGTCTCATGAAAGGCCTTCCTAGGATGATTTCATATGAAGTGGATTGTGGAAATTCTACTATGGCAAAAGTATGTTCTATTTCCGTTCCACATATATCCACAATTACTTTTTCCCAAATACCTAGGGGTTTTTCTATATGCCCATCTGCAAGTTGCAATCTCATCTTAGTGGGTAGTAATTCATTGCTTCCCCATTTCTCCCAGGTTTTTTTAGTCATTATGGCCACTCTTGATCCACTATCCAAAATGGCTTTAGCAAAGTTTTTCCCATATTGTATTTTTAGGGTTGAATTTCCTTCTTCCCCTTCACAATACCCTCCTATTTTATCAATAGGAATATACCATAATTCCTCTAATTCTTGTAATGGTGAATGAAGGTTTCCAGGTATTGTTTCCCCTTTGTTCATTTTGTTTTGTAAATGAGGATTTTGTTTCAATAGTTCTTCCCATGTTGTGTGACATGTAATGCTACATTGTTCATCTATACTCATCTGGAATGTTATCTGTGGATTTTCTTTTTTGTTAGCATTTTCCCGTGTTTTCGTTTTCTCAAGTTGTTCAACTGTCCTCTGCGAGCTACTTCCTTCCCCCATTCTGAGTTGTACTTCCTGAATGATTTGTTTGCACTTTTGCATCCTTTCATGCTCTAACTCTGGTATGGGATAGACCACTGCATGATCTGTAGGGCTTGGTCCTTCTTGAATCCTTCCCTTATATGCTTTGATTAGGGTGTCTAGACTTTGAGAGCTTCCTATTTCAGGCTGATTTTGTGTCTTTTGAGAAGAAGTACTTTTGGCCTGATCTTGATTGTCTTCTTCCAAATTTTTGCCCATCCTTCTCTTCTTTTCCCATTTCCCTTTTTGTCTATTTCTCTTCACCTTTGAGGCTGAACCTTCATTTTGTTCCTTAATTGTTCCTTGTTGCTTGGCTTGAGCCCTTGTTATGATATTTATTCCTACTTGGTCATTTTCACTCAATTCTTCTTGTTCCATAATGTTAACTGTTTTTAAAGGTATGTTATTAGGTGTGTTCTGTTGTTTTTGGGGATTCTTTGGGCAATCTTTTATCAAATGTTCTCTGCCACAATCCTTACAGTAGGCTCTCTCTATTCTTAATGTAGGAGGTTGCAGACAGTCTCTAATGAAATGCTCTCCCCCACACCTATAACATGTTATCTTTGGTCCCCCTTTGAATTGAGGTTTTTGGTTGGACATGTAATTGTTGGTAATATACATGAACGTTGCTGTGTCCATTTCAATTTTCCCATTTCCCAAGTCTAGGGCTTTTAACTCAGGTTCTCTTGTTTCATATTCTTCCCAATCTTCTTGATATCCCTCACTCCAGTGATATTCTTCCTTATATGGTGATCTTAGTCTTGAATTCCCGTCCTCTATTGGTGTATACTTGATTGGTACCACGTTAGTTGGTATAGGAGGTTGTTGTCCAAGCACAGGTCTTGGTTGTTCAGTATAGCCTGATTCCCTTTGAGCCATATAATCTCTTTCCTTGATAGGTTGTTTGTTATAGAAGCATTCCTCCCTGGTATGGTTTGTCCATTTTCTCTCTAATGTACAGTACTTAAGTGTCTTCCTATCTTGTAAGTGTGGTGGCTTCTGATATGGACATTGTTGTGCCAGATGATTTTCTCCACAAATGTAACATTTTTTATTTGTGTTTATCCTAGAGTTTATCAGATTAGTTTTAGTGCTTACCTCTAGGGCTTTAGCAATAGCCTGAGCCAACTCTTCTGCTGGAGGAATTTTGTCTTCATATGATCTCGGTTGATCAAATGCTAACAGATCTTGACCTCTGTTGTCCTCCAAATCTATTGCTTCCTTTACACAGGCTGCTAAATCAGGACATCTTCTATAATACACTAGGGTTCTTAGTTGGGCACTTCTCAGACCCTCAATGAATAAGGATACCTATTTTGCCATGGAAGGTACTTCCTCTCTTGGGCATCTATCAATGTATTGTTTAAATCTTCTGGCTGCTTCTCTAACATTTTCATCCTTTTGTTGCTTGAAACTATGTATCAATGTGGTTGTGCTATGTTTTATCCCGGTCTTAGAGAATTCCCCAATGAAGGCTTCTAAGAAAGATTCAATATCCTGGTACATTTCCTTTCTCAAAGGAATGAACCAAGATAAGGCTGGTCCTGTTAGGGTTAGACCAAATGCCTCAAATTGTATTTTGTAATCTTCTACCTCTTCAGCTCTGATCAGTTGCCTAAATTCTGCAGCATGAGCATGAGGATCTGAATAGCCCTCATATTGGTTCTTCATACATTTGGCAACTTGGTATGGTCTAAGCATTCTACCCTGAGGCTACCAATGGGGTCTTCTTCTGAGTGGGAAGTCATTATATCCTTCTGGTTCCTTGTCAAAGGGATTTGGAGAAATCTGTGTCCTCCTCCCATGTTGTTGTTCATTACCGGTATAGTTTTCAATTGGCCTAGGTAAATTTGTCTGTTCCATGTTATGTTCCCAAGGTCCTTTGTCAGTACATTGCCCTAGATCATTTGAATTTTCTGGGTCTTGAGAGAATATGTACACACATCCTTGCCTATCTTCATATCTCCCATCTTTGAATTGAGCTACAGGAGTTATATTAAGGGGAACTTCTAAATTTCTCAATCTAATGAGAAATTTATGCATTCCATCCTGATATACATAGGTTCCAAACCTATTTGTATACATGTACTTGAGGATGTTTCTAAAATCCCCAGTTTCCATAGGCTCATTTATTTCATTTATGTTTTCCATGTTGTTTTCTTGCCCTAAACTTCTTTCTTGCCCTTTGCCTTTTACTGTTTCTGTCTCCTTCCTTGTTAGGTCTTGTTTAGAAAGTTTGTTTCCAGATCTAAGTATCATTCAATTAATTTTCACGATTTTCACAATTTTCACGATTTTCTGCCTATTTTTGTATTTTTCACGATTTTGTGGTCAGAATCGTGTTTTTCCACGATTTTCTGCCTAAAGTATTGATTTTCACGATTTTCTGCCTATTTTTGTATTTTTCACGATTTTGTGATCAGAATCGTGTTTTTCCATGATTTTTTGCCTAAAGTATTGATTTTCACGATTTTTTGACTTTTTTTTTTGTATTTTTCACGATTTTGTGACTATTTTTGTGTTTTTCACGATTTTGTGATCAAAATCGTGTTTTTCACGATTTTGAGTGAAAATTGTGTTTTTCACGATTTTGAGTGAAAATCGTGTTTTTCACGATTTTGACTGAAAATCGTGTTTTTTCACGATTTTGAGTGAAAATCGTGTTTTTCACAATTTTGACTGAAAATCGTGTTTTTCACGATTTTGACTAAAAATCGTGTTTTTCACAATTTTGACTGAAAATCGTGTTTTTCACGATTTTGACTAAAAATCGTGTTTTTCACGATTTTGAGTGAAAATCGTGTTTTTCACGATTTTGATCCCAGACAATCGTGATTGCTCACAGATTGTAAATAACACGATTTTCTTATGAAAATCACATTCTGGGAATCGCGATGTTGTTCTAATTGTTCAAAATCGCGATTTTGTGTGTTATTTACAGAATCGCGATTCTGAATGATGTTTTAATTTTTACAAGTTTTGATTTTTCAAAGTTTTCTTTCTACACTAGAATCGCCTTACTGAAATTTTGACATGCAATGAAAGAAACCTTCAAAAATTTTGTTTTTACTCGCTGAAACTTCAAAAACTCAGAATCGCGATTCCGAGATTTCCTAATATTCCTAGTTTTTTTTTCACTTTCAACTGTTGAAACTTTTAAGACAATAGAAAAAATTGATAGTGACACCCTTTACATTGCTTGCTAGGTCCAAGAAGCTCTCAAATGCTTGGTTTGTAGGAAATCGCGCGTTTTTTTTTTTCACTCTCTCTCTCTCACTCTTACTCAAAATGAAATTTTCCTTCAATTCCAGGTTTTTATAATGTCCCGAAAATCGCGATTTTGTGTGATTTCCAATTTTTCACCCTCTTTCACTTGTTCAATTTCACTTACTCAATCTTAATGATCTTCACTACACTTTCTTATCTCCAAGTACCCAAATATGCTAACAATTTCCAAAAATTTCCCTTTACAGGAAATCGCGATTTTGTGTAGAGAATCGTGTTTTTTGCAATTTTGAGTATTCTTTGTCCTTGTTTTCTTTCAATACCTTCTCTTTTTTTTGTAATCCACCCAAATCCTGAACTATTACACCAAAAGCACAATCTTGCTCAGAAAGTCGCGATTTTGTACATAAAATCGTGTTTTTGCATACTTTTAATTTTATGCCAATTTTAGTAGTCTCTTCTTCTTAATTCCCTTCAACACCCTTTAACAACTTCAATTCAACAATCACATGAAATGTTGCTCCAGAATCAACACTTTTTTCAGAAAATCGCGATTCTGTGCAGAGAATCGTGTTTTCTAATTTTCTGGTTTTTTGACCATTTTTGTGTTTTTCTTCCACTTTTCTACAATCACTCTTGTCCACTACACCTCTCTTCAGCTTCCTATCAAGAAAAGAAATTTGTTTGATTGTTTTTGATGAGTTTTATGAATTTGTTTGGTATTTTTGCCCTAAAAATAAAGGTGAACACTTTACTTAGGGTTTCTGGTTTTGGTGATCCACTGATCTCATGTTTCTTGATTGGTTATGAGTTTCTATGTCCTTAGCTATCACTAAAGTGCAAAAGAAAATTTCTCAAATGAAAATGTGTTATGGAAGGCAAACAATTTTTGCAAAGATAAACTCAATCACATCTTTTTTTTCAAAATGCAGGACAACTCAAGATTGATGCTTAGATTTGGTCAACAATTGAATCCTTTATACTTACCTCTAGCTACTTTAACTGTCCTTTCCTTAGTATCACCATGTTATCTTCCCAAGATCACCCATGGTGCCTAGTACTTGGGCAAAAAGAAATCTAGAAATGCAAGAATAGACTCAAGTTACCTCATCTTCAGCTTTCTTGGCTCAAATCTTCCATACACCTGCACTTTTACTTCAACAATATGATGAGCAACTATCAATTTACAAAGATTTCAGCACTTCCAATTCTACAAGATATCAATTGCTTTCTTTTTCCCCAAAGACAAACAATGACATCTACCTATTCATGTGCACATTCCTTGATTGATGAGTTTTACCTTTTTCTTGTGTTGGTTACCATCATCAACAGAAGATCCAGCAAAGGTCCAACTTCAATGAAGTTTTTGGAATATTCCCCGGCAACGGCGCCAAAAAATGTTTGTTATTGACTTTGGAGTTGTCCTCTCCAATCATGAAGTACAAATGAATCAACAAATCATCTTTATTTTGTCAATCCTGGGAATATCCATAAGACCACAACCCCTTCTAGATGATAGATTCATAGAAATAAGAGATTGATGGCTGGAATTCTGAGACAATGAAAATGAAGAGGAAATATCTAGGGTTTACCTTATCTATAGCAAATCTTCATCATTTTCTATGATCTTTGTGTCTATTTCATGTTATTTTCTCATCAGAATACAAATATGAAGTCAGAATTGGAAAATATCACCTGTATCACAGAGACGAGACAATCGCGATTCTGTAACAGTAGACGATTTTCACATTTCTGCAACATTCTTCAATCTTTCTTCACTCAATACATCAATAATCATCTCTCTTCATACATCTTACTCATCATTACACAAATGAAACTCACAAATCTCCATGATAAAGCAAGAAACAAAATCTCACATCAATAGAAACACACATAACAGCAGGAAACACGATTTCAGCAGAAACTCTCTCTTCTCTATTGATAGCATGTACAAATGACTAACCAACCTCTCCAAAATAGAGAAAATTGACTTATATACATTTTCAAGTGTCCTCTTTCACACTTGAATTTTGGTCCTTTCCTCTATTACTCCAAAAATATGCTATCTAAGAGTTTCCAAAAATTCTAGAAAAAATACATAAGATTCTATCCTACATAAGGAAGACTCTTCCTTATTTTTACAACAATTGCATAAATATTTCTACAAATTTCTATCATTTTACAATATTTTTCCTTCAAAAAAGATTTCCAAAAATGCATCTTCCAACACTTACCCAACCTTGCCATAGAAGATGTATGATAGTTGTTCATAGATGCTGGATAAACTTAGTTGGCTTCTTTCGGGTAACTGCGTATATGTAATGGAGTCAGTGATCCACTATGCAGGTAAACATATTAGTACTTGCAGTTTTATGAGATTTTGACACTAGTCATATGCTCATTTTGTAGAGGATACTTTGGAAAAATTTTCCTAGATTTTTGGTTTTGTCAGCTATACACTGGTCGATTTACTTCTTGATACACTTATTGGTGTGATCATATTTATCACATAATCCTTCTGATTGGTAATTACTGTTCATTAATTCATTTATTTGGGAAGATTGCTGAATTCTCTCCCTGAATTGGACACTTGGTCATCCTTCTTTGAGCCTTAATTGTGTTTGGACCCTTCTAGCTCCATTATCATTCTACTTAGTTATCTACCATCATGGCATCAAAGGTCTCAGGCACATCTGGTGGATCAGGGCCTAGTGCTGGTGTTCCGAGAAGGAGCTATAACTTGTAGGGAAAAGAACATTTTGAGATCCGAAAATTTGATGGCACAAACTTTGATCTATGGAAGAATCATATTAAAGATGTGCTGATTCAAAGGAGGCAATGGAAGCCAGTAAATGGAATCTCAAAGACGCCTACTGACATGGATGAAGATGATTAGGATGAGCTAGATGAGATGGCCAGTTCTACCATTCAATTGCATCTGGTAGATAATGTTTAATTTACAGTATTAGATTGTGAAAGTATAGAGGAGCTTTGGAAGAAGTTATCCAATACATATGAAAAAGGGACAACATCAAATAAAATGTATCTGATGAGAAAGTTATATGACCTTTGCATGAAGGGCACAGATAGTGTTGTTGCTCATCTAAATGAGTTTGATGCTATATCCTCCCAGTTACAGGCTCAAGAAATGGATATGGGTAATGAAATGAAAGTAGTCTTGTTGTTGTGCACCTTGCCATCATCATGGGATACATTTTGCACAGCTATTAGCAATAGTACACCTGGCGATAAACTGGTCTATGATGACATATGTGGAGCACTCTTGAGTGAGGATATTTGTAGAAAATCTATGGTTGGCACTTAGAGTGGAGATGCATATAATGTTTGTGATTCTTACCAAGGAAAGAATCAGCAATGTGGCAAGAGCAAGAACAAGGAAATGAATGGTCAACTGAATAAGAGTAGAAGTAAATCAAGGAAGAGGGATATCGAATGCCATTATTGTCATAAGAAAGGACACATGAAGAAAGATTGTTATGAATTAAAGAATGCTAAAGGTAAAGAATAGAATGTTGATGGGCATGTTAAATAGTTTCCTGCACCATCTACTTCGACTATGAAGATTGAAGAAATTAATGTTATTTTTTATGATGTTGATGTATTGACACTTCATAGTATTGTGCAAACCGTGGCTCTTATGACTGACTCTCTTTCCCACACATAGCTGCTAGATTCTGGAGTTTCTTTCCATGTGATACTACATAGAGAATGGTTCTCTAATTACGCAACAAAGTCTCTTGGTACTATGAGACTTGGTGACTCTTACCAATGTGACTTTGTGGGGATTGGAGATATGGTTGTGTAGTTCATTGATGGTTCAATATTTATTGTGCATAATGTATGCCATGCACCTCAGTTATCATGCCATTTGATGTCAGTTGATCAACTTGATGACCTTGGTTACAAGTGGTCTTCTATGCTAAGTCCTTTAGCATATCAAAGGGCAATATGGTTATTACAAAAGGAAGCAAAGTTGGCTCACTTTATCCTTTATTTGTATCACAGAAAGAACACTTGTTAGTTTTTACTGAACAACCTATGGCTTGTATTTGGCATGGTCGTTTGGGCCATAGATCTCATAGTGGAATGGAAAATCTTTCTCATTCTGACTACTTGCATGTGTTATATTTCTCTGATTTTTCATTTTGTGAGCATTGTCAATATGGAAAGCAAACTAGAAATGTGCATAGAATGCACATTGACTCTTCAATTTAGTCTTTAGATCTTGTTCATATAGATGTGTGTGGTCCTATGCCCACAAGGTCATTAGGTGGTTCCCTTTACTTTTTCACTTTCATAGATGATGCTACTAGAAAATTTTGGGTATATCCTATCAGAGAATGGCTTGCTTCAGTTGAGATTTAGAAAGGAACTAAGCTCAAAGCTTTACATTCAGATTTGGGAGTGAGTATACCTCACATGAGTTCAACTTTTTTTGCCAATCTAGAGGAATTTGTAGAGAGTTTACAACTCCTTATACCCTAGTACAGAATGTTGTAGCCGAAAGGATGAATAGAACTATTCAGGATAGAGTAGTCTCTATGTTGCATCATGCAAACCTTTCACAAGGCTTTTGGGTAGAAGCAGTATTGACTGCAGCTCATGTGATTAACATTTCACCTAGTATTGCCAAAGGTCTAAAAGTGGCACAAGAGTTATGGATAGGGAAGCCACCATATTATGATCATCTTTGAGTTTTTGGGTGTGGAGAATATGTTCATATACCCAATAATCTTAGACAAAAGTTGGACCATAAGTTAAAGAAATGCGTTTTTCTAGGATATGGTGAAGAAGGACAATTTGGAGATCCCTTTTGGGACCGGCCTCATTCTAACGCCAATTATTTCACCTCTTCCACCCATGAACACTGTTGAACCGGTTGTCCCCATTGCTCCTATTGTTCCAGACGTATCCGCTAATTCATCTTCTTCTCCCAATTACTCTCCACCACCCTCCCCTCATCTGTGCTCCGCTTCTACATCTCAACCCCTTCCTGCCCTTCTTCCTCCGACCCCGATGTTTCACGAACTAGAATCGATGGGTCGACTTTTGATCCAATTTTCTCAGTAGTTACCTATGCAATTGAAGATGGCGACTGACACTATCCGACAAGAACTACAACACAAAGTGGATGTCTTAGAAGCCGACATTGCTCCATTGCAAGAGGAGACTAATGTGGTGAAAGCGAAAAATCATGCCCTGTAGTTACAGCTTCAGCAACTTCAAGATCAGCTCGCATAGAGGGATGCTTTGCTGGGTCAAAAGGATACAGAAATTACTACGCTGAAGCAGGAACTCATTGACAAGATAGATGCGATGACAGCATTAGGCAATGAACTTCATAGTACGCGTGAAGCCTATAGCATCTTAGAAGAAGCATCTCAATCTCTGGCCGCTAATGTGCTTAAAGCAGAAGTAGAGCTTCATACTACCACTGAAACATTGTTCAGGCGGCAGAATTACAAGAAGATCTTGGTAAATATCTCAAATTGAAGAAGGAACTGGAAGGTATGCAGAAGGAAAGAGAAGTGTATTATAAAACAATGCAGTTTCAATCTGAAGAACTGGAACGCAGAGAAAAACAGTTGGGAGTTCAAGCCGATAGACTATCCAGAATAGATGGACAAATTGAAGATATGAGATTGCGCCAGGATGCAGCCCTTGCCAATGACTTTTACTTACAAGAAGCATTTTTGTAGACCCAGACTGAAGTTTTGATGAGTCAGGTCATTGCGGCAAGTTCAGTCCGAATTGACGCACAACTAGTGGAGCCGGAGACATTAAGGTTGATGCTGGATTCATTGAAACAGAAAATCTCTAGAACCTTCAAATTAGCAAGAACTATGTATATACAAGGCATCGTAGATAAGCCTTATTTTTTTTTCTTTGCGGGTTCAAGTCCACCGTGCGTGCCAGTGTTAGGCCGCTGGATTGGCACAATGTAACTTATATATTTTCATATACCGCACGTACCGAAAGGGCGTAGCGAAGTGATGTAACTTTTTACCTACTAATGAAGAGACATTACGGGGCTCTCCGGCAGTAGAGGAACGGGATCGCCAGACTGTCTGTGTGGGCGATTTGCGATCTTGTGGGGATGCCATAGTGCAGATTTCAGACATTCTGAGTATTGTTACTCTATATTTGTTGAATTACATTAATTTCCGATAACACAGTAATGTTATGTTGACGTTAATCAGTATAAGCGACAGTGATCATTAATTTATGCGTTGAAGACTGAAATACGAACAGTAATACGATGTAAAAGAAGTTATACTAGTTGATAGTAGCTTACTGCTTAATTTGATAGTTGAATTGGGAAAATCAGATAAAGGGCCTCTGCATTGTCAGACCCCTACCATTCCCAAGAATGCCAAGAGATTAAAAGTGGACAAGACGGAAGTCCCCCCCTTTTAACATGTTGCATATCAAGCTTTCTTACCTAGTCAAAAGGGCAAAGGTAAATGGAGCTCATCTACTAGTAAGAAGAAATGTGTTAATCTTGCACAATAAAAAAGGGAAGACAAAGATGAGAAGAAAACAAAAAAGAAGAAATAGTTCTGCAAATATTGTAAAGGAAATGATCATGTCATAAAGACTTGTCCAAAACTGGCTACAAAAGAGCTAAAAAAGAAAGAGGCTGGAGTGGTTGTTGCATAAGCCTCTACACCTAAATCAGAGTTTGCTAATCTTGTGTAGAATGAAGATTAGGCATTTACTATTGTTTGTAGTTTTGACCCATCTTCTCATGAGTATTGTATGTCTGCAATAGAATCATATGTTTGTTTCTTTGAGAGTGGGGCAACCAAACATATTACCTTGCAGTGCAATTTCTTTAGTTCACTTGAGCATGCCCCTACACGGAATACTATCACATACACTAACAACTCCCCTTATCCTATAATGGGAGTTTGTAAGATAAATTTGACTACTATGGTCATAGTTCTTTCACATTGTCAGATGCTTTATTTGTGCCAGGGTTCAAGGAAAATCTTTTGTCAATTTTAGCATTAGCCAAGATCAGCTTGCTTTATAAATTTGTTGATGATAGATGTACATGCATGACCTATCAAATGGTGATGGTATTATTGCTTTTGGCATTTTATGTCGTGGGTTGTATAAGCTCCTAGACTATGCAAAATTTTTCAATGATTGAGCATGTGTAGTTCAAGATTCTAAGGCTATCTGAGATGCAAAGCTTTGCCATGCACACTCTGGTCATGTGAAGTTTGCTAGTTTGCTACGCCCAAACTTGAGCCACCTAGTAAACATGTCTATAAACACTATATTTTGGGAAAATTGCAACTTTTTTCCATCCCAAAAGATGGTTCAATACAAGCTTCTAGAAAATTATAGCTTGTTCATAGTGATGTATGTGGTCCTATGTAGACACCTTGTTTTAAGAACTACCTTTGCTTCATGAATTTTATTGATGATATTTCTAGGCATGCATGGGTGTATCCTTTGAAAGCAAAGTCCAAAGTGTTTACATGCTTCAAACAATTTCTAGTTTTGGTTGAGAATCTATCATTGTGTAAAATGGGCACCCTCACTTCTGATGTGGGGGGAGGGAACACACGTCTTCTAATTTTAATGCATTTTTGGATGAATGTGGGGTGAACCATCAAAGTATAATGTCATATACACCTCAACATGATGGATTTGTTGAAAGAAAGAACAACTCTCTCATGGAGATGGTGAGGTGTATGCTCAAAAGTCAAGCTTTGCCACATAGCTTCTGGCTTGAGGCTATTATGTGTGTAGCATATGTACTTAATAGGGATCCCACCAAAGCACTATAGTCTATCACTCCATATGAGGCTTTGCATGGTTGCACGCCATCTATTGCTCATCTCTGTGTCTTTGGTCGTCTAGCATATTCATTAGTGCCTGAACAACAATGTAGAAAATTGGATGATAAAGTAGTAAAATGTAATTTTGTTGGGCATAGTTCTGAAAGAAAAGGATATTGTTTGTACCATCCAAAGACTAAATGCATTTTGGTTAGTCATGATGTTGCTTTTGTGGAAGATGCAATTCAACCATTACTTTCATGTCCTAAGGAGACATCTGTTAGCTCTAAAGATGTGTTTAGCACTTTGTTGCCTCTTTTTATAGGTGGAAAGTCAAGAGTTGATCTAAATGATGCAATTTCTCAGCCTCTGAAGGTTTCACATGATGATGTTGATCATTTCATTTCTTATGCATATTTACATGATGCACTTGTTGATGAGAAGTCTGATATAGAGGAGGCAAAAATTATGCCCAAATGGTTGGTGTAGACTTTGCAAGATATCAAATTAGATACACCTCTTTCATATCGTACTTGTTTAGGCTCTCATAGTGCTTCTTTTGCATTAGATTGCTATGCAATGATGTATTGTACAAGTGATTTCAAGTCTTGATATAGACTCTAGGAGTGTTCCACGACTTCTACAAGTGGAATTTGAATTCAAATGAAGGCGGGAATGGTTGTTGAAGGGAATCAATTCACTTTCCTACAATCTAGGAAATATGAAGATCTAGTTTGATCTACTTTTAGGTGATTGATTGCTTGATTGAATGCAACTTCAACCACCACAAATTCGTGGGATTTGGGCTCTATCTTTCTACCTTTACATGTGTAAAGCTCAAGGCTTTTACAACGCTAAATGAACATCAAAAATCTCTCAAAAAAATACAATAAATGAGCATAAGAAAAAGAACTCTCCAACGGATATTCTTTCGATGCAATACGCTTTGATGTAGATCAAATCCACCTCAAGCATAGTGTAAGCTTGATGTTCCAACAATAGTGTGACTGTTCAGAACTGGAATCCCCCTCTGAATCTGAAATGGGAGGATCCAAAAGGGATGAATACTTAGAGTATTCATCAAAGGTGCAGTCTTTGGTGACTGTAACTGAGTGACTCTTTGGATCATAGTTTTATATACTGTTTGTCGCTCACTATACCCGATGAAAATGTACTGGTTAGGCCGATCATCATCATGGCCTTGGACGTAGGCATCACTACCGATGCAGAAATAGCTTACACTTAGCTTCTTTTGAAAGTAAGCCTCAAATGGTCTTTTGTTCTTCAAAACATCTGAAAAACCTCTAGTATGTATGTGTATTGTTGTCTACACTGCTTCACCCCAAAACTTTAGTGGAAGGTGCTTTTGTCTAAGCATAAATTTGGCCATTTGGATCACACTTCGACTCTTTTGTAATGCAATACCAGGTTGAGTATCTTGCTTGGCTTGATACTTGATTCCATGTTGCTTCAAGTACTTGGAGAATTTTCGGTTGACAAAGTTACTATCTCCATCAGATCAGATGATCTTGAAAGAAGTTGGAAAGTCTTTTTCAACTATTTTTTGTCCACTCCTTAAACTCGGAAATGGCATCCTCTTTATGCTCGAGTGAATAAACCCATGTGTATCTAGTGAAGTCATCTACAATCAGGAAGAAGTAGATTGACCCACTTAGAGAAGGTGTACTCATAGGTCCACAAATGTCGATATGGACTAATGCTAAGGGTTTATTTGCAGAGATGGATGTTTCTTTAGGCAAAGAGAAAGTTTTTTGCTTGTCACATGCTTTGCAATTCAATTCCACTTGTGCCATCCTGGGTAGACCTATGACAAGATGATTGGAAGAGATCTTAGCTAAGCAAGAGCTATGTCCAAATCTACAATGCCACAAGTTGAGACTTGAATCCTTGGCCATAAAACTTGAAAGCTTGTAGAGACCCTTATCTTCATATCCTTGAGCTATCACTTCATTGGATTCGCGATCAATGACTTGAACTTTGTTGTGATCAAACTGAACCGTCATGTTGCACTTTGTGATGGCTTTGACTGAAAGAAGATTCTTACAGAGGCTTGGTACATAAAAAACATCTTTTAGTGACTTGTTCTCGCCTTCAGAGTTGATGACTTGAACTTTTCCTCTTTCTTGGATTTCAATGCACTTGTTGTCTCCAAGGTAAACTTGTCCCTGATGCTCTTCAAACTCATGGAAATCATCTTTGTCATGGCACATGTGGGATGAAGCACCACTATCAAAAATCCATTCTTTCTTGGGAGTGGTTGCCACAAGTGCTTTGTGTTCACTTGTGAAAAATAGGTCTTCACTTGTGCAGTGAGAATGATGTTCACTCTTGGAATTAGACTTAGACTTGTCCTGGTTCTTTTTCTTGAAGCAATATTTTTCAATGTGCCCAGGTTTGCCACAAAATTTACAAGTGAACTTCTTCGATGAATTATGCGATCCTTGCTTAGATCCATTGCTAGCATGATGACTTGTGGTTTTGCCTTTAGTGAATGGGCCTTTGGCCTTCATGGCTGACTCTTGTGAGGAAGTCAATTTGGCTCGCGAGTCGTGAACGAGCAATAGGCGACGAACCTCTTCCCAAGATAAGATTTTGCTGCAATTATACAAAGTTGTGACGAATGTCTCGTACGACTTGGGTAACTTGTTGAGAAGCCGAATGGCCATGTCTTCACTAGAGATCTGCCTACCACATAGTGCTAAAGTAATCATCAAATTGGGCTATGACCTTGGTAATTGTGTCGTGTGGCCTAATGGTTAAATTATGAAACTCGGCCTCTAATGCATATATTTTTGAATCTTGTCTTCATACAAAGCAGCTAATGTATCCCAAGCATCCTTGGACGTCTTGCAGGCGGTGATATGTCCCTTTGTCAGTTCATCGTAGGCAAGTAACAACTAACCTAAAGCTCTTTTGTCCTTGACATTCCACACATGCCAATTTTCTAAGCTGGTATCCCTATTGGGGTCGGGGTATGACCCGTCTACTACCTCATGCAGGAGATTCGTGTAGAGATAGGCACGCATGACATCTTTCCATAGATTGTAATTTTGTCCATTGAGGCATTCATCCTTAGGCATAAAAATAGGGGTTAAAGAGGGTAAGAAGTTAGCCATAGATGATGAGCTACCTTCACTTTTGGTCATTACAAAGCTTTGAAGATAAAGTGTTTAGAAACACTACCAAAATCTTCGCCAAACACACAAGCTTTGAAGATAAAGTGTTTAGAAACACTACCAAAATCTTTTGCCAAAAATGCTGCAGCAAAATAATTGCAAAGCTTGAAATGAACGACTCGATACCAGACTGAAGAACTCCTTGGGGAGGGGGGGGGGCTTAGAGTAGCCCTTCACTTGCACCAAAAATTAGAAGAGACACTTCGGGGGGGCTTAGAATAGCCCTTCACTTGTGCACAGAGAGACACTGTGGAGTGGGGAGAGTCGATGTTCAAACAGAACTTGTGGGTGGGCTTAGACTAGCCTCCAATCCCACAATCATACACACACAATACTTTTTCTTTTAGTGCTTGAGTTTACAAGAGAGTTCACTTAGTGCCTTGAGTGTGCCAAAATAAAGTGGTTGTTGTGATTCTTTCACAAAGTATTCTTGTAAAGTGGATACCCTCAAAGTGAGGGTTGATATGCCAAAACAAGAGTACAAAAATATCGTTGACTGCCACTATGGGTCTCAAGAAGTTGTACACAAATATAGTCAAAGATTGTAAGTAAAACCATTGGATAAGACAATATAACCCCTTTATATAAGCAGGCCGTCTCTTTTTTGATAAACAAGGCGTGAGAAATAAAGGATGTGAAGCATTAGAGCGTACTTGTAGATCAAGAGAGTAGATAGGATGGACATTGCTTCTTAAAAACTCATTATGAGGAAGTTTTGAAAAGGGAGCAAACTACGTGAAAAAGATAGCAAGTGTGGAATGATACGCATGTCAGATATTGTAGTTTGTAGAGATCATGGGCCTCCAGAATTCTGTGAGAATGAGATATCATAGTTATGCCAGTGCACGAACTGGTTACTTTTGCAGATAAGAAGATCGATGATATATTAAAATTTAAAGTGAAATAAATCCATCTAACGAGATCTTGCTGCCGTGTTCATCCACATGTTGGCAACCTTGCTCCTTTGCGTCAGATTTGGAGCTCGCTGACTTGAACTCCAGAAGCTTGCGTGCCGCTCAGCAAGCTGTTATGGCTAGTGCTGGTAGGATGAGGATTTGATAGCCTTCTTTCTCACTCTAAGAGACAGCTAAGCCAGATGTACATGTGCTCTGATACTCCGTGTAAGACAAAATGAGTTGGTCAATAGTCCAAAAAAACAAAAAATGCTCCGAGTTGCTCTAGCACTACGTTCTTTGCACTCTCTCAGATCTGGGGCTCCTCCGCCTTTGTGTTGACAGTGGAGAGTGCTGCTATAGCAAGTTGTTCATTTTCAGAGGGAGACGCGTGAAGACTGCAATTCATTCTGTTTCCTTTGCTCCACTCCCGGCTACGCGACATTCTCTTCAGTCTCCCAGCTTAAGCACTATTGCAGTTGTTGCAGGCAGTTCAAGCTTGCTCTCCCACTCTCTCTTACCCAAGAGATAGTGCAGCTCAGACGACGCTCTCTCTTGCTCCCCTTCTACTGACTCATGCATTCATCTCTTTTCCTTTGTCCTGTGTCAGCCTCTATCGGTCAAGTTGATGGTGCAGCACATATGCTTATCAAGAAGCTACTGCGTCTGTAGTTGGAGAAAGATCGAGAGGTGCTCTCAGCACCTACTACAGCACATATGTTGTGGAAAGTCTCTGGCCGCCGCCACCTACAATCTTTTGCAGAGAATGGTTCAGATTAACAGAAAATGCACAAGAAACACATTCTATTGTCCATCGTTATTTCACTTGTTCTTTGCCAAAGGAGGAGAGTTCCTTTCTAATCGCCACTACATACAACTGTATTACTCTCTCTCCTTGGTTGAGACAGAATGCGAAAAACTCGGAGATATCTCATTTACAGTAGTGGTACACGATGGTACAGGTTCTTTTTCCACAAAATCGGCTACGGGAACCGAACCTCCAACCGAAGTAGATGGAGGCACTATATCAGTGGACAATGCAGGTGAATTTGTTATAGAAGCACCACAACTTGTGCAACACCTTGATACTCAATTGTCGCTTGAAGTTTGATGGGGAACGCTAAATTAGAGGAGATGAGGATGAGAAGATGGAGAACCCATTCTCAGAGCCTCCATAGGTGGTAGACAGCAGCCGATCCGACACAGGAGCAGCAAATGCTAGAGAAGAAACCCATCCTGTTGATAAGCGCTTGAGTGAACAGAGGGTTGACGTGACAGAGTCTTATATCTTGGGTGGATAATACATTAACATGGATGTACTATTAAGAAGTGACACACGAGTGTTTATGAACACTTCCAACAAAGGTGAGATTAATAACCAATGTCGTGAACTTGACCACAAATTTGTATGCTAAAGAGTGCTTATAAGCACTATAAAACGTGGAAATGCATCTGAAATGGTATAAGGAAGGTTGGAAGACCATGAAGCACGTCCACAAGCATAATGAGTAAGGGTGGGAGGGTGGGAAAGAGTGGTAGAAGGGTGGGTGGGAGGTCAAATGACATTCAAAATGCTTATCAAAGCATGAAGATGATGATGAAACCTTCACCACCAAAATAATGTTGCCACACACACCATCATCACCTCCAAAGTCACCACCAAAAGAACCACCAAGACCTCCACCTGTTGCTTTGATACTATGTAGAGAGTACGCACGCAGAAGCAAAATGGAAAGTAAAGTACTCTCACAAAACAAAGAATGTGTGAGACACAAAATGAGTAGACCATGAAACGGGTAAACTCATGTGGATTAGAAATGAGCTTGCCAAGAGCATGGAGTAGGCTCCTCAAGCTTCTAACCAAATACAAATGAGAGGATAGGCCATCCTTATATAGATGTGGGAGGGGCTCTCAAAAGTACATCATATGTGGGATAAGTCTCCTAAAAGGAGAATGAATACAACTAGTAGAAGCACATGCCAAGGTACCCAAATACAAAGGAAGTACAATATAAAATGGAAATAGACTAGAAATGGAGAGCCTCCTGGATACAAAATGAAGATGCACTCATGCGGATACAAATGTAGATGAAGTAGGAGCAATCATGTCGTCAACAATGCATACCTAGAATATGATGAGGATTTGGTAATTACTAAGGAATTATTTGAAAAAGCCAATCCCTCATGGAGGAATGGGTGGTTGGATAGAAATAAAGACTGTACAAAAATATGGAAAGAAGCTCCAATACATTTAAAGATAAATCCAGCTTTTTGTCCAATAGCAAGAAGGTGATATTGGACCACTTTTTGGAAAAGAGGAAATGAAGGTCAAATCCCAGCAAAGTGGGTGAATTTCCCAAAGATTGGAGGACCTAAAATAGGAGCTTGCCGAACCAAGAATTACATGCTCACTACTACCAAATCATTGATAGAAAACTTAAAAGATGTCAATGACTTTGCTTGTATATTATTAGTTAGGGTTTTGAGGCTAATCATCACTCATATAGAAACCTTTACTGATACAGATGTAAGAACTCTTAATTATATATTTTTCAACTCACCCTCAGATAGACTTCTTTTTTATCTAAGTAAAACCTCAGATAGAATATGTTTGATGGCTTATTATATCAGAGTTGTATTTATAGGAAGGCACTATGTACAAATCTTCAAAGATGCATTTGATTATGGATTTTTTGAAAGAGAATGAGAAGTTTTTGGAAAACTCTCACTATATAGAATACATTTAGAAGGATGTTATAGAGAACCCACATCAGCTGTATAGTGAAGTAAGGTGCTTTTTGAAAAATGCTCAATGATCTTAAGATCACTATTAGAGTTCGAGGTCTATGGAAGCATGCGAACAACACAAGGAAGAAGAAGAAGCTTGGAGCACAACACACAATATTGAATGTATTACCACTAGAATGTACAAAGATAAGTAACCCGTTAGCATAGTAGGCGTATATACAAGTCAGGGGAAAAAAACCTCCGAAAGAGGGAAAAAAAAGCCCCGATGGTCCTAACGTGTTCACATACATCACTACCTGAATATATCAACAAATCCCCCGCATAAATTGTTGCCTAGACTTCGGTACTATAGTCAACTTTTGATGCCAAAAATTTTCAAGAGCTGATTGATTTTGGAGTCTCAACTCTCCAAGAAGTTTTTGATGAATTTCTATATGATTGACCCATATTAACAATCCTTCTTTAGATACAAATGATCCTTAGTTTTAGGGTTTGAATCCACTATACGTGCCAATGCTAGCCACTAGAATGGATATTTTGTAAAGTTCTGATATATTCTATAATTCATATATTTTGTAAATCAATAGATTGGCATTCCAGTGAATTCAACAAATGTACCCAATATCATTTAATGGGAATGAATGTTCATATGACTATTGGAATCCCATAGCAAAGAGAGAGAAAGAGAGAGAACCCTAAATCAGCAAAGTTATAGCCGATTGAATATGCAAACAATTGTATCTCTGTATTGTAATGAAGAATTACTTTTGATGCCAAACTGTGTGTACTGTTGTACAGACTGAAGCATTCTTTTGATTGTTGTGAATCTTATTGTCTGTTAAGTTTGTATAATGTTAGGGAATAGAAATGCACTGGAAACTATCTGGTAACCCCCATTCCCCAAACCTATCTTTGTTTGTGGAATTCAAGCAGCCAAAAAAGATCCTCCATAAGTTCAGTACTTCCTATTATCCACGTGCCAATGATCTAGATGAGAGTACTAAAAAATCATTGTTAACCATGTTGAAGAAGTTAATTCAATTTTCACTAGAGAGATAAGATTAGTTCCTACCCTCTGCTTTATGGGCTTATCATACAACCTATAAAGGCACTACTGGATTTACCCCATTTAAATTGGTTTATGGTCTTGAAGCCATGCACCCATGGAGTTAGTTGTTCCCAATTTATGCATTGCTATTGCTCATAAACTTCTCCCAGATCATTCAATCTACAATCACCTGGATGCCCTTCGCGCTTTGGATAAAGATCGGTTTACCAATTTTCTTCTCATGCAAGAGTTACAAATTTGGAAGGCTCATACCCACGATAGATTTTTGGAAAACCCTATCTTTATGGTGGGACAATTGGTTGTGGTTTACAATTCTAAGGCTAATCACATGGTCAAAAAAATCAAGGTTTGTTGCTTCGGCCCTTATCACATTTCCGTGCAAATTGGTCTAACTATTTTTTGGTTGGAAACTCTCACCAAAGAATCTTTATGCAGTCCCATCAATTGATCTAAATTATGATCATTTTGTGTCCACACTAATTAATAACCATTTTTTGGTGGCTTCTTAGTGCACCTACCCTCAACTCTCCCTCTTTGAGCTCTATTCCATGCATTCAATTCCATAATTAGCATGAGTAATTGTTCATATTATGATTTGTTAGTGCAAGTGGCACTTAATGTGTTCCCTGCTATTATTCGTGCATGCGTCCTCAACCATCATTGCTCTTCACCCATCTTTATCCACTTCTCTTTCGTTCTCATGTTTATGGTGTTTTGCACTATTTGTGCACGTATTCACTAGATTTCTCTTGTCACTGGTTGTTCCTTGCCTGCTAGTTCCCTCTACAATGGAAACCTTGCCTCAACTCACTAGTTTTTGAGATCCTATGGCCCCAGTGCTCACCGAGTACTTTCATGTACGTGGGCTCTTGCAGCATTCCCAGCTTCCCTTGCAATCTCTTCCCCCTCGCCCTTATAGAGATACATTAGTCCATGCCATAGAAAATTGCCCCACCTTCGCTTCCACCTGACCTATCATCGCACCCTGGCTCACCATGATTCTCATCATTGACATAGTTGCATATAGGCTCCATCTTTCCAAGATTGGTTGCACCAAAGCCACCAATCTTCACCTCGCCACCATGAATGAGCTTTTCCCCTGTTGTTCCTCCAATGAATACGCTATTTTCCCCACCTACCATCGGAGTTCCGTGCCTTAGAATTTCTGTTCATTACCCTCAAACCTCCAGAAATGATTGTATGACATCTCTCGACCAATGTACTCAGTCATCCATCTTGCAGCCAGTTAGAGTTAGACGTCTGCGGAAGCACACGAACAGCACAAGGAAGAAGAAGCTTGGAACACAACACACAATACTAAATGTATTACCACTAGAATGTACAAAGATAAGTAACTCCTTAGGGCTATAGGCGTATATACAAGCCAGGGAAAAAAAACCTCCTAACGAGGGAAAAAAGTGCCTCGGTGGTCCTAGAGTGTTCACACACATCACTACATAAATATATCAACAAATCCCCCCTGGGAATGATGCGGTGCACAAGGATCTGGCACTCATGTATAAGGAAGTGCCAAGCTATGTGGAATTAATCCACAAAAGGAAGTAAGCCCAAAGCTCTATGAAAAGCTTCAAACTTCTCCCTAGGTAGAGCCTTCGTAAAACGGTCTATAATGTTCTCCTACGTGGGCACATATGCCAAGCTGATCTCCCCAATAGAGAACCTCTCCCTAACATAATGATAATGCACCTCAATGTGCTTAGTGCAAGCATGGAACACAAGGTTCCTTGCAACTTCCAATGCGCTCTGACTGTCAGTGAAGATGTTGGTGGCAGATCGTGGTGAGGTTTTTTTAACTGGGAGACACCCAAATATCGAGGTCTCTTCGGTGATGCAGGTGGCAGACTTACCCAGCCTCACCATAGGAGATTTATGATAGATGTTAACCTTAATCTTTCCCCTTTTTCAGACACCACAAGAGTGTAGCTTAGTGGCAAGAGATTGCCACGGTTAAGCGAGCTCCGGGGGAAACACTGCTGGGATGGGTGACCTCCTGAGAAGTACCGCGAACCTCTATCTTCCTTGATCGTTGAGGTCCTCCCTCGCGTGCAACCAACAACACCAACGGTGACTTCGGTGACTCAGATGACAAGGTCTATGGCTTGGTCACCAACTTAGTCATAAGCCTTGGAGAAAGCCTTGGGTGGGCAGGCGGATGCTTGCTTTGCTCGCACAAAAGGAACAAAGCTTTTGCATCAAAATGCTATGATACCAGCGAAGTATTTTTATGGTGATGCACCACAATGCACTCTCCTTCTGAAGAGCTCCATGACAATATCCTCAAAGTAGAAAACCAAGCTCCAAGCACCACACAAAGTACTCTGCATAGAGGTTGTAGAATACGCAAAAAAAGAAAACCGGTACAAAGGGAGCACAAACACAGAGTTCTTAGGTGTTACACATGCGATCGAACTTACAGTATGTGGTTGACTAGGCCACTATATGTTTTATTAAAGAACATATACAAAGAAGGTTTTGGCGGCCATTTGGCCTTTCACATGGACACTAACAGTAACAAACAGAACTATCTTGTCGAGCTTTGCTAAACCTGTAGCAGACTTTGAGATGCTTGTATTCGTGAACTCCTGTTTATATATTTGGCACAAAAGGATAAAATTGCCTACACAAGCAATATGATAGTGCATTCGGAGGCCAAAATGAGCTTAGATCAAAATTTTGACATTACACAACAAAGCTATTTTGAACTCCTAATCCCCTTGGGTATGCTCACCAATTTTCATGCCATTCTGAGGCTGTGATGAGAGTGGTGTTGATGATGCCCTAGATAAAGCGGCGACCT
The DNA here is from genome assembly GCA_020310875.1 of Ceratopteris richardii. Taxonomy (NCBI): domain Eukaryota; kingdom Viridiplantae; phylum Streptophyta; class Polypodiopsida; order Polypodiales; family Pteridaceae; genus Ceratopteris; species Ceratopteris richardii. The sequence goes on from CM035407.1 coordinate 7,515,709, forward strand.
GCTATGACATCAATAGTTGGAGTTTGAGGTTTGTGGAAGCACATGAACAACACAATGGACAAGAAGAAGCTAGGAGCACAACACACAATACTTAATGTATTACCAAGTGAATGTACGAAGATAAGTGACGCATTAGGGTTATAGGCATATATACATGCCAGAGAATAAACCTCCTAAAGAGGGCAAAAAGTGCCCTAATGGTCGTAAGTATGTTCAGAGACATCACTACCAAAATATATCAACAATAGCCATCCATAAATTGGATAAATAAAAAATAACAAATGGAAGCTTTTCCGTTGATATATTTAGTCAAGTCTTCCGTTGATATATTTATTTACATCAGCAAAAATACGCATACACATATTAGCATACACGTATACACTCACACATATATATACATACACACACATTCATACATACACTCACACACTCACATAAATGCATACACTCGCATATACATACATACATACATTGACACACATGCATACACACGTTACTGCAGCAAAAAGCTCCGTAAATATGAACTCGAGTTTTCATTGTCACAAAAATTTTAAAGCATTGCTATACTAATCACTATAGCCATCCTTAGACAGAAAACAATATGTCGATGAAAATATATACTCGAGTTCTCCATGTTGCAAAAAGCTTTGCCGGCGTAAACATCTATCCCCATTATTTTTAGTTCATTTTGCATCTGTGGAAAAATACTGATTTTGTTGTAGTGCATATGACAATATGCCTATTTCCAGTAAAATTACCAACCCCCCCTCCTTCGACTTCAAGCTGAAACAAGACTCTATGGCTCGTAAACCTCAAATAATGCTTTCAAGATAGGGAAAATAGATCTTTTATGGTCAGACATCATCCATGGGGATCATCCACCAAACGATATCATCAACACGACTATTCAGGGAATAAACGGGTAACACTGCCTATAGAGATAAGCATAAACAATAGGTTAAAAATACAACTTACTTACACACACTAAGTTCACCAACAGTCAACAATCGCGGACTGTGTATACAGTCAGAACTCTTATGTCCATGGTGCACTTGTGATAGAACTCCTGTCTTCACAAAATACTTGTATCTCCATGCTCCCTTTTGATGTCCCTCCCCCATAGCCTCTTTCCTCAAATGTGATTTCATGGATAAAAAACATCTGAAATAGGGAGGGTCATGTTCATCACCTACATTTGATAATACATGTTGGGAATACTGTGTAAAGAACAAAACTGCTGGAAGTAAATGGAGTAGTGAAGAATAGGCCATCATTTTATATGTCAAAATCTCTCTCTCTCTCTCTCTCTCTCTCTCTCTCTCTCTCTCTCTCTCTCTCTCTCTCTCTCTCTCTCACACACACACACACACACACACATCAGCAAATCGAGGTAGTAGGCATGGAGAAGTGACCCGGGTTGGGTTGGGTTCTCCGAACGCTCAGGGAAAGGCTTTCCTCCGACCTTTCAATGGAATGCTGAGAATACTGCGGGCTGGTGACAGAAATATTCTGGATGAATTCTCTAAGATGAGCTTACGTTCAGGATATCGAACCCGAGAGGTCCGACCGATAGGTTTTCTACACTGTGCGGAGGACGAACACGCACTCGCACACACTCACGCAGGAACATAGAGCCGCAGGCGAGTAATAATCAGTTAATGGCGGAGTTCAGGAAGCTATGCAGGCTTCTGATGATGGCGATGGTGATTATTGGAAGCGCGAAGGGTGCCAATGGGCGACGCTATGTAGTCGGCGCCGATCAAGGATGGGATACAGGCTTCAATTACTCCGAATGGACGTCTGGAAAGGCCTTCTTCGTAGGAGATTCTCTTTGTAATTTTCTCTTCTCTGCATGCACAATGCACATGCATTAGTTCTCTCTCTCTCTCACACACACACACACATATGCAGTCTGACACCTTCCGCCTTCTCTGCATGCACAGATTTCGATTATTTCAGGGAAGACCATAACGTGGTCCAAGTAGATTTCGAAGGCTTCACTACATGCAATATCACAAATAGTATTGCAACTTATACAGCAGGAAGGAGCACCGTGGAATTGGATAGAGAAGGCACGTTCTATTTTGTATGCAGCCTGGGCGACCATTGTTTGGAGGGTCAAAGGCTCCAAGTTTCTGTGTTAGCCAAGCCTGCCATTCCGCCTTCCCCGGACTTTCTTGGCCCAAGCAGCGCCCTAAACCAGAACGTTCCGTCATCAGCTGCTTCCTTATCCTTTGCATTTTGCTTTCTCCAGTTCAACAGTTTCATCTCTCCGCCGGTCCTCGTTCTCGTTATAGGCTGGTTTTCTTATCTACTCCTTTAACAGCTTCTGTTTAGACGACAGAAAATTCCTCCTCATGTACTTAGCATAGAGCCATGCAAAAACATTGAATGCAAAGACAAAGCCGTGTACATACTGCCATCATAGGAAATGACCTTCTGCACGTGCTTGAGTATTAACTTCTTGGGCAAGCTGCGAATTGGAGATCTGATTGGAGAAGGATAGCATTAGATCGCTCTTGCTATGTTCAAGCTCATCAAACTTTCTTCTGCACAAATAACTATCTTCCATTAGCCCGCTGCATCCACTTCCACCTCAACGCTCACAAAAAAAATAAAAAAATCGATGAAGCATGTTTAATACATATGCCGGAGCAAGAATCTAACAGGGTGAAGGCATGCGTTGAATGCGACCGGTAAAGGATTTGCAATACCCGTTGGATACGGGCTTCTAATGTCAGAACATCAACAGGAGATAGGCAGACTGCTTCTGATTATTTTCGTTATGAGACATGGCCAAAATCTTTTACAGAAGCTGTTCTTTTCTATCAGCCACTTCTGATCATCCCCTTGCGTGACAGGATGTAGGGACTAGAGGTCTTAATGAAAAACATCTCAATGACATGATATCCTGCAGCCTTTGCACCCTGAGTAGCACATCAAATTTCGTAGCGCCTTCTTCTCGCACGGCCCACAGGATGGATGGGGTTCCCAGTTTGACCCTCGCGCGCTCTGAATGCAACAATGGCCTACCTGCACCCTCTGACGGCAAATCCTCAAAAGCGTTGGGACAGATGTTCACCCCGATGCAATGACTCAATTGACTGGTCTGCAGTTGAAAGAGAAAGGAAGAAACTGAAACGCTTTTATGGTGACCTCGCATCTCTCAAGTGGCGATTTTTGGCCTTATAACCAGTGTTGATTTTTTACGGCCGTATTGCCCGTTTTGGCCATTTTGAACCGTAAAATACAGTGATGAATTTTATTTGACCTTCAGAAATTACATTAAAAATGTTAAATACAGGTACTATGTATAGATAACCTTCAAATTTGAAGGGCATGTTAGATCGTCAAAATACAACACTGCTTATAACCATTCTAGTGGATATCCATGAATGAACAGGGGTTTACATAGCTGGGTTAGACTGTGGTCACAACTACCGCGAATGGTGGCACATTAGCCACAAGTTACAACTTTCCATGTTAAACATGTCCCTTGAATTATCCCCCCTTATCCCACAAGAACAGGGGTTTACATAGCTGGGTTAGACTGTGGTCACAACTACCGCGAATGGTGGCACATTAGCCACAAGTTACAACTTTCCATGTTAAACATGTCACTTGAATTATCCCTCCCGGATGATAGATTCTTTAATGTTTTGAATCTCCTCCATGGGTTCCATATTTTTGAAAAATTAGTCATTAAATTGACATTTCTCTTTGTTGATGAGCTCTTGCACAATGAGATTGACATTTTCCTTTGCTAGATGAGCTCACCTATGTTGGAATTAATTAGCTCCCCCATTTCTTTACATCCAAATCCTTCCTTCCCTTTGTGTAGAATTGTATTTGTAGTTGTCCTCAAAGTTTCATATTTATTTGTTTGCAAGAAGACATCCCATTAAGCATTGATGGGACTACACATAGAATGTGAGCCCTTAGTTTATGTGGTGCAAAATTCAAAACTCATGCCCTCTAATTTGAGCCAATCATTATTTCTAAATGTGTAACTTCCTAGAGCTCCCCAATCTCCACATAAGAATATCTTTTCTCATATGTATCTATGTGAAAAATTGTATCATCGTGTGGTTTTCTCTGGATGCTTATGCAAGTAGGTCAGGTTTCATTACCCACCACCTTTTCTTTGGGCAGTTATTTATTTGCATTAACTCAACCATACTCTTGGAGATCCCTTCCCATGGATGTATGACCTTCGTTCTGGAGTTGTAGTGCTCATGTAAGATTTTTTATCTAGATATTCACAATGCAAGAGAGATAGGTTTAGAGAAGAAAATCATAGCCACGCATATTATGAGAATAAACATCCATAGGCAAGTCAATAAAAGAGAGAGAAAGAGATAACATACGTCAACATCCTTGTTGATATGAAAAACATTCTTTTAAATCTTGGTTGTGTGCACACACAAACACATACATACACACATATACATACATGCATACATACATACGTACATACATACAAACATACATACATACATACATATGTACTTACATATAGAGATACAAATATACAAACATACATACATACATACATACATACATACATACATACATACATACATAGATACATACATACATGCATGCATGCCTGTAAGAAAGTAGTTATGCAAGAAAACATGGGAACAATAAAAGAGAGGAGAATGTACATAGTAGAATTTAAAAAATTCACTAATAATAGCAAGTACAAAAATAAGTAGCATTGCCCATCCATGTGCTATTAAGGTAGAGCTTAAATGGTGAACTAGACAATTCTAGATAGGGGATTACAAAGTAGAGCTACGGTAGTCAATTCAATGTCTGGGGTAATGCAGAAGTCATGTATATACATGCTAATGGAGAGGTGGTCTTCCATGGATGGCTAGACATGGGTGGTAGAATGTGGATGGCCACCACTTGCCTAATCCCCATACATGGCTTCTGTCAGTTTAACTAGCCTAAAAAATATGAATGAATGGTTTTTCAGTATGACAAGGAATATTCCATGGGATATTCCCTTTACCATCAAGCTAGGGATGTGACCTCCAAACCCCTACCAAGGGGGCTATTGTCCCCCCAAGGATCTCCTAACCAGGGTTGCTTTCCACTGCTCCAGATCACACAATTAGGGACCCTTGTAACTCCTTTTCCTTAAAATACCTTAGACATTCTAATTTGACCTTCATCAAACATGCAAGTTGAGATTCCTATTAGATGAGTAATGCAGGATTTGCTTCTCCTCAAAATGGACCTTACAAAATGTGCAGTACAACATAGAACCATGAGGAATAGACATTGTTCATATACTAATACCCCCCTCAGTGTGTACCAAATGATGAATCAAGTAGGTATGGGTTCTATGACCATATGCTCAAGATGTCTATTACACTTCTCTTTTCCAAGTGCCGGATCAACCTGTATTCCTTGTTGAGAAATAATATGTCCCAGTAGTTTTCCACAAGAGACCGCAAAAACAGACTTGGTCGGATTCAAGCATAATCGGTATTCTCGGTATTTTTCAAAGCAGCACCGTAAATGATACAAGTGCACTGAAGTCTTGCCAAATAAGGAAAAATCATCCAAATATACTTGCATAAATGTAGTTAAGTAGCATGAAAAGACTTCCTGCATGCATCTTTGGAAGGTGCTTAGGGCATTTCTTAAACGGAACCACATTACAGTGCAAGCATAAACACCCCAGTTCGTGATAAAAATTGTTTTAGGTATGTCATGTTCTGCCATCCTCACCTGATTATAGCCACTATAGCCATCCAGAAATGAATACATCTCGTGCCCTGCCACCCTGTCAAGCATTGTGTCCAGAAAGGGGAGAGGGAAGGGATCCGGTACAGTGGGAGCATTTAGTTTTCGATAATCAACACAGATGTGCAGCTATTTATCTTTCTTCCAGATGATCATTATTGGAGATATCCATTCAGCATGCTCGATTGGGACGATGAATCCCACCTTCAATAACCGATCAAGTTCTGCTTTGACCTATGCTGCATAATTGGGGTTCATTCGATAACTAGACTGTTTGATTGGCTTCGCCTCCGGTTTGAGCACTACCGATGTTGATAAATCTGTGGGTCCAAACCTTTCATATCTCGATAATCCCAAGCAAAAACATCAGAGAATTCTCGCAAAAGTTGTATTAAATCATCTTGGAACGTCTCTGCTAAGCCTGCTTTAATCTTAACTGGTCGCAGGTTGACCGTATCACCCAAATTATATGTTACTAATTGATCTTCAGATACATAAAATTGTCGAGGTTTTACCAGATCATTAGCTGACTATAAGAGTTGATGTAAGGTGGCTCCATCCATAGCGACACCATCATTTGCTTCTGCATCTCCGGTCACTAGTACAACCGTATAGGCTGCCAGACTCCACTTGTCTGCGATCGACAAGAGATCTACATTACCTAATAAGATCAGATCCTTATTGGTCTTCAGGAACGCCTCTTCCTCATCGTCAAATAATCCATCCAACATGTGGACCGACTCCACTACATATGGTCGTGCATGAAGATCGCAGGGTTGCATGGCATCTAATTTAACTACATATTTCCGGTGGTTGTCTTTGAAAGTTAACTTCTGCGCTGACCAATCCGGTACAACTTTGGCTTGCTTCAAGCATGGTCTCCCGAAAAGTAAATTGTAGTCGAGGCTGGTTTCTGGTAGTTCTAGGACTACAAAAGTCATATTGAACATGGTGCCCTGCAAGGTAATCAGGATATTCTGTACTAGTCCCACCAGATGGACGCGGGATTCGTCGGCCATTCGTACAAAAAATTGTACAGGCTCAATTTGGGTCCAACCCAATTGCTTGCAGAGTGCTGCTGTTGCTATATTCACACCCGACCCACCATCAATTAGAACTTGGGTAATCTTGTGGTTTTTGTGCCAGATGATGATCAATGGGACTGAATGATCCACCGTAGAATCAATTTCTGGTTGTATGGTTGCCGTCGACGGAGTACAGGAAGGCCCAGGACTAACCTGCTACTGAAATTACTGCCTTACTCCTGGCACTAACGCAAGAAACTGTCCCAAAGGGAGTGTGATGGAAGCCTTAGATAGGATGTCCCATACCTGATCTGTTTGGGTCGTACTTCTCACCAATTCTGATGATGATTCTAATGTTGTTGTGGCAGAATTTTGTTCATTCGATCTTGCCCGTGGCAGAGGGACCTGTGTTACCGGAATTGGATCAAGCAATACAGTGGGCTCCTTAGCTGTCCATTGACTAGCCTTTTCAAACATTCGCTATTGCTCATGGATACCAGGCTCGAACACCTCAGCTGCTGGTTGCAACTGCTTACCCGATCTTGTCTGCACTACAGCGGCTTGTGACTCGACTGGTGAAATCTAAACCATGCTGGTCATAGGATTTTGCCGCTCTTTCTTCCTTTTGTCGTACTCTGCTACTTCCTTGCAGAATGTACGGATGTGGCCAATCTCGCCGTAAAAATGACATTGAGGGGGTGGAAGAGAAGTACCTTCCGTTGATGTACCCGCCTACCATCGATTTGAATTAAAATTGGTATTCCGTTGACCCCGATAATTCCTATATCCTTGCGATTGATTGGTTCGCATCTGTGGTGGCACATAATGCGTTGCTGGCTGACCTGGTTCTTGTATGATGGCATTTAGAGCTTCTCTGCCCTGCACCTTGGCATTATACGTGCAGTTTTCCATTGAGTGTCTTGTTGTGTTGCAGATGGCACAATACATCTGATTAAGAGCACATGTAGCACTGGTGTGCCCTGGATTTTTGCACTTGGTGCAATACATCTGTTTAGCCGGATCATCCGCTACGTTCTTACTGGCTTTCAGCCATTTCAAGTCTTCTGTAAATCCTCCAACTTTATGCTCTAGTTACAGGGCCATCGCAATAACAACATCCAGTGTCATTGCACCCACACAACGGATGATCATGATTTGTTTAAGCTGCGGATTGAGTCCGTTAATGAACCATTGGGTTATAACATCGTCCGGTAGATTAGCATGTGCCGAAGGCAGCTGCCTTAAGTGAGTTCAGAACAATGTTGCGTATTCTTGAACAGTCTGATGCGGTTTCTGCCGATTGTTCTGCAAATAGTCAAAGATTTCGGCAGGATTTTTCTTCAACCGGAACCTCTATAAAAACGCATCCCTCACAGCATCATAGTTAACGAAATGATTAATATCATACTCAGTCAACCACCTAGCTGCTTCATTAACTAAGGTGGCCTAAAATACGATAACCTTGTACGCCGGATCGGGTGGATGATTCATCACTGCATAGCTTATCTCAAAGGTGTGCACATGTGCATCAGGGTCGTCACCCGGGAATCCATCAAACTTGGTGTAAGTCACTCGTGTTGGAACCGGTCGAACTGGTATAATTGGTTGCGGCTGCTGTTGTTGTTGTTGTTGAAACTACGGTTGCGGTTGAGGGGGTGTCTGTTGCTGAGATTGTGAACCACTCATAGTGCTAGTGTGAGTAATGTTGTTGCTATCTGTCTGTGGAGGAGGTGTTTCTTGTCCTTCAAAATCTCTATTGTCAGACTGCTCACCTTCCGGTTCAAAAATGGCGTTGAATCTCTTAATTATCTCCAAATCAAATAACATGTCCTCCACTTTGGTATCGGTACTAGAGAGTTTCGCCCCGAACAGTGGTGAACGTAATAAGGGTCCACCAGGTAGCACTGCACTGTCACCGAAAAACTTCAAATTCCCACTAAATGGTACCGAACTCCCACCGGAATTTACTGAAGTTTCACTGCACCAAGTTATCTTTTCACCGGAAACGGTCTTGACCAGATAATGTCGACCCAACTGTGCACTGCGTCTCTATACACTCATAAGTCATTGTACCTTCTTCAAAACGTACCGGAATCTCATCATGTGTCACCGAACTGGTACCGGAATCACTTCTAACTAGCTCCGATCGTTCGGCCACTGGGCTCAAATGTCCGACACTTCTACCACCTGGGGGTGTCCCTAATAGATTTGGAACTGCCCAGGGATGCTGGTCTCTCCTATACTTTGGATAAGACTCGCCGGACCGAGTAACCGGCATATATCACCGTTGCACCATTTGCCTTACGCACTACTCTACCTTTACTGATTATTCTCAATATATTGCCATCTTCCCACATATGGCGCCAGTGTTAAAAGGGACTTCCATCCAGTCTCCTTTTAATCTCTTTTCGGGTTCTTGGGGATGGTAGGGGTCTGACAATGTAGAGGCCCTTTATCTATTTTCCCAATTAACTAATTACCCAAACAGTAATTATACGCCCAGGCATTAACTTCAGTTACACAGTTATAATCCTCTGTTTACGGTATCCTCACACAGTAGATATCGTGCAGTTGTTCAATCACATAATCAAATAGACTTATTAATGTTACGATAGTATTACTGTGTAATAGTAAATTACAGCAATTCAATAAGAACAAACTTAACAGTACTTCAGATATCTGCAAATTATGCACTACAACGTCTCCACAAGGTCGCAAGTCGCCCAGACAGACAGTGTGGTGATTCTGTCTCCCTCTTGCACCGAAGAACATCGTAATGTCTCTTCATTAATGAGTGAAAGGGTTACATCACTTTGCTACGCCGTTTCGGTGTGTGCGGTATATGAAAATATAAAATTACATTGTGCCAATCCTGCGGCCTAACATGTGTTGACACCTGATAATACTATGCCGATTGAGGCTCTTATGGCTGATTCTCTTTCCCACACATGGCTACTAGATTTTGGTGCTTCTTTCCATGTGACACCACACAAAGAATGGTTCTCTAATTATGCAGCAAAGTCTCTTGGTACCATGAGACTTTGTAACTCTTACCAGTGTGATGTTGTGGGGATTCGAGATGTGGTTGTGGAGTTCATTGATGGTTCAAAGTTTACTATGCATAATGTATGCCATGTACCTCAGTTATCACACAGTTTGATGTCAGTTGGTCAACTTGATGACCTTGGTTACAAGGTGGTCTTTTATGCTCAGCCCTTTCATATATCAAAAGGCAATATGGTTATTGCAAAAGGAAGCAAAGTTGGCTCACTTTATCCTTTATTTGTATCATAGAAAGAACACTTGTTAGTTGTTACTGAACAAACTATGGCTTGTATTTGGCATGGTTGTTTGGGCCATAAATCTCATAGTGAAATGGAAAGTCTTTCTCGTTCTGGCTACTTAACTGTGTTATCTTTCTCCGATTTTTCATTTTGTGAGCATTGTCAATATGGAGAGCAATCCAGAAATGTGCATAGAATGCACATTGACTCTTCAATTCAGCCTTTAGATCTCGCTCATACAGATGTGTGTGGTCCTATGCCCACTAGGTCCTTAGGTGGTTCTCTTTACTTTATCACTTTCATAGATGATGCTACTAGAAAATTTTGGGTATATCCTATCAAATCAAAGGATGCGGTATTCCCTACTTTCAAAAAATGGCTTGCTTTAATTCAGACTAAAAAGGGAACTAAGCTTAAGGCTTTACATTCAGATAATAGTGGGTGAGTATACCTCACATGAATTGAGCCGTTTTTGTTAGTCTACAGGGATTCGTAGAGAGTTTAGAGCTCCTTATACCCTAGTATAGAATGGTGTAGCTCAAAGGATGAATAGAACTATTCAAGATAAATTAGTTTCTATGTTGCATCATGCAAACTTCTCACAAGGCTTTTGGGCAGAAGTAGTATTGACTGTAGTTCATGTGATTAACCTTTCACCTAGTACTACCAAAGGTCTGAAAGTGGCACAAGAGTTATGGAAAAGGAAGCCACCATATTATGATCATCTTGGAGTTTTTGGGTGTGAAGCATTATGCTCATATACCCAAGAATCTTAGACAAAAGTTGGATCATAAGTCAAAGAAATGCATTTTTCTTGGATATGGTCGAGAAGGACAATTTGGATATCGCTTATGGGATCCTAAAACACGATCAGTGATCAGAAGTAGTGATGTCATTTTCAATGAGTCGAAGATGCATAAATAACCCACTAAGGAGGTTGAAGTGAGAAGAGTGGTGTTTGAGGATACTAGTCCTCGAGTTAGCATGCATAAAAATGATGCACATAGGGATGTTCAAGAGAATGTCCAATCAGATCAGTCTGCACATGTTCCTGTTCAGCAACCATTGAGACGCTTTGCACGTGTCTCACATCCACCTGATAGATATGTTGCAGGTTTAGATTTTGTTATGCTAACAAATGCCGGTGAGCCTTCTTGCTACAAACAAGCTATGTAGATAGAGGAGCATGTCAAGTGGGAGTGTGCCATGAAGAGTGAGTTGGATTCTATTAACAAGAATGGTACTTGGGATTTAGTACCTTTGCCAAAGGGCAGGAAAGCTTTACCATGTAAATGGGTATATACGCTGAAATTCACATCAAATAGTGCTTCTCCAAAGTATAAAGCATGACTTGTTGCAAATGATTTTAAGCAACAACATGTTGTTGATTTCGAAAGAAATTTTCTCTCCAATGGTCAAGATGAGTACCTTGTGCATGTTGCTTGGATTCGTTGCAATGGAGGACTTAGAGCTAGTCCAAGTGGATGTGAAAATGGCTTTCTTGCATGGAGATCTTATAGATGAGATTTATATGGAACAACCAGAGGGTTATGTAGTTCCTCGCAAGGAAAGTCTAGTTTATAAGATCAAGAAGAGCTTGTATGGACTTAAACAGGCCCCTAGACAATGGTACCAAAAGTTTGATGCTTTTATGAAGTCTCAAGGCTATTCTCGAAGCAATGAGGATCATTTTCTCTACACAAAGGGATGCTCAGATGGCAGCTTGATATGCTTGATACGTTATGTTGATGATATGTTGATTGTTGGGAAGTCCCGTTATGACTTGTCAATTCTCTAAGAGAAGCTGAGTTAGACATTTGATATGAAGGATTTGGGGGATGTCAAACATATTCTTGGCATGCACATTAATTGTGATAGGAGTAAAAGATGCATATGCTTGTCTCAAAGTGAGTACATATCCAAAGTACTTCACAGGTTCAATATGCAAGGTGGAAAGGCATTGAGTACACCCTTACCCACATATGTGAAATTGAGCAAGGATGATCGCCCCAAATCAGATGAGGGAAAGGAACTCATGACTAAAATTCCCTATCAGTATGCTCTTGGTAGTGTTGATATATTTACGTAGTGATGTGTGTGAACACACTAGGACCGTTGGGGCACTTTTTTCCCTCTTTAGGAGGTTTTTTTCCCCCGGCTTGTATATATGCCTATTGCCCTAATGGGCTACTTATCTTTGTACATTCTCTAGTAATACATTCAGTATTGTGTGTTGTGCTCCAAACAATTGGTATCAGAGCCGGTCGTCGCTTCATCTAGGGCACCATCGACACTCCTCCGTTTTGCAGTCTCAAAATCACATCAATTTTGGTGAGCATACTCAGCGTGTTTTCGAGATCAAAACGGCTTCACTTTGTGGTGCCGAAATCGCGATCTGAGCTCATTTCGGCCTCCAAACGCACTATCACAGTGCTTATGCAGGCTATTTCGTCTTTTTGTGCCAAAGATATATACCAGTTTCTATTCGCCAGTATAAGCATCTCGAAGTCTGCTACAGGTCTAGTGGAATTCTTCTTGGCAGTTTTGTTCAACTTTTTGAGATACAATCAATTTTCTGCATCAAGGTATTTTAGTCAGCGGCCATGGCTGAAAGTAGTGATGTATTCTATATATTGGCTGTTGAGGATAAGTTGGATGGTACCAACTACCCGTTATGGGCTTATATGATGCGACATGTGTTGGTTGCAAAAGGATTGTGGAACATTGTACAGGGTGTCGAAAAACATCCTATCACACCTGCAACTGTTACAACTACAGGTGCTAAAGCTGATGCAGAAGGTGTCGAAGATGATGATATTCTGTATATTCCTGTTTGTGTTGCGGTTTCTGTTGCACCTACTGCAGAGCAGATTTGGTGGGATGGCAGAGATGCCCATGCACATGCTTTGATAGCCTTGTCTGTCAAACATGCCATTATTCCTCACATTCGCTCTTGCAGAACAGCTAAGGATGTTGGGATACACTTACCACATTGTACCAAGCTAGGAATGAGGCTCGTGTTGCTTATTTCTGAAAAAAGTTGGAGAGTTAGCACATGAATGAAGGTGATTCTATGGACAGTTTCCTAACAAAGATCAAAGACTTGAAGGAACAGTTGATTTCTGCTGATGAGGTCATACCACATAGCTCACTTGTGCAGACCGTTTTGAATGGTCTTCGTGATTCATATCAGAGTTTTGCTTCTACTCTTCGGTTGATGATGAAAGGAAATCTAAATGCCTTGTCATTTGAGGAGTTAGTCTCTGTTCTGTTGCAGGAAGATCATTCCAGGCAGAACAGGTCCATTATGCGTGTTGCAGATCAAGCTTTCCTGGTTAGTCAGAAGGGAAAAGGAAAATGGAGCTCTTCTACTAGTAAGCAGAAATCTGCAAATGCTGCACATTCGAAGAACCAATACAAAGATGAGAAAAAATTAGAAAAGTAGAAATTGTTTTGTAAGTATTGTAAAGGGAATGACCATATCACAAAGAATTGTCCAAAACTGGCTGCAAAAGAGGCAAAGAAGAAAGAGACTGGAATGGTTGTTGCAGAAGCCTCTACACCAAAAATGGAGTCTGCTAATCTTGTGCAGGAAGAAGAATGTGCGTTTACTACTGTTTGCAGTTTTGACCCATCTTCTCATGAGCAGTGCATGTCTGCAGTAGACTCAGATGTTTGGTACTTTGACAGTGGGGCGACCAAACATATTACCTCGCAGCGCAGTTTCTTCTTTTCACTTGAGCTTGCCCCTTTAGGGAATACTGTTACATGTGCCAACAACTCCTCTTATCCTGTTATGGGAGTTGGTAAGATCATTTGGACTACTGTTGATGGTAGTTCTTTCACTTTGTCAGATGCTTTATTTGTGCCAGTGATCAAGAAGAACCTGTTATCAGTTTCTGCATTAGCCAAGATTGGCTTGGTTGTGAAATTTGTTGATGACCTGTGTACGGTTCATGTCTGTCAAATGGCGATGTGATTCTTGCTTCTGGCATTTTATGTCATGGGCTGTATAAGCTCATAGACTATGAAAGGTCTATAAATCATTTGGCATGTGCAGTAAATGATTCTCAGGCTATGTCAGATGCAAAGCTTTGGCATGCACACTTTGGTCATCTGAATTTTGCTAGTTTGCTACGCCCATAGAAATCTGAAATGATGTCCTCTTTGCCCAAAGTTGAGGCACCTAGGAAACATGTTTGTGAAGGCTGTATTTTGGGCAAAATGCAGCGTTCATCCTTTCCAAAAGATGGTTCAGTTCGGGCTACGCAGAAATTGCAGCTTGTACATATTGATGTCTATGGTCCTATGCAGACACCTTCTTTTGGGAATTATCTTTACTTCGTGACTTTCATCGATGATTTTTCCAGGCATCCATGGGTATATTCATTGAAGGCAAAGTCTGAAGTGTTCATGTGCTTCAAACAGTTTTTGGTTTTGGCTGAAAAAGTGTCAGCATGTAGAATGGGCACCCTCCATTCTGATCGAGGGGGGGAATATATGTCTTTTGATTTTAATGCATTTCTGGCTGAACGTGGGATAAAACACCAGTGTACACTACCATATACACCTCAACAGAATGGAGTTGCTGAACTAAAGAATAGGTCACTCATGGAGATGGCGAGGTGTATGATCAAGAGTTAGGCTTTACCACATAGTTTTTGGCTTGAGGCTATCATGTGTGCAACATATGTACTGAACAGGTGTCCCACTAAAGCGTTGTAGTCTATCACCCCATATGAGGCTTGGCATGACCGCAAGCCATCAGTTGCTCATCTGCATGTTTTTGGTTGTTTGGCATATGCATTAGTGCCTGAACAACATCGCAGAAAATTGGATGATAAAGTACTAAAATGTATTTTTGTTGGGTACAATTCTGAAAGTAAAGGCTATCGTCTGTATCATCCACAGACTAAATGCATTCTAGTTAGCCCTAATGTTTTTTTGTGGAGGATGCTATTCAACCATTGCTTTCATGTACTAAGGAGACATATGTTAGCTCCAAAGACATGTATCATACTTTGCTGCCTCTTTTTACAGGTGGACAGTCTAGTGCTCGTCCCAATGAGGCAACTTCTTAGCCTTTGCAGGTTTCATGTGATGATGTAGATCATTCCATTTCTGATGCAGATTTACATGATGCACTAGTTGATGAGAGAGCTGATATTGAGCAGGCAAAAACTATGCCAAAATGGCCGGTGCAGACTTTGCATGACAGCAAATTAGATGCACCTTTGTCATTTCGTACTTGTTCAGGCTCTCATAGTGCCTCTTTTGCATCAGGCTATGGCTGCATCTCGTCTCTGTGATGAGAATGAGCCTGTTTTGTTTGATGAAGCGTAAACCTGATGGTAGAGTTGACAGGTATAAGGCTAGGCTTGTTGCAAAGGGTTATGCATAGGAAAGAGGCATTGATTTTGATGAGACCTTTGCACCTACATGCCATATGACTATTGTTCGGAGCATTTGTGCACTTGCAGCCCATCATGGTTGGAATGTACATCAGTTGGACATTAAAACTGCATTTCTGAATGGTGACTTGCATGAAGAAGTGTCTGTTTTTCAACCCCGTGGCTTTATGTAGAAAGGGCATGAAAACCAGGTGTGCAGGTTAAAGAAGGTATTATATGGTTTAAAGCAAGCACCACGTGCTTGGTATGAGAAGATACATGCCTATTTGATTGAACATGGTTTTGAGAACAGTCCAACTGAAAGCACCTTATATGTTAAGCGTGCTAATGATGTGCTTCTGATCATTGTTGTCTATGTTGATGACATGCTGCTCATTGGTCCCATTGAGAAGCATATTTCTGATTTGCATGCCTCATTTGAGATGTCTGATTTGGAGCATTTGCATCACTATTTGGGCATTCAGTTTATGCAAGTTGATGGTGGAATGGCTTTGTGTCAAACGAAATATATTGACACATTATTGCAGCGTTTTGGCCTTGAAGACTGTAAGCCTATTGCCACTCCTATGGAGACAGGTTTACATTTGAGTCTTCATGATGCTGGAAATGCATTTGATGCGGTTCTCTATTAGCAGGTTGTTGGATGCTTGATTTACTTATGCATTTACTCAGTTTGCTGTCTCACACATGAGCAGGTTTATGCATTGCCCAGGAGTCAAGCATTGGCAGGCAGTTAAGCGCATCTTTTGCTATTTGAGTGGTACTCGGCTACTTGGGTTGCTTTATCCCAAGGGGGGATCACTACTGCCAGATTTGCATGCGTTTTGTGACTCTGATTGGGCTGGTTGCTATGACATTCATGTGTCCACTAGTGGCTTTTGCTTCATGCTTGGTAGCTCATGTATATCTTGGTTGAGCAAGAAGGAGCCTACTATGGCCACTTCCAGTTGTGAGGCTGAGTATAGGGTAGCTTTCACAGCGACTGTTGAGTGTGTGTGGCTCAGACGCCTTATGGATGATTTGGGTGTTGGTCAGACTTCTGCCACCACCATCTTCACTGACAGTTGCGCATTGGCAGTTGCGAGGAACCCTGTGTTCCATGGTCGCACTAAGCACATTTAGGTGCATTATCACTATGTCAGGGAGAGGTTCTTGATGGAGAGTGTTAATCTCCAAAAGAACAAGTTAACCTTGAATTTAGATCACCTCTATATCAAGATTAACTTTAGACTCCACCAAACTTAGAGATCATTCACCAATTTATCAGAAAATTGATTATTCTGAAAAATTCAGCTTCTTCAGAAAAGTCTGTTGCAGATTAATCACTCATTGACTAATCAATCCTGTAAAGTTTTTGATAAAACTTTGCACAACACTTCGCCTTAAGGTTGCGCAACTTTACCAAGTTGAATCTCTCAAAAAGATTGAGTATATACTGAGAAATGTGTGAAACACTTTACCTATGTCTGAAAGAGCTTCTCTGCAATGGCGACTTTGACACCTGCAATTTCTTAGCACTGGTTCTCCCAACTCTGAACCCGTTTGATCAAGATCTTTTAGCCATAGATGGCTTACCTTCCAACTTAGATTTTAAGCCCTCATTTGTGTAAAACTTTACACTGTGGACTGAGCAATGATCATTTCATTGAAGATGAAATGTGCGCCAGATTTTACGACTCTTAGAACATTCTTACATATGAATGTTCCTAATCAAAATTCTCTCAGCTTGATTACAATTAACCTCTCAAATTCTAGCCATAGATAGATTAGCTATGGACTTAGACACGTGCAGAAGGATTTCTCAAAAGATTAAACACAGAAGGAGCAGACTGCTAAACATCGGGCGCAAGTTTCTCGATTTCTTCAGAAAAAATTTACATACAAGTGAGGATGGATGATTCACTCACTTCCAATGTGTCTAATGACACTAATTTCTCTCTCCCTATTCTCTAATCTTCTTCTGCTCTCTTTGCCCGACATTTTCCAACATATTTATATATGAATATATACAAGTGTATGACTAAACAAAGATATAAGTCAGCTAATGTACATATGTGTACATATCTTTGGATTTTCTGAACATGTCCTTCCTTCAACCATCTGTCTTTGTTTTCTTCTTGACTCCTTGACTTCATTCCTCTATAATTCTTCAATTGATGATTGTCATGCACCAACAGCTCCCCCTCAATCATTAATTGAGGTTCTTCTCTATCTTCTTTATTCCAGCCATATCCTTGAATCTTTGTAGTTTTGGTCCATCTAGACTTTTTGTCATCATATCTGCAACTTGATCTTTTGTGGGAGTGTGTATGACTTCAATCTCCTTCTCAATGACCTTCTCTCTCAGAAAATGATACTGTATTTCAATATGCTTAGTTCTAGCATGAAATACAGGATTAGCTGCCAAGTATAATGAACTCATATTGTCTCCACAAATAATAGGAGTACTCTGAATCACATCAAAAACTTTCAAAAGTGTCTTTAGCCATATTACCTCTTTTGCAGCTTCCACCATACCTTTATATTCTGCTTCTGTAGATGACAAAGCAACTGTATGTTGCTTCTTGGAACACCATGAAATCAATTTGTCTCCTACATAGCACAAGTATCCATGTGTTGATCTTCTATCATCCACATTACCTGCCCAATCTGCATCACTATATATCTTCACTCTTGTATCAGAAGTAAATCCATAGTACAACCCTTCTCTGAGTGTACCCTTGATGTACCTAAGTACTCTTTGTCCTGCAATCCAATGTTCCTTTCTAGGACAATGCATAAATTGTGAAAGCACACCAACTGCATATGACAAATCAGGCCTTGTTAATGTAGCATAAATCAAGCTACCAACCAAACTTTGATAGAGTTTCATATCTCTGAATTCTTCTCCTCCAAATCTAGACAATTTATGGTTCACTTCCAAAGGTGTAGGTGCAACCCTGCAATCTTCCATTTTAAATTTGGTTAGCAAATTTTTAAGATACCTTTCTTGGGTCACATATACTCCATGTTGAGTATAAGAGATCTCCATTCCCAAGAAGAATGATAGGTTCCCCAAATCACTGATTTTAAACTCTTTCTCCATCTGCTTCTTGATCATTTGTATTCCCTTATCATCTGTTCCTGTAAGTATTATGTCATCAACATAAATACAAACATAAATGAACCCATCTTCACTTGCTTTGACTAGCAAGCTACTATCTGCCTTTGATGCTTGAAATCCAAGATCATTCAAGAATTTTACAAGCCTATAATTCCAAGCCCTTGGGGCTTGCTTTAACCCATACAAAGCTCTCTTGAGCTTACACACATAGTTTGGACTCACTTGATCTTTGAACCCATCTGGTTGCTCCATGTAGACTTCATCTGAAATGTAACCATTCAAGAAAGCATTTTTTACATCTAATTGAGATAACTTCCAACCTTTGCAAGCAGCAATTGCTATGAGTGTCCTGATGGTTGTCATCTTTGCCACAGGACTATAAGTCTCATCATAGTCCACTCCATATGTCTGTGCATACCCTTTCACAACAAGTCTAGCTTTGTACCTAGACACACTTCCATCTGCAAATCTCTTTGTTTTGTAAACCCACTTACATCCAATGATCTTCTGACTATTAGGTTTAGGAACCAAATCCCATGTTTGATTCTCTATCAATGCATCATACTCCTCTTGCATAGCATCTTCCCAATTCTTTTTCCCTTTGGCCTCTTCATATGTAGAAGGGTCTTCATCTGCTTTTACCAAATAAGCATAATCTTTAGTAGTTAAGAATGAAGTGTCATAGCTATACCTTGTAGGTTGCCATTTGTGTTTAGATGACCTCCTAACTTCTGCACTTCTTGAAGTTTCTGGTTCATCACATTCTGGATCAAACCTTGGCCTCTCTTCAACTTCAACCTGCACTTCATTGTTCTCACTTTCATCAAGTAATTGAATCTTTGCTTTACCTTTTCTTTGATCCACTACTTCTTCATCATCTGCATGTACATTATATTTACCTGCATACCAAGTACCTTGCTCATCAAATGTAACATCCTTGGATACAAGGAATTGCTTTGTGGATGGACTCCACAACCTGTATCCCATTTGCTTATCATCATAACCAATGAATACATACTTTTCTGCCTTAGGTTCCAACTTATGCCTCAATTGAGATGGCACATATGCATATGCCAAGCACCCAAATATTCTGCAATGATCCAAGGTAGGTTTCTTACCCCACCAAGCTTCATATGGTGTCATACCCTGCAAAGCTTTACAAGGCAATCTATTAACCAAATAAGTAGCTGTGTTTACAGCCTCTGCCCACAAATAATTTGGGCAATTCTTCTCTTTCATCATGGACCTTGCAAATTCAACAAGTGTCCTGTTTCTTCTTTCTGCTACCCCATTTTGTTGAGGAGAGTACCTGCAAGTGACTTCTCTCTTTATATCTGCATTCCACAAATAATCATTGAACTCATTTGAAAAATACTCTCCCCCTCCATCTGACCTTAGTCTCTTCAATTTTTGACCTGTAATCCTTTCTGCATATGCATGATAGTGTTTAAATGTATTAAACACTTCTGACTTTTCTTTAATCACATAAATTGTGATCCACCTGGTAGCATCAGCAACATATATGACATAATATCTTGAACCATTTATACTAAAGTCCTTTGAAGGACCCCACACATCTGTATGCACCAATTCAAGTCTTTCTGAATACATAAACCCATGCTTGGAATAGGATTGCTTATGAGCCTTACCTAATTGACATGCCTCACATCTGTATGTCATGTGTTGACCTGCAATGTTAGGCATTCCAAGCACTGAATCATTGTTAATCATTTCTTTGATACCTCTTTCATTAAAGTGTCCAAGTCTTTTGTGCCAAAGATCCAATTCTGACACCTTCTGCTCTCCATATGTGAACATAGCATGTCCAACATTTCCTTGTACCTTCAATGTGAAGAGCCTTCCTTCTTTCTTTCCTGCAATAACTTGTTTATACCCTTGACTAGGGTCTTCCACATAAACTCCATCATTGGTAAACCTTACCTCATAACCTTTTTCCACAATTTGACCTACACTGATCAAATTCTTTGGAATTGTGGGAACATAAAGTACCTTACTCAGAAGAGTGCTCCCATCCTTAGCTTTGACTGAACCAATTGACTTTACCTTATGCTTTGTATTATCACCTGTCTGAACTGTATGATTAATTGCATTATGATCTAGATCAGTCATCAAAGCAATATTTCCACTCAAATGATTACTACATCCTGAATCAATATAAAACACTCTCATGTCCTCATGTGAAGTTTCACATGTATTCATAATGAGAGTCGAGTCCTCCTTTTGATCTGATGCATAGTTGTAGTAGGTGTTATTATAGGATTGACTTTGGAAGTTTCTTCCACCACCTCTTCCAAAAGAATTCCTACCACCTCTACTTCTGAAGTTTCCTCTCTGAAATCTACCACCTCTTGCTCTTTGATTAAAGTTCTGATAATTACCATTGTTTTGATTATTATGCCAACAATCATGAGATAGATGATTGGTCTTACCACATATCCAACAAGCTCTTGCATTCTCTTTGTTGTTTCTACCTCTTCCTCTACTTCTGCCATTTCCTCTTCCTCTTATGAAGTTTGCTTGGTTTGAAGTACCTTCTTCTTCACCTGATTGTTGCTTCCCTTTGTTGGCTTTCTTCTTGTCTTTAGAATACATTGCATGACCTGCACTCTTATCAACATCTCCTTTGACATCATTCTCAAAAGTTAGCATATGACCTAACAATTGATTCAAATCAGGAGTAAAGTGATCTAATGAAAGTTCTGTAGATAAAATGAAAGGCTTCCACTTCTCATCTCCTCTTAGCCCTGTGAGTATTTGTCTTACCAATTTGTCTTCTTCAATATCTTCATCCACTGCACCTAAAGAATCTGCAATGTCCATCTTTGTCACATAATCAGAGATTGATTGTGAGGCCTTCTTCTTGAAGGTAGTAAACTCTGCCCATAGTGAAGCCTTCCTTGATTTGGTTGTATTTTGGAAATGCTCTTCCAAAGCATTCCAAATGTCACATGCACTTTCAAGTCCTCTAATGTGAGGAAGCAAATAGTCATTGACTGCCATGTAGATGATGCTTCTTGCTTGAGCATCCTTCTTCATCCAATTCTTCAAATCTGCAAGCTCCTCCCTAGTTGGAACACTAGGATCTCTGAATTCTGGCTTTTCTTCATCTCCTGTGATGTATCCTATCAGATCTTTGCTCATAAGATGAGCTTCCATCCTCATAGACCATGCAGGATAGTTCTCTCTATCCAACTTTTCAATTTGGAGACTATCTCCCATCTTTACTTCACCTGTAGCTTCAAATCTTTAACCTTTACAGATAATGAATGTACCTTTACTTCGAATGTTGCTCCTTCTGATCCTTTTGATGCTCTTTGTATGTCTTCCTTCAATCTTTCTTCACACTTTAACCTTTTGCACCTTCGAAATGTAAAGTTTTGTATTTCTGCAGTAGTTGGAGTCTCCTTCACTTCAATTTTGACACAACCTGCTCTGATACCACTGATGGAGAGTGTTAATCTCCAAAAGAACAAGTTAACCTTGAATTTAGATCACCTCTATATCAAGATTAACTTTAGACTCCACCAAACTTAGAGATCATTCACCAATTTATCAGAAAATTGATTATTCTGAAAAATTCAACTTCTTCAGAAAAGTCTGCTGCAGATTAATCACTCATTGACTAATCAATCCTGTAAAGTTTTTGATAAAACTTTGCACAACACTTCGCCTTAAGGTTGCGCAACTTTACCAAGTTGAATCTCTCAAAAAGATTGAGTATATACTGAGAAATGTGTGAAACACTTTACCTATGTCTGAAAGAGCTTCTCTGCAATGGCGACTTTGACACCTGCAATTTCTTAGCACTGGTTCTCCCAACTCTGAACCCGTTTGATCAAGATCTTTTAGCCATAGATGGCTTACCTTCCAACTTAGATTTTAAGCCCTCATTTGTGTAAAACTTTACACTGTGGACTGAGCAATGATCATTTCATTGAAGATGAAATGTGCGCCAGATTTTACGACTCTTAGAACATTCTTACATATGAATGTTCCTAATCAAAATTCTCTCAGCCTGATTACAATTAACCTCTCAAATTCTAGCCATAGATAGATTAGCTATGGACTTAGACACGTGCAGAAGGATTTCTCAAAAGATTAAACACAGAAGGAGCAGACTGCTAAACATCGGGCGCAAGTTTCTCGATTTCTTCAGAAAAAATTTACATACAAGTGAGGATGGATGATTCACTCACTTCCAATGTGTCTAATGACACTAATTTCTCTCTCCCTATTCTCTAATCTTCTTCTGCTCTCTTTGCCCGACATTTTCCAACATATTTATATATGAATATATACAAGTGTATGACTAAACAAAGATATAAGTCAGCTAATGTACATATGTGTACATATCTTTGGATTTTCTGAACATGTCCTTCCTTCAACCATCTGTCTTTGTTTTCTTCTTGACTCCTTGACTTCATTCCTCTATAATTCTTCAATTGATGATTGTCATGCACCAACAGTTCTCTGCTGGGGAGATCAGCTAGGCATATGTGCCCACGCAGGAGAACATTGCAGACCTTTTCATGAAGGCTCTGCCTAGGGAGAAGTTTGAAGCTTTCCACAAAGCTTTGGGCTTACTTCCTTTTGTGGAGTGATTTCCACATAGCTTGGCACTTCCTTATACATGAGTGCCAGCTCCTTGTTCACCGCATCACTCGCAAGGGGGATTTGTTGATATATTTAGGTAGTGATGTGTGTGAACACACTAGGACCGCCGGGGCACTTTTTTCCCTCTTTAAGAGGTTTTTTTCCCTTGGCTTGTATATACACCTATTGTCCTAATGGGCTACTTATCTTTGTACATTCTCTGGTAATACATTCAGTATTGTGTGTTGTGCTCTCAAAATCATCATAAGAGTTTTTGGTCACTTGGCTATAAACGAGACAAGGGAGGACACTCAAGAATAGAAAAAGAAGGTGTGGAAGTCCCCTTGTAGCTAGTTCATTTGGTTTGATTCATTTCGTTCAGTTCACTCTCATAGAGTATGTCCATCCATATACCCATTTCTGGGTAGTCTACTTGTGAGAGTCATATCTCTCAATATATGTATCCAATTTTAGAGTTTAAACATTTTTTGGAAAGCTTATCTCAATTAATTCCTTTGTCTACAACAGTTTTATCGAATTCTTTATGCTCTATGAGTTATTTAGTTTTTAGGTAAGTCTAGTTTTTAGCTTAATTGAGTGGATAGGTAGCCTGTTTTGAGGTAAAGAGTTGCCAACCCAAAACTACTCCAAATTGAGTTTTTGATAGCTCATTGGAAAGCTATAAGTGTCTGAATTGAGTGAGCAAAGTTTCAAGTTCATTGCATTTCTCAGTTGGTACGAGTTGACATTTGAAGGTTCAGCTGTTGGCAAAAGTCTTGATCCTGAGAAGGTCTTCTACACTTTCCACTGCGAATAGGAGAGGAATTCTCCAACAATTGGTATCAGAGCATTGGAGTTTGAAGAGGCAAAGCATTGGAACTGAAGTGAAGCAAAGGAGAAGCTACAAATCAAGGGGGAGCTTCGTAAATTCAAGGAAGAGTGGCACAACATACTTGAGGTAAACTTCAATCTTAGAAGTTTTCAATGGCTGATTTAGGACAACAAGTTGAGAAGTTAGACAAAGATAATTTTCAATATTGGAGGTATAGAATGACAAATTACCTTAAAGATAAAGGTTTATGGAGTCCAGTTAGTGGAGATGATCCACAACCGGTGGACCTTGAAGATCCCAACATTACTCCGGCACAAAGGAGACAATTTGCTGATTGGGAAGAGAGGAATCGAAGGGTGATGTTCCTCATCTCACAAACATTCTTTATAGAGACCCGCTACCAACATTCGATGAGATTATACCAAATCTTGTGGTTGAAGAGGTTGCTCAACAAGGAGAAGGCAACAAAGGTAAGGACAACCATAGTCAAATGTTATATGCAAGACGAGGTAGAGGAAGGAACTCAAGAGGAGGCTCGAGAGGAAGACAAAGAAGCTACAACAACACAAATTTCAGCCAACACAACTCGGAGGATAACAAAGTACAACTCAAATGACAACACACATGGAAGAGGTCGAGGAAGAAATAGAGGAAGAGGTCGAGGTTCATACAATTCTCATAAAGGTATAACGTGTTATCATTGTGGTAAACTAGGACATTATGTAAATGATTGTTGGCAAAAGAATGGAAGGCTGAACGGAGGCAACCAAAAGAGCCAAAATAACTATGCGAGTACATCAAGTGAAGGAGACAAGCAAACCATGCTTGCCATGAAGCATGAGTACAACAACCCAAGAAGTGATGATAAAAAATGGTTTATAGATTCAGGTTGCATCAACCATATGATGTGCCAAGGAGATCTATTCACAAAGTTACAAGCTCCAAGTGGAAAAGGATGTGTGGAGACCGGGGATGAAACTCAACACGCAATTGAGCATGTTGGAGACATCAAGCTTGGAGACAAGAAGGTATTGGATGATGTTCTTCATGTTCCTACTATTGCAAAGAATTTGATTTCAGTAGGACAAATGGTAGAGAAAGGATATCATGTTATCTTCAATGAAAAAGGCTGCTTTATAAAGAATCCAAAAGAAGGATTCAAGGTCATTGCTCAAGGAAGGAAAGAAGGAAGGATGTTCACTTTGGACATTCAACAACCATATGGAAAGGTGATGTATATTCAGTTTGGAAACAAGAGGATCGCTGAAATCGATTTGTGGCACAAAAGATTTGGACATATCAACATTCCCAAGCTCAAGGACATGAGCAACCATGAAGTGGTAAGAGGTCTTCCAAGATTCAATGATGTTGGACTACATGAGTTTTGTGAAGCATGCCAACTAGGAAAGCAAACTCCACAACCATTCACGAAGAGCAACTATGTGGCAAGGAATGTCCTCGACTTGATACATACGGATGTGTGGGGATCATCACAACAACCATGAGTGGCTGGTAATAGATATTTTGTCACTTTTATTGATGATCATTCAAGAAAACTATGGATGTTTTGCATAAAACAAAAATCAGATGTGTTCTCCATGTTCAAGAGATTTAAAGCACAGGTAGAAAGGAAACAGGACGTTACATAAAGACCTTGAGGTCCGATGGAGGAGGAGAATATTTCTCCAAATAATTTTCAGATTTTCTTTATGAAAATGGCATCAAACGATAATTTACATGTAGGTACACGCCTCAACAAAATGGAATAGCTGAAAGGAAAAATAGACATATCACAGAAGTTGCAAGGTGCATGCTCAACGAGATGAAGGTGCCACTAAACTATTGGGGTGAAGCAGCTAGTATGGCTGTTTATTTGATGAACAAGTGCACAACAGCTGGACTGCATAATCTAACTCCCGAGGAGGTTTATTCCGGAAAGAAACCTGATCTTACACATCTCAAAGTTTTTGGATGTGTGTGTTATGTTCAGATCCCTCAAGAACTAAGGACAAGATGGAGGCAAAGTCAGAAAAATATATTTTCATTGGATATTCATTGGAGCAAAAGGGAAACAGGTGCTACAATCCGGTGACAACGGAGCTACGAGTCTGGTATTTGATGAGCTAAGACCATGGTTTGGAGACAAAGGGAAAGAGAAAATTCTTGAAGAAGATTGGGAAGATGATGGAGGTGTTGTCCAAGAAGAATTTCAGCAAACAAGCACTGAAATGTCAGGTCCAAAAGCTTTTACAGCACTTGGAGAAAACTCAACATGGAAGGGGAGACTAAGGAGTCATTCCTCATCACCAACATCAGGTTATGAAAGATTTGAAGCTGAAAGTGCTGCCTAAAAAATAGTGATTCAAATGCAAGTGAAGAAGAGTATGAAGAGGTGATTACACCAAAGGTAAAGCTGAACCAGTTGAAGAAGCAATATTCAAAAGGAAATGAAAGGAGGTCTTTGAGAGCAAGGTATCCAATTCAAAGGCTGAGCTATGATAGTTTTATTGCAAAGCATTTTGCATATATGACATAGGTGGTCAAAGACAAAGAACCGGATGCCTATGAAGAAGCATGTACACAAAAATAATGGCAAAAAGCTATGCAAGAAGAAATAAAAGCTCTCAAGGACAATCACACATGGGAGCTAGTTCCAAAGGCTGAAGGTATGAAGATTGTGCCAAATAAATGGGTGTTTAAAATAAAGAGAAATGCTGATGGTTCTCTAGCTAGGCATAAAGCTAGACTAGTAGCAAAAGGATTCAAGCAAACTCACGACATCGACTATGAAGAGACTTTCAGCCCGGTTGCAAAGATGGGAACAATTAGAACCTTGATTGCAGTGAGTGCAACAAGGAGATGGCCATTGTACCAACTTGACATAAAAAATGCTTTCCTCAATGGTGAACTTCAAGAAGAGGTATACATGAGTCAACCGATTGGATTTGAAGATAAAAAGCATCCAGATTTTGTTTGTAGATTGAAGAAAGCTTTGTATGGGCTGAAGCAAGCACCACGTGCTTGGAATCAAAGAGTGGTCGAGTAACTCACAAGGTGTGGGTATAGTCCAAGTAATGCAGATCCCTCTCTCTACATGAAGAAAGAAGAAGGCAAGCAGGTATATATTTGCATATATGTTGAAGATCTCATCATAACAGGAAGTAATGTTACACGAATACAAGAGATAAAAAGAAAACTCGGTAAGGAGTTTAAAATTTCAGATCTTGGTGAGCTAAAATACTTTTTAGGCATTGAGATAGTCTATGGGAAAGATGGCATTTACTTGATGCAAAGAAAGTACCTGTTGGATGTTCTTTTCAGATTTGGAATGAGTGAATGCAAACCACTCACTCAACCTATGGACACAAATGTGAAGCTAAGCTCAAATGATGGAGAGAAGTTACATGATGTAACTACATACAGGAGTATTATAGGTTCATTGATCTATGCTACGATCACAAGACCAGATTTGTGTTATATTGTTGGAGTTCTTTCTCAATTTATGCAAGCTGCAACAAGTGAACATTTAAATTCAGCCAAACGAGTGCTAAGATATGTGAAGCACATCATCAATCATGCATTGTTTTATAGTTATGATGAAGAATTGCAGGTAAAGGGCTCCAGTGATGCTGATTGGGCTGGTTCAAAGGAAGATAGAAGATCTACTTCAGGTTATGTGTTCATGATAGGTAGCAAACCTATCACATGGAGCTCAAAGAAGCAACCTACTGTTGCACTATCATCTACAGAAGCTGAATATAGAGGTTTAGCCTTTGCAACTTGTGAAGCTATGTGGATTAATAAGCTCTTGGCTGATCTTGATGTGCAGGTGGAGACCATTCCAATTTATGGTGACAACATGTCAAGCATTCACTTGACAAACAATCCAATGTTTCATGCACAAAGCAAGCACATAAAAGTGCATTATCATTATGTTTGAGAAAAAGTTTTGAGCAAGGATGTGGATATAAAATTCATTGGAACTAATGACCAGGATGCTTCTAATGACTAGGTTGTAGACATGTTTACAAAGTCCTTAGATGCTTCTAAGCTAAAGAGGTTCAAGGATGACATCAACTTGTAGGATATGGCTGAAGGTGCAAGCTCACATGTGAGCTTGAGGGGGAGTGCTAAAAATAAAGAAGTAAGCTCGTATATATTTTTGCAAAAAGGATTTTCTTCAAGTAGAAGGAAAGTACAAAAATGAAAAATGGAAGCATTTACTTCAGCAAGTAGTGGAGGCCAAAAGAGAATCAATCAAAAGAGAATCAAATCCAAAAACTGAACTGTAAGAGGAGTGGTTGTCCAAAGTAGTGGAGAAGTTATGGAGAAGAGCTCTCAAACTCATCATGAGAGTTTTTGGTCACTTGGCTATAAAAGAGGCAAGGGAGGACACTCAAGAATAGATGAAGAAGGCGTGGAAGTCCCCTTGTAGCTAGTTCATTTGGTTTGAGTCATTTCGTTCAGTTTACTCTCATAGAGTATGTCCAGCCACATACCCATTTTTGGGTTGTCTACTTGTGAGAGTCATATCTCTCAATATATGTATCCAATTCTAGAGTTTAAACATTTTCTGGAAAGCTTATCTCAATTAATTCCTCTCTCTAGAACAGTTTTATCCAATTCTTTATGCTCTATGAGTTATTTAGTTTTTAGTGAAGTCCATTTTTGAGCTTAACTGAGTGGATAGGTAGCCTATTTTGAGGCAAAGAGTTGCCAATCCAAAACTACTCCAAAAAATTGAGTGTTTGATAGCTCATTGGAAAGCTATAAGTGTCTAGTTTGAGTAACCAAAGTTTCAAGTTCATTGAATTTCTCAGTTGGTACGAGTTTTCATTTGAACGTTCATCTGTTGGCAAAAGTCTTGATCCTGAGAAGGACTTCTACACTTTCCACTGCGAATAGGAGAGGAATTCTCCAACAAGGTATAGGGAAAGCATTCATAATGGTTACATAGATTCTGACTATGCTGGTTGTGTAGACAATCATAAATCTACATCAGGGTACATTTTTCATTTTGCTGGAGGTGCTATCTCTTGGAGATCTGGTCTTCAAGAATGTACAACTATTTCCACCATAGAAGTAGAGTATGTTGCAGCAAGTGAGGCATGTAAGGAAGCATTGTGGCTTTCTTGTCTTGCTTGTGAGATGGAGTTACCTCAACATGTATCGCATTTGCTCAGTGATAGTTAGAGTGCCATTGTGTTGGCTAAGAGTCCGGTCTATCATGCAAAGACCAAGCAAATTGAGGTGAGGTATCACTTCATTAGAGATTTCTTAGCCACTGAGCGCATTATTCTTGAGAAGGTTCACACTCGAGATAATGCTGCAGATGCTTTGACTAAAGCTCTACCACAGGATAGCTTTCAACACTGTTGTCACTTGATGGGGGTTACTTGATTCATGATCTTATATAGTCACTTGTATACTGTGTAACATGCCCATAAGGTGGGAGGTATAGTTTGTATACTTACACTCATGTATTGTTTATCATTCTTTATTTTTCTCCCATAGTTACTTTGTCCACATTGGCCTCTAGTGGGAGATTGTTACCATTAGTGTCCATGTGAAAGGCCAAATGGCCATCAGAGACTTCTTTGTATATGTTCTTTAATAAAGCATATAGTGGCCTAGTCAGTTATAGACTGTAAGTTCGATCGCATTTGTAAGACCTAAGAAGTCTGTCTTCGTGCTCCCTGGGTACTGTGTTTTTCTACGTATTGTGCAGTCTTTGTGCAGAGTACTATGTGCGGCCTTAGGAGCTCGGTTTTCTACTCCAAGGATATCATCGTGGAGCTCTCGAGAGGGAGAGCACATTGTGGTGCAATCGCCATTGAAATACTTCAAAGTTGTGCCATGACATTCCCCTAAAGGCAAGTCTTTAGTCTCAAATTGCATAGCAAATGTAGGGATCTTCCTTATGCTATGTTTAACTTTTGTGTTGTACTCATCCATGATCATAAAGTATGGCATGTACTTAATCTCATTGATAGAGAAATATTTACAAGGTGCAAGCTCCTCAAAATAAGTCGACTTTAGATTAGATTCCTCAATACTTACCATTGCTTGCACATGTGTTGAGTGTGTGTGGCCTTATTCCTCTATAGGTTTCATCCATCATCTAGGTGTGGTAGCTTGAATGTCTCCTGACCTTCATCGGTAACACGACCTCCCGTGGCTATTTGAGGTTGTATTATTCTTCATTAGAATCTTCCACTAGTGTTTGAACTAGTTCCTCAAGTTCAAGAATGTTTGGTGGAGATGCAAGTTTTTCTAATGACAGTCTCGAAGCTAACTCATATTTCATTTCTTCTACCTAGCGACAAAGATCGTCCAACTCTGCAAGTGCCCCTTAGGGAGGATGGACGTCACTCGTTCTTCAAATTTGGTTGCACGGATGGCTACACGTGTCTCTTGCAATGTTGTAAATTCCTTAGATAATTTTTTGTGAGCATCCAAGAGATTACTATAGTCTTCTAGAATAATTTTGGTGCTTTCGGGTGCCACCATCTAAAAGCAAGATAGGATGAGTAGGACACGTGGTGTATCTAAAGCAGCTTCAATTTTTTTTTGTTCTATATTTGTAAGTGTTGGTTCTTTTCTTTAGTAGCAGCTAGATGTTTTCTTGCTAATCCCATATTCCTTTTTATTCGTGCATTTTGATGCATTTGTGTGCAAAGTAATTCTTTCATCTCTTCTATCGTGCTCTTATTTTGGGCCTCTAACTATAATTCTAAAGCATTGTGTGCTTCTTTCAACTGAGTATATCTTGCATTTGGAGAGGCATTTTCAACCATGAATGAATTAAGTTGTGATTGCAAGCTAAGCAAGTGTTCTTGCAATTGAGTATGGCTTCAATGTCCTAAAGTAGCAGATTCCTCTCTTAGCTAATTCATACATGTGAACATTTGTTGTAATGCGGTACCTACAATGGATGACGTATATAAATGATTCACTCTAATGGATGTAGTGAGATAATAAAGTGATACAAAGAGGAGGGAATGGGGCATGGAGAGTGTGGATGCAAACATGAAAACACTAGTGAGTGGCTATGAAGTTAGTGGTGGGGGGATCGTGGATGGTGGTATCAAGGGCGGGGGAGGTGCCATAGTGGAGGGTGCATGAAATGGTGCAAAGAAGGTTTGTGTTAATGGGTGGATGGGTGGTTCAATTCGGGCTAGAAAAAGACAAGTAGGGGGGTGGATTAGAGGTGCTAGTGTGATTTGGATACATGGTGGAAAGGGGGCTATAGTGAGTGGAATAGGGGGGATGGCGATTGGAGTAGTGGTGGTTAGTGCATGGATTTTCTATTGGAACACAAGGTCTTATGCCAATTGTTCAATAGTTTTGTTCAAAAATGGGGTGGGGATACTATAAGTACATGGAAGCATAGTGGTGTTTGTGGAGTGGTTTTGAAGACTGATTGGAGTTCTTGTGATATGGGGATTCTAGAAGAAATGGGTGTAATGGGGGGTTGGCCTAAGATATTTTTTCGATGGGGGGAATTGGTGGGGGTGTGTGACAATGGAGTTTGGATCTTCTAGATACATTTGTGGCTGAAACCTAGATTGCTTGTCCTTGGAAACACTATGCATGTACTCCTCTTGGGTCATATTTGGTTGGTGGGTGATTAATGAGTAAGTTGAGGGCTTGAAGGACTCACAGTTCTTGTGTCAAATTCTAGATGGTCTCAATGAACAGTGCATCGAACCCACTTTGTTCTAGCTCTTGTTGTAAACGGGTGTGGCTTTGTTCTTCATTAAGTTCTCATCTAATGCATGATGCTTCCATGTTAGCATGTAATCTCGACAATGCTACAATATAAGTGGATCTATCAGGTTCTTGCTCATACTCTATGTGTTGTTTCTCATCATGTTTGTCTAACTAACGACCAACTACTTAGTAATAGCTAATTGGTTACACGCTAGTTATTAATAGCTAATTACTAACCAGTAACCCAAAATCAGCAACTTAGTAATAGCCAAGTAGTAACAAGCTAATTAGTAATAGATAATTACTAACAAGTAACTAAGAACCAACTACTTAGTAATAGTTAACTAGTAACAAGCTAATTAGTAATAGCTAATTACAAACGACTAACCAAGAACTAGCTACTTAGTAATATATAGTTAGTAACAAGCTAATTAGTAATAGCTAAAAGTAAAAACTAAGTAAGAACCAACCACTTAATAATAGCTAATTGGTAACAAGCTAATTAGTAATGCCTAATTAGTAATAACTAATTACAAAAAACTAAGCAAGGAATAGTTACTTAGTAATAACCAGCTATTAACAAGCTAGATATTAATAGCTAATTACTAATAACGAACTAAGAACCATCTACTTAGTAATAGCTAACTATACAAGATAACAACTTGTAACAACTAACCAAGAACCAACTACTTAGTAATGACAAACTGGTAACAAGCTAATGAATGACTACTAATAGCCACTTGTTTGTGTAATGTAGATGGAGCTATTTTTATGATTTAAACAATGCCATCCAATGATAAGTATCCAGCTTCGAAAGTTTGAATCATTGAAGCCATATTTTGTTAAGAGATTGAAAGATAGATTCACATATTGCTGCATTTATCACATTCAAATGTCATACCTTAAGGATGGAATCAATCTCTTGTGTCAATCAGGCTGTGTCGTGCATATCTATCTTTGTAATTATGATTGTTCTATTTTTCAAATAGGGAAGACATCAAGGTGCAATGCTTCAACAACTACATTTCAATATAGAGAGTATTCTTTGTCCATCTCAAAATGATACCATATTCCACCAGTACAAATGTGTCATGGGTGAGTGCTCTGATTACAGAGTACGACATTTTAAATGGTGTCTGAGAGAGACTAGCATTGAGGAATATCATATTCTTGTAAAGATCTTTGAAGATGTTGAGCCAATGTATGAAGGACAAGTTCGTAAAAAGAATGAATTGATAAAGCGGGAGGTGAGTCTTAAAATTGTAACAGGATTATTTGAGAAACTCTAAAATGATTTATCAAGCATAAATTCTTCTATTTATGGCAAGCAATCCAATTTAAGATGTGTGTCTGTGAATTCCCAAGCGATATTGTGGTCTCAGTATTTGATTTTGTAGAAAACTATAGATTTCATGAGCAAAATGAAATACAATCTATGAATTGGTGGTCTGTACAGATAACTATTTTTGTGCATATCACATATTTTCATTTGGAGGGCATTCCTAAAAAGGTAATCCACTTCTTCATATATGATGACAAGAAGCATGACACCGTTTTGTGCAACATTGTCTTTAATTACATTGGCAATAGTTGAGAGAACTAGACCTTGTCTTAAGCCAACATTGGGTATGGTCAGATGGTGCAACTTCTCAATTTAAAGCTAAATGTCCTTCATACGAAGATATTCATGGCCAACAGGCATGACTATGATATGGAACGTCTTTGAGTCACAATGTGGGAAGGGAGAACATGATGGTGCAGGTGCAGTTGTGAAAAGGGCGCTAACCCATGAACAACTTAAACCTAACGGTGCAATGTTGAAGTGTGATGTAGATGTTGTGGAATTTCTCAGGGGACATTTGTCATGGTCAAAAGGGAGACATGCCACACGAGTCTTCTAGGAAGTGAAGATTGACAAAGTGAAGAGGGAGAAGGCTTGGGATTGTAAGGGGATATCTCAAGGTTCGATCCTTGCATTCGATTTGTAGCTATTCAAGGCTAGATGGACATTGCATTAGTGTCAGAGAACTAACATGTTATTGCTATCATTATATCCAGGGTGAGTGGAAAAGATGCATCAACAAATGCCATGTTAAGAATTGGGCATATGAGGCTTTGACTCCTATCAATGAATGAGATGAAGCACAAGACTCATACTTTTCCAATTTTTACATTTGAAACTATCTATGAGATGCATTGGTAGTGGATGACAACTTTGTAGTCAATGTAGAAGAGGACAATGATGAAGGTGCAGGTTTCCATTTATTAAAGTGCACACAAGGTAAATAGTTCACTCTGAAGAGTGTAATGGATGCTTGGAACAACTTGACAGCTTCAAGAACATATTATGCGGTGGGTTTTTTTATGAGAGACTATAAGAAAATGTCTACACGTTGTTAGAAACAAGACCACTAGCTTATATGTATTCCCATCTTGTAAGATGCATTAAGATACCCATGTCACAAGTCCACGATTGTATAGACATGTTTACCATTAATGGTGATGTCTATGAGGCTGTTTACAATAGTATGCCCTAGAATTTGTAATACCCATGTGATGATGGACAACGTTTTTGTTTGGCACTATGTAGTACATGAATTGACTACTAGATAATTATAAACTAGTTTCTTAACTAACCATTTCTATGCTGAGAAGTTCAATCAAGTGGTGGAGTGCTTATTTCTATATGGTGAGGGCTTGCCCCTAGCATAGTTTGTAACTCCTCTTATTAATATTCAATTTGTTTGTTCTTTCAAATAAAAGTGTGGTGCCTCATCCCCCTCGAAACAAAACACGCACCCCTGAAATAGATGAAAATTGATGGTTGTAAAGGTTTTTTCTTTAAATCCAATGATCAGAGTAATTTAGTCAAGAGGGTGGAAGCATGAGTTTGGAAGAAAATACCACCCATAGACTTAAAATAGTTAACATGTAAATACCTAACAGTTGAATGATATAGCTAACAATTGGATCAACATAGTTAACAATCTTTTTGAAATCAAAGTATTTAACATAAGTCTATAATAATGATTGTACACAATGTTTTGTTATCCATATACTTAGTGTTTTTGTCTATGATATCAACTATGCTCTTGATGTATTCCATGATATATAGCTAAACTCTCTTCATCAAGAGGAATAGCTCTATAAATAATGACTGCATACTCGTTACAATTTGGGGCTATTAACCATTTCCAAATTTTCCCACAAAGAGTTTCTGATAGATAGCTACCTCTTTCATTGATTGTCAACTTTCGTAGCATGAGACAACATTTTCTAATGTTGTAAAATAACCTGTAAGTAGTAGTATCAACTATTAATGTATTCCTAGGCCCATACTTTACATTCTTGTCCCAAAAATGAGCCAGTCTCTTGAAATGGATTGCAAAATTCCATAAACATTGATCCTTCCTCCAAATACCCATAAATTTCTTCCTAAACTTTCCGAAGATTGTATCAATATATTTTTTGACCTTGTATAGATCATAAAAACTCCAAATCCAAACATTGAAATGTTCAAGGCACCATCATAGAAAAGGCTTACTATCAAGAAAATCCTGGTTACTTTGGATGTTCATAAATACATCAACTTCCAGAATCACAGCCCTAGGCTATAAATCCTTGTGAACAGGTTTCAATTCTTGTATATCCTCCTCTGGTAGGCCATGTCTAATCTTTGGGGGATCGCTTTCTATCTCAATAAGTTCAGGTTCTGTTAGCACATGATCCAACCTCTTTCATTTTTCTGACTTGCTTGGTACTTGTTCAAGCTCTTGATTCTCTTGTGCTATAAACACTAGAATAGGATTAGTTTGACTTGAAACTGATAGTTTCTACTCAACTTATGTTGCAATAGGATCTGTTTGAGTTGAAATAGGACATGTTTGAGTTGAATTAGGATCACTTTGAGTTGAAATTGATACTTTTTTCTCAACTTCTATTGCAATAGGATCAATTTAAGTTTAAATAGGACATGTTCAAGTTGAAATAGGATCAATTTGAGTTGAAAATGATACTTTTTTCTCAACTTCTATTGCAGTCTAACATTTACTTGTTGAGGATGGAGCACTATCTTTTGCGGCAGCTGTGGATGGAACTTTGTTCTTTATCTGACCTATAAGCCAAAGATCAATGACATTGTTAATCTATCAAAAATTGTACATAGGTCTATAATATGAGCATGGAAGAGAAAATATGCATTCTTCATCCAACCTAAAGCCAAACATCGTTACAATCAATGACACAGTTGAGCTATCAAATATGTACAAGGTATATAATATGAAGCAGAGACAAAAAAATATTTTAATAACATCGATACAAAATAGGCTAATTACAAAATGCAATGATACCTAATAGATTTGGATGATGCCACACATGGGATAATACCCATTACAAAGGAGAATGATGTAAGAGGGTGAACACTAGTACTGTGCTTTGAAAAGATCCTCTATATCATGTACAATGCCTCCATTGAGGTGTGACTGATTAGTCTATCACCTTGTAATTGGGGGAAAATGGCTTGGCTTCTTCTATCGTTTCATAGGTGCTTGCAAATGTCTTACTATCAAAGTCAATTCGTATGGACTTCACATCATGCATGTGGTCAATTGTACAAGGATTGACATTGACATCCATTGTAGACTGGGTTTGGAGGAATGATGGAATATTGTCTCTCTCTTTTGATGTTGAAGATTGGGAATAAGTCTTACTTTCACCAGATGGTGTATATCCAACATTCTCACTTGTCCCAAGATCTGTATTGTATGCAGCATCAGCAGTGTTGGTAATTGTTTGGATTAAGATACGAGCAATTGCTTGGCACAATGAAACCAGCCAGATTAGTGTTATTACTAACAACTATCAAAGAATGAGCTACTTAGTAATAGCTAATTATTCACAAGATAATTAGTAATAACTAATTACTAACAACTAACCAAGAACTAGCTACTTAGGAATAGCTAATTAGTCACAAGCTAATTATTACTAGCTAATTAGTAATAGCTAATTTATAATAGCTAACTCATAATAGCTAATTTGTAATAGCTAATTAACAATAGTTGATAAATACCTAATTATTAATAGCTAGTTTTTAATAGCTAGCTTGTAATAGCTAGTTAGTAATAGCTAATTAGTAATAGCTAATTAATAATAGCTAGTTAATAATAAGTAATTAATAATAGCTAATTCATAATAGCTAATTAGTAATAGCTAATTAGTAATAACTAACTAGTAATAGCTAATTATTAATAGCTAATTTGTACTAGCTAATTAGTAATAGCTTATTTATAATAGATAATTAGTAATAGATAATTGAAAGAACTTGGAGAAGCTTGTCGAAGGTAGAAAAGTGCATTTCCAAGCGTTGAAGTTTGGTCAAGCCAACTGGCACAAGACCAGCCCTTGAGCTTATGGAGAGTCAAAAAGACCTTATAGGCATGCGATAAGTGCAAAAAAACACACTATGTACTTTGGAGCATCAAGGAGAATGAGTTGATACAAAACAGATAGGTTCGCGGGTCGACTAGCTCAAAAAACTTACTATCTATGGAAGAGACAATGAATTTCAAATGCCCATAGTGACCAACATGATTACAATTAGAAAAAATCCTTTTATGGGAGTGATACAAAAAGGGTTGATTGTATGGAATCCACAAAAGTATAAGGAATAAGCAAAATATGCTATAGGAATGAATGCGACATTCACCGGTGGTACTTCCTATTTTTCAAGAATATGCAGAGATTGACCTCGAGACAGAAAAACTGAGATTTCTCCCAATCTACTGAACCACATGCTGTGAAACTTTATAGGCATAAACTAGAAATTTATAGCTTTCCAATGCATCATCTTGGACTCAATTTGGAGCTCTGGAGAGAGAGCAGCAACCTCTGCAAGATTACTATTGGTGAAGAAGATGATGTACAGAATTGAAGGAGCAAGACAATGATGGTCACAAGTGTATGTATATTGCTTCCATGTAATGTACAAGTGATTTCAATTCCTTATATGGCCTCTAGGAGTGTTCCACAACTTTTACAAGTTGAATTTGAATTCAAATGAAGGTGGGAATGGTTGTTGGAGGGAATCAATTCACTTTCCTACAATCTAGGAAAAGTGAAGATCTAGTTTGATCTACTTTTAGGTGATTGATTGCTTGATTGAATGCAACTTCAACCACCACAAATTCATGAGATTTGGGCTCTATCTTTCTACCTTTAGATGTTTAAAGCTCAAGGCTTTTACAACGGTAAATGAGCCATCAAAAATCTCTCAAAAAAATACAATAAATGAGCATATGAAAAAGAACTCTCCAACGGATATTCTTTCGACGCGATAGCCTTTGATGTAGATCAAATCCACCTCAAGCCTAGTGTAAGCTTGATGTTCCAACAGCTCCCCCTCAAGCTAAAGTATGCTTGAGTCTTCATTCTCTGATAGGTTGAATACCTGCCATAGCTTTGAATCTACAAAGCTTTATTCCATCAAGTGCCTTCGTCATCATATGTGCTACTTGCTTTTCAGTAGGAACAAAAGAAATATCAATCTCCTTTGCAATGAGCTTCTCCCTGACGAAGTGGTAATGGACTTCTATGTGCTTTCGCATGGAAAATAGGATTTGCCGCTAGATGCATGGAACTTACATTATCTCCAAATATGCGAGGTTTGGAACTCACAAGTCCCAAATCTGTATACAATGCTTTTAACCATATTGCCTCTTGAGTTGCTATGGTCAAGCCTCTGTACTCCGCTTCAGTTGAGGATAAAGCAAATGTTGGTTGCTTCTTGGAACTCCATGACACTAGCTTCGAACCTGCAAATGCTAAGTAACCAGATGTACTCTTTCTATCATCTTTAGCTCCTGTCCAATCTGCATCTGAATAGATTTTGATATCCAAATCTGAAGAGTAAGGATAGAATATACCTTTGTTGATCGTACCTTTGAGATACTTAAGTACTCTCTTAGCTGCATCCATGTGTGGTCTTCTCGGTGAGGGCATGAACTAACTAAGCACTCCCACACTATATGAGATGTCTGCCCTTGTATGAGTAGCATATATCAAGCTACCTACCAAGCTTTGATAATCTTTAATGTCTTCAATTTTCTCACCTTCATAAACACTAAGTTTATGATTCATCTCCAAAGGTGTAGCTGCAAGTTTAGTGTTCTCCATTTTGAACTTGAGAAGAAGATCCTGAATATATCTTCTTTGAGTCAAATACATTCCTTCATCTGTATATATCACCTGCATACGTAGGAAATATGTGAGCTCACCTAGGTCACTGATTTTGAACTCCTCTTGCATGTGTCTCTTGATCCTTTGAATGCCATTTACATCATCACCTATCACAATAATATCATCTACATATACACATAGATAGATAACCTCATTGTGATCCCTTTTGATGAATAGAGAAGGATCTGAGCTGCTAGCTTTGAACCCTTGATCTTGAAAATATGTAACCAACCTGTAATTCCAAGCTCTAGGAGCTTATTTCAATCCATACAATGCTTTCTTAAGTCTGCAAACATAAGATGGATGATTAGGGTTTTCAAAACCTGGTGGTTGTGACATGTATACCTCTTCACTTATCCAACCATCTAAGAATGCATTTTTCACATCAAGTTGGAGGACTCTCCAATTCCTTGCAGCAGCTACACTTATCAATGTCCTGATTGTAGTCATCTTTGCAACTGGTGAGAATGTTTCCTCATAGTCTATACCAAGAGTTTGTGAGCATCCTTTGGCAACTAATCTTGCCTTGTACCTGCAAACTGATTCATCTGAATTTCTTTTAACTTTATATACCCATCTGCAACCAATTACCTTTTGATTTGGCGACATTGGAACCAAATCCCAAGTGTCCATTTCCTTCAATGCATCTATCTCTTCGTTCATGGCTTTTTCCCAATTAGGGTTTCCTTTTGCCTCTTCATAGGTTGAGGGTTCCTCTAAAATAGAGTCTTTTGCCAAGTAGATTGAATGCTTCGTAACGAATGTGGAATCATATCCATACCTTTCTGGTTGTTTCTTCTATCTTGCTGATCTTCTAGGTGCTTGTTTGGAGCATCTCCAACCGCTTGCACCTTTGCTTTGCCTCTTGACTTCCATAGCTTGTAATCCTTTTCTCTTTCATCTTGGTCATCGTCTGTATCGCTTCGTGGATCCTGGACCTGTGTATCACGCTTGCTTCCTAATTGATGAGAATCAGAATCAAGATCATATGGTAGTGTTACCTTTTGTTTGTCTTCATCATACCAAGACCTATGTTCTTCAAACACAACATCTCTACTTGTAGTGAATTGCTTGTTAGAAGGATTGAAGAACCTGTAACCCATCTGAGTTGAATCATATCCAATAAACACTGCCTTTGTTGCCCTTTCATCTAGCTTACCTCTTATTTGTGATGGTACATGAACATAAGCTAAACAACCAAAAACATTGCAATGTCCAAGACTAGGTTTTCTTCCATGCCATGCTTCATAAGGAGTCATACCTTGAAGTGATTTGGATGGTAGTCTATTGACAAGGTACACAGCAGTTGAAATAGCTTCTACCCATAGATAATGTGGCAACTTCTTCTCTTCAAGCATTGTTCGGGCTGATCCAACCAATGTCTTGTTTCTCCTCTCTGCAATTCCATTTAGTTGAGGAGAGTACCTAGTAGTCACTTCCCTTTTGATACCTTTGTCCTCCAAGAACTCATCAAACTCTTTGGAGAAGTATTCTTCCCCTCCATCAGATCTGAGCTTCTTTAGTGATCTACCTGTATGATTCTCCACATGTGCAAGATACTTCTTGAAGCAATCAAACACTTCATTCTTACTCTTGATAAAGTATAGAACAGTATATCTACTATGGTCGTCAATAAATGATACGTAATACCTTGATCCTACCAATGAAGCTTCTTGACTTGGTCCCCATACATCTGTATGTACTAAGTCCAATAAGTTGTTGTGGATGTAGCCTTTGTGGTTGAATGATTGTCTTTGTGCCTTCCCAATCTGACATGCATCACACATGTTGATCATGTGTTGCTTTGATATGTTCAGCAGTCCTAGAACACTTTGATCCCTGCATATATCCTTCAAGGTTCTTTTATTCACATGAGCAAGTCTCTTATGCCACACTTCAAGCTCACTTAGGGTTTAAGACCCAACGTTGAATAGAGCTATGTTCCTGGTTTCTCCTACTTCAAAAGTAAAGAGCCTACCATAATTCTCACCTCGGGCTATCTTCTTGAAGCCTTGACATGGATCTTCCACAAAAGCTCCATGTTGGGTGAACCTATCTTGCAAGCCTTTTTCAACTATTTGGCCCACACTTATTAGGTTTTTAGTGATAGTGGGTACATAGAGAACCTTACTCAGAATGTTGGTCCTACCATTGGAAGCTTTGACATTACCAATCTTCTCCACATTGTGCTTCCTGTCATCCCCTTTTGCACTTCATGTCTATGCTTTGGACTTTCCAAGTCAGATAGAAGAGCAATGTTGCCTGCAACGTGATTCGAACATCTTGAATCTATGTAGAACAAATGATCATCTTCTTTACCTTCTTTGTGGCTTAGATTCATAAGAAGCAATGAGTCTTCATGTGCTTGATCTTCTGAATAATTTTTGTAGTCTCTTCTATTATAGCTTCCACTGTTATTGTTGAAGTTGTGTCCACCTCTGCCTCTATTGTTGCCATATCCACCTCTTCCACTTCCTTTCTGGGTCTTCCCAATGAACCAGCAATTCTGAGTGGTGTGGTTGGTCTTATCGCATATGGCACAAGGTTGAACATTCTGACCTTTGTCTTTGTCTTGCTTTGGTCCTTTCTTCTTCCCTTTCCACTTGCTCTTGCTTGCGAAGTTGGCTTGGGAAGTCTCTTCTTCATCTTCTTCCTTCTTCTTGCCTTTCTGCTTCTTATCCTTCTTATCTGCATATAGAGCACTAGATGAATTACCATGATAAGAGTTACCTTCCTTTATGCTATTATTGGCTTCTTGGTTGAAGAGTTGTCCAAGAAAGATGTTGAAGTCTGGAGTTTGCACATCCATGATGAGATCATAAGCCGTCGTGAAGGATTGCCATTGCTTATCACTTCGAATGCCGTTGAGAATTTGCCTCATGATGAACTCTTCTTCAATCAACTCTCCAATGGATGCTAACTGATCCGCAACCTCTTTGACCTTGGTAACAAACTCTGTGATGGTTTGTTTAGGCATCTTCTTCATTTGGTTGAACTGATTCCAAAGATGATTCTTTCTTGCTTTGGTACTAGCAGAAAAGAAAGTCTCGAGGGCATCCCAAGTCTCTTGATATGTCTTGCATCCTCTAATATGTGATAATAGAAAGTCAAAAATAGAGTTCAGTATGTACGACCTTGCTTGAGAATCCCTTGCGCACCAAAGTGTGATCTTATCTGTCTCCTCTTGTGTAGGTCCTCCTTTGGATCTTGGAATAGGCATAGCTTCATCACCTGCTACAATTCCATAAAGATTTCTACCTTGCAAATAGGCCTCCATTCTGATTTTCCAAGCCGCATAGTTGTGTCGATCAAGCTTCTCGATCATTGAAAAAAGCCGTCACCCATCTTGATCTAGCTCTGATACCACTAAAAGAACTTGGAGAAGCTTGTCGAAGGTAGAAAAGTGTGTTTCGAAGTGACAAAGTTTGGTCAAGCCAACCAGCACAAGACGAGCCCTTGAGCTTATGGAGACTCAAATAGACCTTATAGGCATGCGATAATTGCAAAGAAACACAATATGTGCTTTGGAGCATCAAGGAGAATGAGTCGATACAAAACAGATAGGTTCGCGGATCGACAAGCTCAAAAAACTTACTATCTATGGAAGAGACAATGAACTTCAAATGCCCATAGCGACCAGCATGGTTACAATTAGAAAAAATCCTTTTATGGGAGTGATACACATAGGGTTGATTGTATGGAATGCACAAAGGTATAAGGAATAAGCAAAATATGCTATAGGAATGAATGTGACATTCATCGGTGGTACTTCCTATTTTTCAGGAATACGCAGAGATTGACCCCGAGACAGAAAAACTAAGATTTCTCCCAATCTAATGAACCAAATGCTATGAAATGTTACAGGCATAAACTAGACACTTATACCTTTCCAATGAGTCATCTTGCACTCAATTGCAAGCTCTCGAGAGAGAGCAGCAGCCTCTGCAAGATTACTGTTGGCGAAGAAGATGATGCAGAGAATTGAAGGAGCAAGACAATGATGGTCACAAGTGTATGTATATTGCTTCCATGTAATGTACAAGTGATTTCAAGTCCTTATATGGCCTCTAGGAGTGTTCCACAACTTTTACAAGTTGAATTTGAATTCAAATGAAGGTGGGAATGGTTGTTGGAGGGAATCAATTCACTTTCCTACAATCTAGGAAAAGTGAATATCTAGTTTGATCTACTTTTAGGTGATTGATTGCTTGATTGAATGCAACTTCAACCACCACAAATTCGTGGGATTTGGGCTCTATCTTTCTACCTTTACATGTGTAAAGCTCAAGACTTTTACAACCGTAAATGAGCCATCAAAAATCTCTCAAAAAAATACAATAAATGAGCATATGAAAAAGAACTCTCCAACGGATATTCTTTCGACGCGATAGCCTTTGATGTAGATCAAATCCACCTCAAGCATAGTGTAAGCTTGATGTTCCAACAATAATTAGTAATAGATAACTAGTAATAGCTAATTTGTAATAGATAATTAGTGATAGCTTATTAGTAATAGATAATTTGTAATAGCTAATTGTTGGCAGTAGCCTTGGTACACCAGGACTTACAAGACGTGAAAGTCAAAGAAGGGAGTCAGAGCGAAGGGACAGCACAAGCAAACAGGGCAGTCAAAGAAGATCTGGCAAGTAGGCCAATATTTTTTCAAGACATTAATGCAAATCAAAGAGATGGACATGCAGGGAGGAAGAGCAAGTAGGGAGCTCGAAGATATGTATGGCAGATCACTAGAAGAAATCCCTACAACAACAGTGAATTTTATCACTAACAATCATTGTAAATATCATTTCACATTTTTGTAGCTCCATTTTGTGCAAGCCAAGGAGTCCTTGAGCTTGAGGAGCCTTAGAAGTAGTTGCGTACCAATTTTCGTATTTTTTAGATCTCGTTTGAACCCCCAAACAAGCCCTGGAACCTAATTTTTAACTAGGCCGGACACTAGGTCTGGACAGGGCCAAAAGCTAGTCAAAAACTATAAAAAGGGCTAGAGAGCTCATTTTTGAGGTTAGATTGTAATTGAAACAAACTTGTAAGAGTTTTTGAAAGTAATCTAAAGAACTCCATTGATTCTCTCTCTTTGTCTTGCCGTGTGTGCGCGTGTGTGTGTATGTGTGTGCATGCTTGTGTGCTTCTCACTCACGCACTTGTGCCGCCACTTGCTCGAGGTCTTCATACCATCCTCACGTCTTCCCGGATTGACATTAAAGGAGGTGCTACTCATCATTGAGCTACACCAAATTTTGGCGCCATTGCCGGGGATCGAGCTTTGAGGACGAGCGTGTGATGGTAAGACGTAGAGTTGACGCGTTGGAGTTGTAGGTATTTTCTTCACTCTCATCGATTTTCTTTTACTTTCTTCACCATCATCATCACCATCATCATCATCACCATCTCCCACGTCCATCTCCGTCATCGCGAAAATTTCAGTTTTTTGACTATATCCCCATCTCCACCTCATTTCCCTCATTTCACTTGTGAGAGAGAGCGAGAGAGCGAATTTGCATGTGCTGTTTTTTGCATGTTTTGTGAGCGTTCTGCAGGTACAGGCCGCATCATCGTCCCCAGCACTCTGCGCAGGTACGGAAATCTGAGTAACTGTCTGTGTGTCGCCGAGCTCTGTCAATCGTGACCGACTGAAAACTTGCTCTAATTGCTAAACAAAGTGCATATCCATGACCTACAGGCCAAGAGCTTCCCAAAAATGTGTTTAGTTTTTTGAAATTCCACAGATTTCTGTCAATCGCGATCGCTCTGTCAATCGCGATCGACAAACCACGACGGACAGATCTGTCAATCGCGATCGACACGTCAATCGCGACCGACAGCCCACGACGGCTCTGTCAATCGCGACCGACAGAGTCAACGACCGATTGACCACGACCGACTGACCATACGCGTGACACGTGTCAATCGCGATCGAGTCATCAATCGCGACCGACACAGTCAA
Source organism: Ceratopteris richardii (assembly GCA_020310875.1). Taxonomy (NCBI): domain Eukaryota; kingdom Viridiplantae; phylum Streptophyta; class Polypodiopsida; order Polypodiales; family Pteridaceae; genus Ceratopteris; species Ceratopteris richardii. The sequence goes on from CM035407.1 coordinate 7,560,649, forward strand.
CGACTGTTTGACCACGACGGACAGACCACGACGGACCTGTCAATCGCGACCGACACGGTCAACGACTGTTTGACCACGATCGACAGACCCTCGCGACCGACCTGTCAATCGCGATCGACTCATCAATCGCGACCGACAGAGTCAACGACGCTTTGACCACGATTGATTGACTTTTCGGCCACGTGTCAATCGCGACTGACCAGTCAATCGCGACTGACAGCCACGACGGACCTGTCAATCGCGATCGACACGTCGATCGCGACTGACCTGTCAATCGCGACCGACAGACTTTGCGAACGCGTTAGAAGGGCAAATTAGGTCAAATTTTCAAGGCAAAATTATTGGTCTAAATTTTGATTAAGTGTGGGACAAACACTAGGGTGTAGTATTGCATCGCGAGGCCGTGCCACAAGCTACTCGAGTATTCCTGTTTGACTGTTAGTTTGTATTCAATTCTGATTTAACTCCCTAAACCCTGAATAGTCCTAACTTTTTCATACGAAATCCAATTTTTGAGCTCTTGGGCTTGTTGGAAAGCTCGTGGCATATACTACACGCCCTCAACTGTTTTTTATAAAGATAATGCGTTGATTTTCAGAGAGGGTATTTTGAAGTTGACCATACCCAGGGGGATCAAAGTCAGGGCGACAATAGGCCACTATCAAGTTGAAGACTACCTAAAAACTCCAGTTTAAGCTAAAAACTTAATCTTTGTACGGTCGACAACACAAAGGAAAGAACCTAACGTGGAACGATCAACCTGAAAGTACGAAGAACATTCAAGTATTCCTGACGACGTAATATCAGATAAGACCTTAAACACGGGAAATAACTAAAAAGAATCAAGTGACTGGTACCAATTGATCGGCAACGAGGTTGTACTCTGAAAAAAAATTGGGCTAATCAGTTAGGCATATGAACCTTAGATCAGGACGACACCTAGCAAGAGAGAGACAAAGCCTTAGGTCTTCAGAGGCTAGTGTCAATCACACTGCAAGGTCTTGGGCCCAGCAGTTGAGCCACCACTCATACTACCCTAGCTCTGAGACCAGTGAGTCAGAAATGTCTCAAGGCATGGACAGACCTACGGGAAGTTCAGGAGTGCCTTATTTGTACAGGGTAGAAGGCCCTTACAAAACACAGCTGGAATATCTTAGGACCAACCGACTAGGTGCTAGCATCTATGAGGACGGCCTAGGAAGATCCGTGGTCCAGATTAAAAACCCTGACCAATCCATAGGACTAGAGCACCCAGCTGTCAAGTTTGAAAACGGTGCATACCTGGACAAGGAAGGAACTATATATGTAGTCACTAGTCACCCTGATAGGACAGATGACTTTGGGAATGTAATCTCAGAAGCGGACTTAGGTGACCTGGAACAAGGGAACATGGGTGCGGAACCTAGAACCCCTCGAGGTAAATCAGTTCTCACTAGGATTATCACGCCTGAATGGGTCCCCCAAGACAACAAGAGCATAGAGTTGCTCCTCAATCGAGAAACTAATGAAGCCTTTTGGAGGTATAAGTCTAATCAGCCGACAGACATAGGAAATATCATGATCTATGAGCTTAAGGATCCGGATAGCCCAGGTAGAGTGACCTATTTAGATCATGCTTCAGAACGGATCTTTGTGGTGACAGAAAATGATAGGCATGCTTACACTTGGAAGGGTGAATTTATTTTCCCTCAACCAAGATCAAATGTATCCTATGGTCACCCTGGGGCTGGAACTTCCCAAGCTCATGGTACGCAAAGAGACAGAAGTAGAGATAGACCAGAAGTAAGTTTTGCCAACCCAGTGGGCAGAGAAAGAACGAGAACAGAGACGAATAGGGTAGAACCTGAGATGCATAGAGCCCACAGGAACCAAAGAAATGTAGATGGATTCCCTCTGCCGAGGCCTAGAGAGCACACAAGAACTTTGAGACCCACCCAGCTAGTTAAGTCCATGAAGAATTACTTTGACGGCACAGGAGATCCCTATGATCATGTGGCGGAGTTCAAGCAAGTCTTGAGAGCTGAACAGGTTGAGGACCTGTTCACGCAGTACAATGCCTTCGGTCTAACCCTTAGGAACACAGCACTTACATGGTTTCAACCATTGGATGAGCGTCAGTTCAGGAGCATAGACCAACTCCTAGAGGCTTTCATTGTAGAGTTCTCTAAGAGTGGCATAAGACACAATACCTCATCGTTGATTCACAGCTTCAAGCAAACCCCTCAAGAGACCGTGAGACTTGCAGGAAGAAGATTTAGACAGTACCTGGAAAGGTGCCCTATTTCGGAACTACCCACATCTGCTAAGCAAGTAGCCTTATTCCTTGATGGATTGTTGAGTACGAAATTGAGATCCTATGTGTATCTGAAGGACCCTAGGACTATAGAAGAGTGTGTACGCATGTGCATTGACATTGAAGATAACCTAGGGGAGGAACTAGAGCTTTCCAAAATCTACAAAGATTCAGATAGTGCTTCTAGTCACTCCTCCACGCAATCCACATCAATTGAGGAACTCGCAGAGAAAGTGGCACAAAAACTAGGCGTCTCTAGCAAACAAATTCCTAGGTTTGCCCCTGTGAAAAGGTGCTATACTTGTGGTGGCGACCACATGGCGAATGTCTGCCCTATTATGGCTCAACCCCAAGTAAACCCTAGTAGCCAGTACTGCACCATAGAACGGAGATACACCAATCACACCGCACAAGATTGCCCATACAACAAGCAGGCAGTTAGGCAACCCTATCCGCAACCCTACCAACAAGGCCGATACCAGAACCAAAATCCACCACCACAATATGCTAGACCCCAACAAACCTACCAACCACAATATCAGGCCCAACAGAGACCCCAACCGGTGCTAGCTCAACAGCCTCCAAACCCCGCTAATGTGATTCCAGTAAAGTACGCTGTGGCAGAAGAAAACCTTAATAGGGCCATAGTACCAGTAACCCCATTGATCTCAGAAAGTGACCCGAGTGACCATAGCTTTGATTCTACACATGTCGATAGTCCCCAAGCTTACTACATGCAGTCTCCAGAACATGGTGAGTCCTACTATAGTGAAGAACCAAGTGAACCTAGTTGGGAGTCGGATTACACGAACGTCATGTATGCAAACCCCAACCCTAGGCCTCAACCTAGGCAAGTAAGACCTCCATTCCCCAGAGGACCGTGCTACAGATGCCAAGGAGATCACCTCATTCGTGATTGTCCCTTGCCTACATCTACACAACCCCAGTCAGTGACTATCCAAGGTTTTTGCCAAGATTGTGGAAAAGAGCATCTTTTACGAGATTGCCCAAAGAACCCCAATAATATGCCAAAAATCACTCCCATCAATGTGATTGGTTTGGTTGTAGATTCCTCAGGAAGCGTCACTTCCACTGCACCAGTGCAGGTAGTCACTAGAGCTCAGGCATTGCAGCAAAACCAAGGGACAAACCAGGATAAGAACTCAGAGGCTAGTGAAACCGAGAGCATAACAAAGAAAAGGACTAGAGCATGGAAAGATAGTCGGGAAAGAATGAAAAGACAATGGGCTAAAAAGATGAGTGAACTTGAGGAAAGCATAAGAGAAACCAAAGCTAGGATAACTGAAATCACCTCTCAAATCCCCTCTCACAATACCCCGCCGCCACCCCTCCCATCTCCATCTGACCCACCACGTCATACGATTCCACCACCACCTAGGGTAGGATCAGTGTTAGCTGATCCCACTCCTGAAGACATAGACATGATGCTCAAAGCATATCAGGCCAGAATCCAAGAAGGGCCAAACGTCACGGATCATGCCAAGTGCTATCCTAGAGCTGACCTAGAGATAGAAAGAACCAAACTGTGCGCGAAAATGGTCGCATTGGCTCAGACTATGTTTGAAGCCAGTCGCCTTTTCAATTACTCGGGCTCAGCCAAAACGCAATTACACTTGGATGGATTCCTAGAGAAGTTAGAGGAAATAATTGCAAGATCTGCCAAGGAAGAAAAAAATCAAGAAAAAGATAAAGCAAGCAAAAACATGAATCATTCATCGGAAGTGTATGTGGCGACTTCCACTAAACCAGACAACTTCCCCTCCTTAGAAAGAATAGAGAGGCTAATCGCACAATCAGAAAAGGAACCTACCCCTCAAAGAAAGGAAAAGGCAAGAGAACGGAAAAGCCAGCCTCTTCAGGAAGCCCACGTGCCTTTCCAAGAAACTTATCTTCCCCCCCAAAGATCACAGGTGCCTCCCTCGAAAGCTTATGTACCTCCACAGGTAACCCACATTCCTTCCCAGAGAACATATGAGCCTGTTCGGAAAAGTAATAGCATAAGTAATCCTCCCCAAGAAGCTTGTGCTCCAGCTATCTATGAGAACGAGGAGAGAGCCAACGTTAGAATGTGCCCTCCTTCCCAGGTTGCTTACGTGCCTAACTCTATGGAGCCAGACACTTCTTCTTCTATGAATCGGTTTGCACCAGACTTCCTACGAGAGATTCAAGAAGATAAATGGGATAACGAAAGTGAAGTCGCTCCTCCTTTTGAACTTGTGGACGATGCACACGACCAATTCCCGCAAGACATCCCATCAATTTACGGGGAACATGAGAGTGCTCAATCTCATGAGAGATTGGACTTTGAGTCTAATTCCATACAGGAGCTACCCCACTTCACAGGCCCATGGGAAGCAAAGTCCACATGTATGAGAGCACCCACAGTCATGGTAAGGAACGACGATTCAGTCATACCTAGGAACACGGAGATAGTAAAGAACACCAAAGTGCAGCGTGATCTCACTTTGGAAGAACTGCCCAAGGATAGACCAGAAGCGCGGAAATATGTAGCTAGTCAAGTAACTGAAATTGCAAAACCACGTTCCCGGGTAGGATCCCATAGGACAGTGCCAAAAATTCCCTTGGATAAGATAGGAGATATGTGTGAAGGTGAAGAAGGGAACACCTACCTTCCCATCACCTACCAGGAATACACCACCAAGGCAATTTTGGACTCAGGTGCAGGAGTTGCAATTGCCACCACTTCCCTTTGGAAGCGTTGGGGCAAGCCAGCACTCAGGCCAACGAGGATGAAATTGCAGATGGCCGATGGTCACATAGAGAGACCCCTAGGATTGCTAGAAGGGATAACTCTCACCACTTGTGGTGTCGAGTTTGAGCATACATTTGCCATATGCGACTTCAGTAAAAATCATGCCTATGAGATGATTTTGGGGAGACCATTTATGCGACAATTGCAAGTGGTACAGGATTGGGGAACCAACTCCTTGTATTTGCAACACTTGGGTGTTACGACCAAAGTCAATCTCAAGGATTATTCTCATAGAGATGTCCCTCCTATCCAATGGAATCCCATCCATAGAGCTAAAGACGATACAGAATCGGTGCATTCCATAGGGTCTGGATCCTCATGGATGCATGAAGACACCCACTTATGGATGTGCAAGGTAGCAGTGGAAGAAGAGAAGAGAGAGAGAGCCAGAGAGGTAGGTGCGAAAGAAACCCATAGATCAATCCAAGACCCAGCCTATGCACCTGTAGTTTTTCCAGACGAAGAATTTGAACCTCACGGTTGGGCAGAAATTTTAGCAACAATGGACGTAGCCATCAATGAAGAACAATGGACACCTCACTGTGATGAGGATGGCTATGAAATTTCAGTCTTCTCCATAGAGCCAATCATGGGAGAGGCAGTTCTAGAAGAATGTGAACCTAGCCCTGATGCATTTGAGGATGCAAGTGACTCCGATCTAGAGTCTATCATTATGGACCCACCATTTGCATCAGATGAAGAATATTTCCATGAAGTAGAATTTCAACCCCAGAGGCATGGAGAGGTTACGAATGATGTAAGATTAGCAACACATATGACCCCGAAGGAAGAAGGAAAGAAACGAAAGAAGAAAAAAGTCTCACCAGAGGAGGAAGAATCTTTGTTTGAGGTCCCAGAAAATTTTAAGAAGTATGAGATAGATGACAGGAGAGTCATGATAAGAATGCCTAAACGAGAAGCACAATCAGGAGAGGCCTATGATAACAAAGAAACCACTAAGAAAATAGTAGTGGCCATAGAAGAAGGAGAGGAGAGATGCACGTATATAGGCCATGACCTGACAGAAGAAGAAGAGCATGAATTGATTGCCTTGCTAAGAGAATACAGAGATGTATTCGCTTGGAGTTACAAGGATTTGAAAGGGGTTGACCCGGACATATGCTCGCACACCATCCCCATGACTTCAGACGCCAAACCCTCTAAGCAAAAGCCTTATACATATAACGATAATTACGCTGCTAAGATCAAAGAAGAGATAGATAGACTGGTTGAAGCTGGATTTATCTATGAAATTGAGCACACTGAATGGGTATCCCCCATCGTGGTGGTGCCCAAGAAGAATGGCAAGCTGCGTGTGTGCATTAACTTGAAAAAGGTTAATGCAGCCACAATTCGAGATAACTATCCGCTCCCCATCACAGAGCATCTCTTAGAAAGAGTGGCAGGCAAGGAAGTGTACAGCTTCCTTGATGGATTTTCGGGCTACAATCAAGTAGCCATAGCTCCAGAGGATCAGCATAAGACAGCCTTTGCCACAGAATGGGGCATTTTTGCTTTTAGAGTAATGCCATTTGGGCTTACCAATGCACCAGCTACCTTCCAGAGGCTGATGTGCCATGTGTTTAAGGAGTTCCTGAGGAAGAGTTTAGAAGTCTATGTTGATGATCTCTGTGCTCATTCCAATGTTAGACAAACCCATATTCCTGAACTCAGGCAAATCTTTGACAAATGTAGAGAATATCAAGTCTGCCTGAACCCAGAAAAGTGCGTTTTTATGGTCAGGCAAGGCAAGATTCTAGGACACATAGTGTCGAAGAATGGCATATCTACCGACGAAGAAAAGGTGAGAGCCATAGCAGAGCTACCTAGGCCAAAGAATGTCAAGGAAGTACAAGCTTTCATGGGGCATTGTGGTTATTATCGACGATTTATACACATGTATGCCGTCATTGCAAAGCCCATGTACGGACTTCTGACAAACTTTGAGTGGACGGATGAATGTGAGAATTCCTTCCAAGAGCTTAAACGAAGATTATGTTCAGCACCAATCTTGACCACACCAGATTGGAATAAGCCATTCCATGTTCATGTGGATGCATCCAATTATGCTATTGGATGTGTGCTTGCACAACCTACTGGTGAAGGTAATATGGATCTTCCAATTGCCTATGCCAGTAGACAATTGAATGCGGCTGAACGGAATTACACCACTACAGAGCGAGAAGGATTAGGCATGGTATATGCAGTTAAGAAATTTAGACACTATTTGCTTGCAAATAAGTTTAAATTTTTTACTGACCATCAGGCATTGCTGTACCTTGTAAACAAGCCTTGCAATACAGGAAGATTAGTGAGATGGTTTCTCTTGCTCATGGAATATGATTTTGAGGTTGTAGTAAGAAAAGGGAGGACCCATTTGAGAGCTGATCATCTTTCTAGGCTCACATCGGGAGAAGCCCCACAAGGAGTGTCAGATGACCTTCCTGATGCTTACTTGTTTAATTTGGAAGTTGTACCGCAGTGGGCCAAGCCAATAGTACCAGTGTTGACATACGGGCCTAACCATCCAGTGGTAAACACACGGAATAGAGAGGTTGTAAAAGCCCAAAAGTACCACATCATGGCAGGAAGCATGTACAAGCACACAGATCAAGGGATCTTGGCTTGTTGCGTAGAAGAGGATGAGTACACTAAATGGTTGCAATTAGCACATGTAGGTGCACTAGAGCAACACCATTCAAAGCAACGAACGTTACAGACTCTAAGGAGACTCGGAGTGCATTGGCCAACTATGGAAGCTGATGTCCAAAAGTTGTGCAAGGAATGCCCAATCTGTTGCACCAAACCACCTGTGGAACATGCCACTCTCTATCAAGTATCCATTGTGCCAGATTGGAGTGAACCTCTAGTATCATTCTTGAGGACAAACACATTCCCTCCAGACATGACTCTAGCTAGGAAAAGGAGTTTAGAACAAGAAGCCCAGGATTATTCACTCATCGGTGATAATCTATACAAGCGCGGTAAGGATGGTTACCTGAGACTGTGTGTCCATGAAAGTGAGTATCTTAAGATCTTAGAAACTGCTCACCAAGGGGTAGCAGGAGGACACTTTGGACCAGATCGGGTGATCAAAGCGATACTATTTGCGGGCTTCTGGTGGCCTACCCTTCACATGGATGCACATACCTATGTGAAACGGTGTGATGTCTGTCAGAGGGCTCAGTACCCTATACGCAAAGATGAGATGCCACTGAAACCTATGATGGGTGGACGTGCCTTCTCTAAGTGGGGAATAGACTTCGTAGGTCCTATTAATCCCCCAGCTAAGGGTTCTCATGCGGAATACATCATTGTGGCAACAGATTATCTCACCAAGTGGGTAGAGGTAAAGGCTACAACCAAGAACGATGCTCAAACAACTGCCAAATTCTTGTTTGAGAATGTATTCACAAGATACGGGCTACCTATAGAGCTTGTAAGTGATAGAGGTACTCATTTCTTGAACGAAGTGATTGAAAATCTACTCCAAGAATTCTTGGTAATACACAAGAAGTCTGCCCCTTATCACCCTCAAGCTAATGGACAAGCCGAGAGCACTAATAAGATTTTATGCAATGTACTGACGAAATTAGTGAACACTAAACGCTCTGATTGGGACAAACAGCTACACCATGCTGTTTGGGCATATCGAGTTGCCTACAAAACGGTACTCCAAGCCACCCCCTTTCAGATGGTATTCGGCCAAAACTCTGTGCTACCCTTGGACTTCCTGATTCCTACATTGAAAGTAGCACAAGAGCACGAATGGACAGGTCATGAGCTCTCCTCTAGGATCTTTGACCTTGAACGATTAGGGGAAACAAGACTGAGAGCCGCCGCAGGGATATATGCAGCCAAGAAGAGACAGAAGGCATACTTTGATGCCCACGTGAAGGATAAAGGCTTGAAAGCAGGAGATCTAGTCTTAGTCTATACACTAAAACAACACGCGAGGAAGTTAGAAAAGAGAGGCTACGGACCTATGATCATCAATAGGATCTCCACGAGCGGAGCAGTACAATTGGCCACATTAGAGGGTGATGTTCTCCCAAATTATATTAGCGGTTGCAGAGTCAAGTTGTATCAGGAACCTCTCACGGAGGAAATGCTCAGTCGACTCAACACTGCTAAGAAACGCAAAGAGGAAGAAAAGCGAGTGCGGGAAGAAGCTCAAGCAGAAGCTTTAGAACGCATTAGAAGGATGAAAATACGTCGGCAAGGTAGAGAGCAGCCTAGGACACATGACTATGCAGATCAAGGATATCATATGGCAATGTGTGAAGTCGCAGGAACCAGCTCACCTAGGATAACTGATCGACGTCCTTTCGTAACCCTAGATATAGGACAGGGAAAGAGTGCAAGGACCGTAAGAGCCTTGATTGACTCAGGTGCAGCCACTAGTGCTGTTAAATTGTCTTATTGTCAAGAGTTGCAGTTAACTGTCAATCCTGTGGAAGCATATCTCATAGGATTGGGAGGCGTGGAAACCCCTTGCATGGGCGAGGTGGAACTTCCCCTCTACATTCATGATGAGGCAATGACAGTTAAAGTACTGGTGTGTCAGGATGAGGATCTCACTAAACCACTTGTCTTGGGTCAAGACTGGATCTATGACCAAGCAGTCAACTTAAACCTAAGAAGTGGACTTCTTCAGGTATGGGTCAATCATAGTCGAGTTACAGTAGAATTAGACAATGGAGCACTCAAGGAACTAGGAAAGGCACAGACTCCTGGTCCTTCCAGGGGTGCACATGAAGTTGACCATGCTGTTCTTGTCCAAAACTATGTGTTGCAGAGGAAGGATATTAGCAAAAAAGGAGTCCGGGATGCAAAGGAACTCCCTTCTTTTCCAAAGGCCAGAAGAAGGCAGCAACCCAAGGTGGATCAAAGGCAGCAGAAGCAGGGTACTACCTATGTCCGAAATCAAAAGTACCTGCGCAGCAGAATGTCCCAGCAAGTGAAACAAGTGTGGGTGCGGAAAGGCGAGCACCCAGTTGCACTCACGCCAACCACACGAGCAAAGCCTCTTATTAGTGACCAACAACACGACACTAATAAGAAGTCTTTCGGAAATTCTTCCACTAACGTGAAATATATTTGGGTGCCCAGGAAGTCGATGAAGGCTAGCCCACAATCAAGACAAATTTGGGTGCCTAAGGCTTGCTTGATGGCACAAGTAGCTATGCTGAGGCCACAACCTCAACAGCATAACGCAGCTACGCATACTGCCAGTACTCACTCGTTCTCAACGCTCAAGAACACACCAAGACCCAAGAGCGTGCATGTAATCAATTGTAAATGGGTCCCAAAAAGGCCTCGTTTTCAAACCACGACACCGGGAAAGCTCTGTAGAGACTCTCCGAAACCGAAAGCAAAGCCCATTCACTGGATTTGGCAGCCTAGGGCCTGTAATAAACCTCCCGACCCCAATTTGTAAATTCATAACCACTTACTAACTGCAGTAGTCTCCTAGGACAACACAAGCACTAACTACACACACTGTCTTCATGCACTTACTAACCACTAACTCACCATCCACCTCATGTTAATGATTGTAACGGGGACAACAACAGATTTATTATGTCCATTACGATGTTAACACTTGGTTCTATATTATCACAGAACCAACCAGCGAACAGGGCCATGGCAGAAGCAGGTACCAGTTCTCAAGTCGGATCTGGTGCCCAGATTGTGGACATAGAAACACTTCTCCTTGAGCCACGTCTCACCGCAAGACCGCAAGAGCTTCAAGCAGTGCATGTGCTCCCCATCCAGGATCCTCCTCAAGGGCACACTTCTCAAGTAGGTAAGCATGCGCATTGGTTCAGTGATGTTGCTGGACCATTGGGCGATGGGACCTATTTTTGGGAAGCAGAATTGGAGTTCAATGGCAAATGGGGTCGATACCACTTTTTCACACGCGAGTTTGAAAGCTATCAAAACGCCGAAGTCATGAGATCAGTTTGGATCAAAGCGGGTGTGGAAAGTTATTTCAGGACCCACATACCAAAGCCGGATTTTTTACGATGTTCATATCTGATCAGTACAATCACGCCAAGCAGGGCCAAGGGAGGCGACAGCACCTTTGTATTGCCATCACTGCTGCCGGGTAATGAGCTTAAAAGGTTCAAGTTGAACCTCAATCTGGTAAGAGAAGCATTGGGTATGTATGGCATGCACATCCCAACAGAAAAGGAAACCATGGTCCCAGGTCGAATGAAGCACAAGGATCTTAACAAGTTGAAGGATATGGTAGCGATGACGCCTACCATTGCGCTTCACCTGCGAACCATCATGCAACATTTTGCTTTCCGCGCCCAGGAACGATTCACAATGCCCCCGAAAAAAATATGGTTCAGTTTATATCTAGCAGAAACAGAAAGCCTTCCCATCAATGTGCCCCACTGGATCATCGATCAGATCCACCTAGCGCATCAAAGGTGGAACAAGAAACAGAAGAATGTGCTCCACGGGTGTTGTGCTCTGACCAGAATAATCTATAGATGCTTGGCTTATGACGTGCCTGTTCAGCGGGCACTCGTATGGTCCCGAGTCCAAGAATTCCAGAGAAGACTATCAGCAGCAGGTCCCCCATCAAAGAAGATGAGGGGGGGAGTCCAACTACCCTGTGCCCAACCAAGGGGAGCTACCGCTACACCAGAAATCACCCCTCCCCAGACACGACGAGTTAGGCCATTCACAATCCGACTACCAAGACCAAGCACAGAGGGGCCTAATCTGGTGTTTCCACCCATTCCATCCGATTTGGAATTTCCACAGGGATTTACTCTTGAGGACCTCACGGATGAAGAAATTGCCAGATTAATCTATGACTCTAACCTCGAAGCTGAAGCAGCGCGAGCTCAGGAACCACAACCCCAAACAACATCGGCCCCCACCCAACCACAAGTTGTAGAAGTCGATGTAGATGAACAAGAGGCAGGAGGAGACGAAGAAGAAGCCGACGAAGAACAACATCAAGAATATGACGAACTCTCCGAGTTAGCAAGTGCCCCAGCATATTCGGCACAAATCAAGAGACTATATCGAACCATGCGACTGGTTCAGGAACAGCATCAGATGTCTCTAGAACAGGGCAAAAGACTCATGAACGACTTGCTAGCTGAGGAAGGTGTGGACGAGTTGTTCATTGAGTCCATGAACCTTCATGCCGACGCCGTAGGACTGGACGAGGCCATTCATGAGGCAGTGGCCTACATTCACAGGTTTGAGAAAAGGGTTCCCGTTCGTCCCAGGAGGTCCGAGAAGCAAATTCACATCAATACATCAGCACCAGGTGAGGCAGCGCAAGCAGAAGAATATCAGGAAGCACCGTTGTCCCCACCATCCCCACCTCACACTACACAATTCACTCCACCACAGGACACTGGCACTACCACATCCACTACCACTACCATTGTCATGGGCATCCCACTCTCCCCGGGAATCCAATTCGGGGGAGTCACCATGCCCACGTTCACCACCCTGTTCACCGATGTCACATCCACTCCACCCACGATTCCCATCTACACCGTCACTCAAACAGTTGACACGATGGAAACATCACCAGCCACAGCACCGCTTCCTCCCCCCATGCCACCTTCATCACCCATACCCCCTCCACCCACATCTCCGCTTACATCCACATCATTCACCTCTCCCATTCCCGCCCCCATTCCCCCTGCATCTTCACCCCTCCCAGCATTATTTAATGTAAATAACATATTTTTAGCATTAAACCAATGTGTATACCAGCTCCAGAATGAGTACAAAGCTCTGGACAACCGGTATCAGCAACTGGAAACGCACCATCAGAACTTACAAAGACAGTTTCACATTCTACAAACAGAAAATGCAGAACTGAATCAACGCTACACGACGCTTGAGCAGGCTCACCAAACATTATTGGCGGCACCCCAACCATCGACAGAATCAGGTGTCAAACAACTAGAAGCTTTGCTTGAGGTATATCAAGCCGATAACCTCAAAGTCCGGCGTAACCTGGCACTTCTCAGAAAACACATGGCGGCCGCCCTTGAAGAAAACAAGAGACTGCAGCAGCAAAATGAAGCAAATCTAGAAGCAGCAATGGAAGGCTCTCCACACGAAATTGATCCAGAGCAGTTTAAAGCTGTGCCCTCAGAGACAATGAAGACCATCTTGGACAGCTATGCAGATCTATTAGAAGCTCATGATGACTTGGAAAGGGAACGTGATGCGCTGCGCAATCAACTCCAAGAGCAACAGACAGCACCCAAAGTCACAGAAACGACCTCGACTACAGAGGAAGTCAAGACATTGAAAGAGCAGGTGGCCAAATTACAGGCACGATTACTCACACATGAAAGGCAACCCTCTCCAGTTGTCGAACCAGAACCCGAGGATTTGGTACCCATCGAGGTAGATGAGACGTATGAGGAACCTTACGTTCCTATGCCAATGCCAGGTGGTGAGCAAACCGCAGAAGGAATGGATACGTTAGAAATTGAAGTACCTGAGTGGCTCCAAACACTAGAGAAAACGGCATCAACTCATGAAGATCGAGTGGCAGTTCAAATTCAATCTATGGCAAAGATAGAGGACACTATTATTAAATCAGAATACTTCCGCAGCATGTCCCACCATAGATGGATCGGAACCAATGATGATCAATATGTGCCATATTGTATACTCCTGGCGGACTATAATGCAGATATCCAACAAAGATGTGGCAAACCTCCAACGTTTGCTACTCAATTTGGGCCAGATGACATCCCAGCGAGCGCTCAAAAAGGATCCATTCATCAACCCACTTGGAGGATCCGACTCCTCGAAACCTACCCGGAGATGGTTCGCACCTGGACGAATATGCCTCTTTTTATTAAATATAACCCTTGTTATGTTCCTGTACTCCGCAGACGCACATGGCCAGAGTTTACCATTGCAGTCAAGAATATCAAGGGATGCGCCAAATGGTTAAACTACGTCTATCTAGCACCCCCTCAAGGGCCTCCCACCGTCAACTACATGATTTCCACTATACGGCACTGGAGCATCCGATTAAGGAATACCCCTGATGTAATGGCCCAGATGTGCATGAAAATTTTTGAGTTAATGCTTATTACATTCAGGACATTCAAGAATATCAAGGACCCACACTTCTCAGGCGTCGGATTCCTTACAGGAAACCAAGATTTAGTTTATGACATGAGCACCACTCCTTCCATAGAGGTGATATACGCTTGGCACGCCAGAATAAAATACCTCCCAGCCTGCTTTAAACAAACATTCGAAGAGATGTTCATAACAGGGTTCTGGGAATACCACTCAGAAATATTTGTACCCAGACCCTCACATCTCGTCCATTTATTTGCTGTGGAGCGAACCATTCACTCAGAGCAGTTACGGGTGCCACAACCAGATGTCCCAGGGCCAGTCAATTGGGATGCATTGCTGACAGATCTAGCAAGGGGACTCAGGTTAGAAGAACACCACCTCGCCGCCGATGTTGTACAATACTATGTCCAAAAAGCAGCTAGACAAGGGTCTGTCAGGGGCGACAGACGCGAGAGTGGGGGGGGTGTTGGCAGTAGCCTTGGTACACCAGGACTTACAAGACGTGAAAGTCAAAGAAGGGAGTCAGAGCGAAGGGACAACACAAGCAAACAGGGCAGTCAAAGAAGATCTGGCAAGTAGGCCAATATTTTTTCAAGACATTAATGCAAATCAAAGAGATGGACATGCAGGGAGGAAGAGCAAGTAGAGAGCTCGAAGATATGTATGGCAGATCACTAGAAGAAATCCCTACAACAACAGTGAATTTTATCACTAACAATCATTGTAAATATCATTTCACATTTTTGTAGCTCCATTTTGTGCAAGCCAAGGAGTCCTTGAGCTTGAGGAGCCTTAGAAGTAGTTGTGTACCAATTTTCGTATTTTTTAGATCTCGTTTGAACCCCCAAACAAGCCCTGGAACCTAATTTTTAACTAGGCCGGACACTAGGTCTGGACAGGGCCAAAAGCTAGTCAAAAACTATAAAAAGGGCTAGAGAGCTCATTTTTGAGGTTAGATTGTAATTGAAACAAACTTGTAAGAGTTTTTGAAAGTAATCTAAAGAACTCCATTGATTCTCTCTTTGTCTTGCCGTGTGTGCGCGTGTGTGTGTATGTGTGTGCATGCTTGTGTGCTTCTCACTCACGCACTTGTGCCGCCACTTGCTCGAGGTCTTCATACCATCCTCACGTCTTCCCGGATTGACATTAAAGGAGGTGCTACTCATCATTGAGCTACACTAATTCATAATAGCTAATTCATAATAGCTCATTCATAATAGCTCATTCATAATAGATAATTCATAATAGATGATTAGCAATAGCTAATTCATAATAGCTACATAGTAATAGCTAATCAGTAATAACTAATCAGTAATAGCTAGTTAGTAATAGCTAATTCATAATAGCTAACTGGTAATAGCTAATTCATCATAGTTAATTAGTAATAAGGATTGGTTTTATTTTATGGACGTCCTTATGCATGAATAGTAGCTCGATCATTAGCTTTTGTGCATGTCTTGGCCTTCGAGCTTCTCATATCAGCTATGTAAAGAATGTCCGACCAAGGATGCCACTATTTTTGTTTAATTACATTGATAAAAAGTTGCATGGTATTTTTGAGGCAGGCAGCTATGGAGAGATGAACATCAATCCATATGCCTGGACTGATGGGAAGCAGAAGACAGAGTTTCCAGCTCAGGTTCTTTGCTTAGATTTAATAATCTCTGATATTACATTAGGTCACTATCTGAGGTGTAATGAGGTTTTGTTTACATGTAGGCATGTGTATGGGTGAGATGTCAGTGTGCACCATTGACAGAAAGCATATACAAGGGAGCATTAGCAGCGAATTATGTGAATTATTCATAGGAGAAAATCCTATTTGGGTAAAATCATGTGTAGACAGATAAGCTTATATCTCTTTTCATGAGAAACTCGTTGAGTGTTAGTAGATAGGTTGTGGGTTTACAACATGGGTCAATGTCACGGGACAAAGGAGAAGATGTTGACGGTTGCATACAAAGGCCTTCATTCTCCTTCCTCTGGGGCTAGCCGTCCTTCTTCATCACCGCTCCCGTTCTTGAACCTTCTGGCAGAGGAGCTTGCTGTTGTGATTTTTGGCTGTGACCATGCGACTTACAATGAATGCGTCACACAGCTTCTGTTTGGTATACTTTATCTATCCTCTTACTTTCTATCACAAATATATGTCTCTCCCTTTAAACCATAATGCATCATATCATGGTTTGGATTTCTCATTTTGAGAATCCACTGTGCTTTCGATAGTATGTTTTCCCACATCCTGGTCATATGGACACCATTTCCTTCTGTGCCCTTATTTCTCTCTCTCTCTCTCTCTCTCTCTCTCTCTCTCTCTCTCTCCCTGCTTGCACATATTACTGCATGTTCATGTGTGTGCATGTTTTTGGTATGGCTTTCATGCGAACACAGAGAAGAATGCTGAATCTAAAGCTTACTTGGAACCCTGGGCTTGGTTTTATTTTATGGACTTCCTTATGCATGAATATTAGCTCGATCATTAGCTTTTGTGCATGTCTTGGCCTTCGAGCTTCTCATATCAGTTATGTAGAGAATGTCCGACCAGCGATGCCACTATTTTTGTTTAATTACATTGATAAAACGTTGCATGGTATTTTTGAGGCACGCAGCTATGGAGAGATGAACATCAATCCATATGCCTGGACTGATGGGAAGCAGAAGACACAGTTTCCAACTCAGGTTCTTTGCTTAGATTTAATAATCTCTGATATTACATTAGGTCACTATCTGAGGTGTAATGAGGTTTTGTTTACATGTAGGCATGCGTATGGGTGAGATGTCAGTGTGCACCATTGACAGAAAGCATATACAAGGGAGCATTAGCAGCGAATTATGTGAATTATTCACAGGAGAAAATCCTATTTGAGTTAAATCATGTGTAGATAGATAAGCTTATATCTCTTTTCATGAGAAACTCTTTGAGTGTGAGTAGACAGGTTGTGGGTTTACAATGTGGGTCCATGTCACGGGACAAAGGAGAAGATGTTGACGGTTGCATACAAAGGCCTTCATTCTCCTTCCTCTGGGGCTAGCCGTCCTCCTTCATCACTGCTCCCGTTCTTGAACCTTCTGGCAGAGGAGCTTGCTGTTGTGATTTTTGGTTGTGACCATGCGACTTACAATGAATGCATCACACAGCTTCTATTTGGTATACTTTATCTATCCTCTTACTTTCTATCACAAATATACATCTCTCCCTTCAAACCATAATGCATCATATCATGGTTTCGATTTCTCATTTTGAGATTCCACTGTGCTTTTGATAGTATGTTTTTCCATGTCCTGGTCATATGGACACCATTTCCTTCTGTGCCCTTATCTCTCTCTCTCTCTCTCTCTCTCTCTCTCTCTCTCTCTCCCCTCCCTCCACATATAACTGCATGTTCATGTGTGTGCATGTTTTTGGTATGGCTTTCATGCGAACGCAGAGAAGAATGTTGAATCTAAAGCTTACTTGGAATCCTGGGCTTGGTTTTATTTTACAGACATCCTTATGCATGAACAGTAGCTTGATCATTAGCTTTTGTGCATGTCCAGGCCTTCGAGCTTCTCATATCAGCTATGTAAAGAATGTCCGACCCGGGATGTCACTATTTTTGTTTAATTTCATTGATAAAAAGTTGCATGGTATTTTTGAGGCAGACAGCTACGGAGAGATAAACATCAATCCATATGCCTGGACTGATGGGAAGCAGAAGACACAGTTTCCAGCTTAGGTTATTTTCTTAGATTTAATAATCTACGATATTACATTAGGTCACTGTCTGAGATGTAATGAGGTTTTGTTTACATGTAGGCACGCAATTGACAGAAAGCATATACAAGGGAGCATTAGCAACGAATTATGTGAATTATTCATAGCAAAAAATCCTATTTGAGTTAAATACGGTGCAGACAGATAAGCTTATATCTCTTTTCATGAGAAACGCATTGAGTATCAGTACACAGGTTGTGGGTTTACAACGTGGGTCCATGTCAGGGGACAAAGGAGAAGGTTTTGACGGTTGCAGACTCGAATGTTCACTAATATGTGGGCTTTTGGATAGCATATTAAAATCAAAGCCATTGATTCTTTACATAAAACAGAGGATTCTAGTATTGTTGCTTCTTTCAAGCAAGCTAGCTCAAAAGACACGAACCTTATAGATAGCGAACTTGGTTACGTAGGAGCTATTGTTGGTATCTACGAAATTTCATTTCGTACATTCAAACAGGTAGAGAAAAGTTTATATTTTTTATGATAGAGTTAGTTATTTTTTTAAGCACCTAATAATGGGTTTTTGTTGTTATATTTTTTTAAGCAATATGGACTTCTTCAAGAAGTTTTTTATATGTTCTGATTTCATCTGTTAAGTACATGTCTTTCAAGCCAACACTGAACCCTGTTTGGAAAAGCCATTCATGCAGAAATTTTTGAAGGCATGTTAGGAACTGAAGAGCAGTTTCAATCCCTTTTTTATAGCAAAGACTTGGGACAATTCCCGTATGGCAATCTGTTAACCATTTATTGCCAACAGGACATTGCATTATCTCGCTGTCATGCACAACTACATTGTTTAAATATGGGTACTCTACACCAGGGGGAAAGGTCATATTTAAGACCTGTATCCTTGTCCACAAAGGAGCTTTTATACCCGATGCCTTAATTATTGTAGGCCTGGGAGCAGGAGAGTCACAATACATATTTAACATCCGAATTTCATGTTTTAGCAGCGAAAAATGATTTTCTAAAATCAAATGGCTTGAAAGGATGCCATCCTGAGATAATTTCAGTAAAGCTTGGCCTCCTTGGGTAGATATTAACTGATGACTTAAATCCAACAATTCAGAAATTTCAGCCTTCTCTCTCGTGCTCTCTCTCTCTCGTTCTCTTCTTGCTCTCACGTGTTAATCGCGGCACAAATGTGCTGAGAGAAATCAAACTTTTTTTTTATGTGTGTGTGTATGTGTCTATGTGTGTGTATGTGTCTATGTGTGTATGTGTCTATGTGTGTATGTGTATGCATGTATGTATGCATATGTGTGCGTATGCATGTGTATATGTGTGTATGCATCATTATGTG
Organism: Ceratopteris richardii; assembly: GCA_020310875.1. Taxonomy (NCBI): domain Eukaryota; kingdom Viridiplantae; phylum Streptophyta; class Polypodiopsida; order Polypodiales; family Pteridaceae; genus Ceratopteris; species Ceratopteris richardii. The sequence continues at coordinate 7,579,898 of CM035407.1, forward strand.
TGTATGTGTCTATGTGTGTATGTTTGTGTGTGTGTATATGTGTATGTGTATGTGTATGTGTTGCAATAAAAATGCATGATTTCTTCAAGTTTAAAATAGTATTTTATGAACTAAAGGAAAAAAAGGGGCTAACAAACATTTTGATGATGGTACGTAACTCTATCATGGTCTTAACTGGTAGCATTCCAAGTGTGAAACAGTGAAGATGTCTCTAAATCTGTAGTGCTACCCTTGCTGGATCCGTTCTCCTCTTCATTGTGTTCGAAGAAATGGCAAGAATGGATTTGTGATCTATGCCTTTCAAAGATGTGCTAGAGCATCTTAGAAAGGTCTCCTAGAAAATGAGAAGGGAAAACAAATCATGATGATCGAACTTCCCAGAGTTTTCTTTGTTTTGTCTTACCTCAGAAACCATTTATGTTTTAACAACATTACATTAAAATAAAAACTATAAGAAGAGATCATAATTGTCAAAGATTACCTTTAGCAATTCAATGGGATTACTCTTTGTTGGTGCAGACTGGCGAAATGCATAACTATAAGCTAGTTCAATCAATGATGTCACGGCCAGTACACCAACAGGCTCTGAACCAAGGCCAAGACTCTACGGATCCTTTGATTTCCAGTTTGCCTCTTTGATGTTCTCCAAAACTTCATAATTGAATTGTATTACATGATTGTCTGTTCGTGTCCGAATAGAACCATCATATGCTAAATACACTTCCCTTAACCCATACATACATTTTTGAAAAAGTTCTCCAAGCCCCTCATTATCTTAGACTCATTGAAAATGACATCACTACTTCTGATCACTGACCGTGTTTCAGGATCCCATAAGCGATATCCAAATTGTCCTTCTCGACCATATCCAAGAAAAATGCATTTCTTTGACTTATGGTCCAACTTTTGTCTAAGATTCTTAGGTATATGAACATATGCTCCACACCCAAAAACTCAAAGATGATCATAATATGGTGGCTTCTCTATCCATAAGTCTTGTGCCACTTTCAGACCTTGGCAGTACTAGGTGAAAGGTTAATCACATGAACTGCAGTCAATAATGATTATGTCCAAAAGCCTTGTGAGAGGTTTGCATGATGCAACATAGAAATTACTCTATCTTATATAGGTTTATTCATCCTTTCAGCTACACCATTCTGTATTGGGGTATAAGGAGTTGTTAACTCTCTACGAATCCCTCTAGACTGACAGAAAAGGCTGAATTCATGTGAGGTATACTCACCCCCATTATCTAAACGTAAAGCCTTAATCTTAGTTCTTTCTTCAGTCTCAATTGAAGCAAGCCATTTTCTGAAAGTAGGGAATACCTCATCCTTCAATTTGATAGGATATACCTAGACTTTTCTAGTAGCGGCATCTATGAAAGTGACAAAGTAAAGAGAACCACCTAAGGACCTAGTGGGCATAGGACCACACACATCTGTATGGATGAGCTCTAAAGTTTGAATTGAAGATTCAATGTGCATTCTATGCACATTTCTGGTTTGCTTTCCATATTGACAATGCTCACAAAATGAAAAATCAGAGAAAGATAACACAGGTAAGTAGCCACAACGAGAAATATTTTCCATTCGACTATGAGATATAGGGTCCAAATGACCATGCCAAATACAAGCCATAGGCTATTTAGTAACAACTAACAAGTGTTCTTTATATGATACAAATAAAGGATAAAGTGAGCCAACTTTGCTTCCTTTTGCAATTATCATATTGCCCTTTCATATGCGAAAGGACTGGGCATAGAAGACCACCTTGTAACCAAGGTCATCAAGTTGACCAATATGGCATTCGATATCCCTTTTCCTTGATTTACTTCTACTCTTATTCCATTGACCATTCTTTTCCTTGTTCTTGCCCCTGCCACATTGTTGATTCTTTCCTTGGTAAGAATCACGAACATTATATGTATCTCCACTCTGAGTGCCAACCATAGATTCTCAATGAATCTCTTCACTCAAGAATGCTCCACATATGTCATCATAGATGAGTTTACCACCAGGTGCACTATTGCTAATAGCTATGCAAAATGTATACCATGATGAAGGCAAGGTGCATAACAACAATACTACTTTCATTTCATTATCTATATCCATTTTCTAAGCCTGTAACTGAGAGAATACAACATCAAACTCATTTAGATGAGCAACAACACTATTTGTGTCCTTCATACGAAGGTCATATAATTTTCTCATCAGATAGACTTTATTTAATGCGGTCTCTTTTTCATATGTATTGCATAGCTTCTTCCAAAGCTCCTGAAAAAGGGCTCAACCATGAGTTTTGCAAGTGGACCAATAAAAGGAGAACCCAAAGTCATGGAATAAAGTTAGAAGCTCCACCAAACTCAATCAAATTCAAATCTCATCAAATCAGCCAGCAAAAAGTGCACCTACACTGATTGGTGGGTGGTTAGCTAGATTATAGAAAAAGTAAAACTCTATATAAGCATCATCTCACCTTTGTTTCTTGAGTTCTATGCATTCCATGAGTTTCCCACTTAGTTTAGTGAATTCATAAACTCCAGCAAGCAGCCCCCTTGCTTGCTTACATCACTTTCGCATGATTTTGCTCCTCTCTATCTAGAGGTGTAGTTAGGCTTTTCCAAATTTGATTCATATCTAGACCATTGAATCGTTTGCCTATCTCTCATTTTATAGTCACTCTATTACCTGCCTTGCTAACTAAGACTTACATATTTGTTTACAAGGATTAAGTATCAATTAATTATGGAGGTATTAGGTTGTTTGAAAATAAGACAAGCAAATTTCTCTCGACGATTTTGGAAAATGGATGAAATAGTCTAAAGTATGGGCAAGCATGAAGTGTTCATTCAATGCAAGTTCTTGTTCTTACCGTAGCTAAGGTAAAAACAGAAGCCTGCACTGAATGAACACTTTGTGTCTATCCATCCTTTAAAATTATTCTTCCATCCTTCAAACTCTTCGTGGTAAATTTACTTCTCCTATTTTCAAACGACTTAACACCTCCATATCTAACTCATAATTAATATTTGTATGCAAAGTTCATAAAAGAGTTAGCAGCGTAGGTATTAGGTCGACTAGAATAGGAGAAGCAGATATGTCAGGAAGATTCTAAAGGTTGGGCGGACAATTCCAAAGGTTAGATGGACAAAATATCTTCATTGGATATAGGTATGTATAACTTGACTTTACTCTCATAGCATGTGTATATGTATGTTTATGTGTATATATATGTATGCATGTATGTGTATATGTATGTTTATGTGTATATATATGTATGTTTATGTGTATATATATGTATGTTTATGTGTATATATATGTTTATGTGTTTATGTATATGTATGTGTATGTATGTGTATGTATGCATGTATATCTATGTATATTTGATTTCATTTCTAATTTTCTTTTTGTTTATTGTGATTTGTAGACTTTCATATAGATATGTAGACCATTGAATCATCTACGTGTCTCCCATTTTATAGTCAATCTATTACCTGCCTCGCTAACTAAAGCTTACATATTTGTTTACAAATATAAAATATCAGTTAGCTATGGAGGTATTAGGCCATTTGGAAAATAGGAGGACCAAATTTATCTCGAAGATTTTGAAAGATGCATGAATAGTTTTAAAGGATGGGTGGATAGAAAGTGTCCATTCAATGCAAGTTCTTGTTCTTACCTTAGCTAAAGTAAGAACAAAAACCTGCATTGGATGGATGTTTTCTTCCTGCCCATCCTTTAAAATTGTTTTTCCATCCTTCAAAATCTTTGAGATAAATTTGTTCCTCACATTTTCCTAATGACCTAATACCTCCATAGCTAACGGATACTTAATACTTGCATGCAAAGTTCTTAAAAGAGTTAGCAGCACAGGTATTAGGTCGACCAGAATAGGAGAAATAGATGTGTTAGGAAGATTCTAAAGGTTGGGTGGACAATTCTAAAGGCTAGATGGACAAAACATCTTCACTCGATATAGGTATGTATAATTTGACCTTACTCTCATAACATGTGTATGTCTATATATGTGTGTGTATGTTTATATGTGTGTATGCATTCATGTATAATTATGTTTATGTCTATATATGCATGTATTTATATGTATATATTTATACATGTATGTATATATATATATATATATATATATATATATATATATATATATATATATATATATATATATATATATATATATATATATATATATATGTGTGTGTGTGTGTGTGTGTGTGTGTGTATATATATATATAGAAAATTGAAAATTATACCTTAATAGTGCTGAAATAGATACATTACTCCATCCAAAACGATTTTGAAGATTGAGAATAAGTAGGCTCGCACTTAGTTGTGTCAAAACTCTTCCTTCATATACATGCTTTAGACATTCCTCTCGAAGATATTTCTCATGTTTAGAAATATCAATGCGTGTTGGAGTTAGTCATCTGCGGAAGCACGTGAACAACACAAGGAAGAAGAAGAAGCTTGGAGCTCACACGCAATACTGAATGTATTACTAGAGAATGTACAAAGATAAGTAGCCCATTAGGGCAATAGGCATATATACAAGCCGGGGGAAAAACCTCCTAAAGAGGGAAAAAAGTGCCCCAACGGTCCTAGAGTGTTCACACACATCACTACCTAAATATATCAACAAATCCCCCTTGGGAGTGATGTGGTGAACAAGTAGCTGGCACTCATGTATAAGGAAGTGCCAAGCAATGTAGAAATCACTCCACAAAAGAAAGTAAGCCCAAAGCTTTGTGGAAAGCTTCAAACTTCTCCCTAGGCAGAACCTTCGTGAAAAGGTCTACAATGTCCTCCTATGTGGGCACATATGCCAAGCTGATCTCGCCAGTAGAGAACCTCTCCCTGACATAATGATAATGCACCTCAATGTGCTTAGTGCGAGCATAGAACATAGGGCTCCTTGCAACTACCAATGCGCTCTGACTGTCAGTGAAGATGATGGTGGCAGAAGACTGTCCAACACCCAAATCAGCCATAAGATGTTTGAGCCACACACACTCAAAAATCGTTGTGAAAGCTGCCCTATACTCTGCCTCACAACTGGAAGTGGCCACACTAGGCTACTTCTTTCTCAACCAAGATATACATGAACTACCAAGCATGAAGCAAAAGCCACTAGTGGACACATGAGTGTCATAGCAACCAGCCTAGTCTGAGTCAGAAAAAGCATGCAAATCTCACGGTAGTGATCCCCCCTTGGGATAAAACAACCCAAGTAGCCGAGTACCACTCAAGTAGCAAAAGATGCGCTTAATTGCTTGGCAATGCTTGACACCTGGGCAATGCATAAACTTGCTCATCTGTGAGATAGCAAACTGAATATCTGGCGGAGTAATGCATAAGTAAATCAGGCATCCAAGAGCCTGCTGATAGAGGACAACATCAAATGCATCTCCAACATCATGAAGACTCAATCGTAAACCTGTCTCCATAGGAGTGGCAATAGTCTTACAGTCTTCAAGGCCAAAATGCTGCAATAATGTGTCAATATATTTTGTTTGACACAAAGCCATCCCACCATCAACTTGCATATATTGAATGCCCAAATAGTGATGCAAATGCCCCAAATCAGACATCTCAAATGAGGCATGCAAATCAGCCTTAAAATCAGCAATATCCTTTTCAATAGGACCAGTGAGCAGCATGTCATCAACATAGATAACAATGATCATAACCACATCATTAACATGCTTAACATATAAGGTGCTCTCAATTAGACTGTTCTCAAAACCATGTTCAATCAGATAGGCATGTATCTTCTCATACCAAGCACGTGGTGCTTGCTTTAAACCATATAATGCCTTCTTTAACCTACACACCTGGTTTTCATGCCCTTTCCACACAAAGCCACGGGGCTGAAAAACATACACTTCTTCATGCAAGTCACCATTCAGAAATGCAGTTTTAATGTCCAACTGATGTACCTTCCAACCATGATTGGCTGCAAGTGCACAGATGCTCCGAACAATAGTCATACGGCATGTAGGTGCAAAGGTCTCATCAAAATCAATGCCTCTTTTCTATGCATAACCCTTTGCAACAAGCCTAGCTTTATACGTGTCAACTTTTCTTCATTATAGCATCATATTCAGATTCCATAGCAGCCATCCAATTTATTGGATTTTGTGCTTCGTCAAATGAAACAGGCTCATTCTCATCACAAAGACTAGATGTAGTCATAACATAGCAATTTGATGCAAAAGAGACACTATGAGAGCCTGATCGAGTACGATATGATAGAGGTGCATCTAATTTGTTGTCACGCAAAGTCTGCACCAGCCATTTTGGCATAGTTTTTTCCTCCTCAATGTCAGATCTCTCATCAACAAGTGCATTATTTAAATCTGCATCAGAAATTGGATGATCTGCATCATCACATGAACCATGCAAAGGTTGAGAAGTTGCCTCATTACGACCAGTACTAGATGGTCCACCTGTAAAAAGAGGTAGCAAACTATCATACATGTCTTTGGAGCTAACAGATGTCTCCTTAGTACATGAAAGCAATGGCTGAACAGCATCTTCCACAAAAACAACATCACGACTAACCAGAATGTGTTTAGTCTATGGCTGATATAGACAATAGCCTTTACTTTCAGAATTGTACCCAACAAAAATACATTTTACTACTTTATCATCCAATTTTCTACAATGTTGTTCAGACACTAATGCATATGCCAAACAACCAAAAACATGCAGATGAGCAACAGAGGGCTTGCGATCATGCCAAGACTCATATGGATTGATAGACTACAATGCTTTAGTGGGACACCTATTAAATACATATGTTGCACACATGACAGTCTCAAGCTAGAAACTATGTGGTAAAGCCTGACTCTTTACCATACACCTCGCCATCTCCATGAGTGACCTGTTCTTTCTTTCAGCAACTCCATTCTGTTGAGGTGTATGCGACATGATACACTAGTGTTTTTTCCCACGTTCAGTCAGAAATGCATTAAAATTAGAAGACATATATTACCCCCCTCGATCAGAATGGAGGGTGCCCATTTTACATGTTGTCAGATTTTCAGCAAAAACCAAAAACTATTTTACATGAACACTTCGGACTTTGCCTTCAATGGATATACCCATGCATGCATGGGAAAATCATCAATAAAAGTCATGAAGTAAAGAAAATTTCCAAAAGAAGGTTTCTACATAGGACCACAAACATCACTATGTACAAGCTACAATTTCTGAGTAGCCCCAACTGAACCATCTTTTGGAAAGGAAGAACGCTGCATTTTGCCCAAAATACAACCTTCACAAACATGTTTTTTGGGTGCCTCAAGTTTGGTCAAAGAGGACACCATTTTAGATTTTTGCAGGCATAGCAAACTAACAAAATTTAGATGACCAAAGCGTGCATGCCAAAGCTTTGCATCTGACATAGCCCGAGAATCATGTACTGCACATGCCAAATCATTTATAGATCTTTCATAGTCTATGAGCTTATACAGCCCACGACATAAAATGCCAGAAGTAATAATCACACACCATTTGACAGATCATGAACCGTACATCTGTCATCAACAAATTTCACAACCAAGCCAATCTTGGCTAATGTAGAAACTGATAATAGAATTTTCTTGATCCCATGCACAAACAAAGCATCTGACAAAGTGAAAGAACTACCATCAACAGTAGTCAAAATGATATTAGTCGCCCCACTATCGAAATACCAAACATCTGAGTCCACTGGAGACATGCACTTCTCATGAGAAGATGGGTCAAAACTACAAACAGTCATAAATGCCCATTCTTCTTCCTGCACAAGATTAGCAGACTATATTTTTGGTGTAGAGGCTTCTGCAACAACCATTCTATACTCTTTCTTCTTTGCCTCTTTAGCAATCAGTTTTGGACAGTTCTTTATGATATGATCATTTCCTCTACAGTACTTGCAAAACAATTTCTTCTTTTCTAATTTCTTTTCATCTTTGTCTTCCCTCTTTGATTGTGCAGAATTAGCAGATTTTTCCTTACTAGTTGAAGAGCTCCATCTTCCTTTGCCCTATGGACTAGCCAGGAAAGCTTGATCTGCAACACGCATAATGGACATGTTTAGCCTGGACTGATCTTCCTGCAATAGAACAGAGATCAACTCTTCAAATGACAACACATTTGGATTGCCTTTCATCATCAAATAAAGAGTAGAAGCAAAACTCTTATATGAATCAGGAAGACCATTCAGAACGGTCTGCACAAGTGAGCTATTTAGTATAACCTCATCAGCAAAAATCAATTGTTCCTTCAAGTCTTTGATCTTTGTTAGAAAATTTTCCATAGAATCACCTTCATTCATGTGCTCACTCTCCAACTGTTTTCAGAGGTAAGTAACACGAGCCTCATTCCTAGCTTGGTACAATGTGGTAAGTGTATCCCAAGCATCCTTAGTTGTTTTGCAAGAGCGAATGTGAGGAATAATGGCACATTTGACAGACAAAGCTATCAATGCATGTGTCTGGGCATCTCTACCATCCCAACGAATTTGCTCTACAGTAGGTGCAACAGAAACCATAGCACAAACAGGGATGTAGAATAGCATCATCTTCGACACCTTCTGCATCAGCTTCAGTACCTGTAGTTGTAATAGTTGTAGGTGTGATAGGACATTTTTCAACACCCTGCACAATGTTCCACAGTCCTTTTGCAACCAATACATGTCGCATCATATAAGCCCACAATGGGTAGTTGGTACCATCCAACTTATCCTCAATAGCCAACATATGAAATATAGCACTGCTTTTGGCCATAGCCAGTGACTAAAATACCTTGATGCAAAAAATTGATTGTATCCCAAAAAGTTGAACAGAACTGTCAAGACGAGTTTTGCTAATCCCGTAGCAGACTTCGAGACGCTTATATTGGCGAGCCAAAATAGGTATATACCTTTGGCACAAAAAGATGAAATAGCCTGCACAAGCACTGATAGTGCATTTTTGGAGGCCGAAACGAGCTCAGATCGCGATTTCGGCACCATAAAGCGAAGCGGTTTTGATCTTTGAAACACCCTGAGTATGCTCACCAAATTTCGTGTGAATTTGAGATTGCAACCGGAGAGGTGTAGACGATGCCCTAGATGAAGCGACCACCTGCTCTGATACCAATTGTGGGAGTTAGACATCTGTGGAAGCACGCGAAGAGGACAAGGAAGAAGAAGAAGCTTCGAGCTCAACACACAATATTGAATGTATTACTAGAGAATGTACAAAGATAAGTAGCCCATTAGGGCAATAGGCATATATACAAGTCGAGGGAAAAAAACCTCCTAAAGAGGGAAAAAAGTGCCTCGGCGGTCCTAGTGTGTTCACACACATCACTACCTAAATATATCAACAATGCTCTCACTGTCATTTTGATACCAATCCTCAATAAAATTTGCCATGCCATCATCTTCATCATTGTCGCACAAATCTTGTACTTTATCTTCTTTTGAATATAGATCTTTCAACCTTGCATATTCCATATGATCACTTTTGTGTAGCCTCCTCATAGAAGCTTCTGATAAATGAGGTCTTACTGGCAGTTGTGAATGGTGTAGAGGAATATCATCAACATCATACATTGGAATCTACACACATGAATAAAAATCATTAGTATTTTATAAATGAATAAAAAGTAAACTTTAAACATAAAATTAAATATATAAGTTATGAAATATGGGTAGAAATTTTTCATTCTCTCTCTAGCAAAAAGGTGCTCTTGGAGGTCTACGCCATCCATAATTCACTAATAATTCATCACGAGCATGTAATGTAGTAATAGCATTGATAACTATGTATCTTGATACATCTCTACTCACGTATGGTGATTCATGATTATTTTCACTCTCCTCAAATGTGCAATTAGTAGTTGAACTATTATATAACCCTCGCCTACTATTTATTAATCCTGCTATATTTCCATGCGTGTAAGGTCTTCCATCAATATATAATCTTTCATTTTCTGCATGTGAAATCCTTCTACAAGTAAGGGATGCTGCATTCAAGCATATTCCATAAGTACCCATGCTTTGAACATAATGTGCAAGTCGATGGCAATCGCCCCATCCATATATAGGACCACAAAATGACATTAGAGTGACTTCAGAGTTTGGAGTTACATACAAATCCTCTACAATAAAGAGGCCACGACCAACATGAGTAATAGTGGATGTAGCAATCATATAGTGATTACCCCAAAAGTTGAAAACCTCTCCATCTAAAGGAAGTGGTCCTCTATTCCATCCTCCATATCTTCTTCTATCATATGTTTGTACTAGAGAACCATCACGAGCTGGCAATGGATAATCTCCAGCCGTTTCAATCCCTAAACCAGGAGGTAGAGGATTTCTAGAAACCTTTGCTTGTAATTGATGAACAACAATTCCATGACTTGCAAGTATTCTTGTATATCAACGGTAATTTGATTTTGTATATGGTTTTTAAATAAAATAATGAAATTAATTTATAGGAAAAATACATACCCAAGCATCATCACGTTGATCAAGTGGTGGGGCATGCTCAAAATTACCATACTTTGCCTCATGTTCAATACATTCCAATCGTGGTATTCGATACGTGCCACCAACATATAATATGCTCTTGATAGTAAAATTCATCATAATTCCTATCGGAGGACACATGTGAAGTCATTCCATGGGTAGGAGGTGGTGGAGTGCCCTTTGATTGATCAAAATCTGATTATTGATGGGGGATGATTCTAACACCCCAGTGGAACAATCGAAGATGGCTGCCCTCCACTAGGTCCACAAGTAGTGATATATGCTCACTGTTCTGAACTTTTCTCTGCACCACTACAAAGACTTATAATGAACTTTTGCAAACTTATACTAGCTTATAAGAGATACCTAACAAGATTTAAATCATACAAAATGGATATTCCAGCTCGGAGAACCAACCTCTGCAAAACAGGATATCTGTTTGCAACACTCTGCCTATGTGCAAAGATATACCTTCACAAACTTGGCAATTTCTCACAACTCACTTAGCCAAATAACTTGGAACTTTGTAAAAGTTCAGGGAACTATATGAGACACCAAATGAACCTTGAAATCAATGAAAATGAGTATAATGTGAGAGCAAACAATGCTCTACAATCTTTTACAATTAGATTTGGAAAAGCCTAACTACATCTCTAGATAGAGAGGAGCAAAATCATGAGAAAATGAGGTAAGCAAGCAAGGGGGCTGCTTTATGGAGTTTATGACTTCACTAAAGTAAGTGAGAAACTCGTGGAATGCATACAACTCAAGAAAAAAGGTGGGATGATGCTTATATAGAGTTTTAATTTTACTACAATCTAGCTAACCACCCACCAATCAGTGTAGGTGCAGTTTTTGTTGGCTGATTTGATGAGATTTGAATCTCATTGAGTTTGGTGGAGCTTCTAACTTTATTCCACGACTTTGGGTCCTCCTTTTTTATTGTTCCACTTGCAAAACTCGCGGTTGAGCCTGTTGGCATACAAAGCAACAGAGGAGTCATGCACAATACGGCAACAAGGCCAGATCATTTTTCCCATGGATTATGTACAACTCAAGTGATTTTAATCACTACACAAACATTGTAAATCCCGTTTTTGGTAGATTAGACTCCATTTTGTGCAAGCCGAGGAGTCCTCGAGCTTGAGGAGTATTAGAAGTACCATCGTACCAATTTTCATAATTTTTAGACTTCGTTTGAGCCCTCAAATAAGCCCTAGAACCTAATTTTTAACTAGGCCGGACACTAGGTCTGGACAGGGCCAAAACTAGTCAAAAAACTATAAAAAGAGCTAGAGAGCTCATTTTTGGGGGTTAGATTGTAATTGAAACGAACTTGTAAGAGCTATTGAAAGTAATCTAAAGAACTCCATTGATTCTCTCTCTTTGTCTTGCCGTGTGTGCGCGTGTGTGTGTATGTGTGTGCATGCTTGTGTGCTTCTCACTCACGCACTTGTGCCGCCACTTGCTCGAGGTCTTCATACCATCCTCACGTCTTCCCGGATTGACATTAAAGGAGGTGCTACTCATCACTGAGCTACACCAAATTTTGGCGCCGTTGCCGGGGATCGAGCTTTGAGGACGAGCGTGTGATGGTAAGACGTAGAGTTGACGCGTTGGAGTCGTAGGTAATTTCTTCACTCTCATCGAATTTCTTTTACTTTCTTCTCCATCTTCATTTCCATCATCATCATCACCATCTCCCACCTCCATCTCCATCATCGCGAAAATTTCTGTTTTTTGATCATATCACCTTCCCCACCTCTTTTCCCTCATTTCACTTGTGGGAGAGAGCGAGAGAGCAATATTGTGTGTGCGTATTTTGCATGTTTCTTGAGTTTCATTGCAGGTTCTTGCTGTATCATAATCCCCAGTAGTGTGCGCAGGTACGACAGGCTCTGCACAGGTCCCGGGACGACGACCTCTGTCTGTCGCGACAGACAGAAAATCTTAAAATTTTGTGAATGCATGATTAGCATGGTCACCTACACCTTGAGGGCACTCTAGATCACAAGAAGTTTCTCAAAAATTTGCGTTTTTTCAGTCTATCGCGACAGACACCGTCTATCGCGACAGACACTGTCTATCGCGACAGACACCGTCTATCGCGACAGACAGAGACCCACGACAGACAGTGTCTATCGCGACAGACACCGTCTATCGCGACAGACCGAAAATCCGCGACAGACACCGTCTATCGCGACAGACCGAAAATCCGCGACAGACACCGTCTATCGCGACAGACAGGAATCCACGATAGACACCGTCTATCGCGACAGACAGCGTCTATCGCGACAGACCGAAAATCCACGACAGACACCGTCTATCGCGACAGACAGGAATCCACGATAGACACCGTCTATCGCGACAGACAGCGTCTATCGCGATAGACAGCGTCTATCGCGACAGACCGAAATTCCACGATAGACACCGTCTATCGCGACAGACCAAAATTCCACGATAGACACCGTCTATCGCGACAGACACCGTCTATCGCGACAGACACCGTCTATAGCGACAGACCGAAATTCCACGATAGACACCGTCTATCGCGACAGACCGAAATTCCACGATAGACACCGTCTATCGCGATAGACAGCGTCTATCGCGACAGACAGAAATCCGCGACAGACAGCGTCTATCGCGACAGACACCGTCTATCGCGACAGACAGCCCCCACGATAGTTTGTGTCTATCGCGACAGACACCGTCTATCGCGACAGACAGACATTTTCGGCAAAAATTAAGGGGTAAATTTTTGAGAATTTAGGCTAAATTTTGGGCATATTGGCACTCTCAAGTACTCATATACTTACAAAGGCCTTAGAAAATGCATTAAAACCCCTGATAGTATCTGTTTGTCTAGTTAACCCCCTAAACCCTGAACGGTCATAACTTTTTCATACGAAATCCATTTTCTGAGCTCTAGGGCTTGTCGGAAAGCTCGTGGCATATACTACACGCCCTCAACTGTTTTTTATAAGAATAACGCGTTGATTTTCAGATAGGATATTTGGAAGTTGACACACAGAAGGGTAGAAACACCAAGGGAGCTCTAGAAGAAATTTCCAGCAACACAAAAGGGGGAACAAGGGTCATTAAAAAAGTGTCTGAAATAAATTGTCAGTCAATTGAAAGGTCTACTTGGAGCTAATCTTGAGACTTATGCAGGTCTATTGAGAAGCAATTGAGAGCGTCCAAGCAAGGGTTTTGCGCAAGCTTGAGATTCAACTTCTTGAGCACTAAAGAGCAAGGTTCGGCAAGAAAGGTTGGAATACTCTCTACTCCTCCTTGTCAATTCCTAGCTTAGGCTAAGAACGATTAGAAGTAGGAGTAAGTCAGGGCGACGATAGGCCACTATCAAGTTGAAGACCACCTAAAAACTCAAGTTCAAGCTAAGGGCATAATCCTTGTACTGTCGAGAATTTTAAAGGGAAAGAACTTAACGTGGAACGATCAACTGTAAGTGCGAAACAACATTCAAATATTCCTGACGACGTGATATCAGATAGGACCTTAAACACGATAAAATAACTAAAAAGAACCAAGCGACTAATATAAAGTAACCAGCAACGAGGTTGTACTCTGGCGAAGAACTGTGCTACTTAGATAGGCATATGAACCTTAGATCAGGACGACATCTAGCAAGGGAGAGGCAAAGCCTTAGATCTTCAGAGGCTAGTGTTAACCACACTACTAGGTCCTGGGCCCAGCAGTTGAGCCACCACTCGCACTACCCTAGCTCGGAGACCAGTGAGTCAGAGATGTCTCAAGGCATGGACAGACCTACGGGAAGTTCAGATGTGCCTTACTTGTACAGGGTGGAAGGCCCTTACAAAACACAGTTGGAGTACCTTAGGACCAACCGATTAGGTGCTAGCATCTATGAGGACGGCCTAGGAAGATCCGTGGTCCAGATTAATAATCCTGACCAATCCATTGGACTAGAGCACCCAGCTGTCAAGTTTGAAAACGGTGCATACCTGGACAAAGAAGGAACCATATACGTAGTCACCAGTCACCCAGATAGGACAGATGAATTTGGGAATGTAAACTCCGAAGCGGACTTAGGTGACTTGGAACAAGGAAACATGGGTGTAGAACCTAGAACCCCTCGAGGCAAATCTGTTCTCACTAGGATTATCACACCTGAGTGGGTTCCCCAAGACAACAAGAGCATAGAGTTGCTCCTCAATCGAGAAACCGACGAAGCCTTTTGGAGGTATAAATCCAATCAGCCAACGGATATAGGAAATATCATGATCTATGAGTTTAAGGATCCTGATAGCCCAGGCAGAGTGACCTACTTAGATCACACTTCGGAGAGGATCTTCGTGGTTACGGAAAATGATAGGCATGCTTACACTTGGAAGGGTGAATTCGTTTTCCCCCAACCAAGAGCGAATGTATCCTATGGTCACCCTGGAGCTGGAACATCCCAAGCTCATGGAACTCAAAGAGACAGAAGTAGAGATAGACCAGAAGTAAGCTTTGCCAATCCAGTGGGCAGAGAAAGAACGAGGACGGAGACGAATAGGGTAGAACCTGAGGTGCTTAGAGCTCACAGGAACCAAAGAAATGTGGATGGATTCCCTCTGCCGAGACCTAGAGAGCACACAAGAACTTTGAGACTGACCCAGCTAGTTAAGTCCATGAAGAATTACTTTGATGGCACAGGAGATCCCTATGATCATGTGGCGGAGTTCAAGCAAGTCTTGAGAGCTGAACAAGTGGAGGATCTATTCACGCAGTACAATGCCTTCGGTCTAACCCTTAGGAACACAGCACTAACATGGTTTCAGCCATTGGATGAGCGCCAGTTCAGGAGCATAGACCAACTCCTAGAAGCATTTATTATTGAATTCTCCAAGAGTGGCATAAGACACAATACCTCCTCACTGATTCACAGCTTCAAGCAAACCCCTCAAGAAACTGTGAGACTTGCCGGAAGAAGATTTAGGCAATACCTTGAAAGATGTCCTGTTTCGGAGCTACCCACATCTGCCAAACAAGTAGCCTTATTCCTTGATGGATTGCTGAGTACAAAATTGAGATCCTATGTGTACCTGAAAGACCCTAGGACTATAGAAGAGTGTGTACGCATGTGCATTGATATTGAAGATAACCTAGGGGAAGAACTAGAGCTTTCACAAATCTACAAAGATTCAGATAGTGCATCTAGTCACTTTTCCACGCAATCCACATCAATTGAGGAACTCGCAGAGAAAGTAGCTCAGAAATTAGGAGTAACTAGTAAACAAATCCCACGGTTTGCCCCTGTGAAAAGATGCTATACTTGTGGTGGCGACCACATGGCGAACGTCTGTCCCATTATGGCTCAACCCCAAATTAATCCTAGTAGCCAGTATTGCACCATAGAACGGAAGTACACCAATCACACTGCGCAAGATTGCCCATATAACAAGCAGGCAGTTAGGCAACCCTACCCTCAGCCATACCCGCAGCAAGGAAGATACCAGAACCCGTACCCTCCACAACCATATGGCAGGCCACATCAGCCGTATCAGCAACCCTACCAAAACCAACAAAGGCCTCAGCCAGTGTTAGCTCAACAACCCCCTGCCCCAGCTAATGTGATTCCGGTAAAGTATGCTGTTGCAGAAGAAAACCTGAATAGAGCTATAGTCCCTGTAACATCCTTGCTTTCGGAAAGTGACCCGAGTGACCATAGCTTTGATTCTACACACGTGGATAGCCCCCAGGCCTACTACATGCAGTCTCCTGAGCATGGTGAGTCTTATTATAGCGAAGAGACAAACGAACCTAGTTGGGAGTCAGATTACACGAACGTCATGTATGCAAACCCCAACCCTAGGCTTCAACCTAGACAAGCAAGACCTCCATTCCCAAGAGGACCGTGCTATAGATGCCAAGGAGATCACCTCATTCGTGATTGCCCCTTACCTCCACTTACACAAAACCAGTCTGTGACGATCCAAGGCTTCTGCCAAGATTGTGGAAAAGAGCATCTCTTACGAGATTGCCCAAAGAACCCCAATAATATGCCAAAAATCACGCCTATCAATGTTATTGAGTTAGTGGTAGATTCCAGCGGAAGTGTTACTTCCACTGCACCCGTACAGGTAGTCACGAGAGCTCAAGCAGTGCAACAAAACCAAGGGGTAGGCAAGGAAAAGAGCCCAGATGCTAGCGATACTGAGAGCCAAAATAAAAAGAGAACAAGAGCTTGGAGAGATAGCCGCGAACGCATGAAAAGGCAATGGGCAAAGAAGATGAGTGAACTTGAGGAAAGTCTACGAGAAACCAAGGCTAAAATCATGGAGATCACATCTCAACCGCACTCTCACACAGTCCCACCGTTACCATCCCCATCACCCTCCATCCCTCCACCCTCTAAGACACCCCACGTAACGCACCCACCACCCCAAACAGGATCAGTACTAGCTGATCCCACTCCTGAAGACATAGACATGATGCTTAAAGCATATCAGGCCAGAATCCAAGAAGGGCCAAACGTCACGGATCATGACAAGTGCTATCCTAGAGCTGACCTAGAGATAGAAAGAACCAAACTGTGCGCGAAAATGGTCGCATTGGCTCAGACTATGTTTGAAGCCAGTCGCCTTTTCAATTACTCGGGCTCAGCCAAAACGCAATTACACTTGGATGGATTCCTAGAAAAGTTAGAGAGGATAATTGCAAGATCTGCCAAGGAAGAAAAAAATCAAGAGGGAGAGAAAGCAAGCAAAAACATGAACCATTCCCCATCGGAAGTTTATGTGGCCAATTCCACTAAACCCGACAACTTCCCCTCCTTAGAAAGAATAGAGAGGCTAATCGCACTCTCAGAAAAGGAACCTGCCCCTCAAAGAAAGGAAAGGGCGAGGGAAAAAATAAGCAAGCCTCCTCAAGAAGCTTATCTTCCTCCCCAAAAGGCACATGAGCCTCCCTCGAAAACTTGCGTACCTCCACAGGTGGCCTACATTCCTTCTCAGGGAGCGTATGAGCCTGTTCGGAAAAGTAATAGAATAAGTAACCCTCCCCAGGAAGCTTATGAGAACGAGGAGAGAGCCAACGATAGAATAAGCCCTCCTTCCCAGGTTGCTTATGCGCCTAATTCTACGGAGCCAGATACTTCCTCTTCTATGAATCGGTTTGCACCAGACTTCCTACGAGAGATTCAAGAAGACAAATGGGATAACGAAAGTGAAGTCGCCCCTCCCTTTGAACTTGTGGATGATGCACACGACCAATTCCCACAAGACATCCCATCTATTTACAGGGAACGTGAGAGTACTCAGTCTCATGAGAGATTGGACTTTGAGTCTAATTCCATACAGGAGCTACCCCACTTCACAGGCCCATGGGAAGCAAAGTCCACATGTATGAGAGCACCCACAGTCATGGTAAGGAACGACGACTCAGTCATACCTAGGAACACAGAGGTAGTGAAGAACACTAACGTGCAGTGTAATCTCAAGTTAGAAGAGCTACTCAAGGTTAGACCTGAATTATGGAAACATGTAGCCAAACAAGTACCAGAGATAGCAAAACCTCGTTCCCAGGTAGGATCCCATAGGACAGTGCCAGAAATTCCCTTGGATAAGATAGGAGATATGTGTGAAGGTGAAGAAGGGAACACCTATCTTCCCATCACCTACCAGGAATACACCACCAAGGCATATTTGGACTCAGGTGCAGGAGTTGCAATTGCCACTACTTCCCTATGGAAGCGTTGGGGCAAGCCAGCACTCAGGCCAACGAGAATGAAATTGCAGATGGCTGATGGTCACATAGAGAAACCCCTAGGATTGCTAGAAGGCATAACTCTCTCCACTTGTGGTGTTGAGTTTGAGCATAGCTTTGCTATATGTGACTTCAGCAAAAATCATGCCTATGAGATGATTTTGGGAAGACCATTTATGCGACAATTGCAAGTGGTACAGGATTGGGGAACCAACTCCTTGTATTTGCAACACTTGGGTGTTACGACCAAAGTCAATCTCAAGGATTATTCTCATAGAGATGTCCCTCCTATCCAATGGAATCCCATCCATAGAGCCAAAGATGACACAGAATCGGTGCATTCCATAGGGTCTGGATCCTCATGGATGCATGAAGACACCCACTTATGGATGTGCAAGGTAGCAGTAGAAGAAGAGAAGAGAGAGAAAGCCAGAGAGGTAGGTGCGAAAGAAACCCAGAGATCAATCCAAGACCGAGCCTATGCACCTGTAGTCTTTCCAGACGAGGAATTTGAACCCCATGGCTGGGCAGAAATTTTAGCAACCATGGACGTAGCCGTCAATGAAGAACAATGGACACCTCACTGTGATGAGGATGGCTATGACATTTCAGTCTTCTCCATAGAGCCAATCATGGGAGAGGCAGTTCTAGAAGAATGCGAACCTAGCCCTGATGCATTTGAGGATGCAAGTGTCTCCAATCTAGAGTCAATCATTATGGACCCACCATTTGCATCAGATGAAGAATACTTCCATGAAGTAGAATTTCAACCCTAGAGGCATGGAGAGGATACAACTAATGTAAGATTAGCAACACATGTGACCCCGAAGGAAGAAGGAAAGAAACGAAAGAAGAGAGAAGCCTTACCAGAAGAGGAAGAATCTTTGTTTGAGGTCCCAGAAAATTTTAAGAAGTATGAGATAGATGACAGGAGAGTCATGCTAAGAATGCCTAAACGAGAGGCACAATCAGGTGAGGCCTATGATAACAAAGAAACCACCAAGAAAATACTAGTGGCCCTAGAAGAAGGAGAGGAGAGATGCACGTATATAGGCCATGACCTGACAGAAGAAGAAGAGCACGAATTGATTGCCTTGCTAAGAGAATACAGAGATGTATTCGCTTGGAGTTACAAGGATTTGAAAGGTGTTGACCCGGACATTTGCTCACACACCATTCCCATGACTTCAGATGCCAAACCCTCTAAGCAGAAGCCTTATACATATAATGATAATTACGCTGCTAAGATCAAAGAAGAGATAGATAGACTGGTTGAAGCTGGATTTATCTATGAAATTGAGCACACCGAGTGGGTATCCCCCATTGTTGTGGTGCCCAAGAAGAATGGCAAGCTGCGTGTGTGCATTAACTTGAAAAAGGTTAATGCAGCCACAATTCGAGATAACTATCCGCTTCCTATCACAGAACATCTCTTAGAAAGAGTGGCAGGCAAGGAAGTGTACGGCTTCCTTGATGGATTTTCGGGCTACAATCAAGTAGCCATAGCTCCAGAGGATCAGCATAAGACAGCCTTTGCCACAGAATGGGGCATTTTTGCTTTTAGAGTAATGCCATTTGGGCTTACCAATGCACCAGCTACCTTCCAGAGGCTGATGTGCCATGTGTTTAAGGAGTTCCTGAGGAAGAGTTTAGAAGTCTACGTTGATGATCTTTGTGCTCATTCCAATATTAGACAAACCCATATTCCTGAACTCAGACAAATCTTTGACAAATGTAGAGAATATCAAGTCTGCCTAAACCCCGAAAAATGCGTTTTTATGGTCAGGCAAGGCAAGATTCTAGGACACATAGTGTCAAAGAATGGCATATCTACCGACGAAGAAAAAGTGAGAGCCATAGCAGAGCTACCTAGGCCAAAGAATGTCAAGGAAGTACAAGCCTTCATGGGGCATTGTGGCTATTACCGACGATTTATACACATGTATGCTGTCATTGCAAAGCCCATGTACGGACTTCTGACAAACTTTGAGTGGACGGATGAGTGTGAGAATTCCTTCCAGGAGCTTAAACGAAGATTGTGTTCAGCACCAATCTTGACCACACCAGATTGGAATAAGCCATTCCATGTTCATGTGGATGCATCCAATTATGCTATTGGATGTGTGCTTGCACAACCTACTGGTGAAGGTAATATGGATCTTCCAATTGCCTATGCCAGTAGACAATTGAATGCGGCTGAACGGAATTACACCACTACGGAGAGAGAAGGCTTAGGCATGGTATATGCAGTTAAGAAATTTAGACACTATTTGCTTGCAAATAAGTTTAAATTTTTTACGGATCATCAAGCATTGTTATATCTTGTAAACAAGCCATGCAATACAGGAAGATTAGTAAGATGGTTTCTCCTGCTAATGGAATATGATTTTGAGGTTGTGGTAAGAAAAGGGAGGACCCATTTGAGAGCTGATCATCTTTCTAGGCTCACATCGGGAGAAGCCCCACAAGGAGTATCAGATGACCTTCCTGATGCTTACTTGTTTAATTTGGAAGTGGTGCCGCAGTGGGCTAAGCCATTGGTACCAGTATTGACATACGGGCCTAATCATCCAGTGGTAAACACACGGAATAGAGAGGTTGTAAAAGCCCAAAAGTACCACATCATGGCAGGAAGCATGTACAAGCACACAGATCAAGGGATCTTGGCTTGTTGCGTAGAAGAGGAAGAGTACGCTAAATGGTTGCAATTAGCACATGTAGGTGCGTTAGAGCAACACCATTCAAAGCAACGAACTTTACAGACCCTAAAGAGACTCGGAGTACATTGGCCAACTATGGAAGCTGATGTCCAAAAGTTGTGCAAGGAATGCCCAATCTGTTGCACTAAACCACCTGTGGAACATGCCACTCTCTATCAAGTATCCATTGTTCCAGATTGGAGTGAACCTCTAGTATCATTCTTGAGGACAAACACATTCCCTCCAGACATGACTCTAGCTAGGAAAAGGAGTTTAGAACAAGAAGCCCAGGATTACTCACTCATAGGTGATAATCTATATAAGCGCGGTAAAGATGGTTACCTGAGGTTATGTGTCCATGAAAGTGAATATCTGAAGATCTTAGAAACCGCTCACCAAGGTGTAGCAGGAGGACATTTTGGACCAGATCGGGTGATCAAGGCAATACTATTTGCGGGCTTCTGGTGGCCGACCCTTCACATGGATGCACATACCTATGTGAAACGGTGTGATGTCTGTCAGAGAACTCAGTATCCTATACGAAAAGATGAGATGCCATTGAAACCTATGATGGGTGGACGTGCATTTTCTAAGTGGGGAATAGACTTTGTAGGTCCTATTAATCCCCCAGCCAAGGGTTCTCATGCGGAATACATCATTGTTGCAACAGATTATCTCACCAAGTGGGTAGAGGTAAAGGCTACGACAAAGAACGATGCTCAGACAACTGCTAAATTCTTGTTTGAGAATGTGTTCACGAGATATGGGCTACCTATAGAGCTTGTAAGTGATAGAGGCACTCATTTCTTGAACGAAGTAATTGAAAATCTACTCCAAGAATTCTTGGTGATACACAAGAAGTCTACCCCCTATCACCCCCAAGCTAATGGACAAGCTGAGAGCACTAATAAGATCCTATGCAATGTACTGACGAAATTAGTGAACACAAAACGCTCTGATTGGGACAAACAGCTACACCATGCTGTTTGGGCATACCGAGTTGCCTACAAAACGGTACTCCAAGCCACCCCCTTTCAGATGGTATTCGGCCAAAACGCTGTGCTACCCTTGGACTTCTTGATTCCTACATTGAGAGTAGCACAAGAGCACGAATGGACAGGTCATGAGCTCTCCTCCAGGATCTTTGACCTTGAACAATTAGGAGAAACAAGACTGAGAGCCGCCGCAGGAATATATGCAGCCAAGAAGAGACAGAAAGCATACTTCGATGCCCATGTGAAGGACAAAGGTTTGAAAGCAGGAGATCTAGTTTTAGTCTATACACTGAAACAACACGCAAGGAAGCTAGAAAAGAGAGGCTACGGACCTATGATCATCAACAGGATCTCCATGAGTGGAGCGGTACAATTGGCCACATTAGAGGGTGATGTTCTCCCTAACTATATTAGTGGTTGCAGAGTCAAGTTGTATCAAGAACCCCTCACGGAGGAAATGCTTAACCGACTCAACACTGCTAAGAAACGCAAGGAGGAAGAAAAGCGAGTTCGAGAAGAGGCTCAAGCAGAAGCTTTAGAACGCATCAGAAGGATGAAATTACGAAGGCAAGGTAGAGATCAGCCTAGAGCGAATGACTATGCAGATCAAGGATATCCTATGGCCATGTGTGAAGTTGCAGGAACAAGCTCGCATAGGATAATTGATAGACGTCCTTTCATAACCCTAGATATAGGACAAGGAAAGAGTGCAAGGAACGTAAGAGCCTTGATTGACTCAGGCGCAGCCACTAGTGCTGTTAGAGTGTCTTACTGCCAAGAATTACAGTTGACTGTCAATCCTGTGGAAGCATATCTTATAGGATTGGGAGGAGTGGAAACCCCTTGCATGGGCGAGGTGGAACTTCCCCTCTACATTCATGATGAGGCAATGACAGTTAAAGTACTGGTGTGTCAAGATGAGGATCTCACTGAGCCTCTTGTCTTGGGTCAAGATTGGATCTATGACCAAGCAGTCAATCTAAACCTAAGAAGTGGACTTCTCCAGGTTTGGGTCAATCATAGTCGAGTTACAGTAGAATTAGACAATGGAGCACTCAAGGAACTAGGAAAGGCACAGACTCCTGGTCCTTCCAGGGGTACACATGAAGATGACCATGCTGTTCGTGTTCAAAACCATGTGTTGCAGAGGAATGATATTTGCGAAAAAGGAGTCAGGGATGCAATGGAACTCCCTTCTTTTCCAAAGGTCAGAAGGAGGCAGCAACCAAAGGTGAATCAAAGGCAGAAGAAGCAGAGTACTACCTATGTCCGAGATCAAAAGTACCTGCGCAGCAGAATGTCCCAGAAAGTAAACCAAGTGTGGGTGCGGAAAGGCGAACACCCGGTTGCACTCACGACAACCACACGGGCAAAGCTTCTTACTAGTAACCAACAACGTGACGCCACTAAGAAGTCTGTCAGAAATTCTTCTGCTAAAGTGAAATCCATTTGGGTGCCCAAAAAGTCGATGAAGGCTAGCCCACAATCAAGACAAATTTGGGTGCCTAAGGCTTGCTTGAGGGCACAAGTAGCTACGCCAAGGCCACAACCTATGCAGCATATCCCAACTACGCGTACAGCCCGTATTCACTCGTTCTCGACACTCAGGAACACACCAAGAACCAAGAGCACGCATGTAATCACTTGTAAATGGGTCCCTAAAAGGCCTCATATTCAAGCAGATACACCTATAATGTTCTCTAGCGCCTCTACGAAACCAAAGGAAAAACCCATCCACTGCACTTGGCAGCTTAAGACCTGTAATAAACCCCCCGACCCCAATTTGTACATTCACCCCCACTTACTAACGGCATTAGTCTCCTAGGAATACACAAACATTAACTACACACACTGTCTTCGTGCACTTACTAACCACTAACTCACCATCTACCTCATGTTAATGTTGTAACGGGGACAACAACGGATTTATTCTGTCCATTACGATGTTAACACGATTCTATATTCTCACAGAATCAGAAGGCAAGCAGTAAAATGGCAGAAGCGACAGGTTCGGGCTCACAAGTAGGGATACTTACTGCAGGAATTGATGTGGATAGTCTACCTGTGGATGTGCCACCAACTGAACGACCAGCGGAGCTGCAGCACCTCCAACAAATCCCGGTGCCGGATCCACCTACAGGGATCACGGAAAGAGTCCATGCCAATTCTCATTGGTTCAATGGCATGCCAGGTCCATTAGGTGAGGCCAAGTATATCTGGGAGTCTAAGTGCGAATATGACAGATCATGGGTGTGATTCCAATTTTTCTCCAAGGAGTTCGAGACTTTACAGAACACCGAGGATCTCCAGACCATATGGCAACGAGCAGGGCTATCAGAATACTTTGAAGCCCCACTACCTAAACCAGATCTCCTCCGATGTTACTATTTGGTCTCCACATTACAAGCTAATGAAGAAAAGGACAAACCCGGATCATTTGTGCTTCCCTCATTGCTGGGCAACAACGAGTTAAAGAGGTTTGAACTTACTGTGGAGTTGGTAAGCGACGCTTTGAATATGCACGGCACGCATGTACCCTCTGAAAAGGATGCTCTTGTTCCCACTAACATGAAGGATAGGAAACTGCTGAAGCTTAAAGACATGGCAGCACTCACCCCGAATGTGTCCATCCCTCTCCGCATGTGCATGCAACATTTCGCCTTTCCCGGCCAAGACCGATTCACACAACCACACAAGAGGATCTGGTTCGCTCTCTACTTAGCGGAAGCAGGTGCGTTACCCATTAAGCTACCAGTGTGGATTATAGATCAGTTGTATGAAGCAAACAAACGGGCTTCTAGGAAATTAGTGGTGAACGGATGCTGTGCAATCACACGCATTATTTACCGATGCCTAGCATATGATGTCCCCATTGAACGTGCCTTAACTTGGGCACAATTACAAATGTTTAAAAGGCTCAAGACGTCCACACATCAATCCAAGCGCATGAGGGGTGCGATCCCTTGTGTCCAGACAAGGGAAGTCCTGACTACTCTTGAGGCATCACCACTAAGGGAGGCCACTGTACCTCCCTTCACCATCAGGATACCCAGATCGGAATCTGACACTACGACACAAGCTACCCCATCGGCTCCTCCTGTTCCAACTGAATTCGAATTTGCTGCCACTGGAGATGCTGAAGGACTGGACCCCCAGGATTTCGAAGCATTCCTACAAAGCACACAATTCTCTGATGTGGAGTTTTATTCAGAGGCAGAGGAGCAGGGCACATCCTCACGAAGAAGACGAAAGTCTACAGACGGTCGACATGTACATTGGAGTGACGCTCAGCAAAGTCAACAACACGGACACCCGGAAGAAGAAGAAGCGTATGAAGAAGAGACCACTGAAGCCCCAGCCTATACAGCAGAACTCCGAAGGCTGTATCAGATTATGGAAAGAGTGCGCTCGCAACAACTACTCACTGAACAGAGCAGCAGAGTACTTATGACTCAGTTGTTGGAAGAAGCGGGAATTGACTCAGAGTACAGGGAAGGTCTCTTATTGATGGCAGAAACATATGGAGTAGTAGAAGCAGTGCGCACTGCCATTCAGAGGCCTCCAGTTCAATATGACCCACGAAGGTTCCAGACGCAACCACGATCAGGTAAGAACATCCAGATTCCCATTACAGTTGCAGAAGAACCAACTACTACATCTGAAACTATCAGGACAACCTCCCAAACAGCTAGCCAACAGCACCCTGCCACCCATGAGGAGTCCACCGAACCACTACCACCCACTCCCCCACCATCACCTCCTAGAAGAGAAACAGTGGAAACCACATCGACTACTCAACCCACAGACCCCACCTTCATCTTCCGTACTCCCATCTCTAGTGCCACCCTATTCTCTACCACTGATAACCCGATCTTTGAAGCAAACCCCATCACTACACAATCCACCGAACCCCTCCTAGAGCCTGCCCTAGGGCAACCATCCCCAATGCCCTCAGCCATGGGTCATCCTGACCCTAGATCCACATTCATGGGCTTCCCTGCTACCACGCAACCCTTTCAGCCCTTCTCAAACTTACGACCCCAACCCCCGACATCCCTCTCTCCATTTCTACAATCCCTCCATGACCTCTTTGCTAGGGCTTTTCAACCAGGCTCTCAACCATTTCCTGTCTTTTCAGCTCCCCACCCCACTTCACATCTATTCACCACTTCCACACACACCCCACCTACCATCCCAATGTATATGGTAGACCCCACACTCACACCCACTCCTGAAGGTATGGACATTTCACCACCCACGGCACCTCCACCCACGGTTTCACCTCCTCCCATTCCCCCTCCACCAATTTCACCCACACACACAACTTCCGTAGACACATCATTCACTGTCTCCCTTCCCCAATTCCCTTCCCATGCATCTCCCACTGTAAACACCACCCACTCATCTATAGGAAATGCATTGGATACCATGTTGGCTTGTATATCAAATTTAAGGACAGATTACATTCAGCTCCAGCAACAAAACGCACGCCTGCATGAGCACTCAGAGACACTACAGCACCGCCTTGCGGCACTAGAAGAGGAGAATGCTCGCCTCCACACACAGTTCCAAACCCTCCAAGAAGCTCATAACATATTGGAGGTACAGTTACAGAATGTAGATCAGGAAGCGGTGCAGGTGGTAGAAGGTCACCTACGGACACAGCTGGAACGCAACTCAAAACTTCAGCGAAATATGGCACTACTCAAACGCCATCTTGCGGGTGCTCAGGAAGAGAATAGACGCCTGCACATACAAAATCAAGAGAACCTGGAGGCAGCTATTGAGAGCACACCGGGGGCACCCATCAGCCCATCCAAGTTTCAAGCAGTGACCCCCGATAATATCAAGATTATATTGGAAGATTATGCCATGCTGCTTGAAGCACATGATAAACTATCGGAGGAACTGGGACAATTGAAGCAGGAACACCAACAAGGACCAACAGCAGCCCCTCCAACCACCCCCTCTGCGGCTTCACTTCTCACAGACGCAGAGGCCATAAAAGATCTCCAGAAACAGGTCACTGAATTGCAAACACGCCTACTACAATATGAGAGACCATCTTCCCCTCCAGAGGCTCCCACGGACGAAGAAGTTGTGCAAATTCCTGTGGAACAAACGTTTGACGAAGAATACGATCCGCAACCATTCCCAGGAGGCCAACAAACAGAAGAAGCACAGGACACATTCGAGGCACCACGGCCCCCATGGTTACGTCAAGTGGAGGAAATCGGGAGTTCGCACGAAGAACGCACAGTAGTGCAAAATCAGGCCATGAGAGTCATCGAGGAAACTGTGTTACAATCAGCTTACTTTAAGAACCTATCATCGAGACGCCTGATTCTCTCATCTGAACTCCAATACAGGCCGTATTATATTATTTTGGCTGATTATAATGCAGAAATACAAAGAGTCACGGGTCAGATTCCTACCTTTGCGACCCAATTTCAACCCGAAGACCTTCCTCCAGAGGTGCAAAAAGGCAAAATTCGTCAACCAACATGGCGGCAGAAACTTCTAGAGACATATCCAGAAATGCTACGCACATGGAATAACGCGCCTTTGCACCTCCTGTACAATCCATGCTACGGTCTAGTCCCCCGCCGTAGGTCGTGGAAGGCATTCAATATCAAGGTACAGAACAACGCGCAATGCAAGGAATGGCTGAACTACCCGTACATTGCGCCACCACAGGGACCACCATCAGTAGCATATATGATGGGAACCATTCGCCACTGGATGCCCCGCTTGAAGCCCATGCAAGATGTAGCAGTGCAAATGATGCTTAAAATCTTAGATATGATGCAAGTAGTCCTGAAGACCTTTAGAAATGCAGCCGCACCACAGGTACGTCTCCCGGGGTTTAGCAATGGAAATTATGACTTGGTGTATGACATGAGCACCACCCCCAGTATTCGTGTGGCTTACGCTTGGCATGCACGCATCAAATACCTCCCCGCCTGCTACAAACAGACCTTCAAAGAAATGTTCAGATCAGGTTTCTGGGAGTATCACTCGGAGATTTTCGCACCAAAGCCAACACATCTGCTCCAACTGTTTGCGTGTGAACAAGCAATGTACTCAGAGTACTACACCACCCCGCAACCAGAGACCCCTGGTGCAATAAATTGGGATGCATTGGAAGCTGATCTAGCAAGAGGCTTAAGGATAGGAGAACATGAACTGGCCACCAATGTCATCCAATATTACATCGACCACCCGAGAGAACAAAGGTCTGTCAGGGGCGACAGACGCTAGGAAGGGGGGAGTGTTGGCATACAAAGCAACAGAGGAGTCATGCACAATACGGCAACAAGGCCAGATCATTTTTCCCATGGATTATGTACAACTCAAGTGATTTTAATCACTACACAAACATTGTAAATCCCGTTTTTGGTAGATTAGACTCCATTTTGTGCAAGCCGAGGAGTCCTCGAGCTTGAGGAGTATTAGAAGTACCATCGTACCAATTTTCATAATTTTTAGACTTCGTTTGAGCCCTCAAATAAGCCCTGGAACCTAATTTTTAACTAGGCCGGACACTAGGTCTGGAGAGGGCCAAACTAGTCAAAAAACTATAAAAAGAGCTAGAGAGCTCATTTTTGGGGGTTAGATTGTAATTGAAACGAACTTGTAAGAGCTATTGAAAGTAATCTAAAGAACTCCATTGATTCTCTCTCTTTGTCTTGCCGTGTGTGCGCGTGTGTGTGTATGTGTGTGCATGCTTGTGTGCTTCTCACTCACGCACTTGTGCCGCCACTTGCTCGAGGTCTTCATACCATCCTCACGTCTTCCCGGATTGACATTAAAGGAGGTGCTACTCATCACTGAGCTACAGAGCCCTTTTTCATGATTGATACTTGTTTTTCAACAATTCCCCTCAAGTCTCAATGCCTAGGTCCTTCATTCCAATGCATGCCTTGAAGTGTTGTAGCTTTAATCCATCCAATGCTTTGGTAAACATATCTGAATATTGGTTCTTTGTATTGACATGCTCCACCTTGACATCCTTTGACATGATCTTCTCTCTAATAAAGTGGTAATGCACTTCTATATGCTTCGACCTTGCATGGAACACCGGATTTTGAGCCAAGCATATGCTACTTATGTTGTCACAAAAATAGGTATTTGCTTATCCTGCAAATCAAGATCAACAAACAACTTCTTGATCCACATAAGCTCACATGAGACTTGTGCTAAGCCTCTATACTCAGCTTCAGTCAATGAAAGAACCACAGTTGGTTGTTTCTTTGACATCCATGAGATGGTCTTCTTCCCTAGCATGATAACATATCCACTAGTGCTCCTCCTGTCATCTTTGGAACCTACCCAATCAGCATCACAATAAGCTTGTACATTTAATCCATCATCAAATGGATAATATAGACCTTCATCCACTGATCCTTTGAGGTATCTAAGTACCCTTTTGGCTGCAACAAGATGAGGTACTTTTGGTGCCTCTAAAAATTGAGATAACACTCCAATTACATGTGAAATATTGGGTCTTGTCATAGTAGCATACAAGAGAGAACCAATTATTGACCTATACATGGTCACATCCTTTAGTTCTTCACCTTCATGAGAACTTAGTTTAACATTTACTTCTAATGGATTTGAAATAGGCTTGCAATCACACAAGCCAAACTTATTCAAGAGATCTAGAATGTATTTCCTTTGCATCAAGTATATACCTTCCTCTTTATATAGTACTTCAATCCCAAGGAAGTACCTTAAGATCCCTAAATCAGAGATTTTAAACTCACATTATGTCCTTGATGTTGGCTTTATCATCCCCTGTAATGATCAAATCATCACCATATATACAAATGAAAACAATTTCGCTACCTTCCTTCTTCACAAAGAGTGATGGGTCTGCATGACTTTGATTGTAACCACATTTTACCAAGTAGTCCACAAGTCTTTGGTTCCAAGACCTTGGGGCTTCTTTTAGTCCATAAAGAGCCTTCTTCAGCCTGCATACATGATGTGGAAACCTCTCATCTTCAAAGCCTTGGGGCTGCTCCATGAATACCTCTTCAAGCTCTCCATTTAGGAAAGTATTCTTCACATCCAACTGGTACATCTTCCAACCTTTTGAGGCTGAAATTGCAATCAAACTTCTTATGGTGGGCATCTTAGCTACTGGAATGAATGTTTCCTCAAAGTATATGGCATAGGTTTGAGCAAAACCTTTGGCAACTAGCATTGCTTTATACCTAGAGATGCTCCCATCTACATGCCTCTTTACCTTGTACACCCATTTGTTGCCAATGACTTTCATGTCCTTTGTTCTTGGCACCAATGACCAAGTATCATTTTCTTCAAGTTCTTTGACTTCCTCCTCCATGGCTTCAATCCATTCCCTATGCTTATTTGCTTCTTCAAAAAGTTAGGTTCTTCACAAGCTATAACTTGACTCATGTAGGCATAGTGTCTTGCAATGAATGAATCATAAGTTAACATTTGAAAAGGGTCTTTAACCCTATTGGATGACCTTACCTCACCATTAGGTGGTAGGAATCTCCTCCTCCTTGGTTTAGATGCTTTAAATCCTGGAGTTTCTAATTTTTCAATATCATCATCACTTGTAGATTCCATGTCTACCCATCGATGGTCTTCGTCCACTAGGTTTTTGAACCTCTTGAAGTGGTAAAACACTTCTAACTTTGACTTCATGCAATACATGCAAACAAACCTTGAATGATCATCTATAAATGTGACAAAATATCTATTACCTCCAATGGATGGCTCCCTTGTAGGTCCCCATACATCTATGTGTATGAGATTCAACACTTCATTGCTCACATGTGTTGCCTTCTTGAATGGCAATCTTCTTTGTTTTCCTAATTGACAAGCATGGCAAAAATGTTGCATATTCTAAGATGTAAGATCGGGTAGACCACTCACCAACCCCTTCCTTTGCATGTCCTGCATCCTTTGTAAGTTTATATGCCGACAGTGTGAGGGGTTGATGGCTTTACCTCCATGGTGAAGAGTCTTCCTTTCTTCTTTCCTTTTGCTAAGAGCTTTTAGTCCTACATGGGGTCTTCAAAAAAACATCCTTGATCATTGAACCTCACCTCATAACCTCTTTAAACCATTTGACCTACTGAAACCAAGTTCTTTGTGATGGTTGGCACATGCAACACATCCATCAACACCTTTGAGCTTTGAGATCCATTCAATGCAACATCTCCCACACGTGTAATCTTGTTCTAAGTGTCATCCCCTGTCTCTACATGTCCTTGAGTGATGGGTGAGTGTAAATTAAAGAAAACATCTTTATTGCATCTCATATGGTTGCTACAACCACTATCAATGTACCATGTAAAATCTGAATTGACTCTTTCACTTGATCCATACATCATAAGCAAGTTCTCATTTTTTGAATTTGTTGAAGTACTAGCATAATTACCTTGCTTCCTTTTGTATCCTTTATTGCCTCCTCCTTTGGACCAACAATCTCTTGCATAATGGCCGGATTTTCCACAATTGTAGCATTCTCCATTGGATGCTTCTCTTCCATGTGATCTTCCTCATCTTCCTCTACTCCTTCCTCTTTCTCTTGATCCATAGATTTGGTTGGAGCATTCTTGGTTGCTTGAGCTTGAACTTGACCTTCCTCTCCCTCTACCTTGGGAGTTTTGTTCACCTCTTTTGCCTTTGCCTCTGGCTGCATAGAAAACATGGGCTTGGCTGCCCTTTGATTGTGAAGCTTCTTGGTTCATCTCCTCAGTCACCATCAATGTGACTAATTGATCAAATTCTGGTAGGGAATCCCTCACATAAACTGATATGGAGAATTATTTCCATCTTTCGTCCTCTCTCAAGCCATTGAGAGTGTGCGCGACAAGATCCTCATCTTCGATTGGGCTCCCAATTGAGCCTAGGGCATCTACAAGCTCCTTAACCTTCAAAATGTACTCATTTATGTTAGTACTTGGTGCTTTCCTAAGATTATTTAGCTCATTCCTTAGCTAAACTTTCCTTGCCTTGATTGATGAAGAGTACAATCTCTCCAAGGTCTCCCAAACCTTCTTGGATGTGTCCAAGTCTTGTATATGCCCTATCATGCTATTGCTTATATGTTGGGATAGAATGAATATGACTTTCCTATCCCTTTCTATCCATTCATTAAGTGCCTTGACCTGCCCTTGAAGTGGTGGATCATGTACATGAGGGATTGGCTCTGTGCCGCTCACTAATCCCCACAATCCTTTGCTCATGAGGCAGTTGCTAACTCTAAATTTCCATGGTTGATAATTGCCTTTCTCTAACTTTTCTATTTGTGCATTATAATCAGTCATATTGAGCTCTAAGATGCTCCTCTAGCTTCTCCTCAAGTGTTTCTATGCTTTAGAAAGTGTGGATATAACCTTTTGATAGCTTCTCCCTTGCTAACCTTCGACTAGTTGAGATCTCAATCAATGTAGCCCCCTTTCGATGTCTTCTTGCTTTGATAAGCCCTCCTTGTGCTTCCACGAGTTGTCTTGATTCCTTCAAGTCTTCAATATGATGCCCACTGATGTCTCCAAGCCTCCAAAATGGCTTTGATACCACTGATGGGGGATGATTCTAACACCCCAATGCAACAATGGAAGATGGTTGAAACAATTGTGAGAATAAAACAATTGGATGTGTCTCATCAAGTGCTTGAAAGAAAACCTGGTATTGAACATATTTGAACATATTCTAACACCCCATCTGAGAATAGAACAATTGGATATGTCTCATCAAACGCTTGAAAGAAAACCTGGTATTGAACATATCTAGATATCAAAGCTAGAAGATATGGCTTGTTTTGTGTTTGTTTTTGTACCAACTATTGTGAAACACACCTGCATGTAGAAGGTGTCGTGTGAGGTGGGTACTGACTTTACATACCTTTCTTGACCTGTTCTCATATCTACCATCAGTAAGCACATATTTTCCATATACTTGAATAGGTCATACTCTCAGTTTGATAATTTAATGTGTGCATCAAACCACCACTATGTGCACTTGTTGGACATGTGAGGACTCTCTAGTATCACTTGTCATGAGTGGATAGGACCTTGTGTGTTCGAATCACATTGACCAATGGACCACATAATCTATTTTAGTGTCTTCAGGCATTGTGCTTGTAAAGTCTTCCACACCTTTTTTAGATCACTGGCTATTCCTTCTTTGTTGATTATGTGCCCCAACAACATTCCCCTTTTGAGTGCAAAGGCACATTATTAGGTTGACGTATAACTTAAAGTCATTCCATTAATAAAGACATACTACTTTTTTACCACACTTAAATCATCCAAAAAGGCTTGTATTTAGATATGGCTCAGAAACTTGCATCACCCACTTTGAAATGTTGATGTTGCATGCTTCAAACCATAGGTCATGAGATTTGATGCAAACACTCCTCATTCCATTACAAATGTTATTTTATCACAATCCTAGTGTGCCATCATGATTTGATCACACCCAATAAATCCATCAAGGAATTTATACATTTCTTCCCCTATCACCACATCCAACATTGTGTTTGAAAAAATGGATATGTGACCGTTGTTGCATTTAGCTTGTGGTAATTGAGACACTTAAATTTTCTCATTTTGCTATAGCACCACCACAATAGGTGAGAGCTATTATGCTTTATCTACTAGATAAATAATTCCAC
The DNA here is from genome assembly GCA_020310875.1 of Ceratopteris richardii. Lineage (NCBI taxonomy): Eukaryota > Viridiplantae > Streptophyta > Polypodiopsida > Polypodiales > Pteridaceae > Ceratopteris > Ceratopteris richardii. Next base: position 7,613,497 of record CM035407.1, read on the forward strand.
AAATGCTCATCTCTTGAGATCATAGATTTGGGTAAAAAAGTTGATGCAAATCAAGAATGAGTTGAACCCACTTAATAAGGCTTCAAATCCAAGCATCATGGATTACATCATTGTTGATGTGCAATACATGGCATTCCCATACACCATTTATTTGTCAAATCCACAAAGCGTAGACCTCATCCTATTTGAATTTGGAGACATAAGTAGATGGGATCGATCGATGTCTTGCAAGATCATTGTGTTGAACCATCAACTTTCTCATCATCTAATTATGAGACCCTAACCAAAGTGAAAAAATCATCAATCCTATCACAATGAGTGGCAAGTCACTTCTCCGATCATAATGATTGGAAAGCCCGATTGAGGTGATGGAAAACCACTAATTTGATCAAGGTGATTGGCAACACACATCTTTGATCGAAACGATGGGCAAACCACTAATCCGATAGAGCTGATTGGCATATCACTTCTTCCATCGCATGATGGGAAAACCACAAGCTCAATTGAGGCTATTGGTAAACCACCTCTTTGATCACGACAATGTGCAAACCACATATGTGATCATGGCTATTTGCTAACAAACAATTTGATCATGGTGATTGGAAAACCACCAATCTGATCATAGCAATTTGTTAGAACTTCCCCTTCTCTATCATCATCTTCATCCTCAAATTTGAGCTCACACAAGCGAGTTAAAGAAGACACTTAATCTAAAAAGTGATTGCATCTCTCGTATTACTTTTCCAAATTGAGCATATCATGGCTTCTTCTGAATCTAACAAGAATATCTATATGGTACATTAGGAAAAACCACCAAAAACCACACCTATAGCTCGATACAGATCCAAAAATGTTTGTGTCTTATCAAGGAAACAAAATGTTGACATGAAAAAATGTAATTGCAAGAGTAGACCAAAGACACTAAGCCTAATGATATATAAAAAAACAAGTAGCGAGTGTCACACATCAAAAATCAAGGCGGGATAAGTCACCAAACAACCATAAACTCATGATCAAAGTTTTCAAGAAGAAGAGCTCTCTTACTCACACTAGCAAAAAAGTATCTCACAAATGTGATGTTGGCCTTTTTATATGATTTTACCATGACCTTTCCTTTTTTATTTGTAAAAGTGTTTAAAAGATAAAAGGACCTACTCTAAATTAGCTCTTCTTTTGTGAGTTTTTAAGATAAGACTCTTCCTTATTGCGAGAAAACTATTATGCAACCATCTAGAACCCTCTTTGCCAAAAAAAATGCTTTGGGAAAACTTGAAATTTAACGTGATTGCCACATGATGTAACACTCTCCTCTCCTCATCATCTTCAACAAGAATTCTTGGGTAGGTCATTCTATCAGGTCCTGAATCCAATTTTTTTTGGCATTGGTATGTCAGTTGAGTTATATTATTCGGGCATTCCTTTGCCTTGGCTTTGACTTGCGGTTTCCCCCTTCCTAACATGTGTCAAAATCTTGACTTCTTTTCCAAGTGTGATAGGGTGGGCTTCTCTTGTTATTCATTCTAACAAAGCACGCATGTGAGATTGTTGGTCTTGATCGAGTGCACCCATGTATTCATTGCTACTAAACTTTATGTTGATTCTTTGACTACTCTTGAGCTTTCAATAGTACAAGCCACACCAAAAAATCTATAATTTTTTACCTTGAAAACCTGATTTTTGTGATTTTCTCCAAAGGGGCTGATGTTGTAACATGAGTGCTCCCTAGTGATTTTGAAGATGAAATCTAAAAATAGCATGCCAATTTTTATAGTCCATGATGATTAGTGGACTAAGTGTACAATGCATGGATTTAATAAAATGTATGCCTTGTGAATGGCTTTGTAATGTATCCCTATGCATGCATACTTTAGAATGTTGTTTTATAAGCTTTTTCAGAGATTTGTGTGCCTAAAGTGTGTTCTCTTTGATAAGGAAGACATTAGTGAAGTTAGATTCAAGTTTCAATAATTGTTCAAGTAAAAAATTCCTATTTTCATAAGACCTTGGAGGATGGAGATATACTCATGAAAGCATAATACACACATAAAACTACTCATCAAAAAGATAAATCCATGAAAAATACTCACAATATCCACTTGAAAATACCATTATGATGAGACAAGAGGATTGCAAAGGGCTATATATTTCTCACTAATCATCCAAATGACAAAGTCTATTGAAGTGTCTCCAAAATTATCTTTTATACATTTTTAAGTGTCCATGTTTACACTTAAAATAGTTCCTTACTTAACTTCTATTCTAAAAATATTCCATCCAGAGAACTCTAGAAATTCTACAAATATTACATATGTTATATTTGATCATGAGGAAGAGTCTTCCTCCTTTTTACAAAATTTTGGGATAATTTATCCTACTAATAATACAAAATTTCTATCTTTTCTACTACAAACATATATTTCCAACATTTCTTCCCTTCCTTGACTTTTATCTTTTGTAGCTCAAACGTAAGCACCACCTCCTTTACTTGTCAATTTGCGGAGACATGAGGACCGCTATGAAGACCATGAGCAAGTGAAGGCACAAGTGCGTGAGTGAAAGCACACAAACATGCACACACATACACACGCGCACAAGGTAAGATCAAAGAGAGGAACAATGGAAAGCTTCGATTGCAAAAGAGTTCTCTTACAAAGCTCTATTCTCTAACAAGCTAACCTCAAAAATGAGCTCTCTAGCTCTTTTTATAGTTTTTTGACTACTTTTGGGCCTGTCGAGACCTAGTGTCCCGCCTAGTTAAAAATTAGGTTCCAGGGCTTATTTGAGGGTTCAAACGAAGTCTAAAAATTATGAAAATTGGTAGGATGATACTTCTAATACTCCTCAAGCTCAAGGACTCCTTGGCTTGAACAAAATGGAGTTACAAAAATAGAAAATGGTATTTACAATGGTTTTTAGTGATGAAAATCACTATTGTTGTAGGGGATTCTTCTAAAAATTTGACATACACTTCTTGGAGCTCCCTACTTGCTCTCTCTTCTTCTATGTCCACTTCTTTGATGTGCTTCCATGTTTTATGCTTGACCTTGAGTTACAACACTCCCGCCCCCCCTCTCGAGTCTGTCGTCCCTTACAGACCCTTGTTGTAGTGGTTGTTCCAAGTAGTGCTTTGAGAGGGAGTGTCCCTTCTGTATGAACAAAAGTCGTCTGGCTGCCAGATGTGGCAGGGTTGGTTCTCCGGTTCTTCATCTGTCACTGCGAGCCTTTGCAAGTTGTAATCCCTTGGTATGTGCTTCTTCCTTGGATTCCAGCATGACTGTGTCATTGTGAGTCTCCGTTGATGTCCTCTATATCTTCCAAAGTTGATGTTCATAGTAGTCATGCCAAGTACTCATAACCCATATTGAGTGATGGGTAAGTGTGTTCGTGCATGGGTTGAGGAAAATATGTGCCTTGTGCACGGCCTTTAATGTAGCCGTATGCATGCTTACTTGGAAAATGCATCGGAAGAAGTATGGTGCAAAAATTGGGGGTCTTGAGCTAAGTGCTCAAGGATATGCCGATGAAGAGGTTTCCTAAGCTATCATGGTTATGATGTTTCCAAAGTAAAGATACTTACAATGGAGAAGGTCGATCGATGTTCATCTCTTCGTATTGTACACTCGGCCTTTGGGATGGAACATTGTTGATGAATGTCCGTGTTGATGGTCCACTGATGAGATCTTTTGAGTGGTTGATCGTATCTCCTCTTTTCAAAGCATCATTTTCCAAATACTGAGAATTGAATTTCTTTCTATTCCTTGACAAACAACATTCGATAAAAAGATTTGCAGGGTACCAGAACTACCCCTTGTAGATATCTCCTTCGATGCTCTCGTACATGCAGTAGTTAAGCATCACTCAAGTTGCGGACCTTCAAGCTCTTCACTCCTACCATGGTAAGAGGAAACCCTAGTTGTGGATGCCATGTTCATGCCAAGTTCTTGACATCTACCAGATAAGGCAGCAATTATATCATCTGCTAGCCGAGACACACTTCTATCCAAACTGATAAATGCCCAGTAATCAACAGTTCCACCTTCAACTAAGCATGACTCATTCATGTTTCATGAGCCAAACCTAGGAACAAGTGCTTCCTCTCTTCTCTTTTTTTTTTTTTTTGAAGAACAATGTCACAAAACAAGAAGATAGATGTTAGTATCATTAAAACTAGTTGACAGATGTCAATGTGCTCTTGTGCCTGGGATTCTCAAATGTGTCTATGCACGGCCGTGTAATAGGGCCCTATATGAATGCATACTTTGGAAGTGCATGATCTAAATGGTGCAAAAGACAGGGTTGTGCAAGAAGCACATGGTTGTCGCTCGTCGAGGCTTTCGATGCTTTTGATGTTACTTGTAGATGTTGATGCCGAGTTTGGTGGAGGTATCCATTGGATCTCGAAATGATGTAATCCTCCTTATTGGGGTCCATTTTAGAACAACATTTAGCACTAAAGAGATCACTTCAGGCGTTTTCCTCTTTGGATGCTTTCTGAACTGTGGTATCCTGTGGGCTTGGCGCTTTGGTTTGGTGGAGGCTACTTGTACTTTTGGCTTTCAAATCGATACCCTATTTGCATGTCTTCCTACGATTGTTGAAGAGGTGATTTGATCTTCTCTCGGTCTCTGTACGCGGTTCTTACCCTTTTCTCTTTTTTGCTTCTTTTTTGAGACCTTTCGCATGGGGGATAACATAGGTTGTTGTGGATATAAGAGCTTCTTAGGTACCCACATCTGTAATCACCTTTGCTGAGCTGCAGCTAATTTCTTCGACACCCAAACTTGTTGGATACCTTGTGGTTGAGCTTGTCCAAGATTCTTCCTTCGTTTATTGGCCTAGTTGGCTTGCCTGGATGGGGTTTGTGGGGCCAAGGTTGGAGGTTGCTCGCCTTTGCGTACCCAGATCTGCGTCATGCCCGGAACTGCTTTCTTGTTGAATGGTGTCTTTCTTTTTGCTATAGCAGTTGTTTTGAATTGGTGTGCTTGCTTCTTAGGTTGAACTACTAGGGATGCTTTACTCTTTGAAAAAGAAGGAGGGTTTGCTTGCCTTTGTGGCTTTCCTTCCATGATTGAGTCCTTTTGGATCATAGAGCTTTTGACACATACAACATCTTGTTCGTGATAAAGCTTCTATGGGATTGATGCTCAACTGCAAGTCTTGGCAGTAGGATAGTCTAACTGCACTACTTGCTGCACCTGAGTCAATCAATGCTTTCACAGTCCTTGCACCCTTTCCTTGTCCTATCTCTATGGTCACAAAGGGATGTCGGTCAATGACTTGAGAAGTAATTATGCCTGATGTTTGGCACATATCCATGTGATATTTTGGGGCTTTTGAGTTCACATCGAGGCCTAGTCCCCTTGACTTATTTCGCCTAATACGCTCTCTGGCCTCTACATGTGCTTCTTCCCTCACCCTTATCTCCTCTTCTTTTCGCTTCTTAGCAGCGTTGAGTCTTGTAAGCATATCCTCTATAAGAGGTTCTTGGTATAACTTGACTCTATATCCACTAATATAGTTTGGCAAGATATCTCCTTCTAGAGTGGCCAACTGAACTGCACCGCTAGTGGAAATTCTATTAATGATCATGGGTCCGTATCCTCTTTTTTCCAACTTACGGGCATGTTGCTTTAGCGTATAAACCAGCACTAGGTCTCCCTCTTTCAATCCTTTATCTTTGATGTGTGCATCAAAGTATGCCTTTTGTCTTTTCTTTGCAGCATATATACCTGCTGTCGCACGTAGCCTTGTTTCACCTAAGCGTTCTAGATCAAAGATCCTAGAGGACAATTCATTTCCATTCCACTCATGCTCTTGTGCTACTTTTAAGAATGGGATGAGGAAGTCCAATGGTAGAATAGCATTCTGTCCAAAGACCATCTGAAATGGCGTGCCATTTAGTACCGTTTTATAGGCAACTCGATAAACCCAAACAGCATGATGTGGTTGTTTGTCCCAATCAGAGCGTTTATTATTCACTAGTTTTGGCAATACATTACATAGGATCTTATTTGTGCTCTCGGCTTGTCCGTTAGCTTGTGGATGATAAGGGGCAGACTTCTTAGGTATCACCAAGAATTCTTGGAGAAGATTTTCAATGACCTCATTCAAGAAGTGTGTGCCTCTATCGCTCACTAACTCTATTGGTAGCCCATATCTCGTGAACACATTCTCGAATAAGAACTTAGCCGTAGTCTGAGCATCATTCTTTAATGTGTCTTTCACTTCTACCCACTTTGTAAGGTAATCTGTGGCTACAATAATATACTCTGCATGGGAGTTTCTAGCTGGGGGGTTAATAGGACCTATGAAGTATATGCCCCACTTCGAAAATGCATGCCCTCCCATCATTGGCCTCAAAGGCATCTCGTCTTTTCTAACTCGATATTATGCACGTTGGCATGTCTCACATTTCTTCACATAGGTATGAGCATCCATATGAAGAGTGGGCCACCAAAGTCCTGAGAATAGAATGGTCTTGATTACTCGATCAGGACCGAAGTGTCCACCTGCAACACCGCTGTGTGCAGTTTCTAAGACTTTCAAATAGTTTGATTCGTGAACGCACAATCTTAGATAACCATCCTTGCCTCTTTGATATAAGTTGTCTCCAACTAAAGCATAGTCCTGAGCCTCTTGCTCCATGCTTCGTCTTCTTGCTAGACTAGCCTCTTTGGGTAAGGTTCCCGATCTCATAAACTCTACCAATGGAGCACTCCAATCAGGAATTAATGACACTTGATAAAGGGTGGCATGCTCCACTGGTGGTCTCTCTCTACACATTGGACAATTCTTAATCCACTCATGTATTTCTTTGTCCATGCTAGGCCAATATACTCCTAAATGTTTCAGATTTTGTAATGTGCACTGTTTAGAATAATGATTTCCTAGCGATCCTTCATGAGCTTGTTGCAACCAACTACTATGTTCATCCTCCTCAACACAACAAGCTAATACACCGTCAGTATCTTGTTTGTACATGCTTCCTGCCAATATGTGATATTTTTGTGATTTTACAATTTCTTCTTGTGATGTTTTCACATTCTTATTTGCATGTCGGGTAGGTCATCAGACACTCCTTGAGGTGACTCTCCTGAAGTAATGGGAGAAAGGTGATCTGCCCGGAGGTGGGTTCTACCTTTCCTGACAACAACTTCAAAGTCATATTCCATTAGTAAGAGGAACCATCTTACTAAGCGTCTAGTATTGCAAGGTTTATTTGTTAAAAATAAAGAAGTAAGCTCGTATATATTTTTGCAAAAAGGATTTTCTTCAAGTATAAGGAAAATACAAAAATGAAAAATAGAAGCATTTACTTCAGCAAGTAGTGGAGGCCAAAAGAGAATCATTCAAAAGAGAATCAAGTCCAAAATCTGAATTGTAAGAGGAGTGGCTATCCAAAGTAGTGGAGAAATGATGGAGAAGAGCTCTCAAACTCATCATGAGAGTTTTTGGTCACTTGGCTATAAAAGAAGCAAGGGAGGACACTCAATGTGAGAGCAAGAAGGCGTGGAAGCTCCCTTGTATCTACTTCATTTGGTTTGAGTCATTTCGTTCAGTTCACTCTCATAGAGTGTGTCCAGCCGCACACCCATTTTTGGGTAGTCTACTTGTGAGAGTCATATCTCTAAACATATGTATCCAAATTTAGTGTTTAAACATTCGTTGGAAAGCTTATCTTGAGTACTTCCTCTATCTAGAACAGTTTTATGAAATTCTTTATGCTCTCTGAGTTATTCAGGTTTTAGTGAAGTCTAGTTTTCAGTTGTGTCCAGCCGCACACCCATTTTTGGGTAGTCTACTTGTGAGAGTCATATCTCTCAACATATGTATCCAAAGTTAGTGTTTAAACATTCGTTGGAAAGCTTATCTTGAGTACTTCCTCTTTCTAGAACAGTTTTATGAAATTCTTTATGCTCTCTGAGTTATTCAGGTTTTAGTGAAGTCCAGTTTTCAGCTTAACTGAGTGGACAGGTAGTCTGTTTTGAATCAAATAGTTGACAACTCAAATCTACTCCAAATTGAGTGTTTGATATCTCATTTGAAATCTCTAGGTGTCTAGTTTGAGTGACCAAAGTTTCAAGTTCATTGGATATTTCAGTTGGTACCAGTTTTCATTTGAAGGTTCTGCTGTTGGCAAGAGTCTTCATCCTGAGAAGGTCTTCTACACTTTCCGCTGCGATTAGGAGAGGAATTCTCCAACATTTGGTATCAGAGCCTTGGAGTTTGAAGAGGCAAAGCATTGGAACTAAACTGAAGCAAAGGGAAAGCTACAAATCAAGGGGGAGCTTCGTGAATTCAAGAGAGAGCGCCACAACATACTTGAGGTAAACTTCAATCTTGGAAGTTTTCAACGGCTGATTTAGGACAACAAGTTGAGAAGTTAGACAAATACAATTTTCAGTCTTGGAGGTATAGAATGATAAATTACCTTAAAGGTAAAGGTTTATGGGGTTTAGTTAGTGGAGATGATCCACAACCGGTAGACCTTGAAGATCCCAACATTACTCCGGCACAAAGGAGACAATTTGCTGATTGGGAAGAGAGGAAGAAGATCACAAACATCCTTTATAGAGATCCTCTACCAACATTCGATGAAATTATACCAAATCTTGTGGCTGAAGAGGTTGCTCAACAAGGAGAAGGCAACAAAGGTAAGGACAGCCATAGTCAAATGTTATATGCAGCAAGAGGTAGAGGAAGAAACTCAAGAGGAGGCTCGAGAGGAAGAGGAAGAAGCTACAACAATACAAATTTCAGCCAACACAACTCGGACGACAACAAGGACAACTCAAATGACAACACACATGGAAGAGGTCGAGGAAGAAATAGAGGAAGAGGTCGAGGTTCATACAATCCTCATAAAGGTATAACATGTTATCATTGTGGTAAACTAGGACATTATGCAAATGATTGTTGGCAAAAGAATGGAAGGCTGAATGGAGGCAACCAAAGGAGCCAAAATAACTATGCGAGTACATCAAGTGAAGGAGACAAGCAAACCATGCTTGCCATGAAGCATGACTACAACAACTCGAGAAGTGATGACCAAAAATGGTTCATAGATTCAGGTTGCAGCAACCATATGACATGCCAAGGAGATTTGTTCACAAAGCTACAAGCTCCAAGTGGAAAAGGATGTGTAGAGACCGGCGATGAAACTCAACACGCAATTGAGCATGTTGGAGATATCAAGCTTGGAGACAAGAAGGTATTGGCTGATGTTCTTCATGTTCCTACTATTGCAAAGAATTTGATTTGAGTAGGACAAATGGTAGAGAAAGGATATCATGTTATCTTCAATGAAAAAGGCTGCTTTATAAAGAATCCAAAAGAAGGATTCAAGGTCATTGCTCAAGGAAGGAAAGAAGGAAGGATGTTCACTTTGGACATTCAACAACCGCATGGAAAGGTGATGTATATTCAGTTTGGAAACAAGAGGATAGCTGAAATCGATTTGTGGCACAAAAGGTTTGGACATATCAACATTCCCAAGCTCAAGGACATGAGCAACCATGAAGTGGTAAGAGGTCTTCCAAGATTCAATGATGCCGGACTACATGAGTTTTGTGAAGCATGCCAACTAGGAAAGCAAACTCGACAACCATTCAAGGAAAGCAACTATGTGGCAAGGAATGTCCTCGACTTGATACACACGGATGTATGGGGACCATCACAACAACCATCAGTGGCTGGTAATAGATATTTTGTCACTTTTATTGATGATCATTCAAGGAAAGTATGGATGTTTTGCATAAAACAAAAATCAGATGTGTTCTCCATGTTCAAGAGATTTAAAGCACAGGTAGAAAAGGAAACAGGACGCTACATAAAGACCTTGAGGTCTGATGGAGGAGGAGAATATTTCTCTAAAGAATTTTCAGAATTTCTTTATGAAAATGGAATCAAGAGACAATTTACATGTAGGTACACACCTCAACAAAATGAAATAGCTGAAAGGAAAAATCGACATATCACAGAAGTTGCAAGATGCATGCTCAACGAGATGAAGATGCCACTAAACTATTGGGCTGAAGCAACTAGTACGGCCGTTTATTTGATGAACAAGTGCACAACGGCTGGAGTGCATAATCTAACTCCCGAGGAGGTTTATTCCGGTAAGAAGCCTGACCTTACACATCTCAAAGTTTTTGGATGTGTGTGTTATGTTCACATCCCTCAAGAACTAAGGACAAAGATGGAGGCAAAGTCCGAAAAATGTATTTTTATTGGATATTCATCGGAGCAAAAGGGATATAGGTGCTACAATCCGGTGACAAAGGAGCTACGAGTCTCACGAGATGTGGTATTTGATGAGCTAAGACCATGGTTTGGAGACAAAGGGAAAGAGAAGACTCTTGAAGAAGATTGCGAAGATGATGAAGGTGCTGTCCAAGAAGAATTTCAGCAAACAAGCACTCAAATGTCAGGTCCAGAAGCTTCTACATCACTTGGAGAAAGCTCAACATGGAAGGGGAGGCTAAGGAGTCATTCCTCATCACCAACATCAGCTTATGAAAGATCTAAAGCCGAAAGTGCTGCCCAAAATAGTGATTCAAATACAAGTGAAGAAGAGTATGAAGAGGTGATCACACCGAAGGTAAAGTTGAGCTGATTGAAGAAGCAATGTTCAAAAGGAAATGAAAGGAGGTCTTCAAGAGCAAGGTATCCAATTGAAAGGCTGAGCTATGATAGTTTTATTGCAAAACATTTTGCATATATGACACAGGTGGTCAAAGATAAAGAACCGGATGCATATGAAGAAGCATGTACACAAAAAGAATGGCAAGAAGCTATGCAAGAAGAGATGAAAGCTCTCAAGGACAATCACACATGGGAGCTAGTTCCAAAGGCTGAAGGTATGAAGATTGTTCCAAATAAATGGGTGTTTAAAATAAAGAGAAATGTTGACGGCTCTCTAGCAAGGCATAAAGCTAGACTAGTAGCAAAAGGATTCAAGCAAACTCACGGCATCGATTATGGAGAGACTTTCAGCCCGGTTGCAAAGATGGGAACAATTAGAACCTTGATTGGAGTGAGTGCAGCAAGGAGATGGCCATTGTACCAACTCGACATAAAAAATGCTTTTCTCAATGGTGAACTTCAAGAAGAGGTATACATGAGTCAACCGATTGGATTTGAAGACAAAAAGCATCCAAATTTTGTTTGTAGATTGAAGAAAGCTTTGTATGGGCTGAAGCAAGCACCACGTGCTTGGAATCAAAGATTGGTCGAGTATCTCACAAGGTGTGGGTATAGTCCAAGTAATGCAGATCCCTCTCTCTACATGAAGAAAGAAGAAGGCAAGCAGGTATATATTTGCATATACGTTGATGATCTCATCATAACAGGAAGTAATGTTACAGGAATACAAGAGATCAAAAGGAAACTCGGTAAGGAGTTCAAATTTCAGATCTTGGTGAGCTGAAATACTTTTTAGGCATTGAGATAGTCTATGGGAAAGATGGCATTTACTTAATGCAAAGAAAGTACCTATTGGATGTTCTTTTCAGATTTGGAATGAGTGAATGCAAACCACTCACTCAACCTATGGACACAAATGTGAAGCTATGCTCAAATGATGGAGAGAAGTTACATGATGTAACTACATACAGGAGTATTATAGGTTCATTGATCTATGCTACGATCACAAGACTAGATTTGTGTTATATTGTTGGAGTTCTTTCTCAATTTATGCAAGCTCCAACAAGTGAACATTTAAATTCAGCCAAACGAGTGCTAAGATATGTGAAGCACACTCTCAATCATGCATTGTTTTATAGATATGATGAAGAATTGCAGGTAAAGGGCTTCAGTGATGCTGATTGGGCTGGTTCCAAGGAGGATAGAAGATCCACTTCAGGTTATGTGTTCATGATAGGTAGCAAACCTATCACATGGAGCTCAAAGAAGCAACCTACTGTTGCACTATCATCTACAGAAGCTGAATATAGAGGTTTAGCCTTTGCAACTTGTGAAGCTATGTGGATTAAGAAGCTCTTGGCTGATCTTGATGTGCAGGTGGAGACCATTCCCATTTATGGTGACAACATGTCAAGCATTCACTTGACAAACAATCCAATGTTTCATGCACGAAGCAAGCACATAGAAGTGCATTATCATTATGTTCGAGAAAAAGTTTTGAGCAAAGATGTGGATATAAATTTCATTGGAACTAATGACCAGGTTGCAGACATGCTTACAAAGTCCCTCGACGCTTCTAAGCTCAAGAGGTTCAAGGACGACATCAACTTACAAGATATGGTTGAAGGTGCAAGCTCACATGTGAGCTTGAGGGGGAGTGTTACAAATAAAGAAGTAAGCTCGTATATATTTTTGCAAAAAGGATTTTCTTCAAGTAGAAGGAAAATACAAAAATGAAAAATAGAAGCATTTACTTCAGCAAGTAGTGGAGGCCAAAAGAGAATCATTCAAAAGAGAATCAAATCCAAAATCTGAATTGTAAGAGGAGTGGCTATCCAAAGTAGTGGAGAAATGATGGAGAAGAGCTCTCAAACTCATCATGAGAGTTTTTGGTCACTTGGCTATAAAAGAAGCAAGGGAGGACACTCAATGTGAGAGCAAGAAGGCGTGGAAGCCCCCTTGTATCTACTTCATTTGGTTTGAGTCATTTCGTTCAGTTCACTCTCATAGAGTGTGTCCAGCCGCACACCCATTTTTGGGTAGTCTACTTGTGAGAGTCATATCTCTCAACATATGTATCCAAATTTAGTGTTTAAACATTCGTTGGAAAGCTTATCTTGAGTACTTCCTCTGTCTAGAACAGTTTTATGAAATTCTTTATGCTCTATGAGTTATTCAGGTTTTAGTGAAGTCCAGTTTTCAGCTGTGTCCAGCCGCACACCCATTTTTGGGTAGTCTACTTGTGAGAGTCATATCTCTCAACATAAGTATCCAAATTTAGTGTTTAAACATTCGTTGGAAAGCTTATCTTGAGTACTTCCTCTATCCAGAAGAGTTTTATGAAATTCTTTATGCTCTCTGAGTTATTCAGGTTTTAGTGAAGTCCAGTTTTCAGCCTAACTGAGTGGACAGGTAGTCTGTTTTGAATCAAATAGTTGAATACTCAAATCTACTTCAAATTGAGTGTTTGATATCTCATTTGAAAGCTCTAGGTGTCTAGTTTGAGTGACCAAAGTTTCAAGTTCATTGGATATTTCAGTTGGTACCAGTTTTCATTTGAAGGTTCTGCTGTTGGCAAGAGTCTTCATCCTGAGAAGGTCTTCTACACTTTCCGCTGCGATTAGGAGAGGAATTCTCCAACATTATTGACCAAATATAACAAAGCTTGCTGATCAATGAAAAACTTGAACTTGTTGGCCAATAAATAGTGTCTAAACTTCTTCACAGCATATGCCATGCCTAAGCCCTCTCGCTCAGTTGTGGTATAGTTTCGTTCAGCTGTGGTGAGCTGTCTACTAGCATATGCAATGGGCAAATCTAAGTTTCCTTCACCTGTGGGTTGTGCTAGCACACATCCTATGGCGTGATTGGATGCATCCACATGGACATGGAATGGTTTATTCCAATCAGGAGTGGTCAGTATTGGTGTTGTGCACAAATGTTTCTTCGGTTCATTGAAAGAATTCTCGAATTTGTCGTTCCACTCAAAATTAGACAACAAGGCATAAAGGGGTCTAGCTATGATCGCGTACATGTGGATAAACCTACGGTAATATCCACAATGGCCCATAAAAGCTTGTACCTCTTTAACATTCCTTGGCCTTGGCAGCTCCGCTATGGCTTGTACCTTATCTTCATCTGTTGAGATTCCATTCTTAGAAACAATATGACCTAAGATTTAACCTTGACGCACCATGAACACACACTTTTCTGGGTTCAGACACACTCGATATTCTCTACACTTGTTGAAGATTTGTTTGAGCTCAGGGATGTGAAATCTTCTTTTTTGGGAATGAGCACATAAATCATCCACATACACTTCTAAGCTCTTTTGCAAGAACTCTTTGAAGACATGACACATGAGCCTTTGGAATGTTGCAGGTGCATTGGTAATGGCATCACACAAAATGCAAATATTCCCCACTCTATGGGAAAAGCTGTTTTGTGTTGATCTGCTAGGGCAATGGCTACTTGATTGTAACCTGAAAATCCATCAAGGAAGCTATAAACTTCCTTGCCTGCAACACGCTCCATTAGGTGTTCCGTGATTGGAAGTGGATAACTATCTCTTATCGTAACGGCATTAACTTTTCTAAGGTTAATACACACTCGCAACGTCCCATTCTTCTTGGGCACCACTACGATGGGGGACACCCATTCAGTATACTCAATTTCATAGATGAATCCAGCTTCAATCAGCCTATCAATTTCTTCTTTTAATTTGGCTGCATATGTATCATTATATGTGTAAGGCTTCTGTTTGGTGGGCTTGGCATCAGCAGTCATGGGGATAGTATGAGAGCAAATTCTTGGATATACCCCTTTCAAGTCTCTATAGTGACACGCAAACACATCCCTATATTCCCTTAATAGAGCTACGAGCTCCATTTCTTCTCTTGCACTTAGGTCATCTCCTATATATGTGCATCTCTCTTCGTTCTCTTCAATGGTCACTACAATTTTCTTGGTCTTTTATTTATTATCATATGATTCTCCTATGATGGCCTCTCTCTTAGGCATTCATATCAAAATTTTGTGGCCGTCAACTTCATATTTCTTGAAGTTTTCTGGTACTTTAAACAATGATTCCTCCTCTTCTTGTTTCACTGCTTTTCTTTTCTTTTTCTTTTGACTGCTCTCACTTCCATCCTTTGAATTTACCATTTTAATACTTGTGAGAGGTTCTTCTTCTTTCTGGGTGAACACTCCTATATCTTCTAGATAGTGCTACTCTGAGTTAAAGCAACTATCCATCACAATGGACTCTATATCATCGTCATTCTCTTCTTCTTCTATGACATCACTAGGGTCACATTCTTCTAGCAAGGGCTGACACATGAACACTGAAATATCATAACCCTCCTGGTGTCCATTGTTCTTCATTGACAGCAATGTCCATGGTGGCTAAGATTTCTGGCCAACCATGAGGCTCGAATTCCTCATCTGGAAAGATCATCGGTGTGTAGGTTGGGTCTCTAACTGGTCTATCTCCTGGCGAAGTTCCTTCTTCTCTTGCCTTTAAACATTTTTCCTCTTCCTCTATGACCTTGCACATCCATAAATAAGTTTCTTCATGCAACCATCATGGATCAGGTGAACTTTCAGAATGCACAGAGATGGAATCTTCTTTCGCGTTGTGGATAGGATTCCACTGTAGGGGTGGTACATCTCTGAAGGAGTAATCCTTGAAATTGACCTTGGTGGTGACCCCTAAGTGTTGTAAGTACAAGGAGTTGGTTCCCCAATCCTGTACTATTTGCAGTTGTCATAGGAAGGGTCTTGCTAGGATCATCTCATAAACATTATTTTTCTCAAAGTCACATATAGCAAATGTGTGCTCAAACTCTACACCACAAGTGGTTAGAGTTATCCCTTCCAGCAGTCCTAGAGGTCTTTCAAAATGACCGTCGGCCATTTAAATCTTCATTCTAGTTGGTCTTAATGTGGGTTTGCCCCATTGCTTCAACAAGGAGGTGGTCGCAATGGCAACACTAGCACCTGAATCTATGATTGCTTTGGTTGTGTAACCTTGGTAGGTGATTGGAAGATAAGTATTACCTTCTTCACCCTCACACATGTCCCCTATTTTGTCTAGAGGTATCTCTGGTACTTTTTGCTTGGAGCCAGCTTTTGGCATTTTGGAATCAAGTTTTGGAACTTGATCCTTGACATGATTCCATAGCTCAGGTTTTGCTTTGAGCAGCTCTTCTACAGTGAGATGACATTGAACCTTAGTGTTCTTCACGACATCAGTGTTCCTTGGGACCACTGAGTCTTCATGTCTAACCAATATTGTGGGAGCTCTGATTCGAAGAGATTCAGATTCCCATGGGCTTGGAAATTGAGGCAGTTCTTCTAAGGTATTAGATTCAAAATCTAACCTTTCGTCTTCTTGTTGTGTAATACAATAGTTACGCAATATAACACAGGAGCAATAGCAGAGAAGATAACAGATATAGGAGAATCTCAACAATTTTCTACTAGCAGCAAGTACAAAGATGATGGCGTTGTCCACCCGTGCGCTCTCAAGGTAGAGCTTAAATGGTGATCTAGACAACTCTAGATAGGGAGATACAAGGTAGAGGTATGCTGGCTCAACTCAGTATCTTAGGTAGTGCAGAAGTCATGTATATATAGGATCATGGGTGGCCTGCCATGGACGGCTATACATGGGCAGTAGAGCGTGGGCGGCCACCGCCCGCGTAATCGCCATACACGGCTTAGACTGGTTGAACGGACCTAACAAATATAAATGATTTCTGACTCCGACAGGGAATATTCCATGGAATATTCCCTTTACCGTCGCGCCGGGGGCGCTGCCCCCGGACCCCCACCAGGGGGCCCGCTGGCCCCCTTGGACCCCCCAACCGGGGCTGCTCACCGCTGCCCCGGACCCCACAATTGGGGACCCTGGTAACTCCCTTTCCTTATAATATCTTACATGGTCCAATATGACCTTCATCCAACATTCAAGTTGGGATTCCCATCAATTGGGTAATGCACACTTGGCTTCTCCTCATAAAGGGGGCCTTACAAAATGTGCATACAATCATGAGGGGTAGACATTGATCATATACTAACACCCCCCCTCAATGTTTACCGATGATAAATCAAGTAGGTCTCGGTCCTATGCCCATCTGTTGAAGATGCTTGTTGAGCTGCTCTCTTCCAAGTGCTTTAGTGAATATGTCAACACAATTTGCCTCTGTTGGGCAATATTCTAGCTCCACAATTTCATCTTCAATTAGCTCACGAATGTAATGGTACTGTACTTCTATGTGCTTGGTGGGAGCATGAAATACTGGGTTCTTTGCAATAGCCATACAACTTTGATTATCACACTTGAGTACAATTGGCATATTTGATGGAAAGCCTATATCTGCAAGAATTCTCCTTAACCAGACTGCCTCACAAGAAGCAAAACAAGCTGCTTTGTACTCTGCTTCAGTGGAGGAGAGTGCGAGAGTTGGTTGCTTCCTACTTACCCAAGAAAAATATTCCTGAACCAAGTGAGAGACAATATCCAGAAACTGATTTTCTAGAATCACAATCTCCAGCCCAATCTGAATCACAATATCCTTGGAGTGTATCACCTGTGGTATACAAAATACCAAAATCCAAGGTTCTTGCAATGTACCTTAGAATTTGCATTCCAGCATTCCAGTGACTCTCCTTAGGTTTGTTGGAAAACCTGCTTAACACTCCAACAGCATAGCAAATGTCTGGTCTAGTGTTGCACAGAAAAATAAGACTTCCAACGAGCTTCCTATACTTCTTAGCATCTACATCGGGCATGTTATCATCCATAGATAGCTTATGATTTACCTCCATAGGTGTGCTAGTTGGTTTGCAGTCCATCATTCCAAATGCCTTGAGAATTTCTTTGGAATATTTTTGTTGTGAGATGAAAATGCCATCCTTCCTTTGCCATACTTCAATTCCCAGACAAAAATGGAGTAGACCTAAGTCTGTCATTTCAAACTCAGTTCCCAAGCTGATCCGAGTTTGATTGATGAGTTCCTGATGATCTCCTGTAATGATCAAATCATCTACATATACAATGACAACAACTAGCTTGCTATCCCTTTTCGTTACATACAAGTTAGCATCAGAAGTACTTCTTTCAAAACCCATATTTTTGAAAAAATGATCTATTCGTTGGTACCAACCCCGTGGAGCTTGCTTAAGTCCATACAAAGCTTTCTTCAACCTGCAAACTTTATTTTCTGAATTGGGCACCTCAAAACCTGGTGGTTGAGATACATATACCTCCTCCTTGAGGTGACCATTCAAAAATGCAGATTTGACATCCATCTGGAAAATAGGCCAAGACTTTTGTGCAGCTACTGCAAGTACCGTCCGAATAGTTGTCATGCGTGTTGTTGGTGCAAAAGTTTCTTGAACATCAAATCCTTCAATCTGTGAAAAAGCCTGTGCAACTAATCGTGCCTTATACTTTTCTAATGTTCCATCAGCTTTATACTTAGCTTTCCAAATCCATTTAGTACCTATTACCTTCTTCTTTGGCGGCAAGTCGACTAGATCCCATGTATCATTTTTGAGTATACTATCATACTCAGACTGCATTGCCGCTCTCCAATCTGGATCATCAAGGGCTTCTTCAATGGTGGTAGGTTCCTTTATCGAACCCATGATATCTGCCATTAGAGCCATGTTAACAATGTGTTCTGAGGCTCTTCTTTGCTCCTCTATTCTCTTTGATCTTCGTAATCCATCCGATGATGATTCTGGTACATCTACATGTGGATTGTGATCATCAAAGAGCTGTTGTGCCCACTTCGGTAGTGTCTTACGCTGTGCAGCTACAACTGGTTGGCTTTTTATTGAGGAAATTTCTCCATTAGATGTTTCCTCCTCCTCAACTTTAACCTGTCTTTTGATAGGCACAAGGTGAGATATTTCTCCGCTTGATGAGATAGTAGATTTACCTTTATCTTCTACTAAGTGTGGTCGTTCATCAAACACCACATCTCGGCTGACAAAAATCTTCCTTGCCTCAGGATCCCATAACCTGTATGCTTTAGACTCTTCACTATATCCTAGGAAGACACACTTTTTGCTTTTTGAATCCAACTTTGATCTTGTTGAATCAGGAATATATGCATAACAGAAACAACCAAAAATTCTGAAATGCAAAACTGAAGGCTTTTTACCAGAATATGCTTCTTGAGGAGTCATCCCCTTCAGTGCTTTTGTGTAGCTTCGATTGAGGATGTAGACTGTTGTATTGACTGCTTCTGCCCAGAATGAATCAGGCATGTCTTGAGCCTTCAACATACAACGAGCCATTTCAACTACTGTCCTGTTCCTGCGCTCAACAATGCCATTTTGTTGGGGTGTATGAGCTGTGGTAAGTTGCCTTTTCACACCATGCTCCTTACAGTAATTGTTGAATTCTGTTGACAAGAATTCACCTCCTCTATCTGTTCTAAATTTCTTCAGTTTCCTTCCTGATTCATTTTCTACATACTTATGCCACGTTTTAAATTTTTCAAAAGCATCAGCCTTCTCTCGAATGAAATAAACCCACATCTTTCTACTATAATCGTCGACTAACAGCAAGAAGTAGAAAGATCCTCCTAAAGCAGGTGTAGACATTTTACCGCAGAGATCAGCATGTACCAACTCTAGAGGAGCTTGAGATCGATTGCTGGTCTCTCTTGGAAATGCCTTTCGTTGTTGCTTGCCCATCATACAAGCTTCACAAGGTTCCTGCAACTCTGAAAATGCAGGCATATGAGCAACCATCCTTGTTCGTTGCATCTCCTTCAAAACTGCAAATCCGAGATGCCCAAATCGTCGGTGCCATAACCTGCTTACATCTTTATCTTCTGTAGCAGTTAAAGCACTTAACTCATACAAGTTATCCCGTCGTATGCCTTTACCTACAACATTACCTGATGAATCCATGATTTCCGCACCACTCTTATTGAAGTGAACTTTGAGTCCACGATCTGTTATTGCAGAAACTGACAACAAATTTCTTTTGAGTGTAGGTACATAGAGAACATCGGATAACTTTTTCTCAACACCTGGAGAAGTGATAAAAGAGATGGTTCCAGTTCCTTCAGCTGGACACTTGGAGTCATTTCCCACCACTACATTGATGGATTCCCGCAGAGGCACTAGGGAACTATACCAATCCTTTTTACTAGTCATATGGCGAGAAGCTCCACTATCTAAAACCCATGGCTCATCAACACGAGCTTGAGCAGATGAACATACCTCTTCAATAGCTACCCAAAGTTCCAGCTCTGTGTTGTTTGCAGACTCTTTGTTCTTCCACGATGATTTTACAGTCCCATTCCGTTCATCAGCTTGCTTCTTTCTGCAATCCTTGATGGCATGGCCTTTCTTTTCACAATAGAAGCAACTTCCTGTGAACTTTTTCTTCTTTGGCTTCTTCTTTGATCCCTCTGAAGAGGCTTTACCTTTTGCATTTGTTGAGAATCCAGCATCAGTTGTACTTTGCCGATTCTTCAGCCGCATCTCTTCTTCTAAAAGCATGGCACAAAACTCTTCAAATGTAAGAGGAGTTGGCCTTACCTGAGTGTTAAGGGCTGTTACTAATCCATCATACTTTGTTGGAAGAACACGTACAGATCTTCGAGCTAGCTCTTCTGGTGTTATAACAACACCAACTGCAGCCAATTGATCTTGAAGATGCTTTATCCGTTTGATAAAATCTTCAGCCTTTTCAGAATCAGAATGCTTTTCATTTGCCAATTGATTTTCTAAATTCTGTATCCTAGTGTGGTTCTTGGTCTCATATTGTCGAGCCAATATGCCCCAAGCCTCATGTGCTTTAGTAGTATGTTGAACTAAAGTAAGCACAGAATCACTTACACTAGTGACAATCGCACATAATGCATCAGCATTCCGCCTCTTCCAAGCTCGTAGAAGATCTGGATCTGGCTGAATCATCAATCTTGAATTTGCTGGATCTTCAACTGGTATAGGCTCTGGATCCAATCCCATCGGTCCCATGACAGTGTCAAGTAATTCACAGGAGTCCAAAATTGCAGAAATTTTGAACTTCCAGAGTGTATAGTTGGTTCCATCCAGCTTCCCTTCAGTGAATGCAGGTGGACGAATTCGAATAGGTGCAGCATTAACATTAGCTGAAGCACCAAGACTACTATTCGACGATGAAGCCATCATGTAATCACTCGAATAATCTACTGATATTCTAGTCTGCTAGTAGGCTAAAATAATGATACTTCTCAAGCTATTCGAACCTTACAGCTCTGATACCATGTAATACAATAGTTACGCAATATAACACAAGAGCAATAGCAGAGAAGATAACAGATATAGGAGAATCTCAACAATTTTCTACTGGCAACAAGTACAAAGATGATGGCGTTGTCCACCCGTGCGCTCTCAAGGTAGAGCTTAAATGGTGATCTAGACAACTCTAGATAGGGAGATACAAGGTAGAGGTATGCTGGCTCAACTCAGTATCTTAGGTAGTGCAGAAGTCATGTATATATAGGATCATGGGTGGCCTGCCATGGACGGCTATACATGGGCGGTAGAGCGTGGGCGGCCACCGCCCGCGTAATTGCCATACACGGCTTAGACTGGTTGAACCGACCTAACAAATATAAATGATTTCTGACTCCGACAGGGAATATTCCATGGAATATTCCCTTTACCGTCGCGCGGGGGGCGCTGCCCCCGGACCCCCACCAGGGGGCCCGTTGGCCCCCTTGGACCCCCCAGCCGGGGCTGCTCACCGCTGCCCCGGACCCCACAATTGGGGACCCTGGTAACTCCCTTTCCTTATAATATCTTACATGGTCCAATATGACCTTCATCCAACATTCAAGTTGGGATTCCCATCAATTGGGTAATGCACACTTGGCTTCTCCTCACAAAGGGGGCCTTACAAAATGTGCATACAATCATGAGGGGTAGACATTGATCATATACTAACATGTTGCTCCACTTGATCTCCGTAAATGGATGGAATGTCTTGGGGAAATTGATCATGAAGATCATCAATCTCAAGAATAGGAGGGGAGTTACCCTTCTCCTTGGCCCATTTCTCTTCTTGTATTTCCCGCAAGAACTCTTGAGAGTACTATTGAATTGAAGGAGGTATTCTAGCATCCATGGAATTAGGAACATAAGCTCCCATTGGTGGTGAGCTTCCTCTTTCAATAACTGGTTGAGCCTGTGGAGGTAAAGAAACTTGCGGTTTGTTTACCAACTGCTCTAATCTTTCTAGTAAGCCCTGGAAATGCAAATCCGGTTTGATAGAATTTGTATGTTTGAACTTTTGACTATTCTCGAGTATAGCTTGAGCTTGTTCTACCATTTTCATGCACATTTTCATCCGTTCAATCTCTAAATCTGCTCTAGGGTAACTCTTGTCTAGGTTTGCAGCTGTTGGCCCTTCTTGAAGTCGAGCCTGGTAGGCCTTGAACATCATGTCCAAGCCTTCTGGGGTTGGATCTGCAAGAACAGACCCTGGTTGTGGTCTATTTACAATGGGTGGTGGGATAGGATGAGGTGCAGTGGATGGAGTTTCGGCATGTGAGGGACTTTGAGATGCAATATCTTCTATTTTTGTTTTTGAGTCTTTCAGAGTTTCTTCTAGTTTGGATAAGTTTTTGTTCCACTTGCGATTGGCCTTCTCTCTCGTATCTTTCCATGTTCTTGTTTTTTGCTTGTTAGGCTCTCTTGATTCACTTGACTCTGATTGTTCAGTTGGCTTATCCTATTTTAGCGCTTGGGCCCTAGTGACTGCCTGTACAGGATCCACATTACTACTACTAGCACTTGAATCTACCACTAAGCCTACCCCATTAATGGGTGTAACCTTGGGTGCACTAGAGGGGTTTCTTGGACAATCTCTTGGGAGATGGTCTCTACCACACTCAAGACAAAAAGCTTGTATTGTGATAGCCTGACCTTGGCTCAAAGATGGTGGGTGGGGACAATCACGAATGAAATGGTCACCCTGATATCTGAAACAAGGTCCTCTAGGGGCTTGTGGTCTCATTTGTCTCAATTGGGGCCTAAGGTTAGGATTTGTGTACATGACATTGGAGTATTCTGGCTCCCAATTTTGTTCCATAAGTGGTGCCTCATATTGATACGAGTGAATCTCGTTATGCTCAGGTGACTCTATGTAATAAGCATGTGGACTACCTTCATGGGAGTAGTCTGAGCTATGAGCATGAGAGTCATTATCTGGTATCAATGGGGTTAGTGGCACCAATGCTCTATTTGGATTTTCCTCTCCCACAACATACTTGACTGGAATCACGTTGGCAGGAGCTGGTGGTTGGTTTCCCAGGAGTGGTTGAGGCCTATATGGTGCCTGATACTATTGTTGTGGTCTATAATATGGTTGTTGGTATTGGTTATGATACCTACCTTGTTGGTAAGGTTGCTAATAATTCTATCTCACAGCCTGTCTATTGTATGGACAATCTTGAGCCATGTGGTTCGTGTATTTTCTCTCAATAGTGCAATATGGAGCATTCCTTTCTCTAATGTTTTGGTCTTGCATTGGGCATACATTAGCCATGTGGTCCCCTCCGCAGGTATAACATCGATTCAATGAGGTGACTCTCTGTGTTTGTATATTTTGGAATCCTAGCTTCTTGGCAACTTGCTCAGCTATCTCATCTATTTCCGTGGAGATTTTCGAAGTATGACTAGTAGAACTATCAGAATCCTTATAGAGTTTGGACAATCCTAACTCCTCACCCAAGTTATCTTCTATGTCAATGCACGTCTGCACACACTCTTCTATGGATCTAGGCTCTTTTAAGTACACATATGATCTTAACTTTGTGCTCAATAAACCATCTAAGAACAAAGCCACTTGTTTGGCTAGTGTGGGTAACCCTGGAGTAGGGCATCTTTCTAGGTACTGTCTGAACCTTCTACCTGCTAGTCGCACTATTTCTTGGGGTGTCTGCTTGAAACTGTGGATCAAAGATGATGTGTTATGCCTGATACCACTCTTGGAAAATTCTACAATGAATTCTTCTAGCAACTGACCTATATCACGATAGTTGCAACTACTCAGTGGTTGAAACCAAGCCAAGGCAGTGCCCTTAAGATTCAAACCAAATGCCTCGTACTAGGTGAACAAATCCTCAACCTGTTCAGCTCTTAACACTTGTTTGAACTCGGCCACATGATCATAAGGATCTCCTATCCCGTCAAAATAATTCTTCATTGTCTTGATCGCTTGAGTGGGTCTAAGGGTTCTTGTCTGCTCTCGGGGTCTAGGCAATGGAAAATCATGTTCATCTTTTTGTTGCCTATGTGCTTGATGTCTCTCTCTTTCAGGTCTTTCATTTTCAAATCCTAATCTATTTCTGCCCACAGTGTGTGCAAAACTTACCTCAGGTCTCTCTCTATTTCTTTCTCTCTGGGCTTCATGAGCTTTGGATGATCCTACTCCTTGGAGGCCATGGGAAACATTGGATCTTGGTGGAGGGAAAATCAATTCACTCTTCCAAGTATATGCATGTCTATCGTGTTTTGTTACCAAGAACATTTTCTTTGATGTGTTATCTAGGTAGACAACTTTTCCTGGTATCTCTGGATCCTTGAACTTGTAGATGATGACTATGCCCAATTGGCTAGGTTGATCTGGCTTGAATCTCCAAAAGGCTTCCTCTGTTTCTCTATTCAAGAATAGTTCTATGCTTTTGTTGTCTTGAGGGATCCAATCTAGAGTGATCACTCTGGTCAAAACTAACTTACCTCTAGGAGTCTGGGGTCCTTGTCCTACATTTCCTTGTTCTAGGTCTCCTATCCCATTCTCATGAATGATATTTCCAAACTCATCGGTCCTATCTGGTAGGTTGGTGACCACATACATGGTTCCTTCCTTATCAATGTATGAACCCTCTTCGAACTTGACCACCGGGTGTCCAAGTCCAAAGGGTTGATCTAGAGTTTTGAGTTGGACCACTGATCGCCTTAGGCCATCCTTATAGATGTGAACACCTAATCGGTTGGTCCGAATATATTCCAATTGTGTCTTATAGGGACCTTCTGGTGTTTGTAGATGGGTAGTTCTTGAGCCACGTGCAGGTTTCCCCATGCTGAAAGACATTTCTGAGTCACTTGTGTCAGAGTTTAGTATGTAAGGACAACCACTTAGTTGTTGTGCCCAAGACTTAGATGTATGGTTGACACTAGACTGAGAAGATCTAATGCTTTGTCTATCCTTGCCTAGGTGTCTACGAGATCTCAGGTTCATAAGCTTTGGTTAAGGGTCCAAAATTTCCCCTTGGTATGGTTCAAAATCCTTTGGAGTCCCCTTGGTTCCCTAGTCCCACCTGAGGGTCAACTTCAAATTAGTCTATCTGAAAATCAACGAGCTATAGAAACGAGCCATGTAGGATTCAAAACGAGCTTTCCAACGAGCTATATAGCTCAAAAAATGGACTTTGGATGAAAACGTTATGTCAAATCAGGCTCCTGGGGGTCAAAACAGGCAAACATGACCTTTTGGAAAAATCACGATTTTGTGTGAAAATCGCGATTTTGTGAAATCAAGAGAATCGCGATGCTGTGAAATCAAGAGAATCGCGATGCTGTGAAATCAAGAGAATCGCGATGCTGTGAAATCAAGAGAATCGCGATGCTCTGAAATCAAGAGAATCGCGATGCTGTGAAATCAAGAGAATTGCGATGCTGTGAAATCAAGAGAATCACAATGTTGTGAAATCAAGAGAATCATGATGCTGTGAAATCAAGAGAATCACGATGCTGTGAAATCAAGAGAATCGCGATGCTGAGCACCTATGACAATCGCGATTCTGTACCTTGGATGAAAATCGTGTTTTTGAAAATCATGTTCTGAAAATCACGATTTTGTACCTTGGATGAAAATCGTGTTTTAGAAAATTGCGATTTTGGAGCCATAGAGAATCCTGTTTTCTCAAAGTCGTGTTTTTGACATGAAAATCACGATTTTGAATGACAATCGTGTTTTTGAAAATCGCAATTGCCAACAGAGAATCGTGTTTGATCACTATCATGTTTTTGGCTAAAAATCGTGTTTTTTCTCAGAATCATATTTTTTGAGAATCGCCAAAATAAATCACGCTTCTGAGGGTGACCAGAGAATCGTGTTTTTGAACAACTTAGAGAATCGCAATTCTGAGCACAACTAGAGAATCACGATTCTGAGAATGACCTCAGAATCCTGTTTCCTTCAGAGAGCTTTTAGGTAGGAAATAGAAAATCGTGATTTTCAAAAAAAAATGAATTTTTCACAGAATCACGATTTTCATCACAGAATCATGTTTTTTGGTGGGAACTTTGAATTTCTGAGCACCAAGCAATGGCGAGCTCCATATGTGCAGAAAATCATGAAAAAACACAGGCGTTTGCTCTCCCTTGCACCTCCTAACTCCTTCTCGCACAATAATGCATGAAAGATGGTATGAAAAGGGTGAAAATGCACTAAAAAACAAGAAATTTCTATGAAGAAGAAGATGGAAGAATATGGAGATGGTGATGATGATGAAGATGAAGAAGAAAAATCAGAAAATGAATAAAAATGACAGTTTTCTTACCTTCCAACGTCGCAAATCTATGATCTTACCATCACAACGCTCGTCCTCAAAGCTCTCTCCCCGGAAATGGTGCCAAAATTTGGTGTAGCTCAAGCGTAAGCACCACCTCCTTTACTTGTCAATCCGCGGAGACGTGAGGACCGGTATGAAGACCATGAGCAAGTGAAGGCACAAGTGCGTGAGTGAAAGCACACAAACATGCACACACATACACACACACGTGCACAAGGTAAGATCAAAAAGAGGAACAATGGAAAGCTTCGATTGCAATAGAGTTCTCTTACAAAGCTCTATTCTCTAACAAGCTAACCTCAAAAATGAGCTCTCTAGCTCTTTTTATAGTTTTTTGACTAGTTTTGGCCCTGCCCAGACCTAGTGTCCAGCCTAGTTAAAAATTAGGTTCCAGGGCTTATTTGAGGGCTCAAACGAAGTCTAAAAATTATGACAATTGGTAGGATGATACTTCTAATACTCCTCAAGCTCAAGGACTCCTTGGCTTGAACAAAATGGAGTTACAAAAATAGAAAACGGTATTTACAATGGTTTTTAGTGATGAAAATCATTATTTTTGTAGGGGATTCTTCTAAAAATTTGACATACACTTCTTGGAGCTCCCTACTTGCTCCCTCTTCTTCTACGTCCACTTCTTTGATGTGCTTCCATGTTTTATGCTTGACCTTGAGTTCCAACATCTTACTTGACAAAACTTTTGAGTATATCTTTCTATTGTTTCTTCTTTCTTTGATAAATATGTGCTACTAGGTCGTGACTCCTTCTTTTGGTGACATTGAGATCATTAACCATTTCAAACAAGGATTTGCTCCACTATACAAGAATTATCGGTTTATCTATCACATCCTTCTTTAAATATTCTATATAGAGCACTTCATATGTTGTTGTTAATGACTTCATTACAAGTGAAAACCTTCCAACAATCTTTGAATCTCTTTGAAAGAATCCATAATCAAAGGAGTCCTCAAAAATTTGTACATAATGATTGCCCATGAATACCATACTATTAGGAGTCTCACTCAAATAAAAAAGTAATGCATTTGTTGGACAATTAAAACCCCAAAAACTAGGTGTTCTAATATCTCTATAGATAAAGGTTTCTATACAAACCATGATAAGTTTTAGGATTCTAATAGTTAATATACAGCCAAGGTCATTCACATTTGAGATATCTTCTGCAATTGATTTGCAAGTAGTCAGCATATATAACTTGGATGGCCAATTCCCTTTTTTAGGTTCTCGTTTTTTGGAAATTGAGCCATTTCGAGGAGATATTACCCTCTTTCCTCATTTTGCAAGAATAATGGCTGATCCCTTCTTCTTGCTATTGGACAATATGCTAGATTTATCTTTAAATGATTAGGCATCTCAAGCCATATTTTTTGCATTCTTTATTTTGATCGAGCCATTTATTCCTCCATGATGGATCAGCCTTTTCAAATAATTCCTTTGTAATATCCATGCCCTCTTCATACTCCAGAAATTCATTAGGGCTGATTCCCACTCTTGCAGTTTGATTGTTCTTGATGCTCTCTAGAATCATCCAAAATGGAACTCCTAGTCCATGTGCTACCCAATGGTGGTGTGCTAGATGGATCCCTTGTTCCAATTCAAATTGTACAATTTTATTCTCATATTGTCCATGAATGTTTTTTATATATTTTATTCTTGCTTCTTTGTCACTGAGTAATTGTTGATAAAATCATTCGATTCCTCATCCATATGTTTCTTTTGTTCCTTGTTCTTCTACTATTTGTTCTTGGACTCAAGATGATTGTCTTTCTTCTATCTCAAGCCTTTCTTGTACCAATTCTTCAATCACTACTTCTTTAGACTATCTAGATTTTAATTTCCATAATTCTATTTTATTCATTAGATCAGCCCTTTGTTATTTCCATTCCATCCTTTCTTTTCTACCTACTCATTCACGTTGTTGTAACCTCTCATTGCAGTAACAACATGCTTGTTAGCCTATTGTTCCAATTCCTTTGTATACTCAACTTCTTCTTTGAGCTTTTCTAATTCTTGTCTAATACTTTTAATTAATCTATTATTTGCCTCCATGTGCTTTACTTCTCGTTCCAATTTCTTAATGTTCTCTACATATTTTTCACATTTTTCTTCCAAAAATGAGATTCTATTCTTGAATTGCACATCTTTTGTCTCCACCTTTATGAATTTCTCTTTGCAAGATTATGTAATCCTTTTTTGTTCTCTTAATTCTATATACAACTTTTATGTTTCCTTCTCATACTCGTCAATAATTTTGTCTTCTTTGATGAACTCTCATCTAGAATCTATACCTGATAGAATCACATTTCTGCTTGTTATTCTAAACTCCTCTATCGGGTCCATCACAATTTCACATATTCCTCTTATATCCTTAGGAAATATTATCGTTTCTATCTTTTTTTTCCTATTTTTCCTCCTCCTGTTCTTCTTGCCCATGCTCTCCAAAATTTTTCATCTCAACATCTTGTAGGTCATTATCATTTTGAATATCATTTAGAATGTCTTGTATGTTTTCTATCTATGTATGTTGTATGTCTACCTTCTTTGTACTAGTGTCTTCTTCTTTTTCCTCTTCTATGATCTTTATAGCTGCTTTTGTTTCTTTGCTTTGGGTACCTATATACTTGCTTGAAGTATAAGGTTCTAATACATGCAAACTTCTTAATAAGAAACCACTATCATCATTCTTGGATACTTTCACAGCCATGATTACAACATTCTTATTTGCTTGTATCTCTTCAACATTGCAATCTAATTTTTGGATCAACATAGATCCTCACGACAATTCATCAATTGGTACAAGATTCCTTTCCTTTTCTTTATTTTCATTCTGCTCGGTTTCTTACACAAATTGTTTCAACTTTGGTTCTTTCTTCTTCCTCTTTGCTAGTACTACCATTGTGGTCATTTTATTTGGTGGTCCTTACAATTCTTGTAAATAATCTAGTAGAGTAGCTTCTTTTTTTATAAATATCACCTCTCTCTTGGAATTCATCATTTGTTCATGTCTAGCTCTTCATAGTGTTCTAACTCGTCTTGGGCACAGTCTATCGTTATGTCACAAAAGTCTTCTAACATCTTTTAGTATTGGGCCTCATACAATGCTCTTTTATCACTATATTTCATTAGATACTTGTAGATTTATTCTTTATCTATTTGAGGAGGGTGTGAATCCTTTTTAACCTGTACTTTCTTTTGCTCTATCTTAACCTCTTCTTTAGTCACTAGTTCTACTTCTAGCTCAATCTTTCTAGGATCCAATTTCCTTTTCTTCAATGGAGTTTGAACTCATTGCTAGGATTTCATTTCTCTTCTTTGGTAATTCCTTGTCCATGACTCTCCTGCCAGGGATTTTTAGTCCCACTATGACTTCTCTGAATATTTGAGCCTCTGGTGCCATTTGGAGTTTATCTTCAATACCCAACACATGATAGATGATTTTTATCAGCAATTGGGTTCCATTCCTTGATTTCTTGGTGTCCCAATGCTTTGCTCCTTCCTTCAACTATTCATCAACATACAATGACATATCAACTATTCCAAAGGGTTTTGTCTTGTCCATGTTGTTCATCATTGCTATGGTGATAGGTTTAGGTGGCATGGTATATCTAAGAAGTGTGGGAAATCACAGAATCTATAAAAATGATATTATTACTAAATACTCATTGGGTTTCTCTTTGAAATCTGTGAATTTGGAATACCTTGCATATAAAGTTGCATTCTATTTTACAGAACATACATCTATCTATTTCTTTCTTTTGTTATTTTCTCTTTTTATTTTTCTACTATTTGTTTTCATATTTTTTAATAAATATAAAGAGGATTCCATTTTTTCCTACCCCTCAAACTCTTTTCCACATGTTAAAAGAGCTTTTTTGAGTGTTTTTGGTGGATTTTTGAGCAAAAAGGGACTTGAGTATTTGTAGGAGAAGGAAGAAGAAGTAAAACACTTGCATTGAAAGCATCCATGTCTGGATTACAATGAAAAATAAAATGAATCTGTCTAGAATAAGACAAAATGTTCTATATGCAGAGTGCTTAAACCCAAATAGCACATAGACACAAGTTTACAAGATACCAAAATTCCTTGTGCAGTCCACCTTCTCTATACTAGACCTCCACTGTCTATAGTAGCTTGCCCTTGTGCACACCTTGCACTCAAGCTTCTAATAGGGTTGGAGGAATGGTACACCTTTTGTCGACATGCAGCACCTCCTCACTAGTACCTTGTTGCACCTTCGTGCCTTCCTCAATGGTTCTCTGTGCACTCTCTCTTTACACACTTGATCACCTTCCTTGCACACTTGTTTCTCACTTTGCTTCTCTGCATTGCACTGGTTCAATGTGTCTCTTGCTCTTCTCTTGCTCTCTAATGTGTAGATTATCCTCTCTATTGCTTAGTCTAACTTCAAGAATGATGTTAATGCCTTGGTGGGAGTGTGGATTCCACTTACGTATGTCCCTTCTAGCTAGTAGTGTATCTTGCTGCTGACTTTGATGTCCCAAGAATCACTTAATGTGTAAATCCAATGACTCCTTATTTTGTCCTCTAGTGATTTTAGGAGCAACAAAATTTTAAATGGGGGGAATACATACACTTTTGCATATAGCTTCTCTTCATATGACTTCACTTTTGACCTTCAATTCTTCAAAATGTGTGCATAAGGGAAGGTTCACTTGAACATTCCAAAACACTTAAAAACCTTGAAAACCTTACAAAAAGACAATTTTGTGACTTACCTTCAACTTTTCTACGAAAGTATGATGAAAAATACTTGTGCACTCTTGTTCTCGGCCACTTGTGTCCCACCTATGCACCACTTTGCACTTTTGCACCTTGCAAAGTCACCATTTTGACCTTTGACCAGGTCCACAATTGACCACTTTGACCTTTGAACAACTCAACAATTTCCCACCACCAAATGGGCTTTCCATCTCGGAGAGCTAACTACCAAACCATGAGCAGAGAGTGGTCACATCTACACCTGTTGTGGAAAACCTTCAAAATGATATATGAAGAGTCACCAAGTCCACCAGGAGCATGAAAGAACAATCACAAGGGAATAACCAAAACTGGATCCTAGCTTAGTGAAGAAGAAGAAGCTGGATAATGGAGGGTAAGAAGGAAAGGTCACGGAGGGTTGAAGAGCTAAGAAGGATAGGGCACGGGGGTGAAGGCAGGGTTGAAGTCTAAAGGGAGGGGCAAGGAGTATGGGTTGGGGCTAGTGATAGGAAAAAAATGCCAAAACATGGTAGACACAGTTGATGCATATGAAAAATATAAAACATGTGGGAAAAAAAAGATGCAATAGACCATATGGACCACATGAGAGATAAAAAGCACATGTCAGATGTGTACAAAATATGTGGGTTTGGACCAAAAGTTGGAGGAAAGTTTGGATTTTGGTGAAACTAATACAAAAATTGAGTTCAAAAAGCTCAACAAACATGAAATTGACCCCAAGATTGAAAAAAATGACCACTTGTGGTGCAATCTAGAGCCAAAAGAGTTAACCAAAAAATTAATAAAAAATATAAACCATACCATAGGAAAAACTTTATCCTATGGTGGGTCGAGGGTGGGGGGGGGGGGTGTGTGTGCATATGGGAGGGGGGTGTGGGGGGGGGGGGGGGGGGTGGGGGTGTGGGGTGGAGGGGGGATGCAAGGGGGGGTGTCACAAGCCCTTATAATTCAATCCAAGACATCTTAATGCCTTGGAGGTTTACCTTGTGGGACCAAATTCTGCACAACTATGAGGGGTAGTAGTGCACCTAGATGTGACCTCCCCAACCAAGCTCTTTTTGACGTCCGTTGTAATCCATTTATGAAAGTAATTCAAAAAACTTTCTCGGAAAACATCTTGACATTATGTGTTCTTGTATTCTTGCACACACCTCGAGTCCCCTCTCGTGCCTTGGGCATTTAGGACGACCTAGGAATCCTCAAGTGGTATCAGAGCACAAACCTTGGGGAAGCCTTTGGACAGGTGGATTGTCACACCAGTTCCGGTAGTGCCAACGTCCCAGGCCCATCTTGGGTGAGTCTCTTGAGATCCCACATACATTCTCTCCCTTCCTTCCCACCCTCTTCATGGGTGCCCCCCTCAAGGGTCTCCTAAACCCCCCCTCAAGGGTCCCCCCTCCCCCCTCCTCAAGGGTCCCCCCCCTCAAGGATCCCCACCTCAATGGCCTCCCCCCCTCAAAGGTCTCTCTCTCCCTCCACCCCTCTTAAGTGCCTCCCTCCCCCCTTGCAAGGGTACCCTCCTCCTCAAGTGGTTGTCAGTATACGCCACCTCGTATCCGCTCCACAATCGTGTAATCACCGCTCCACCGCTGCGCCTTTGCTTGGCCCTCATGTTTATCGTGTTGCTGACATGCCTCTCAGCTAACTCCATGCCCTTTCAGTGCCCTCTTGCCCCAGATGTTGTCATCAAGCTCTTGGTCCCAATGGCCAATTTGTATGATGATGCCATGGTCAGGCTTACCTTGAGAGCAAAACACACCCACAATATCACCACTCACTGTAGATGCCATCGGGCTCAACGAGAGGCACTCGAGGCAGAGATCAATTGACTCCTACTTGACAATGCCAACCATACCTCTCTATTTTCTTCCTTCTTCATGTACAATGAAGGATCTGCACTACTCAGATTGTATCCACACTTAGTTGGATATTCTACTAATCTTTGATTCCATGCTCTTGGTGCTTGCTTCAAGCCATAAAGTGCCTTTTTCAACCTGCAAACAAAGTCTAGATGTTTTTCATCTTCAAATCCAATCGGTTGACTCATGTATACCTCTTCTTGTAGTAAAAGCATTTTTTATGTCGAGTTGATATAATGGCCATCTGCTTGAAGCACCAATTGCTATTAATCTTCAGATTGTTCCCATCTTTGCAACAGTGTTGAAAACTTCATCATAATCTATGCCTTGTGTTTGTTTAAATCCTTTGGCAACTAATCTAGCTTTATATCTTGTTAGTGAACCATTAGCATTCCTCTTTACTTTAAACACCCATTTGTTTGGAACAATCTTCATACCTTCTTTCTTTGGCACTCGCTCCCATGTGTGATTATCTCTGAGAGCTTTGATCTCCTCTTTCATAGCTTGTTTCCATTCCTTCTGTGTGCAAGCTTCTTCATATGTCTCAGGCTCTTTGTCTTTGATAACCTGCATCATGTATGCAAAATGTTTCGCCATGAAACTATCATAACTCAGACTTCGAGTTGGATACCTTGTCCTTGAAGATCTTCTTTCATTGCCTTTAGAAAGTTGCTTTTTTAACCTATTCAGCTTTACCTTCGGAGTGATTACCTCTTCATATTCTTCTTCACTTGCATCTATCTCACTGTTTGGAGTAGCACTTGCTTCTTCGAATCTACTATGAGCTGAATTTGGAGACAAGGAATGACTCCCCCTCCATGCTGAACATTCTTCATTTGATGTAGATGCCTCTGGACCTGAAACCTTTGTGCTTGATTGTTGAACTTCTCTTTGATTTGTTCCTGCATAATCATCACAATCTTTTTCAAGAATCTTTTCCTTTCCTTTCTCTTCATACCATGGTCTTATTTCATCAAAGACCACATCTTGTGAGACTTTTACTTCCTTTGTTCTAGGATTGTAACACTTGTATCCTTTTTGCTCCATCGAGTAGCTGATGAAAATACATTTTTTTAACCTTGGTTCCATCTTTGTTCTAACTTCTTGAGGAATGTGAACAAAGCAAACACATCCAAACACTTTGAGGTGTGTACGATCAGGTTTCTTACCGGAATATACCTCCTTTGGAGTCAAGTGATGTATTCCCAATGTTGTGCACCTATTCATCAAGTAAATGGCGGTTGTGGTAGCTTCAACCCAATAGTACAATGGTACCTTCATCTCGTTGAGCATGCATCTTCCAATTTCAACAATTTACCTATTTTTCCTCTCAGCTACTCCATTTTGTTGTGGTGTATACCTACAAGTAAACTGCCTTTTGATCCCATTCTCTTGTAGAAAATCTGAAAATTCTTTGGAGAAGTATTCGCATCCACCATTGGACCTTAAGGTTTTCATAGACCTTCTTGTTTCTTTTTCAACTTCAACTATGAATCTTTTGAATATAGAAAACACCTCTGATTTTTGCTTCATACAAAACACCTTTCTTGAGTGATCATCAATGAAGGTGACAAAAAATCTATTACCAGCCATTGATGCCTCTTGGGTTGGTCCCCATACATCTGTATGTATCAAGTCCAAGGCATTTGGGGCCACATAATTTCTCCTCTTGAATAGCTGCCTCGTTTTCTTTCCTAGTTGACAAGCTTCACATAACTCATGTAGTCCAATGTTGTTAAATTTTGGAAGACCTCTTACTACCATGTTTTCTCATGTCCTTCAGCTTTGGAATGTTGATGTGTCCTATTCCTTTGTGCCATAAGTCCAACTCTGAAATCTTCTTGTTCCCACATTGAATGCACATGACCTTTCCATGTGGATGTCGAGCAATGACCTTGAAGCCTTCCTCATCCATCAGAGCACACGGGGGGAGATTGCACCCAATATCGCGTCGATTGTTTCTCTATTTCTGATTCCTGTTTTGTCTTCTTTCTGCCTCTGTGTGTGCGTGCATTGAAGGACTTGATAATAGTGGTATCAGATCCTGGCACGTATCACTCTGGAGGGGTTTGTTTGTATTTATCTCCACGATTGATTCCTGTTTGCGTTCTCTGTTCGCGATCTGATTCTGAATCCGAATCCAAATCCGAATCCACATCCGCGTCCGCTTCCGCTTTCTACTTTTGCTTCTGCTTCTGCTTCTATCTGTGTTCCACTTCCAAAACCAGAACCTATGTTTACACCTATGTTTACACCTACATTTACACCTTCGCATACTCCAAGGCATTGACTAAGGCATCGACTAAGGCAAAGAACTTAGGCAATACATTGGCAACATTGGCAACATTGGCACCCAAGGCTCCCTTGGCGACCGTTGGCTATGTGCGAGGCAATTTTAATTTTGAGTGGCAATAGAGAGTTTTAGATTCCCTAAGGTAGGAGGATTTGAACCCACAAACTCCTACTTACAAGGGAAGAATGGATACATAAGTCCTCCTCATCACCTCACTGTGATCATTTAATTTCTGCATATCGTTCCCAATTACATTAAACTTTTAGGTTTTTGATTCCATGCATGTGTTTTACATGTCTATTTCTTATATTTATCAACTGAGATCAGTTGCTTGTCAACTGGGAGGCATGTTGTATTTTATGGAATCATGGAAGGTTAAATGGATTTTTAATGTTTTAAATGTCCAGAAGGTTTTAATGTGGTTCTGTTTGATCTAGCAAGTGAAGAAGCATGAGGGCGTGGATACAAGTGGATGCGCGTAAATAAATAAATTCGAGGACTAAATCGAAGACTTCTAGGATAGTTATATTTAGGTTTATCTTGTTGTAAAAATAGTGGTTCGCTTTAGAAAGCGATGCCTTTTGTAAATAAATTAGTTTTTCCTAAAAGATGCTTCTAAAAGTGACGGCCCTCATGTAAATTCTATTTCCAAGACGTAATAGAAATAAACCTATAAATATGTGTACTCTGAGAGACTCCTCCATCAGAGTACACGGGGGGAGATTGCACCCAATATCGCATCGATTGTTTCTCTGTTTCTGATTCCTGTTTTGTCTTCTTTCTGCCTCTGTGTGTGCATGCGCTAAAGGACCTGATAACAAACACACTTTGTTAATAGTTTTGTATGAAGTCTTTGACTAATACAAGCTTCTCTATCGTATTTCATGTGCATATTATCTGAGGGCCAATGGAAAATCAGAGTCCACAAATAAAGTATCGAAATCTCTCCTAAGGAGCAAATGTATGTTAAATCCCACTACATGGGGCACTTATTATCTAGGCATGTTATGGGCCTACAAGTTGGCATGCCTTCTAGGTCTCTCTTGTGATTTCATCATTTGTTAGGCTTTCTTTCTAGCTTTGTCTTGTGATTTGATGTAATTCGAAAGCTCAATTCATGACCATCTTGGTAGATATTTTTAGGAATTTTTTTAGAATATTTTACGAACTTTATGGGAATTGTCTTCCTTTGAAAATGCACCTTTTCTTGTTGGATTAGATGAGAAAGGGAAGTCCTCTATTTTTTTTAGTGTGAGAAGGTATCTTGAGGTTGTTTCCTATTCTCTACAAATTTCTTTTGTATTTTATTGATTTTTTTGGTATTTTTTTGTTTTTCCCTTATTTTAAGGATTATTTCAAAAAAAGGAGCCGAGCCTCTTGCTTTTCTGATGAACCAAAAAAACTCTCTCTCTCTCTCTCTCATCTCTCCCTCTACCTCTCCCTCTCTCCCCTCCCTCTCTCTAGCTTTCCCTCCTCTGTCTCTACTTCTTCCCCTCTCTCTCTACATCTCACCCCCTCTCTCCACCTCTCTCTTCTCTCTCTACCTCTCTCTTCTCTCTCTACCTATATCTTCCCTCCCTATATACATCTCTCTCCCCTCTCTCTACCTCCCTCTAGTGCCTCCCCTCCGCCTCGACGCTCCTCTCCCCCCGCCCCAAAGTACTCTCATCCCCCACCAAAAAAATTTAGCCTAAAAATTTATTATAAGGTATTTTCATTTATTATTACTATTTTATTTTATTTATTTTATTTTTTCTTATTTGTTAATTTTTTGTTTCATTATAGATATATTTTTTTATCTTAATTTATTATTTTTTCAATCCATAATTTCCTCTATTTTATCCTCACCCCCCAATTTTTTTAATCCCCCCTTCCCCAATATTCTTTTATTTTCTTTTTTATTTTATTTTCAATTTATCTCCCACCCACCCCCTCCACCACACACACAGACCATAGGATAACTTTTTATCCTATGGTCTACAAATCTTTTTCTTTTAACAATACATATTCAATGGCTTTAGATTGCACTTCGGGTTACCATTTCTTTCAAACTTAGAGTAATTTTCATGTT
Source organism: Ceratopteris richardii (assembly GCA_020310875.1). Taxonomy (NCBI): domain Eukaryota; kingdom Viridiplantae; phylum Streptophyta; class Polypodiopsida; order Polypodiales; family Pteridaceae; genus Ceratopteris; species Ceratopteris richardii. The sequence goes on from CM035407.1 coordinate 7,650,713, forward strand.
TCTTGACACCCTTGGACTTAGTTTTATCATTAATTTCCCAAAATTCTATCCTTTTTTCCTTCTTTTGATCAAACTCCATATGTTTTGCACAGATTTAACATGTGATTTCTAACATGCACATGTTTCATGGTCCAATAGCTATTTATTTTTCCACATCTTTCACATTTTTCATATGTATCACATGTCTCTTCTACTTTATTGCTATTTTTCCCTATCACCAACCCCACGTCCTACTCCTTTCCCATTGCATAATACCAAAACCCAAACCTACACTTAATGTACCCCTCACCCCTACCTCCTTTTTCTCATTAACCCCTTACCCCTTCCTGCCTTTTACTTATTAGCCCCTCACCCCATCTACTTTTTCCTCTATTTTCGTTGCTTGCTCTCGAGCCCTATTTTGATGTTCCCTTGCTATTGTTTTCTTTCCTTCTCTTGTTGGATTTCTCATATGTATTTTTTTCAAGGTTTGAGGTGGTAAATCTTTGCTCATGGTATGGCTCTCCACTCTCCAGAATGTAGATCCCATTAGATGGTGGAAAATTGTTGAGCCGATGAAAATGGTGACTTAGAAAAGTTGTGCACTAGTGGTGCACAAGTGGCCAAGGACACGGGTGTATAGGTAGTGCACAAATAGTCTGTTCGCAATGTTCTTGAAGGAAAAGTTAAATACAAGTTGCAAAAAAAGTCTTTTTGAAGGGTTCTAAGGCTTTTAAAGTGTTATGGAAGGTCGAGGTGAACCCTCCCATATGTGCATATTTTGTAGAAACTAAGGTCAAAAGTGAAAAATATAAGAGAACTGAATTCAGTATGCAAGAGCTTATGTGTGGTTCCCCATTTAAATTTTTGTCTTCCATGAAGTCACTACAAGAGTCTTTACATGAGAAGCTTCTTGGGACAACAAAGTAAGCATAAATATAGACAAGTAGTTGAGAAATGAAGTGACATACATAAGAGGAATCAACACACCATAAAAGACTATTCTTGGAGATAGACTAAAGGGGAAAGAGCATAAACTACACTTCAAGAGCAAGAGAGAGCAAGACACACACTTGGACAGTCCACACAGAGGCAAAGTGTGCAAAGAGAGAGAGAGAGAGAGAGAGAGAAAGTGGCAAAGGAGGTGGTAAAGTATGCAGAGGGTGCACAGAGAGCAACTAAAGTGTGACAAAGTATCATCAAGGAGGTGTTGTAGATGGACAATAGAATTGACCAAGTCTTCAACCTCATTGGATGCTTGAGTGCAAGGAATGCACAAGGGCAAGCTACTGGACAAGGTGAAAGACTAGTGTAGAGGTTGATTGCACAAGTAATGGTGATATTTTGTGTACTTGTGTGTACTTATTTGGCTTAACCAACTTTGCACAGAGAACATTTTATCTTATTCTAGACAAAGTTATTGTAATCTTTTATGATAAGTCCAGTGTAGAGGTTGATTGCACAAGTAATGGTGATATTTTTTGTACCTATGTGTACTTCTTTGGCTTAACCGACTTCGCACATAGAACATTTTATCTTATTCTAGACAAAGTTATTTGTGTACCTAAGTATCAACTTAGGGACTTGAGGAGAAAGAGATTGTACCTCAATCCCCTACAAGTGCATATAGTGGGGATTCACACTTTAATTATCAATCCAAGAAGTATCATAACCTAACCGAGTGTATGAGGACATGCATTCAAATGATGGTCAATGCAAATGTGAACTAACAAGGTGCAAACAAGTATAAACTATCACGTTGAAGCTTTCATGGTTGGCTATGGTGTCGCGACACTTAGAGCACCAGAATAGCGGGTTCATTTTGAAGCTGTCGAGAAGACACATACATTGCTAGACTTTTCACTCGATTCTGACACTTTTACTTCAAGCTATGAGCAAAATACTAAGCCTAGGAATGACTTACCTACGCTTCAGCACTTCCTACACTTCTCACAAACATTACCAATAGAAACAAGCACTACCATGGATAGACAACACTTCAAAGCACTCTTTTCAAGTCACATACATGCATGCAAGCTCACAAGGAAGAAGATACAAAGAGGAGAAGACACAAATTCGAAATTCTCTTCTCTTCATTCTCACAATGGCAAAAAGTCCTTACAAAGAGTCACAAAATGACTTATATACTTGTGCCCTGTAATTGGTCCTTTCACACAAGAGACCAGCACTTTATTGACTAAAAGACTAATTCCCTACTAATTTACAAAGGTAATGATACAAATCTCTAGCTGTATGCATCTAGAGGACTCCTCTAGTGCATTTACATCAGAAAATATATTACAAAATGACTATGGTACAAAAATGAAGTGTCCAAATCGGAAAAATTTCGGGGCTCTTCTTTTTCTCTGCATCTTTTCTCTTCTTTACTCTGCAACACTCTCCCCCTCTTTGTCTCTGTCATCCCTTGACAGTCTTTGCTCCTTGTCTCTAGTTTTGTGCTTGTAGTCGATCTGGTTCTTTATTAACTGATAGCCTCTTTATAGTTGACCACTACCAGCTTCTATGCTCTTAAGTGTAAGTGAAGGTGTTTGCTTTGAAGTTCAACTGATCATCTGGATCTTTTTGCATGGTCTGCTTTAAATAACGATGTGTTTGCTCTTTTAATAGCCCATAAGGTATGCTGAATGGCTTTCTGATCTGATCCAAGTCTTTACCTTTAATCTTTGCCTCCTTCATTACTTTGACTACTTCATTTTCATAATTTTCTATCAACTGGGACACCAATAGTGCCCGTTCCTTCTGACCTATCTCTGTAGTATATGGCATGGGATGATCATCACAAGGTTCTGCCATCTCCTCTTTTATTGGTGAATGATAGATTGGGGGAGATAGAGGACGTACCTCTACCTCATCAGTAGGATTTCCTCGGCTCTGTTGGTGCATTTTGCCCAAGCCTACATGCTTGATATGCTTGATATTATCCTCATTTGTAAGTCACATGAGTAGTCATGTGAACACCTCTTGTAAAAGAATACATTTTATCTCTTGTAAATGGAAAAAGAAAAAAGTAAAAGGATGGCTTACCTCATCCATGATGTAAAAGCAAATTCGTGGCTCCAACTACCAAAATCACGAATTTTTGAGCTGAGGGAATCTCTCCTAACTTTGGGGATCACTTTTAGGTGGAGCCATTCGAATTCGAATTCAAAACTCCCTCCAAGAATTGCTGTAAAAGGAGCAAGAAGGAAGAGGCGATTAGCAAGCCTTGTACGTGACCACTTCATGTCATTTTGTAGAGATTGAAGAGCTTACTCCATAGCTCTATCATTCTACTCCCATTGTGCAAAGATTCATTGCCAATGTGGTTGTAATCATATGTGAATCTATACATTTATTATCATCTACCTCTCTGTTTTGTTCTCTGCTATACTCACTCAGAGCAGTAACTTCAGAAGGTCATATCTCGAGTTTTACTGAACATTTTTCAGTGTTTGAAAGTGCGTTGGATAGCTCTCACTGTCTAGTTTCTACTTATAAATTTTCAAGGTCATTGGATTTATACTTTTGGAGATATCTGCATTTTACTGCTTACTGGTCTATCTCTACAGAGCCCCGAGAATTGTGGGAATGTTCCAGAACTTGATGAAACTTGTTCTCAGTGCTCAGTCCATCATTTGAAGTGTTTTAACTTGGAATAGGAATCTTGCTAAGTCTATTTGCTATGCCCAAAAGGAATTTTTCTAATTCCTTCCAGGTTGAGAGCACTGTTCATGTTTTCCAGCAGGTGTATGTCCAAAAATAGCAAGTTTTGGGAGCTAGTCATTTCGCAACTAGCCTGTCTTGACTTAAACTTTTGGGATACATGTTCCAAAGTACTTGGCTGATATTTTGGTGGATTTAGGAAGCTCAAAGGGTCTACTAATCAACTCTGAAGTCTCAGTTGGCTGGTGTGAAGCTGGTTGTAGCGGCACCTACTCATCTTTGGATTGCATCCACCATCTCTCTTCACAGTGGTATCAGAGCATAGTCAAGCAACATGGGAGATGGATTTCCATCAACAATTGACAAATTGGATCGAAACAACTACCCGGCATGGTCTCTAAGGATGGAGGCTTACCTTCAAGGGAGGAATCTATATGGATTCATATCCGGAGATGAAGCAATGCCAACCATGAGGAACAAAGGGCAACCATCACATGAAGAAGTGGAAGGACTTTCGAATTGGTGTTCGAAGGATGCACTTGCAAGGTCCTATATTCTAAACTCAATCTCTGATTTTCTTTTACCTCATGTCAAGGGATGCAAGACATCAAGAGAAACCTGGAATGCACTTGCTTCTTTCTTCTCTTCCAACACTCGAGCAAGGAAGAACCAATTGTGGATGGAGTTCACAACAATGAAGAAAAGCCCGAAGCAAAATGTGACTGATTATGTCACAAAGATGAAGGAGATTTCTGACCAACTTGGAAGCATTGGAGAGGTAATTGAAGAGGAGCAAATCATAAGACAAATCATGAATGGAATCAAAGCAGACGACAAGTGGGAGTCATTTACAACAGCCATGGATTTATACATGGATATGCATGTACCCGACCTCAACACACTCATGGGCCAACTCTTCACTCATGAAGCAAAGATTAGCAAAGGTGGTGAGTCCTCAAGAGGTAATCAAACTTCTGCCTTATATTCTGATAAAGCTAAGGTCAAGGACAAGTCAAAGAATAGGAAGAATGAAGATGAAGGAAGCTCTTTCCAAGCAAACTTTGCAGGTAGAGGAAGAGCTAGAGGAAGAGGCAGAAGTGGAAAGCAAGGCAGGGGGAGATTCCAATCATCTCAACCTTGCAACATATGTGGCTTATCTAACCATACTACTGAAGAATGTTTCAGGAATCCAAGGAACTCAAGAGGAAGAGGATTCAATAGAGGTGGCTATGGATCAAATAGAGGTAGGTACAATGGAGGCTACAACAACAACAACTACTACAACAACAATTACAACAACAACAACAACTATCAAAGTGGCCATAGAGGAAGAAGAGATTACAATAACTATGCAGAGGACCAAAGTCAAGAAGATTCATTATTGATTATGAATCTATCAACAAAGAAGGGTAAGGATGATGATCACATATTTTACATTGATTCGGGATGCTCGAACCATGTAGCAGGAAATGTGGCTTTACTTTCTGATTTGGAAGATCCTCATAACAAGCATGAAGTGCAGACAGGAGATGACACAAAGCACTCAGTGGAGAAGATAGGTAATGTGAAGACATCAGATGGGAATATGAACCTCTTAAGCAAAGTCTTGTATGTCCCTACAATTACCAAAAATTTAATAAGTGTTGGACAGATTGTTGAAAAAGGATTGCAGGTTAGATTCAATCGATTTGGAGCATATGTTGAAGACCCAAGGCAAGGCTTTCGAAGGATTGCCAAAGGAGAAAAGACAGGAAGGCTTTTCACTTTTGAAGTGGAAGATACAAAGAACATAGTTTTGTTTAGCTATGGATCTCAAACTCTAACAGAGTTGGAGATATGGCACAAAAGGCTTGCTCACATTGGTGAGAGGACACTCAAACAGATTTGCAGGGACCAAAGTGTACTTGGTTTGCCTAATATCACAAGGCAACACATGATTTATAAGTGTGAAGCTTGTCAACTCGGCAAGGCTCATAGACAACCTTTCAATAAAAAAGGATATATGTATCAAAATCCTTTGGATCTAGTGCACACGGATGTGTGGGGTCCAAGTAAGGAGCCATCTATATCAGGCTCAAGATATTATGTGTCTTTCATAGATGATTGTAGCAGGTGGACCATTCTGTTTTTCATGAAGCACAAGGATGAAGTGTTTAATTGCTTTAAGAAGTATATTGCTCTTGTTGAAAACCAAACAGGTAGGACTTTGAAACGACTCAGATCAGATGGTGGAGGAGAATACTTCTCTTTTGAATTTGATGCCTTCTTGCATGAAAGAGGCATTAAAAGGGAAGTCACTACAAGGTATACACCCGAACTCAATGGTGTAGCAGAGAGGAGGAACAGAGCTATTGTCGAAGCTGCAAGGTCCATGCTCAATGAAAAGGGATTGCCGAACTACCTATGGGCAGAGGCTGTGTCGACAGCCACATATCTCATAAATAGACTTCCATCTAAGTCACTAGATGGAACCACTCCATATGAAGTGTGGAATGGAAGAAGACCTAGTCTAGAGCATTGTAAAATCTTTGGATGCTTAGCCTATGCTCACATTCCTTCTCAAGTAAGAGGGAAATTGGATCCCAAGGCAGAGAAGTGTGTATTCATTGGTTATGATCAAAACCAAAAAGGATATAGATTGTACAATCCAACCAATAAAGGATTTTCTGTGAGTAGAGATGTAATTTTTGATGAAAACAAATCATGGTTTGATGATGACAGGAAAGTGAAGCTGCCGTATGACTTGGATGAAGACTTTCCCTCACTTCAACCGAAGGAGCCAAAGCAGATTGAAGAAAGTGATTCGGAGATTGACTTAGAAGACTTGGAAAGACTAAAGCTATGGAAGAACAAAGGTAAAGCAAAGATGCAGGATGCTACATATGGACCCGAGAGCTCACATCAACCACTTAGAAGGTCTTCGAGGGAGAAGAAGAAACCAGAGAGGTTTGGTTATGATACTTCTTTGGTCACCAAGCACTCAATCTACATTGCAAAGGATTCAACCAATGAAGAACCTACCACATTCGAAGAAGCACAAAGCAAGAAAGCTTGGAGAGATGCAATGGATGAAGAAATGGAAGCCTTGAAGGAGAATGACACTTGGGAGCTTGTACCTAACAAGCCATCTATGAAGATAATCGGATCTCGATGGATATACAAAATCAAGAGGAATCCAGATGGAAGTATAAATAGACACAAAGCAAGGTTAGTTGCTAAAGGGTTTGCTCAAACCCATGGTATTGATTATGAGGAGACTTTCTCTCCTGTTGCAAAAATGCCTACAATTAGGGTTCTCATAAGTCTTGCTGCATCTAGAAATTGGAATCTTTATCAACTTGATGTAAAGAATGCTTTCTTGAATGGATGGATTTCTGAGGAAGTGTATATGGCACAACCTCCTGGATATGAGGATGCACATCATCCTAACTATGTATGCAAACTAAAGAAAGCTTTGTATGGATTGAAGCAAGCTCCAAGAGCTTGGAATTTCAGATTGGTTACTTATTTGCAGGACCAAGGATTCAAAGCTAGCAAGGCGGATACCTCCTTGTTCATAAAGAGGAATGGATCTGAAGTGATCTATTTATGTGTGTATGTTGATGATATTATTATCACAGGCAATGATCTTGAAGGAATCAAACAGGTAAAGAGTCAAATGAAGGAGGAGTTCAAAATAAGTGACCTCGGACCACTCACTTATTTTCTTGGATTGGAGTTGATCTACACAGATTCAGGTATATACATCACACAAAGAAAGTATGTCCATGACATGCTCGTCAAGTTCAAGATGGAAAATACCAAGTGTGCAAGTACACCTATGGAGCAAAATCATAAGCTTAGTGCTTATGAAGGAGAGCCAATTGAAGACATCACAAGCTATCAAAGCTTGGTTGGAAGTTTGAACTATGCAACACTCACAAGGGTGGATATATGCTATAGTGTTAGCATATTGAGTCAGTTTATGCATAAGCCGAGAAGACCACATATGGAAGCGGCCAAGCGAGTCCTCAAGTACCTAAAGGGGACCATGAATGAAGGTTTGTTCTATTCATATACTTCAGATATTGAGCTAAAGGTCTACTCAGATGCAGATTGGGCCGGATCTAAAGATGATAGAAGAAGCACATCAGGGTATATATCATTTGCAGGTTCAAAAATCATTTCTTGGTCATCGAAGAAGCAACCAACCGTGGCATTATCTTCTACTGAAGCTGAATATAGAGGTTTGGCTAATGCAACTCAAGAAATCATGTGGTTAAAATCTTTGTACACAGATCTTGGACTTCATTCTTCAACACCTCACATTTTTGGTGACAACACAAGCTCACTACATCTAGCAGCTAATCCGGTATACCATGCTAGAACCAAGCATATTGAAGTCCACTACCATTATGTAAGGGAGAAGCTATTGAGCAAGGATATTCAACTATCCTATGTCTCTACAGATATGCAATGTGCAGACATGTTGACGAAAGCTCTTGATGGTATGAAATTAAGTAGATTCAAGTTGATGATTGGTTTGCAGGAAATCAAGGACAATTGAAGACTTATTTGGAGGCCAAGCATGTTAGGCTTGAGGGGGAGCTGTTGGTGCATTTTGCCCAAGCCTACATGCTTGATATGCTTGATATTATCCTCATTTGTAAGTCACATGAGTAGTCATGTGAACACCTCTTGTAAAAGAATACATTTTATCTCTTGTAAATGGAAAAAGAAAAAAGTAAAAGGATGGCTTACCTCATCCATGATGTAAAAGCAAATTCGTGGCTCCAACTACCAAAATCACGAATTTTTGAGCTGAGGGAATCTCTCCTAACTTTGGGGATCACTTTTAGGTGGAGCCATTCGAATTCGAATTCAAAACTCCCTCCAAGAATTGCTATAAAAGGAGCAAGAAGGAAGAGGCGATTAGCAAGCCTTGTACGTGACCACTTCATGTCATTTTGTAGAGATTGAAGAGCTTACTCCATAGCTCTATCATTCTACTCCCATTGTGCAAAGATTCATTGCCAATGTGGTTGTAATCATAAGTGAATCTATACATTTATTATCATCTACCTCTCTGTTTTGTTCTCTGCTATACTCACTCAGAGCAGTAACTTCAGAAGGTCATATCGCGAGTTTTACTAAACATTTTTCAGTGTTTTAAAGTGCGTTGGATAGCTCTTACTGTCTAGTTTCTACCTATAAATTTTCAAGGTCATTGGATTTATACTTTTGGAGATATCTGCATTTTACTGCTTACTGGTCTATCTCTGCAGAGCCCCGAGAATTGTGGGAATGTTCCAGAACTTGATGAAACTTGTTCTCAGTGCTCAGTCCATCATTTGAAGTGTTTTAACTTGGAATAGGAATCTTGCTAAGTCTATTTGCTATGCCCAAAAGGAATTTTTCTAATTCCTTCCAGGTTGAGAGCACTGTTCATGTTTTCCAGCAGGTGTATGTCCAAAAATAGCAAGTTTTGGGAGCTAGTCATTTCGCAACTAGCCTGTCTTGACTTAAACTTTTGGGATACATGTTCCAAAGTACTTGGCTGATATTTTGGTGGATTTAGGAAGCTCAAAGGGTCTACTAATCAACTCTGAAGTCTCAGTTGGCTGGTGTGAAGCTGGTTGTAGCGGCACCTACTCATCTTTGGATTGCATCCACCATCTCTCTTCACAGGCTCTACTAGTGTCCCGATTGTTGCCTGTTGTTCTATTTGAGCTTCTAATTGTGCAATGATTTCTTCCTTTTCTTTGATTTCATTGTGGGCCTTTGTTAGCATGTCTTTTGCCATCAAAAGTTCATTTTCGATGATGGCTATCTGGTTTGCATCTTCATTATATACCACAATAAGTTTGTCTTCAGCTTATTTCCATCGCTGTTTGAGTTCATTAGTGTCATGCATATACTTCCTTTCGCATTCATCTCTAATTGTTTGCTCTTGTTTTAGCTGAGCTTCATACTTCACAATTTGGTCTTCCAATGCTTTTGTGTCGTTTGCCATTGTTTCTCGTGCTTCTATAGGTTGGTTGCAGAGTATGGCATTCATAAGTTCTTTATTTCTATTTCATAAATTGTCTGTTTCTTCCATGTATACCTTGATCTGAGTTTCAAGCAGCTTACTTCTAGCATTCATTCTTGCCTTCTCCGCTTCACTAGCTTCATATTTTCTTTGTAGCTCTGTGAGTTGATCTTCGATATTTTGGTTCTCCTGTGTTATCGTGGTGCATTGTTCCATGGCTTCTTTAACTTCTGATTCCTTGGCTGAGAGTGCTTGTTGAACTTGAATTAACTGCACAGACAAGTTTTCACTCATCACCTGGAATTGGCTTCTCTCTCTCATAGCCTTGTCATAGTCTACATCCATTTCGAGCTTTTGTTGTTGCATATCCATCGCAATTTGTGTCATTTGCTTCACTACTAGCTTTAATTGAGCTACATCCACGTTTAACCATGTTTTAGGTATACTAGGTCCTTCACCTATGGTAACATCTTTTCCTTGTGCCACATGTAGTGTTGTTTGGTGTGGATGCCGAATATGTAGCTATATTGTTGGCTCAGCCTCTTGAATTACTCCCTTCCCTCGTCGCTTATCATGGACAATTTCAATCATATTTTTTGCCGAAGTTTGTTGTGATAGAACCTCTTTTTCGAGGTTCCTTTGCAACTCGTCCTTGATGGGTGGTACCACATTTGTTTTTCGTGTAGATGCTTCTTTTACACTGATCTTGGATTGTGTATTCAACTAGATGATGTGCCTTTCTTTAGATGGTGCTTCGTGATTTTGTACTTGTGGGTTTTGATTGTCGAGGCTGGCTTGGATTTGATGAATCTCTGTCCATTCTTCATCATTCATCTCTGTCTATGTCCAATGTGGCATGTTCATGAATAGATTCCTAATTAGAACTTGAGTCATCAAGCCCCAAATCCTTGTATCGGGTGACGTGTCATGGGTTGTGTTCTTTTTTACCCTTTTTCTGCAAAGGTCTGGACCATCTGTATTGATGTCCTTGAACGGTAAGATTTATTTGACCTCGCATGTAAGTATGTGTTTCTTCTAAAGCCGCTGATAGATCCCTTTGTGTTATAGGAGGTTGAGCTAACAAGACCCTTGGTAATAGATGTGTTCGCTTCAATTGTGGGGTTTCCTGTGCTTCTTCTTCTCTAAGCCACTTGGCTCCATGCATCATAGTTTTCGAACTTGTTCCCACTTCCTCTCTGGATATGGATGCTTTCTTCTTCTTTGGAATTGTTGCAAACTTCACATATCTTTCCATTTCAATAGAGGTCGGCATTAATCGCAAGCATTCCTTCATTTCTAGTGCTTCATAGATCAATAGCGTCAAGGCAGAGCTTCCATTCAAAAATTTCTTATGGTCCCATTTCTTCTCTGCTTCAAATAAACGTTCTTGCATGCATGGCATAAAGTTAACTTGGTTCCCGATTCGCCTCATAGCATGAGATAGCAATTGAACTACAATCTTTTGAGGCGTTGTATATCTGTTCATGCTTGGGAAACAGAAATGTTGATGCACCACATGGACTAATTCTTCAATATCCGTCCTGTTGATTTCCATAAAAGTCTTCTTTTTAGCATCGTGACATTCATGTTTGAGATTTGTCAGTCTGTCTTGATTCCATCCAAAAGCTTTGTTGATGAGCTCATGTGAATCGAACATGTTTCCATTATCCAGTTTTATTCAGAACTGTAGCTTCTAGTACTGAGGGCATATCCACTGCTGCTTGTAGCATGTTCATTACCTGAGTACATGGTTGAAAATTTGGTAAATAAATTGGAAGTCGTAAAAATGCATCAATTCTTGCCCTTGTCCATACTTCCATAATGCTTGGTAATCCATGTTGTAGAGTTTGAAAATCTTTCGATCCCAATGGAAACTGATGGTCTCTGTCCATAATCTTAATTGTGGCCAAAAAGATGAGGTCTGCCACCAGTTGGTCTTCACAAAACCAATGAGCTCTTGCCTTCGTAATTCATTCCAAATGCAGACGCAGGACCTCTTCCTCTTGCATAGCTTCTGGATCACGTGATGCCATATGCACTTAAAGCACACCACAATTAGTGTAAAAGTGGTTGCATGACTTATTTCCAACTAATCTCCATGAATCGAACAGTTCTCTGAGTGACTTGTGTTGTCCTTCCCCCATGGGTGTGAGAAAGGTAGTACCTGAGATTTTTTTTCATTTATATATTTTTTTCTCTTATTTTTTTACTGAAAGAAAACAAAAATGTTAGTGAGTAGCCGAAGCTTAATTATTTTCCTTAAGGTTATTGTACAAGCGCTCCTATTCCCTTGGAGGGAAATGTGCATAACTAATAAGTAAATGAAGAATTATGTGCCGAATGTATGGCCTCGTAATGTAGCCCTATTATGCACGTTCGAGGTGTATGGAACTCAAGATGTGTGCAAGAAAAAGTTGTTGTCGGGTTTGTAGATGACAATCGTGATTTGGGTATCCAACTCAACTTTATTTTTTTGTTCTTGACTGCATCTTTGTCTCCTATTGTGCTATGTAGCTGTTGTTTTGTGATTCTTCTTTGCTAGCCATTCATATCTTTGAGTTGCTTTTGTTGAGCACTTCTATTTCTGCAATTTCGAGTCGTCATGTCTTTGTTGCTCCTTTGACTTTATTTCGGATGGATCCTTCTTTCGTACTGGTGTTTTCAGTTTAGTTTTCTTTGTTGGCACAGTTGATTTGGGAATCCATATTTGCGTTCTAAAGGGTTGAGTAGCAATCAGTTTCTTTGGGATCCATAATTGGACAATCTTGTGTAGACCTCAGGATCTAGCTTGGCTTGAAGTCTTGACTTGTTGTTGGTTCCCTTGTAGGTGATGGCTTTGTTTTAGGTGATATGCTGCTACTTGAGCTTTCCAAATCCATGCCTGTCTGGTTCGTTGAATGGGATATATTCTAATGTGGACAGGTTTGGGTTTATTACTCTGACTAGTAGCTCTTGTGCTCAATTCCTCACTAGGGATCTCCATGGAAACGATGTTAGTAGATAGGACTAATGGATGATGAGGGGGTGTGAGATTAAGAATTGTTGTGAACACAGGTGAAGTCCTTGGAGGTGCGGGTTCCACAGTAGAGGTAGATGTACAAGCATTGTCATGAATGATTAATTGATCTCTCAGAGCTAGACAAGTGGCTTTGATAGGTCCTTCTTCTAACAAACTCAGTACTTCGCGATGCCCTATCTTGTCTCATATGTAACCCAAGGCTAATTGGATAGTTAACTCATACTCATATATCCAATCTTGACCTAACACAAGATCTTCCAATAAATCTTGATCATGGCACACTAATAGTTTTTGTTGCATTGTGTTATTTCCTAGGTGCAGTGATAAGGTAATCTCGCCTATGCATTCAGTAACTTTACCTCCTATTCCAATCAGATGTGCTTTGGTTGGACGTAATTGTGCTTTGAGCTGATGAGTCAAAGAGGATCTGATGCAGCTGATAGCTTCTCCTGTGTCAATGAGGGGATCCACCAAGTGTTATTCCTCTGTTCCCACTCCTAAGTTCAAGTAAGGTTTCCGCACTTGATGTCCTAGAGCTTCATAGGCTCTAAATTAGCTATTAAGATGGGATCCTCTCTTAGCCGATATCTTTCATCCCTCTCTCTCATCCATTCCTTTTGTTTCCTTATTCGTTCTAGGGCCTCCTGTCATGCTTCCTCACGTATTTCTTCGTCTTCTTCTTGTCTATTTCTTGCTGCAAGAAGTCTTGACAGCATCTCCTCTGTTAATGGCTCTAAATACTTCTTCACTCGACAACCACTTATATAGTTTGGTAGTACTTCTCCATCTAGGGTTGCTAAATTGATGGCCCCACTAGTTGATATGTGATTGATCACCAAAGGGCCATATCCTCTTTTTTGTAGCTTCATTGCATGTTTCTTTAAAGTATATACTAGGACTAAATCTCCTTCCTTCAAATTTTTATCCTTAATATGAGCATCAAAGTATGCCTTTTGTCGCCTTTTTGCAACATATATGTCTGCCACCGCTTGTAATCTAGTTTCATGTAGCTTCTTGATTTGGTCCAATTGACTAGATAACTCATGTCCAGTCCATTCATGGGTCGATGCTACTCAAAGAATAGGAACTAGGAAATCAATTGGCGAAATTGCATTCTGGCCGTACACAAGATGAAAAGGAGTAGTTCATATAGCTGTTTTGTATGTTACTCGGAATGCCATAAAGCGTGATGTAACTGCTTGTCCCAATCAGATCTTCCATTGTTAACGATCTTTGTGAGAATTGTACACAAAATCGTGTTTAAACTTTCAGCTTGTCCATTGGCTTGTGGGTGATAGGGAGTTGATTTCTTGTGAATCACTATGAACTCATTCATTAAGGCTTCTATCACTTCATTGACGAAGTGTGTGCCTCTATCACTCACGATTTCTATTGGCAATCCAAATCTAGTGAATATGTTCTCAAACAGAAACTTAGTTGTGGTCCTTGCATTGTTCTTCTTAGTTGCCTTGGCTTCTGCCCTTGTGTTTTCAAGAATTTTACTAGAGGCATACTCCACCTTGGTGCTACTGTAGAGTAGCATAGAGTGGAGTTCTCTTCAGGTGTTCTTTCTTGACAAGTGGGGCATGTAGATATGTAGTTATGTGTATCCCTCTACATGGTTGGCCAATATATGCCTAATCTCAAAAGTTCTTACCAGGTTCCATTAACACTTCGATGGGTTTTCCATTAATTCACGTGTGCTTTTTGAAGCTACATCTCTTGCTCCTCTTCTTCGACACATCTCATGAGTAGTCCACTTGGTTCTTGGTGATATAGGCTTCCAGCTATGATGTGGAGATTTTTAGTCTTCCATAGCTCCTAGCTTTTGTTTAAATTGATCCTATGTTGAGGTCCATGCGTGAGTATGGGAATCAATTTTTCTGCCCATTGTGGACATACTTCGAGGTTGAAAATATAAGTATCTGGCACATCATCTACCACTCCTATGGGAGGTTCTCCATGTGTCATTCTTGACAGGTGATCCGCATGGATGTGTGTATTCCCTTTCTTGACTACTACTTCAAAATAGAATTCCATTAACAATAGAAACCATCGCACTAGTCATCCGATATTGCAAGGCTTATTGACTAGGTACAGTAGAGCTTGATGATCAATGAAGAATTTGAATTTGTTTGCCAACAAGTAGTGTCTAAATTTCTTTACAGCATATACCATTCCTAAGCCTTCTCGTTCTGTAGTGGTATAATTACGCTCTGCTTGGTTTAATTGTCTACTAGCATAGGCTATAGGGTGATCTAGCTTTCCTGTATATGCTAGCTGTGCTAAGATGCAACCAATGGCAAACTTGGGGCATCTACATGAATATGAAATGGTCTATTCCAATCTGGTACTCTCAGAATTGGTGTTGAACTTAAGCGACTCTTCAATTCATTGAAAGCCTTTTCACATTCTTTTGTCTAGGTAAACTCAGTCAGTAATCCATAAAGGGGCCTCGCAATTATGGCATACATGTGAATGAATCTACAATAGTATCCACAATGTCCCATAAATGCTTGCACTTCCTTAGCGGTCTTTGGTCTTGGCAAATCCAGAATTACTTTGATTTTGTCTTCATCAATGGAAATTCCATTCTTAGGGACAATGTGCCCTAATATCTTTCCTTGTCGAACCATGAAGACTCATTTTTCCAGATTAAGGCATACTCTATACTGACGACATTTGGCAAATATTTTTCTTACTTATGGGATGTGTTTTGCTCTTGTAGCTGAATAGGTACATAAATCCTCCACGTATACCTCCATACTTTTTCTCAAGAATTCCTTGAACACATGGCACATCAATCTTTGGAAAGTGGTTGGGGCATTAGTTAAACCAAAAGGCATAACCCTAAATGTATAGACTCCCCATTCGGTTGCAATGGCTGTCTTATGTTGGTCTTCAGGAGCAATGGCTACCCGATTATATCTTGAGAAGCCATCAAGAAAGCTATAGACTTCCTTACATGCAACCCTTTCCAACAGATGATCTGTGATGGGTAATGGGTAACTATCCCATATGGTGGTCATGTTTACCTTTTTAAGGTTCATGCATACCCTTAATTTTCCATTCTTTTTTGGTACTACCACTAAAGGTGACACCCATTCCATGTGTTCAATTTCATAAATGAAGCCCGCATCCAATAATTTATCTATCTCCTCCTTAATTTTTTCCGAATAAACATGATTATAGGTATATGGTCTTTGTTTGGAGGGCTTCGCTTCTGTTGTCATAGGGATTCTATGAGCACAAATAGAAGTATCTACACCTTTTAAGTTCTTATAAGTCCATGCAAAGACATCTCGATACTCTCTTATAACTTGTATTAATTCCTATTCTTCCTCCGGCGAGACATCTTGTCCTATGAAAGTGCATCTCTCTTCTCCTTCTTCAATAGCTACTACAATCTTCTTGGTCTGCCCTTTATTGTCATATGCTATCCCTGGTTGCGCTTCTCATTTTGGCATCTGAATAGCAATCTTTCTCTTCTCTACATCATATTTCTTGAAATGCTCGGGTACCTCAAATTGTTCTTGAGGTGTGCTATCTTCTTTCTCTTTTTCTATGTTTGGTTCATCTAGTACTGGTTGTAGCGCGTCTTGAGTCACATCTAGACTAGGTTCAATCTCTTCCTTCCTTTCTCTTTCTTCCTTAATAGGTTCTAGTTCCATTCCTATGCTCTCCTAATCTTCGTTACTTCTCCTTCATCCGCTTCTTGGAGAATGGCCATGTATAGATTTACATCATATCCTTCCTCATCTATGCACTCATTCATAGTTATTACTTCTTCATCTGCGCATACGTCCAGGGTGGCCAAAATCTTCATCCAACCATGGGGTTCAAATTCTTCATCTAAGAATATTTGAGGCATATAGGTGGGATCTTCTATAGGTCTAGATGTTAATTGTCTTGGCTTCCATCTTTGTCTCCTTTGTTCTTCCCATTTAGCTGCCTTACACATCCATAGGTGAGTATCTTTGTTTATCCATGGTTGACTACTAGATCCTACACTATGAATGGATAAATTATCATCTTCCTTGTGTATCGGGTTCCATTGTAGAGGGGGGACATCTTGATAAGTATACGTATGGATATTTATCCTAGTCCTCATTCCTCCATGCTGCAAGTACACTACGTCTTTTCCCTAGTCTTCCGCCACCTTGAGCTGTCTCATGAAAGGCCTTCCAAGTATCATCTCATAATTGCTAGCCTTTTCGAATTGACATATTGCTAAGGTGTGCTCGAATCCGACTCCGCAACTAGTAAATACTGCTTTTTCCAATAATCCTAAGGGTCACTCCGTATGTCCATCTTCCATTTGAATCTTCATTCTGGTAGGTCGTAAAGCTAGCTTTCCCCATTTCTCCCATATTTCTTTGGTAGCAATTCCTACTCCAGCTCCTAAATTTAATATGGCTTTTGTTGTATATCCTCTATAAGTGATAGGGAGGCATGTATTTGCTTCAAGCCTCACTGAAATCTCCAACTTTATCAGGTGAGATTTTAACAGTAGCTACTTCCTCTCGCATCTCACTCTTGTCTGACTTTGTCTCTAACTGGCTGGTGATTTTCTCTCTCAATTGAGGCTTTGCTTTCAAGAGTTCTTCTTGAGTGAGAGTACATGGGATTTTTACCTTTTTAAGGTGTTGTACTATGTCAGAGGTTTGGACTGATGGGTTCTACTGCTTTCTCCTCACTGAGGGAACATGATATAATTCAGAGTTATGTTCATACTCCCCCATATAGTTTGGTAATACATTCACACTGTCTTCCTCATCTTTGTTGTTGTCGAGTTGAGATGATCTTTCTGGGTTTAATTCAGGGATTGAAATTCAAGCTCGCCTAGTGCTTCTAACTCCTCAAAAGGTGCTTCAATTCCTTCTGTTTTCTTCCATCTATCTTCTTAGACTCTTGCCCACAAGTCTCTAGGCTATTCTGTGTCTACTTCAAGGATTATCGATCCTTCTTCTTTACTTTCACAGCAATTTTCTTCATAGTTCTCGTTTTTCTTCCCTTCCCTAGGATGACTAGGTGCTACACATTCTTGAAATTCTTTTTCGGGAATTCTTTTGCTGGGTAGGGGCTGAACAGGTTTTTCTAAGGTTTATTGAGCCACTTCAATTAAGTTCTTACATATCTCCAATCTTTCTTTCTCTAAGTCACCTCTTGGGTATTCTCTATCCTATTGCTCAATGGTTGGGCGAGTCTTTATTCGTGCTTGATATGCTTTAATCCACACGGCTAACTCTTCTGGAATTGGATCGGCTAAAACTGATCCTACCTCTTGTTTTTTATGCTTCTCTGTCTCCTTGTTAGGGTTTCCTTCAGGCTCTTATTTTTCCTCTTGGCTTTGTTTATTATTCTTGTTCTCTAACTTTTGTTGCAGTCTCTTATCTTTTACCTTTTCATTATGAGTCTTCCATCTTTGGGTTCATCATAGACTTAGCACTTTTCTCAGACTATTTAGAATTTGCCACTGCTTGTGGTATTGTGGGATTCGATTCTTTATTTTGGTCATCATTTTCTTTGGATTTCTCCAGGGTCTCTCTTGCTTTTGCCTTGGTTATGGCTTTCAATGGCACAGTATATTCCTTATCACTCCCTAATGACTTTACCACTTCTATAACATTTATTTGTGTAGTGGGATTGATTTTATTGGGATTTTTAGGGCAATCCCTAAAAAGGTGTTCCTTGCCACAATCACGGCAGTAACCTTCCCAAATTCTCTGAGGTGGTGGTGGGTTAGGCAATGTACACTCTCTGATAAAGTGATCACGTCTGCATCTATAACATGGTCCTCTAGGGGCAAGTGGTCTATTCATTAGTCGTGGTGGTACTTGAGCTCTAGGAGCAGTGTACATTAATGACACATAGTCCTGATCATATCCGTCAGAGCTATCATAACCATCCGATCCATATGTATATGATCCATAGTATTGTCCATACTCAGTCAGGGAAGTTATTCACAGGTGGAATAACTTCCCTGACTAAGGTCATAAGATTGATCATAAGTCTCAGTACTAGTCAACGCGGTGGCTAGTACTATTGCTCTTTCAGGATTCTCTTCAATTTGAGCGATTTTCATCGGGACAATATTCTGAGGGTGAGGTGGTTGTTGTCCTAGCACTGGTTGAGGTTGATTGTATCCTTGATATGCATACGGCCGTGGTGTAGGTGCTTGCTGTTGGTATGGGGGTATCTATAGGCTTCTCTTCCTTGATCTCTCAGGGGGTATCCATAAGGCCTAAATGGTGGTTGTGCAGATCTTGGTTGTTGATTGTAAGGACAATTATCTGTACTGTGATTTGTGTACCTTTGCTCTATGCTACAGTAATGAGTTGGATCGTGGGTGGGTGGTTTGTTATAGGCATAAGGAGGTGGTGGGATTACTCCCCTATTGCACATGTGAGAAGGGTGGCCACCTCCACGGTGAACACATCTCTTGAGCATAGGCACTCTCATAGGGTTGTTGGGATAATTCCTCTGTCCTTGAACATTCAGCTTCTTAGCCACTAAATCGGCTATCTCTTCTACATTGTTCTCGGGATTGGAAGTACTACTCACACTATCCTCACTCTTAACACTACCTTGAGGTATTTTTAAGTCTTCCGCTAGATTATCCGCTAGATCGATACACTCCTTCATACATTCTTGTAAACTTTGGACTCTCTTCATATATAGTAATGATCTCAATGACCCATTCACCAATCCTTCCAAGAATAATGAGACCATTTTATTTTGAGTGGGCCTCTCTTCTACAGGACATCTATCCACATATTGCTTGAATTGTCTCGCTGCTAACCTCACTGATTCCGTAAGTGCGTATTTGAAAATATGGATTAATGATGAAGAGTTGTTTTTTATTCCAGTCTTAGTGAATTCCTCAATCAATTCCTGATATACTTGTTCCATGTTTTGAAAATTATTAGGATCTAAGGGTTGGAACCATGCTATTGGCAGTAGCCTTGGTACTCCAAGACTTACAAGACGTGAAAGTCAAAGAAGGGAGTCAGAGCGAAGGGACAGCACAAGCAAACAGGGCAGTCAAAGAAGATCTGGCAAGTAGGCCAATATTTTTTCAAGACACTAATGCAGATCAAAGAGATGGACATGCAGGGAGGAAGAGCAAGTAGGGAGCTCGAAGATATGTATGGCAGATCACTAGAAGAAATCCCTACAACAACAGTGATTTTTATCACTAACAATCATTGTAAATATCATTTCACATTTTTGTAGCTCCATTTTGTGCAAGCCAAGGAGTCCTTGAGCTTGAGGAGCCTTAGAAGTAGTTGCGTACCAATTTTCATATTTTTTAGATCTCGTTTGAGCCCCCAAATAAGCCCTGGAACATAATTTTTAACTAGGCCGGACACTAGGTCTGGACAGGGCCAAAAGCTAGTCAAAAACTATAAAAAGAGCTAGAGAGCTCATTTTTGGGGTTAGATTGTAATTGAAACGAACTTGTATGAGCATTTTGAAAGTAATCTAAAAGCTCCATTGATTCTCACTCTTTGTCTTGCCTTGTGTGCGCGTGTGTGTGTATGTGTGTGCATGCTAGTGTGCTTCTCACTCACGCACTTGTGTCGCCACTTGCTCGAGGTCTTCATACCATCCTCACGTCTCCCTGGATTGACATTAAAGGAGGTGCTACTCATCACTGAGCTACACCAAATTTTGGCGCCGTTGCCGGGGATCGAGCTTTGAGGACGAGCGTGTGATGGTAAGACGTAGAGTTGACGCGTTGGAGTTGTAGGTATTTTCTTCACTCTCATCGATTTTCTTTTACTTTCTTCACCATCATCATCACCATCTCCCACCTCCATCTCCATCATCGCGAAAAATTGAGTTTTTTGACTATATCCCCATCTCCACCTCATTTCCCTCATTTCACTTGTGAGAGAGAGCGAGAGAGCGAATTTGCATGTGCTGTTTTTTGCATGTTTTGTGAGCATTCTGCAGGTACAGGCCGCATCATCGTCCCCAGCACTCCGCGCAGGTACGGAAATCTGAGTAATTGTCTGTGTGTCGCCGAGCTCTGTCAATCGCGACCGACTGAAAACTTGCTCTAATTGCTAAACAAAGTGCATATCCATGACCTACAGGCCTAGAGCTTCCCAAAAATGTGTTTAGTTTTTTGAAATTCCACAGATTTCTGTCAATCGCGATCGACACGTCAATCGCGATCGACAAACCACGACGGACAGACCTGTCAATCGCGATCGACACGTCAATCGCGACCGACAGCCCACGACGGACCTGTCAATCGCGACCGACAGAGTCAACGACCGATTGACCACGACCGACTGATCATACGCATGACACATGTCAATCGTGATCGAGTCATCAATCGCGATCGACTCATCAATCGCGACCGACACAGTCAACGACTGTTTGACCACGACGGACAGACCACGACAGCTCTGTCAATCGCGACCGACACGGTCAACGACTGTTTGACCACGATCGACAGACCCTCGCGACCGACCTGTCAATCGCGATCGACTCATCAATCGCGACCGACAGAGTCAACGACCCTTTGACCACGATTGATTGACTTTTCGTAATCCCTGTCAATCGCGACTGACCAGTCAATCGCGACTGACAGCCACGACGGACCTGTCAATCGCGATCGACACGTCGATCGCGACTGACCTGTCAATCGCGACCGACAGACTTTGCGAACGCGTTAGAAGGGCAAATTAGGTCAAATTTTCAAGGCAAAATTATTGGTCTAAATTTTGATTAAGTGTGGGACAAACACTAGGGTGTAGTATTGCATCGCGAGGCCGTGCCACAAGCTACTCGAGTATTCCTGTTTGACTGTTAGCTTGTATTGAATCCTGATTTAACCCCCTAAACCCTGAACAGTCATAACTTTTTCATACGAAATCCAATTTTTGAGCTCTTGGGCTTGTTGGAAAGCTCGTGGCATATACTACACGCCCTCAACTGTTTTTTATAAAGATAATGCGTTGATTTTCAGATAGGGTATTTTGAAGTTGACCATACCCAGGGGGCTCAAAGTCAGGGGTCTTTAGAATTATTTTCCTAAAAGTCACAATGCAAATATGTGTTTATGTTACATGAATGCAAGTGGTTGGTTTTGTCCTTTGAATCTAAGCATTGAGCTAACTGTGGGACTTTTATAGGTCCATTGAGAGCAACTGAGAGCATACAAAGCAAGGTTTCTTTACAAGCTTGAGAACCGGGTTCTTGAGCACCATAAAGCAAGGGATCAACAAGTAAGGTTGGAATATTCTCAACTCCCTCTGTCATTTCCTAGGTTAAGCTAAGAACGACGAGTGATAGGAGTAAGCCAGGGCAACGGTAGGCAATTATCAAGTGAAGACTACCTAAAAACTCAAGTTCAAGTTAAAAACATAATCTCTGTACTGTCGATAACCTAAAGGAAAAGAACCTAACGTGGAACGATCAACCTAAAGTACGAAGAACATTCAAGTGTTCCTGACGACGGGATATCAGACAAGACCATAAACACAATAATTAACTAAAAAGACTCAAGTGACTGGTACCAATTGATCGGCAACGAGGTTGTACTCTGGAAAAAAGTGGGCTAATCAGTTAGGCATATGAACCTTCGATCAGGACGACACCTAGCAAGAGAGAGACAAAGCCTTAGGTCTTCAGAGGCTAGTGTCAATCATACTGCAAGGTCTTGGGCCCAGCAGTTGAGCCACCACTCATACTACCCTAGCTCTGAGACCAGTGGGTCAGAAATGTCTCAAGGCATGGACAGACCTACGGGAAGTTCAGGAGTGCCTTATTTGTACAGGGTAGAAGGCCCTTACAAAACACAGCTGGAATATCTTAGGACCAACCGACTAGGTGCTAGCATCTATGAGGACGGCCTAGGAAGATCCGTGGTCCAGATTAAAAACCCTGACCAATCCATAGGACTAGAGCACCCAGCTGTCAAGTTTGAAAACGGTGCATACCTGGACAAGGAAGGAACTATATATGTAGTCACTAGTCACCCGGATAGAACAGATGACTTTGGGAATGTAATCTCAGAAGCGGATTTAGGTGACCTAGAACAAGGGAACATGGGTGCGGAACCTAGAACCCCTCGAGGTAAATCAGTTCTACTAGGATTATCACGCCTGAGTGGGTACCCCAAGACAACAAGAGCATAGAGTTGCTTATCCATCGAGAAACTGATGAAGCCTTTTGGAGGTATAAATCCAATCAGCCAACTGATATAGGAAATATCATGATCTATGAATTTAAGGATCCGGATAGCCCAGGTAGAGTGACCTACTTAGATCACACTTCGGAACGGATCTTTGTGGTGACAGAAAATGATAGGCATGCCTACACTTGGAAGGGTGAATTTATTTTCCCCCAACCAAGATCAAATGTATCCTATGGTCACCCTGGGGCTGGAGCTTCCCAAGCTCATGGTACGCAAAGAGACAGAAGCAGAGATAGACCAGAAGTAAGTTTTGCCAACCCAGTGGGCAGAGAAAGAACGAGAACGGAGACGAATAGGGTAGAACCTGAGATGCTTAGAGCCCACAGGAACCAAAGAAATGTAGATGGATTCCCTCTGCCGAGGTCTAGAGAGCACACAAGAACTTTGAGACCCACCCAGCTAGTTAAGTCCATGAAGAATTACTTTGGCGGCACAGGAGATCCCTATGATCATGTGGCGGAGTTCAAGCAAGTCTTGAGAGCTGAACAAGTGGAAGATCTGTTCACGCAGTACAATGCCTTCGGTCTAACCCTTAGGAACACAGCACTTACATGGTTTCAGCCATTAGATGAGCGTCAGTTCAGGAGCATAGACCAACTCCTAGAGGCATTCATTGTAGAGTTCTCTAAGAGCGGCATAAGACACAATACCTCCTCATTGATTCACAGCTTCAAACAGACCCCCCAAGAGACTGTCAGATTGGCCGGAAGAAGATTTAGACAATATCTTGAAAGGTGCCCTATTTCGGAGCTACCCACATCTGCTAAACAAGTAGCCTTATTCCTTGATGGATTGCTGAGTACGAAATTGAGATCCTATGTGTATCTGAAGGACCCTAGGACCATAGAAGAATGTGTACGCATGTCCATTGACATTGAAGATAACCTAGGAGAAGAGCTAGAGCTTTCCAAAATCTACAAAGATTCAGATAGTGCATCCAGTCACTCTTCCGCGCAATCCACATCAATTGAGGAACTTGCCGAAAAGGTAGCTCAGAAATTAGGTGTAACTAGCAAACAAATCCCAAGGTTTGCCCCTGTGAAAAGGTGCTATACATGCGGTGGTGACCATATGGCGAACGTCTGTCCCATTATGGCTCAACCCCAAGTTAACCCTAGTAGCCAGTACTGCACTATAGAACGGAAGTACAGAAACCACACTGCTCAAGATTGCCCATACAACAAGCAGGCAGTTAGGCAACCCTACCCTCAGCCCTACCAACAAGGCAGATACCAGAACCAGTATCCTCCCCCACCACAATATGCTAGACCCCAACAACCCTACCAACCACAATATCAGGCCCAACAGAGACCCCAACCTGTACTAGCACAACAGCCCCCAAACCCCGCTAACGTGATTCCAGTAAAGTATGCTGTTGCAGAAGAAAACCTGAATAGGGCCATAGTACCAGTAACCCCATTGATCTCAGAAAGTGACCCAAGTGACCATAGCTTTGATTCTACACATGTCGATAGTCCCCAGGCTTACTACATGCAGTCTCCAGAACATGGTGAGTCTTACTATAGTGAAGAACCAAGTGAACCTAGTTTGGAGTCAGATTACACGAATGTCATGTATGCAAACCCCAACCCCAGGCCTCAACCTAGGCAGGTACGACCACCATTCCCTAGAGGTCCATGCTACCGGTGTCAAGGAGATCACCTCATTCGTGATTGTCCCTTGCCTCCACCTACACAACCCCAGCCAGTAACGATCCAAGGTTTTTGCCAAGATTGTGGAAAAGAACATCTCTTACGAGATTGCCCTAAGAATCCTAATAATATGCCAAAAATCACTCCAATCAACGTTATTGGGTTAGTGGTAGATTCCACAGGAAGTGTCACCTCCACTGCTCCCGTACAGGTAGTCACTCGAGCTCAAGCCTTGCAGCAGAATCAAGGGGCAAACCAGGATAAGAACTCAGAGGCTAGTGAAACTGAGAGCGTAACAAAGAAAAGGACTAGAGCATGGAAAGATAGTCGGGAAAGAATGAAAAGACAATGGGCTAAAAAGATGAGTGAACTTGAGGAAAACATAAGAGAAACCAAAGCTAGGATAACTGAAATCACCTCTCAAACCCCCTTTCACACTATCCCATCACCACCACTTCCATCGCCCTCCGACCCGCCACCTTCCAACCCACGCCATGCGATTCCACCACCCCCTAGGGTAGGATCAGTATTAGCTGATCCCACTCCTGAAGACATAGACATGATGCTCAAAGCATATCAGGCCAGAATCCAAGAAGGGCCAAACGTCACGGATCATGACAAGTGCTATCCTAGAGCTGACCTAGAGATAGAAAGAACCAAACTGTGCGCGAAAATGGTCGCATTGGCTCAAACTATGTTTGAAGCCAGTCGCCTTTTCAATTACTCGGGCTCAGCCAAAACACAATTACACTTGGATGGATTCCTAGAGAAGTTAGAGGAAATAATTGCAAGATCTGCCAAGGAAGAAACAAATCAAGGAAAAGATAAAGCAAGCAAAAACCTGAAGCATTCCCCATCAGAAGTGTATGTGGCCAATTCCACTAAACCAGACACCTTTCCCTCCTTAGAAAGATTAGAGAGGCTAATTGCACAGTCAGAAAAGGAACCTACCCCTCAAAGAAGGGAAAGGGCAAGAGAACGGAAAAGCCAGCCTCTTCACGAAGCCCACGTGCCTCCTCAAGAAGCTTATCTTCCCCCCCAAAAGTCACAGGAGCCTCTCTCGAAAGCTTGTGTACCTCCACAGGTTGCCTACATCCCTTCTCAGGGAGCGTATGAGCCTGTTCGGAAAAGTAATAGAATAAGTAACCCTCTCCAGGGAGCTTGTGCTCCAGCTATCTATGAGAACGAGGAAAGAGCCCACAATAGAATAAGCCCTCCTTCCCAGGTTGCTTATGCGCCCAATTCTACGGAGCCAGACACTTCTTCTTCTATGAATCGGTTTGCACCAGACTTCCTACGAGAGATTAAAGAAGACAAATGGGATAACGAAAGCGAGGTCGCCCCTCCTTTTGAACTTGTGGACGATGCACACGACCAATTCCCACAAGACATCCCATCTATTTACGGGGAACATGAGAGTGCTCAGTCTCACGAGAGATTGGACTTTGAGTCTAATTCCATACAAGAGCTACCCCACTTCACAGGCCCATGGGAAGCAAAATCCACATGTATGAGAGCTCCCACAATCATGGTAAGGAACGACGACTCAGTCATACCTAGGAACACAGAGGTAGTGAAGAACACTAATGTGCAGTGTAATCTCAAGTTAGAAGAGCTACTCAAGGTTAGACCTGAATTATGGAAACATGTAGCCAAACAAGTACCAGAGATAGCAAAACCTCGTTCCCGGGCAGGATCCCATAGGACAGTGCCAGAAATTCCCTTGGATAAGATAGGAGATATGTGTGAAGGTGAAGAAGGAAACACCTATCTCCCCATTACCTACAAGGACTACACCACTAGGGCAATTTTGGACTCAGGTGCAGGAGTTGCAATTGCCACCACCTCCTTATGGAAGCGTTGGGGTAAGCCAGCACTCAGGCCAACAAGGATGAAATTGCAGATGGCCGATGGTCACATAGAGAGACCCCTAGGATTGCTAGAAGGAATAACTCTCACCACTTGTGGTGTCGAGTTTGAGCATAGCTTTGCTATATGTGACTTCAGCAAAAATCATGCTTATGAGATGATTTTAGGAAGACCATTTATGCGACAGCTGCAAGTGGTACAGGATTGGGGAACCAACTCCTTGTATTTGCAACACTTGGGCGTTACAACCAAAGTCAATCTCAAGGACTATTCTCATAGAGATGTCCCTCCTATCCAGTGGAATCCCATCCATAGAGCCAAAGATGATACGGAATATGTGCATTCCATAGAATCTGGATCCTCATGGATGCATGAAGACACTCACTTATGGATGTGCAAGGTAGCAGTAGAAGAAGAGAAGAGAGAGAAAGCCAGAGAGGTAGGTGCGAAAGAAACCCATAGATCAATCCAAGTCCAAGCCTATGCACCTGTAGTTTTTCCAGACGAAGAATTTGAGCCTCACGGTTGGGCAGAAATTTTAGCAACAATGGACGTAGCCATCAATGAAGAACAATGGACACCTCACTGTGATGAGGATGGCTATGACATTTCAGTCTTCTCCATAGAGCCAATCATGGGAGAGGCAGTTCTAGAAGAATGCGAACCTAGCCCTGATGCATTTGAGGATGCAAGTGACTCCGATCTAGAGTCAATCATTATGGACCCACCATTTGCATCAGATGAAGAATATTTCCATGAAGTGGAATTTCAACCTCAGAAGCATGGAGAGGTTACAAATGATGTAAGATTAGCAACACATATGACCCCGAAGGAAGAAGGAAAGAAACGAAGAAAGAAAGAAGTCTTACCAGAGGAGGAAGAATCTTTGTTTGAGGTCCCAGAAAATTTTAAGAAGTACGAGATAGACGACAGGAGAGTCATGATTAGAATGCCCAAATGAGAGGCACAATCAGGAGAGGCCTATGATAACAAAGAAACTACCAAGAAAATAGTAGTGGCCATAGAAGAAGGAGAGGAGAGATGCACGTACATAGGCCATGACCTGACAGAAGAAGAAGAGCACGAATTGATTGCCTTGCTAAGAGAATACAGAGATGTATTCGCTTGGAGTTACAAGGACTTGAAAGGTGTTGACCCTGACATATGCTCACACACTATCCCCATGACCTCAGATGCCAAACCCTCTAAGCAAAAGCCTTATACATATAACGATAATTACGCTGCTAAAATCAAGGAAGAGATAGATAGACTGGTCGAAGCTGGATTTATCTATGAAATTGAGCACACTGAGTGGGTATCACCCATCGTAGTGGTGCCCAAGAAGAATGGCAAACTGCGTGTGTGCATTAACTTGAAAAAGGTTAATGCAGCCACAATTCGAGATAACTATCCACTTCCCATCACAGAACATCTCTTAGAAAGAGTGGCAGGCAAGGAAGTGTACAGCTTCCTTGATGGATTTTCGGGTTACAATCAAGTAGCCATAGCTCCAGAGGATCAGCATAAGACCGCCTTTGCCACAGAATGGGGCATTTTTGCTTTTAGGGTAATGCCATTTGGGCTTACCAACGCACCAGCTACCTTCCAGAGGCTGATGTGCCATGTGTTTAAGGAGTTCCTAAGAAAGAGTTTAGAAGTCTATGTTGATGATCTCTGTGCTCATTCCAATGTTAGACAAACCCATATTCCTGAACTCAGACAAATCTTTGACAAATGTAGAGAATATCAGGTCTGCCTGAACCCAGAAAAGTGCGTTTTTATGGTAAGGCAAGGCAAGATTCTAGGACACATAGTGTCAAAGAATGGCATATCTACCGACGAAGAAAAAGTGAGAGCCATAGCAGAGCTACCAAGGCCAAAGAATGTCAAGGAAGTACAAGCTTTCATGGGGCACTGTGGGTATTACCGACGTTTCATCCACATGTATGCGGTCATCGCAAAGCCCATGTACGGACTTCTGACTAACTTTGAGTGGACGGATGAATGTGAGAATTCCTTCCAAGAGCTTAAACGAAGATTATGTTCAGCACCAATCTTGACCACGCCAGATTGGAATAAGCCATTCCATGTTCACGTGGATGCATCCAATTATGCTATTGGATGTGTGCTTGCACAACCTACTGGTGAAGGTAATATGGATCTTCCAATTGCCTATGCCAGTAGACAGTTGAATGCGGCTGAACGGAATTACACCACTACAGAGCGAGAAGGATTAGGCATGGTATATGCAGTTAAGAAATTTAGACACTATTTGCTTGCAAATAAGTTTAAATTTTTTACTGACCATCAGGCATTACTATATCTCGTAAATAAGCCATGCAATACAGGAAGATTAGTGAGATGGTTTCTCTTGCTCATGGAATATGACTTTGAAGTTGTGGTAAGGAAAGGTAGGACTCACTTACGAGCAGACCATCTCTCTAGACTCACGTCTGGAGAAGCCCCACAAGGAGTATCAGATGACCTTCCTGATGCTTACCTGTTTAATTTGGAAGTGGTGCCGCAGTGGGCTAAGCCATTGGTACCAGTCTTGACATACGGGCCTAACCATCCAGTGGTAAACACACGGAATAGAGAGGTTGTAAAAGCCCAAAAGTACCACATCATGGCAGGAAGCATGTACAAGCACACAGATCAAGGGATATTGGCTTGTTGCGTAGAAGAGGATGAGTACGCTAAATGGTTGCAATTAGCACATGTAGGTCCGTTAGAGCAACACCATTCGAAGCAACGAACTTTACAGACTCTAAAGAGATTCGGAGTGCATTGGCCAACTATGGAAGCGGATGTCCAAAAGTTGTGCAAGGAATGCCCAATCTGTTGTACTAAACCACCTGTGGAACACGCTACTCTTTATCAAGTATCCATAGTGCCAGATTGGAGTGAACCTCTAGTATCATTCTTGAGGACAAACACATTCCCTCCAGACATGACTCTAGCTAGGAAAAGGAGTTTAGAAAAAGAAGCCCAGGAGTATTCACTCATTGGTGATAATCTATATAAGCGTGGTAAAGATGGTTACCTGAGGCTATGTGTCCATGAAAGTGAGTATCTTAAGATCTTAGAAACTGCTCACCAAGGTGTAGCAGGAGGACACTTTGGACCAGATCGGGTGATCAAGGCTATACTATTTGCGGGCTTCTGGTGGCCTACCCTTCACATGGATGCACATACCTATGTGAAACGGTGTGATGTCTGTCAGAGGACTCAGTATCCCATACGCAAAGATGAGATGCCACTGAAACCTATGATGGGTGGACGTGCATTCTCTAAGTGGGGAATAGACTTCGTAGGTCCTATTAATCCCCCAGCTAGAGGTTCTCATGCGGAATACATCATTGTTGCGACAGATTACCTCACCAAGTGGGTAGAGGTAAAGGCTACGACAAAGAACGATGCTCAAACAACTGCCAAATTCTTGTTTGAGAATGTATTCACGAGATACGGGCTACCTATAGAGCTTGTAAGTGATAGAGGCACTCATTTCTTGAACGAAGTGATTGAAAATCTACTCCAAGAATTCTTGGTAATACACAAGAAGTCTGCCCCCTATCATCCTCAAGCTAATGGACAAGCTGAGAGCACTAATAAGATTTTATGCAATGTACTGACGAAATTAGTGAACACTAAACGCTCTGATTGGGACAAACAGCTACACCATGCTGTTTGGGCATACCGAGTGGCCTACAAAACGGTACTCCAAGCCACTCCCTTTCAGATGGTATTTGGCCAAAACGCTGTGTTACCCTTGGACTTCCTGATTCCTACATTAAGAGTAGCACAGGAGCACGAATGGACAGGTCATGAGCTCTCCTCTAGGATCTTTGACCTTGAACGATTAGGGGAAACAAGACTGAGAGCCGCCGCAGGAATATATGCAGCCAAGAAGAGACAGAAGGCATACTTCGATGCCCATGTGAAGGATAAAGGCTTGAAAGCGGGAGATCTAGTCTTAGTCTATACACTGAAACAACACGCGAGGAAGCTAGAAAAGAGAGGCTACGGACCTATGATTATCAATAGGATCTCCACGAGTGGAGCAGTACAATTAGCCACGTTAGAGGGTGATGTTCTCCCTAACTATATTAGCGGATGCAGAGTCAAGTTGTATCAGGAACCCCTCACGGAGGAAATGCTGAGCCGACTCAACACTGCTAAGAAACGCAAAGAGGAAGAAAAGAGAATTAGAGAAGAAGCTCAAGCAGAAGCTTTAGAACGCATCAGAAGGATGAAATTACGAAGGCAAGGTAGAGAGCAGCCTAGGACAAATGACTATGCAGATCAAGGATATCATATGGCAATGTGTGAAGTCGCAGGAACCAGCTCACATAGGATAACTGATCGACGTCCTTTCGTAACCCTAGAGGTAAGACAAGGGAAGAGTGCAAGGACCGTAAGAGCCTTGATTGACTCAGGTGCAGCCACTAGTGCTGTTAGAGTGTCTTACTGTCAAGAGTTGCAGTTAACGGTCAATCCTGTGGAAGCATATCTCATAGGATTGGGAGGCGTGGAAACCCCTTGCATGGGCGAGGTGGAACTGCCCCTCTACATTCATGATGAGGCAATGACAGTTAAAGTACTGGTGTGTCAGGATGAGGATCTCACTGAACCTCTTATCTTGGGTCAAGATTGGATCTATGACCAAGCAGTCAATTTAAACCTAAGAAGTGGACTTCTCCAGGTTTGGATCAATCATAGCCGAGTTACAGTAGAATTAGACAATGGAGCACTCAAGGAACTAGGAAAGGCACAGACTCCTGGTCCTTCCAGGGGTACACATGACGATGACCATGCTGTTCTTGTTCAAAACCATGTGTTGCAGAGGAATGATGTTTGCAAAAAAGGAGTCAGGGATGCAACGGAACTCCCTTCTTTTCCAAAGGCCAGAAGGAGGCAGCAACCCAAGGTGGATCAAAGGCAGAAAAAGCAAAGTACTACCTATGTCCGAGATCAAAAGTACCTGCTCAGCAGAAGGTCTCAGAAAATAAACCATGTGTGGGTGCGGAAAGGCGAACAACCGGTTGCACATCCGTCAACTACACGGGCGAAGTTTCTTATTAATAACCGACAACATGACACTAATAAGAAGTCTTTCGGAAATTCTTCTGCTAACGTGAAATATATTTGGGTGCCCAAGAAGTCGATGAAGGCTAGCCCACAATCAAGACAAATTTGGGTGCCTAAGGCTTGCTTGATGGCACAAGTAACTACGCTGAGGCCACAACCTAAACAGCATAACGCAGCTACGCATACTGCCAGTATTCACTCGTTCTCAACGCTCAAGAACACACCAAGACCCAAGAGCGTGTATGTAATCAATTGTAAATGGGTCCCTAAAAGGCCTCATTTTCAAACCGCGACACCGAGAAAGCTCTCTAGAGTCTCTCCGAAACCGAAAGCAAAGCCCATTCACTGCATTTGGCAGCCTAGGGCGTGTAATAAACCCCCCGACCCCAATTTGTAAATTCATACCCACTGACTAACTGCATTAGTCTCCTAGGACAACCCAAGCACTAACTACACACACTGTCTTTGTGCACTTACTAACCACTAACTCACCATCTACCTCATGTTAATGTTGTAACGGGGACAACAACGGATTTATTCTGTCCATTACGATGTTAACACTCGGTTCTATATTCTCACAGAACCAACCAGCAAACAGGGCCATGGCAGAAGCAGGTACCAGTTCTCAAGCCGGATCTGGTGCCCAGATTGTGGACATAGAGACACTTCTCCTTGAGCCACGTCTCACCGCAAGGCCGCAAGAACTTCAAGCCGTGCATGTGCTCCCCATTCAGGATCCTCCTCAAGGGCACACTTCTCAAGTAGGTAAGCATGCGCATTGGTTCAGTGATGTTGCTGGACCACTGGGCGATGGAACCTATTTCTGGGAAGCAGAATTGGAATTTAATGGCAAATGGGGTCGATACCACTTTTTCACGCGCGAGTTTGAAAGCTATCAAAACGCCGAAGTCATGAGATCAGTTTGGATCAAAGCGGGGGTGGACAGTTATTTCAGGGCCCACTTACCAAAGCCGGATTTCTTACGATGTTCATATCTGATCAGTACCATCACGCCAAGCAGGGCCAAGGGAGGCGACAGCACCTTTGTGTTGCCATCACTGCTGCCGGGTCATGAGCTTAAAAGATTCAAGTTGACCCTCACTTTGGTAAGAGAAGCATTGGGTATGTATGGCATGCACATCCCAACAGAAAAGGAAACCATGGTTCCAGGTCGAATGAAGCACAAAGATCTTAATAAGTTGAAGGATATGGTAGTGATGACACCTACCATTGCGCTTCACCTGCGAACCATCATGCAACATTTTGCTTTCCCCGCTCAGGAACGATTCACAATGCCCCCGAAAAAAATATGGTTCAGCTTATATGTAGCAAAGACAGAAAGCCTTCCCATCAATGTGCCACACTGGATCATAGATCAGATCCACCTAGCCCATCAAAGGTGGAACAAGAAACAGAAGAATGTGCTCCACGGGTGTTGTGCTCTGACCAGAATAATCTATAGATGCTTGGCTTATGACGTGCCTGTTCAGCGGGCACTCGTATGGTCCCGAGTCCAAGAATTCCAGAGAAGACTATCAGCAGCAGGTCCCCCATCAAAGAAGATGAGGGGGGGAGTCCAATTACCCTGTGCTCAACCAAGGGGAGCTACCACTACACCAAAAATCACCCCTCCCCAGACACGACGAGTTAGGCCATTCACAATCCGGCTACCAAGACCGAGCACAGAGGGGCCTAATCTGGTGTTTCCACCCATTCCATCAGATTTGGAATTTCCACAGGGATTTACTCTTGAGGACCTCACGGATGAAGAAATTGCCAGATTGATCTATGACTCTAATCTCGAAGCTGAAGCAGAGCGAGCTCAGGAACCACAACCCCAAACAACAACATCGGCCCCTACCCAACCACAAGTTGTAGAAGTCGATGTAGATGAACAAGAGGCAGGAGGAGACGAAGAAGAAGCCGACGAAGAACAACATCAAGAATATGACGAACTCTCCGAGTTAGCAAGTGCCCCAGCATATTCGGCACAAATCAAGAGACTATATCGAACCATGCGACTGGTTCAGGAACAGCATAAGATGTCACTAGAATCGGGCAAGAGACTCATGAACGACTTGCTAGCTGAGGAAGGTGTGGACGAGTTGTTCATTGAGTCCATGAACCTTCATGCCGACGCCGTAGGACTGGATGAGGCCATTCATGAGGCAATGGCCTATATTCATAGATTTGAGAAGAGGGTTCCTGTTCGTCCCAGGAGGTCCGGGAAGCAAATTCACATCAATGTATCAGCACCAGGCGAGACAGCGCAAGCAGAAGAATATCAGGAAGCACCGTTGTCACCACCATCCCCACCTCGCACTACACAATTCACTCCACCACAGGACACTAGCACTACCACGTCCACTACCACCACCATTGTCATGGGCATCCCACTCTCTCCGGGAATCCAATTCGGGGGAGTCACCATGCCCACCTTCACCACCCTGTTCACCGACGTCACATCCACTCCACCCACGATCCCCATCTACACCGTCACTCAAACAATTGACACGATGGAAACATCACCTGCCACAGCACCGCTCCCTCCCCCCATGCCACCTTCATCGCCCATACCCCCTCCACCCACCTCTCCACTTGCATCCACATCATTCACATCTCCCATTCCCGCCCCCATTCCCCCTGCATCTTCACCCCTCCCAGCATTATTTAATGTAAATAGCATATTTTTAGCATTAAATCAATGTGTATACCAGCTCCAGAATGAGTACAGAGCTCTGGACGACCGGTATCAACAACTGGCAACGCACCATCAGAACTTACAAAGACAATTTCACATTCTACAAACAGAAAATGCAGAACTGAATCAACGCTACACAACGCTTGAGCAGGCTCACCAAACATTATTGGAGGCACCCCAACCATCGACAGACTCAGGTGTCAAACAACTAGAAGCTTTGCTCGAAGTATACCAAGCCGATAATCTCAAAGTCCGGCGTAACCTGGCACTTCTCAGGAAACACATGGCGGCCGCCCTTGAAGAGAACAAGAGACTGCAGCAGCAAAATGAAGCAAATCTAGAAGCAGCAAAGGAAGGCTCTCCCCACGAAATTGATCCAGAGCAGTTTAAAGTTGTGCCCTCAGAGACAATGAAGACCATCTTGGACAGCTATGCAGATCTTTTAGAAGCTCATGATGACTTGGAAGGGAACGTGATGCGCTGCGCAATCAACTCCAAGAGCAACAGACAGCACCCAGAGTCACAGAAACAACCACGACTTCAGAGGAAGTCAAGACATTGAAAGAGCAGGTGGCCGAATTACAGGCAAGATTACTCACACACGAAAGGCAGCCCTCTCCAGTTGTCGAACCAGAACCCGAGGATTTGGTACCCATCGAGGTAGATGAGACGTATGAGGAACCATACGTTCCTATGCCAATGCCAGGTGGTGAGCAAACCGCAGAAGGAATGGATACGTTAGAAATTGAAGTACCTGAGTGGCTCCAAACACTAGAGAAAACAGCATCAACTCATGAAGATCGAGTGGCAGTTCAAATCCAATCTATGGCAAAGATAGAGGACACTATTATTAAATCAGAATACTTCCGCAGCATGTCCCACCATAGATGGATCGGAACCAATGATGATCAATACGTGCCATATTGTATACTCCTGGCGGACTACAATGCAGAAATCCAACAAAGATGTGACAAA
This sequence comes from Ceratopteris richardii, assembly GCA_020310875.1. Classification (NCBI taxonomy): domain Eukaryota; kingdom Viridiplantae; phylum Streptophyta; class Polypodiopsida; order Polypodiales; family Pteridaceae; genus Ceratopteris; species Ceratopteris richardii. The sequence continues at coordinate 7,685,882 of CM035407.1, forward strand.
CCTCCAACGTTTGCTACACAATTTGGGCCAGAGAGCGCTCAAAAAGGATCCATTCATCAACCCACCTGGAGGATCCGACTCCTCGAAACCTACCCGGAGATGGTTCGCACCTGGACGAATATGCCTCTTTTTATTAAATATAACCCTTGTTACGTTCCTGTATTCCGCAGACGCACATGGCCAGAATTTACCCTTGCAGTCAAGAATATCAAGGGTTGCGCCAAATGGTTAAACTACGTCTATCTAGCACCCCCTCAAGGGCCTCCCACCGTCAATTACATGATTTCCACTATACGGCACTGGAGCATCCGATTAAGGAATACCCCTGATGTAATGGCCCAGATGTGCATGAAAATTTTTGAATTAATGCTTATTACATTCAGGACATTCAAGAATATCAAGGACCCACACTTCTCAGGCGTCGGATTCCTTACAGGAAACCAAGATTTAGTTTATGACATGAGCACCACTCCTTCCATAGAGGTGATATATGCTTGGCACGCCAGAATAAAATACCTCCCAGCCTGCTTTAAACAAACATTCGAGGAGATGTTCATAACAGGGTTCTGGGAATACCACTCAGAAATATTTGTACCCCGACCCTCACATCTCCTCCATTTATTTGTTGTGGAGCGAACCATTCACTCAGAACAATTACGGGTGCCACATCCAGATGTCCCAGGACCAGTCAATTGGGATGCATTGCTGACAGATCTAGCAAGGGGACTCAGGCTAGAAGAACACCACCTCGCCGCGGATGTTGTCCAATATTACGTCCACAAAGCAGCTAGACAAGGGTCTGTCAGGGGCGACAGACGCGAGAGTGGGGGGGGTGTTGGCAGTAGCCTTGGTACTCCAGGACTTACAAGACGTGAAAGTCAAAGAAGGGAGTCAGAGCGAAGGGACAGCACAAGCAAACAGGGCAGTCAAAGAAGATCTGGCAAGTAGGCCAATATTTTTTCAAGACACTAATGCAGATCAAAGAGATGGACATGCAGGGAGGAAGAGCAAGTAGGGAGCTCGAAGATATGTATGGCAGATCACTAGAAGAAATCCCTACAACAACAGTGATTTTTATCACTAACAATCATTGTAAATATCATTTCACATTTTTGTAGCTCCATTTTGTGCAAGCCAAGGAGTCCTTGAGCTTGAGGAGCCTTAGAAGTAGTTGCGTACCAATTTTCGTATTTTTTAGATCTCGTTTGAGCCCCCAAATAAGCCCTGGAACCTAATTTTTAACTAGGCCGGACACTAGGTCTGGACAGGGCCAAAAGCTAGTCAAAAACTATAAAAAGAGCTAGAGAGCTCATTTTTGGGGTTAGATTGTAATTGAAACGAACTTGTATGAGCATTTTGAAAGTAATCTAAAAGCTCCATTGATTCTCACTCTTTGTCTTGCCTTGTGTGCGTGTGTGTGTGTATGTGTGTGCATGCTAGTGTGCTTCTCACTCACGCACTTGTGTCGCCACTTGCTCGAGGTCTTCATACCATCCTCACGTCTCCTTGGATTGACATTAAAGGAGGTGCTACTCATCACTGAGCTACACATGCTAAATCCGTGTCTGTGAGGGTTAGGCCAAATGACTCATATTGGATCAAGAAGTCTTCTACTTGTTCAGCTTATCACTTGCTTGAATTCAGCAATATGGTTAATGGCTCACTAGAGCCATCATAGTGACTCCTCATGCATTTGGCAACTTGATTGGGTCTCAGGCTTCTTCGAGGTTCAGGTGGTCTTGGCATTACAGGGAAAATTGGTCGTCCTATTGGTATGCTTGGATCTCTTCCTACTGGTGGTCTCTCAGGAACAGGAATCCTATTTCTTGGTTCTGCATTTGTAGGGGATTGATAGTTGGGATTATCACCAGGTGTAGAAAACTGGACTTGGGGTCTAACCGGAATGCTCTGTTGTTGTGTCTGTCCTGAATGCTGATAAGATGAATGTAGGTGAGTGTCGTGGGGGTTTTGGGAAGTAGTGGCTTGATCTCTAGGCAGGAATATAGCAATGTTCTGATATTTTAGCCTAGCTCTCTCCAGTTTAGTCAAGGGCGAGTATCTTCTCTGATTCTTGTCAAAATACGTAATATGAGTGGGATTTTCAAGATCTTGTAACTCATAAATGGTGGCTAGAGTGCTCACTTCTTCCCACAATGAAGAGTTGCTTTTAAGCAAATGCTCCATTCCATTCACCAAATAGACATCCATTAAGGAGTCATCTTGGGGAATTAGGTCCCCTCTCCAAACCCTAATTACTATGGACTTCCCTCTAGGGGTTGACACTTGCTCTTCTTGTTCCTCTTCGTTAGGGTGTTGGCCATTATCTTCCTCCCTTTGCTCATTGATGCTCTCTGGGTGTTCAGTGATTGTATACATAATTCCCCTTTTATCAATGTAGAATCCTTCCACATACTTGACTGCTAGTCTAGGCACTATGTGAGCATCTCTGGCTTTCCTCAGCCTTGCAACTGATATGTTTAATCCATCTATGTAGATGGGCAAATCATGTTGATTGGTGCTCACATATTCTAAAGAGGTTCGGTACTCTCCCTCAATGATAGACATTAGGCCGGTGATTGGTACAGAACTATGCATGTCTTCTGAGGCCATAAGGGTTTCCTCTTCAGACTCACTCGAGGTTTCAGAATAATGGGAATGAATACTCGGCTCGGTTACACTTCCTACAGATGAGACTACACTTCTTCAGCTTCCTAGGATTCTTCCTGATCTCAAGTTCATTCACTAAGAGCTCTAGCTGAGTTTGGACAACCCTTGGATCCCAGTGCTCTCCTTAAAATCTGTAGATTTACATGTATTTTGTCCTCAATTTGGAATCTCCTAGATGGGGTATCACATAAGGTCTCTAGCACGACACACGACACTTGGTCAGTCAACGACACTCGACACTTAGTAGGTATTGCAACACTAGATGAGTAAATTACACACGATACTTGATCCGTCAATGACACTCGATACTTAGTAGGTATCGCGACACTCGATGTCCAACAATATACGAAACACAACACTTCATAAGTATCGCGACTCTAACTGAGTTTGGACAGCCCTTGGCTCCCAGTGCCCTCCTTAAAATCTATAGATTTATATGTATTTTGTCCTCAATTTGGAATCTCCTAGATGGGGTATCACATAAGGTCTCTGGCACAACACACGAAGCTTGGTCAGTCAATGACACTCGACACTTAGTAGGTATCATGACACTTGATGAGTAAACGACACACGATACTTGATCCGTCAACGACACTTGATACTTAGTAGGTATCATGACACTAAATGTCCAACGATACATGACGCAGGACACTTCGTAAGTATTGCAAAACTTGATGTCAACGATACTCGATACCTGGTAAGATGTCAACGACACACGATACCTAGTAAGATGTCAGGACACTTGATGTCAACAACACACGATACCTGGTAAGTATCGCAACACTTATTCAATGTAGGTATTGCGACACTCAACCTGGGGAGGTCACGACACTTAAATGTCACAACACTCGACCTTGGGAGTTCATGATACTTGAATTTTTTTTCACACACAAGCAATTATTTTGGCAAATCAAATTAATGTGTGTGATCTTAGTGATTATCTCCCCTTCCCAAAGTGTCTGAATCAAGGAGTTTCTCATTCAGCCCCTAGATATTTCCCTCATGACATCTGTTGTAGGTTGTTTTCCTCTATACCTTGATGGAACTTGAAGTTTCTAGAGCAAAGACTTGGTAGGCTCACCTCCTAAGTTGCCCTCAAGCACCTTTCAACAATTGCTTGTGTTGTTTAGCTCCACACACCACGATCTCACTCTCGCGACACCTATAGTTCACACCCTCATGACACTTGTGTTCAGACAAGTGATTTGAAATGACTTGTTATTGGTTTTTTATACTTCTGAAAAGTACCTAAACTGAAAATGCTGAAGGGAAAGAACTTGAAAATTAACCCTATCTTCCTAGCCTAACTCGCTTACTTCCTCCTACCTACTCTAACTTCTCTCTCTACTCTCTTCCCTAAACTAACAACTCACTACACACACTCCAAAAGTGAGAAGTTGTAAGTGCGGATGAAAGTGACTTACCAAAGAAGAGAAATTCACCACTCCTCTCTTCACTTCAATGCGAAGAGCTTTCACCATCACAGGAATGCCTCGGTTTGATTCGGCACTCCCCTCCAATGGCACCAAAAAATGTGTGTACCTAAGTAGCGACTTAGGGACTTGAGGAGAAAGAGATTGTACCTCAATCCCCTACAAGTGCATATAGTGGGGATTCACGCTTTAATTATCAATCCAAGAAGTATCATAACCTAGTTGAGTGTATGAGGACATGCATTCAAATGATGGTCAATGCAAATGTGAACTAACAAGGTGCAAATAAGTATAAACTATCACGTTCAAGCTTTCATGGTTGGCTATGGTGTCCTGACACTTAGAGCAGTAGCCAACAGTAAATCCAGCTTTTCTCTCAGCTCTGAACTTGAAACATAGGAAGTAGTGGGTTTGTTTAAAAGATCTTGAGAAGACACATCCAATGGTCATCTTTTCACTCGATTCTGACACTTCTACATCAAGCTATGAGCAAAATACTAAGCCATGGGAATGACCTACCTATGCTTCAGCACGTCCTACACTTCTCACACACATTACCAATAGCAAACAAGCACTACCATGGATAGAAAACACTTCAAAGCACTCTTTTCATTTTTCTCCTACAGATACTCTAGCCCCTTTCAACTAAAGAATCCCCCAACAATTCACATCACACATATCTTGCTGGAGAAGAAAACCATGTGAACCACCTATAATATAACCATGCATCTAGCATGCACATAATTAGCCGAGCACTCAGGCTTTCTCCATGCACCAAAAAAATCCCCCTCAAGCCTAAGAAGCAACCAAAACAAGATAGCGAATAGCAAAAGAAGAATGAGTAATTTTTCATCACTTGTCACTATTCCAACTAAAGATAATGGAAATTTCACATGCCAAAAGCCCATGGCAATACACACTAATACAATGGTGATACACCTCCCACTCAAGAATGAATCTTGCATGTTCCAAACTTTCAAGAATAACATGTGATGAAGTCCAAGTGAATTGAGATAAGCAATGATGCAAAGCTATTACACAAGTATAAATGATCTACTAGAGTACTCTTCTAGCATAAAAGTAGGCAAAATTTCAAAAGAATCTCCTCTCTAAAATGGACTCTAAGCCAAAATAAACATGTGAGAATCACCATTCATATATGCCAAGAATCACACTAATAATTAAAATATCAAATGAGTGACCATGAACTAACACGATAGCCGATCCAAGTGACAAACAGATATGCAACTCTGGATCATGTATTGGCAAGGAAAACAACAATACAAGTACTAACCAAGATCCAAAATCAACTCTCATAAATGTTGTGCAATTGGCAAGTAAAATCATATCCAAGTGGCATAAACAAGATATATACCACAGTGCCACCATACATCCATTGACGATACCATGATCAAAATCATGATGACATAAACCTGAAAAGTACACCACTATGCCATCTCACATGCCAAACACTTGGACAAGATCATTCTCTACTCACATATGGATGAGCTACGAGAATTATCATACATGGCCAATGCCTTCAAGCTTTAAGACTAAGAGCTCGCACAACAAGAAGTCTCTCTCACGAAATCTCCAAAGAAAAATGAACTTCCAAGAGCAATTAGGGTTTTTCATGATGAAACTCTATTGCTCTATGTTTTGCTTATTCAGGACTAATGACCTCTAAATCTCAATTTTTTTTCCTCCTAAAAGCTTGAAGAACTTTCCCTTGGCTATGCAACAACACTTAGAAGACCTCAATCGGAGGTGTGTAGCTCAAGATACAAGCAAAACAAGCATATGTTGTCATTTTCATCTTCACTTGCAGCACTATTGATCTCTATTTTTCATTTTCAATGACTTCAACTTCTGGATTTGGACTTTCTTCCTCTAGAAAGCTTTAGATGCTTTCTCAGCCTATGCACAACAATTTGAATCACTTCAATTGGACCTCTAGAAATCAAGTCACAATGGCAATTCAGACGTGTTGTCCAAGTGATTATAGATTTGACTTCTACATCACTCTGAGCTTTTCAAATTTTCAAAAGACTAAAACTTTGAACCAAATTTTGCATCCTTTTGTGAAGTTGTTGATCTCAATTAAGCTATGCACAAAACTTTAAATCACATCAATTTGAGCTTCCTAGCTTAAGTTATGTCTGAAATACCAAAGTGTTGTCAAGAAAGTGTCGATCTGCACATTCATCTCTAGTACCCTAAACTTCCATTGAAGCTCCTTGCATTTAAATCTTCAACAAGATCTAATACCAATGAAGGGATTTGGTGGGCTGAATAAGAGTAGCAAGGAGGATATGGCGGGGAGAGGAGAGACATGCACACATGCATGGGAGCCTCAAAACCTACATAATGATCTTCTTGAGGCAATATTCTACAAGTGATATATGTATATGAATATAGGGATAAGGTCACATGAACATTACATCCCCAACACATAGAACCCATGACATAACATACCAAATGTGATACCAAATGTGATTATTTTTATCACCATCAAAGAGATCATGAACCATACAAATATCATCAACAAACTTTAATACCAAGCCAATCTTTGATAGCTCAAGCATTGATGAAACTTTCTAATTGATCCTTGACACATATAACGCATTTGATAATTGCATGTCTTGTCATTAGCAATAATTGTTGAGATATCAAGATTAAGATGTGATGATCCAGGATGACACGTATCACTTTTTCATTTCTCTGATCATGTATAGTGAGTGGCCATGCCCGTATATGTTAAGGATACTTCATTGAGCTTTACTATATTTATCTATCGAGAGTGATGGCACACTTGTTTCTTGCTAGCTCACTCATTCCCGGACATTAGGATTTTCCTTATGTACTATTCTTTATATTTTGCACTAGTTATATTGTTTTTTTAGGTCATTCTTCTATATTCCTTTTATGTAATAGAAGCAAAAGAAGAAGATCATTCTTCCTTGCCTCAATCCATGTGTGTGCTCCTCTTTGAGTGTGAGAGTGTGTGAGTTAGATCTCTTCCTTATCTCCTTCCTCCTGACATGGTATCAGAGCCAATGTGGCTGTAGAGAGCTCATGGAGAAGGCTAACAGTGAAGAGTACAAGAGAAGGCATGGAAAAAATGTGATTCACAAATGACCTCAGATTGCTAAGAACATTGGCATAAAGGTAGGAGGCGTCAAAATATTTTCGTGAATAATCCCTTTAGGATCAATTGTTTTTCTGAAATTTTTGTTTTGGATCCATCTCAACCTTTGTTTCGAGCCTATAAGGTGGGGCCCATAGAAAAATCGGGTCAAATTACAAAAATGTAACTTGCATCCTATTTGAGAGCACTCAAATATTCCAAATCCAAAATTTCAAGCGATTCCGTATACTACTGATACATGAAAAATGTGTTTTGTTGAGATCAAATTGTCACATCATAGTGCGATAGTGTTCAAGCAGCACTGTTTCTAGTGGTTTTGCAGTGTTTTGAACTACTACAAAAAGGGAAAACATTAGGGGAAAACATGAGCCCTACATGGGCCTTGTAAGGATCCCCAATTTTTAAGGATTAAAATTAGCTTAGTTGGGGATTAAGGGGACATTCCAAACCACTAGTGGTATTCTACAATAAAATAACATTTGCTCAAATGAAATCAATCGTGGCCTTTGGATGCTCAAAATCTACGACTAGCATTTAGAGGCATGGGAGGCAAAATTCATATGATGAAATTTGGGACCCATGGTGTGCACACCCTCTGCAAAGATTTGGACCATTGGATCATCTGAAATCCAAGGACAACGTGCATTTGGGGCTGATTTTGAGTGGGGGCTATGAGAACCATCAGATGCGGCTTAAATCTAAGGGAGGAGAAGAGTTTTCGTAAGACAAAAGGCGTGGGAGAGTTCAAATGATGGAATATGGGACCCATAGTGTGCACAACTTCTGCAAAGATTTATACCATTGTATCCATCCCAAATCCAAGGGCAAGGTGCATTCGGGGCTGATTTTTAGTGGGGAGCTATGAGAACCATTGGATGGGGCTTAAATCTAAGGGAGGAGAAGAGTTTCCATAAGACAATATGCACCATCTATTGTGCACCGTCTGAACTCCATTCCATCCAATGGATGTTATGAAAAGGTGCCTGTTTAAGTTCCTTTCAATCTAAGCCATTAGATGTGACCATTAATCAAAGGGTCCAAGTCCTTGAGTGCCTTTTTCCAATGGTTATGCATCCAAACCACACAATTTGTGGTTGATCGAAGGGCCGGAATTGGATGTTGCCTTGACTTTTGTAAACGCACATAAGCCATTGGATTTTTTGGGGGATCCGAGGGCTCAAATTAACTCCAAAGCTCCCTCAAACCACCCACACCTAGAAAACCATTAATGAATGGTTGTTTCATTCCCTTTGACTAGAGAAAAACCATGGAAGCCTATGCGTAGTTTAGTAGATTAAGAGACTAGACTATGTCCACTACTCTCCCCTCATTGGTGGATCCTTAACATCCCTTAATCCAAAAGGCCCAAGGAGGGCTCATTTTTCCCCTAATGACACGGATGGAATGAGTTAGCTTATGAGCAATAAGCTGGACAAGAACAACTTCCATGCTTAGATATTCAAAATAAGGTATTTCTTGATGGGAAAAGGCTACTGGAAGTACATCAAAGGAGAGAACAAGAATGCGTCAAAGTTACCAGAGAGGAATCGAGTTGTAGACCAATTAAGAGCATATGAAGAAAGGAATCAAGGAGCACAAACGATAATGTATTGGCTATCTATTAGTATACAGGATAGCATGATTGAGCATGTACAGGATGCCAAAACTCTGAAAGAGGCTTGAAATAGTTTGGTCACATTGTATGAGACCAATACAAAGGCATGAAAATTGCAACTCAAGAACGAGCTCCATACACTGGAGAAGAAGATCATGTCAAAAATCGACTACACCCTGAAAATCAAAAGCATATGTCAGTCACTTGCATCTATTGGCATGAATGTAGATGATGATGATAAGGTGGAAATGTGCCTTTGTGGTTTAGGAGCTACATATAAGCAACTCAGAGCTTCTATTCAAACTAGGGAAAATATTCTAAGTTATATTGATTTGGTATCCATATTGATTATTGAAGAAAAAAATCTTGTTGAGGACTCAAATGCCCAAGGAAAACCTAGCTTTGAGTAGGCATTCTACTCTAGCAGAGGAAGAGGCAAAGATAGAAGATTTGGAAGTGGAAGAGGACACAGTAACCAAGACAAAGGTCAACAACAGAATCATACACGAGATATAGGAAACTTTCAAGGCAAGGGGGACCCAAAGGGGCCACAAAAGTTTCCAAAGAAATGATTCAGGTAATGACAATAAAGGATGCTAGAATTGTGGTAAATCTAGTCACTTTGAACGTGATTGCAGGTTGAAGAATCAAAATAACAGAAGGTGGAAAAATAACTATGCATCCACAAGTGCAAATGATTTTGAGAAGTTGTTTATGGTCCAACATCATATGATCAATATGATGTCTATTGATGTTTCAAAATCGAAGGGTAGTGACTCATATGTTGATTCAGGTGCTTCAAATCATATGAACAATCATGCAGAATGGTTTAGTATTTTGTATTAATGGTTTAGTATTTTGTATTAATTTCCTGTCCTTAGATATGTTGAAACATGTGATGATACATCATATCCTATCAAGCATATAGGTAACATAGCACTAGCTATCAAGGATGGGAAGGTAAAACATCTTGTTGATGTATTGCATGTTCCGAATATAACAAAGAATTTGGTTTCTATTGGACAAATGGTTGACCAAGGATTACAAGCTGGGTTCAATGCTGATGGGTTATATGTAAAAGAGAAAAAATAGGATGGAAGATTGATTACCAAAGGAAACAAAGTGGATAGGATGTTCACCTTAAATGTGAAAAATCCTGAAATGAATGTAGCCATGTTTGCAAAAGGTGCATGAGTTATTGTTGATATGGAGATCTAAAACAAACGAATTGAACATGCAAATTTGTTGAGGCTAAAATTGATGCAGTCAAAGGACTTTGTCAATGGACTACCAAATTTCAAGGTTGTCGACATGCAAAAGGCATGTGCAACATATCAATTTGGTAAACAATCAAGAGCATCATTTTTGCATGGCAAGCATGTGTGCTAAATAGTACATACAGATGTTTGGAGTTCTACAAAGACCACATCTATGGGTGATTGCAGGTTTTATGTTGCTTTTATTGATGACCATACACGAAAAGTATGGGTATATTTCATGAAAAAGAAGAGTGAGGTGTTCACTCACTTCCAAAATTTTAATTTTATGGTGAAAAAGCAGAAAGGTCTGATGGATAAGGTGAATATATGTATAATGAGTGTAGTAGCTTTCTAAAAATTCATGGAATTCGATGACAATTGGAAGGATGTGGAATTCAGTGCAACGATTGATGTATGACAGTTACATGGCTCATCATTGTGCCTACAGGACCAACATAATATAAGATGTTGAAGCTTCTTATTTTGAAGATGCAACTGGAAATGTAGATTGGGAGAAAGTTATGGATGAGGAGATGGTTGTACTTTATGGAAATGAAATATGGAAGTGGGATCAATTCCCACAAGTTAAGAAACCCATAGGCTACAAGTGGTTTACAAGGTAAAGCACAATGTTTTTGGTAGCATAAGTAGGTATAAAGCACGATTGGTAGCAAAAGGATATGCATAAATATATGGCATTGATTATGAGGAAACATTCAGCGCTGTAGCTGAAATTTCTACTATCATAGCACTTGTTGCATTAGCTATAGCAAAAGATGGACTATGCATTAGATGAATGTGAAGAATTCTTTCTTGCATGGTGCGTTGTAGGAAGAAGTATACATGGACCAACTACAAGGATATGAGGATTCAAAACACCTAGAATATGTTTGTAGGTTGCAAAAGGTGTTGTATGGGTTTAAACAAGCCCCTCGTGCTTGGCATGAAAGGATTGTTGATTACTTAACCACCATTGGATATTCTATGTGTGAGGCAGATCATTCATTATATGCAAGGAAGGGTGATGATGGCATCACGATCGTGGCTATTCATGTTGATGACTTGATTCTAGGTGGAGATAATGAAGAAAGCATTAAAGAGGTAAAAAAACTCGTTATGCAAGAATTTGACATGAAAAATCTTGGTGTGTTGTGCTATTTCTTGGGCATTGAGTTTATACATACAGAAACAGGTATATAGATGTCGCAAAAGTATGCCTTGAGTATGCTGCAAAAGTATGGTATGACTGATTGTAAGCCAATTTCTATGCCATTAGATCAAAAATTTAAGTTGGATACTACATCAAGTGAAGTATTGGAAAATGCTACTATGTATAGGAAAATTGTGGGAAGTTTAATTTATCTCACAATTACAAGGCCTGATCCAAGCTACAGTGTTAGACGTGAAAGTCAATTTATGTAGGTTCCCAAGAAACCACACTTAGATGCTTTGAGATCCACTCTACGATATGTGAGTGCTACTTTGGATTATGCATTGTTTATGAAGTTGGTGCAAAATTACAGGTTCATGGATACTTTGATGCAAATTCGGCTAGTACTATTCCGGATACAAGATCTACTAGTGGATTTTGTTTAGCGTACTGATCACCTACAGACTAACAATACCCTAACATATAGGTTCCGAAAGGGGGATTTATGAGTACAAGTACTCGTAAACATGTGTTTCTATTCCTTTACTTACTATAACATTGCTTGCACACAAAGACAATCCATCATACACAATGTGTACAGAATCATAGCTTCATAGCAAAATAGACTCTTGATTTCTGTATATGAAAGTGATTACATTACACGATCATCTTTACAATCTGGCTTCAAGATACAGACTTCACTCTTCATTGTTCTGTGTATCTACTTGTTCTGTGATCATCACTTTCGGAATCCCATTTGTAAGACTCGACACCAAACTTCATACGAAAAGGGTAAGGGCTTCACACCATTCCGAACTTCCGAAATATGGAACAAGGAAATTACAATTTCCAAAAACTTCTAATTCGGGAATCCGTTGCTTAAATCCTTCTAACAGTTTATCAAAAGCTACAGTTACATCCGATAATTTAGTTATATTTTTCGTAGTAGTCTTTCTTATCTCTTCTAACTTAGTTTTACAAGTGATTTCCAAAAGTGAAGCATCTTTTCGGAGCTTCTCCACTTTTGCTTCCTTATCTGCCAACACTATGTTTGCATCTGCACAATGCTGTTTCCATTGATCTACTTGTTTCTCTAGTTTTGGGATTCCTGCAACTTGTGCCTACACTGTATCTAGAGTCTCCTACAAAGCCTGGAAGTTTTCTTCTAAGGTAGTGAATTCCGAATTCCGAACTACCAGTCTTTCTTCCACTTCTGTCGTCGATATATTTTTTCTTTTACTTTCCTCACTTTGTTCTTTAACCTTCACCTTTAGCTTCGGCACCTCCTGTTTGGCCTTCTACAACTTTGCAGCTAACTCATTATTTTTCTTCAATTTCTTATTCGACTTTTGCATTTGTCCGACCTCCACTTGCAATCAAGCTATGATTTTAGACTTCTCTTCCACAGTGACTTTTAAAGTGTTATTTTCTATCACCACCTCATTCAGTTCATCCACTAACTCTTCATTAACCGTATTGTCTCTAGCAGTACTCTCAGCTCTGACAGCTTTTGCCTCGGATTGGTGTTGGTTAATGTCAGCCGCCATCTGTTGCCGCTCTACAAACCATTTATCTTTTTCCAATGTCATAGAATTATATTTATTTTGAAATTCTTCGAGTTTTATTGAACTCTAGGCTAGTCTGTGGGCTAAGTCTCCAAGTATCTCCGGTCGAACAGTTTCATCATTCTACATCCACGAATAGATAACATCGGTGGACCGTAGTGGGGGTAACTTCACCCTGCCTTCCTTAGATATCCATTTATCCACTAGTCCACACCCTCGAAAAGTATGTAACACCGGTATTTTGTTGGAAGATCCTCCGGAACGATCACCTTGTTCCTGTTGCTGCTTCCGTCTTCTCTCCTCCTCGGCAACCCTTTTTCCCCTTTCTTCCCCTTCTCTCCTCTGAGATTCCTTCTCCTCGAGATGTCATTGTCTCTCTTTTTCTTCCTGTTTCTGTGTTGCCTCTTCCTCTCTTGCCTTCCTCTCGACTTCTTCCTTGGCCTTCCTCTCTACTTCATCCTTGGACTTCCTCTCAGCTTCTCGTCACTGATTTTCCTCAATTTGTCGCCTTTTGGGCTCCTCCTCTTCATCAACCTTGGTCTCCGCCTGCTCTTGAGAAGTGTTACCTTCAAATTTTTGCTCTATCGCTCTTTTCTTTAAAAGTTGTAAAAATACCTTACCCAAGCATACTGTGTACTCTCGAGGTAAATACACAGGAGTCATAAAAATCAAGGAAAAAACTACTCCCACCTTGGAGTCCAGCACTACATTCACAGCTTGTTCGGTACGTTGAAACAATCACCGGACTTCCTTCAGCTTTCAAAAATCAATTTCTGCCCCAATTTACCTGCGTCTTTGCCGATTCTTTCACTAGGGCATAAAGCGGTTGGGACACTCCATAATGCTTAGCTTGTAGGTTGATAATCATTGTCGTTGATAGCGTTCCCACTTCAAAGGGTTGTCATCCGACAATTGCACAAACCTACATTCACACGAACATGGTTTGTCGAGCAATGTGTAGATTTTTGCAGCATCGACAGACTCTGTGCTTGTTGTGATGCCCTCCTTAGCCACGTGAAATCTCTCAGCAATCAACTCCACCGACAACTAGAACACTTCCTGACTGAGATGAATGCTGATATCCTAAAAGTTAATGTCATTGCCCTCTGTTTGCCTGGCTATCTCCATGGAATTATCCTTTGCTTGTGGGTGAGGCCTAATGCTATGCCAATCCAACATTGTGCATTGCAGAAGTCCTCTGCACGTGAACCATTCCCTTTGCTCATGTGATAACTTCTCTGGAATGTAGAGAAGGTGACAGTCAGAGAAAGAGACCGCCGTCGCTATGCTTCTGTTCATCTGCTTCGTTGTTTGAATGCACGAGAGCTCTGTTCACTCTAGTCGCCATGTACGCAAACTCGCCAAATAAGCCAAATTCGGTAAAGTGCACAAGCTTTTATGCCCGACCTGCCTGTGTAGAGAGCTGTGAGTCTGCGCCATGATGAGTGATTAAGGGATCGTAACTCGCAAATTTGCACTGATTACTGGCTCTCAAAATAAGAAACAATCATCAGATTTGAAACGTTGTGGCCACCACTGTTTGTTGATTGCATGTATGATTGCATGTTAAGTAGTTAAACTCTGCATCATGCTTGAGATCCCACGATCCAATGTATTCAATGATAATATTCGGGTTTTTTTTTATATATATAGTGCTCGAAGTTTAACGAGAACACTGATAGGGCCTTAGCTTAGACCCATTAATGACAGTCAAAAGAACTTCTCTGGTTAACATAGCCAACCGAAATGAATTGGGTCCGCACATATCATGAATCCGAAATAGACCTGTCCATCCTAATTTCAGTTTACCCATTTTTCTCTTCATTTTATAGCAAAAATACAGAACTAGATCCCCCGATCAAAAAATCTTAGTTCGGATATTGTGATCATGCCACAGCTTCTGACAGCTCTGAACTTCCTAGACCATTAAAAAGCTATGATAACGCTGCTCATCTAGTCACCGCAACTAATCCATTCGATATGCAAAAGACTCGTCCGGAACCAACCGTTTTAGCATTGCAATCCGGAGTCTGGGTATCGCGAATTCAAAGGGTAGTATGGCCTCTTGTCTGTAGAGCAATTTGAAAGGTGTGCTACCGACCGAAACTTTATAAGCAGTTTTGTAAGCCCAAAGGACTATGGGAAGCATCATTTTCCAGTGATCCATTGAATCCAGCAACAGTTTTTGCAGCATAAGCAATAACACCTTGTTAGTACTCTCCGCCAATCCATTCGCCCAAGGACAGTAAGAGGAACTAAATTTATGCTTAATTTCATAATCTACGGTGAGTTCAGCAATCAACTGATTCAGAAAATGAGTTCCTCAATCGAAAACTAATTCCAATGGTAAGCCATAATGCCGAAAGATATCATTCTGCAATTTCCAGGCTATAGTACGTGCAGTAGCTTGCTTAGTTGCCCATGCTTCGGCCCAACGTGTACAGTAATCCGTACAAGTTAAAATGAGCAGGCTTTGAAGTGCGTAGTAGGGGGTTTGATCCGACCAATAAAATCCAATCCCCATTTCTAAAAAGGTTCTAAGGGCAAAATCAGCTGCAATGGAAAGTGTTGGCTAGCGCGAGGTTCCCTAGTGCATTGACAAGGATCACGATTTCGTACTGCTTGTTGCACATCCGAGTACATAGTTGGCCACCATAAGCCAGACTGCTGAATTTTCTGCACCGTAATCAAATGGCTGAAGTGTCCACCAGCTTCGCCAGCATGAGCCTCAAAAACGACGGCCTGCACCTCATGTGGAGAAACGCAGCGCATCCAAATGCCGGTTGGGTCTTTATGATACAGTTGGCCCATAATGACAGTAAACCAACGACTGCAAAGACCAAGTTTTTTTCGTGTTGCAGAACTTAAGTAGGATGGAACAATGCCATTCTCTAGAAAACTGAGCATTTCTTCATACCAGGTGGGGTAGGTGAGAGGTGCGGTCTCCACTTCAACTAACCAAAAAAATTTTGCATCGACCAGAGAGTCATCAACTCTGTTAGGAGGTTCCCCATGATCGATGCATGAGAGAAATTCTTCAATAGCATGACCAGCACCTGGGCAGTGGACGATATCAAATTTGAACTCTTGTAAAAGCAGGACCCAACGAGCAAGGCGACCGACCAAATTCTATTGTTTAACCAAATATAACAACGCATTGTGATTGACATGAAAAGTGAATGTGTGACCCAACAAGTAATGCTGGAACTTCTTGATTGAATAGATTAGGCCTAAGCATTCGTGTTCCGTCATCAAATAATTTTGTTTAGCAATTGTGAGTCGCTAAATAGCATAATACACAGGGCGGAACCAACTTCTATTCTCGTTCTACATCAAAAAACTTCCAATAGCACAATCCAAAGTGTCCACAAATACATGAAATGACTGCATCCAATCTGGATCTTTCAGTACCTTCAGATGTCCACACAAAATCGGCCAGTTTCACATGTGCCAACTTGTTTTATGGGATGCCTATATGAGCTAGACCCCGTAAATCCCTACCATGCAACCACATCTGGACTAGAAAATGTAATACTTCCTTTGGATTGCGAGGTGCGGGAGTTTTGAGAATGACTTTGACCTTGTCTGGCCCAATAGTTTTTTGCATTTAACTGCAAAAGTTGATTTATTCGGGTTCAAACATAGGTGAACTTGCCGACAGGAATCAAAACAAACTCGTAAATGTTCCAAGTGAG
Organism: Ceratopteris richardii; assembly: GCA_020310875.1. Taxonomy (NCBI): domain Eukaryota; kingdom Viridiplantae; phylum Streptophyta; class Polypodiopsida; order Polypodiales; family Pteridaceae; genus Ceratopteris; species Ceratopteris richardii. The sequence goes on from CM035407.1 coordinate 7,702,414, forward strand.
TTGCCATGGTGCCCGAAATAGAGAAATCATCCAAAAATATGCACATAAATGAAGTAAGGTAAGGGGCAAAGCTTTGTTGCATGCAGTGTTGGAAAGTACTCGGTGCATTCTGTAATCCGAACCACATAACAGTACATGCAAAGACTCCCCAATTCATAATCAAGGTGATTTTTGGGATGTCTGTGTCCACTATCCTGACTTGATTATAGCCGCTAAATCCCTCAAGGAATGAATACATTTCCCTTCTGTTGCTCTAGCACAATGGTGAGAACCACGTTAAGAAGCTCCACCTCCTTAATGTCAATCCGCGGAAGAGATAGGAGTGATATGAAGATTGTGAAAGTGAGATGAAGTGAGAGTGAAGGTGAGAAGCATAGAAATGCACACACACATACACACACACTACGAAGAGACAAGCAAGACACAATGGAAGGTGAGAAATCAACTCTATTACTCAAGAACACTCTTACAAGCTCAAAATAGCTCTAAGCTCTTCTCTACTCAAACAAGCTAACCTCAAAAATGAGCTCTCTAGCTCTTTTTATAGTTTCTAGACTAGTTTTGACCGGTTTCACATCTAGTGACCGGCATAGTTAAAAATTAGGTCCTAGATGCTATTTGGAAGGGTAAACGGTGTCTAAAAATAACGAAAATTGATACGCTTGTTCTACCTAAGCTCCTCAAGCTCGAGGACTCCTTGGCTTGCACAAAATGGAGCTATGGATTACAAAATGGGGTTTTCTAGGTTACATATGTTACAATAGTGATAAAAATCACTGTTGGAGGTTTTTGGAAAGGATTTGAAAACATAATTCTTTGAGAAAAGATCCGACTGGCTCCCTGCTCCATCGTTACATGCTTCCGCATCTTCTATGCCTCTGGCTTCTTCCAACACCCCCCTCCCTCTCGCTTCTGTCGTCCCTGACAGAACCTTGTTGTGAGGTCTGCCGGATATAGTTCTGTAGGAGGTCTTGAGCGAGGGTGTGCTCGGAGATACGAATGCCTCGGGCCAGATTGGCCTCGAGTTTCTCCCAGTCTATTGGTTGCGGTTCTTCCGGTGGCGAGAGCTGATAGTGTGTGGAATAGACCATTCGTTCACAGGCAAATAAGTGTAATAAATGTGTAGGCCTGCTTATGAAGACCTCTGAATGGTATTCCCAGAAGCCGGTTGTGAACATCTCTTCGAAAGTCTGCTTGTAGCTGTTGGAGTTAGACGTCTGCGGAAGCACGCGAACAGCACAAGGAAGAAGAAGAAGCTTGGAGCACAACACACAAGACTGAATGTATTACTAGAGAATGTACAAAGATAAGTAGCCCATTAGGGCAATAGGCGTATATACAAGCCGGGGGAAAAAAACCTCCTAAAGAGGGAAAAAAGTGCCCCGGCGGTCCTAGAGTGTTCACACACATCACTATCTAAATATATCAACAAATCCCCCCTGGGAGTGATGCGGTGAACAAGGAGCTGGCACTCATGTATAAGGAAGTGCCGAGCTATGTGGAAATCACTCCACAAAAGGAAGTAAGCCCAAAGCTTTGCGGAAAGCTTCAAACTTCTCCCTAGGCAGAGCCTTCGTGAAAAGGTCTGCAATGTTCTCCTGCGTGGGCACATATGCCAAGCTGATCTCCCCAGCAGAGAACCTCTCCCTGACATAGTGATAATGCACCTCAATGTGCTTAGTGCGAGCATGGAACACAGGGTTCCTCGCAACTGCCAATGCGCTCTGACTGTCAGTGAAGATGGTGGTGGCAGAAGACTGGCCAACACCCAAATCAGCCATAAGGCGTCTGAGCCACACACACTCAACAGTCGCTGTGAAAGCTGCCCTATACTCAGCCTCACAACTGGAAGTGGCCACAGTAGGCTGCTTCTTGCTCAACCAAGATATACATGAGCTACCAAGCATGAAGCAAAAACCACTGGTGGACACACGAGTGTCATAGCAACCAGCCCAATCTGAGTCAGAAAAAGCATGCAAATCTGGCGGTGGTGATCCCCCCTTGGGATAAAACAACCCAAGTAGCCGAGTACCACTCAAGTAGCGAAAGATGCGCTTAACCGCTTTCCAATGCGTGACTCCTGGGCAATGCATAAACCTGCTCATCTGTGAGACAGCAAACTGAATATCTGGCCGAGTAATGCATAAGTAAATCAAGCATCCAACAGCCTGCTGATAGAGAACAGCATCAAATGCATCTCCAGCATCATGAAGACTCAATCGTAAACCTGTCTCCATAGGAGTGGCAATAGGCTTACAGTCTTCAAGGCCAAAACGCTGCAATAATGTGTCAATATATTTCGTTTGACACAAAGCCATTCCACCATCAACTTGCATAAATTGAATGCCCAAATAGTGATGCAAATGCCCCAAATCAGACATCTCAAATGAGGCATGCAAATCAGCCTTGAAATCAGCAATATGCTTCTCAAGAGGACCAGTGAGCAGCATGTCGTCTACATAGACAACAATGATCAGAAGCACATCATTAGCACGCTTAACATATAAGGTGCTTTCAGTTGGACTGTTCTCAAAACCATGTGCAATCAGATAGGCATGTATCTTCTCATACCAAGCACGTGGTGCTTGCTTTAAACCATATAACGCCTTCTTTAACCTGCACACCTGGTTTTCATGCCCTTTCTGCACAAAGCCACGGGGCTGAAAAACATACACTTCTTCATGCAAGTCACCATTCAGAAATGCTGTTTTAATGTCCAACTGATGTACATTCCAACCATGATGGGCTGCAAGTGCACAAATGCTCCGAACAGTAGTCATACGGCATGTAGGTGCAAAGGTCTCATCAAAATCAATGCCTCTTTCCTGCGCATAACCCTTTGCAACAAGCCTAGCCTTATACCTGTCAACTGTACCATCAGGTTTACGCTTCAGCTTGTATACCCACTTAGTGCCAATGGCCTTCTTGCCAGGAGGCAAGTCACATAAAGACCATGTACCATTCTTCATTATAGCATCATATTCAGATTGCATAGCAGCCATCCAATTTTCTGAATTTTGTGCTTCATCAAAAGAAACAGGCTCATTCTCATCACTGAGACTAGATGCAGCCATAGCATAGCAATCTGATGCAAAGGAGGTACTATGAGAGCCTGAACGAGTACGATATGACAAAGGTGCATCTAATTTGCTGTCACGCAAAGTCTGCACCAGCCATTTTGGCATAGTTTTTGCCTGTTCAATATCAGCTCTCTCATCAACAAGTGCATCATGTAAATCTGCATCAGAAATGGAATGATCTGCATCATCATATGAAACCTGCAAAGGCTGAGAAGTTGCCTCATTAGGACCAGCACTAGCCTGTCCACCTGTAAAAAGAGGCATCAAAGTATCATACATGTCTTTGGAGCTAACAGATGTCTCCTTAGTACATGAAAGCAATGGCTGAATAGCATCTTCCACAAAGACAACATCACGGCTAACCAGAATGCGTTTAGTCTGTGGATGATACAGACGATAGCCTTTACTTTCAGAACTGTACCCAACAAAAATACATTTTACTGCCTTATCATCCAATTTTCTGCGATGTTGTTCAGGCACTAATGCATATGCCAAACAACCAAAAACACGCAGATGAGCAACAGATGGCTTGCGGTCATGCCAAGCCTCATATGGAGTGATAGACTGCAACGCTTTGGTGGGACACCTGTTCAGTACATATGCTGCACACATGACAGCCTCAAGCCAGAAACTATGTGGTAAAGCCTGACTTTTGACCATGCACCTCGCCATCTCCATGAGTGACCTGTTCTTTCGTTCAGCAACTCCATTCTGTTGAGGTGTATACGGCACTGTACACTGGTGTTTTATCCCACGTTCAGCCAGAAATGCATTAAAATCTGAAGACATATATTCCCCCCCTCGATCAGAACGGAGGGTGCCCATTTTACATGCTGACAGATTTTCAGCCAAAACCAAAAACTGTTTGAAGCACATGAACACTTCGGACTTTGCTTTGAGTGGGTATACCCATGCATGCCTGGAAAAATCATCAATGAAAGTCACGAAGTAAAGGTAATTTCCAAAAGAGGGTGTCTGCATAGGACCACAGACATCACTATGTACAAGCTGCAATTTCTGCATAGCCCGAACTGAACCATCTTTTGGAAAGGAAGAACGCTGCATTTTGCCCAAAATACAGCCTTCACAAACATGTTTTCCAGGTGCCTCAAGTTTGGGCAAAGAAGACACCATTTCAGATTTCTGCAGGCGTAACAAACTAGCAAAATTCAGATGACCAAAGCGTGCATGCCAAAGCTTTGCATCTGACATAGCCTGAGAATCATGAACTGCACATGCCGAATCATTCACAGATCTTTCATAGTCTATGAGCTTATACAGCCCACGACATAAAATGCCAGAAGCAATAATCACATCGCCATTTGAGAGATCATGGACTGTACACCTGTCATCAACGAATTTCACAACCAAGCCAATCTTGGCTAATGCAGAAACTGATAACAGGTTCTTTTTGATCCCTGGCACAAATAAAGCATCTGACAAAGTGAAAGAACTACCATCAGCAGTAGTCAAAATGATCTTACCAACTCCCATAACAGGATAAGAGGAGTTATTGGCGCATGTGACAGTATTCCCTGTAGGGGCAGGCTCGAGTGAAGAGAAGAAACTGCGCTGCGAGGTAATATGTTTGGTCGCCCCACTGTCAAAGTACCAAACATCTGAGTCTACTGCAGACATGCACTGATCATGAGAAGATGGGTCAAAACTGCAGACAGTAGTAAACGCCCATTCTTCTTCCTGCACAAGATTTGCAGACTCTGTTTTTGGTGTAGAGGCCTCTGCAACAACCATTCCAGCCTCTTTCTTCTTTGCCTCTTTAGCAGCCAATTTTGGACAGTTCTTTATAATATGATCATTTCCTTTACAGTACTTGCAGAACAATTTCTGCTTTTCTGATTTCTTCTCATCTTTATCCTGGTTCTTCGATTGTGCAGCATTTGCAGATTTCTGCTTACTAGTAGAAGAGCTCCATTTTCCTTTGCCCTTCTGACTAGCCAGGAAAGCTTGATCTGCAACACGCATAATGGACCTGTTCTGCCTGGACTGATCTTCCTGCAACAGAACAGAGACTAATTCCTCAAATGACAAGGCATTCGGATTGCCTTTCATCATCAATCGAAGAGTAGAGGCAAAACTCTGATATGAATCAGGAAGGCCATTCAGAACGGTCTGCACAAGTGAGCTATCTGGTATAACCTCATCAGCAAAAATCAATTGTTCCTTCAGGTCTTTGATCTTTGTAAGAAAACTGTCCATAGAATCACCTTCATTCATGTGCTCACTCTCCAACTGTTTTCGGAGGTAAGCAACACGAGCCTCATTCCTAGCCTGGTACAAAGTGGTAAGTGTATCCCAAGCATCCTTTGCTGTTCTGCAAGAGCGAATGTGAGGGATAATGGCACGTTTGACAGACAAAGCTATCAATGCATGTGCCTGGGCATCTCTGCCATCCCAACGAATCTGCTCTGCAGTAGGTGCAACAGAAACAGCAGCACGAACAGGAATCTGCGGAATATCATCTTCGACACCATCTTCATCAGCTCCAACACCTATATTTGCAGTACCTGTCGTTACAGGTGTAACAGGACGTCTTTCAACACCCTGCACAATGTTCCACAATCCTTTTGCAACCAGTACATGTCGCATCATATAAGCCCATAATGGGTAGTTGGTACCATCCAACTTATCCTCAACAGCCAACATACGGAATACATCACTGCTTTCAGCCATGGCCGGTGACTAAAATACCTTGATGCAGAAAATTGACTGTATCTCAAAAAGTTGAACGGAACTGCCCAGACGAGTTCTGCTAGACCTGTAGCAGACTTCGAGACGCTTAAACTGGCGAACAGAAACTGGTATATACCTTTGGCACAAAAGGACGAAATAGCCTGCACAAGCGCTGCGATAGTGCGTTCGGAGGCCGAAACGAGCTCAGAGTATGCTCACCAAATTTCATGCGAATCTGAGACTGCAAATGGAGGAGTGTCGACGGCGCCCTAGAAGAAGCAACGACCTGCTCTGATACCAATTGTTGGAGTTAGACGTCTGCGGAAGCACGCGAACAGCACAAGGAAGAAGAAGAAGCTTGGAGCACAACACACAAGACTGAATGTATTACTAGAGAATGTACAAAGATAAGTAGCCCATTAGGGCAATAGGCGTATATACAAGCCGGGGGAAAAAAACCTCCTAAAGAGGGAAAAAAGTGCCCCGGCGGTCCTAGAGTGTTCACACACATCACTATCTAAATATATCAACAGTAGCACGCCGGTAGGTACTTTATTCTGCAATGCCAGGCATAACACACCCGTAGCGATGGCGTTGTACTCATATCATATACCAGATCGAAATTGCCATGCTCAAAGCCCGGGGTGTTTACATGAGGTGCCTTGACGCGTCGGAAGACTTTAAAAATCATTTGCATCATGTCAAAGATTTTGACAGTCATATGCGCCGCTATATCGTCCATATGCTTTAATCTAGGGAGCCAGTGGCGAATTGTAGCCATCATGTAGCCTACAGTTGGTAACTCAATGGGTGGCTTAAAATAGGGGTAATTCAACCAGTCCTGGCACTGCTTATTGTTTTGTACCTTAATAGCAAAGGCAGTCCAGGAGCGGCGTCGTGGTACTGGTCCCCAACATGGGTTGTACTTTAAATGCAAAGGTGCCTTTACCCATGTACTCATCATTTCTGGATACTTCTGTAGTAAATCTTTGCGCCACTTTGGTTGATAGATCTCTCCTTGCTGCGCATCTAGTGGCAAATCTTCCTCCTCGAATTGAGTCACATGCGATGGTTTCTTACCTGTTTCTTTCTCAATGGCTAACTGGTATTCGGCCATTAACATAAAATATGGTTTATATTGGAGCTCATGCCCAGATATGTATCGTCACGGGGCCAAATGAGCAAAGAATGGAGACTGTAAAATTATTTCTTCTATCATCGCCATGGCATGTAATTGTGCCTCTACTCTAGCTGAGTGCGTTGTTCCAAGTTCCTCAATTGTCTTCATCCACCCGGGGGTCGGGAGTTCGTAGGTCATCTGGCCTTCAGCCGTGACGCGTCCGCCTGGGATGGGTTGTGGCTCATACGCCTCTTCAAACATTTCCTCCACCGGGATGGTGACAGTTTCTTCCTCAACTGGAAGCTCAGGTGGGGAATCTGGCCTAGGTGGTGCTTCATATACTGCAATCCTTGATTCAAGGTTTGATAACTGGGCCCGTAATGCGTTGAGTTCCGCTAAGATGTCAGGAGAGGGGTCCACAGGTGTTGGTATGTCTTGGTGTGCCGGTGCTCGTAACTGGAGTAGTTTATGATCGTCTTTGAGTTTCTGTAACTCCTCATTTATGCGATCGTATTCATCTAGCAGTCTTACATGATCTTCTAGCAGCATCTTCATTGAGTCTGAGGGAATGGCTTTGAACCGACTAGGACTCAAAGGTTGGTCTGGGTGGTCAAGAGCTGCTTCTAAGTTTTCTCGGTTCTGATCCTGTTGGCGCTGGTTTTCCTCCTTTGCTGCTGTTAGATGTCTACTGAGTAAGCCCATGTTTCGTGTTAGCGTTGCATTGCGGACTGTCTGGGCTCTTAATAAGTTATCCAGGTCAGCAGTGGCTTCCTTGGTCTTTTCTTCACTTTCTAGTTCTAATTTATGATAGGCCTCTCATAATTCTTGGTAGCGGCTGTTCAGTGAGGCATTCTCAATAGACAATAAATTAAGCTGCGACTGTAAGTCAGTGGTTGTCCTCTGCAGCTGCTGATAATTATCGCCAAGAGATGTGAAATCATCTCTTACTTGCGTCATACACATGAACATCTGTCGAAATGCATTATCTACAGTGGGTGATAGTATTAATGGGGTGCTGAATGAAGATGCAGTGGGTGTAGATGCAACGGGAACGGGGAATGGGGTGGGGAAGGTGGATGCTGTGGTGATTGTTGAAAATTGTGATGTGCCTAAAAATGTTTGTGCCGTGAGTGAAGTGAGTGGTGGTGCAGTGGGCGGTGAGATGTCCATGTCATTGGACGTGTCCAGTGCGGTGACAGTGAATAAGGGTGTGACTGTGGGTGCTTGTGCTGGTGTAAATAAAGGATTTACAAAGGTTGAGGAGTAATTTACAGGGTGGCTGGCTGGAGCAGCTTGGTGGAAAGGGGAAATAGGGGTTACAATGGGTCGGGAAGGTGAGACACGGGAAAAGGTTAATGGGGTTAGAAATGGAAAATGGTGTCGTGGAGTTGCGGGGAAAGATGGGAAAGATGGAGGGGAAAAGGTAGTAGATGGCAAGGTGGGAAGTGGAGGGGGGAAACCCGGTTGAGTGGGTGTGGACAGGGTTATAGGAATGGAGGCAATAAAAGCTTCTGCTACTGCGCTGTCGAAAGATGTGGCTGGTCTAGGAGATAGAGGATGAAGGGGGGAGATGGGAGGTGAAGGAGGAGTAGTTTGGGTGACAGGTACTCCAATTACAGTTGTGGTATTTACATTAGTCGTAGGGGTTGGGGAGTCTACAAGGATGGTTTCTACTTCCAACGAGCTTTCAGGGACGAGACGTGCCTCCCTGGCCTGTTCTGAAGATTGGGCTCCTGTTGGTACACGAATGTATTCCCCGGGCTTTGAAAGTAGTCGTACTCTGCGGGGGTCGAACTGTGGTAGTGGCTTTCTTTGCAAGTATCTGAGTGCTTCGTTGGAGCCTACTGATTTGACTAACTCTCTGAATCCTTTGATGTATGCGTCTTCGAATCCGCCTGTGACAAGTTCCTGTTCTATTATTGCTTGACTCTCTTCCTCAGTCAGCTTTTTGCGTGCCCAAACTTTTTCCATAGTTCTATACAGCTTCTTAATAGCCAGTGTGTAAGCTACTGCTTCACAAGTTTCATCCTCATGTGTACTTGTATCACCATGTGTGTCTGTTTGTTGTCCTTGGCCATCTGTCTGTTCATGCTCTTGGGGTTCGTGAGTGCCCTGGCTGGCTTCGTCATCGCCTTCGTCGTCATCAGTTGTTGTTCCTTCGTCATCAGAGCTAGACACGATCTGTCCTTGTGATTGATCTCGCGGTGTGGTAGGGTACCTAGGCCTTTCATATCCTTGAGAAAACATTTGGCCTTCTGAAAACTGGAACTCACTGGAGAATGCATCGGGCATCTCAAAATCGAACGTTGTGTTCAGTGGCTCTGCTTGTTCTGCTTCTAAATGGGGTATTGGAAAAGAGAACGCTTCCGCACCAATAGTGGTGGGAATTTCTGTTGTAGTGGTGGTCGGTTCTGGGGTGGTGGCTGCTTGAGGTGCAACTATACTAGTGGTGCCCTCCGTTATAATTGGTCTTGATAATCTGATACGAATAGGTTGTACTGTGGGAGTGGCTGCTGTCGGTGACTGCTCTGGAGATGGTTGTGGTGAGGGTGATTCCGGGACTTATAAGCACGGGATAGTGCCTCTCATCTGCTTTCCAGCTCTGCCTTTGCTAGACTTTCTAGCCTTCTTAGTGGTCCCTTTGAATGCTTTTAGTTCCTCACTGGTCATGGCACGCTCAATTGGTAAGTCATACCCCAAGCACATATATATGATCCTGGTGAGGGCGCAGCATCCATTGATTACCTTCTTTCGTTCCCATCTATGTTGTGCCAAATAGAGCTGATCAATTATCCAGCTAGCTAGGTCAACAGTTTGGGGTCCAGTACAAGCTAAGTATAAGCCAAACCAGATTCTTTTGTGGGGCATGGTAAAACGATCCTGAGCAGGGAAAGCAAAGTGTTGCATGCATATCCGTAAGGGCTTGGAGAGCTCAGGGGTTATAGCTGAAATATCCTCCCACTTAGTTACATCACCACGTTTCATCGGCTCTGGAACTAGCCGTTCTCGCTCCATCGGAGTATGCGTTCCATGTATTTTGAGAGCTACGCGAATTAAATCTTTAGACAAATAAAACCTTCTGAATGGAGGGTCATTTACCAAGGATGGTAACATGAAGGTGCCGGGTAGATCCTTGTTCTCTGAAGCTGTCAAGGTGGTTACTAAGTAAAAGCATCTGTAAAAGTCGGGTTTAGGCAGAGGGTCACTAAAATATTCTGTAAATCCCGCTCGTGCCCAAACGTGCGTTAAATCTTGTGTATTCTATAGTCCTTCAAATTCTCTTGAAAAGAGCTGGTACTTGGCCCATGTGCGATAATCGAATGCCAAATTGGCCTCAAATATGAAATCAGCATCTGCTAATGGTCCTGCTAGGCCTTCAAACCAGTGAGAATTACGATGAATCTTCTGAGTATATCCTCTAGGAGGATCGTCGATTGGCATGGGTCCTGGAAAACCTTGAAACTCTGGTGGTTGCATTGTCGGATGAGATTCCGCGAGTAATTCTCCAATATTAGCCATCGGTGCACTGGGGCCAACTTTTGATGGTCCTCCTTCCGTTTGCATGATGACTGACGAGCTAATGGAAAAGATCTGCTACAAAAGATTAACACATTAGCATGGAAACTAATTATGATCCCATTAAAGTGAGACCGCAATCCCTTTCCATAACCGATGTGTAACCCGTGTAGCCAAGTGTTGTGAGGTGGTTAATGGAATGATTATTTGCAAAACTAATGCAGGTCTCTAGACACCTACATGGTCAGATAATGCATACATTTCTTGATGAGCTTTTATTATGCATGATGTGGGGTTTTGGTGTATGAATTCATACAAGGTTTGGTTGAGGGTGAATTATTACAAGGGTGGAGTTTAAACGGGGTGGGAGAATTGTTAGATAAGGGGGTACAAGAAGACGTCTGGATACGTTTCGGCATCCATTTCCTAAGAGCCTTTGAGTGGGTGGTGTGTTTCTGCTGAGGGACAAAAAGTGGTATCCGGTTTGGTGGTATTGAAGGATGGAAAGAGTTCTGAGGGGTATATATTACATGGCTAGAGGGTTGGGCTATAATACATTGTTTGGGTACCCAAATTTACAAAGGTGTGGGTCTATTGATAAGGTACTTCTTGGTGATCCAAATCTGTCGAGTATTTGTACTTGTAGAAGAAGATCGAGGGGCCTTTGGATACTGACTCTGCTTCTTTTGAAACTTTGTCCTGTTCTTGTCTACAGTGTTGCCAATAGCCTGTGGTTGCTGTCCTTTTGGCACCCATATTTATCTCGTGCCACTTGTTCTGTGATGTTGATACTGCTGCTTTCTTTGCCTTATCTGGTGGTGTCATCGGTCTGGGTTCCTCTGTTGTGGTTGACTCCTTCATGGTGGGGTTTGAGAGGTCCGTTGGACGCTCTGCTTTGGAAAAGAAGGGAGATCCAACACTTGCGTGACCTTCCCATTAGGAAGTGATTCGTTCTTTATCTTTAATCTAGGCCAGTCCGCAGCAAGTTTGGAAGGATGAGCACCGCAGGGTATTGTGCTCATTTGGCCACTGATGCAATCCACCTGACCGCTGATTGTGTCCATCTGCCCTAGCGGTTGGGTAGCTGCCCCATCGAGTTTGCAGGAAGCCCAAGGGAAAATCTCCTGACGTCCTCCTGACTGACAACTATCTATAGCCAAGCCCGAGTGGGTTGGTGTAGACGTAACGTGACTGATCTGACCAAAGATCTTCCGGTCTTCCGTCACATGCATTTCATAGGGTCTAGGGCCACAAACCCCAGTCGGAATGCCATTAGGGAAGTCAAGTGGTATCACTCGCTTCTGATCTAAGGTTCCAATCTGTAAGGAGCCTTGTCTAAGATTTAGGTCCACTGAGTGATCGTATAGCCAATCTTGGCCAAGGATTAGGGGTTCTATCAGGTCCTCATCATGGCACACTAGTAGCTTTGCTGTTAGGGTTACATCCTTAATGAGGATAGGAAGGTCCACCTCACCCATGCAAGGGGTTTCCATGCCTCCTAGCCCTATGAGGTATGCCTCAATTGGCCGCATTTCTACTCCTGAATCCTTATAGTGGGACCATCTAATCGCACTAGTCGCAGCACCTGTGTCAATTAAAGCCCTGATCTCTTGGCAAGGGTTGCCGTGCTCTAGCCTGACTGTAATGAACGGTCTCCTGTCCACTATACTAGGATGAGTGGTTGACTTTACTTGGCACATGGCCATGGGATATCTGGGTGTTGTTTCCAGATGGTTATAATGATCTCTCCCTAGTCCTTGTCTTCTTAACTTCATGCGTTTAATGCGTTCTATTGCTTCTACCTGAGCTTCTGCTCGTATTCTATTTTCTTCCTCCTTACGCTTCTTTGCCAACGTGAGTCGTCTAAGCATATCCTCAGTAAGAGGTTCCTGATATAACTTGACTCTACAGCCACTAATATAATTAGGCATTATGTCTCCTTCTAAGGTGGCTAACTGTACTGCTCCACTTGTCGAGAGTCTGTTAATGATCATAGGTCCATAACCTCGCTTTTTTAACTTACGTGCGTGTTGCTTTAGCGTATATACTAGAACTAAATCTCCTTCTTTTAGGCCTTTATCTTTCACATGTGCATCAAAATATGCTTTCTGTCGCTTCTTCACTGCATATATTCCTGCTGCTGCCTTTAGCTTGGTTTCTCCTAATCGTTCCAAGTCCATTATTCTCGCTGATAATTCATGGCCAGTCCACTGATGTTCTTGTGCAACCTTAAGGGTCGGTATCAAGAAGTCCAAAGGAAGCACGGCATTCTGACCAAAAACCATCTGAAAGGGAGTTGCATTGAGTACGGTCTTGTAGGCCCACTCGATATGCCCAAACAGCGTGGTGTAAGTGTTTGTCCCAATCTGAACGTTTGTTGTTCACGAGTTTCGTCAGTATGTTACAAAGGATCTTATTAGTGCTTTCAGCCTGACCATTGGCCTAAATATGATATGGTGCGGATTTCTTGTGAATCACCATAAAATCCTGTAACAAATATTCAATGACTTGGTTTAGAAAGTGAGTTCCGCAATCGCTCACTAACTCTATAGGCAATCCATATCTTGTAAAGACATTCTCAAATAAGAATTTTGCAGTCGTGTGAGCATCATTCTTTTTCGTGGCTTTTGCCTCTACCCATTTTGTAAGATAATCTGTGGCAACAATAATGTATTCCGCATGTGTACCTTTTGCAGGGGGATTGATGGGTCCTACAAAGTCGATGCCCCACTTGGAAAATGCACGTCCGCCCATCATGGGTTTCAATGGCATTTCATCTCTGCGAGTAGGAAATTGAGTTCTTTGGCATACATCACATCTCTTTACATAGGTATGCGCATCGATGTGAAGAGTGGGCCACCATAATCCTGCAAAGAGGATGGCTTTGATTATCCTATCTGGTCCAAAGTGACCTCCTGCAACACCTTGGTGTGCAGTCTCTAATACGCTCAAATAATCGCTTTCATGAACACATTGTCTTAAGTATCCATCTCGTCCTCTTTTGTATAGATTATCACCAATAAGTGAATAGTCTTGAGCTTCCTGCTCTAGACTGCGTTGTCGTGCTAAGGTCATTCCTTGAGGAAACGTGTTCATCCTCAAGTATGTCACTAAAGGTTCACTCCAGTCTGGTGTGAGAGACACGTGATATAATGTAGCATGTTCTACAGGTGGTCTTTCACAACAAACATGGCATTCCTTACACAATTTGTAGACATCTGCTTCCATCGAAGGCCAGTATACTCCTAGTCTATGCAGAGTCTGTAATGTTCGATGTTTCGAATGATGTTGCTTTAATGCACCTATGTGTGCTAATTGCAACCAATTCGCATGTTCTGATTCATCTACACAACAAGCAAGAATCTTTTGATTATCATGTTTATATATGCTTCCTGCTATGATTTGGTATCTCTGAGACTTGGTAATCTCTCCTTCTTTGATCTTTATCCTAGGATTCTTGGGTCCGTATGTCAGAATAGGGACTATAGGCTTAGCCCATTCTGGTGGTATCTCAAGGTTAAACAAATATGCATCTGGTAGATCATCCGCTATTCCTTGAGGAGCTTCTCCTGAGGTTAATCTTGAAAGGTGGTCAGCTCTGAGATGTGTCTTTCCTTTCCTGACTACTACTTCAAAATCATACTCCATGAGTAATAGAAACCAACGTACTAGTCGTTTTGTGTTACATGGTTTGTTGACTAAGTACAATAGTGCTTGATGATCTGTAAACAACTTGAACTTGTTTGCCAACAAATAATGTCTGAATTTCTTTACTGTGTAGATCATCCCTAATCCTTCTCATTCCGTCGTGGTGTAATTTCTTTCTGCTGCGTTTAATTGTCTGCTCGCGTAAGCTATGGGGAGATCTATGCTACCTTCATTCGTGGGTTGTGCTAACACACATCCTATGGCATAATTGGATGCATCCACATGTACATGGAATGGCTTACTCCAATCCGGGGTTGTCAATATAGGTGCTGAGCACAGACGTTTTGAGTTCATTGAATGAATTCTCACATTCATCTGTCCATTCAAAATGAGTCAAAAGAGAGTACAAAGGTGTGGCTATGATTGCATACATGTGTATGAATCTCCTATAATAACCACAATGACCCATAAATGCTTGTACCTCTTCGATGTTCGTCGGCCTAGGTAATTCTGCAATTACCTTCATTTTTTCCTCATCCGTAGAGATTCCATTTTTTGACACAATGTGTCCTAGAATTTTGCCTTGTCTGACCATGAAAACGCATTTTTTTGGGTTCAAACAAACTTGATATTCTCGACATTTGTCAAATATTTGTCTTAACTCTGGGATATGCGTCTGCCTGATATTAGAATGAGCACATATGTCATCGACATAAACTTCCAAACTCTTGCGTAAGAATTCCTTAAAAACATGACACATGAGTCGCTGGAAAGTGGCGGGTGCATTTGTTAAGCCAAATGGCATTACACGAAATGCAAATATGCCCCATTCGGTGGCAAATGCCGTCTTGTGTTGGTCCTCTGGAGCAATGGCTACTTTATTATAGCCTGAAAAACCATCAAGGAAGTTGTAAACTTCCTTGCCCGCAACTCTTTCCAATAAGTGTTCCGTGATAGGAAGAGGATAACTGTCTCTAATCGTGGCGGCATTAACTTTTTTAAGGTTAATACACACACGCAATTTTCCGTTCTTCTTGGGCACAACCACAATGGGGGATACCCATTCGGTATGCTCAATTTCGTAAATGAATCCTGCTTCTATCAAGCGATCTATCTCCTCTTTAATTTTCGCAACGTAGTTATCATTGTACGTGTACGGTTTCTGTTTTGTCGGTTTTGCATCTGGAGTCATAGGGATTCTATGAGAACATATATCTGGATCTACTCCTTTCAGATCTTTGTAAGTCCATGCAAAAACATCTCTATATTCGCGCAATAGGGCAACTAATTCTTCTTCTTCTTCCTTCGTCAAATCATGCCCTATGTAGGTGCATTTCTCTTCTTCTCCTTCTATAGCAACTATTATTTTCTTGGTTTTCTCTCGGTTATCATATACTTGTCCGTCATTCGCCTTTCTATTAGGCATTCGTACCATGATTCTTCTATCTTCGATTTCATATTTCTTGAAATTCTCGAGTACTTCAAACAAAGATTCTTCTTTTTCTGACATGGTTTCTTTCTTCTTTCTTTTCTTGCCTTCACTCTTGTTAGTCACTTGAGTGGCTATTCTCACATCATTCATAACTTCTTCTTGTTTCTGAGGGTGAGTTTCTACTTCGTAAAAATATTCTTCCTCTGATGCAAATGGAGGGTCCATGATAATTGATTCTAAATCAAAATCGCTTGCATCCTCAAATGCATCAGTGCTAGGTTCACACTCTTCTAAAACTGAATCACACATTATTGGCTCTATGGTGAAAACTGATATGTCATAGCCATCCTCGTCACAGTGGGGTGTCCATTGTTCCTCATTGATGGCTACGTCCATGGTTGCTAGGATTTCTGCCCAACCATGGGGTTCGAATTCTTCATCTAGAAATACTACAGGTGCGTAAGCTGGATCTTGAAGGGTTCGTGGATGTTGCTCTGCACCTAAGGTCCTGGCTTCTAATCGTTCTTCCTCTTGTTTGGCTACTTTACACATCCATAAGTGAGTATCCTCGTGTAACCATGAGGGGTCTGACTCTAATGAGTGCACGGATTCCGTCTCTACCTGAGTCTTATGGATGGTATTCCATTGTATTGGGGGTACATCTCTATGTGAATAGTCTTTAAGATTGACTTTGGTAGTCACTCCTAAATTTTGCAAGTACAAAGAATTAGTTCCCCAATCTTGTACAATTTGCAACTGACGCATGAATGGTCATCCCAATATCATCTCATAAGCATGATTTTTTGCAAAGTCGCCAATGGCGAAAGTATGCTCAAATTCTACACCACAAGTGGTGAGAGATATGCCTTCTAGTAAGCCTAATGGTTTTTCTATATGTCCGTCAGCCATTTGCAGCTTCATCCTGGTAGGTCTCAATGCTGGCTTACCCCAACGTTTCCATAAAGCGGTGGTAGCTATGGCTACTCCGGCTCCTGAATCTAAGATGGCTTTCGTGGTGTAGCCCTGATGGGTTATCGGAAGATAAGTGTTACCTTCCTCTCCTTCACTGACATCTCCAATCTTTTCTATTGGTATCTCTAGTACCTTATTTTGTGATCCTATTTGTGAGGGAGCAGTAGCAAGCTCAGGGAATTGATTTGCTACATGTTTCCACAGTTCTGGTTTTACCTTTAACAACTCCTCTAGAGTGAGATTACATTGTACTTTGGTATTCTTGATTACTTCCGTGTTTCTAGGGATTATTGATTCTTCGTTCCTCACTATTATCGTGGGTGCTCTCATACTAATAGACTTTGCTTCCCAAGGTCCTGTGAACTGAGGTAATTCTTGCAGAGAATTGGATTCAAAACCCGTGTGTTCACTCAGTTGCTCTTCCTCTACATCATCGTAAATAGAGGGAATATCTTGGGGAAATTGTTGCAAGTCATCTATTTCTTGAATAGGAGGATGGGTTCCTTGTTCTTTTCTCCATTTCTCTTCTTGGATTTCTCTCAAAAATTCATGTGAATATCTATGTATGGAAGACAGGTTGTCTTCCCCTTCTGTGCTGGGTACTTGAGACAGGGATGGTGCATTTCTTTCCTATGTCTCTGGGATGATAGGATTCCTATGCTGATCCTTTTTCTCTTTGCTTTCTATCAAGTATTCTAGCCTCTCCAATAGTCCTTGAAAGTGTAGTTCAGGTTTTGCCATGTTATTCCAAGTAAGATATCTAGAGGCTTCGAACAAAGCTTGCACTAATTCTACCATCTTCATGCAAAGTTTAGTCCTCTCTATTTCTAAGTCTGCTCGAGGGTAGTTTTTACTCATTTCCGTTATTTGAGGTCCCTCTTTTAATCTAGCCTGATATGCACAAAACATCATGTCTAGATTTTCAGGTATGGGTTCAGCCAAAACTGATCCTGATTTCTGAGCTGGGTTTTCTTGATTCAATTCTTGTGAAGTCAATTCTAAGATTTTGGCTCTAGATTCCTTTAAACTTCCTTCCAACTCAGTTATCTTTTTACTCCATTTTCTCTTAATTCTTTCTCTAGAGTCTTTCCAAGATTTTATCTTTTTACTGCTAGATTCTGCAACTTCACTACTTCCAGCTACTTTCTCCTGATTAAGCTGTTGGTTCTGTAAGAGCACCTGGGCTCTTGTTATAGCTTGGATAGGCACATATGTAGGATTGGATCCATCTGCGTTGTTTACAATACCTATCACGTTGATCGGTGTCACATTCGAAGCATTAACAGGGTTCTTAGGACAATCTTTGATTATGTGCTCTTTACCACAATCGGCACAAAAGCCTTGGATGTTATAGTACTGTGATTGCCCTGCTACTAGAGGATGTGGACAATCCTTTATGAAGTGATCTCCTTGGCACCTAAAGCATGGTCCTTGTTGGCAGTAGTCTTGGTACACCAGGACTTACAAGACGTGAAAGTCAAAGAAGGGAGTCAGAGCGAAGGGACAGCACAAGCAAACAGGGCAGTCAAAGAAGATCTGGCAAGTAGGCCAATATTTTTTCAAGACACTAATGCAGATCAAAGAGATGGACATGCAGGGAGGAAGAGCAAGTAGGGAGCTCGAAGATATGTATGGCAGATCACTAGAAGAAACCCCTACAACAACAGTGATTGTTATCACTAACAATCATTGTAAATATCATTTCACATTTTTGTAGCTCCATTTTGTGCAAGCCAAGGAGTCCTTGAGCTTGAGGAGCCTTAGAAGTAGTTGCATACCAATTTTCGTATTTTTTAGATCTCGTTTGAGCCCCCAAATAAGCCTTGGAACCTAATTTTTAACTAGGCCGGACACTAGGTCTGGACAGGGCCAAAGCTAGTCAAAAACTATAAAAGGAGCTAGAGAGCTCATTTTTGAGGTTAGATTGTAATTGAAACAAACTTGTAAGAGCTTTTGAAAGTAATCTAAAGAACTCCATTGATTCTCTCTCTTTGTCTTGCCGTGTGTGCGCGTGTGTGTGTATGTGTGTGCATGCTTGTGTGCTTCTCACTCACGCACTTGTGCCGCCACTTGCTCGAGGTCTTCATACCATCCTCACGTCTTCCCGGATTGACATTAAAGGAGGTGCTACTCATCACTGAGCTACACCAAATTTTGGCGCCGTTGCCGGGGATCGAGCTTTGAGGACGAGCGTGTGATGGTAAGACGTAGAGTTGACGCGTTGGAATTGTAGGTATTTTCTTCACTCTCATCGATTTTCTTTTACTTTCTTTACCATCTCCCACCTCCATCTCCATCATCGCGAAAATTTCAGTTTTTTGACTATATCCCCATCTCCACCTCATTTCCCCCATTTCACTTGTGAGAGAGAGCGAGAGAGCGAATTTGCATGTGCTGTTTTTGCATGTTTTCTGAGCTGTCTTGCAGGTACAGGCTGCATCATCATCCCCAGCACTCCGCGCAGGTACGGAAATCTGAGTAATTGTCTGTGTGTCGCCGAGCTCTGTCAATCGCGACCGACAGAAAAATTGCTCTAATTGCTAAACAAAGTGCATATCCATGACCTACAGGCCTAGAGCTTCCCAAAAATGTGTTTAGTTTTTTGAAATTCCACAGATTTCTGTCAATCGCGATCGCTCTGTCAATCACGATCGACAAACCACGACGGACAGACCTGTCAATCGCGATCGACACGTCAATCGCGACCGACAGCCCACGACGGCTCTGTCAATCGCGACCGACAGAGTCAACGACCAATTGACCACGACTGACGGATCATACGCGCGACACGTGTCAATCGCGATCGAGTCATCCATCGCGATCGACTCATCAATCGCGACCGACGCAGTCAACGACCGATTGACCACGACTGACGGATCATACGCGCGACACGTGTCAATCGCGATCGAGTCATCAATCGCGATCGACTCATCAATCGCGACCGACGCAGTCAACGACTGTTTGACCACGACGGACAGACCACGACGGCTCTGTCAATCGCGATCGACATAGTCAACGACTGATTGACCACGATCGACAGACCCTTGCGACCGACCTGTCAATCGCGATCGACTCATCAATCGCGACCGACAGAGTCAACGACCCTTTGACCACGACTGATTGACTTTTCGTAACCCCTGTCAATCGCGATTGACCAGTCAATCGCGACTGACAGCCACGACGGACCTGTCAATCGCGATCGACACGTCGATCGCGACTGACCTGTCAATCGCGACCGACAGACTTTGCGAACACGTTAGAAGGGCAATTTAGGTCAAATTTTCAAGGCAAAAGTAGTGGTCTAAATTTTGGCCAAGTATGGGACAAACACAAGGGTGTAGCATTGCATTACGAGGACACGACCCAAGTAACTTTAGAATTCCTGTTTGCCTGATAACCGAGCGCAATCCTGTTTTAGCCCCAAAACCCTGAACCGGCATAACTTCCTCATACGAAATCCGTTTGCCGTGATTTTTGTTTTGTTGGAAAGCTCACAGGGAGTACAACAAAAACATCAACTGGTTATAGTTAAATTAAGATCAGGAATATTTGCTAGGGAATTTTGAAGTTGACCATACCCAGGGGGATCAAAGTCAGGGGTCCTTAGGATTGTTTTCTTGAAAATCACTATGCAAGTTTGTGTTTGTGCTACATGAATGAAAATAATTGGTTCTGTCTTTGGAATGTAAATTTCAAAGCTAACTTTGAAACTCTTACAGAGCATCGAGAGGCGTTCTAAGCAAGTGTAAGTGCGAGCTTGGGAACACATTTCCTGGGCACTCAAGGGCGACCGAGCAGGAAACAAAAGGTTGGACACTTTTAACCCCCTCTGTCAATTCATAGCTTAGGCTAAGAACGACGAGAGGTAGGAGTAAGTTAGAGCGACGATAGGCAGTTATCAAGTTGAAGACTACCTAAAAACTCAAGTTCAAGCTAAAAACTTAATCTCTGTACTGTCGATAACATAAAGGAAAAGAATCTAACGTGGAACGGTCAACCTGAAAGCACGAAGAACATTCAAGTATTCCGACGACGTAACATCAGACAAGACCTTAAACACGATAAATAACTAAAAAGAATCAAGTGACTGATACCAATTGATCGGCAACGAGGTTGTACTCTGGGCCAAGAGTTGGGCTCCTTAGTTAGGCATATGAACCTTTGATCAGGACGACATTTAGCAAGGGAGAGACAAAGCCTTAGATCTTCAGAGGCTAGTGTCAACCACACTGCTAGGTCCTGGGCCCAGCAGTTGAGCCACCACTCGAACTACCCTAGCTCTGAGACCAGTGAGTCAGAGACGTCTCAAGGCATGGACAGACCTACGGGAAGTTCAGGTGTGCCTTACTTGTACAGGGTAGAAGGCCCTTACAAAACACAGTTGGAATACCTTAGGACCAACCGATTAGGTGCTAGCATCTATGAGGATGGCCTAGGAAGATCCGTGGTCCAGATTAAAAATCCTGATCAATCCATTGGACTAGAGCACCCAGCTGTCAAATTTGAAAACGATGCATACCTGGATAAAGAAGGAACCATATACGTAGTCACCAGTCACCCAGATAGGACGGATGAATTTGGGAATGTAATCTCAGAAGCGGACTTAGGTGACTTGGAACAAGGGAACATGGGTGCAGAACCTAGAACCCCTCGAGGTAAATCAGTTCTCACTAGGATTATCACACCCGAGTGGGTACCCCAAGACAACAAGAGCATAGAGTTGCTCCTCAATCGAGAAACTGATGAAGCATTTTGGAGGTATAAATCCAATCAGCCAACTGATATAGGAACAATCATGATCTATGAGTTTAAGGATCCTGATAGCCCAGGCAGAGTGACCTACTTAGATCACACTTCTGAGAGGATCTTTGTGGTGACAGAAAATGATAGGCATGCTTACACTTGGAAGGGTGAATTCATTTTCCCCCAACCAAGATCGAACGTATCCTATGGTCACCCTGGAGCTGGAACATCCCAAGCTCATGGTACGCAAAGAGACAGAAGCAGAGATAGACCAGAAGTAAGTTTTGCCAACCCAGTAGGCAGAGAAAGAACGAGGATGGAGACAAATAGGGTAGAACCTGAGATGCTTAGAGCCCACAGGAACCAAAGAAATATAGATGGATTCCCTCTGCCGAGGCCTAGAGAGCACACAAGAACTTTGAGACCCACCCAGCTAGTTAAGTCCATGAAGAATTACTTTGACGGCACAGGAGATCCCTATGATCATGTGGCGGAGTTCAAGCAAGTCTTGAGAGCTGAACAAGTGGAGGATCTGTTCACACAGTACAATGCCTTCGGTCTAACCCTTAGGAATACGGCACTTACATGGTTTCAGCCATTGGATGAGCGGCAGTTCAGGAGCATAGACCAACTCCTAGAGGCATTCATTGTAGAGTTCTCTAAGAGCGGCATAAGACACAACACCTCCTCATTGATTCACAGCTTCAAACAGACCCCCCAAGAGACTGTCAGGTTGGCCGGAAGAAGATTTAGACAATATCTTGAAAGGTGCCCTATTTCGGAGCTACCCACATCTGCCAAACAAGTAGCCTTATTCCTCGACGGATTGCTGAGTACGAAATTGAGATCCTATGTGTATCTGAAAGACCCTACCAGGAGTACACCACCAAGGCAATTTTGGACTCAGGTGCAGGAGTTGCAATTGCCACCACCTCCTTATGGAAGCATTGGGGCAAGCCGGCACTCAGGCCGACGAGAATGAAATTGCAGATGGCCGATGGTCACATAGAGAGACCCCTAGGATTGCTAGAAGGAATAACTCTCACCACTTGTGGTGTCGAGTTTGAACATAGTTTTGCTATATGTGACTTCAGCAAAAATCATGCCTATGAGATGATTTTGGGAAGACCATTTATGCGACAGTTGCAAGTGGTGCAGGATTGGGGGACCAATTCTTTGTACGTGCAACACTTAGGTGTCACGACCAAAGTCAATCTCAAGGATTATTCTCATAGAGATGTCCCTCCTATCCAATGGAATCCCATCCATAGAGCCAAAGAGGATACAGAATCGGTGCATTCCATAGGGTCTGGATCCTCATGGATGCATGAAGACACTCACTTATGGATGTGCAAGGTAGCAGTAGAAGAAGAGAAGAGAGAGAAAGCCAGAGAGGTAGGTGCGAAAGAAACTCATAGACCCATTCAAGACCCAGCCTATGCATCGGTAGTTTTCCCAGACGAGGAATTCGAACCCCATGGCTGGGCGGAAATTTTAGCAACCATGGACGTAGCCATCAATGAAGAACAATGGACACCTCACTGTGATGAGGATGGCTATGACATTTCAGTCTTCTCCATAGAGCCAATCATGGGAGAGGCAGTTTTAGAAGAATGCGAACCTAGCCCTGATGCATTTGAGGATGCAAGTGACTCCGATCTAGAGTCAATCATTATGGACCCACCATTTGCATCAGATGAAGAATACTTCCATGAAGTAGAATTTCAACCCCAGAGGCATGGAGAGCTTACAAATGAGGTAAGATTAGCAACACACGTGAGCCCAAAGGAAGAAGGAAAGAAACGAAAGAAGAGAGAAGTCTCACCAGAAGAGGAAGAATCTTTGTTTGAGGTCCCGGAAAATTTTAAGAAGTATGATATAGACGACAGAAGAGTCATGATAAGAATGCCTAAACGAGAGGCACAAGTAGGAGAGGCCTATGATAACAAAGAAACTACCAAGAAAATAGTAGTGGCCATGGAAGAAGGAGAGGAGAGATGCACGTATATAGGCCATGACCTGACAGAAGAAGAAGAGCACGAATTGATTGCCCTGCTAAGAGAATACAGAGATGTATTCGCTTGGAGTTACAAGGATTTGAAAGGTGTTGACCCTGATATATGCTCACACACCATCCCCATGACTTCAGATGTCAAACCCTCTAAGCAGAAGCCTTATACATATAACGATAATTATGCTGCTAAGATAAAGGAAGAGATAGATAGATTGGTTGAAGCTGGATTTATTTATGAAATTGAGCACACTGAGTGGGTATCCCCCATCGTAGTGGTGCCCAAGAAGAATGGCAAACTGCGCGTGTGCATTAACTTGAAAAAGGTTAATGCAGCCACAATTCGAGATAACTATCCGCTTCCCATCACAGAACATCTCTTAGAAAGAGTGGCAGGCAAGGAAGTGTACAGCTTCCTTGATGGATTCTCGGGCTACAATCAAGTAGCCATAGCTCCAGAGGATCAGCATAAGACAGCCTTTGCCACAGAATGGGGCATTTTTGCTTTTAGAGTAATGCCATTTGGGCTTACCAATGCACCAGCTACCTTCCAGAGGCTGATGTGCCATGTGTTTAAGGAGTTCCTGAGGAAGAGTTTAGAAGTCTACGTTGATGATCTTTGTGCTCATTCCAACATTAGACAAACCCATATCCCTGAACTCAGACAAATCTTTGACAAATGTAGAGAATATCAAGTCTGCCTGAACCCAGAAAAGTGCGTTTTTATGGTCAGGCAAGGCAAGATTCTAGGACACATAGTGTCAAAGAATGGCATATCTACCGACGAAGAAAAAGTGAGAGCCATAGCAGAGCTACCTAGGCCAAAGAATGTCAAGGAAGTACAAGCTTTCATGGGGCATTGTGGTTATTACCGACGATTTATACACATGTATGCTGTCATTGCAAAGCCCATGTACGGACTCCTGACTAACTTTGAGTGGACGGATGAATGTGAGAATTCCTTCCAGGACCTTAAACGAAGATTATGTTCAGCACCAATCTTGACCACACCAGATTGGAATAAGCCATTCCATGTTCACGTGGATGCATCCAATTATGCTATTGGATGTGTGCTTGCACAACCTACTGGTGAAGGTAATATGGATCTTCCAATTGCCTATGCCAGTAGACAGTTGAATGCGGCTGAACGGAATTACACCACTACAGAGCGAGAAGGATTAGGCATGGTATATGCAGTTAAGAAATTTAGACACTATTTGCTTGCAAATAAGTTTAAATTTTTTACTGACCATCAGGCATTACTATATCTCGTAAATAAGCCATGCAATACAGGAAGATTAGTGAGATGGTTCCTCTTGCTCATGGAATATGACTTTGAAGTTGTGGTAAGGAAAGGTCGGACTCATTTGAGAGCTGATCATCTTTCTAGGCTCACATCGGGAGAGGCCCCACAAGGAGTATCAGATGACCTTCCTGATGCTTACCTATTTAATTTGGAGGTGGTGCCGCAGTGGGCTAAGCCATTGGTACCAGTCTTGACATACGGGCCTAACCATCCAGTGGTAAACACACGGAATAGAGAGGTTGTAAAAGCCCAAAAGTACCACATCATGGCAGGAAGCATGTACAAGCACACAGATCAAGGGATCTTGGCTTGTTGCGTAGAAGAGGATGAGTACGCTAAATGGTTGCAATTAGCACATGTAGGTGCGTTAGAGCAACACCATTCAAAGCAACGAACTTTACAGACTCTAAAGAGATTCGGAGTGCATTGGCCAACTATGGAAGCGGATGTCCAAAAGTTGTGCAAGGAATGCCCAATCTGTTGCACTAAACCACCAGTGGAACATGCCACTCTTTATCAAGTATCCATTGTGCCAGATTGGAGTGAACCCCTAGTATTATTCTTGAGGACAAACACATTCCCTCCAGACATGACTCTGGCTAGGAAAAGGAGTTTAGAACAAGAAGCCCTGGATTACTCACTCATTGGTGATAATCTATATAAGCGTGGTAAAGATGGTTACCTGAGACTATGTGTCCACGAAAGTGAATATCTGAAGATCTTGGAAACTGCTCACCAAGGTGTAGCAGGAGGACACTTTGGACCGGATCGGGTGATCAAGGCAGTTCTATTTGCGGGCTTTTGGTGGCCTACCCTTCACATGGATGCACATACCTATGTGAAACGTTGTGATGTCTGTCAAAGGACTCAGTATCCTATACGCAAAGATGAGATGCCACTGAAACCTATGATGGGTGGACGTGCATTCTCTAAGTGGGGAATAGACTTCGTAGGTCCTATTAATCCCCCAGCGAAGGGTTCTCATGCGGAATACATCATTGTTGCAACAGACTATCTAACTAAGTGGGTAGAGGTAAAGGCTACAACAAAGAACGATGCTCAAACAACTGCTAAATTCTTGTTTGAGAATGTATTCACGAGATACGGGCTACCTATAGAGCTTGTAAGTGATAGAGGCACTCATTTCTTAAATGAGGTGATTGAAAATCTACTCCAAGAACTCTTGGTAATACACAAGAAGTCTGCCCCCTATCACCCTCAAGCTAATGGACAAGCTGAGAGCACTAATAAGATCTTATGCAATGTACTGACGAAATTAGTGAACACTAAACGCTCTGATTGGGACAAACAGCTACACCATGCTGTTTGGGCATATCGAGTTGCCTACAAAACGGTACTCCAAGCCACCCCCTTTCAGATGGTATTCGGCCAAAACGCTGTGCTACCCTTGGATTTCCTGATTCCTACGTTGAAAGTAGCACAAGAGCACGAATGGACAGGTCATGAGCTCTCCTCTAGGATCTTTGACCTTGAACGATTAGGGGAAACAAGACTAAGAGCCGCTGCAGGAATATATGCAGCCAAGAAGAGACAGAAGGCATATTTCGATGCCCATGTGAAGGATAAAGGCTTGAAAGCAGGAGATCTAGTCTTAGTCTATACACTAAAACAACACGCGAGGAAGCTAGAAAAGAGAGGCTACGGACCTATGATCATCAATAGGATCTCCACGGGTGGAGCAGTACAATTGGCCACATTAGAGGGTGATGTTCTCCCAAATTATATTAGCGGTTGCAGAGTCAAGTTGTATCAGGAACCCCTCACGCAGGAAATGCTCAGCCGACTCAACACTGCTAAGAAACGCAAAGAGGAAGAAAAGCGAGTTCGAGAAGAAGCTCAAGCAGAAGCTTTAGAACGCATCAGAAGGATGAAATTACGTAGGCAAGGTAGAGAGCAGCCTAGGACAAATGACTATGCAGATCAAGGATATCATATGGCAATGTGTGGAGTCGCAGGAACCAGCTCACATAGGATAACTGATCGACGTCCTTTCGTAACCCTAGAGATAGGACAAGGAAAGAGTGCAAGGTCCGTAAGAGCCTTGATTGACTCAGGTGCAGCCACTAGTGCTGTTAGAGTGTCTTACTGTCAAGAGTTGCAGTTAACTGTCAATCCTGTGGAAGCATATCTCATAGGATTGGGAGGCGTGGAAACCCCTTGCATGGGCGAGGTGGAACTTCCCCTCTACATTCATGATGAGGCAATGACAGTTAAAGTACTAGTGTGTCAAGATGAGGATCTCACTGAGCCTCTTGTCTTGGGTCAAGACTGGATCTATGACCAAGCAGTCAACTTAAACCTAAGAAGTGGACTTCTTCAGGTATGGGTCAATCATAGTCGAGTTACAGTTGAATTAGACAATGGAGCACTCAAGGAACTAGGAAAGGCACAGACTCCTGGTCCTTCCAGGGGTGCACATGAAGTTGACCATGCTGTTCTTGTCCAAAACTATGTGTTGCAGAGGAATGATATTCGCAAAAAAGGAGTCAGGGATGCAAAGGAACTCCCCTCTTTTCCAAAGGCCAGAAGAAGGCAACAACCCAAGGTGGATCAAAGGCCGAAGAAGCAGAGTACTACCTATGTCGGGGATCCAAAGTACCTGCACAGCAAAATGTCCCAGCAAGTGAAACAAGTGTGGGTGCGGAAAGGCGAACACCCGGTTGCACTCAAGCCAACCACACGAGCAAAGCCTCTTATTAGTAACCAACAACACGACACTAATAAGAAGTCTTTCGGAAATTCTTCTGCTAACGTGAAACCTATTTGGGTGCCCAAGAAGTCGATGAAGGCTAGCCCACAATCAAGACAAATTTGGGTGCCTAAGGCTTGCTTGCGGGCGCAAATAGCTACGCCGAAGCCACAACCTATACAGCGTAAACCAGTCATTCGCACAACCGGCATCCACTCGTTTTCAACACTCACGAACACACCAGGGCCCATGAGCACGAACAGAATCATTTGTAAATGGGTCCCCAAAAGGCCTCATGTTCAAGCTAATACACCTATAATGTTCTCTAGCGTCTCTCCGAAACCAAGAGAAAAACTCATCCACTGCATTTGGCAGCCTAAGACCTGTAATAAACCCCCCGACCCCAATTTGTAAATTCATACCCACTTACTAACTGTA
Organism: Ceratopteris richardii; assembly: GCA_020310875.1. Lineage (NCBI taxonomy): Eukaryota > Viridiplantae > Streptophyta > Polypodiopsida > Polypodiales > Pteridaceae > Ceratopteris > Ceratopteris richardii. Next base: position 7,730,081 of record CM035407.1, read on the forward strand.
TTAGTCTCCTAGGACAACCCAAGCAATAACTACACACACTGTCTTCGTGCACTTACTAACCACTAACTCACCATCTACCTCATGTTAATGTTGTAACGGGGACAACAACGGATTTATTCTGTCCATTACGATGTTAACACTTGGTTCTATATTCTCACAGAACCAACCAGCAAACAGGGCCATGGCAGAAGTAGGTGCCAGTTCTCAAGCCGGATCTGGTGTCCAGATTGTGGACATAGAAACACTTCTCCTCGAGCCACATCTCACCGCAAGGCCGCAAGAACTTCAAGCCGTGCATGTGCTCCCCATTCAGGATCCTCCTCAAGGGCACGCTTCTCAAGTAGGTAAGCATGCGCATTGGTTCAGTGATGTTGCTGGACCACTGGGCGATGGAACCTATTTCTGGGAAGCAGAATTGGAATTTAATGGCAAATGGGGTCGATACCACTTTTTCACGCGCGAGTTTGAAAGCTATCAAAACGCCGAAGTCATGAGATCAGTTTGGATCAAAGCAGGTGTGGACAGTTATTTCAGGGCCCACTTACCAAAGCCGGATTTTTTACGATGTTCATATCTGATCAGTACCATCACGCCAAGCAGGGCCAAGGGAGGCGACAGCACCTTTGTGTTGCCATCACTGCTGCCGGGTCATGAGCTTAAAAGATTCAAGTTGACCCTCAATCTGGTAAGAGAAGCATTGGGTATGTATGGCATGCACATCCCAACAGAAAAGGAAACCATGGTTCCAGGCCGAATGAAACACAAAGATCTTAATAAGTTGAAGGATATGGTAGCGATGACACCTACCATTGCGCTTCACCTGCGGACCCTCATGCAACATTTTGCTTTCCCCGCCCAGGAACGATTCACAATGCCCCCGAAGAAAATATGGTTCAGCTTGTATCTAGCAGAGACAGAAAGCCTTCCCATCAATGTGCCACACTGGATCATAGATCAGATCCACCTAGCCCATCAAAGGTGGAACAAGAAGCAGAAAAATGTGCTCCACGGGTGTTGTGCTCTGACCAGAATAATCTATAGATGCTTGGCTTATGACGTGCCTGTTCAGCGGGCACTCGTATGGTCCCGGGCCCAAGAATTCCAGAGAAGACTATCAGCAGCAGGTCCCCCATCAAAGAAGATGAGGGGGGGAGTCCAACTACCTTGCGCTCAACCAAGGGGAGCCACCACTACACCAGAAATTACCCCTCCCCAGACACTACGCGTTAGGCCATTCACTATCCGGCTACCAAGACCAAGTACAGAGGGACCCAATCTAGTGTTTCCACCCATTCCATCAGATTTGGAATTTCCACAGGGATTTACTCTTGAGGACCTCACGGATGAAGAAATTGCCAGGTTGATCTATGACTCTAATCTCGAAACTGAAGCAGAGCGAGCTCAGGAACAACAACCCCAAACAACAACATCGGCCCCCACCCAACCACAAGTTGCAGAAGTCGATGTAGATGAACAAGAGGCAGGAGGAGACGAAGAAGAAGCCGACGAAGAACAACATCAGGAATATGACGAACTCTCCGAGTTAGCAAGTGCCCCAGCGTATTCGGCACAAATAAAAAGACTATATCGAACCATGAAGCTAGTTCAAGAACAGCATAAAATGTCACTTGAAGCAGGCAAGAGACTCATGAACGACTTGCTAGCTGAGGAAGGTGTGGACGAGTTGTTCATTGAGTCCATAAACCTTCATGCCGACGCAGTAGGATTGGATGAGGCCATACATGAGGCAATGGCCTACATTCACAGATTTGAGAAAAGGGTTCCCGTTCGTCCCAGGAGGTCCGGGAAACAAATTCACATCAATGTATCGACACCAGGAGAGACAACGCAAGAAGAAGAACATCAAGAAGCACCACTGTCACCACCATCCCCACCTCGCACTACACAATTCACTCCACCACATGACACTAGCACTACCACGTCCACTACCACTACCATTGTCATGGGCATCCCACTCTCTCCAGGAATCCAATTCGGGGGAGTCACCATGCCCACTTTCACCACTCTGTTCACTGACGTCACATCCACTCCACCCACGATCCCCATCTACACTGTCACTCAAACAATTGACACGATGGAAACATCACCTGCCACAGCACCGCTCCCTCCCCCCATGCCACCTTCATCTCCCATACCCCCTCCACCCACATCACCGCTTGCATCCACATCATTCACATCTCCCATTCCCGCCCCCATTCCCCCTGCATCTTCACCCCTCCCAGCATTATTTAATGTAAATAGCATATTTTTAGCATTAAATCAATGTGTATACCAGCTCCAGAATGAGTACAGAGCTCTGGACGACCGGTATCAACAACTGACAACGCACCATCAGGACTTACAAAGACAATTTCACAATCTACAAACAGAAAACGCAGAACTGAATCAACGCTACACAACGCTTGAGCAGGCTCACCAAACATTATTGGAGGCACCCCAACCATCGACAGAATCAGGTGTCAAACAACTAGAAGCTTTGCTCGAAGTATACCAAACCGATAATCTCAGAGTCCGGCGTAACCTGGCACTCCTCAGAAAACACATGGCGGCCGCCCTTGAAGAGAACAAGAGACTGCAGCAGCAAAATGAAGCAAATCTAGAAGCAGCAATGGAAGGCTCTCCCCACGAAATTGATCCAGAGCAGTTTAAAGCCGTACCCTCAGAGACAATGAAGACCATCTTGGAAAGCTATGCAGATCTATTAGATGCTCATGATGACTTGGAAAGGGAACGTGATGAGCTGCGCAATCAGCTCCAAGAGCAACAGACAGCACCCAGAGTCACAGAAACGACCACGACTTCAGAGGAAGTCAAGACATTGAAAGAGCAGGTGGCCGAATTACAGGAAAGATTACTCACACATGAAAGGCAGCCCTCTCCAGTTGTCGAACCAGAACCCGAGGATTTGGTACCCATCGAGATAGATGAGACGTATGAGGAACCATACGTTCCCATGCCAATGCCAGGTGGTGAGCAAACCGCAGAAGGAATGGATACGTTAGAAATTGAAGTACCTGAGTGGCTCCAGACACTAGAGAAAACAGCATCAACTCATGAAGATCGAGTGGCAGTTCAAATCCAATCTATGGCAAAGATAGAGGACACTATTATTAAATCAGAATACTTCCGCAGCATGTCCCACCATAGATGGATCGGAACCAATGATGATCAATACGTGCCATATTGTATACTCCTGGCGGACTACAATGCAGATATCCAACAAAGATGTGGCAAACCTCCAACGTTTGCTACACAGTTCGGGCCAGATGACATCCCAGAGAGCGCTCAAAAAGGATCCATTCATCAACCCACCTGGAGGATCCGACTCCTTGAAACCTACCCGGAGATGGTTCGCACCTGGACGAATATGCCTCTTTTTATTAAATATAACCCTTGTTACGTTCCTGTCTTCCGCAGATGCACATGGCCAGAGTTTACCCTTGCAGTCAAGAATATCAAAGGCTACTCCAAATGGTTAAACTACGTCTATCTAGCACCCCCTCAAGGACCTCCAACCGTCAATTACATGATTTCCACCATACGGCACTGGAGCATCCGATTAAGGAATACCCCTGATGTGATGGCCGAGATGTGCATGAAAATTTTTGAATTAATGCTTATTACATTCAGGACATTCAAGAATATCAAGGACCCACACTTCTCAGGTGTCGGATTCCTTACAGGAAACCAGGATTTAGTTTATGACATGAGTACCACTCCTTCCATAGAGGTGGTATATGCTTGGCACGCCAAAATAAAATACCTCCCAGCCTGCTTTAAACAAACATTCGAGGAGATGTTCATAACAGGGTTCTGGGAATACCACTCAGAAATATTTGTACCCAGACCCTCACATCTCCTCCATTTATTTGCTGTGGAGCGAACCATTCACTCAGAACAATTACGGGTGCCACATCCAGATGTCCCAGGGCCAGTCAATTGGGATGCATTGCTGACAGATCTAGCAAGGGGACTCAGGTTAGAAGAACACCACCTCGCCGCCGATGTTGTCCAATATTACGTCCAAAAAGCAGCTAGACAAGGGTCTGTCAGGGGCGACAGACGCGAGAGTGGGGGGGGGTGTTGGCAGTAGTCTTGGTACACCAGGACTTACAAGACGTGAAAGTCAAAGAAGGGAGTCAGAGCGAAGGGACAGCACAAGCAAACAGGGCAGTCAAAGAAGATCTGGCAAGTAGGCCAATATTTTTTCAAGACACTAATGCAGATCAAAGAGATGGACATGCAGGGAGGAAGAGCAAGTAGGGAGCTCGAAGATATGTATGGCAGATCACTAGAAGAAACCCCTACAACAACAGTGATTGTTATCACTAACAATCATTGTAAATATCATTTCACATTTTTGTAGCTCCATTTTGTGCAAGCCAAGGGTCCTTGAGCTTGAGGAGCCTTAGAAGTAGTTGCGTACCAATTTTCGTATTTTTTAGATCTCGTTTGAGCCCCCAAATAAGCCCTGGAACCTAATTTTTAACTAGGCCGGACACTAGGTCTGCACAGGGCCAAAGCTAGTCAAAAACTATAAAAGGAGCTAGAGAGCTCATTTTTGAGGTTAGATTGTAATTGAAACAAACTTGTAAGAGCTTTTGAAAGTAATCTAAAGAACTCCATTGATTCTCTCTCTTTGTTTTGTCGTGTGTGCGCGTGTGTGTGTATGTGTGTGCATGCTTGTGTGCTTCTCACTCACGCACTTGTGCCGCCACTTGCTCGAGGTCTTCATACCATCCTCACGTCTTCCCGGATTGACATTAAAGGAGGTGCTACTCATCACTGAGCTACAGTCCTCTAGGGCCGTGTGGTCTCTGTTGTCTCAATTGGGGCCGCGGATTAGGATTTGTGTACATCACATTAGCATAGTTTGGCTCCCAACTAGGTTCCACTGGTGGACTATCGTAATGATATGTCTCCACATGTTCTGGTGACTCCGTGTAATATGCGGGTGGACTATCTACATGCGTAGAGTCAAAACTGTTTGAGTTCGGGTCACTTTCTGTGATCAAAGGTGAGGAAGGCACTAACGCCCTACTTAGGTTCTCTTCTGCAGCAGCGTATTTGATTGAGATGACATTCGCTGGTGGGGGTGGTTGCTGAGCTAAAACAGGTTGAGGTCTGTGTTGAGCCTGATAAGGGTAATTCTGAGGAGGCCTATAGTAATAAGGCTGAGCATTGTATTGGCCTTGATACCTACCTGGCTGTACGTATGCTTGCGGGTAGTTCTGTCTCACGGTCTGCTTCTTGTATGGGCAGTCCTGAGCCGTATGATTCGTGTATCTTCTCTCAATTGTACAGTATTGGCCACTAGGGTTGGCTTGTGGTTGTGGTGCATTGGGACACACATTTGCCATATGATCACCACCACAAGTGTAACAACGCTTGTTTGTTAGTACCCTAGGTTTACTAGAAACTCCTAGTTTCTGGGCCACTTTTTCTGCTAGGTCTTCTATCGAGTTAGACAATTTTGTGGATGCTAGAGATGAACAGTCTGAGTCCTTATAGACCTTTGAGAGCTCCAATTCGTCTCCTAAGTTGTCCTCAATGTCTATACAAATTCTTACACATTGCTCTAGCATTCTGGGTTCCTTTAGGTACACATAGGAGCGTAGTTTAGAGCTCAACAAGCCATCTAGAAACAATGACACTTGCTTGGCCTGTGACGGTAGCTCTTGCATTGGACACCTTTCAACATATTGTCTAAACCTACGTCCTGCCAGTCTGACTGTTTCCTGAGGGGTTTGTTTGAAACTATGAATCAGCGAAGACGTGTCATGTCTAATCCCACTTTTAGAGAATTCAGTGATGAATGACTCTAGAAAGTGATGGATGTCTCTAAATTGCCTTTGTTGCAATGGTTGGAACCAAGTTAAAGCTGTGTTCTTTAACGTTAGTCCAAATGCATTGTATTGCGTGAACATGTCTTCAACTTGTTCGGCTCTTAGTACTTGCTTGAATTCTGCGACATGGTCATAGGGATCTCCTATCCCATCAAAGTAATTTTTCATGGATTTCACTAACTGAGTGGGTCTCAATATTCTTGCATGTTCACGTGGTCTAGGTAGAGGAAAATCATCTCTACCACCTGGTATTCCATGATCTCTTTGTCTATCCGCTCTATTAGTGTCCGTGGTTGTTCTATCTCTCCCTATGGGGTGATTGAAGCTTACTTCCGGTCTTTCTTTATTTTTCTCTCTTTGATTTCCATGGTCTGAGGATGTCCCTGCCCCTTGTTGGCTTGTGTTTATGTTTGCTCGTGATGGAGGGAATACCAATTCACCTCTCCATGTCTATGTGTTTTTAGCGTGGTCAAGCACCACAAAGACTCTTTTTGAAGTCTCATCCAGGTATACAACCTTTCCAGGTGTATCCGGGTCCTTGAACTCGTATATCGTGATGATACCTACCTCACTAAGTAGTTATGTCTTGTATCTCCAAAAGGCTTCATCAATTTCTTTATTTACAAACAACTCTATACTTCTGTTATCCTTTGGGATCCATTCTGGGATTAGTACTCGTGTCAGTACAGATTTCCCTCTAGGTGTTCTAGGTTCTTCTAATGGTTCTTTTCCTTGGGATTTCGCTTCCGTTTCTAACTGAATCACGCCAAACTCGTTGGTATTGTTTGGCTGTGTACTTAAGATGTACATTGTTCCTTCCTTGTCTATGTATGCGTCTCTCTCGAATTTTACCACTGGACGTTCCAATCCAATGGGTTGATCGGGGTTGTGCATTTGCACCACTTGCCTTCGCAAACCATCCTCATAGATGCGAGCACCTAATCGATTGGTTCGGAGAAACTCTAGTTGAGTCCTATAGGGTCCTTCTGGTTTTTCTAAATAGGCTACATTCGACCCTCCTTCTGGTCTATCTGTGCTAAATGCCATTTCTGAATTGCTAGTATCTGAGCTCTCGTAGGGATAATTAGTATTCAATTGTTGAGCCCACGATCGTGTAGTAGTTCTTACACTTGCCTCTGATGATCTAAGGCTTCGTCGGTCTGACTTGCCTATATGTTTGCCCAATCTAATGTTCATTAATTTTCTTCCTTGCACACTCAGTATACGCTCAGATCGTCAATGATTCTTTGTTATTACTTTCTTGATTCTTTTTAAATTTCTTTAGATTCTTGTCTTAATGTATGCGTCAGGAATTCGACTTTCTGTGGTACTTTGAGTTCTCGTTCCATCAGACTTATGTTCTTTCCTTTAGGTTTTCATGTCACACACCTTTACTTTAGTCTTGAACTTGATAAATTTAATTCTCTTGAACTTGAGGCGTTCCTATCGTCTTTAATCCACAATGCTAACATTTATCCTAAGCTAAGAATTGACTGAGGGGGTTGAGTAATCTTCCAACCTCGAGTCAGCTTTTCTGGTTGCTCTGATGCCCAAGAAGCCGCGCTTCCCAAGCTTTATGCCCTTCACTGCCTTGCTTTGGTTGCCTTTGATTGCCCTTGCTAGACCTGGAAAAATTCAATATTAGACCAATTCACAGTTGGATGATCAAGCACTTGAGTATATACACCTTTTAAGTCCCTTCCCTTTTGCCCAACTTTTCAATGCTTGCCCCCTGGCTTTCTAGTCCCAAACTAGGTCAACCTCAAAATAGCTTTCTAATGAGCTATTAAGCTCAAAAAACGGACTTCGGATGAAAAAGTTATGACCGTTCAAGCCCTGGGGGGTAAAAACTGACAAACAGGTTTTTCTAATATGAGCTAAGGGGTCTCCTATGAGTATAATCACCCAAAAATTTCCCAAAAATAGCCCCAAAATTGGCCAAAAAATGAAACCCTAAATTTTGCGATGGGGGTGCACAATCGCGATGGTGTGAGACAATCGTGATGGTCTGGGACCGTCGCGATGGCGTGAAGGTGAACAATCGTGATGGTCTAAAGTGCACGGTCGTGATGGTCCAAATGTGAACAATCACGATGGCTCGATCAGGCGGACAATCGCGATGGCGTCAGTCAACGGTCAACGTGAACAATCGCGATGGTCCAAAGTGAATCGTCGCGATGGTCACAGATGCGATGGCGTGAGCCAATCGCGATGGTCTGGGCGCGATGGCGTGAGCCAATCGCGATGGTCTGGGCGTGATGGCGTGAGCCAATCGTGATGGTCCAAAATTCGAGGTGTCGCGATGGTGTAAGGGTGTCGTCGCGATGGCGTGAGGTGCGAACCGTCGCGATGGTCTAGCTTGCCACGTGGCAACGTCGGCGCGATGGCGTGAGCCAATCGCGATGGTGTGGGGTCAACCGAACAGTCACGATGGTCCGCGAACAATCGCGATGGTCCAAATGAACCGTCGCGATGGCGTGAGACCGTCGCGATGGTCCGGCCGAGCCGTCGCGATGGCGTGAGCCAATCGCGATGGTGTGACACAATCGCGATGGTCTGAGCCAATCGCGATGGTCCACCAAAATGTGATTTTTGCAGATGCGTCTGTGGAATCGTGTGTGCGCTTGTGTCGCCTATCCCGTGGTGTGGTCGCTTACCAAAAATTCCGCACTTGGCAGACCATCGCGATGGTCTGACACAGACGGAAATCTCTGATAGAAAGTGAAGTTTTTACCTTTTTCAAGCTTTCCTGATGCACTGGAGCACTGTACCTGCAAGAAAACTCAAGAAAACAAAAGTACATGCAAGCACAAAAGCTCTCTCTCACTCTCTCGCATGCACAAATGAGGGGAAATGAGGAGAATGGGTGGATATGGTGAATTTTCTGATTTTTTTGGAGATGAAGATGATGATGCGGTGATGAAGATGGATTGTGGGGGAGGTGAAAAACACTAAAAACTAAGTGAAAACAACAACAAAAACTGAAATTTTTACCTTCCAACGCTACTTCTTGCTATACTCTTACCATCACACATTCGTCCTAGACTCGATCCCCGGCAACGGCGCCAAATTTGGTGTTGCTCTAGCACAATGGTGAGAACCACGTTAAGAAGCTCCACCTCCTTAATGTCAATCCGCGGAAGAGATAGGAGTGATATGAAGATCGTGAACGTGAGATGAAGTGAGAGTGAAGGTGAGAAGCATAGAAATGCACACACACATACACACACACTACGAAGAGACAAGCAAGACACAATGGAAGGTGAGAGATCAACTCTATTACTCAAGAACACTCTTACAAGCTCAAAATAGCTCTAAGCTCTTCTCTACTCAAACAACCTAACCTCAAAAATGAGCTCTCTAGCTCTTTTTATAGTTTCTAGACTAGTTTTGACCCGTTTCACATCTAGTGACCGGCATAGTTAAAAATTAGGTCCTATATGCTATTTGGAAGGGTAAACGGTGTCTAAAAATAACGAAAATTGATACGCTTGTTCTACCTAAGCTCCTCAAGCTCGAGGACTCCTCGACTTGCACAAAATGGAGCTATGGATTACAAAATGGGGTTTTCTAGGTTACATATGTTACAATAGTGATAAAAATCACTGTTGGAGGTTTTTGGAAAGTATTTGAAAACATAATTCTTTGAGAAAAGATCCGACTGGCTCCTTGCTCCGTCGTTACATGCTTCCGCGTCTTCTATGCCTCTGGCTGCTTCCAACACCTTCTTGCAACCTCATCGAGCATACTGTCCAAAAACGGTAAGGGAAAAGGATCTGGTATAGTGATCACATTGAGTTTCCTGTAGTCAACATAGATCCATAACTGTTTATTTTTCTTCGAAACAATCACTATGGGGGAAACCCATTCCGAATTTTCAATCGGCACAATGTAGCCGACTTTTATCAATCTGTCCAGCTCATGCTTGACCTGTTCAGCCAAATTAGGATTCATTCTATACCACTGCTACATCACTAGAGTAGCATCCAGTTTAAGCAAAATCCAATGATGATAAAGCTTCAGATCCAGACCTTTCATGTCAAAATAGGTCCATGCAAAAACATCCCTATATTGTTGCAACAAGGCAATCAAGGCCATCCGAAATTCTGGAGCAAGCTCTGAACAGATTCAGACTGGCTTAGGTTCTTCCATAGTCCCCACATTAACCACTGTAAGGAATCTTCTTCCATGTGTATTCAGCCATTCTCCATAGGATATTTTCCTCGTCCTGCGATTTCCGGAGATTCCATACACACCACGGCTGCCATACTGTCCCATTCCAAACTAATTACTAAATTCACATCAACGACCCCGAACGAGAGTAAATCCCTATTTGCTTCCATAAACTATTATTCCTCATCTTGGTCGAGTCCATCCAGCATATGCGGAGGCTCTGCTAACATTGGTTTATGCTCCAGAAGGCAATGGTGCTCTTTATCTAAAGGAACAAAAAATTTTGAATGCCCTCTTCGGAAAGGAATTGTCTTTTCATCCCAATTATAGCAAACTTTAGCATTGTGCAACCATGGCCAGCCCAAGAATAAGTTATAATCTAAATTTTATCCCTTCAGTTCCAATACAACAAAGGTAATATTAAAAAGAACCTATGCAATCCGAATAGGGATATCTTTGACCTCTATGCATCCACAAGTGTAGATGATTCTGAAAAGTTGTTTATGGTTCAACATCACATGATGAATACGATGTCTGTTGGTGTTTCAAAATCGAATGATAATGTTTGGTATGTTGATTCAGGTGCTTCAATTCATATGACCAGTCATGCAGAATGGTTTAGTAGTCTACAGAAAATGCCAGTTCTTGGATATGTTGAAACAGGTGATGATACATTGCATCCTATTGAACATACAGGAAACATAGCATTGTCTATGGAGGACGGGAAGGTAAAACATCTTGCTGATGTGTTACATGTTCCAAATATAACAAAGAATCTAGTTTCTGTTGGACAAATGGTTGACAGGGATTACAAGTCAGCTTCAATGCAGATGGATTATATGTAGAAGAGTACAAGCAAGATGGACGATTGGTTGCCAAAGGAAACAAAGTGGGTAGGATGTTCACCTCAAATATGAAGATTCCTTAAATGAATGCAGCCATGTTTGCAAAAGGTGCAGGAGTTATTGCAGATATAGAGATATGGCACAAACGGATTGGACATGCAAACTTGCAAAGGCTGAAACTGATGCAGTCAAAGGAGATTGTCCATGGAATACCAAATTTCAAAGTTGCATAAATGCAAAAGGTATGTGCAGCATGTCAATTTGGTAAACAGTCAAGAGCATCATTTCCACATGACAAGCATGTTAGTGAGAATGTACTAGAAGTAGTATATACAGATGTTTGGGGTCCAGCAAAGACCACATCTATGGGTGGTTGCAGGTTTTATGTTACTTTCATTGATGACCATACACGCAAAGTATGGGTATATTTCATGAAAGAGAAGAGCGAGGTGTTCACTAACTTCCAAAATTTTAAAGTTATGGTGGAAAAGCAGATAGGGAAGTACATTCAGACATTAAGATTTGATGGAGGAGGTGAATACATGTCAAATGAGTTCAGCAGTTTTCTAAAAAATCATGGAATTCGGCATCAGTTTTCATGCAGGTACACACCACAATAGAATGGCATTGTTGAATGCAAAAATAGACATATTGTTGAAATAGCAAGAGCCTTAATGGCTGAGAAGAATATGCCTCATTGTTATTGGGCAGAAGCTGTGCATATTGTTGTATACATCAAGAAAAGAACTCTGACTACTGTTGTACATCAAGTTACACCTGAAGAGAAGTTTACAGGTAAAAAGCCAAACTTATCACATCTGAAAGTTTTTGGTTGTATTGCATATGTACATGTCCCAAATGAATTGAGGATGAAGCTTGATCCAAAAGCAGAAAAGTGTGTCTTCATTGGATACTCCCTTGAGAAAAAGGGATATAAATGTTATAACCCACTCACACGATAGGTAAAGGTGAGCAGAGATGTGGTATTTGATGAAATGTCAAGCTTCTATGCAGATGCCAAAGAAGGACTGAGTCTTGAACCAAATGACAAAGAAAATGTTGAAAAATCAAGTGCAGAATCTCAGGTTTTGAGTGGACCGGATGCATCACCAAGCAATAGTTCCAACTCAAATCCATGGAGTGGAAGATTATGTGGAAATTTCAGTCTAGCAAATTCAGCAAATACATCCAAGAAAGGTAAAGAAAAGCTTTCTGCTGGTCATAAAACATGTGCAGGTTTTGAAGACGATGGAGATTCAAGCAGTTCAGAAAAGAGTCTTGATGAGGAACTTGGATTGCCCTCTGTGAAGACTCCAGGAGTAAGAAGGGCACATGCAGATGATACAAGGAGAAGTGACCCAGGACCAAGAAGATCTGGGAGGATGAGGAATTCAGAACGATTGACATATGATAGTTACATGGCTCGTCATTATGCCTACATGACAAAGGTAATACAAGATGTTGAACCTTCTTGCGTTGAAGATGCAATTGGAATTGCAAATTGGGAAAGAGCTATGGATGAGGAGATGGCTGCACTTTATGGAAATGATACATGGAAGTTGGTTCCATTGCCGCAAGGAAAGAAACCCATAGGCTGTAAATGGGTTTACAAGGTAAAGCATAATGCTGATGGTAGCATAAGAAGGTATAAAGCACGATTGGTAGCTAAAGGATATGCAGAGACATATGAAATTGATTATGAGGAAACATTCATCCCTATAGCTAAAATTTCTACTGTTAGGACACTTGTTGCATTAGCTACAGCAAAAGGATGGACTTTGCATCAGATAGATGTGAAGAATGCTTTCCTACATGGTGATTCACAGGAAGAAGTATATATGGACCAACCACAAGGATATGAAGATTCAAAGCATCCAGAATATGTTTGCAGGTTGCAAAAGGCTTTGTACGGGCTGAAGCAGGCTCCGCGTGCATGGCATGCAAGGATTGTTGATTACTTAACCAACATTGGGTTTTCTATGTGTGATGCAGATCATTCACTATATGCAAGGAAGGTTGATGATGGCATCACAATTGTGGCCATTTATGTTGATGAATTGATTGTAGGTGGCGATAATGAAGAAAGCATCAAAGAGGTAAAGCAACTTCTTATGCAGGAATTTGACATGAAAGATCTTGGTGTGATGCGCTATTTCTTGGGCATTGAGTTTATACATACAGAAACAGGAATATGGATGTCGCAAAGGCAATATGCCTTGAATATGCTGCAAAAGTATGGTATGGCTGGTTGTAAGCCAATTTCTATGCCATTAGATCAGAATTTGAAGTTGGATACTACATGAGGTGAAGCATTGGAAAATGCTACTATGTACAGGAAAATTGTGGGAAGTCTTATATATCTTACAATTACAAGGCCTGATTTAAGCTATACTGTTGGACTTGAAAGTCAGTTTATGCAGGTCCCGAGGAAGCCACATTTGGATGCTCTGAGGCGCACTCTACGTTATGTGAGTGCTACTTTGGATTATGCATTGTTTTATGAAGCTGGTGTAGATTTGCAGGTTCATGGATACACCAATGCAGGTTGGGTTGGTAGTACTTCAGATAGAAGATCTACTAGTGGCTTTCTTTTCTCACTTGGAGGTGTAGCTATTACATGGAGCAATAAGAAGCAACCCACTGTTGCTTTGTCAAGTATAGAGGCTTAGTATAGAGGTGCTGCAATGGCAGCATGTGAGGCATCATGGCTGGAGATGTTACTTGCAGATTTAGGTGTGGAAGTGCAAAAGCCTATCACTATCTATTGTGATAATCTTAGCAGCATACAGTTAGCACGGAACCCTGTTTTCCATGCTAGAACAAAGCATATCGAGGTACATTATTACTTCATCAGAGAGAAGGTATTAGCAAGTGATATTTGTTAAACGCTTGTTCTAACTGTCAGAAGCGCGTTTAAATGAGTATTGGGTTCTTGGGAGTGGAAGGGGTCTGTAAAGACAGAGGCCTTGTGCTTGTTTCCCAAAATTACTTCACAACACAATATACCAACATTCAAGATTTTATCAAGAATTGGTATCTCATTCTTGATCTTTACGGTTCATCATTTTAACTCTATTAGAGTCTACCGAACACACTATACCAGACTATCAGTATCGTAATACCGAATTACCTCATAACCCTTTTTCCGAATACACACTACTGTAACATTTAACAGTAGTTCAACCTTCACCGAATAGCGCTCACAATCCTACAAACCGAAAACACAGAAGGACTCAACATATTGATCTTGTTTATGTGAGAACAGATGAGCAAATTGCTGATATTTTCACCAAAGCACTTGGAGCTCAGAAGTTGAAGAAGTTTCGGGAGATGCTTGGATTACAGGAGATGGCATTGAGCTTGAGGGGGAGTGTTGAGATATCAAGCTCAACATGTGATGATCCAGGATGACACGTACCAGTTTTTCGTTTCTCTAACATGTATAGTGGTCACGCCGGTATATGTCAGGGATACTTCATTGAGCTTTATTAGATTTTTCTACCGAGAGTGATGGCACATTTGTTTCTTGCCAGCTCACTCATTCGCGGTCATTAGGTTTTTCCTTATGTACTGGTCTTTATATATTACACTTGTTGTATTCTTGTTTTTTAGGTCATTCTTGTAAATTCCTTTTGTGTAATAGAAGAAGAAGAAGAAGATCATTCTTCCTAGCCTCAATCTATGTGTGTGCTTCTTCTTGAGAGTGAGAGTGCGTGTGTGAGCTCTCTTTCTTATCTCCTTCCTCGTGACACACTTCACACTCACAATCACTCACGCACTAACTAACCCGCTAACCACATCACAGTTCATCATGTTAATGTTGTAAAGAGGTGGAGGGATACTTTGTGTCCATTGCAATGTTAACACTCATATATATGTTCGCACAGAACTAGTGTCCGATTCCCTCAACATGGCAGACATTGTAGAAACGAGCTCCCAGGCAGGCACTAGTTCGCAAGTTGATTGGGAGACCATGTCCATGGAGGCCCCACTGACAGCTAGCCCTGAAGAGTATCTAAATGTGAGACAAATTCCCATCTTGGATCCACCGAATGGCTTAGCAGAAAGAGTAAAAGGACACTCTCATTGGTTCAATGAGATGCAAAGAGCATTGGGTGATGCAGATCATATTTGGGAGTCTAAGTTGGAATCTGGGGTAGTTTGGTGGACATTCCAGTTATTCTCCAGAGAATTTGAATCACTACAAAACACAGTGTGTCTTCAAGATATTTGGTAGAAATCAGGTTTGAAAGACTACTTTAGTGCACCCCTGCCCAAGCCAGATTTCATTAGATGTTACTATTTGATTGCAATTCTCAAAGCTACAGGAGATCGTGCTCAGTCAGGCACATTCGTGGTGCCATCTCTATCGAACTGCGAAGAAATGAAAAAGTTCGAGTTGAATGTAACTCTAATTAAGGAGACCCTCCGAATGTATGGCTACCATGTGCCCTTTGATCGAGACTCTCTGATACCGGAATCTATGAAGAACATTGAGTTAAAGAAGTTGAAATACATGTGTGCCCTCACACCAAACATTGCCATTCCATTGCGCATGTGCCTTCAGCACTTTGCATTCCCTGCTCAAGATCGATTCACGCAACCTCACAAGAAGATTTGGTTCAGTCTATACCTAGCGGAGACAGGGATTCTACCCATCAAAATGCCAGTATGGATTCTCGATCAATTGTATGAAGTAGGCAAACGAGGGGCAAGGAAGCCTTCTTTGAATGGCTGCAGTGCCATTACCAGAATCATATACATATGTCTAGCATATGATGTGCCGATTGCACGGACACTTACATACTCACAGCTTCAATTATTCCAAGGACAAAAACCCAGGGTTCAACAAGCTAAGCGCATGCGCGGATCACTTATCCTATGTCCCAATTCCTCATGAATCCACCACGAAAGCCTCCCTTAGAGAAGAAGGACAGTTGGCCCCATTCACTATCTGCCTCCAACGATCACATTCAGAGGGCATTACACAATCCACTCCTTCAACCCCTCCATTACCCACGGATTTTGAGTTTGCCTCCATAAGTGAATTAGCGGGAGCTCCCTGCTTTGATTTTGAGACCTTCTTGCAAACAACGCAACTATCTGATGTGGAGGTCTTTTCAGACACTGAAGGTCCCGGATCATCATCCCATAGAGGACGTCCACATCGAGAAGAACGATGAGTACATTGGGAGGATGAAGCACAACGAATGCAAGTTGAAAACACACATGAACAAGAGGAGGCACAGGAGCACGTATCAAAGGATAGTGAGGAGGAAACCCTTGCATACACTACACAAATCAAACGGTTATACGAGACGATCAAACAAGTACAAAAAGGGCATAAGTTGTCAGAAGAGGCAAACAGAGCAATGGTGAACGACATGCTACAAGCAGAGGATGTGGACCCTCACTTTATCGAATCTTTGAATCTTCCGGTAGACACTTCTGGAATTGTAAAAGCAATGCGGACTATGATACATTGTCCTCCCACTCAATACGACCAATGGAGATTAGACATGCGACTGCGAAAGGGTAAGATGATTCACACTGAAGTTTCCTCCCCACTCCCTACCAAAGCTCATAAAGAAGTTCAAATGACCAGCCCCATTGACGTTGGTGCTCCCGACGAAAGCACACAGATACTATCTCCGCTATCACCACCCATCCATCCCACCAAAACCCTCACCACTAGCATTCCTGAACAACAAACATTCACCTTTCGTGAACCTATATCACACACCATCCTTTTCCCATCCTTACCTTTTCCTACCTCCACCATTTCTAGCCAATTTGCCGAACCTCAGATAGGTCATCCTACCACTCATCAAACCATAATAGGCCGCCCTTCTTATCTACCAATTGTGGGACATCCACTTGCCTCTACCCAATCATTGACACCATCATTTCCCCTCACTACAACATTCAATCTTTCCCAACCACGGCCCACAATGCCCCCCTCAACCTCCTCAGAACTGATACAAACCACCCCTCCCCAATTTTGGGCAAACTTTGTAAATGTTATGCAACAACTTGGTGCTTATAGAAAAAATCCCCTTTCCCATCCCACCTCACTCACATTCATGCCCACCACGGACACACCACCAACTAGTATTCATGATTCACACTTCACAAACAACCATGTCCGACCCCATGGACATTTCACCCTCCAGAGAACCACCCACCACCACTATCGTTTCAACATCACCACCTTTCACTTCACTCACATCACCACTTACATCCACTGTCAGCACAACATCCACCGTCCCCTTCCCCATTTCCCAAACCCTTGCATTTTCCACCACTAACTCTACACCCACTTCATTTAGTCATGCACTAGATACCATGTTCGAATGTGCAACACAGCTTAAACATGAATATCCATTATTAGAAGAGGGTAATAAAGAGCTACGGGATCTGTTCGCCCACCTTCAAGCATGTGTCGATGCTTTGGAGTTGAGTAACACTGAATTGCAACAAGCATGCACATCACTCAAGCAATCTTATGCTGAGATGGAGGCCAAATATACCGAAACAGGTAAGGCGGCCAAAGAACAACTCAGATATCAACTAGTCCGCAATGCACGACTATAGAGAAACATGGCATTACTTTGACGACACCTAGCAGCTATCCAAAAAGAGAACAGAAGATTACAACAGCAAAATCAAGAAAATCTCGAAGCAGCCATCGAAAACACTCCAAGGGCACCCATAGATCCTGCTAAATTCAAAGCTATTCCCTTAGAAAATATCCAGCAAGTATTGGAAAATTATGTGAACCTCTTGGAAGCGCATGACCGACTTACAGACCAAGTGAAGGAACTTCAAAGACAAGTAGTGCCTACACCCCAAACGTCAGAGCCTAGAGATACGATGAGTGTGGCTACTTCAACACAGCCAGAATCATCAACTGACAGTGAGCTACTCGATCTAAGGCAACAGATCATTGAGTTAAAGATGAAATTATTACAATATGAACGACTACCATCTCCACTCGATCAACCTGCAAAAGAAGAGGCAGTTATCATTCCAGTTGAAGAGACCTTCCAAGACACTTATGAACCTCAACCTCTCCCAAGAGATAGAGTCACAGATGAAGGACGAGACACATATGAGGAACCCCCTCCTAAATGGATGAAACAAGCAGAAGAGATGGGCCGAACTCATGACAACCACATAGCCACTCAGATGCTTGCCATGAAAGCTATTGAGGAAATAATCCTTCAATCAGAATATTTCAAGCACTTGGCTCCTAGGCGATTAATAACCAGTTTGGAGTTATAGTATAAGCTTTACTTTGTGCTATTGGCAGACTACAACGCTGAGATCCTTCATTTGCAACACAATTCCAACCGAAAGACATCCTTGAGCCCGAAAAGGTGCCATCTTCCAACCCACCTAGCGACAAAAGCTATTGGAGACTTATCCAGAGATGCTCCGGACATGGGACCATGCCCCCATGCACTTAAAGTATAACCCATGCTTTGGGCCAGTGCAACGAAGGAGATCATGGAAAGTCTTTGCCATCAAAGTTCAGAATAATGTTAATTGCAAAGAATGGCTCAACTACCCATCCATTGCTCCACCAACAGGCACACCAATTGTTGCCTACATGATGGCTACCATTAGACACTCGCTCCCATGACTACAGCCCATGCTCGACGTCGATGCTCAGATGATGCTGAAGATCCTAGACATGATGCAAATAGTACTCAAGACTTTCCAAAATGTGTGTGACAACCAAGCTCCTATCCCGGGATTTACAAATGCTAACTATGATTTACTCTATGACATGAGCACCACTCCTAACATTCGGGTTGCTTATGCCTAGCATGCGAGGATCCGATATCTCCCAGCTTGTTATAAACAAACATTTGATGATATGTTTACCACTGGTTTTTGGGAATATCACTCTGAAGTGTTCGCGCCACGACCAACCCATCTTCTACAACTCTTTGCATGTGATCAGACTATGTATTCAGAGCATTATACAACCCCACACTCTGACTTTCTAGGTGCGATTAATTGGGATGCTCTTCAAAGAGATCTAGTCAGGGGACTAAGGATCAAAGAACATGAGCTAGCAACTGACATAGTCCAGTACTACATTGATCACCCCGTGGAGCAAAGGTCTATCAGAGGCGATAGACGCTAGGGGGGGAAGAGTGTTGGCATCTTGGAAGAAGAAAGTACGGGCATATACGCAGATCTAGCACTGAGGCAACCAATCAAATTTTTTCAATCCTCAAATTATTTTAAAAGTGATTCTCATCACTGAAAACCATTGTAAATACCATTTCACCTTTTTGTTGCTCCATTTTATGCAAGTCAAGGAGTCCTTGAGCTTGAGAAGCTTTAGAAGTATTTGCCTACCAAGTTTCATGATTTTCAGAGCTCGTTTGAGCCTCCAAAATAGCTTAGGAGCCTAATTTTTAACTAAGCCGGACATTAGGTCTGGATATGACCAAAGCTAGTCAAAAACTATAAATAGAGCTAGAGAGCTCATTTTTGGGGGAGAGCTTGTTGTAAACTTGAACTTGGTAAGAGAACTCTTTGGTAATCAAAGCTTCCATTATTCCTCTCTTTGTTCTTGTTGTGTGTGCACATGTGTGTGTGTGCATGCTTGCGTGTGCTTCTCCATCGCCACTTGTGCACATCACTTGCTCGAGGTCTTCATACCATCCTCATGTCTTCCCAGATTGACATTAAAGGAGGTGTTACTCACCATTGAGCTACAACCATCCTTCCACTGAAAGACTAACTCCTTCAAAAGCTTGGGGGATAAAACTCCGGTTTCCATCCAAAACTGTACTTCCTCTATAATAATAATTGCATCCTCAAGAGGAAAGTCTTCAAGCTTCAATGTTGCAAGTGTCTGCTGCACGACTTTGTCTAGATAATTGGGATGATGAGGCTTTTGTAAGTACTCCTTGCCACTTCGTACCAGCATCAATCCACTTTGTGTTGTGCTCTGTTACCCCATCCCATCGTGGTCGCCATATGTTTAGCGTACTGATCGCCTACAAACTAATAGTACCCTAATATACAGGTTCGAGAATGGGGATTTACAAATACAAGTACTCGTAAACATGTGTTTCTGTTCCTTTACTTACTATAGCATTGCTTGCATAGAGAGACAATCCATCATACACATGGTGTACAGAATCATAGCTTCACAATAATATTGAATCTTGATTTCAGTATATGAAAGCGATTACATTACAGGATCATCTTTACCATCTGGCTTCAAGATACAGACTTCACTCTTCATCATTCTACATATCAGCTTGTTCCGTAATTGTCACTTTTGGAATCCCGTCCGTAAGGCTCAACACCGTACTTCATAAGAAAAGGGTAAGCTTCACACCGTTCCGAATTTCCAAAATATGGAATAAGGAAATTACGATTTCCGAAAAGTCATGATATCTCCATAAACCTCCATTCTATTACATTGAAAATAACAATTGTAATTACAAAAGTAGTTCGTCCACACTGGTTGCTAACACTCGCATGCATGGTGGATCCGAACCCACTAATTACAAAATATATAAGTCTACAGATCATCATCTTGATTCTACATTTTTGAAAACATAATTCTTTCTACATCATATCGCAACTCATTGAACATTTCTCTAATATTTTCCTCAGCTAATAATATCTCTGCTTCAAAAACTCCTTAGAATCTAATAGCTGCTAATTAGCACTTCTATAGCTAATTACAGAAGATTCTAATTCGGGAATCCGCTGCTACAATTACATCTGATAATTTACTTATATTTTCCATAGTAGTCTTTGTCATCTCTTCTAACTTAGTTTTACAAGTGATTTCCAAAATTGAAGCATCTTTTCGAAGCTTCTCCACTTCCGCTTCCTTATTTGCCAACATTATGTTTGCATCTGGACAATGCTATTTCCATTGATCTACTTGTTTCTCCAGTTCAAGGATTTCTGCAACTTGTGTCGGCACTGTGTGGAGAGTCTCCTACACAGTCTGGAACTTTTCTTCTTAGGCATGGAATTCCGAATTCAAAACTGTCAATCTTTCTTCCACTTCTGCAGTCGATATACTTTGTCTTTTCATTTCCCCGCTTTGTTCTTTAACCTTCGCCTTTAGGTTTCGCACCTCCTATTTGGCCTTCTGCAACTTCGCAGCTAACTCCTTATTATTTTTCTTCAATTTCTGATTCGACATTTGCGTTTGTCCGACCTCTGCTTGCAATCGAGCTATGATTTTAGACTTCTCTTCCATAGTGACTTTTAAAGTGTTATTTTTTGTCAGTGCCTCATTCAGTTCATCCACTAACTCTTCATTAACCATACTATCTCTAGCAGTACTCTCAGCTCTGACAACTTCTACCTCAGATTGGAGTTGGTTAATATCAGCCTCCATCTACTCCCGCTCTGCAAAACATTTATCTATTTCCAAAATCATAGAATTATATTTATTTTGAAATTCTTCGAGTTTTACTGAACTCCAGGCCAGTCTGCAGGCTAAGTCTCCAAGTATCTCCGGTCGAACAGTTTCATTATTATACATCCACGGATATATAACATCTGTGGACCAGAGTGGGGGTAACTTCACCCTGCCTTCCTTAGTTCTCCATTTATCCACTAGTCCACACCCTCCAAAAGTATGTAACACCAGTATTTTTGCTGGAAGATCCTCCGAAACGGTCACCTTTTTCTTGTTGCTACTTTCATCTTCTCTCCTCCTCGACAGCCCTTTTTTCTCTTTCTTCCCCTTCTCTCCTCCGAGATTTCTTCTCCTCGAGATGTTTTTTTCTCTCTTCTTCTTCCTATTTTCGTGCTACATCTTCCTCTCTTGTCTTCCTCTTGGCTTCTTCCCTGGCCTTCCTCTCTGCTTCTTCCTTGGCCTTCCTTCTTCCTTTGCCTTCCTCTTAGCTTCTCGTCGTTGATTTTCCTCCAACTGTTGCCTTCTAGACTCCTTCTCTTCATCAACCTCGGTCTCCACCTGCTCCTCAAAAGTGTTACCTCCGGATTTTTGCTAAGCTGTAAAAATACCTTACCTGAGCATATTGTGTATTCTCGAGGTAAGTACACCAGAGTCATAAAAAGCAAGGAAAAAAGTACTCCCACCTTGGAGTCAAGCACTGCATTCACAGCTCGTCCAGTACGTCGAAACAATCTCCAGACGTCCTTCTTCAACTTTCAAAAAATAATTTATGCCCAATTTACCTGCATCTTCGTCGATTCTTTCACTAGGTCGTAAGGCTACTGGGACACTCCGTAATGCTTAGCTTGCAGGTTCATAATCATTGTCGTTAACAGCATTCCACACTTCAAAGGGTTGTCGTCAAGCAATCGTGCAAACCTATATTCACCCGAACATGGTTTGTCGAGCAATGCACAGATTTTTGCAGCATCGACAGACTCCATGCTCGTCGTGATGCCCTCAACCACGTGGAATTTCTCAGCAATTAACTCCACCGACAACTAGAACATTTCTTGACCAAGGCGAATGCTAATATCCTGCGAGTTAATGTCATTGTCCTCTGTTTGCCTGGCTATCTCCATGGCAATATCCTTTGCTTGCGAGTGAGACCTAATGTTGCGCCAATCTAGCATTGTGCATTGCAGAAGTCCTCTGCACGTGAACCATTCCTTCTCCTATGATAACTTCTTTGGAATGTAGAGAAGGTGACAGTCAGAGAAAGAGACCGCCATCGCTATGCTTCTATTCGTCTGCTTTGCTGTTCGAATGCACAAGAGCTCTGTTCGCTGTAGTCACCATGTATGCAAACTCACCAAATAAGCCAAATTCGGCAAAGTGCGCAAGCTTTTATGCCTGACCTACCTGTGTAGAGAGTTGGGAGTCTACGCCATGATGAGTGATCAAGGGATTGTAACTCACAAACCTGCACTGATTATTGGCTCTCAAAATAAGAAACAATCATCAGATTTGAAACGTTGTGGCCACCATCATTCGTTGATTGCCTGTACGATTGCATGTTAAGTAGTTAAACTCCGCATCATGCCTGAGATCCCACGATCCGATGCATTCAATGATAATATTTTATCTTTTTTTTTAGTGCTGGCAGTTTAACGAGAACACTGATAGGGCCTTATCTTAGACCTATTAATGACAGTCAGAAGAACTTCTCCGGTTAACGTAGCCAATCGAAATGAACTAGATTCGCACATCTCATGAATCCGGAACAGACCTATCCACCGTAATTTCAGTTTACCTATTTTTCTCTTCATGTTAGAGTGAAAATACAGAACTAGATCCCCCAGTTGAAAAATCTTAAGTCGGAGATTGTGATCATGCCACAGCTTCTGACGATTCTAAACTTCCTAGAGCAGTAAAAAGCTATGATAACGCTACTCATGTAGTCACCGCAACTGATCCATTCGATACACAAAAGACTCCTCTAGAACCAACCGTTTCAGCACCGCAATCGAAAGACTGAGTATCGCGAATTCAATGGGTAGTATGGCCTCTTGTCTATAGAGCAACTTGAAAGGTGTTCTATCGATCGAAACTTTATAAGAAGTTTTGTAAGCCCAAAGGACTGTGGGAAGCATCATTTCCCACTGATCCGTTGAATCGAGCAATAGTTTTTGCAGCATATGCAATAACACCTTGTTAGTACTCTCTACCAATCCATTCGCCCGAGGATAGTAAGAGGAACTAAATTTATGCTTAATTTGATAATCTGCATTGAGTTCAGCAATCAACTGATTCAAAAAATGAGTTCCTCAATCGAAAACTAATCCCAATGGTAAACCATAATGCAGAAAGATATCATTCTACAATTTTCGAGCTATAGTATGTGCAGTAGCTTGCTTAGTTGCCCATGCTTCGTCCCAACATGTACAATAATCTGTACAAGTTAAAATGTATAGGGTTTCGGTGTGCACAGCAGGGGGTTTGATCAAACCAATGAAATCCAATCCCCATGTCTGAAAAGGTTCCAGGGGCAAAATAAGCTGCAATGGAAAGTGCTGGATAGCACGAGGTTCCCCAGTGCGTTGGCAGGGATCACAATTCCGTACCGCTTGTTGCACATCGGAGTACATAGTTGGCCACCTTAAGCTAGACTATTGAATTTTCCGCACCATAATCAAATGACTGAAGTGTCCGCTAGCTTTGCTAGCATGAGCCTCGAAAATGACGTTTTGCACCTCGTGTGGAGGAATGCATTGCATCCAAATGTCGGTTGGGTCTTTATGATACAGTTGGCCCATAATGATAGTAAAGTGACGACTGCAAACACCAAGTTTTTTTCGTGCTGCAAAACTTAAGTAGGATGGAGCAACGTCATTCTCCACAAAACTGAGCATTTCTTCATACCATGTGGGGTAGGTGAGAGGTGCGGTCTTCACTTCAACTACCAAAAAAACTTTTGCATTTGACAGAGAGTCATCAACTCCGTCAAGAGGTACCTCATGATCGATGCGTGAGAGAAAGTTTGCAATAGCATGACTAGCACATGGGTGGTGGACGATGATAATTTTGAATTCTTGTAAAAGCTAGACCCACCGAGCAAGGCAGTCGACCAAATTTTGTTGTTTAACCAAACAGAACAATGCACTCTGATCGACATGAAAAGTGAATGTGCAACCCAACAAGTAATGTCAGAACTTCTTCATTGAATAGATTAGGCCTAAGCATTCATGTTCCATCATCGAATAATTTTGTTCAGTAGTTTTGAGTCACCAACTAGCATAATACACAGGGCAGAACCAACTTCTATCCTCCTTTTGCATCAAAACACTTCCAATAGCACGATCCGAAGCGTCCACAAATACATGAAATGACTGCATCCAATCTGGAGCTTTTAGTATTGGTGCAATGGCTAGCATTTTTTGTAAGCACTCAAATGTTGTTTGTGCTTTAGATGTCCAGACAAAATCGATCGATTTCACATGTGCCAACTTGTTTAATGGGATGGATATATGAGTTAGACCCTGTAAATGCCTACCATGCCATCGCACCTGACCAAGAAAACATAATACTTCCTTTGGATTGTGGGGTGTGGGAGTATCCGAGAATGACTTTGACCTTGTCTGGATCCACTACAATTCATTTTTCCGAAATGACATGGCCCAATAGTTTGTTGCATTTAACTGCAAAAGTTGATTTATTCGGGTTCAGATAGAGGTGAACTTGCCGACATGAATCAAAACAAGCTCGCAAATGTAGCAAATGAGCTACCATGGTGCCCAAAACAATGAAATCATCCAGAAAAATGCGCATAAATGAAGTAAGATATGGGGCAAAGATTTGTTGCATGCAGCGCTAGAAAGTACTCTACGCATTCCGTAATCCGAACCACATAACGGTACATGCAAAGCCTCTCCAATTCGTAATGAAGGCAGTTTTTGGGATGTTTGCGTCCACGATCTTGACTTGATTTAGCTGCTAAATCCATCGAGGAATGAATACATTTACCTTCCTGCAACCTCATCGAGCATATTGTCCAAAAATGGTAATGGAAAAGGATCTGGTATAGTGGCCGCATTGAGTTTCCTGTAGTCCACACAGATCTATAACTGTTTATTTTTCTTCGGAACAATCACTATGGGGGAACCCATTCCAGATTTTCAATTGCCACAATGTAGCCGACTTTTATCAATCTATCCAGCTCATGCTTGACCTATTCTACAAAATTAGGATTCATTCTGTACCGTTGTTGCATCATTGGAGTAGCATCTGATTTAAGCAAAATCTGATGATGATAAAGCTTCGGATCTAGGCCTTTCATGTCGAAATAGATCCATGCAAAAACATCTCTATACTATTGCAACAAGGCAATCAAGGCCATCCGAAATTTTGGAGCAAGCTCCTAACAGATTCGAACTGGCTTAGGCTTTTCCATAGTCCCCAAATCGACCACCTCTAAGGAATCTTCTTCCATGCATATTCGACCACTCTCCATAGGATCTTTGATCACTCGTTCAATGCTATCCTCGTCTTGAGATTCCAGAGATTTCATACACACCACGGCTGTCGTACTGTCCCATTTGGAACTAATGACTGAAATCACATCAACGACCCCGAATGAGAGTAATCCCTATTTTCTTCCAAGAACTGCTATTCCTCAGCTTCATCAAGCCCATCCAGCATATGTCAAGGCTCTGCTATCACTCGTTTATGCTCCAAAAGGCAATGGTGCTCTTCATCTAAAGGAACGAAAAATTTGGAATTCCCTCTTCGGAAAGTAATTGTCTTCTCATCCCAATTCTGGTGAACTTTAGCATTGTGCAATCATGGCCGGCCCAATAATAAGTTACAATTTAAATTTTTTCCCTTCAATTCCAATACAACAAAGGTAATATTAAAAAGTTCATCTGCAATCCGAATAGGGATGTCTTTGATCAGCCCTACTGGTTGTACCCTTGATTGGTCTACCATCCGAACAAAGAAGGGAGCTGGATCAATGTTGTTCCAACCCATTTGCTTACATGTGGTGGTAGATGCAATATTAATACTAGAACCCCAATCAATCAAAACCTTTGGAATAGCTTTACTTTTATATTATATTGTAATCATAGGTATCGCATAATCCACTATTTGGCCCGGCACATTCCTTACCATTAAGATGAAGGGTTCGGAATTTTCTAAAAATGTATATTTTTCCCGCCGTTGTAGTAATTGTGTCCGGAATGCTGGGACTAGTTCTACCAATGCCCCTAAAGATAGTTTAACATGTGATTCCTGTAGAATTTCACAATACTCCTTATTTACTGGTGGTTTGTAATCATTATATCCTTGCTTCCACCCATTCGGACCTTGTTCTTGTGCTAGACATGTATTCATACCAATATGAATCGATGGCTCTAGCAAGTGTTTTTCAAATTCCATACCAACTGCACTTATTGTACGATTTTTTCTAGAGAATTCTGCTGGAAATAGTGGAGAGTCCTCATAGTGCGGCGGGTATAGCCCACTACACTGCCTTCTTCAAAGTTTGGTTTTGTTCTGCAGGAGTTAAATAATCCACTTTCTATCCACTGGAATACTCTTTCTGAGACCGGGTGACTACTGATGTTGTCAGCTCCAAACACTCCAAAGTCACCACATTGGCCATAGGTGCCTTGAGCTTTGCTTTTTGCTTTCGCTGATCATATTCCTTAGCTTCCTCACATTCCCACCATCTATGAACATATTGTAGACAGAACTGACACTGAATCAGATGGTTACCAGGGTTACCTGGCCGAGGTTGTGAAATCTCCGTCCTCTGCCAAACTCTTGTCTGTTTTGTCGAAAGCCATGTCGCTGCTCTGAAAATTGCTATGAATCTGGATATTGAGATGGTCCTGCAAGTCTAGCATCCTAACTATTCTACCATTGTCTAGTAGAAACTAGGGGCTTATACCCTGTTAAATTCTCCTTCCAAGAGAGTACCTCTACTTGTGCAGTAGCCACCAAGGTATTTCACGCATTAAAGCGACATTCCTCAAAACTGTGATTAGTTTTGTCATAAATAGGGCAAAATATCTGGCTAAGCACACAATCGGCTATAATGTGGCACACATTCCTGCATCGTAGGCAATCCAACTGCTTCTCTGGAGTCCCACCTTTCTTGAATACCAAATTAGTCTTCTCAAAGCCCAAATTTGCAAACTGCATCTTTCAATCCATCTTGATTGCTAAGTCAATAATCTGATCTAGCGTATGGGATTGTTCAAGTGTGTACATATAGATCTTTTCTTTAATGGGTGGCTCAAGTCCGTCAACAAAAAATTTTGTTAACATTTCTTCGGTAGGACACTTATCTATCGAGAACTGTCACAGTGTAGATTTGAAATCCGATGCATACTGCTCGACCCTCCCTTTCTGCAGCATATATTGAAGTGAAGAATGCAACTCTGAAACTCTTAGCAGTCCAGAATCGTTCTAAGAACGTCGCCTTCAACTCATCATATGTTGAAAAGTAATCGGGAAGGTATTCAATAAGCCATTTTACTACATTGCCGACTAACCTGGCTTGAAACACCTGAAATTTGTGACGATTATCATGCAACTTATGATGGTTACATAAGTATTGGTTCTCAAATGTCCGTACGTGCACGTCTGGATCCTCATCCACTCGCCCATGAAAATGGGTATAGTTTAAAAGTGGTAATGTGTGCATGTTTGCCATTGAGTTACCAAGTGTCTGTAAGGTAGCAGTTTGAGGTGAGGGTATTAAAGCTAACTGCAATTTGGGTGGGGTTATGTTGCCACCGCTTTGATCTTCTTCTACAAGGTATTCCTCTTCTTGCAAGTGGTTCTGCTAGTCGGTCCCGTTGAATTCCCCATGCCACAATACCTTAGCTAGTTTACCGTCCTTCCATTCAAAGACTAAATCCTTCAAAAGCTTGGGGGTTAAAACTCCGATTTCTACCCAAAACTGTACTTCCTCTGTAATAGTAATTGCATCCTCAAGAGGAATGTCTTCAAGCTTCAATGTTGTACATGTCTGTTACACGAATTCGTCTAGATAATCGGGATGATGAGGCTTTTGTAAGTACTCCTTGCCGTTTTGTACCAGCATCAATCCACTTTGTGTTGTGCTCTATTACCCCATCCCATCGTGGTCGCCATATGATTAGCATATTGATCGCCTACAGACTAGCAGTACCCTAATATACAGGTTGGGGAACGAAGATTTACGAATACAAGTACTCGTAAACATGTGTTTCTGTTCCTTTACTTACTATAACATTGCTTGCACACAGAGACAATCCATCATACACAATGTGTAAAAAATCATAGTTTCACAGTAAAATAGACTCTTGATTTCAGTATATGAAAGCGATGACACCCACAATTGCTTTGTTGAGTACAAAGGCTGAGCATAGAGGTATTGCAATGGCAACATATAAAGCATCATGGCTAGAGATGCTACTTGCACATTTAGATGTGGAAATGCTAAATCCTATCACCATCTATTGTGGTATTCTTAACAACATATAATTAGCATGAAACCCTATTTTGCATTCTAGAACAAAGAAGATCGAGGTGCATTATCATTTCATCAAGGAAAAACTATTAGCAAGTGATATTGACCTTGTTTATATGAGGACAAATGAGTAGGTTGCTTATATTTTCAATAAAGCACTTGGAGTTGAGAAGTTGAAGAAGTTTCAGAAGAGGGCTCGAATTACAGGACATGACGTTGAGCTTGAGGAGGAGTTTTGAGATATCAAGCTCAACATGTGATGATCCAAGATGACATGTATCACTTTTTCATTTCTCTGACATGCATAGTGGTCACGCCAGTATGCGTCAAGGATACTTCATTGAGCTTTACTAGATTTATCTACCGAGAGTGATGGCACATTTGTTTCTTGCTAGCTCACTCATTCGTGGACATTAGGATTTTCCTTACATACTATTTTTTATATATTGCACTAGTTATATTGTTGTTTTGAGTCATTATTGTATATTCCTTTTATGTAAAAGAAGAAGAAGAAGAAGATCATTCTTCTTTGCCTCAATCCTTGTGTGTGCTCCTCTTTGAGTATGAGAGTGTGTGGGTGAACTCTCTTCCTTATCTCCTTCCTTGTGTAAATAATAAGGATGATCTTTTCAACTGCCTTAACACATGAAACATATTAATTTTGATAACCTACATGTCCTTCCATTAGCAATAGTATTCCTCTTTTTGTTCATTTACCTAATGTTATTTGCAAAAATATTATTGCTTGTCTTTTGTTTTCTAATCTATCTTCGTTCTTTGAGAAGCATTTAAATATTTTTCCCTACCAAAGAAAGAGCCACATTTACCCTTAGCCTTCAGACTAGCAATCAAGGTTTGGTCTAAAACACACGCAATGAACATGATTTGCCTAGATTGATCTTCTTACACAAAAGAAAAAACAATTCCTCCAATGGTAAGCCATTTGGATTGCCTTTCATCATCAACCAAAGATTATAAGAAAATCTCTTACCACAATCAAACAACCCATTGAAAATAGTCTACACAGTTGAACTATTTAGCAAAGTTTCTTCTACCGTATTACCATTTAGCAAAATTTCATATACAAAATTGAATTATACAATAAATTTCATCTAAATATTTGATTGTCCTTAACATCTTTGATCTTTGTGAGAAAATTATCCATCAAATCCTTGTCAATCATATTCTAACTTATCTGAAACACACATAATGAACATGATTTGCCTAGATTGATCTTCTCTAACAACAAAGAAAAAATAAATCTTCAAATGGTAAGACATTTGGATTGCCTTTCATCATCAACCAAAGGGTATGAGAAAATCTCTTACCACAATCAAGCAACCCATTGAAAATAGTCTACACAGTTGAACTATTTAGCAAAGTTTCTTCTAAAGGATTCCAATCAAGCTATCTAGCAAAATTTCATATACAATATTCAATTGAATCATACAACAAAATTTCATCTAAATATTTGATTGTCCTTCTAACTAATCCAACTATTTCTAATGGCAAGCAACATTAGCCTCATTTCTTGTACGTTGTTATAGTGTGAAAAGAGTATCCCAAGCATACAAAATTCAATTGAATCATACAACAAAATTTCATCTAAATATTTGATTGTCCTTTCAAATCTTTGATCTTTGTGAGAAAATTATCCATTAAATCACCTTCAGCACCTCCATTAACACCACCTCCATCAACTATGTTTTGAACACTAAACAATATTGCATAGTCCCCTAAACAATACCCTATGACAAGATCTATTTCGATACCCTAAACAATATTGCATAGTCCCTTTACAACATCAAACACGATGCATGGTGTATATCCATAATGTACCAAACATAGTCAACATTAAAAAGTTACAAAAGGAAGCAAAATAAGAAATAATGAAAACTCAAATTATCAGCAATGTTTTGAACATTTAAAATTGTGACAAAATGTAATTCATTGCCTTACATAATATCGCATAGTCCCTTCCAATACATGCTATATCATGTATGCCTATAATGAGTAGTTGGAGCCATCCAACTTGTCATCAATAGCCAACATTAGTTGGAGCCACCCAACTTATCCTCAACAGCATTGTTCTCAACTATGGCTAGTGAAAATATGTTCAAAAAAATGGTTGTTTCTCAAAAAAAAAATTTGAGAAGGATTACCCAATGAAGCTCCGTTGGACACACTTGCAAACTTTTTGACACTTGTTCTATGAACAGAACACCAAAATTATCAGAAAAGCATGAAATTTCCTACACAGCTATTGCAATAGTGTGTTTGAAGGTCAAAACAAGCTCCAGTCTACTTTTGAGCTGCATATAGAACTCTTGGGACTATTTTTGAAGTACGCATCAATGCTCACCAAATTTTTAAGCAATCTAAGAAAGTGAGTGAAGATGAGCCAATAATGCACCCCAACAAGTCTACTTTTCAGCTGCATAGAATTCTAAGAGTAGTTTTGAAGTACGAATGCTCACCAAGTTTTAAAGCAATCTGAGAAAGTGAGTGGAGATGTGCTGATAATGCACCTCAAAAAACAATGTGCTGATAATGCATCTCAAAAAACAATGACATGTGACACCAATTGTCGAATTTCTGAGAGTCAAAATGCATTAAAAACAAGCTGAAGAAAAAGAAGCTTAGGAGTTTTTTATTTTGTGAGACCCAATTAGAAGGCAGAATCTAGCCAACGACTTCATCTTCAGAAATTATACCTGACCTTCCACAACACAAGGCCAGTCGTCCACTGATCCCAAAGAACCAATGTGAGATACCCAATGCCCCAAACACAACACTCCAGCCTCGAAAAGAGAACACCATATCCCACAATGGAGTGTCCGCTTATGGACATATGTAGAAGAATAGAAAAAAAACCACTCATGAGAAAAAAATATATTTTTTTTAAATGGAGGTTTTGTCGAGGCTTACTCCTCCGGGCTTTAACTTTGAATTTTTTTTTTTGATAAAGGAAGTTCAGCCTTAGCCTACTCTCCCGGACTTGAATTAATTAAAAGAGAAGTACAAGAGAAGGGGATAGTTCCCACGGGATCCCTCGAATCCCACAGTGCAGGGGTAGCTTTTATAGAGTATAGATGGCATTACAAAAAAGGGGCCCTCATGGGTTAAGCGTGTTGATGATCAAAAGGAATACTTGATGATTCCTAAAAAGGGGGGTTTCTTGCAATTAGCGATCCTTTTGCCTAGGAGGAACAATGAATACTCAATCGACCTCTATGTTGGGGAGTCACCAATATTTCGAGCATTCCAAAGGGTCGCAGAGCGACCGCTCGCTTCTCCCAGCAAAGCTTGCTTCCAAATGATATATTCCTGAAGTCAATAATCTGCCAGAGCTTACATGAAACTATAGAGGAGGTTGATAAACCTTGCATCCCCGTCATGTGGAGCCCACTGGGTTTTAAGCTTATTGTTGACATACTGTAGCTCTTTGTGGTGTCTGAAGGGGGGGTTTTTCTTACAGTTAGCAATTTTTCTACCGAGAAGGAAAAGGGACTTCTCGAATGACCACCACTCCTTGGGGGTATTGCCAAAGTTTTGAGCACAAATTGCAAGTGTACAAGGGCATAGTACTCATGTGGCTGATGTGCCACCGCATACTCTGCCCTGCGGACCGCCGTTCAAACCCAGCTATGTAAACCCCTGTTCTTGTGGGAAAAAAAATATATTTTTTTTAAATGGAGGTTCGGCCGAGGCCTACTCCCCCGGGCTTTAACTTTGAAATTACAACTGTACAAGGAAGGGCATAGTACCCATGGGACCCCCCTTATCCCACAAGAACAGGGGTTAGACAGACCGGGAAGGACTTACAACGGGGTAGACGGCCCGAAGGCACAGCGGAGTGGCACGCCCGAAGGCAGTTTTCAACGCCCGAAGGCGGTTTTACATATCCCGCAGCACCCCGCCTCAAGAGGCGAGGGACTCAACCGCTAGACCAGGCGTCTTGGGATGAGAGATTACGACCCAATATTAATTGACGTGATACTTTACAATTACTAGTTGGACAGAAAAGCCACATTTGTTCAAACAAGTTTTCCGACAAAATACCCACCACATTGACCAACACCCCTAATGAAGTTACTAAAATACCCACCACATTGACCAACACCCCTAATGAAGTTACCCACCACATTGACTCCGGCTACTGGAAAGTACCGTCGCTGTTGCATGCCGTTGTTCAGCTTGCTATTACCTGTACGTTCGTTGTATTTGGGGGATGGAAGTTGGAACCCATTTGCATGAAACAGACAATACCAGTGAGAAAACTCAACTGTCTAGTCAGCGTTTCAAAATGTAGGATACGAGCACTCCCGACAGTGTATTATAAGTATCTGGTGTGCGCAAAGCTCTACATATTACAGTCATCGCGATGTCGCATGTCATATACAAACAGACCTTTCAGGTTGCTCCTTTGGATGCGGAAGCTATTCAGAAATACAAAATGAGGGCAGCCGCTGTACAAAAAGGACGTGCCCACGAAATATAAAAGCCGAGGTTCTGTACTACATTACAGCACGCACGCAGGATAAGGAAGAAAACAGGAGATCAGCAGTTAAGTAAGGAGGGTGGCCATGATATGGCGTACGGATACGGATAACGATGAAGGCGCTGGTAGATGTTATGGAAGGCGTCCGTTCTGGATTATCAGATGACAGACATTCTGTGTTTCTCTACTAAGTAATGAGCATGTCTGAAATCTGATGATGGTGAGGACGCTGACCAGAATACCTGGTCCGCTGATCAAAGCATGCGGTCGGAGAGGGCAGGCAAGCGCCGGAAGAAGTTCATGGGCACACCAGGCAGCCGATCGCGGAAGCGCGGATGGCGGAGGACGTAGAAACCGTATACCACAGCGACGACACGAAAGGGCGTAACGTACAGGATGATTGCTGCCAACAAACAGAAGAGAATGAACATGGCCGTAGCGCGCGGATCCCTCCATGAAAGCAGTGCCTGAAATCGCTCCCCCTGCGTTGCCATGTCGCCCAAGACCGTCTGGATCCTCCCCGATACCGCTCGAAGCCGATCATACCTGCATGGAAGAGGCCGACTTGATCAACACAGAAATTGATGAAACGTAATTTCCGAATGACCGTAGAGCTTCTCTTACCTGGCTCTAACGACTTCCTGTGGTTTGGACGTGGGTATATTGTCGAACTCCTCGTCTAGCTCATCAGGTTCGGCAGCCTCTGCGTGTGAGAGGCGAGGATCCATATGGGGTGGTAGGCGTGGGCGAAATTTGTAATGCCAAGCTCCGATCAGGAACATGTAGAGGAAGAGGGTAGGAAAGATGAGTTCCGGATACCAGATTAGGATGAGGAAGAGGAAATGAACGAGAACTGTGGTGATAGGGTTCTTCCATCTGCAAATATCAGAAAACCACCTCCCAACGGCGATCATACCTGACAGAACACCCAAGATCCTGAACCAGTTAGCCTTACTCTTGCGCATGCTCCACAGATTGCTATCCACATCTAGCATATACTGAACAGCTTCTCCTCTTAAAGGAGGTTCCGCTCTCATCAATCGCATCGCCACTATCCTCATAGCATAGCCTCGCAGCGCCTCTAACTGCGCCACTCCTAGCGGATACAGATAGTGCATCTTAGGCAAGAGAGGTCGGGCGTAGCACGCCAAGACGTTCACAGAGGACGAAGGAGAAAACCGCACCGCCAGCTCCAACTCACCCATCTTCTTCACCCCCGAAGGATGAAGTAGAAGCAAAGGATATGAATGTGCATAGACGCGGCCGCCCTCCAGCGTCGAGAGTCGTATCCTGACTTTCCCCAGGCGACCATCCCTGGCTCCGCCACCAGCGCCGCCACCACCGCCATTGCCTTGCAGATGCGAATTATCAAAAACGCCCACTGTCAGCACTGTGCACGGATCATAGACCTCCCAGGTGTACTGCTCGTTCCACCGTGGTGCAAAGCTATCCACAATCGTCCGGCTCCTCACCCATTTCTGCCCGTACTTGGCGACAACATAAGCATCTGTAGTGCCACGCTGGTCCCTTGTCTTCATAGGCAGCAACCCAGAAGCGCTCAGAATGCCAAGCTCCAGAACGCCAATGGGTGGTTTCCATATCTGCTTTGCACTGGGCCTCATGTCACTGCTATAGTGTGTTGACTCGTCGAGAACATGATAACCGCCATCCAAACAAACCCTGAGGTGTAACCTGCTCATGAATTTGCCAGTATCCTTGGGCTTTGGGGGCTGATTCGGATTCGGCTGCCCTTCTGCAGGCTTCTCCTGCTGTGCACCTGGCCTATCTAAATTGTACCAGCGTGAACTTACCTGCCGAGCATCGACCCTCCTCTCTATGCTCCCCACTGCTATCTGCACCTTCCCTACCACCTGATCCTTGTTACCAGAAACCCGATCCTCAACGGTGAGCAGTAGCTGCTCCTCGAAGGGCTCCGCCGCGACAAACATGACATCTTCATTCCAGAACGGATTGTTCGATCGATTGCCTGAAGCGCGCGTAATAGCTGTCTGAAAGCCGAGCTGCGCTTTCACCCGGATGTCAGGAAGACGACTCTTATCACCTGGAAGCAGGAGATCCTGTGCTTCGATGACATTAACGCGAAGATAC
The DNA here is from genome assembly GCA_020310875.1 of Ceratopteris richardii. Classification (NCBI taxonomy): domain Eukaryota; kingdom Viridiplantae; phylum Streptophyta; class Polypodiopsida; order Polypodiales; family Pteridaceae; genus Ceratopteris; species Ceratopteris richardii. The sequence continues at coordinate 7,765,488 of CM035407.1, forward strand.
CATAGACGAGGAGATAGGTAGACCTTGGATTTTGCAGCAGGATGTCCGCCCGAATCAGACTGCCATGCCTCTGGAAAGGCCTCGTCTGCCTGAGTGCCCTTCCATACGGACACCATAATCTCGCCCAAGTTGACATTTTGAGCTCCCTTCTTGCCTTCAAGTCTGTACCACTGCGGCGCGAGAGGACTATCAGGAGGAACCCTTGTCGGCACCTCGGCTATCTCAAATGCGAAGAAGCCAATGAAATCGTCTTTGAGTGTGTCCTTGTCTTTGATAGTTAACTCGACAAGAGGAGCCTGGAATTTATCCTTACCGAATGCGAACACTTGATTCCATTCCGGATTGAGCGACTTATCAATCACACGAGTTTTGGCAGATAGGTTACCGACCTTCACCAGAACATACGGGTCAGAACTTCCAGTGATGTCCTTTGCGGCAAGATTTCTGGCTTTGACAACTTTAACATACAGGTACTCCATTCTCTCCACCAGATCGTATGTGCTTGTCCTCTCAGCATGCAGCATGCTCATCCTCCTCTTCGCTGTTGCTGCCAGCTTCGGATTCGTTTCTTTAAGGTTGAAATCTGCAGGCGCATGCCTTGAATGAGCAGACATGACAGCTGAGTAGTTTCCCCCTTGAGCCTGGTGAAGCTGCACCTTCTTAGAATCCGTCTGCTGTTGTGCAGCATATTTGATTTGCACTTGCGGTTTCGGTTCAAAAATATCGTCCAGAGAAGGATCAAACGTAACCTTGTTTTGCTTCTCCTCAGCTGGTTTCGCTTCACCGCCATCGCCACCCTTGCTCTTCTTACCACCTTGATTCGGACCGGCTGAGTCTTCAGTGTAGTATGCTTTGATGTAGATTTCGCCACGCACATTAGAGAAAAGACTGCGTTTGTCGAGCGCATATCCAACAATGGCGTCTTCGCCTTCCTTTGGAAGGCTGCTGCAGGGTATTTTCACTCTACCTAAGAAACTGCCTCTGGTTGTCTTCTTGTCATTGTACAAGTTGATTTCAATCACCTCGTCTTCGAGTGCAGATGCATCAGTCACATTAAACACGAATTTTTCATTCCAAACGGGGTTGAGATCTCGTGCCTTCGTCTTCGTCTGCTTCCTCTGGTTGTCGAAGTCTACCTCCACAAATGCACTAGCCGAACCCTCTCCATCCTTGGGCATCAAATCATTGGCACGGCAAATCTCTACCACTACTTGACGTGCTCTACCACTTCCCATGCTTATGGAACCAGCAATGCAGAAGATGAAAGCCTAAGGCAAAGCACACAATTCCCTGCGGTAGTGAAGACGGTCTACACGAGAACGCGCTGCGGACGATCGTATCATTCAGCCAGCATTCCTTGCTGCAAAGTTCCGCGAGCACATGCTTCATTAAACTTACGCGAAGATGTACGCTTCAATGGGCTTTCCGCATGATCATGCACTCTCAGAAATTGATTCCAAGCTTTCACTAACAAAACAGGCAAGCACAGCGCTAAGGGTTACTAAGGTCCTAAGGCGCTGCTTACCTGAGAAGTAGACTTGCAAAACCGAGGGTCAGCGTGCTCCTCGCCTGATCGCTGCTGCAGGTTCCCTCGAGCTTTCAATGAAGACCGATATGAGCTAGGACGGAAGAGAGATTGAACTCAAGGCCCGCTGTTGAGACTTGTGAGCAAGGAACGGGTATGAGAGGAGAAAGCGAACGGGAGTTAAGTAGGTTAGAAGTTACAGCGAGGAGAAGAGCAGGAAGGACGCTCCTTGACAGTCGATGTCGCAGAAGCGCTGCAGCCACGGGCAAGCGACCTTGCTTTTTCCAGTGAGCCGGGAAGAAGAAAAATTAGAACTTCGCAGAGGGTAAAGGGGTAACGTAATAATTTAAAATTCAGGACTCTCTGTAAACCTCGCTACAAATCGAGATGGCAAAACCATAGGAGTGGAAAGGCGAGCCCCTTTTGGTCAGGTCATCGTAACTCGGATGAAAGTTTAGAGTGTTTTATTACAGGGATTCGAACTTAACCCTGGTCGGGTCATCTTAACTCGGCTCGCTGGTTTTATCCCAGTTCCCAGAGTACGTACTAAAGTCTACTAGGAGCGCAACATATGAAATGACATGCAATGGCGCAGCCCTCCATAATCCATTTCCAAAATTCTTTTTCTAATTTTTATGCAGTTATTAAATTTTAAGTCAAACTAAATAAAATACCATTAATGACATAATAACTATAGTCTGCGCTGCTCGACTTCCAATATACCCTGAATGTTTTCAAATGAATCGCAGTTGCATTATACACAGGAATTTAAAAAAATAAATTAACCAGAATAAATTCATTATGAAAAAAAGCCTTTATGACCGCTACCCGATATTTGAAAATCCCACGCTGTGCGTGTGAAAGAGAAGGGGGAACGCGTACGCGAGCCCTTCAACGGATCCTTTTCTGCTCGTTTCAATGCAAGACGTTCCTTCTTGTTTGTTCCATAATGCATCTGCCTCCGAATCTTTCCTCTGACGCGGGGTTCAATGTTTTTTAATGAGAAAACAGGAAGGTATTAATAAAAATGGAATATACAAAAACTTACCCTATCCATGGACCATCACCATGGAGTATCCCACCTGCATATGACAAAGGTAAGATGAAGGTAAAAAGCAGAGGAATCAAACGTCTAGTGAGATACACAACACGGAGGGACTTTCTTTAGAGCTTGTTGTCTCTTTTGCACGCATGGGATGGACTCTCTCGGATGATGAAAAGTTAAAACATTCTCCAAGTTATGACTCTCCTAGAGCATCATCAAGACATTTATACCTTAAGTTGTGCCTCATATGTGGGCCTTTGTGAGCTAAATACGTGGCATGAAGTATAAGGAAATCACAAGTTATGAGGTATAATCACCATTTGCCGAGGAGTTAGAGTGAGAGGAAGCTTGCCTAAGGTTACCTTTAGACAAGACTGCGACAACCACATTGCTTCTACCTTAAGTCTACATGGAGCACAAAGAATGGATTTCAACATCGAAAGCACTTCTAGGTCCACCAAATCACATTGCTTCCACCTCAAGTCTACATGGAGCACCAAAATTGAACAACACCAAACATAGTTCTTGGTCCACCAAAGATCTAGGTAGGCCCCCATTGGAAGATATCTAATTGGTTTTAATGAGTTTTTGAGCCTTCAAGCTCGTTCGAGTATACTCTTAGCGTCTTAGATGGTTCAAACAAAATCATCGAAGTACTCTAAGTGTGAGTTATGTGGACCTTTGAGCATGAATCTGGTGATATTTATATTCTCATCAAGCTCAACTATGGGTAATTTGACATCACTCACTACATCCATATATGATTAAAGCATGTTTTTGAAGAGGAGACCCATGAAATTATCAATCGAGTACCCACATGTGTTATGTATATCACTCAGTTGAACTCTCAAAGGAGAGACTCTGCTTATGGATTTGTGGAGAGGAAGGTAAGACCTTCATTCTAATATGTTACAATCCCTTATATGGGATTTGAAATGTGAAAGTTTTCATTATTTAGGAGCAACATATAAATAGGAGTCAAGACCTTATTGCTCTATTTTTGTGACTTTATGACTTTATACATGAACCCATGATGCATGCACACATGCGTCCATAGGTTCATTCATGCACGCATAGTGTTCACGCACACATTCTTATGAACACACACACATGTAAAAGATGCAAGCACGTACATGTAAAAGATGCAAGCACACACATACATATGTTTGCATGTGAAATCATATCAATAGATATCTTCAACCACATGAAAAAGTTTTATTTTAGTGTCATAGTTCATTAAGAAATAAAAGAGAGCTTTAAATACATATACACTCGTATTTGTGTATTTGTATATGTGTATATGCCTATAAATGCATGTTTGCGTATACACTCAAATTTGTGTATTTGTATATGTATATATGTCTATAAATGCATGTTTGCGTATAGGCATGCACACATAGAATATATTTATACACTTGCAAACAGGGAGAGTCGTGTACAATAAAATATGCACATATGCATACAAGAAAAGCAAAAAAAAAAAAAGTCCAAATGGGTTTGGTGTAACGAATAACATCGAACGTCGTGGGACTGATGGCCTGAGTTCGATTCTTGCCCGGCTGGATATTTCAATTCCTTATCATTTCACCTTTTCTTGTACCCTCAAAAAAAAAGAAAAGCAAAAATACACATTACAATATATAAATATATATTCATTCAGTTACATATGATGCGTTTATATACATCAAGGTCATATGTGATTTTTGGTAAATGATAATTGAATAAATGTTTTTACATACAAAGTTATATGTGATGATTTCGTTATTTTGATGTTCATACATACAAGAATCAACATGCTTGTGTGTGTGTTGGAACAACAATGGTATTCGCATAGTGTCATGGATCCTATAGGCAATTTTCATGCATTGATATGTATGAAGAAGAGTGTGGAGTGCACTTGATGTGAAGTGTTTGAAATACATTTAAGAAATATCATTTGAGATTGTATTGGATTTAGAGTCCATTATAGTAGACTTATTGGATTGTAAATTTGGATTGAAAGAGATATACGAAAAATGAATGAGGATGTGATTGATCTTAATATATATGCAAGGATGCGAGTACATGAAAGATCAATGTTTCATGGTTTCTAATTCCCAATGTTAAATTTTGGCTGTAAAAATGTCCAAATAATTTGGGACATAGTGAAAAGATAATAACTTGAGAACGATTTGAATGTTTTTCTTTAATGGAATGTCCAATATGGTTCAAATTTGGAGAGCAAAGAGCGGATAGGATTGTCTTAAAGCATACGATCTTCAAGGTTTTTGGACACTATTTTGAAATTTTAATAATCTTTGCATTAGAGGTGTTATTGTTAATATATTTTGATAGTGATGTGTCCGAACACATTTAGAACTTTCGTGGTAATTTTTTTCTCTCTTTATAAGGTTTTTTGCCTTGGCTTGTATACATGCCTATAACTTTAATGGGTCACTAATCTTTGTACATTCACTTGGAAATACTATCAGTATTGTGTGTTGTGCTCCAAGCTTATTCTTCTTCTTCTTCTTTGTGTTGTTTGTGTGCTTGTGCAAACCTCAAACTCCAATAATTGGTATCACAGCACATCCTCGTTGCATCTAGGGCATCATTGATGTTGGAGTTAGACGTTTGTAGAAGCACGCGAACGGCACAAGGAAGAACAAGAAGCTTGGAGCACAACACACACTACTGAATGTATTACCACTAGAATATACAAAGAAAAATAACTAGGGTTATATGCATATATACAAGTCGGGGAGAAAAACCTCCTAAAGAGGGAAAAAAGTGCACCGGTGGTCCTAGTGTGTTCACACACATCACTACCTAAATATATCAACAAATCCCCCCTAGGAGTGATGTAATGAACAAGGAACTGGCACTCATGCACAAGGAAGTGCCAAGCTATGTGGAATTACTCCACAAAAGGAAGTAAGGCCAAAGCTTTGTGGAAAGCTTCAAACTTCTCCCTAGTCAGAGCCTTCGTGATAAGGTCTGCAATGTTCTCCTGCATGGGCACATATGCCAAGCTCATCTCTCTAGTAGAGAACCTTGTCACGAGGAAGGAAATAAGAAAGAGAGCTCACACACACTCTCTCGCAATCAAAGAGAAGCACACACTCAGATTGAGGCAAGGAAGAATGATCTTCTTCTTCTTCTTCTTCTATTACATAAAAAGGAATGTACAAGAATGACCTAAAAACAAGAATGCAACAAGTGCAATATATAAAGATCAATACATAAGGGAAAAACCTAATGTCCGTGATTGAGTGACCTGGCAAGGAACAAATGTGCAATCACTCTCGGTAGATAAATCTAATAAATCTCAATGAAGTATCCCTGACATATACCGGCGTGATCATTATACATGTCAGAGAAACGAAAAACTGATACGTGTCATCCTGGATCATCACATGTTGAGCTTGATATCTCAACACTCCCCTCAAGCTCAACGTCATATCCTATAATCCAAGCATCTCCCAAAACGTCTTCAGCTTCTTTGCTCCAAGTGCCTTAGTGAAAATATCAACAATCTGCTCATCTGTTCTCACATAAACAAGATCAATATCACCTGCTAATACCTTCTCTTTGATGAAGTGATAATGTACCTGAATATGCTTTGTTCTAGCATGAAAAATAGGATTTCGTGTTAACTTTATACTGCTAACACGTTATCACAATAGATAGTGATAGGCTTTTGCACTTCCACACCTAAATCTGCAAGTAGCACTTGAGTCATGATGCCTCACATGCTGCCATTGCAACACCTTTATACTCAGCCTCTATACTCGACAAAGCAATAGTGGGTTTCTTCTTGCTGCTCCATGTAATAGCTGCACCTCCAAGTGAGAATACAAAGCCACTAGTAGATCTTCTATCTGGAGTACTACCAGCCCAATCTGCATCGGTGTATCCATGAACCTGCAAATCTACACCAGCTTCATAAAACAATGCATAATCCAAAGTAGCACTCACATAACATAGAGTGTGCCTTAGAGCATCTAAATGTGGCTACTTGGGAAGCTACATAAACTGACTTTCAATTCCAACAGTATAGCTTAAATCAGACCTTGTAATTGTGAGATATATAAGACTTCCCACAATTTTCCTGTACATAGTAGCATTTTCCAATGCTTCACCTGATGTAGTATCCAACTTCAAATTCTCATCTAATGGCATAGAAATTGGCTCACAATCAGCCATACCATACTTTTGTAGCATATTCAAGGCATATTGCCTTTGTGACATCCATATACCTGTTTTTGTATGAATAAACTCAATGCCCAAGAAATAGCCCAGCACACCAAGATCTTTCATGTCGAATTCCTGCATAAAAAGTTGTTTTACCTCTTTGATGCTTTCTTCATTATCACCACCCACAATTAGGTCATCAACATAAATAGCCACAATCATGATGCCATCATCAGCCTTCCTTGCGTATAGTGAATGATCTGCATCACACATAGAAAACCCAATGCTGGTTAAGTAATCAGCAATCCTTGCATGCCATGCACGCGAAGCTTGCTTCAGCCCATATAAAGCCTTTTGCAACCTACAAACATATTCTGGGTGCTTTGAATCTTCATATCCTTGTGGCTGGTCCATATATACTTCTTCCTGTAACTCACAATGTAGGAAAGCATTCTTCACATCCATTTGATGCAAAGTCCATCCTTTTGTTGTAGCTAATGCAGCAAGTGTTCTGACAGTAGACATTTTAGCTACAAGGCTAAATGTTTCCTCATAATCAATGCCATAAGTTTGTGCATATGCTTTTGCTACCAATCGTGCTTTCTACCTACTTATGCTACGATTAGCATTGTGCTTTACCTTGTAAACCCACTTGCAACCTATGTATTTCTTTCCTTGTGGCAATGGAACCAGCTTCCATGTATCGTTTTCGTAAAGAGTAGCCATCTCCTCATCCATAGCTACTTTTGGATCAAGCTTCATCTTCAATTCATCTGGAACATGTACATATGCAATACAGCCAAAAACTTTCAGATGTGATAAGTTTGGCTTTTTACCTGTAAACTTCTCTTTAGGTGTAACTTGATGTACATTAGCAGTCGGAGTTCTATTCATGATGTATACAGCAGTATGCACAGCTTCTGCCCAATAACAATGAGGCATATTCTTCTCAACCATCAAGGCTCTTGCTATTTCTGTAATATGTCTATTTTTACATTCAGCAACTCCATTCTGTTGTGGTGTGTACCTGCATGAAAATTGACACCGAATACCACGATCTTTTAGAAAACTGTTGAACTCATTTGACATGTATTCACCTCCTCCATCAGATCTTAATGTCTAAATGTACTTCCCTGTCTGCTTTTCCACCATAGCTTTAAAATTCTGGAAGTGAGTGAACACTTCACTCTTCTCTTTCATGAAATATACCCATACTTTGCATGTATGGTCATCAATGAAAGTAACATAAAACTTGCAACCACCCATGGATGTGGTCTTTGCTGAACCCCAAACATTTGTATGAACTATTTCTAGTACATTCTCACTAACATGCTTGTCATGTGGAAATGATGCTCTTGACCGTTTACCAAATTGACATGCCACACATACCTTTTGCATTTTTGCAACTTTGAAATTTGGTAGTCCATGGACAATCTCCTTGGACTGCATCAATTTCAGCCTTTGCAAGTTTGCATGTCCAATCCGTTTGTGCCACATCTCTATATTTGCAATAACTCTTGCATCTTTTGCAAACATGGCTCCAATCATTTCAGGAATCTTCACATTTAAGGTGAACATCCTACCCACTTTGTTTCCTTTGGCAACCAATTGTCCCTCCTGCTTGTACTCTTCTACATATAATCCATCAGCACTGAATCTGACTTGTAATCCCTGGTCAACCATTTGCCCAACAGAAACCAGATTCTTTGTTATATTTGGAACATGCAACTTATTAGCAAGATGTTTTACCTTTCCATCCTCCATAGATAGTGCTATGTTTCCTGTATGCGCAATAGGATGTGATGTGTCATCACCTTTTTCAACATATCCAGGGACTGGCAATTTCTGCAAAGTACTAAACCATTCCACATGACTGGTCATGTGATTTGAAGAACCTGAATCAACATACCAGACATTATCATTCGATTTTGAAACATCAACAGACATCGTATTCATCATGTGATGTTGAACCATGAACAACTTCTCAGAATCATCTGCACTTGTGGATGCATAGTTGTTTTGCTGCCTTTTGTTATTTTGATTCTTCAATCTGCAATCACGTTCAAAGTGTCCAGGTTTACCATAATTCCATCATCCTTTACTATCATTACCTGAATCATTTCTTTGGAAATTTCTGCGACCTCTTTGGCTCCCCTCTCTTGAAACTATCCTCTTCCTTCTGCATGATTATGTTGTTACTATTTCCTCTTCCACTTCCGAAAACTCTACCTCTGCCTCTTCCTCTGCCAAAGTAGAATACTTGCTCAGAACTGGGCTTCCCTTGGGAGTTTGAATCCTCGCCAAGATTCTTTTCTTCAATGATCAGCATGGATACCAAATCAGCAAAATTCAGAATATTTTCCCTAGTTTGTATAGAAGTTCTGAACTGCTTATATGCAGCTCCTAAACCACAAAGGCACACTTCCACCTTATCATCATCATCTACATTCATGCCAATAGATGCAAGTGACTCACATATGCTTTTGATTTTCAGAGTGTAGTCACTTACTGACATGCCCTTCTTCTCCAATGTATAGAGCTCGTTCTTGAGTTGCAATTTCCGTGCCTTTGTATTGGTTTCATACAATGTGACCAAATTGTTCCAAGCCTCTTTTGGAGTCTTGGCATCTTGTATGTACCCAATCATGCTATCCTGTATGCTAACAGATAACCAATATATTACCTTTTGTGCTCCTTGATTCCATTCCTCATATGCTCTTAACTAGTTTGCAGTCTGATTTCTTTCTGGTAACTGAGCATTTTCGTTCTCTCCTTCAATGTACCTCCAATATCCTTTTCCCATCAAGAAATTCGTCATTTTGAATCTCCAAGCATGAAAGTTATTCTTGTCCAGCTTATCGCTCATAAGCTGACTCATTCCATCTGCGTTTGCCATTTCTGCAGCAATTCACAACATTGCAAAACACTACAAGAAGCATTTCTGCAGGAACACTGTTGTATTATTATGTGACAATTCAATCTTTAAAAAACACAGTTTTCCTGTATCAACAGTACACGGAATCGCTTGAAATTCTGGATCTAGAATATATGAGTATTGCCGAACATGGCGCAAGTTACAGTTTCTGAAACTGGCCTGATTTTTCTATGGGCTCCACCTTGTGGGCTCAAAAACAGAGGCCAATTTTTGCAGCAAACGGAGGTCGTTTGTGAATTGTGTTTTCTCCACGCCTTGTCATGTAGTCTTCACCATCGCCTTCTCCACGAGCTCTCTACAGCCACGTTGGCTCTGATACCATGTCACGAGGAAGGAGATAAAGAAGAGAGCTCACACACACACTCTCACAATCAAAGGGAAGCACACACTCAGATTGAGGCAATCTTCTTCTTCTTCTTCTATTACATAAAAAGGAATGTACAAGAATGACCTAAAAACAAGAATACAACAAGTGCAATATATAAAGATCAGTACATAAGGGAAAAACCTAATGTCTGCGACAGAGTGAGTTGGCAAGGAACAAACGTGCAATCACTCTCGGTAGATAAATCTAATAAAACTCAATGAAGTATCCCTGACATATACTGGCATGATCACTATACATGTCAAAGAAACAAAAAACTGATACGTGTCATTGTGGATCATCACATGTTGAGCTTGATATCTCAACAAACCTCTCCTTGACATAATGATAATGCACCTCAATGTGCTTAGTGCGAGCATGGAACACAGGGTTTCTCGCAACTACGAATGCGCTCTGACTGTCAATGAAGATGGTGGTGGCAGAAGATCGACCAACACCCAAATCGTCCATAAGGCATCTGAGCCACACACACTCAACAATCGTTGTGAAAGCTGCCCTATACTCAACCTCACAACTGAAAGTGGCCATAGTAGGTTGCTTCTTGCTCAACCAAGATATACATGAGCTACCAAGCATGAAGCAAAATCCACTAGTGGACACATGAGTGTCATAGCAATCGGCCTAATCATTGTCAGAAAAAGAATGCAAATCTGGCGGTAGTGGTTCCCCCTTGGGATAAAACAATCCAAGTATCCGGGTACCACTCAAGTAGTGAAATATATGTTTAGCCACCTGCCAATGCTTGACACCTGGGCAATGCATAAACCTGCTCATCTGTGAGACAACAAACTAAATATTTGGTCAAGTAATGCATAAGTAAATCAAGCATCCAACAGCCTACTAATAGAGAACAACATCAAATGCATCTCCAACATCATGAACACTCGATCTTAAACCTATCTCCATAGGAGTGGCAATAGGCTTAAAGTCTTTAAGGCCAAATGTTGCAATAATGTGTCAATATATTTCATTTGACACAAAGCCATTCCACCATCAACTTGCATAAAATGAATGCCCAAATAATGATGCAAATGCCCAAATCAGACATCTCAAATGAGGCATGCAAATCAGCCTTAAAATTAGTAATATGCTTGTCATGAGGACTAGTGAGCATCATGTCATCAACATACACAACAATGATCAGAAGCACATCATTAGCAAGCTTAACATATAAGGTGCTCTCAGTTGGACTATTCTCAAAACCATGTGCAATCAGATAGGCATGTATCTTTTCATACCAAGCATGTGGAGATTGCTTTAAACCATATAATGCTTTCTTTAACCTGCACACCTGCTTTTCATGCAAAGTCACCATTTAAAAATATTGTTTTAATTTCCAACTCATGTACATTCCAACCATGATGAGCTCCAAGTGCATAGATGCTATGACATGTAGGTGCAAAGGTCTCATCAAAATCAGTGCCTCTTTCCTATGCATAACCCTTTGCAACAAGCCTAGCCTTATACCTGTCAATTGTTCCATCAAGCTTGCGCTTCATCGTGTATACCCACTTAGTGCTAATGGCCTTCCTGCTAGGAGGCAAGTCACATAAAGGCCAAGTACCATTCTTCATTATAGCATCATATTCAGATTGCATAGCACCATCAAATTTTCATAATTTTGTGCTTCATCAAACAAAGCAGGCTCATACTCATCACAGAGACTAGAGGCAGCCATAGCATAGCAATTTGATGCAAAAGAGGCACTATGAGAACTTGAACGAGTACAATATGATAGACGTGCATCTAATTTGCTATCACGCAAAGTTTCGACCAACCATTTTGGCATAGTTTTTGCCTCCTCAACATCAGCTCTCTCATCAACAAGTGCATCATGTAAATTTGCATCAGAAATGGAATGATCTACAACATCACATGAAACCTACAAAGGTTGAGAATTTGCCTAATTAGGACCAGTACTAGACTATCCACCAGTAAAAAGAGGCAGCAAAGTATCATACATGTCTTTGGAGCTAACATATGTCTCCTTAGTATATGAAAGAAAAGGCTGAATAGCATCTTCCACAAAAACAACATCATGGCTAACCAAAATATATTTACTCTGTGGATGATATAGATGATAGCCTTTGCTTTCATAACTATACCCAACAAAAATACATTTTACTACTTTATCATCCAATTTCCTGCAATGTTGTTCATGCACTAATGCATATGCCAGAGAAGCAAAAACACACAGGTGAGCAACAGATGGCTTATGACCATGCCAAGCCTCATATGGAGTGATAGATTGCAATGCTTTAGTGGGACACCTCTTAAGTACATATGCTGAACACATGACAGCCTCAAGCCAAAAACTATGTGGTAAAGCTTGACCCTTGACCATACACCTCGCCATCTCCATGAGTGACCTGTTCTTCCATTCAGCAACTCCATTTTGTTGAGGCGTATACAACATTCTGCACTGATGTTTTATCCCACGTTTAGCTAGATCAAATGCATGAAAGTTAGAAGACATATACCCCCCCATCAGAACGAAGAGTGCCCATTTTACATGTTGATAGATTTTCAGCCAAAACCAAAAACTGTTTGAAGCACATAAACACTTCAAACTTTTCCTTCAATGGATATACCCATGCATGCCTAGAAAAATAATCCATGAAAGTCACAAAGTAAAGATACTTTCCAAAAGAGGGTGTATGCATAGGACCACAGACATCACTATGAACAAGTTGTGATTTCTAAGTAGCTCAAAATGAACCATCTTTTGGAAAGGAGGAACGCTACATTTTTTCCAAAATACAACCTTCACAAACATGTTTACCAGGTGCCTCAAGTTTGGGCAAAGAGGACACCATTTCAAATTTCTACAAGCACAACAAACTAGCAAAATTTAGATGACCAAAGTGTGCATGCCAAAGCTTTGCATGTGACATAGCCTGAGAATCATGTATTGCACATGCTGAGTCATTCACAAATTTTTCATAGTCTATGAGCTTATACAACCCACGACATAAAATGCCAGAAGCAATAATCACATCTCCACTTGATAGATCATGAACTGTACACCTTTCAACAACAAATTTCACAACCAAGACAACCTTGGCTAAAGCCAAAACTAATAACAGATTCTTCTTGATCCCTGACACAAATAAAGCATCTGACAAAGTGAAAGAACTACCATCAGTAGTATTCAGAATGATCTTACCAACTCCCATGACAGGATAAGAGGATTTATTGGTCCATGTGATAGTATTCCCTATAAGGGCAGGCTTGATTGAAGTGAAGAATCTACGCTGCAAGGTAATATGTTTGGTTGCCCCACTATCAAAATACCAATCTTGGCCAAAAGTGATAACAAATTCCTCTTGATCCCTGACACAAATAAAGCATCTGACAAAGTGAAAGAACTACCATCAGCAGTAGTCAAAATGATCTTACCAACTCCCATGATTGGATAAGAGGAGTTGTTGGCGCATGTGATAGTATTCCCTATAGGGGCAGGCTCCACTGAATTGAAGAAACTACGCTATGAGGTAATATGTTTGGTTGCCCCACTATCAAAATTCCAAACATCCGAGTCTACTATAGACATACATTGCTCATGAGAAGATGGTTCAAAATTGCAAACAATAGTAAATTCCCATTCTTCATTCTACACAAGAATAGGAGACTCTGTTTTTGGTGTAGAGGCCTCTGCAACAACCATTCCAGCCTCTTTCTTCTTTGCCTCTTTAGCAACCAGTTTTGGACAGCTCTTAATGACATGATCATTTCGTTTACGATATTTGCAAAACAATTTTTGCTTTTCTGATTTCTTCTCATCTTTGTCTTCGTTCTATGAATGTGCAGCATTTATAGATTTCTGCTTACTAGTAGATGAGCTCCATTTACCTTTGCCCTTTTGACGAGGCAGGAAATCTTGATCTGCAACATGCATAATAGACTTGTTTTGTCTAGGCTGATCTTCCTATAGCAGAACAAAAACTAGCTCTTCAAATGTTAAGACATTTGGATTGCCTTTCATCATCAAACCAAGAGTAGAAACAAAACTATGATATGAGTTAGGAAGACCATTCAGAACAGTCTGCACAAGTGAACTATCAGGAAGGACTTCATCAATAGAAATCAATTGTTCCTTAAAATCTTTGATCTTTGTTAGAAAATTGTCCATAGAATCACCTTCATTCATATGTTCACTCTCTAACTGTTTTCGGAGGTAAGCAACACGAGCCTCATTCCTAGCCTGGTAAAATGTGGTAAGTGTATCCCAATCATCCTTAGATATTCTGCAAGAGCAAATGTGAGGAATAATGGCATGTTTGATAGACAAGGCTATCAATGCTTGTGCTTGAACATCTCTGCCATCCCAACGAATTTGCTCTACAATAGGTGCAACAGAAATCGTAGCACGAATAGGAATCTGAAGAATATCAACATCCTCAATGCCATCTGCATCAGCTTTAATACCTGTATTTGCAGGTGTAATAGGACATTTTTCAACACCCTTCACAATGTTCCACAATCCTTTTGTAAACAATACATGTCACATCATATAAGCCCACAATGGGTAATTGGTACCATCCGACGTATCCTCAACAACCAACATACGGAATACATCACTGCTTTCATCCATGGCCACTAACTAAAATACCCTAATGCAAAAAAATGATTGTATCTAAAACACTTGAACAGAACTACCCTGATAAGTTCTGCTAGACATGTAGAAGACTTTGAGATGCTTTACTGTCAAACTAAAACCCATATATATCTTCGGTACAAAAAGACAAAATAACCTATACAAGCTAGCACTAGAGTAAAAAGTGCCCATGTATAGGGAAAAGGTATCACATCAAAGCTACTTGAGGAACACATAAGTGTAACAAACCCCCCTAGAGCAAATGATGTGAACACATACAGGGAGTGACAGATCATCCCCCACAAGGTAATAAGCCTAAAGCTTTGCGAAAAGCTTCAAACTTTTCCCGTGGAAGAGCTTTGGTGAATATGTCTGCCACATTATCTTGTGTACACACATATACCAAATCAATATGTCCTGCATGAAGGTGCTCTCTCGCACAGTGATAATGCACCTCAATATGTTTGGTCCGTGCATGAAACACTAGGTTTCATGCAATAGCCAAAGCACTCTGACTATTAGTGAGAATATGCATAGCATCATCAATCTCCATGCAAAGATCCATGAATAGGCGTCGCAACCATATACACTCCATTGTAACTGTGAAAACTACCCTGTACTCAACTTCACAACTTGATGTCGCCACTGTAGGTTGCTTCTTACTCAACCAAGATATGCATGAGTCTCCAAGGAAAAAGCGATTACCACTAGTGGACATGCGAGTATCATAACAAATAGCCCAATCAATATCTATAAAAGCATGCAAGCATGGTTGAATATCTCTGCCATAAAAGAGACCTAAGCTCAAAGTGCCTTAGAGATATCTAAATACATGTTTCACCACTTGCCAATGCTTAGTGTCAGGGCTATGCATGAATCGACTCAACTAGGAAACTGCATACTGTATATCCGACCTTGTGTTGCATGCATATATAAGACATCCCACAGCTTGCTGATAAAGAGAAGTGTCAAATGCATCACTAGATGAAGGGCTTTGGTGTGGAGAACAAGAGGAGGAAGGAGGAGATGGAGGGAAAGAGAAGAGAGGAACGACGCGCGGACATGCGTGGGAGCCTCGAAACCCACATAATGATCTCTCTTGAGGCAATGCTCTATATATGATGTATATATATGAATATGGGGGTAAGGTCACATGACCCTTACATCCCCAACAATCTCCCACTTAAGGGTCAATGTGACCATAAGTGAAAAATATACAAAGAATGATGTAGGACTATACAATAATGTACAGGAAGAGTCCGGATCTCTACCCATACCAGATCAGCCTACACCAACTGCCTCGAACAAGGTGTATCCATGCACCTCAAACTGCTCTAGACTCATATCGATAAGAGTCGAGCTCACATCTGACTGATGCAAGAACTGATGAAGTTCCTACAAAGCTCCCACTCGCTCTATGCCTATGTCAATCATCGAACGACTGACAACTCCAAGTGCAAATGCTCCAATAGCAACTGCAATGTCTGGTCTCGAGCATAACAACTCGTATATCAGACTCCCGAATGCTGACGAAACATGTGCTATCCTGGCTAACCTAAGTATGTCGGCCATGCCTATATCCAAGGCATCCAAAGCACTATCATCAAGACCAACATGTCTTGATATATCTATGTCAACATCTGGCATGAGCGAATCCAAGAATGACTGCATAACTGCTGACTCCTCAACATCTAAATCAGCCATGCTCACAACCAAGGATGTATCTAGCTGTGCATCATGAGAGCTAATATGCTCTACCATACACTGTGTATCATGAGAGCTATCGTGCTCTACCACACCAAGTGTATCATCATGCTCCATATGAGCTAAATGCATAACATCAACACCAAGATCAAACTGATGATCACACTCTAACTGAGTATCATCACAATGCTCTACATGAGCATCCACATCATGCTCTAAAGCATCCAACTGATCATCCAAAGTATGCTCCATATGAGCATCCATATGATCAACCAAACCATGCTCTATATAAGCATCATGAGCATCCAAAACATGCTCTACATGTGCATCCATCTGAGCATCTGAATCCTGCCATACATGTGCATCAAGAATGTCCATAGACCTATCTATAGGTAGACAGAATGAGACATGACGAGTCTCACATCGCACATAAGGCTGAACTCCCACTGAGACGAGACTGTCTCTCACATGAAGTACCTGCAGTGGATACATGTGCCCAATCCTGGCACCTCTAACAAGCATAAGCTGTCCCAACTGCAACTGAAAATGATGCTCACCAAGGAATGCATAGCATTCCTTGGTGAAATCAAGCTCATAGGGAATGAAGGCACATAACGTACATGTCTAAGCATAAGTGATGCTCCACTAGGTAGCATAAGGCATATATCTCCTGCACCCTCAATGTCATATGTCATGCCATCAGGCATGTGCACATATCCATGACTCTCACCTAAGAATCGGCAAAACCACTCATGATGTGGTGTAACATGAAAAGTGGTTAATGCATCAAGCAACCAAGCCATATGTGTGCTATCCAATGAACAAGAGGAATCATGAGATGAACCATAGGAGAAAGTGATATCACCATCACTAGCATAATCAACTGCTATAGCCTCTCCTGAAACTACTACCTGACCTGCATCACGTGCATATCTCTGACGTCGTCGTCGCATCCGCCTGAAGCAACGTCGTCGAGTATGGCCATCACGGCCACAGTGCCAACATCAAAGTCGTCGATGTGATCTATGTCTCACATGAGTCAATGGACTCGCATACATATCATGTAGTCTTTGCCATAATGCACTACTCGTCTCCTCATACATAACAGACTCATATATAGAATCCACAAGCTGTAATCGGCTAGTGGAGCTGGCCAATGCATCCATATCCATCCATACATGATCGGGCATATCACGAGGCCTCTGTGCATCTCTATGCACATACATGTGTAACCTTGCACGAACCAATGTATGCCACATCTGAGCTTTCCATCTCGGAAAGTCAGTGCCATGAAACCGAGAAGACACCATGTTGGCAATCCAATAGACTAGCAATATAACAAGAGACTAGAAACAATACTCTATCCTGAATAGGATCACACCTGCATATCCATATGCATAACTCACATCACATATGTCTCACTGGAGAAGAAAACCATGTGAACCACCTGTCACATAATCATGCATCTAGCATGCACATAAAACTATGAGCATAAGCCTGCTCACCAAGTCTCCAAAGTGACCAAATAGATGTGAAAGAATCCTGGGAAAAATTCGACAGAGTATCCCCTGAAAACTGAGCAATCAAACAAGATAACCAATCACCAAAGAACAATGAATAATCTGTCACCACCTGTCACTGATGTAATCAAGGATAATGGAAAATACATATACCCATAAACTAATGGCAATACATGCCAATACAATGGCAATACAACTCCCACTCAAGAATAAATCCTGCAAGATGGTCCAATCTATCACAAATAACCTGTGACCAAGTCTAAGTGAATGGAGATAGTCAATGATCCAAAGCTATCGCACAAGCTTCAAGATCCACTAGAGCTCTCTTCTAGCATAAAAGTCGATGAAATTTCGACAGCATCTCCTTTGTAAAATGGACTCTAGAACCAAAATAACCATGTGGGAATCACCATCCATATATGCCAAGAATCACACTGGCAAATAGATATCAATCAATGACCAAATGCTAATAATGGTGATAGACAAATGTGTAATTGAGGCTCCAATCTGGATCCTGTACCTGCAAAGAAAATAAAGATACAAGTACCAAACAAAATCCAAAATCAACTCTCATAAAAGTATGTGCAACCGGCAAGTAAATCCATAACCAAATGGCATAAGCAAGATATAAACCACAATGCCACTATACATCCATGATCGAACTCATGATGACATAAACCTCAAAGAAGAGTATACCACAATGTCATCTTACATGCCAAACACGTGACAAGATCATGCTCTACTCTCATATGGAGGAGCTACCACAGTGATCATACATGTACAATGCTTTGAAGCTCTGAAAATAAGAGCTTGCACACCATAAATTCTCTCTCGAAGAAGTTCCAAAGCAAATTCAACCTCCAAGTGCAATTAGGGTTCGTTTGACAAAAATCTGTTGCTCTGTGTTTTGCTGTTTCAGAGGTGATAACCTCTGAATCTGAACTTTTGGTCTTCAGCAAACTTCAAGATCTAACTCTTGGCTACGTAACGAGATAAAGAACACCTCAATCGAAGGTGTATAGCTCAAGATATGCTCAAAACAAGCACCTGTTGTCAATTTCAATTTCACTTGCAACAGTACTGCTCTGTATTCTGCAATTTCGGCAACCTAAAACTCAGAATTTGGATCTGAGTTCTTCTACAAAGTTGTAGCTATCTTTCCAAGCTACGAGCAGCAAGTTGAATCATTGCATTTCGAGCTGTAGAACTCAAGTTATGACAAAAAAATCGACCTGCTGTCTTACTCAATGTAGATTCGCCTTCTACAATTCTCTGCGTTTTTTGAATTTTCGGCACTTCAAAAGTCTGAATAGATTCTGTGCCCTTCTGTGAAGTTGTAGTTCTCTGTGTTAGCTACGCACAAAACTTTAAAACGCGTCAATCCGAGTTTCCTAGCTTGAGTTATGACCAAAATACTAAACAGCTGTCAAGAGATGCCGACCTGCACTTCTACCTCTTCTCACCTAAG
The DNA here is from genome assembly GCA_020310875.1 of Ceratopteris richardii. Classification (NCBI taxonomy): domain Eukaryota; kingdom Viridiplantae; phylum Streptophyta; class Polypodiopsida; order Polypodiales; family Pteridaceae; genus Ceratopteris; species Ceratopteris richardii. Next base: position 7,784,840 of record CM035407.1, read on the forward strand.
CTTCCATTGAAGCTTCTTCCACACAAGCCTTCAGCATGCTCTGATACCAATGAAGGGCTTTGGTGTGGAGAACAAGAGGAGGAAGGAGGAGATGGAGGGAAAGAGAAGAGAGGAACGACGCGCGGACATGCGTGGGAGCCTCGAAACCCACATAATGATCTCTCTTGAGGGAATGCTCTATATATGATGTATATATATGAATATGGGGGTAAGGTCACATGACCCTTATATCCCCAACACTAGAATCCTGAACTGAGAACCTGAATCCTGTCTCAACTGGTGTGGAAGCTGGTTTGCAATCCTCAAAGTCAAAATGCTGAAGTAGTTTTTCAACATACTTTGCTTGATGCATAATAATTCCCCCCTCAACGGATACAAACTAGATGCCAAGATAGTAGGTCAAAAGACCAAGATAAGTGACATCAAAAGTATGCTGAAAATCAGCCATAAGAATGTCAAGTTTTGCATCACATGACCCAGTCAAGAGTATGTCATCGACATAAAGAACAAGCACTTTAAGATCAGCCCCATTTTTGCGTACATAGAGTGTGCTTTCAATTGGACTATATGGGAAGCCAAGAGCAATCAAGTGCTTATGGATTTTCTCACACCATGCACGTGGAGCTTGCTTGAGACCATACATGCAAGCAACAAACCATATGCTCTTTCCCTTGCATAGCAAATCCAGGAGGTTGCTTCACATTGACCTCTTCTTGCAAATCACCATTCAAGAAGGCTGTTTTTATGTCCAAGTGACGCACTTTCCAACCTCGATGGGCAGCCAATGCAACCACGGTATGAATGGTAGTCATGTGTGAAGTAGGTGCAAAAGTTTCCTCATAGTCAATGCCATATTGTTGCGCATATCATTTGGCAACCAATCTAGCTTTGTAGCGATCAATGCTACCATCAAAGTTTCTCTTAATCTTGTAAACCCACTTTGTACCAATGGCATTCTTTCCTTTTGGCAATTCACATAACTCCCAAGTACCATTCATATGTATGGAATCCATTACTGATTGCATAGCACTCATCCATTGTGGATCGTCACATACATCTTCAAAAGAAAGTGGCTCTTCATTACATGTTGTAGCAATAAGAGAATAATCCACAAAATTACTTGATGCATGGTGAGAGCTTGATCTTGTTCTACCAAGTAAAGGTGCACTCAATTTGTTGTCCTGCAAAGTTTGTTTTAGCCACTTTGGCATAGTTTGTGCACTCTTGATAGACATGCGTTCATTATGCAATGCATCATCAACATGTGCATCATGTGTGGGTTGAATTTCATGTTCATTTTCAGCCATATTTTGATGCAAATGTTCAGCCATATGTGGCTAGAAATTTCTAGCAGTTTCGACAATTTTTGGCTCAAAAATTTCAGCCATGTTTGGCTGGAAATTCTCTGCATTTTTAGCACTATTTTGATAGAATTTTTGAGCCCTTTGAGCCTCAGTTGGCTGGTCTACATGGCCATAGTCAAGCGCATCATTTTGGAACAAAGCCATGAGTGTATTGGACACATTTTGTGAGCTAAATGTTGGCTGTTTTTTGCATTCAAGTAGAGGGAAAACTGAATTTTAAGCAAATATCACATCTCGACTCACAATACTTGTTGTGTTCGGCAATGGATGGTACAAACGATATCCCTTACTTTCAGCACTATAACCAACAAATATACATTTCTTTGCTTTGTCATCAAGTTAGTGACGTTGTTGTGATGGCACAAGAGCATATGCCAAACAACCAATTACACGCATATGACATGACTAACCATATGCTTATGATTATTCCAAGCCTCATAAGGAGTGATGACTCTCAATGCTTTTGTAGGGCAGCAATTCAACACATAGTTTGCGCACATGACTGCTTCCATCCAAGACTTATCAGGAAGATGCTTTCCTTTGAACATACATTGTGCCATTTCAAGTAGAGTTCTATTTTTATGCTCGACAACACCATTTTTGCTAAGGTGTACATAGCACTGTACATTGGTGTGAGATACCTCTTTCACGAAGAAAAGCATTAAAATCATGTGACATGTATTCACCACCACAATAGGTGCATAGAGTCAAAAGCTTTTGTGAAGAAAATTTTTAAGCCATATCTAAAAATGCTTTGAAGCAAGAAAATACCTCATTCTTTGCTTTCATAGGATACACCCATGTATGGAGTGTAGAATCATTGTTGGTTTGTAGGGTATGCACACATCCTCAATTGTGCATAGGAACCCTTCCTAGACCATGAGAATAACCCTTTTTGTATATATTTGACTGTCACCTTTTTGGCTCTTTTAAGGAAATCCCACATAAAAATCCCACGCATGCACATTCTTGGGATTTGGTTGCTATAAGAAATGATTCTAGAATATCCTAGAAGATATGGTAGTTAGAGAGATACTCTCTTTTTGACTTTTCAAAGAAGCACATGGGGAAATGTGCTTAGCCTATATATAGAGGCTCATTTTTGTAAAGAGGGGAGCTTTTGGTCAACATGCTCTCATGTAATATCTCTTATCAATGGAAGAAGGCTCTATTTTACTCCAAGACTATTTACATTTATGTATTGTGTCTTTGTGAGTGTGTGAGAGTGGTGTGTGTGTGCCTATGCATGTCTCTCCTTTGTGTTGAGTAGAGTAGTTGCATTGCTTGTATTTTACTCATGGACTAGGATCCTTGACTCCCTATTCTCCTTGTTTTCAAGCATGTGGCATAGCATGGGGCTGATGCCAATGGCTTGAACATGTTGGCGGTAGTGGTGGACGAGAGGAGAGTCACTCTTGAGCCTTCCTTTTTGCTTCCATGCAAGGTGGTGAGGGTTTGGTCTTCCCTTGCTACAATTTAAACATTATTTGGCCAAGAAGGAGGCACCCCTCATCCCTCTACCCAAGACAATCACTAAAAAAGAGGTGGTAGTGGTGAGAGTGATGTTCCAATGAGTGTGTGGGAGTGTGTATGTGTAAAAAAAAAAAAAAAAGAGAGAGAGAGAGAGAGAGAGAGAAGGGGGTGTTTTTGTGCATCAAACAGAAATGAATTGCAACTACCTTATAAAAACAAGAAAAAGGGGAGAAAATGGTTCAATGGAAGGGTGAAAGTGCCATGCAAGAACTCAAATCCTATGCAATTGAGCAAAAACAATTGCAACACAATACTTTACCACATGTTCTTGAGCTCTCCAAGTGATGAAAGGCTGAACCTCCCTGGCAGTGGTGCCAAATAATGTTTAAGTTGTAGCAAGAGAAGACCAAAACCCTCACCACCTTGCATGGAAACAAGAAGGAAGGCTCAAGAGTGACTCTTCTCTCATCCACCCTTACCTCCAACATGTTCAAGCCATTGACATCAGCCCCATGCTATGCCACATGCTTGAAAACAAGGAGAATAGGGAGTCAAGGATCCTAGTCCATGAGTAAAATACAAGCAATCCAACTACTCTACTCACACAAAGGAGAGACATGCATAGGCACACACACACACACCACTCTCACACACTGTTGAAGTTGAAGGTCAAGGACAAAGCACAGGAGCACATCAAATAATTGGATACACAAGAAGAAGGAGCAAGTAGGAAGCTCCAAGAAGTGCATGTCAAATTCTCAGAAGAAATCCCTATAAAATAGTGATTTTCATCACTAAAAACCATTGTAAATACCATTTTCTATTTTTGTAACTCCATTTTGTTTAAGCCGAGGAGTCCTCGATCTTGAGAAGTATTAGAAGTATCATCCTACCAATTTTCATAATTTTTAGACTTCGTTTGAGCCCCCAAATAAGCCCTGGAACCTAATTTTTAACTAGGCCGGACACTAAGTCTGAACAGGGCCAAAACTAGTCCAAAAACTATAAAAAGAGCTAGAGAGCTCATTTTTGAAGTTAGCTTGTTAGAGAATAGAGCTTTAGTAAGAGAACGCTTTTGCAATCAAAACTTTCCATTGTTCCTCTCTTTGATCTTACCTTGTGCGTGTGTGTGTATGTGTGTGCATGTTTGTGTGCTTTCACTCATGCGCTTGTGCCTTCACTTGCTCGTGGTCTTCATACCGGTCCTCACGTCTCCGCGGATTGACAAGTAAAGGAGGTGGTGCTTACGCTTGAGCTACACCAAATTTTGGCGCTGTTGCCGGGGAGAGAGCTTCGAGGACGAGCATTGTGATGGTAAGATCGTAGATTTGCGACGTTGGAAGGTAAAAAAACTGTCATTTCTGTTATTTTTCTGATTTTTCGTCTCCATCTTCATCATCTTCATCATCTCCATCTCCATCCATCTTCCCTCTTCATAGAAGTTTCTTGTTTTTTAGTGCATTTTCACCATTTTCATACCATTTTTCATGCATTATTGTGTGAGGAGTTAGGAGGTGCAAGGGAGAGCAAGCGCTGTGTTTTTTTCATGATTTTCTACAGATACGAAGCTCGCCATTGCTTGGCGCTCAGAAATTTGAATTTCCCGCCAAAAAACACGATTCTGTGAAGAAAATCACGATTCTGTGAAAATTCAAATTTTTTGAAAAATCACGATTTTTTGTTTCCCGCCTAAAAGCTTGCTAAAAGAATCACGATTCTGTGGTCATTCTCAGGATCGCGATTTTGTGGTTGTGCTCAAAATCGCAAATCTCACAAATCACGATTTTCAGCCAAAAAACACGATTCTGTGCTTGTTCTCAAAATCGCGATTCTCTAAATTTTGAAAACCAGGATTCTCTGAGACAAAATCGTGATTCTCTAAAACACGATTCTGTGAAAACACGATTTTGTGAAAACACAATTCTGTGAACCACGATTTTGTGAAAACACGATTTTGTGAAAACACGATTCTCTGTTGACAATCGCGATTTTCATGTCAAAAAACACGATTCTGTGAAAACACAATTCTCTAAAACATGATTCTCTGTTGACAATCGCGATTTTCATGTAAAAAAACACGATTCTGTGAACCACGATTTTGTGAAAAACACGATTCTCTGAAAACACGATTGTGTGAAAACACGATTCTCTGCTGACAATCGTGATTCTCAAAATCGCGATTCTCTTGGTTTCACAGAATCGCGATTCTCTTGGTTTCACAGGATCGCGATTCTCTGATTTCATAGCATCGTGATTCTCTTGGTTTCACAGGATCGCGATTCTCTGATTTCATAGCATCACGATTCTCTTGAAGTTCACAGGATCACGATTCTCTTGGTTTCATAGGATCGCGATTCTCTTGATTTCATAGCATCGCGATCCTGTTAATTTCACAAAATCGTGATTTTTTCCAAAAGGTCCTGTTTGCCTGTTTTGACCCCCAGGAGCCTGATTTGACATAACTTTTTCATCCAGAGTCCATTTTTTGAGCTCTATAGCTCGTTGGAAAGCTCGTTTCAAATCCTACACGGCCTCAAATGTTTTTTTATAAGAATAATGCGTTGATTTTCAGATAGGATATTTTGAAGTTGACCCTCCGGTGGGACCAAGAACCCAAGGGGACTCCAAAGGTTTTTGAACCATACTAAGGGGAAATTTTGGAGTCTTAACCCAAGCTTATGAACATGAGATCTAGACACGTAGGTAAGGATAGACAAAGCATTAGATCTTCTGAGGCTAGTGTCAACCATACAGCTAAGTCTTGGGCACAACAACTAAGTGGTCATCCTTACATACTAAGTTCAGACACAAGTGACTCAGAAATGTCTTTTAGCATGGGGAAACCTGCAGGTGGCTCAGGAACTGCCCATCTACAAACAGCAGAAGGTCCCTATAAGACACAACTGGAATATATTCAGACCAACCGATTAGGTGCTCGCATCTATGAGGATGGCCTGAGACGATCAGTGTTCCAACTCAAAAATCCAGATCAACCCTTTGGACTTGAACACCCAATAGTCAAGTTTGAAGAAGGTTCATACATTGATAAGGAAGGAACCATGTATGTGGTCACCAACCTACCAGATAGGACCGATGAGTTTGGAAATATCATTCATGAAAATGAGATAGGAGACCTATAACAAGGAAATGTAGGACAAGGACCCCAGACTCCTAGAGGTAAGTCAGTTTTGACCAGAGTGATCACTCCAGACTGGATCCCTCAAGACAACAAAAGCATAGAACTATTCTTGAATAGAGAAACTGAGGAAGCCTTTTGGAGATTCAAGCCAGATCAACCTAGCCAATTGGGCATAGTCATCATCTACGAGTTCAAGGATCCAGAGATACCATGCAAAGTTGTTTACCTAGATAACACATCAGAGAAAATTTTCTTGGTAACAAAACATGATAGACATGCATATACTTGGAAGAGTGAATTGATTTTGCCTCCACCAATATCCAATGTTTCCCATGGCCTCCAAGGAGTAGGATCATCCCAAGCTCATGAAGCCCAGAGAGAAAGAACTAGAGAGAGACCTGAGGTAAGTTTTGCACACACGGTGGGCAGAAATAGAGCAGGATTTGAAAATGAAAGACCTGAAAGAGAGAGACATCAAGCACATAGGCAACAAAGAGATGAACATGATTTTCCATTGACTAGACCGAGAGCACACAAGAACCCTTAGACCCACTCAAGTGATCAAGGCAATGAAGAATTATTTTGACGGATCAGGAGATCCTTATGATCATGTGGCTGAGTTCAAACAAGTGTTAAGAGCTGAACAAGTTGAGGATTTATTCACCCAATATGAGGCATTTGGTTTGACTCTTAAGGGCACTGCCTTGGCTTGGTTTCAACCATTGAGTAGTCGCAACTATCGCAATATAGGTCAACTGCTAGACGAATTCATTGTAGAATTTTCCAAGAGTGGTATCAGACATAACACATCATCTTTGATCCAGAGTTTCAAGTAGACACCCCAAGAAACAGTGCGACTAGCTGGTAGAAGGTTTAGACAATACCTTGAAAGGTGCCCTGCTCTAGAGTTACCCACACCAGCCAAACAAGTGGCTTTGTTCTTAGATGGCTTACTGAGCACAAAGTTAAGATCATATGTGTACTTGAAAGAGCCTAGATCCAGAGAAGAGTGTGTGCGGACGTGCATTTACATAGAAGATAACTCTATAAGGATTGTCCAAACTCTATAAGGATTCGGATAGTTCTACTAGTCATACTTCAAAAATCTCCACGGAAATAGAGGAGATAGTTGAGCAAGTTGTCAAGAAGCTGGGAGTCCAAAATAGACAAACACAGAGAGTCACCCCATTGAATCGGTGTTATACTTGTGGAGGCGACCACATGGCTAACGTATGCCCAATGCAAAACCAAAACATTAGAGAAAGGAATGCTCCATATTGCACTATTGAGAGAAAATACACAAACCACACGGCTCAAGATTGTCCCTACAATAGGCAGGCTATTAGACAAACTTATCAACAACCTTATCAACAAGGTAGGTATCAGAACCAATACCAACAACCATATTATCGACCACAACAGCAATATCAAGCACAATATAGACCACAACCAGTCTTGGGAAACCAACCACCAGCTCCTGCTAACGTGATTCTAGTCAAGTATGCTGTGGGAGAGGAAAATCCAAATAGAGCATTGGTGCCACTAACCCCATTGATACCAGATAATGATTCTCATGCTCATAGCTCTGACTACTCCCATGAAGGTAGTCCACATGCTTATTACACACAGTCACCTGAACATAGTGAGATTTACCCATATCAATATGAGGCACCACCTATGGAACAAAATTGGGAGCCTGAATACTCCAATATCATGTACACCAATGCTAACCCTAGGCCCCAATTGAGACAAGGGAGACCACAAGCCCCTAGAGGACCTTGTTTCAGATGTCAGGGTGACCATTTCCTTCGTGATTGTCCCCACCCACCATCTCCGAGTCAAGGTCAGGCTATCACAATACAAGCTTTTTGTCTTGAATGTGGCAAAGACCATCTTCCCAGAGATTGTCCAAGAAACCCCTCCAGTGCACCCAAGATTACACCATTAATGTGGTAGGCTTAGTGGCAGATTCTAGTTCAAGTAGCAGTAATGTGGCTCCTATACAAGCTGTCACTAGAGCACAAGCCTTAAAACAAGATAAACCAATAGAGCAACCGGAGTCGAGTGAATCGAGAGAACCTAGTAGGAGGAAAACAAGAACATGGAAAGATTCCAGAGAGAAGGCTAATCACAAGTGGAACAAAAAGTTATCGGAACTAGAAGAAAGCTTGAAAGACGCAAAAACAAAAATAGAAGACAACGCATCTCAAAACCCCTCGCATGCTGACACTCCATCCACTCCACCTCATCCCACCCCACCACCCATTGTAAATAGGCCGGAGCCAGAGTCTGTTCTTGCAGATCCGACCCCAGAAGGTTTGGACATGATGTTCAAGGCCTACCAGGCTCGACTTCAAGAAGGGTCAACAGTTGCAAACCTAGACAAGAGTTACCCTAGAGCAGATTTAGAGATTGAACGGATGAAAATGTGCATGAAAATGGTAGAACAAGCTCAAGCTATACTTGAGACTAGTCAAAAGTTCAATCAGACAAACTCTATCAAACCGGATTTGCATTTCCATGGCTTACTAGAAAGATTAGAGCGATTGGTAAACAAACCACAAGTTTCTTTACCTCCACAGGCTCAGCCAGTTTTTGAGAGAAGAAGCTCTCCACCAATGGGAACGTACGTTCCTAATTCCACAGATGCTGGAATACCTCCTTCAATTCAACAGTACTCTCAAGAGTTCTTGCGAGAAATACAAGAAGAGAAATGGGCCAAGGAGAAGGGTAACTCCCCTCCTATTCCTGAAATTGATGATCTTCATGATCAATTTCCCCAAGACATTCCATCTATTTACAGAGATGAAGCAGAACAACAAGAAGATGGAAGGTTAGATTTCGAATCTAATACCTTAGAAGAACTGCCTCAATTTCCAGGCCCATGGGAATCTGAATCTCTCTAGATTAGATCTCCCACAATACTGGTCTGACATGAAGACTCATTGGTTCCAAGGAACACTGATGTCGTGAAGAACACTAAGGTTCAATGTCATCTCACTGTAGAAGAGTTATTAAAAGCAAAACCCGAGCTATGGAATCATGTGAAGGATCAAGTTCAAGAACTTGATTCCAATATGCCAAAAGGAGGCTCTAAGCAGAAAGTACCAGAGATACCTCTAGACAAAATAGGGGACATGTGTGAGGGTGAAGAAGGTAATACTTATCTTTCAATCACCTACCAAGGTTACACAACCAAAGCAATCATAGATTCAGGTGCTGGTGTTGCCATTGCGACCACTTCCTTGTGGAAGCAATGGGGAAAACCCACATTAAGACCAACTAGAATGAAGCTTCAGATGGCAGACGGTCATTTTGAACGACCTCTAGGATTGCTAGAAGGGATAACTCTAACCACGTGTGGTGTAGAGTTTGAGCACACATTTTCTATATGTGACTTTGAGAAAAATAATGTCTATGAGATGATCCTAGGAAGACCCTTCCTACGACAATTGCAAATAGTACAGGATTGGGGAACCAACTCCTTGTACTTACAACACTTAGGGGTCACCACCAAGGTCAATTTGAAGGATTACTCCTTCAGAGATGTACCACCCCTACATGGAATACTATCCACAGAGTGAAAGAAGATTCCATCTCTGTGCATTCTGAAGGTTCACCTGATCCATCATGGTTGCATGAAGATACTCATTTGTGGATGTGCAAGGTCGTAGAGGAAGAGGAAAAATGCTTGAAGGCGAGAGAAGAAGGAACTTCACCAGGAGATAGACCAGTTAGAGACCCAGCCTAGACACCGATGATCTTTCCAGACGAGGAATTTGAGCCTCATGGCTGGCCAGAAATCTTAGCCACCATGGACATTGCTGTCAATGAAGAACAATGGACACCTCATTGTGATGAGGAGGGTTATGACATTTCAGTGTTCATGTGTCAGCCCTTGCTAGAAGAATGTGACCCTAGTGATATCATAGAAGAAGAAGAAAATGACGATGATCTAATCATTGTTTGAAGTACCAGAAAACTTCAAGAAATATGAAGTTGACGACCGCAAAATTTTGGTACGAATGCCTAAGAGAGAGGCCATCATAGGAGAATCATATGATAATAAAGAAAAGACCAAGAAAATTGTAGTGACCATTGAAGAGAACGAAGAGAGATGCACATATATAGGAGATGACCTAAGAGCAAGAGAGGAAATGGAGCTCGTAGCTCTATTAAGGGAATATAGGGATGTGTTTGCATGGCACTATAGAGACTTGAAAGGGGTAGATCCAAGAATTTGCTCTCATACTATCCCCATCACTGCTGATGCAAAGCCCACCAAACAGAAGCCCTACACATATAATGATACATATGCAGCCAAAATAAAAGAAGAAATTGATAGGCTGATTGAAGCTGGATTCATCTATGAGATTGAGCATGCTGAATGGGTGTCCCCCATTGTAGTGGTGCCCAAGAAGAACGGAAAGTTGCGAGTGTGTATTAACCTTAAAAAAGTTAATGCTGCTACGATCAGAGATAGTTATCCACTTCCAATCACGGAACACCTATTGGAGCGTGTTGCAGGCAAGGAACTTCCTTGATGGATTTTCAGGTTACAATCAAGTAGCCATTGCCCTAGAAGATCAACACAAAACAGCTTTTGCCACAGAATGGGGAATCTTTGCATTTCGTGTGATGCCATTTGGGCTCACCAATGCACCTGCAACATTCCAAAGGCTCATGTGTCATGTCTTCAAAGAGTTCTTGCGAAAGAGCTTAGAAGTGTATGTGGATGATTTATGTGCTCATTCCCAAGAAAGAAGTTTTCACATCCCTGAGCTCAGACAAACTTCAACAAGTGTAGAGAATACCGAGTGTGTCTGAACCCAGAAAAGTGTGTGTTCATGGTGCATCAAGGTAAAATCTTAGGTCATATTGTTTCTAAGAATGGAATCTCAATAGATGAAGATAAGGTACGAGCCATAACAGAGCTGCCAAGGCCTAGGAATGTTAAAGAGGTACAAGCCTTTATGGGCCATTGTGGTTATTACCGTAGGTTCATCCACATGTATGCGATCATAGCTAGACCCCTTTATGCCTTGTTGTCTAATTTTGAGTGGAATGATGAATGCGAGAATTCTTTCAACGAACTGAAGAAACGTTTGTGCACAGCACCAATACTGACCACTCCTGATTGGAATAAACCATTCCATGTCCATGTGGATGCATCCAATCATGCCATAGGATGTGTGCTAGCACAACCCACCGGTGAAGGAAATTTAGATTTACCCATAGCATATGCTAGCAGACAGCTAACCACAGCGGAACAAAACTATACCACAACTGAGCGAGAGGGCTTAGGCATGGTATATGCTGTGAAGAAGTTTAGACACTACTTCTTGGCCAACAAGTTCAAGTTTTTCACTGATCATCAAGCTTTGTTATATTTGGTCAATAAACCCTGCAATACTGGGCGCTTAGTAAGATGGTTCCTCTTACTAATGGAATATGACTTTGAAGTTGTTGTCAGGAAAGGTAGAATCCACCTTCGGGCAGATCACCTTTCTCGCATCACTTCAAGAGAGTCACCGCAAGGAGTGTCTGATGAATTACCCGATGCTTATCTGTTCAATTTAGAAGTTGTTCCTAAATGGGCAAATAAGTTGGTACTAGTCCTAACCTTCGGCCCTGCAAATAAGAATGTGAAAACATCACAAGAAGAAATTGTAAAATCACAAAAATATCACATATTGACAGGATGCATGTACAAACAAGATACTGAGGGTGTATTAGCTTGTTGTGTCGAGGATGATGAACATAGTAGTTGGTTGCAACAAGCTCATGAAGGATTGCTAGGAAATCATTATTCTAAACAGTGCAAATTACAAAATCTGAAACATTTAGGAGTGTATTGGCCTAGCATGGACAAAGAAATACATGAGTGGATTAAGAATTGTCCAATGTGCAGAGAGAGACCACCAGTAGAGCATGCCACCCTTTATCAAGTGTCATTAATTCCTGATTGGAGTGCTCCATTGGTAGAGTTTATGAGATCGGGAAGATTACCCAAAGAGGCTAGTCTAGCAAGAGGCTCAAGGCTATGCCTTAGTAGGAGACAACTTATATCGAAGAGGCAAAGATGGTTACTTAAGACTATGTGTTCATGAATCAGACTATTTGAAAGTCTTAGAAAGTGCACACAACGGTGTCGCAGGTGGACACTTCGGTCTTGATCGAGTAATCAAGACCATTCTATTCTCAGGACTTTGGTGGCCCACTCTTCATATGGATGCTCATACCTATGTGAAGAAATGTGACACATGCCAAGGTGCACAATATCCAGTTAGAAAATATGAGATGCCTTTGAGGCCAATGATGGGAGGACGTGCATTCTCGAAATGGGGTATAGACTTTGTAGGTCCTATATTTAACCTCCCAGCTAGAAACTCCCATGCAAAGTATATTATTGTAGCCACAGATTACCTTACCAAGTGGGTAGAAGTGAAAGCCACAACAAAGAATGATGCTCAGACTACGGCTAAGTTCTTATTTGAGAATGTGTTCACGAGATATGGACTACTAATAGAGTTGGTGAGTGATAGAGGCACACACTTCTTGAATGAAGTCATTGAAAATCTTCTCCAAGAATTCTTGGTGATACATAAGAAGTTTGCCCCCTATCACCCACAAGCTAATGGACAAGCCGAGAGCACCAATAAGATCCTCTGTAATGTATTGACAAAACTGGTAAATAATAAACGCTCTGATTGGGACAAACAACTTCATCATGTTGTTTGGGCTTATCGAGTTGCCTACAAAACGGTACTCAACGCCACCCCATTTCAGATGGTCTTCGGACAGAATGCTGTGCTACCATTGGATTTCCTCATCCCGGCCTTAAAGGTAGCACAAGAGCATGAGTGGAATGGACATGAGTTGTCCTCCAGGATCTTTGATCTAGAACGCTTAGGTGAGACGAGGCTACGAGCGGCAGCAGGCATCTACGCTGCAAAGAAAAGGCAAAAGGCATACTTCGATGCACACATTAAGGATAAGGGACTGAAAGAGGGAGATCTAGTGTTGGTTTACACACTAAAAAAACATGCCCGTAAGTTGGAAAAACGAGGATATGGACCCATGATCATTAACAGAATTTCCACTAGCGGTGCGGTTCAATTGGCTACTTTAGACGGTGATATCTTGCCAAACTATATTAGTGGATGTAGAGTCAAGCTATATCAAGAACCTCTTACTGAGGATATGCTTACGAGACTCAACACTGCTAAGAAGTGAAAGAAGAGGAGTTAAGGGTGAGGGAAGAAGCACAAGCAGAGGCCAGAGAGCGTATTAGGCGAAATAAGTTAAGGCGAGTAGGCCTAGATGTCAACTCAAAAGCCCCAAAATATCACATGGATATGTGCCAAAAATCAGGCATAGCGACTTCTCAAGCCATTGACCGACGTCCCTTTGTGACCATAGAGATAGGACAAGGGAAGGGTGCAAGGATTGTGAAAGCATTGATTGACTCAGGTGCAGCAAGTAGTGCAGTTAGACTTTCCTACTGCCAAGACTTGCAGTTGAACATCAATCCCATAGAAGCTTATCTCATAGGATTAGGAGGTGTGGAAACCCCTTGTTTGGGCGAGGTGGAACTTCCCATCTACCTTCAAGATGTTCCAATGACCGTCAAAGTGCTGGTGTGTCAAGATGAGAACCTTACAGAACCTCTTGTCTTAGGACAAGAGTGGATTTATGACAATGCAGTCAACTTGAACCTAAGAAGTCAACTTCTTCAAGTTTGGGTCCAGGGACAATGCTTTACACTAGAACTAGAAAATGGCATGCTCACAAATCCAGATGTCACATCTTGTAGTTCTCCTAGGACTAATCTTAGCAAAAGAGATGTTGTATGCATCAAAAGCTCTATGTCGCAGGAGAACTCAATCATGGAAGAACAGGCTCAAAGACAAGCGGACTTCTCCTCTGGTGCAAGGACTAATGCCGCCACTACAACTCAACCAACAAGGCAAGCACAACCGAACGGGACAACTGCTATATCAAATAGACAATGAGATTTCGAAAGGAAAGTAGTGTCGTGCATGAAGGAGATCTGGGTACGAAAAGGAGAGCAACCACCGGCCTTAACCCCACAATTCCCCTCCAGGGACTCCCACCAGGCCGGAAGACGAATGAAGAAGCTAGGACAAACTTAACCACAAGATATTCAACAAGTTTGGGTGCCTAAGAAATTAGCTGCAGCTCAACAAGGACAATTGCAAATATGGGTACCCAAGAAGCTCTTACATATGCAACAATCTATGCTCTCCCACATGAGAAAAGTCGCAACAAAGAAGCCAAGGCGGGGCAAGGGTTAGAACCAAACACCAAGACTAAAACCAGATCAACTCGCCTCTTCAAAAAGGGTTAGATGACCAGCCACAATGGTATGGGTATGGAAGCCAAAAGCACTCGTAGCTCCCACAAAACGAAGGAACCAACCATGTGGGATATAAAATTTAAGCAACCATCCAAAGATGAAGATGCCTGAAGTGAGTTCTACATTGCCAAATGCTGTTCTAAGATGGACCCTAATAAGAAGGATTACATCATTTTGAGATCCAATGGATACCTTCAAGAAAGATGGCATCAACATCCGCAAATAACATCGAAAGCCTCGACGAGCGAAAACCATGTGCTCCGGCACAACCTTGTCTTTTGCACCATTCAGGTCATGCATTTCCAAAGTGTGCATTAATATAGGGCCACACTACACGGCCATGCATAGACACGAGAATCCCAGGCACAAGAGCACATTGACATTGTAAGACAATAGTTACGCAATATAACACAGGAGCAATAGCAGAGAAGATAACAGATATAGGAGAATCTCAACAATTTTCTATTAGCAGCAAGTACAAAGATGATGGCGTTGTCCACCCGTGCGCTCTCAAGGTAGAGCTTAAATGGTGATCTAGACAACTCTAGATAGGGAGATACAAGGTAGAGGTATGCTGGCTCAACTCAGTGTCTTAGGTAGTGCAAAAGTCATGTATATATAGGATCATGGGTGGCCTGCCATGGACGGCTATACATGGGCGGTAGAGCGTGGGCGGCCACCGCCCGCGTAATTGCCATACACGGCTTAGACTGGTTGAACCGACCTAACAAATATAAATGATTTCTGACTCTGATAGGGAATATTCCATGGAATATTCCCTTTACCGTCGCGCCGGGGCCGCTGCCCCCGGACCCCCATCAGGGGGCCCGTTGGCCCCCTTGGACCCCCCCAGCCAGGGCTGCTCACCGCTGCCCCGGACCCCACAATTGGGGCCCTGGTAACTCCCTTTCCTTATAATACCTTACATGGTCCAATATGACCTTCATCCAACATGCAAGTTGGGATTCCCATCAATTGGGTAATGCACGCTTGGCTTCTCCTCATAAAGGGGGCCTTACAAAATGTGCATACAATCATGAGGGGTAGACATTGATCATATACTAACACCCCCCCTCAATGTTTACCGATGATAAATCAAGTAGGTCTCGGTCCTATGCCCATCTGTTGAAGATGCTTGTTGAGGTGCTCTCTTCCAAGTGCTTTAGTGAATATGTCAGCACAATTTGCCTCTGTTGGGCAATATTCTAGCTCCACAATTTCATCTTCAATTAGCTCACGAATGTAATGGTATTGTACTTCTATGTGCTTGGTGCGAGCATGAAATACTGGGTTCTTTGCAATAGCCATACAACTTTGATTATCACACTTGAGTACAGTTGGCATATTTGATGGAAAGCCTAGATCTGCAAGAATTCTCCTTAACCAAACTGCCTCACAAGAAGCAAAACAAGCTGCTTTGTACTCTGCTTCAGTGGAGGAGAGTGCGAGAGTTGGTTGCTTCCTACTTACCCAAGAAAATATTCCTGAACCAAGTGAGAAACAATATCCAGAAACTGATTTTCTAGAATCACAATCTCCAGCCCAATCTGAATCACAATATCCTTGGAGTGTATCACCTGTGGTATACAAAATACCAAAATCCAAGGTTCCTGCAATGTACCTTAGAATTCGCATTCCAGCATTCCAGTGACTCTCCTTAGGTTTGTTGGAAAACCTGCTTAACACTCCAACAACATAGCAAATGTCTGGTCTAGTGTTGCACAGAAAAATAAGACTTCCAACGAGCTTCCTATACTTCTTAGCATCTACATCAGGCATGTTATCATCCATAGATAGCTTATGATTTACCTCCATAGGTGTGCTAGTTGGTTTGCAGCCCATCATTCCAAATGCCTTGAGAATTTCTTTGGAATATTTTTGTTGTGAGATGAAAATGCCATCCTTCATTTGCCATACTTCAATTCCCAGACAAAAATGGAGTAGACCTAAGTCTGTCATTTCAAACTCAGCTCCCAAGCTGATCCGAGTTTGATTGATGAGTTCCTGATGATCTCCTGTAATGATCAAATCATCTACATATACAATGACAACAACTAGCTTGCTATCCCTTTTCGTTACATACAAGTTAGCATCAGAAGTACTTCTTTCAAAACCCATATTTTTGAAAAAAATGATCTATTCGTTGGTACCAAGCCCGTGGAGCTTGCTTAAGTCCATACAAAGCTTTCTTCAACTTGCAAACTTTATTTTTTGAATTGGGCACCTCAAAACCTGGTGGTTGAGATACATATACCTCCTCCTTGAGATGACCATTCAAAAATGCAGATTTGACATCCATCTGGAAAATAGGCCAGGACTTTTGTGCAGCTACTGCAAGTACCGTCCGAATAGTTGTCATGCGTGCTGTTGGTGCAAAAGTTTCTTGAACATCAAATCCTTCAATCTGTGAAAAACCCTGTGCAACTAATCATGCCTTATACTTTTCTAATGTTCCATCAGCTTTATACTTAGCTTTCCAAATCCATTTAGTACCTATTACCTTCTTCTTTGGCGACAAGTCGACTAGATCCCATGTATCATTTTTGAGTATACTATCATACTCAGACTGCATTGCCGCTCTCCAACCTGGATCATCAATGGCTTCTTCAATGGTGGTAGGTTCCTTTATCGAACCCATGATATCTGCCATTAGAGCCATGTTAACAATGTGTTCTGAGGCTCTTCTTTGCTCCTCTATTCTCTTTGATCTTCGTAATCCATCCGATGATGATTCTGGTACATCTACATGTGGATTGTGATCATCAAAGAGCTGTTGTGCCCACTTCGGTAGTGGCTTACGCTGTGCAGCTACAACTGGTTGGCTTTTTATTGAGGAAATTTCTCCATCAGATGTTTCCTCCTCCTCAACATTAACCTGTCTTTTGATAGGCACAAGGTGAGATATTTCTCCGTTTGATGAGATAGTAGATTTACCTTTATCTTCTACTAAGTGTGGTCGTTCATCAAACACCACATCTCGGCTGACAAAAATCTTCCTTGCCTCAGGATCCCATAACCTGTATGCTTTAGACTCTTCACTATATCCTAGGAAGACGCACTTTTTGCTTTTTGAATCCAACTTTGATCTTGTTGAATCAGGAATATGTGCATAACAGAAACAACCAAAAATTCTGAAATGCAAAACTGAAGGCTTTTTACCAGAATATGCTTCTTGAGGAGTCATCCCCTTTAGAGCTTTTGTGTAGCTTCGATTGAGGATGTAGACTGCTGTATTGACTGCTTCTGCCTAGAATGAATAAGGCATGTCTTGAGCCTTTAACATACAACGAGCCATTTCAACTATTGTCCTGTTCCTGCGCTCAACAACGCCATTTTGTTGAGGTGTATGAGCTGTGGTAAGTTGCCTTTTCACACCATGCTCCTTACAGTAATTGTTGAATTCTGTTGACAAGAATTCACCTCCTCTATCTGTTCTAAATTTCTTCAGTTTCCTTCCTGATTCATTTTCTACATACTTATGCAACGCTTTAAATTTTTCAAAAGCATCAACCTTCTCTCGAATGAAATAAACCCACATCTTTCTACTATAATCGTCGACTAACAGCAAGAAGTAGAAAGATCCTCCTAAAGCAGGTGTAGACATTTTACCGCAGAGATCAGCATGTACCAACTCTAGAGGAGCTTGAGATCGATTGCTGGTCTCTCTTGGAAACGCCTTTCGTTGTTGCTTGCCCATCATACAAGCTTCACAAGGTTCCTGCAACTCTGAAAATGCAGGCAAATGAGCAACCATCCCTGTTCGTTGCATTTCCTTCAAAACTGCAAATTCGAGATGCCCAAATCGTTGGTGCCATAACCTGCTTACATCTTTATCTTCTGTAGCAGTTAAAGCACTTAACTCATACAAGTTATCCCATCGTATGCCTTTACCTACAACATTACCTGATGAATCCATGATTTCCGCACCACTCTTATTGAAGTGAACTTCGAGTCCACGATCTGTTATTGCAGAGACTGACAACAAATTTCTTTTGAGTGTAGGTACATAGAGAACATCGGATAACTTTTTCTCAACACCTGGAGAAGTGATAAAAGAGATGGTTCCAGTTCCTTCAGCTGGACACTTGGAGTCATTTCCCACCACTACATTGATGGATTCCCGCAGAGGCACTAGGGAACTATACCAATCCTTTTTACTAGTCATATGGCGAGAAGCTCCACTATCTAAAATCCATGGCTCATCAACACGAGCTTGAGCAGATGAACATACCTCTTCAATAGCTACCCAAAGTTCCAGCTCTGTGTTGTTTGCAGACTCTTTTTTCTTCCATGATGATTTTACAGTCCCATTCCGTTCATCAGCTTGCTTCTTTCTGCAATCCTTGATGGCATGGCCTTTCTTTTCACAATAGAAGCAACTTCCTGTGAACTTTTTCTTCTTTGGCTTCTTCTTTGATCCCTCTGAAGAGCCTTTACCTTTTGCATTTGCTGAGAATGCAGCATCAGTTGTACTTTGCCGATTCTTCAGCCGCATCTCTTCTTCTAAAAGCATGGCACAAAACTCTTCAAATATAAGAGGAGTTGGCCTTACCTGAGTGTTAAGGGTTGTTACTAATCCATCATACTTTGCTGGAAGAACACGTACAGATCTTTGAGCAAGCTCTTCTGGTGTTATAACAACACCAACTGCAGCCAATTGATCTTGAAGATGCTTTATCCGTTTGATAAAATCTTCAGCCTTTTCAGAATCAGAATGCTTTTCATTTGCCAACTGATTTTCTAAATTTTGTATCCTAGTGTGGTTCTTGGTCTCATATTATCGAGCCAATATGCCCCAAGCCTCATGTGCTTTAGTAGTATGTTGAACTAAAGTAAGCACAGAATCACTTACACTAGTGACAATCGCACATAATGCATCAGCATTCCGCCTCTTCCAAGCTCGTAGAAGATCTGGATCTGGCTGAATCATCAATCTTGAATTTGCTGGATCTTCAACTGGTATAGGCTCTGGATCCAATCCCATCGGTCCCATGATAGTGTCAAGTAATTCATAGGAGTCCAAAATTGCAGAAATTTTGAACTTCCAGAGTGTATAGTTGGTTCCATCCAACTTCCCTTCAGTGAATGCAGGTGGACGAATTCGAATAGGTGCAGCATTAACATTAGCTGAAGCACCAAGACCAGTGTTCGACGATGAAGCCATCATGTAATCACTCGAATAATCTACTGATATTCTAGTCTGCTAGTAGGCTAAAATAATGATACTTCTCAAGCTATTTGAACCTTACAGCTCTGATACCATGTAAGACAATAGTTACGCAATATAACACAGGAGCAATAGCAGAGAAGATAACAGATATAGGAGAATCTCAACAATTTTCTATTAGCAGCAAGTACAAAGATGATGGCATTGTCCACCCGTGCGCTCTCAAGGTAGAGCTTAAATGGTGATCTAGACAACTCTAGATAGGGAGATACAAGGTAGAGGTATGCTGGCTCAACTCAGTGTCTTAGGTAGTGCAGAAGTCATGTATATATAGGATCATGGGTGTCCTGCCATGGACGGCTATACATGGGTGGTAGAGCGTGGGCGGCCACCGCCCGCGTAATTGCCATACACGGCTTAGACTGGTTGAACCGACCTAACAAATATAAATGATTTCTGACTCTGATAGGGAATATTCCATGGAATATTCCGTTTACCGTCGCGCCAGGGGCGCTGCCCTCGGACCCCCATCAGGGGGCCCGCTGGCCCCCTGGGACCCCCCAGGCAGGGGGCCCGCTGGCCCCCTTGGACCCCCCCAGCCAGGGCTGCTCACCGCTGCCCCGGACCCCACAATTGGGGCCCTGGTAACTCCCTTTCCTTATAATACCTTACATGGTCCAATATGACCTTCATCCAACATGCAAGTTGGGATTCCCATCAATTGGGTAATGCACGCTTGGCTTCTCCTCATAAAGGGGGCCTTACAAAATGTGCATACAATCATGAGGGGTAGACATTGATCATATACTAACAGACATATGTCAAATATTTTTATTGATACTAACCTTTGTCTTCTTGTTTTGTGACATTGTTCCTCAAAGAAAAAAAAAAAAGAGAAGAAGAAAAAACGTGGAAGAAAGAACTTGTTCCCAGGTTTGGCTCATGGAACATGAATGAGTCATGCTTAGTTGAAAAATGGAACCATTGATTCCTGGTCATTTATCAGTTTGGATAGAGGTGTGTCTCGACTAGCAGATGATATAATTGCTGCCTTATCTGGTAGATGTCAAGAACTTGGCATGAACATGACATCCACAACTATTGTTTCCCCTTACCATGCTAGGAGGGAAGAGCTTGAAGTTCCACAACTTGAGTGATGCTTCACTACTGTATGTACGAGAGCATCCAAGGAGATATCCGCAAGAGGTAGTTCTGATACCCTACAAATTTTTGTATGAATACTGGATGAGAAGACTCCTGCTTATGAGGAGACAGGATCAACCACTCAAAAGATCTCATCAATGACCATCAACACGGACATTCACCAACAATGTTCCATCCCAAAGGCCGAGTGTACAACACGAAGAGATGAACATCGATCGACCTTCTCCATGGTAAGTATCTCTACTTTGGAAACATCATAACCATGATAGCTTAGGAAACCTCTTCATCGGCATACCCTTGAGCACTTGGCTCAAGAACCCCAATTTTTGCACCATACTTCTTCCGATGCATTTTCCAAGTAAGCATGCATAGGGCTACATTACAAGGCCGTGCACAAGGCACATATTTTCCTCAACCCATGCACGAACACACTTCCCCATCATCCATTATGGGTTATGAGTACTTGGCATGACTACTATGAACATCAACTTTGGAAGATCTAGAGGTCATCAATGGAGACTCACAACGACACAGTCATGCTGGAATCCAACGAAGAAGTACATACCAAGGCACAACAACTTCCAAAGGCTTTTAGTGACAAATGAAGAATCAGACAACCAACCCTGCCACATTTGGAAGGTAGATGGCTCTTGTTCCTACCAAACAGACACTACCTCTCAAAGAACTACATGGAACAACCATTACAACAAGGGTCTGTCAGCGACGACAGACTCGAGAGGGGGGGGGAGTGTTGAAGCTGAAGGTCAAGGACAAAGCACAGGAGCACATCAAAGAGGTGGATACACAAGAAGAAGGAGCAAGTAGGAGGCTCCAAGAAGTGCATGTCAAATTCTCAAAAGAAATCCCTATAAAATAGTGATTTTCATCACTAAAAACCATTGTAAATACCATTTTCTATTTTTGTAACTCCATTTTGTTCAAGCCGAGGAGTCCTCGAGCTTGAGGAGTATTAGAAGTATCATCCTACCAATTTTCATAATTTTTAGACTTTGTTTGAGCCCCCAAATAAGCCCTGGAACCTAATTTTTAACTAGGTCAGACACTAGGTCTGAACAGGGTCAAAACTAGTCCAAAAACTATAAAAAGAGCTAGAGAGCTCATTTTTGAAGTTAGCTTGTTAGAGAATAGAGCTTTAGTAAGAGAACGCTTTTGCAATCAAAACTTTCCATTGTTCCTCTCTTTGATCTTACCTTGTGCGCGTGTGTGTATGTGTGTGCATGTTTGTGTGCTTTCACTCACGCGCTTGTGCCTTCACTTGCTCGTGGTCTTCATACCGGTCCTCACGTCTCCGCGGATTGACAAGTAAAGGAGGTGGTGCTTACGCTTGAGCTACACACACTCACAAAGACACAATACATAAATGTAAATAGTCTTGGAGTAAAAGAGAGCCTTCTTCCATTGATAAGAGATATTACATGAGAGCACGTTGACCAAAAGCTCCCCTCTTTACAAAAATGAGCCTCTATATATAGGCTAAGCACATGTCCCCATGTGCTTCTTTGAAAAGTCAAAAAGGGAGTATCTCTCTAACTACCATATCTTCTAGGATATTCTAAAATCACTTCTTATAACAAGCAAATCCCAAGAATGTGCATGTGTGGGATTTTTACGTGGGATTTCCTTAGAAGAGCCACAAAGATGAGATATCCAAGGGTTACCTACACTATGGTATAAGAAAATATTAAAAAGTGCTTTTAGGAGAGTGTTCACATGTGACAGTCAAATATATACAAAAAGGGTTATTCTCATGGTCTAGGGAGGGTTACTATGCACAATTGAGGATGTGTGCATACCCTACAACCCAACAATCATCAATGAAGGTAACAAAATATACATGCTTCCCAAAAGATGGAGTCTTGATAGGACCACATACATCACTATGAACAAGCTGTAATTTTCTTGTAGTGTGTGTATGACTATCTTTTGGAAAAGAAGCAAGATGCATTTTTCCAAGAATGCAACCTTCACATGCATGCTTTTCAATGGACTCAAGTGTAGGCAAACCAATAACCATGTCCTTCTTTTGCAAGTAAAGCAAACTATTGAAGTTCAACTGACCAAAATGAGCATGTCAAAGCTCCATTTCAACCATGGAAGAAGTATGAGCAACCAAGGCATTCGAGACAACCCTCTTGTATATATCCATGCGATACAAACCATTACATAATGTACCGAACATCACGATAACGTCACCATTGCTGAAATCATGAACCATACACTTATCATCAACAAAGTGTACATGAAGTCCAACTTTGGCAATCAACGAAACTGGAAAAGTTCTTTTTTATACTGGCACATACAGTGCATTTTCAAGAGAATCAAACTTCCATTTGCAGTCGTAAGCTCAATTTCTCCTACTCCTGTCAGGGGAGCACTAGATTGTGCTCTCTGACTACACAAGACAAGATTTCGGAAACACAGTTCTGATTACAAGAATACCCACGAAGGGAAAATGCTACAAGAATATACGATCGATACAAGATGTCCCACAACCCGGGACCAATAGGTATGGAAAACTCGACTAGAGATGATACAGGAGATCCCACAACCCGGGATCGTAGGTAGGAAACAAGATATCTCGATTACAAGAAATCCCCTCAGGGATATGAACTAGATACAAGAAATAACTAGAAAGGATCTCGTACTACGAGATTACAATAGGACAAGAAAGGATGTCCACAATACAAGACTAGACAAGACTAGAGCTAGAAACAAGACTAGAACTTGAACTGGAACTTGAATGTACTTACTTGGAGGTCACGACTCCTTGAGCTCCCAAGACTGGCATTGGCAAGACTGATTATGAATGTGGCCAACCCCTCCTTATATAGGTTTTCAAGGGCGGTTCCCAAGGCGGTTGCGAACTGATGATGTCATCATGATGTCATCGATTTGTAACAAGACCTCCCAATGTCAGAATTCAGCGAATAGACAGTCGATCTTGGGGTTTTGGCACATTCCGGACGCAATGGAAGTATTGGTTTCTCCTAATTCTGAACCAATCATGAGATACAGGGTTCACATGGAATCTTAGGTTCAGGATGGTTTCCTTCGTCCATGACATCACCTCCCCCTCAAGCGACGAGTTCCACGAGGAGCGGTCATGTTATCTGGTCTCGGCTTCGTTGGATTTTTCTTATGGAATTCTCGAACCTTGATTGGTGCTCTCTGAAGGTTTTCTGCAGGTTCCCAAGTACGATCACTGATGTCATACCCTTTCCAATGAATAAGGTATTCCAATCTTCCCCGGGATATTCTGGAATCTAGGACATGCTCGACTTCAAATTCTTCATGATCATCAATCTCGATAGGTGGTGAAGGACTAGGTCTCTCCCCCCTCAATGGTGAAATCTGATATGGTTCCAACATGGATACATGGAAAACTGGATGTATTCTCATGGTACTCGGTAACTGGAGTTTGAAGGTGACTGGATTAATCTTGGCCAAGATGGTAAATGGTCCAAACTTTTGATGATCTAACTTTGCACAAGGCCTTGAAGTTTGTAAATTGTTTCGGAGTAACCATACTTTATCCCCAATTTGATACGATGGATTCTGGACACGATGTTGATCTGCATAGTACTTATATTGTTGTTGAGCTTTATGGATCTCTTCCTTCAGTTCTTTGTGAATGTCCATCAGGTACTGGGCCTTGTCTCTGGCAGCTGGGTTCTTGACATGATTTGAGAGTTGTATATCCATCCTTGGATGTTGTCCATAGTTTGCAAAGAAGGGAGTTTGCTTAGTAGATGCATGAACACTATTGTTATAGGCAAACTCTGCAAAGGGTAACAACTCAAACCAATCATTTTGGTGATAGTTGCTAGTGCAACGGAGATATTGCTCCAGGACTTGATTCACTCGTTCTGTTTGTCCATCAGTCTGTGGATGATTTGCTGTAGATAGTTTAACTTGAACACCAAGGAGCTTGCAAAGACTGTTCCAAAAGCTGGATATGAACTGTGGACCTCGATCACTGACAATGTCATCAGGCAATCCATGAAGCCTAAATATGTACCTAAGAAAAAGTCTGGCAGTGGCTGCACCTGTGATTGCCTTGGTAGTTGGAATGAAGTGTGCCATCTTTGTAAATCTATCCACAATAACAAGAATGGCATCATACTTATCTGACTTTGGTAGATCTGTGATGAAATCCATCGACAATGAAGCCCATGGCCTTTCTGGAATAGGTAGAGGTTGCAAGAGGCCATGAGGTTTATGTCGGGGTACCTTAGATCTATTGCAAGTATCACAGGTTCGAATGTATTCTTTGACTTCCTTCCACATCTGAGGCCACCAAAAGTCCCTTGATATGAGTTCTATTGTTTTATTTACTCCAAAATGTCCTGCTGCAAGGTTGTCATGGCGTTGTTGAAGTACTTGGATCCTGGGCTTTCCTGGAGGGACATACAATAGGTTCTTATAGAGTAGTAAACCATCCTTTTCCTGAAATTCGTTTACTTCTTGGAATTTTCCTTCTTGAGCTTTCTGCTTAACGTTACAAAACAATTCGTCCTGTGGTAGATTCTCACGGATCAACTGATTCAAGGCTGAATCTTCATGATGGCTTGAAGAGATAGCTGCTAACTGGAGATGCTCGGGCTTGAGTAATACACTCTCTTGTTGATCAAAGGCCTCTTCACCCTTCTTTGGTGCAAGGTAAGATCTTCTGGATAGGGCATCTGACTGACATTGATGACGTCCTGGACGGTATGTGATGACAAAGTCGAATCTGGATAAAAAGTTACTCCATCGAGATTGCCTTCTATTGAGGATCCGGGTGGTCATAAAATACTCTAGGTTCTTGTGATCTGAATATACAATGACTTTATGAGCTGCTCCTTCTAGATGGTGACGCCAGGTATCAAACGCGTCTACTATGGCAAGGAGTTCTTTATCATGAATTTCATAATTAATTTCTGGAGGGGAAAACTTCCTTGAATGATATGCAACTGGATGTAGTTGTCCATCATCTCCATATTGGGAAAGAATGGCCCCTAGAGCAAAGTCCGATGCATCTGTCTCAAGGAAGAAGGGCTTACTAGAATCAGGATGAACTAGGATTGGAGCAGTAGTGAATGCTGATTTCAAGGTCTGAAAGGCCTTCTCTGCTTCTTCGGTCCATGAGAATTTGGAGTTCCCTGTAAGCTTGGTAAGAGGTGTCACTATCTTGGAGTAATCTCTGATGAATATCCTATAGAAATTGGCAAACCCCAAAAAACATTGTACATCTCGAACACATGAAGGTGGTTGCCAATCAAGGATTGTCTCAATCTTCTTAGGGTCCATAAAAATTCCTTTATCTGATACTATGTACCCTAAAAATTCCACTTCTGTCTTATGAAAAGAACACTTCTCCAATTTCGCATACAATCCTTTTTCTCTTAGTTTCTCTAGGACTATCTTTACATGATCTTCATGATCCTCTAGATTTTTTGAAAATATCAAGATATCATCAAGGTATATTACAACAAAATCATCTAAATATTCTCGAAAAATATCCTTCATCATATGTTGGAAGACAGCTGGAGCATTTGTAAGACCGAAGGGCATAACTACATATTCAAAATGCCCATACCTTGTTCGAAATGCTGTCTTCCATTCGTCTCCTTCTCTGATCCTGACAAGGTTGTAAGCTCCTCGAAGATCAATTTTCGTGAAGAATTTTGCTTTTCCAAGGCGTTCCAAGAGCTCTGATATGAGTGGTAGAGGGTATCTGTTTTTTATAGTGACTTTGTTCAATCCACGATAATCTACACACATCCGGAGAGTCCCATCCTTCTTCTTTACAAATAGAATAGGAGCTCCTGCTGGAGACTTCGAGTGTTTGATAAACCCCTTTGCTAGATTCTCATCAATGTTCTTGCGTAGTTCTGTAAGTTCCTCTGGAGATAGTCTGTAGATTGGTCCAAAGGGTGGTTGTGTTCCCTCTTGAAGATCTATGGGACAATCATAAGGTCTATGCTCTGGAAGGATATCTGCATTCTTCTTTTCAAAAACATCTTCAAAGCCGTTGTACTGATTGGGTAGCTGTACTGGATCATCTTTCTTGGATTCTTGAGCTGGTATGGCATAGATCATATATGTAGGTTCCTTCCTTACTGCATGTATGAAGGCTTTAGCTCCAACATATGTTGGGTTCTTCTGGATATCTCGACGGGTGATTTTATTCTTTTCCCAATTAATTTCTGGATTATGTTTCTTTAACCACGGCATTCCGATGATAACCATATTTGCTGGACTCGATATTACATTGAAACATATGTGTGAATCATGGTCACCAAGGTGTACTCTTAGTGGTATGGTTTCCATGGTTATATTCCCCGATGCTAGAGGCCGTCCATCTACTACTTCGGCTACTACTGGTCTGTTCTTTCGAAGTACTGGAATTCCATGTTTCTTAACGAGTCCTTCATCAATGAAACATGAGGACGCTCCTGAATCTACTAGAGCTATGAGGGAAAGGGTCTTCTTAGACAGGATTAACTTGACAGGGGCAAGACATGTTTCTACGGGTGTGGATGGAATTATGAGACCCTTTCGTATATCATGGTCCGGCTGTATGGTCTCTTTTACAACTGGACTTCCTCGTTTCCCTGCTCTACAAGGGTGGCTGCGACTTTGGAGTTTGTTCTCTTGTTGGGACAATTAACTGCAATGTGGCCAGGGTTTCCACAATATAGACATAATTTGTTATCCCTCCTTCTTTGTTTCTCTTGTGGTGTTAGAGGCTGGAACCTAGTTACATCTATCTGCATAGGTTCGGGCATAGTGTCATCTCTAGGAGTAGGCTGGAAAGGTTTCCATTGGCGAGGTCTTCCTTCTACTTGTTTTTCTTGTTTCCTTTCAAAAAGACGGTTATCACATTGAATGGCTTGGTTGATGTATTCATTCAATGTCTTCACCTCTGGCATCGTGAGTAGAAGGTCCTTCACGTCATCCCTTAAGCCCCATCTAAATTGGCTAATGAAATAATCTTCATGCCAAGTGAGGTCACATATCAACTGCCTAAATTCTGATGCATAGGTAGAGGCAGGGCGGTTACCTTGACGTAGCTTTCGAAGTTTTGTTTCTGCCACTCGACTCGTGTCTGCATCTCCAAATGTGGCGACAAGCTCTCCAAGAAATGCCTCATAATTATGAAGTACGGCCATATCCTTCTCCAAGATTGGGGCGAACCATGATAAAGCTTGACCATAGAGCAAGGTTCCAATAAAACCGACCTTGGATGCATCATCAGGGTATCTATCAGGCTGCATGCGAATGTACAATTTGACTTGTTGCAAGAATCCTCGAAACTTTGTACGATCACCATTGAACTTTTCTGGCATGCAAATCTTGGGTTCCTTCACAAATGATGTACTGGGCCGTTGGTTCACTTGAATACTCCCTTGATTCGCTTGAAGACTCCCGATTCGTTCTTGTAATTCTTGAAGGAGTGTACCTACATGCACTGGATGTCCCATCTCGACTTGTGTCTGTCGACGACTTAGGTCTTCGACTTGTTGTTGGAGACTCTGAAGTGATGCTACGATCTGTTCATAAGCGTTCTCCATGATGTCTGGTCTTGGATAGAAGATAGTCTTGCCAAAATGTCAGGGGAGCACTAGATTGTGCTCTCTGACTACACAAGACAAGATTTCGGAAACACAGTTCTGATTACAAGAATACCCACGAAGGGAAAATGCTACAAGAATATACGATCGATACAAGATGTCCCACAACCCGGGACCAATAGGTATGGAAAACTCGACTAGAGATGATACAGGAGATCCCACAACCCGGGATCGTAGGTAGGAAACAAGATATCTCGATTACAAGAAATCCCCTCAGGGATATGAACTAGATACAAGAAATAACTAGAAAGGATCTCGTACTACGAGATTACAATAGGACAAGAAAGGATGTCCACAATACAAGACTAGACAAGACTAGAGCTAGAAACAAGACTAGAACTTGAACTGGAACTTGAATGTACTTACTTGGAGGTCACGACTCCTTGAGCTCCCAAGACTGGCATTGGCAAGACTGATTATGAATGTGGCCAACCCCTCCTTATATAGGTTTTCAAGGGCGGTTCCCAAGGCGGTTGCGAACTGATGATGTCATCATGATGTCATCGATTTGTAACAAGACCTCCCAATGTCAGAATTCAGCGAATAGACAGTCGATCTTGGGGTTTTGGCACATTCCGGACGCAATGGAAGTATTGGTTTCTCCTAATTCTGAACCAATCATGAGATA
The DNA here is from genome assembly GCA_020310875.1 of Ceratopteris richardii. Lineage (NCBI taxonomy): Eukaryota > Viridiplantae > Streptophyta > Polypodiopsida > Polypodiales > Pteridaceae > Ceratopteris > Ceratopteris richardii. The sequence continues at coordinate 7,813,792 of CM035407.1, forward strand.
CAGGGTTCACATGGAATCTTAGGTTCAGGATGGTTTCCTTCGTCCATGACAACTCCAATGATAGGATAAGAGGCATTGTTTGCACACACCACATGTCCTCCTTGGGTGCATCTTTCAAAGAGGCAAAAAATCTTTTGCATGATGTTATGTTCTTTGAAGCACCACTATCAAAGAACCAATCCAAATCAGCTTCACTCACAACCATACATTTAGAATGCAAAGAAGCATCATAATGACATGTAACAACACATGCCCAAAAATCTTGAGCCATGTTAGCTTCATCATTCTTTAGATTTGCTGAATTTTCAGCAATAGAGATGCTGGATTCCTTCTTCTTTTCATTGCATTTAGCAAGCTTTCTACACTCAACAATAGTATGACCAACCTTCCGGCAATATTTGCATCTCTTCTTCTTTTGCAAATCACCATCATTAGAGGAATGAGTGGAAGAGGAAGGTTGAGGCTTTGGTTTTGATGAACCCAAAGTTGAACCATACTTGCTTTTCACCTTTTGTGAGATAGCAGATGCTTGTATTCCCTCAATCAAACCACTCCTATTCACTCTAGATTGCTCTTCTTGCAAAAGAAGAGACACAACCTCATCAAATGCATACATATTAGGATTTTTTTTTGCAACCAAACCGAGTGTAGCAGCAAAGCATTGAAAAGATTCTGGTAATCCTTTCAACAATGTAGAAATGAGTGATGCATCCAGAATAATCGCATGTATGTTTGCCAATTGCTCTTTCAAGTCCTTGATGCATGTCAGATACACATCCACCGACTCATTTTCAGCCATACATACATCCTCAAGTTGCTTCCTCAAGTATAATACATGCTTCATTACACATGGCATACAAAGAAGCAAGAGTGTCCCATTCCTGTCTCAATGTAGAACATGACCGAATGTGTGGAGCTATATGACAATTTACTGAAAGTGCAATCAAAGCATGAGCTCGAGCATCTTTTCCATCCCATCTAAGTTGATCCTGTGTAGATGGAGAAGGAGAAACCACTGGAAGAAGAAGCTCCATCTCTGAAAGTAGACTGTGAAGTAGAAGAACTTGCGGGTCTTCGATCTACATTTGTCACTATGTTCCAAAGTTGTTTAGCAACAACAACATGCTTCATCAAAAGCACACACAAGGAGCACAAACGCAGCAAGACATACATAGAGACAATGGCTGGAATAGCTCTCTCTATTAACAATGAATTGAACTAAAGTAAGAGCTAAATAATATCCCTAAGTACAAAGTACCACCACATATGAGAGTATCAAGTATGTGGCAACATGGGGAAAAACCTCTAGCCAACACTAGAGTAAAAAGTGCCCATGTATAGGGAAAAGGTTCACATCAAAGCTACTCAAGGAACACATAAGTGTAACAGGTGGCAGAAGATTGACCAACACCCAAATTAGCCAAAAGGTGTCTGAGCCACACACATATATTCAACCTCACAACTAGAAGTGGCCAAATTAGGTTGCTTCTTGTTCAACTAATATATGCATGAGCTAGCACACATGAAGCAAAAACCATTAGTGGACACACGAGTATCATAACCTCCAACCTAGTCTGAGTTAGAAAAAACATGTAAATCTGGTGGTAGTGATCCTGTTGGAAGTGAGGTAGGCCCTTAGGCTCATGTCACAGGTCCATGGTTCCATAGTTCCAGTCATGTACATCATTAATTCTAGCAATCTTCCATATTGACAAAACATGAACATACCACAACTTAATCATACAAATGATGAGATAAAGATAGAGAAAGAATAGACGTCATGTGTAAGGTGTTACGTAAGCCATTGCTTACTCATAGTATCATATATACCAATGTTCAATGTACAATGTGGGAGCAAAATTCTCAACCACTCTATGTGATGAGAAATAGATGAATGAGTGAATGTACAATGTAACAAACATATTCAGATGTGTGGGCAGTAATCTGAATATACATGAGATGTGTGACCTGATAGGTTATAGAAGAGTGAATATGAGTGACTGAATGAGGAAGGATCAGTGTGAAACTGATGGTCAACAAACCTACATCTAAACTTAGGCTATGGAAGACCCTAAGTCAGATACGTGTGTGAAAAGATCACATACTTATAAAGTAGCATAGAATGCTAACAAGATTTTTGCCGGAAATCCTCAAACTCATGTGAACACACCTTCTCAAACACCTCATAAAAATATGCATAAAGCATATAAGTACTGATTCTCTTGTACCTATGCCGAATAGGACTCCTTCTGATATGAACGCCACAGCCTCCATAAACTTCAAGTAGTACCTGTGTGTATAAAGAGAATATGTACTTGAATACTTAACATAAGATGTGAATCTTATGTTAATCACCATCCAATGTCTTTGAAGTAGCCCGACATCTTCTTGTAGAAGACAATCTTCAACCTAACATCTTCTTATAGAAGATGATCTTCAAATACATCATGTAGATGGCCGATCCTCACCTTCAAGCTGCTAATGACCAAGTCTTCTTGCCATGAACAAGAGATAACCTCCTCTCCATGAGGTAGAGTGTGAGCACACCCTTCATCTTCTCCAAGAAGAATCACCAAGAAGAACTCCATAGCTGCTCCTCAACATGCTTCAAGTTAGCACCATGGCTGCCCCATGTGCTAGAAGAAACACCACCTCTACTGAGGTCCAAGCTCTAGAAAGCTTGTGTTGATCCTAGGTGAAGGATGCAATACAAGTGACCAAGCATGTACTTATATAGTCTTGTGTGTACTCTCAAAAGCTTCTCCAAAAGCCAAAATAAAGCTACGATCTTACGATCACTTACGAAAATCAAACGTTATCGCTTTATCGGAAATCTTATCGCCCGTCGCTGTCCGTCGGCCACTTGTGCTTTATCTCCTGAAAAGCATTATATAAAAAACTGCCACGCGCTGCCACCAAGGGGATTCGAACTCGGGTTGCCTCATTGAGAGGATATTGTCTTAACCACGGCGCCCAATGCCTTTGCTTGTACAAGAGGTAAAGACAACAACTAATTATGCTATAAATTGAGGACAATCTTGACCAATTGGGACATTGTTTCCAACAGATCCCCCTTGGGATAACAATCCAAGTAGTGGGGTACCACTCAAGTAGCGAAAGATGTGCTTGACCACCTGCCAATGCTTGACATGTGGGCAATGCATAAACTTGCTCATCTATGACATATCAAATTGAATATCAGGCTAGGTTATGCATAAATAAATCAAGCATCCAATAGCCTGCTGATAGAGAACAAAATCAAATGCATCTCAAACATCATGAAGACTCAATCGTAAGCATGTTTCCATAGGAGTGGTAATAGTTTACAATATTAAAGGCCAAAACATTGCAATAATGTGTCAATATATTCCGTTTGACACAACGCTACTTCCCCATTAACTTGCATAAATTGAATGCCAAAATAATGGTGCAAATGCTCCAAATCTGACATCTCAAAAGAGGCATATGAATCAGCCTTAAATTCAGCAATATGCTTCTCATTAGGACTAGTGAGTGTTGGAGTAAGACGTCTGCAAAAGCACGTGAACAACACAAGGAAGAAGAAGAAGCTTGGAGCACAACACACAAGACTGCATGTATTACTAGAGAATGTACAAAGATAAGTAGCCCATTAGGGCAATAGGCGTATATACAAGCCGGGGGAAAAAAACCTCCTAAAGAGGGAAAAAAGTGCCCCGGCGGTCCTAGAGTGTTCACACACATCACTACCTAAATATATCAACAAATCCCCCCTGGGAGTGATGCGGTGAACAAGGAGCTGGCACTCATGTATAAGGAAGTGCCGAGCTATGTGGAAATCACTCCACAAAAGGAAGTAAGCCCAAAGCTTTGCGGAAAGTTTCAAACTTCTCCCTAGGCAGAGCCTTCGTGAAAAGGTCTGCAATGTTCTCCTGCGTGGGCACATATGCCAAGCTGATCTCCCCAGTAGAGAACCTCTCCCTGACATAGTGATAATGCACCTCAATGTGCTTGGTGCGAGCATGGAACACAGGGTTCCTCACAACTGCCAATGCGCTCTGACTATCAGTGAAGATGGTGGTGGCAGAAGACTGGCCAACACCCAAATCAGCCATAAGGCGTCTGAGCCACACACACTCAACAGTCACTGTGAAAGCTGCCCTATACTCAGCCTCACAACTGGAAGTGGCCACAGTAGGCTGCTTCTTGCTCAACCAAGATATACATGAGCTACCAAGCATGAAGCAAAAACCACTGGTGGACACACGAGTGTCATAGCAACCAGCCCAATCTGAGTCAGAAAAAACATGCAAATCTGGCGGTAGTGATCCCCCCTTGGGATAAAACAACCCAAGTAGCCGAGTACCACTCAAGTAGCGAAAGATGCGCTTAACCGCTTTCCAATGCGTGACTCCTGGGCAATGCATAAACCTGCTCATCTGTGAGACAGCAAACTGAATATCTGGCCGAGTAATGCATAAGTAAATCAAGCATCCAACAGCCTGCTGATAGAGAACAGCATCAAATGCATCTCCAGCATCATGAAGACTCAATCGTAAACCTGTCTCCATAGGAGTGGCAATAGGCTTACAGTCTTCAAGGCCAAAACGCTGTAATAATGTGTCAATATATTTCGTTTGACACAAAGCCATTCCACCATCAACTTGCATAAACTGAATGCCCAAATAGTGATGCAAATGCCCCAAATCAGACATCTCAAATGAGGCATGCAAATCATGTTGGTGCAAACAAGCCTTAACACTTGGCTTTGTTGTGTGCCTTTGAAGACCCAACATAAAGCTTGGACTATTGAACCCTTGGAAAGCATAAAAGATTGGACCCTTGGATGATACATTCACAAGAGTCAATAATCATATGAACCTAGTCTTATTGATTCTTATTTTTATCTCATGTAAAAGTCCATGTGACTTTATCAACAATGTAATCATACCTACTAGACTAGAGTCGTGGAAAATTTAGATGATCTAGTTGAGGGAATATCTCCCTAAGTCTAGTGGAGAGAATCAAGGGAGCTTTAATTTGAATTCAAATTCAAATTCATTCAAAAACTCCTATAAAAAGTCAATGTAAAAGTCGCGGGATAAGTTACACTCTTCCCGAGGCTAATCCAAGAAATTCAGTGAGTGTGTGAGAGCTACTCATTAGCCTACACCTCAGAGTACCATTGTGCATTACATCTCTTGCCAATGGGAATGTACATTTAATAGATTCAATACATATATTCATAGTCATTATCTCTGTGTTTTCTCTGAGTGACTACCTCCAAGTCTGTCAACTTCAACAGGGCATATCTCAAGATCTACTGGACCAAATTTGATGATCCAGGGCTCATTGGAACCAGCTCAAAGCATTCTACAACACTACAAAATTTCAAGTCAATCTATTCAGCCAATTGGGAGAAATCGCTGTCGAAGTGATCACTGGTATATTTCTGTGTGATTCCTAAAAAGTCGGGGGTGTCCCTGATTTTGCTAAACATCATGCTCAGTGTATAGTTTGTCATTTGGAGTGATTTAACTTGCTAATGATAACTTGTTAAGTTAATTTAATACTCCCAGAAGGAATTAGACCAATTGTAAGTGTGCTGGACACACTGAGCTTAGGACTGAGCAGGTGTCATTACAGGAATAGCAAGTTTTTGGACTTATGAAGGTTCAAACTTATCTGTTTTGATTTGGTCATTACTCAATCATTTTGTAAAGCACATATATAGTTTCTTGGTGTCATTTGGAAGCTCAAGGAGTCTCCTAACCATATCTGAAGAGAAGAGAGGGCAGGTGTTAAGCAGGTCTAGCAGCACCAACTTGATCTTCTGATTGTACCCAGCCATCACATCCAACAGTGGTATCAGAGCAAACAAGGTAATCATGGGTGATGGTTTCCCTTCCTTTATTGACAAATTGGATAGGAATAATTACCAGGCATGGTCATTAAGAATGAAGACTTATCTACAAGGGAGAAGCTTGTATGGATACATATCAGGAGATGAGGAGTTGCCCTCATTCAAAACCAGAGGCCTACCTACAAAGGATGAGCATGAGAGACTTAATCAATGGTGTGCTAAAGATGCTTTGGCAAGGTCATATCTTCTAAACTCTATCTCTGATTTCCTTCTACCTCATGTTAGGAACTGTAAGACTTCCCAAGAGACTTGGGAGACCTTGTCAACATACTTCTCATCAAGCACAAGGGCCAGAAAGAATCAGCTATGGATTGAGTTTACAACTCTTAGGAAGCAATCAAAACAATGTGTTTCAGATTTTGTCACCAAAGTCAAAGATATAGCAGATCAACTTGCAAGTGTTGGAGAAGAGATTGAAGAAGAGCAAATTGTTAGACAAGTGATCAATGGACTCAAAGCAGATGACAAGTGGGAGAGCTTTACCACTGCAATGGACTTGTACATGGACATTCAAGCACCTGATCTAACAACTCTGATTGGACAACTCTTTACACATGAAGCCAAGATCACAAAGAATGGAGAGCAATCAAAAGGTAACAATCCCTCTGCCCTATATACAGATAAGAAGTCTAAAGATAAGGGTAAAAGCAAGAAGGTTGATGATGAAGGATCCACCTCCCAAGCAAACTATGCAGGGAGAGGTAGATCATCTAGAGGTAGGGGCAGAGGAGGTAAGTCAGGTAGGGGGAGACCCTATAATCAATCTCCATGCAATATTTGTGGCTTGTCTAATCATACTACAGATGAATGCTACAAAAACTACAAGAACCAAAGAGGAAGAGGTCACCAAAGAGGAGGATACTCCCAAGGCAGAGGCAGATTCAATCAACCTCAAGGCTACCATGGCTACAACAATAATTACAATAATAACTACAACAATAGCTACAATCACAATGGCAATTATCAAGGAGGATACAGGAACAGAAAGGATTACAACAATTTTGCAGAGGATCAAGATGATTCCTTGTTGATTATGAACATGACATCTAAATCAGGTATCAATGATGATCATTTGTTCTATATTGATTCAGGTTGCTCTAACCATGTAGCTGGGAATGTTGCCTTACTCTCTGATTTGGAAGAACCTAAAGGCAAGCACCAAGTGCAGACAGGTGATGACACTAAACATTCAGTGGTTAAAGTAGGTAATGTCAAAACAAGTGATGGTAATCAGAATTTGCTAAGCAGAGTATTGTATGTTCCAACAATCACCAAGAATCTGATGAGTGTAGGTCAGATTGTTGAAAAAGGTCTACAGGTCAGGTTCACTCAACATGGTGCATATGTGGAGGATCCAAGACATGGATTCAGAAGGATAGCCAAGGGAGAGAAGTCAGGTAGATTGTTTACCTTTGAACTTGAGGATACTAAAAATATTGCCTTGTACAACTATAGGGACCAAACCCTATCAGAATTGGAGATGTGGCACAAGAGATTGGGTCACATTGGAGAGAGGATCATAAAGCAAATGAGCAGAGATCAATGTGTGCTTGGGATACCTAATGTATCCAAGCAACACATGATATACAAGTGTGGGGCTTGTCAATTTGGTAAGTCACACAGACTGCCATATACCAAAAAAGGTTTTATGCATGAAGATTACTTGGAATTGGTGCATACAGATGTTTGGGGACCAAGCAAGGAGCCATCCATATCTGGATCAAGGTACTATGTATCTTTTATAGATGACTATAGCAGATGGACTGTCTTGTACTTCATGAAACATAAAGATGAAGTATTTAATTGCTTCAAAAGGTATCTTGCATTAGTTGAGAATCAAACAGGTAGACATTTGAAGAGGTTAAGGTCTGATGGTGGTGGAGAATACTTCTCCAATGACTTTGAAGACTTCTTGCAGGAAAGAGGCATCAAGAGGGAGATTACCACAAGGTACTCACCTGAACAAAATGGGGTAGCTGAAAGAAGAAATAGACTCATTGTGGAGACAGCTAGGTCTATGCTTAATGAGAAGAAACTACCAAATTATCTTTGGGCAGAGAGTGTATCTACTGCCACATACTTAATCAACAGGTTGCCATCAAAGACACTTGATGGAATGACACCCTATGAGGCTTGGCATGGTAAGAGACCATCTCTGGATCATTGCAAGATCTTTGGGTGTGTTGCATATGTGCATATTCCCTCACAGGTAAGGGGAAAGCTAGACCCTAAGGCTGAAAAGTGTATCTTTATTGGTTATGATTTGAATCAGAAAGGATACAGGTTCTATAACCCCTCAAACAAAGGCTTCAAGGTAAGCAGAGATGTAATCTTTGATGAAAATGATTCATGGTATGATAATGAGTGCAGGAAAGTTAGCCTACCTTATGATATGGAAGAAGACTTTCCAAAGCTTGTCAGGCAAGAACCAACTCAGAATGAGGAAACAAGCTCAGATGATGAAGACACCATCAACATTGAAGAGTTCAAAGCTTGGAAATCCAAAGGGAAGATGAAGATGAAGCAACTTGAAGACAATCCAGAATCCTCAACTCAAGCTATGAGGAGATCTTCAAGGGAAAAGAAGAAACCTATTAGGTATGGGTATGATACTTCACTTGTAACCAAGCACTCTGTATATCTTGCAAAGGATATCTTAAGTGAAGAACCAGGTACATTTGAGGAAGCTATTACTAAACCAGAATGGAAGGAAGCAATGGATGAAGAAATGGAGGCTCTCAAGGAGAGTGATACTTGGGACTTGGTACCCAAGAAGGACTTCATGAAGGTGATAGGATCCAGATGGATCTACAAACTCAAAAGGAACTCAGATGGTACAATAAGCAGGTACAAAGCTAGGTTGGTAGCCAAGGGTTTTGCACAAACCCAAGGCATTGATTATGAGGAGACATTTTCTCCTGTGGCAAAGATGCCAACTATCAGAATTATGGTGAGTGTAGCTGCATCCAAGAATTGGAACATGTACCAATTGGATGTAAAGAATGCATTCTTGAATGGATGGATATCTGAAGAGGTCTACATGTCACAACCACCTGGCTATGAGGATCCCAATAAGGTAAATCATGTTTGCAAATTGAAGAAAGCTCTGTATGGATTGAAGCAGGCACCTAGAGCATGGAACTATAGGTTGACAACCTATCTCTTGGATCAAGGATTTGTGATGAGTAAAGCAGATACTTCATTGTTTATAAAGAAGAACAATTCAGAGGTAATATACTTGTGTGTCTATGTTGATGACATCATTATTACAGGAAATGATGTTCAAGGAATTAGACACATCAAAGGTCAAATGATGAAGGAATTCAAGATCAATGATCTTGGATTATTGAAGTACTTCCTAGGGCTTGAATTGGTCTACACAAATTCAGGTATATTCATTACTCAGAAGAAGTACATTCAGGACATGGTCAAGAAGTTTAATTTGCAGGAAGCTAAAGTCTCAAACATTCCTATGGAGGTCAATCACAAACTCAGTGCACATGAAGGAGAAGAACTCAAGGATATTACAGGTTACCAAAGTTTGGTAGGTAGTCTTAATTATGCTACCTTAACTAGGATTGATATCTCATATGGTGTTAGTGTACTTAGCCAATTTATGCATAAGCCAAGAGTACCACATTTGGAGGCAGCCAAGAAGATAGTAAAGTACCTAAAGGGAACACAAAATCATGGTTTGTATTATCCATATTCATCAGACATTGATATCAAGGTATACTCAGATGCAGATTGGGCAGGTTGTAAGGATGACAGAAGGAGTACATCTGGTTACATATGCTTTGCAGGTGATAAACCAATTTCTTGGTCATCCAAGAAACAACCCACAGTAGCCCAATCATCTACTGAGGCAGAGTACAGAGGGCTAGCCAATGCCACTCAAGAAGCAATATGGTTGAAGCTACTATACTCAGAATTGGGCCTATATACAAGGCCACCTATCATATTTGGTGATAATACAAGTTCACTTCATCTAGCTGCTAATCCTGTGTATCATGCTAGGACAAAACACATAGAGGTGCATTACCACTATGTGAGGGAGAAACTACTTAGCAAAGAAATCCAATTATCATATGTGTCCACTAATATTCAATGTGCAGATTTGCTTACAAAAGCTTTGGATGGGAGCAAGCTATGCAGGTTTAAATCCATGATTGGATTACAGGATATCATTGAAGACTAAAGATGAAGACTCAAGCAAGTGTTTGGCTTGAGGGGGAGCTGTTGGTGCAAACAAGCCTTAACACTTGGCTTTGTTGTGTGCCTTTGAAGACCCAACATAAAGCTTGGACTATTGAACCCTTGGAAAGCATAAAAGATTGGACCCTTGGATGATACATTCACAAGAGTCAATAATCATATGAACCTAGTCTTATTGATTCTTATTTTTATCTCATGTAAAAGTCCATGTGACTTTATCAACAATGTAATCATACCTACTAGACTAGAGTTGTGGAAAAGTTAGATGATCTAGTTGAGGGAATATCTCCCTAAGTCTAGTGGAGAGAATCAAGGGAGCTTTAATTTGAATTCAAATTCAAATTCATTCAAAAACTCCTATAAAAAGTCAATGTAAAAGTCGCGGGATAAGTTACACTCTTCCCGAGGCTAATCCAAGAAATTCAGTGAGTGTGTGAGAGCTACTCATTAGCCTACACCTCAGAGTACCATTGTGCATTACATCTCTTGCCAATGGGAATGTACATTTAATAGATTCAATACATATATTCATAGTCATTATCTCTGTGTTTTCTCTGAGTGACTACCTCCAAGTCTGTCAACTTCAACAGGGCATATCTCAAGATCTACTGGACCAAATTTGATGATCCAGGGCTCATTGGAACCAGCTCAAAGCATTCTACAACACTACAAAATTTCAAGTCAATCTATTCAGCCAATTGGGAGAAATCGCTGTCGAAGTGATCACTGGTATATTTCTGTGTGATTCCTAAAAAGTCGGGGGTGTCCCTGATTTTGCTAAACATCATGCTCAGTGTATAGTTTGTCATTTGGAGTGATTTAACTTGCTAATGATAACTTGTTAAGTTAATTTAATACTCCCAGAAGGAATTAGACCAATTGTAAGTGTGCTGGACACACTGAGCTTAGGACTGAGCAGGTGTCATTACAGGAATAGCAAGTTTTTGGACTTATGAAGGTTCAAACTTATCTGTTTTGATTTGGTCATTACTCAATCATTTTGTAAAGCACATATATAGTTTCTTGGTGTCATTTGGAAGCTCAAGGAGTCTCCTAACCATATCTGAAGAGAAGAGAGGGCAGGTGTTAAGCAGGTCTAGCAGCACCAACTTGATCTTCTGATTGTACCCAGCCATCACATCCAACAAATCAGCCTTGAAATCAGCAATATGCTTCTCAAGAGGACCAGTGAGCAGCATCTCGTCTACATAGACAACAATGATCAGAAGCACATCATTAGCACGCTTAACATATAAGGTGCTTTCAGTTGGACTGTTCTCAAAACCATGTGCAATTAGATAGGCATGTATCTTCTAATACCAAGCACGTGGTGCTTGCTTTAAACCATATAACACCTTCTTTAACCTGCACACCTGGTTTTCATGCCCTTTCTGCACAAAGCCACGGGGCTGAAAAACATACACTTCTTCATGCAAGTCACTATTCAGAAATGTTGTTTTAATGTCCAACTGATGTACATTCCAACCATGATGGGCTGCAAGTGCACAAATGCTCCGAACAGTAGTCATACGGCATGTAGGTGTAAAGGTCTCATCAAAATCAATGCCTCTTTCATGCGCATAACCCTTTGCAACAAGCCTAGCCTTATACCTGTCAACTGTACCATCAGGTTTACGCTTCAGCTTGTATACCCACTTAGTGCCAATGGCCTTCTTGCCAGGAGGCAAGTCACATAAAGACCATGTACCATTCTTCGTTATAGCATCATATTCAGATTGCATAGCAGCCATCCAATTTTTTGAATTTTGTGCTTCATCAAAAGAAACAGGCTCATTCTCATCACAGAGACTAGATGCAGCCATAGCATAGCAATCTGATGCAAAAGAGGTACTATGAGAGCCTGAATGAGTACGATATGACAAAGGTGCATCTAATTTACTGTCACGCAAAGTTTGCACCAGCCATTTTGGCATAGTTTTTGCCTGTTCAATATCAGCTCTCTCATCAACAAGTGCATCATGTAAATGTGCATCAGAAATGGAATGATCTGCATCATCATATGAAACCTGCAAAGGTTGAGAAGTTGCCTCATTAGGACCAGCACTAGCCTGTCCACCTGTAAAAAGAGGCATCAAAGTATCATACATGTCTTTGGAGCTAACAGATGTCTCCTTAGTACATGAAAGCAATGGCTGAATAGCATCTTCCACAAAGACAACATCACGGCTAACCAGAATGCGTTTAGTATGTGGATGATACAGACGATAGCCTTTACTTTCAGAATTGTACCCAACAAAAATACATTTTACTGCCTTATCATCCAATTTTCTGCGATGTTGTTCAGGCACTAATGCATATGCCAAACAACCAAAAACACGCAGATGAGCAACAGATGGCTTGCGGTCATGCCAAGCCTCATATGGAGTGATAGACTGCAACGCTTTGGTGGGACACCTGTTCAGTACATATGCTGCACACATGACAGCCTCAAGCCAGAAACTATGTGGTAAAGCCTGACTTTTGACCATGCACCTCGCCATCTCCATGAGTGACCTGTTCTTTCGTTCAGCAACTCCATTCTGTTGAGGTGTATATGGCACTGTACACTGGTGTTTTATCCCACGTTCAGCCAGAAATGCATTAAAATCTGAAGACATATATTCCCCCCCTCGATCAGAACGGAGGGTGCCCATTTTACATGCTGACAGATTTTCAGCCAAAACCAAAAACTGTTTGAAGCACATGAACACTTCGGACTTTGCTTTGAGTGGATATACCCATGCATGCCTGGAAAAATCATCAATGAAAGTCACGAAGTAAAGGTAATTTCCAAAAGAGGGTGTCTGCATAGGACCTCAGACATCACTATGTACAAGCTGCAATTTCTGCATAGCCCGAACTGAACCATCTTTTGGAAAGGAAGAACGCTTCATTTTGCCCAAAATACAGCCTTCACAAACATGTTTTCCAGGTTCCTCAAGTTTGGGCAAAGAGGACACCATTTCAGATTTCTGCAGGCGTAACAAACTAGCAAAATTCAGATGACCAAAGCGTGCATGCCAAAGCTTTGCATCTGACATAGCCTGAGAATCATGAACTGCACATGCCAAATCATTCACAGATCTTTCATAGTCTATGAGCTTATACAGCCCACGACATAAAATGCCAGAAGCAATAATCACATCGCCATTTGAGAGATCATGGACTGTACACCTGTCATCAACGAATTTCACAACCAAGCTAATCTTGGCTAATGCAGAAACTGATAACAGGTTCTTTTTGATCCCTGGCACAAATAAAGCATTTGACAAAGTGAAAGAACTACCATCAGCAGTAGTCAGAATGATCTTACCAACTCCCATAACAGGATAAGAGGAGTTATTGGCGCATGTGACAGTATTCCCTGTAGGGGCAGGCTCGAGTGAAGAGAAGAAACTGCGCTGCGAGGTAATATGTTTGGTCGCCCCACTGTCAAAGTACCAAACATCTGAGTCTACTGCAGACATGCACTGATCATGAGAAGATGGGTCAAAACTGCAGACAGTAGTAAACGCCCATTCTTCTTCCTGCACAAGATTTGCAGACTCTGTTTTTGGTGTAGAGGCCTCTGCAACAACCATTCCAGCCTCTTTCTTCTTTGCCTCTTTAGCAGCCAGTTTTGGACAGTTTTTTATAATATGATCATTTCCTTTACAGTACTTGCAGAACAATTTCTGCTTTTCTGATTTCTTCTCATCTTTATCCTGGTTCTTCGATTGTGCAGCATTTGCAGATTTCTGCTTACTAGTAGAAGAGCTCCATTTTCCTTTGCCTTTTGACTAGCCAGGAAAGCTTGATCTGCAACACGCATAATGGACCTGTTCTGCCTGGACTGATCTTCCTGCAATAGAACAGAGACTAATTCCTCAAATGACAAGGCATTCGGATTGACTTTTATCATCAATCGAAGAGTAGAGGCAAAACTCTGATATGAATCAGGAAGGCCATTCAGAACGGTCTGCACAAGTGAGCTATCTGGTATAACCTCATCAACAGAAATCAATTGTTCCTTCAGGTCTTTGATCTTTGTAAGAAAACTGTCCATAGAATCACCTTCATTCATGTGCTCACTCTCCAACTGTTTTCGGAGGTAAGCAACACGAGCCTCATTCCTAGCCTGGTACAAAGTGGTAAGTGTATCCCAAGCATCCTTTGCTGTTCTGCAAGAGCGAATGTGAGGAATAATGGCACGTTTGACAGACAAAGCTATCAATGCATGTGCCTGGGCATCTCTGCCATCCCAACGAATCTGCTCTGCAGTAGGTGCAACAGAAACAGTAGCACGAACAGGAATCTACGGAATATCATCTTCGACACCATCTTCATCAGCTCCAACACCTGTATTTGCAGTACCTGTCGTTACAGGTGTAACAGGATGTCTTTCAACACCATGCACAATGTTCCACAATCCTTTTGCAACCAGTACATGTCGCATCATATAAGCCCATAATGGGTAGTTGGTACCATCCAACTTATCCTCAACAGCCAACATACGGAATACATCACTGCTTTCAGCCATGGCCGGTGACTAAAATACCTTGATGTAGAAAATTGACTGTATCTCAAAAAGTTGAACAGAACTGCCCAAACAAGTTTTGCTAGACCTGTAGCAGACTTTGAGACGCTTAAACTGGCGAACAGAAACTGGTATATACCTTTGGCACAAAAGGACGAAATAGCCTACACAAGCGCTGCGATAGTGCGTTCGGAGGCCGAAACGAGCTCAGATCGCGATTTCGGCACCACATAGCAAAGCTGTTTTGATCTCGGAAACACCCTGAGTATGCTCACCAAATTTCGTGCGAATCTGAGACTGCAAACGGAGGAGTGTCAACGGCGCCCTAGAAGAAGCAACGACCTGCTCTGATACCAATTGTTGGAGTTAGGCGTCTGCAAAAGCACGTGAATAGCACAAGGAAGAAGAAGAAGCTTGGAGCACAACACACAAGACTGAATGTATTACTAGAGAATGTACAAAGATAAGTAGCCCATTAGGGCAATAGGCGTATATACAAGCCGGGGGAAAAAAACCTCCTAAAGAGGGAAAAAGTGCCCCGACGGTCCTAGAGTGTTCACACACATCACTACCTAAATATATCAACAGTGAGCAGCATGTTATCAACATACACAACAATGATCAGAAGCACATCATTTTCATTCTTAACATATAAGATGCTCTCAATTAGAATGTTTTCAAAACCATGTGCAATCAAGTAGGCATCTATCTTTTCATATCAAGCATGTGGTGCTTGCTTCAAACCATATAATGCCTTTTTCAACTTGCACACTTTGTTTTCATGCCCTTTGCACACAAAACCACTGGGCTGAAAAACATATACTTCTTCATGTAAGTCGCCATTCAAAAATGTAGTTTAAATGTCCAATTGATGTATATTCCAACCATGATGGGCTGCAAGTGTACATATGCTACAACAATAGTGATTTGTCATGTGGGTGAAAAGGTCTCATTGAAATCAATGCCTCTTTCTTGAGCATAACCTTTTGTACCAAGCCAAGCCTTATGCCTGTCAACTGTTCCATCAGGATTATTTGCTTGTAGACCCATTTAGTGCCAATGGCCTTTTTGCTAGGTGGAAAATTACATAAAGAACGTGTACCATTCTTCATAGTTGCATCATATTTTGATTGCATAGTAGCCATCTAAATTTTGGAATTTTGTGCTTCATTAAAAGAAACAAACTCATTCTCATCGCAAAGACTAGAGGAAGCCATTGCATAGCAATCTGATGTATAAGACGCACTATGAGAACCTAAACAAGTATGATATGACAGAGGTGCATCTAATTTGATATCTCACAAAGTCTACACCAGCCATTTAGGCATAGTTTTTGCCTCCTCCATATCAGCTCGTCAACAAGTGCATCATGTAAATCTGCATTGGTAATGAAATGATTTGCAGCATCATGTGGAACCTATAAAGGTTGAGAAACTGCCTCATTTGGATCAACTCTTTTATCCACCTATAAAAAGAGGAAGCAAAGTATCATACACATCTTTCGAGCTAAAGGATGTCTCCTTAGTACGTGAAAGTAATTGCTAGATTGCATCTTCCGCCAAAACAAAATCATGACTAACCAAAATTCATTTAGTATGTGGATGATACAAATGAGAGCCTTTTCTTTTAGAATTGTACCCAACAAAAATACATTTCACTGATTTATCATCCAATTTTCTACATTGTTGTTCAAACACTAATGCATATGTCAGACAACCAAAGACATGCAAATGAGCAACATATGGGTTCTGACCATGAAAAGCCTCATATGGAGTGATAGAATAGTGCTTTGGTGGGACACTTGTTAAGTACATATGTTGCACACATAACAACCTCAAGTCAAAAGCTATGTGGTAAAGCTTAACTTTTGATCATACATGCCGCCATCTCCATGGGAGACATGTTCTTTCTTTAGCAAATCCATTTTGTTGAGGTGTATACAACACTATACATTGATGTTTTATCCCATGTTAAGACAAAAATGCATTGAAAGGGTGCATGTGACAATATTCCCTATAGAGGAAGGCTCAAGTGAACTGAAGAAATTGCACTGCGAGGTAATCTATTTGGTTGCCCCACTAACAAAGTATCAAGCCTCTGAATCTATTGTAGACATAGACTATTCATGAGAAGATGAATCATAACTACAAACAGTAGTAAATTTCCATTCTTCATTCTACACAAGATTAGTAGACTTTTTTTTAGGTGTAGAGGCTTTTGCAACAACCCTTCTAGCCTCCTTTTTCTTTGCCTCTTTTGTAGCCAGTTTTGCACAACTATTCATGAAATGATCATTACATTTACAATATTTACAAAATGATTTTTGCTTTTCTATTTTCTTCTCATCTTTGTCTTTCTTCTTCGAATGTGCAGCATTAGCTGATTTCTACTTACTATTAGATGAGCTCCATTTACCTTTACCCTTATGACTAGCTAATTAGCTCTTTTTATAGTTTTTTCACTAGCTTTGGCCCTATCCAGACCTAGTGTGTATGGCCTAGTTAAAAAGTAGGTTCCAAGGCTTATTTGAGGGCTCAAACGGAGTCTAAAAATTATGAAAACTGGTACTCAAGTTCTACTTAAGTCCTCAAGCTCAAGGACTCCTCAGCTTGCACAAAATGGAGCATCATGTGACAAAATTATATTGCTGATTTTAAGGCTGATTTGCATGCCTCATTTGAGATGCCAGATTTGGGGCATTTGCATCATTATTTGGGCATTTAGTTTATGCAAGTTGATGGCAGACTAGCTTTGTGTCAAACAAATTATATTGACACATTTTGTAGTGTTTTGGTCTTGAAGACTGCAAACCTATTGCCACCCCTATGGAGACAGATTGAGTCTCCATGATGTTGGAGATGCATTTGATGTTGTTATCTATCAGTTGGCTATTGGATGCTTGATTTACTTATGCATTACTTGGCGAGATATTCATTTTGTTGTCTCACAGATGAGCAAGTTTATGCATTTCCCAAGTGTCAAGCATTGGTACCTAGCTACTTGGATTGTTTTATCCTAAAGGGGGATCACTACCGCTATATTTACATGCTTTTTCTCACTCTAACTAGGCTAGCTGCTATGACACTCGTGTGTCCACGAGTGGGTTTTGCTTCATGCTTGGTAGCTCATGCATATCTTTGTTGTGCAAGAAGTAGCCTACTATGGCCACTTCTAGTTGTGAGGCTCAGTATAGGACAGCTTTCACAATGCCTATTGAGTCCGTGTGGCTCAAACGCCTTATGGCATATTTTGGTGTTGGTCAGTCTTCTGCCACCACCATCTTCATTGACAATCAGAGTGCACTAGCAGTTGCTAGGAACCCTATGTTCCATGCTCGGACTAAGCACATTGAGGTGCACTAGGTTCTCTGCTCGAGAGATCAATTTGGCATCTGTGCCCACAGACGAGAACATTGCAGAACTTTTCACAAAGGTTCTTCCTAAGAAGAATTTTGAAGCTTTCCATAAAGCTTTAGGGTTACTTCCGTTTGTGGATTGATTCCACATAGCTTGGCACTTCCTTATACATGAGTGTCAGCTCCTTGTTCATCACATCACTCACAGGGAGGATTTGTTGATATATTTGGGTAGTGATGTGTGTGAACACACTAGGATGGTTGGAGAACTTTTTTCCCTCTTAAGGAGGTTTTGTTCCCCTGGATTTTATATATGCCTATAACCCTAATGGGTGTTGAAAGTTTTTTCAAGCTCAAGAGTGTGGGAACATGCCCCAAATTGAACCTTCCACATCATCCACAATCAAAGGAGGCTCATTTCCATGAGTTGGAGGCCTCAAATCATGCCCATAATGGAAAGAACTTGATTAGAGAAGATTGAGCTCACCTCTTCATGTGATTGGACCTCACTTTTGACATGTATATGCTTTTGATTGGTTAAAGAGGTTAATATATGGTCTTTAAAACCTCTAATGAGTTGTATTATGGCTTAGAGTCGTGGAAATACGTGCCCAATCTGCCCCCTTGCTTAAGCACACCCCCTACTAGCTGTTCTCTGCATATTTTGCAGAGATTTCACTTTTTCATACTCTTTCTCCCTAGATGATCTTGGCAGACCCCCCGATCTTGTAATTGTTGTTTCTCTTTCATCCGGAATCCATTTGCAAAGATTTTTGTCTTGTTGGAAAGCGTATAAGTTCTACTTTGTCTGGTATAAGTCTCAAGTTCAGTGCCTGCACATGTGCAGAGAAATTTCCAGAACAGTGTCTATCTAGTTAGCTCATACTCTATGAAGAGATCAAGTTATCTATTTTGTTGCAGCTGGTTGAGGCAGCATCCAGTATCCAAATGGAGTTATTTTACTCTCATTTGAAAGCTCTTAAAGTCTAGTTTATGCCTGCAAAATTTCATTTTCATTCTCTGCATATACTCAGAGAAAATCAGAAAATACAGAGCCTATGTCTGAAAAATTTCAGGATCCTAGGAGGGTTCATTTGCTTTTGTTGTGCACATAGGAGTGTTTATCCTCCAACAGTGGTATCAGAGCTATAAGTGTAGTATCAAAGAGAGAAGAAGGAGCTACTGAAGTGAAGTGAAGACTTCATCAAAGTTTGAAGGAAGGAAGCAAAGAACGGGCACATCAACAACAAGGGGAAGCAAATACATCATCAAATCAAAGACGAAGCTTCATCAAGAGGAGTAGCTCTAGTTTTTGAGGTAAAAGCCATCTTTTTCAACTTCATTACATCAAGGGGAAGGTTCAAGAGAGCTAGGCGGCACCATGGCTGATCTCAGTGCTCAGATTGAGAAGCTCGAAAAAGGAAACTACCAACCATGGCGATTTAGAATAAGCAATTTTTTGATGGGGGAAGGTTTGTGGGGACTTGTGAGTGGTGGAGAGCCAAAACCCTACATAGATGAGGTAAATCCAACCAATGACCAGAGAAGAGCACTAAGAGATTGGGATGAAAGGGACAAAAGGGTCATTTTCATTTTATCTGAGCATATTAGCAACTCTATGGTAGGGCATATTGAAGATTTGGATACATCGAAGAAGGTGTGGGAGTGCTTGGAGAGATTGTACTCAACCTCCACAAAAGCTAGAAAATTTCAGCTCAAGAATGAGCTAAATAATATTAGGAAAAGCCCCTCTCAAGGTGCTAATGATTACATATTAAAGGTTAAAGAGCTTGCAAATGCACTAGGGTCAATCGGTTGTGCCCTAGATGATGACGATCTTGTCGCCCACACCCTAAATGGAATTAGGGATGATGAAAAATGGAGGGCTTTCACAACTTCAGTGTATGTAAGGGACTCTCTTCCTGATTTTGATCAACTAATCACTCTCATGGTGACAGAGGAGATGAACCTTGGTGGTCATAATGCCAAGGATAGCCAAGGGCAATTGTTGTATGCAGGTAGAGGAAGAGGAAGACACAACCGAGGTGCTACAAGAGGAAGAGGAAGATATTAAAGCAACCAAGGAGGTCAAGGACAACAAGAAAATGCAGGTCAAAGAGGTGGAAGAGCCACAAATAGAGGAAGAGGTGCAAGATTTGGTGGAAGAGGACAAGCCACTTCAAATGGATGCTTTGTATGCGGTAAGCCCGGTCATTTTGCAAATGAATGCTATCATAGAGCTCAAAGACAAGGGAATCAAAGCAACAACAACAATTATAGAGGGCAAGGTAATTATGCAAACTTATCATCCAGCCAAGGGAATGATTATTTACTTGCCATGAGGTATGGTGAAGATACAACTCAAGCTAGTGAAGATGTATGGTATGTAGACAGTGGATGTAGCAATCATATGTCATGTTGAAAGGATCTTTTTAGTAATTTGCAGGTTCCAAAGCATCAAGGGCATGTGGAAACAGGTGATAACTCAGAGCATACCATTCAACATGTGGGAGATATCAGTTTGGAAGGAAATCAAAGAGCAAAGTACTTATGAGAGGTATTACATGTCCCTACTATTACCAAAAACTTGATTTCGGTAGGCCAAATGGTAGAAAAAGGCTATCAAGTTAGGTTCAATGAAAGAGGATGTTTTGTTGAGGATCCAAGGGCAGGTTTCAAGCTCATAGCAAAAGGAAAGAAATAAGGGAGAATGTTCACAATGGACATAAATTAGCCACACCATTCAATGTATGTCACATATGGAGACAAGAGGATAGCGGATTTGGATCTATGGCATAAACAAATAGGTCACATCAACCTAAAAAAGCTCAAGCACATGCAAAGGAGGAGCTTGGTAAGATGCCTACCAAATTTTACATCTAAAATGTTGCATGAAATTTGTGTAGCTTGCCAACAAGGAAAACAATCAAGGCTGCCCTTCAAGAAGAGTACCTATGTAAGTGCAAATGTTTTAGACCTCATTCACACGGATGTTTGGGGTCCAACAAGAGAAGCATCCCTTGCTGGAAATAGGTATTTTGTAACCTTCATTGATGACTTTTCAAGAAAAGTATGGTTGTATTGCATTAGAAACAAATCAGATGTGTTCCACTACTTCAAGAAATTCAAAGCACAGGTGGAGAAGGAATCTGGCAAGTTTATCAAAATTTTGAGATCCGATGGAGGGGGAGAGTACTTCTCCCATGAGTTTTCTGAATTTTTGCAAGTCAATGGCATCAAAAGACAATTTACATGCAGGTATACCCCTCAACAAAATGGGGTAGTAGAGAGAAAGAACAGACACATAGCAGAGGTAGCAAGGTGTATGCTCAACGAAATGAATATGCCGCATTGTTATTGGGGAGAGGCTACATATACAGCCACATACATCATGAATAGATGTCCTACATCAGGTATACATCATCTAACCCTTGAGGAAGCATGGAGTGGAAGAAAACCTTGCATTTCACATCTTAGAGTCTTTGGTTGTATATGCTATGTACATGTACCTCAAGAGTTGAGGCCAAAGTTAGATGCCAAATCTGAAAGATGTATTTTTTTGGGATATTCTATGGAACAAAAGGGGTATAAATGCTATAATCCCATCACCAAGGAGCTGAAGGTAAGTAGGGATGTTGTCTATGATGAGTTGAAGCCTTGGTATGCATGCATGAGTCCATTGCAGGTTGAGGACATAGGTGAGACAGAATTGAAGAATGATGATAGAGTTCAAGAAAGCAAGGATTTAAGTGGTGCAAGCAACTCATGCAACACAAGGACACCCTCACCATGGAGTGGAAGGCTTAGGGAAAGAGAGACCAGCTCTGAAGAAAGCAAATTCAAAGGCAAAGAGAAGATTTCAGTTGAAGAAGGAAGCTATGTGGACGAGAGCATGTTGGAAGATGAAGAGATAGAAGAAATTCAAACTCCAGGAGTGGCAAAACAAAGAAAGAAGATGGCAACCACACCCAAAAGAAGTGAAAGAAGGTCTTCAAGAGTAAGATATCCAGTACAAAGGTTAACATATGATAATTTCATTGCAAAGCATTATGCATACATGACTCAGGTAATCAAGGACAAAGAACCAACTAATTATGAAGAAGCTAAGGATTGCAAGGAATGGCAAGAGGCAATGAAGGAAGAGCTCAAAGCACTTGATGAGAACCATACTTGGAGCTTGGTACCAGCTCAAGAAGGCATGAAGGTGATAGGTAATAAGTGTGTTTACAAAATTAAAAGAAATTCAGATGGTTCCATTGCTAGGTATAAAGCAAGGTTGGTGGCGAAAGGCTTCTCCCAAAGCTACGGGATAGATTATGATGAAACTTTCAGCCCCGTAGCCAAGATGCCAACAATTAGGACATTGATTGCAGTGGCCACATCAAGGAAATGGAGCTTATATCAGTTGGATGTGAAGAATGCCTTCCTCAATGGAGAGCTTGAAGAAGTAGTCTACATGAGCCAACCTCAAGGATTTGCTAGTATGAGGTACCCAAATCATGTTTGCAAGCTAAGGAAAGCATTATATGGACTAAAGCAAGCCCCAAGGGCCTGGAATCAGAGCTTAGTGGATTATTTATCAAGTTGTGGATACAAAGAAAGTGTTGCAGATCCATCACTTTACATGAAGAAGCAAGGAGACAAGACGGTATACATATGCATCTATGTGGATGATTTGATCATCACAGGAAGTGATATTGCAGGTATTAAAGATATCAAATCAAAGCTAGGAAAGGAGTTCAAGATATCTGATCTTGGAACACTAAAGTACTTCTTGGAAATAGAGGTAATCTATGCACACAATGGCATCTTCTTGATTCAAAGAAAATACTTGTTGGATGTGCTATACAGGTTTGGTATGAGTGGTTGTAAGCCATTTTCTCAGCCCATGGAGCCCAATACAAAGTTGGTTGCAGGTCAAGGAGAGGCTATACAAGATATTACACTATATAGAAGCATAATTGGTTCATTAATTTATGCTACATTCACTATACCTGATCTTGCATATGTAGTAGGTGTTCTCTCTCAATTTTTGCATGCACCTACTCATGATCATCTTATGGTGGCAAGAAAGGTGCTTCGTTACATCAAGCACACCATCAACCAAGGTCTATTTTACTCATATGATGCTGATCTAAGTGTCAAAGGATATAGTGATGCTGATTGGGCAGGTAGCAAGGATGATCGAAGGAGTACATCGGGTTATGTTTTCATGATAGGTACAAAAGTGATCTCTTGGAGCTCTAAGAAGCAACCCACTGTTGCTCTTTCATCCACAGAGGCTGAGTACAGAGGTTTAGCATTGGCTACATGTGAGCTATTATGGCTTAAGAAGCTACTTAAGGACTTGGAAGTATAAGTGGAGGAGTTTCCTCTTTATGGAGACAACATTTCAAGCATCTATCTAGCTAACAATCCCATGTTTCATGCAAGGACCAAGCACATAGAGGTTCATTACCACTTCGTTAGAGAAAAGGTGATGGCAAAAGAGCTAGATATAAGGTATGTGAACACTAAAATGCAGGTTGCAGACATGATGACAAAGTTTCTTGAAGGTACAAAGCTTGGAGGATTCAAGGAAGCTATCAACATAAGAGACATAGGCTGAAGCAACGAAAGGAAAAGACTTGAGCTTGAGGGGGAGTGTTGAAAGTTTTTTCAAGCTCAAGAGTGTGGGAACATGCCCCAAATTGAACCTTCCACATCATCCACAATCAAAGGAGGCTGATTTCCACGAGTTGGAGGCCTCAAATCATGCCCATAATGGAAAGAACTTGATTAGAGAAGATTTAGCTCACCTCTTGATGTGATTGGACCTCACTTTTGACATGTATATGCTTTTGATTGGTTAAAGAGGTTAGTATGTGCTCTTTAAAACCTATAATGAGTTGTATTATGACTTAGAATCGTGGAAATACGTGCCCAATCTGCCCCCTTGCTTAAGCACACCCCCTACTAGCTGTTCTCTGCATATTTTGTAGAGATTTCACTTTTTCATACTCTTTCTCTCTAGATGATCTTGGTGGAGCCCCCGATCTTGTAATTGTTGTTTCTCCTTCATCCAGAATCCATTTGCAATGATTTTTGTCTTGTTGGAAAGTGTATAAGTTCTACTTTGTCTGGTATAAGTCTCACGTTCAGTGCCTGCACATGTGCAGAGAAATTTCCAGAACAGTGTCTGTCTAGTTAGCTCATACCCTGTGAAGAGATCAAGTTATCTGTTTTGTTGCAGCTGGTTGAGGCATCATCCAGTATCCAAATGGAGTGATTTTACTCTCATTTGAAAGCTCTTAAAGTCTAGTTTATGCTTGCAAAATGTAATTTTCAGTCTCTTCATATACTCAGAGAAAATCAGAAAATACAGAGCCTATGTCTGAAAAATTTCAGGATCCTAGGAGGGTTCATTTGCTTTTGTTGTGCACATAGGAGTGTTTATCCTCCAACAATGGGTAACTTATCTTTGTACATTCTCTTAATAATACATTCCATATTGTGTGTTGTGCTCCAAGCTTCTTCTTCTTCCTTGTGTTGTTTGCGTGCTTTCGCAGACCTCAAACTCTAATAGGAATGAACAAAAATAGAATTTACAATGATGTGTATTGATCCAAATCACTGTTTTACAAGGATTAGGAATTTTGGAAATTCAATTGGCCTAGTTGCCAAATCTTTGTTGACTTCCTTGCCTGATTGCTTCTGCTTGGCCTTCACTCTATCTTGACTCTCTTTGATTAGTCTCTCTCATGCTCCCTTGTCTTGTGAAGCCACTTGGACCTCCTTGGTTACTGCCAATACCCCCCCCCTCTTTCACATCTATCATCCTTGATAAACCTTTGTTGTATGGGGCGTGCAATGTAGTATTTAATGACATCCATAGCCAAATGATGTTCCTTCAGTCGAAGGCAAATTGCTAGATCTATCATTAGATTGTCCCAATCTACTAGGCCTAGTACGTTCAGATGTGGAATACATAATTGTGCTCCATGTAAGGCCTGTTCTATAGAAAATAAGTGTTTTAAATGGGTGGGTCAGGGAATGAAGATTTCTAAATGGTATTCCCACAACCCTATAGAGAACATGTCCTCAAACATCTGCTTATAAAAAGCACGGAGTTATTTGATGTGAGAGTGTCAGGCAGATATTGTGTTAATAGAGGGGGTCTTGCTCATATCATATACCAAGTTGAAATTACCTTCATTGATGCCTAGAGCAGAAATGTATGGGGCCTTAATATTTCTGAAAGTCTTGAACACCACTCTCATTAACTCAAAGATTTTTGTGCACATCTTGGCTACAAAGTTAGGTACATTCTTGAAGCACGACAACCAGTGGTGGATAGTTGAGACCATATAAGCTATGATTGCTAGTCCTTATGATGGCATGAAGTAAGGATAATTCATCCAATTTGAGCATCATTTCATTGTGTTTACATTTATTGCAAACTCAAGCCATGGGTATCGTCGCGATACAGGGCAATCACATGGTTTGAATTCAAATGAAGGTGGGAATGGTTGTTGGAGGGAATCAATTCACTTTCCTACAATCTAGGGAAAGTGAAGATCTAGTTTGATCTACTTTTAGGTGATTGATTGCTTGATTGAATGCAACTTCAACCACCACAAAGTCGTGGGATTTGGGCTTTATCTTTCTACCTTTACATGTGTAAAGCTCAAGGCTTTTACAACGGTAAATGAACCGTTAAAAATCTCTCAAAAAAATACAATAAATGAGCATAAGAAAAAGAAGTCTCCAACGGATATTCTTTCGACGTGATAGCCTTTGATGTAGATCAAATCTACGTCAAGCATAGTGTAAACTTGATGTTGCAACAACTCTCCCTCAAGCTAAAGTATGCTTGAGTCTTCATTCTCTGATAGGTTAAATACCTGCCATAGCTTTGAATCTACAAAGCTTTATTCCATCAAGTGCCTTCGTCATCATAATTGCTACTTACTTTTCAGTAGGAACAAAAGAAATGTCAATCTCCTTTGCCATGAGCTTCTCCCTGATGAAGTGGTAATGGACTTCTATGTGCTTGGTTCTCGCATGGAAAATAGGATTTGTCGCTAGATGCATGGAACTTACATTATCTCCAAATATGTGAGGTTTGGAACTCACAAGTCCCAAATCTGTATACAATGCTTTTAACCATATTGCCTCTTGAGGTGCTATGGTCAAGCCTCTGTACTCTACTTCAGTTGAGGATAAAGCAACTGTTGGTTGTTTCTTGGAACTCCATGACACTAGCTTCGAATCTGCAAATGCTAAGTAACCAGATGTACTTTTTTTGTCATGCTTAGCTCCTACCCAATCTGCATTTGAATAGATTTTGATATCCAAATCTGAAGAGTAAGGATAGAATATACCTTTGTTGATTGTACCTTTGAGATACTTAAGTACTCTCTTAGCCACATCCATGTGTGGTCTTCTCGGTGAGTGCATGAACTGACTAAGCACTCCCACACTATATGAGATGTTTGCCCTTGTATGAGTATCATATATCAAGCTAACTAGCAAGCTTTGATACTCTTTAATGTCTTCAATTTTCTCACCTTCATAAACACTTAGTTTATGATTCATCTCCAAAGGTGTACCTGCAGGTTTAGTGTTCTCCATTTTGAACTTGAGAAGAAGATCCTGAATGTATCTTCTTTGAGTCAAATACATTCCTTCATCTGTGTATATCACCTGCATACCTAGGAAATATGTGAGCTCACCTAGTTCACTGATTTTGAATTGCTCTTGCATGTGTCTCTTGATCCTTTGAATGCCATTTAGATCATCACCTGTCACAATAATATCATATACATATACACAAAGATAGATAACCTCATTGTGATCCCTTTTGATGAATAGAGAAGGATCTGAGCTGCTAGCTTTGAACCCTTGATCTTGAAGATATGTAACCAACCTATAATTCCAAGCTCTAGGAGCTTGTTTCACTCCATACAATGCTTTCTTAAGTCTGCAAACATAAGATGGATGATTAGGGTTTTCAAAACTTGGTGGTTGTGACATGTATACCTCTTCACTTATCCAACCATTTAAGAATGCATTTTTCACATCAAGTTGGACGAGTCTCCAATTCCTTGCAGCAGCTACACTTATCAATGTCCTGATTGTAGTCATCTTTGCAACTGGTGAGTTTGTGAGCATCCTTTGGCAACTAATCTTGCCTTGTACCT
This sequence comes from Ceratopteris richardii, assembly GCA_020310875.1. Taxonomy (NCBI): domain Eukaryota; kingdom Viridiplantae; phylum Streptophyta; class Polypodiopsida; order Polypodiales; family Pteridaceae; genus Ceratopteris; species Ceratopteris richardii. The sequence continues at coordinate 7,840,962 of CM035407.1, forward strand.
GCAAATTGATCCATCTGAGTTTCTTTTAACTAGTCTATACCATGAGTTTGTGAGCATCCTTTGGCAACTAATCTTGCCTTGTACCTGCAAATTGATCCATCTGAGTTTCTTTTAACTTTATATACCCATCTGCAATGAATTACCTTTTGATTCGGTGACATTGGAACCAAATCCCAAGTGTCCATCTCCTTTAATGCATCTATTTCTTCTCTCATGGCCTTTTCCCAATTAGGGTTTCCTTTTGCCTCTTCATAGGTTGAGGGTTCCTCTGAAATAGAGTCTTTTGCCAAGTATACTGAATGCTTTGTATTAAATGTGGAATCATATCCATACCTTTCTGGTTGTTTTTTCTCTCTTGCTGATCTTCTAGGTGCTTGTTTGGAGCATTCTCCAACCTCTTGCATCTTTGCTTTGCCTCGTGACTTCCATAGCTTCTAATCCTTTTCCCTTTCATCTTGGTCATCGTGTGTATCACTTCTTGGATCCTAGACCTATGTATCATGCTTGGTTCCTAATTGATGAGAGTTAGAATCAAGATCATATGGTAGTGTTACCTTTTGTTTGTCTTCATCATACCAAGACCTATGTTCTTCAAACACAACATCTCTACTTGTAGTGAATTGCTTGGTTGAAGGATTGAAGAACCTGTAACCCATCTGAGTTGATCATATATGCAATAAACACTACCTTTGTTGCCCTTTCATCTAGCTTACCTCTTGTTTGTGATGGTACATGAACATAAGCTAAACAACGAAAAACCTTGCAATGTCCAAGACTAGATTTTCTTCCATGCCATGCTTCATAAGGAGTCATACCTTGAAGTGATTTGGATGGTAGTCTGTTGACAAGGTACACAACAATTGAAATAGCTTATGCCCATAGATAATGTGGCAACTTCTTCTCTTCAAGGATTGTTCGGGCTGATCCAACCAATGTCTTGTTTCTCCTCTCTGCAATTCCATTTAGTTGAGGAGAGTACCTAGTAGTCACTTCCCTTTTGATACCTTTTTCCTGCAAGAACTCATCAAACTCTTTGGAGAAGTATTCTCCCCCTCCATCAGATCTGAGCTTCTTTAGTGATCTACCTGTATGATTCTCCACATGTGCAAGATACTTCTTGAAGAAATCAAACACTTCATTCTTACCCTTGATACAGTATAGAATAGTCCATCTAGTATGGTCGTCAATAAATGAGACATAATACCTTGATCCTGCCAATGAAGGTTCTTGACTTGGTCCCCATACATCTGTATGTACTAAGTCCAATAAGTTGTTGTGGATGTATCCTTTGTGGTTGAATGGTTGTCTTTGTGCCTTCCCAATCTGACATGCATCACACCTATTGATCATGTGTTGCTTTGATATGTTCGGCAATCCTAGAACACTTTGATCCCTGCATATATCCTTCAAAGTTCTTTCATTCACAAGAAAGTCTCTTATGCCACACTTCAAGCTCACTTAGGGTTTGAGACCCAAAGTTGAATAGAGTTATGTTCCTGGTTTCTCCTACTTCAAAAGTAAAGAGCCTACCATGCTTCTCACCTTGGGCTATCTTTTTGAAGCCTTGACATGGATCTTCCACAAAAGCTCCATGTTGGGTGAACCTAACTTGCAAGCCTTTTTCAACTATTTGGCCTACACTTATTAGGTTTTTAGTGATAGTGGATACATAGAGAACCTTACTTAGAATGTTTGTCCTATCATTGGAAGCTTTGACATTACCAATCTTCTCCACATTGTGCTTTGTGTCATCCCCTATTTGCACTTCATATCTATGCTTTGGACTTTCCAAATCAGATAGAAGCGCAATGTTGCCCGCAACATGATTCGAACATCTTGAATCTATGTAGAACAGATGATCATCTTCTTTAACTTCTTTGTGGCTAAGATTCATAAGAAGTAATGAGTCTTCATGTGGTTGATCTTCTGAATAATTGTTGTAGTGCCTTCTATTATAGCTTCTATTGTTATTGTTGAAGTTGTGTCCACCACTGCCTCTATTGCTGCCATATCCACCTCTTCCACTTCCTTTCTGGATCTTCCCATTGAACCAGCAATTCTGAGTGGTGTGGTTGGTCTTATCGCATATGGCACGAGGTTGAACATTCTGACCTTCGGCTTTGTCTTGCTTTGGTCCCTTCTTCTTCCCTTTCCACTTGCTCTTGCTTGGAAAGTTGGCTTGGGAAGTCTCTACTTCATCTTCTTCCTTCTTCTTGCCTTTCTGCTTCTTATCCTTCTTATCTGCATATAGAGCGCTAGTTGAATTACCATGATAAGAGTTACCTTCCTTTATGCTATTGTTGGCTTCTTGATTGAAGATTTGTCCAAGAAATATGTTGAAGTTTGGAGTTTGCACATCCATGATGAGATCATAACCCGTCGTGAAGGATTGCCATTGATTATCACTTCGAATGCCATTGAGAATTTTCTTGTAACGTAATAAGCTTTTAAGGTATGATGATGTTACGAAGGCTAGAGCAATACCTTGCCACTTGGCAAGATATTGTATGTTGCCTCATTAGGTAGAGATCGAAGAGAGAACTCATACACATGAAAGGAGTGCAAGGACAATCTCTGTGTGTACGACTTCTTGACGGGACATGCGTTCTGTTGAGATGACAGAAGAAGGATGATTAGAATTTCGTATCATTTCCTCATGATGACCTCTTCTTCAATCAGCTCTCCAATGGATGCTAACTGATCCGCAACCTCCTTGACCTTGGTAACAAACTTTGTGATGGTTTGTTTAGGTGTCTTCTTCATTTGGTTGAACTCGTTCCAAAGATGATTCTTTCTTGCTTTGGTACTAGCAGAAAAGAAAGTCTCGAGGTATCCCAAGTCTCTTGAGCTGTCTTGCATCCTCTAATATGTGGTAATAGAAAGTCAGAGATAGAGTTTAGTATGTACGACCTTGCTTGAGCATCCCTTGCGCACCAAAGTGTGAGCTTATCTGTCTCCTCTTGTGTAGGTCCTCCTTTGGATCTTGGAATAGGCATAGATTCATCACCTCCAAGAATTCCATGAAGATTTCTACCTTGCAAATAGGCCTCCATCCTGATTTGCCAAGCTGCGTAGTTGTCTCAATCAAGCTTCTCGATCATTGAGGGAAAACCATCACGCATCTTGATCTAGCTCTGATACCACTGAAAGAACTTGTAGAAGCTTGTAGAAGGTAGAAAAATGCGTTTCGAAGCAACGAAGTTTGGTCTAGCCAACCGGCACAAGACCAGTCCTTGAGCTTATGGAGACTCAAAGACCTTATAAGAATGTGATAAGTGCAAAGAAACACACTATGTACTTTGGATCATCAAGGAGAATGAGTCGATACAAAAGAGATAGGTTCACGGGTCGACTAGCTCAAAAAACTTACTGTCTATGGAAGAGACAATGAACTTCAAATGCCCATAGCGACCAACGTGATTACAATTAGATAAAATCCTTTTATGGGCATGATACAAATAGGGTTGAGTTTATAGAATGCACAAAAGTATAAGGAATAAGCAAAATATGCTATAGGAATGAATGAGACATTCACTGGTGGTACTTCCTAGTTTTCAGGAATGCATAGAGATTGACCCTGAGACAGAAAAACTCAGATTTCTCCCAATTTACTGAGCCAAATGCTATAGCAAATTGTAGGCATAATCAAGACACTAGTACCTTTCCAATGAGCCATCTTGCACTCAATTTGGAGCTTTTAAGAGAGAGCCGCAGCCTCTGCAAGTTACTATTGGCGAAGAAGATGACGTAGAGAATTGAAGGAGCAAGACAATGATGGTCACAAGTGTATGTATATTGCTTCCATGTAATGTACAAGTGATTTCAAGTCTGTATATAGACTCTAGGAGTGTTCCACAACTTCTACAAGTGAAGTTTGAATTCAAATGAAGGTGGGAATGGTTGTTGGAGGGAATCAATTCACTTTCCTACAATCTAGGAAAAGTGAAGATCTAGTTTGATCTACTTTTAGGTGATTGAGTGCTTGATTGAATGCAACTTCAACCACCACAAATTCATGGGATTTGGGCTTTATCTTTCTACCTTTACATGTGTAGATCTCAAGGTTTTTACAACAGTAAATGAACCATCAAAAATCTCTAAAAAAAATACAATAAATGAGCATAAGAAAAAGAAGTCTCCAATGGATATTCTTTTGACGTGATAGCCTTTGATGTAGATCAAATCCACCTCAAGCATAGTGTAAGATTGATGTTCCAACACCAAAGACATGGAAATAGCTTACCTTGGGCTTCTTCTGAAAGTAAGCTTCAAATGGATTTTGGTTCTTCAAGCCATATGAGAAACCTCTATTCAAAATATGAACTATTGTTTGTATTGCTTCACCCCAAAACTTTAGTGGAAGTTTCTTTTGACTAAGCATAATCTTGGCCATTTGGATCATACTTTGAATCTTCTGTAAGACAATACCTTGCTGAGCATCTTGCTTTGCTTGATACTTAATACTGTGTTGCTTCAAATACTTTTAGAAGTCATCATTGACAAAGCCATTGTCTCCATTTGATCGGATGGTCTTCAAAGAACTTGGAAAGTCTTCTTGAATTGCTTGTGTCCACTCCTTGAACTTGGAAAGGGCATCCTCTTTATGCTTTAGGGAATAAACCCAAGTGTACCTAGTGAAGTCATCTACTATCAGGAAGAAGTAAATTGACCCAATTAGAGAAGGTGTATGCATAGGTCCACAAATATCGACATGGACATGCTAAGGGTTTAGATGTAGAAATGGATGCTTCCATAGGCAAAGGGGTAGATGTATGCTTAGCACATGCTTGGTAGTTCAGCCACTTGTGCAGTGCTGGGTAGACCCTTGACAATATGACTTGAAGAGATCACTATCAAAGTTTGTGACTTGAACTTTGCCTCTTCCTTGGATCTCAATTTACTTGTTATCTCCAAGAAAAACTTGACCTTTGTGCACTTGAAACTCATGAAAATCACCTTTTTCATTACACATGTGTGATGAAGCCTCACTGTAAAAAATCCATTCTTTGCTAGGAGTGGACACGACAAGTGACTTTTGTTCAATTGTGAGAAAGAGATTTTCACTTGTGCAATGAGAGTGATGTTCAAGCTTTGGAGTAGACTTAGACTAATCCTTGTTCTTCTTCTTGAAGCAATACTTTTTTATGTGTCCAAGCTTGCCACAGAAATTGAAAGTAAAAGTCTTCTTGCCCTTGTCCTTAGATGCTTGGGTGCCTTTTCAACCTTTATTCTTGTTGAATGTAGCTTTGGTCTTCATAGCTATTTCTTGAGTAGCTTGAGTCTTTTCCCTAGATTCATGGAGAAGCAAAAGTCTTCTTACTTCTTCTCACATGAGTTCTTGACCTCTATTGTACAGAGTGGTCACAAAAGTCTCATAGGACCTCGGAAGCTTGTTGCGCAATCTAATGGCCATGTCTTCACATGAAATATTTTGTCTGCAAGGTGCTAACTTTCTTTGGTAATCTTCAAATTGGGCTATCAATTTTGTGATGGTGTCTTGTGGATGAATACTGAGATTGTGAAACTCAGCCTCTAAAGCATAAAACTTGGAAGGTGTTTTATCTTCATATAGACTTTCTAGAGTATCCCAATCTTCTTTTGAATTCTTACATGCAGTGATGTGATCCTTTGTTAATTGATCACATGCGAGGAGAAGTTGGCCTAATGCCCTTTTGTCTTTGATGTTCCATATATTCCAAGATTCTACATCTTTGATCCTATATGGTTCGGGTTCTGAGCCATGGAGAAGATTTGTGTACAAGTATGCATGCATGATGTTGGAACATCAAGTTGCATTATGCTTGAGGTGGATATGCTCTACATCAAACCTATCATTTGGATGATGCCATATATGTAACTTGAAGAATAGAACTTGTGTGCACATTATTTCTTTATATTAATTGGTTGATCACTTACGATCATTTCTTGTAAGGTTCAAGGTATTTACCTTTGTAAACAGAAAAAGTAAAAGGCCTAAAACCCATAAGTTAGAAGTGGTTGAGATTGATTCTCAATCAATCAATCAAAATGTAGATATGACTTCAATTTTCTCTTTTCCTAGATTGTAGGAAAATACTCCAATCAATCCAAACTACCAAATCCACCTAGTTTTGAATTCAAACTCATGAAGAAAAGGTGCGTTCATACCCTCAAGAGTATATATAAAGAGTCCAAATCATTTGTACCTTAAGAAGAGTGTTGATTTGAAGAAATACATATACTCTTGGATCATTGCTTGTTGCCACCTCTATTCTCTACTCTTTCTTCCTCAAACTCAGTCAACTTGCAGATATTATTGCTCTCTCTACAGAGCTCCTAATCATGTGTTTTAATTCATTGGAAAGGTATAATTATCTAGTTTATTTATAAAAATTTTAAAGTCATTTGGTTAAGTAATTTCAGAGAAATCTGAGTTTTACAATCTCGGGGTCATTATTTGCACATCCTTGAAAAAAATGGGATGACATCCAATCAATGTTAAGGTGATTGCGCCTTCATTCATTGATACAAATCAGGTACTTTATGCATTTTAGCAATTCAACCCTATTCATTACACTCACTTAAGAGGAAATTTTCCAATTGTAACTGTGCTCACTGCTCTCAGTGTTTGGAGTCATAACTTCCATCCATGTCTAGAAGGTTTTTGAGAGCTAGTCAAGGTGCAAGTTATTTGTTTTGCATCAACTTGTTCTTGTTGATGTTTAAAAGTACCTATTGGATTTTATTGCACCAAACACAAACCTCCAAGGTCTACTTTACATATCCAAAGAGCTAGGGTTGGTCCTATGCCGGTTTGCAAGACCAACTTCACCACTTGACAACTCAACTTTCCAAGCCTCTCCAAGATTCTCCAACTTCTTTCAATGGTATCAGAGCAACTTCAAGATGGGAGACGGCTCTCTAAATGATTGAGAATCTTGATACACATAATTATTTTTCTTGGAAAATCATAATGGAGGCTTATTTGCAGGGAAGAAATATATATACGATTGTATCTGGTGATGAAGCAATGCCTATTCCAAGATCCAAAGGAGGAATACCAAGGGGCTTACAGAATCAAAGGACTTAGATCAGATAAGGTAATCAAGGGACGACAGAGACAAAGAGGGGGAGAGTGTTGCAGAGTAAAGAAGCACAAAAGAGGAGCCCCCCAAAAAATTTCAAATCACAAGCATAATTTTTCTTCTTCAAAATCCTATGAAACTCTCATGAAGTTATGTAAATGCACTAGAGGAGTCCTCTAGATGCATAAGCCCAAATTATTGTAACATAAATCTTGTAAAATAGTAGGAAATTAGAGTTAGTCAATAAAGTGCCGGTCTATTGTGTGAAAGGACCATTTTTAGGGCACATGTATATAAGTTACTTGGTGACTCTTGTAAAGAACTTTTTGCCATTGTGAAAGTTGAAGAAAATTTTCAAATTTGCTTCTTTCCTACTGATTTCCTCCTTCTTCATGATCTTTTTTGTGTGTGTAATGCTAGAAATGTGTGTGTAAAACTTTTGTCCACCCCTTCCCATTGCTTTTGAACTGCTGTATGTGTGAGCCATAACGAGTTGTAGAACGAGGGTTGGTATTTCCTACCATTCACTATTTTTGCTCATAACTCGAAGCACGTTTGTTAAATTCGATTGAAAATACCATCAATAGACACGTCTCGTTGAGAGCATCGAAATTAACCTATCATCATATTTGGAGTTCAGAGCGGAGAGAAAAGTTTGAATTTGTGCTTATTGTTGTAAATGGTATTGCGGCATGCATTCTTAGAGGATAAGTGAGTTGGAGAGGTAATTGAGTCTATTCACATGCACTGTAGCTTAGATACTTCACTAGCCATCATGTGTGCACACATCTTCATACACTTGGTTCTTGTGGTTCCTCAGATTGATAATTAAACGTGTATTAATCCACCACTATATGCACTTATGGGGCGATTGAGGTCTAGTCTCATCGACACAAGTCCCTAAGGCTTCATGACTTAGGTACACATGTTTTTGGCACCATTGCTGAGGAGAAACAAACCCAACCAAGGTGCCTTCGTGATGGTTATAGATTTGGAGTGAAGGAATCGTACTTGTAGAGGTGAATTCATTCTGTGGCAAGTAGTCAAGTGTAGAGTATGCAAAAGTAGAATACCTCAAGAAAAACCCAAAAAAATTATCAAATCTAGTTCAGTTTAGGTTCTAGGCAACACAAGACTATAGAAACCAAAAAAATCAGTTCATTTGGTCACTCGTGTGAACACGTATCGTGGGAAGACCAAAAACATCATCTGAACAAGCACACACGTGATTAAATCCACATTCGGTATCGTAGGGTAGGACAGACAGTTTTTTGGAAGTTTTTGAGTGATACAAGCGGTCAAGAGTGAAGGGGAGAGATAAATGAGCAATTTTTACTCAAAAAGTTTTTTTTTGGATAATTTCTGGCAATAGTATCGCGATTGGTTGAGTTTCTGGTATCACAATACCAAAATTCCCTAATATTGCCATACTCACCCGGTATCGTATTGTAAGCCGCCGGATTGGCATCTGTAAATCTTTTCCTTTTCATATTCTGCACGAACCGAAAGGTCGTGGCGTAAAGTTGTATTCATTTATAAATCAATGAAAAGACGCTTCGGTAACACCCAGAAGAATCGCCAGACTGTCTGTCTGGGCGGTAGGTCTGTGGAGTTTCCGTAGTGTTGCTTTTGAGAATTCTGAGTAATACTGTGTCTTTCTGTCTTGTTTGATTATTTGCACCTGTACGGTAAAGACTGGATTGTGATAATGTTTACAGTAAGTTAAGTATTGAATCACTATTCCGTTAAGTTAATTACTGTAAGTCTATACTACGGTAGTGTTTACCTTGTGCGCCGAGTACTGAGAAAGTATTAATTCGTGTATGAGTCGGAAGTCTGTGAGAGAACCCATCAGAGTATTGGTAGTAATTCATATTAACAGAGATTTAGACATTAAGTTACTGTGGTGTGAGTGGTTAATTGGGAAAATCCAGTATAGGGCCTCTGTTTATTCAGACCCCTTCCACTGCCAAGAACCCGAAAAGAGCTTAAACGCGTTTCTGATGGCAAATGTGTGTTTAACACTAGCGCCATTTGTGGGAAAGTGGCAACAGAGTGTTGCAAAGTGATTGTCGGAAGGTAGCAACAGATTCTTACAAAGTGATTGTGGGAAAGTAACCATAGATTGTGAATCGACAGGAAGGTAGAGTAGTACGCAAGTGTCGCAAAGGTGCTATATGTCGGTTACTCGGTCCGGTGAGTCATATCCGAAGTATAGGCGAGACCGACAACCTTGGGAGATATCAAATTTATTAGGAACATCCTCAGGAGGCAGAAGCACAGATCAGTTAAGTCGAGTCGTCGAAGAAACGAAGCACGTTAGCAGTGATTCTGGTAGCATTCCGATAGAACATACTACAATTCCGGTAGATTTTGGTGTAATTTCGGCATAGTCTGCAGAAGATACAGTAACTTCGGAGTCTACAAGAATACATTGTGCAGTTGATCCGACACGGTTTGGTCAAGATTCAAACCTCTCTGCGGATAGAGGTGTGTTATCCAGAGAAGTCATTGAATGTGAAAGAATACCTTGGATTGGGGAAAGTTCCACTAATTCCGGTGACAGTTCGGTCGCGGTTGCAGAAAATTTACAATTTTCTGATGATAGTGTTATACTTCCTGGTGAATCTTCATTCCAGACACCACTGTTCGGGGCAAGTTTGCTTACGTTTGATACCGCAGAAGAGGATAGGTTATTTGAATTAGAAATTCGTAAGAGGTTGAGCGCTATTTTCGAACCGAAAAGTGAGCATTTTGCTCATACAGACTCTGAAGGACCGGAAACACATCCTCTGAACTTAGAAAATAGTAATAGTACCGCCACTAGCACCATGAGTGGGCAACAACAACAACAACAACAACAATAACAACAACAATAACAACAACAACAACAACAACAGCAGCAGCAGCAGCAACAACTACTTCCACCTCGACTAGTTCCAACGGGAGTAACTTACACCAAATTCGGTGGATTTCCAGGTGATGATCCTGATGCTCGTGTACACACTTTTGAAATAAGTTATGCAATACTAAACCATCCACCTGATCCGGCATACAAGGCCATAGTATTTCAATCAGCATTAGTTAATGAAGCAGCGAGGTGGCTTACAGAGTATGATATCAACCATTTCAGCACCTATGAAGCGGTAAGGGATGCGTTTCTGCAGAGATTCCGGCTAAAGAAGAACCCTGCCGAAATTTTCGATTACTTACAGAACAATAGACAGAACCTGAACCAAACAGTGCAGGAATATGCCACCCTGTTTAGAACTCATTTGAGACAACTACCTCCGGCACATGCTAATTTACCGGATGATGTTATCACTCAGTGGTTTATTAATGGGTTAACTCCACAACTAAGACAGATTATGATAATCCGTTGTGTGGGAGCTATGACATTAGATGCGGTTATTGCAATGGCCTTATAGCTCGAACATAAGGTTGGAGGCTTTACCAAAGACCTGGAGTGGTTAAAAGCCAGTAAAAATGTTGTAGAGGATCCGGCTAGACAAATGTACTGTACCAACTGCAAGAATCCAGGGCATACCAGCACCACATGTGCCCTTAATCAGATGTATTGCGCTATCTGCAATACAACCGGACATTCCACCGAAAACTGTGCATATAACGCCAAAGTGCAGGGACGAGCAATTGTAAATGCTATCATACAAGAACCAGGACAACCGGCCACCCATTATATTCCACCTCAGATGAGAAATAATCAGCAACAAGGATACAAAAATTATCGAGGATAGCAGAATACAAATTACAATACAAATCATTGGCGGACAGGAACATCACAGGAAGGTAATTCTTTTCCACCCCCTCGCTGTCATTTTTGTGGTGAGTTAGGCCACATATGCAGATTCTCTAAAGATGCAGCTGAATATGATCAGAGGAAGAAAGAGCGTCAGAACCCTATGACCAATATGGTATATATTTCACCAGTAGAAACTCAAGCAGCAGTGATTCAAACAAGATCTGGTAAACAGTTACACCCAGCAGCAGAAGTGTTTGAACCTAGCATCCATGACCAACAGAGACTGTACGACATAGCTAGTCAATGGACCACCAAAGAGCCTCCATATGTAGCAGAGCCAGTCCACATGTTGGATGGCTAGTCCACATGTTGGATGGCTTATCTGACGATGAAGAAGAAGCATTTTTGAAGAACAATGAAGATCTGATTTCTTTAGGTACTGTAGATCTGCAATCTATTGTAGACAACTAGAGTCCGACAGCTTGTACGGTGGTGCCTATGACCGAAGAAGTGGAGACAGAAGATACTGTTGCTATGGATGATGCCGCTCTACAACAACTTTTACAGTCAGCTGATGATTCAGGCAAACCTCGTCAATTCTATGTTCCTGAAGATCAGTTAATCACCTATAATTTGGGAGATGAAGTAAATTCGTGACCTGTCAAGATAAAGGAAGGATTGTCTGAGGCGTTTCAAGCAGATTTGATCCAGCTTCTTCATGAGTTCTCTCATGTTTTTGCATGGGATTATCGTGATATGAAAGGTCTCGATCCTCGCATCTATCAACATCGGGTGGTGCTCAAACCAGAGGCAAAACCAATCAAACAACCCAGCTACCGTATGAACCCTAACTATGCAGCACAGGTCAAAGCAGAACTTGATCGCCTGTTAAAGGTAGGATTCATTGTACCCATTGAGCATGCTGAATGGATCTCCCCGATTGTAATCGTACCAAAGAAAATCAAGCAGCTCTGAATATGTGTCGATTACCGGAAATTGAATGCAACCACCGTACCTGATCCATTTCCTCTTCCATTTCTTGATACAATGCAGGACAGAGTGGCTGGGCATGAGATGTATTCATTTCTTGATGGTTATAATGGTTATAACCAGGTTCGAATGGCTGAGCAAGATATACTGAAAATAGCGTTTATTACGAATTGGGGTGTTTTTGCTTGTACAATCATGTGGTTTGGATTAAGAAATGCTCCTAGTACCTTTCAGCGTTGTATGCAAGAAATCTTCTCACCCTATCTCACTTCTTTTATGCAAGTATATCTAGATGATTTCTCTTTATTCGGTAACATGGTAGCACACCTGTATCATTTACGGTGTTGCTTTGAGAAATGTCGTGAATACCGACTCTGTTTAAACCCAACCAAATCTGCCTTTGCGGTTTCTTGTGGTAAACTCCTTGGCCACATTGTACCTGCACAGGGCATACAAGTTGATTCGGACAAAATTGCCGCCGTGTTAGAAGCACCTGTGCCTACTACGCCAAAAGAAGTGATGCGCTTCATGGGTCAAGTCAGGTGGCATGGTCGACATTTACGGTGGCTTGCCCATTTGGCAATACCCCTAAATCGGCTAATAACTAGTACTCCTTGATAGTTTGATTGGACTCCAGAATGTCAAATTGCATTTGATCGTCTAAAAGGATTATTAATGCAAGTTCCAATTCTACAACCTCTTGATTGGGAACGTCCATTTCATGTTTTTGTAGACGCATCAGATATAGCCATTGGAAGTGTTTTAATGCAACAAACTAATAAGTGGTTTAGGGCTGTCTATTATGCAAGTTGACAGCTTGCTCCTGCTGAAAAGAATTATTCAGTCACTGAAAGAGAATGTCTCAGTTTGGTGTATTGTGTAAAGAAATTCTGGCATTATTTGCTAGGCCAAAAATTCATCTTTCATGTAGACCATGCTGCACTGGTGTATCTGGTTAGGCAGCAGCACTTAGGTGGCCGCTTGGCACGTTGGGTTCTATTGTTACAGGAATTCGATTATGAAGTAATTCATTTACCCGGCACTGCACATGCATTAGCAAATTTTCTCTCTCGGTTGGATTCCGGTGAAGCTCTGGTCGATGTTGATGACACTACACCAGCAATTTATGTTACTGAAATGACTAGTGATGAATCTGCAGAACCTCCTGTAACACCTACTTACTATGATGAGTTATTAACCTTTCTTACTGATGGATGTCTTCCTTCTCAAACTTCTCCTGCAATGCGTCGGAAAATTGCAGTTTACGGTCGCAGATTCCGGTTGATTGCCGGCCAGTTGTACTACATGGATCACATTGGGATTTTACTTTGTTGTATTCCTCCACATGAAGTAAACTTAGTAATCGCTCTGGCACATTCAATACCCTCCGGTGGACATTTTGCAGCAGATTTAACGCACCGAAAAATTCTGCAAAGTGGGCTCTGGTGGCCTACTATGTACAAAGATATATCGCAGTTTGTGCAGTAGTGTGACAATTGTCAGCGATCTGGACAACCTTTACAACATCATTTCTTCCCTCTGCAGCCTGTCTTACCTTTGGAACCTTTTCAAAAATGGGGTCTTGATTTTATTGGACCAATCACACCTCCAACAATCCTTAGCAACAACCGATACATTATGACATGCACAGATTATGGTACCAGATGGGCAGAAGCTTGGGCTTTACGATCTGCCACAGCTGCTTCGATGGCAAAATGTCTAATGAAGGACATATTCCCAAGATATGGATTACCTTTGGAACTTGTAACAGATCAAGGAACGCACTTTGTCAACAATTTAATGCGAGTGGTCACACACACTTTTCAGATTCTACATAAATTCAGTTCACCGTATTATCCTCGTGCTAATGGCTTAGCTGAGAGTACAAACAAAACGTTGTTGACTATGCTTCGAAAATTGATTGTGGAATCACCAGAAAGATGGGATCAGTTACTACCTGCAGTATTATGGGCATACCGGACTACATACAAGGTCGCAACCGGACTGACTCCCTTCAAACTTGCATATGGAATGGAGGCAATTGCACCAATGGAACTTGTAGTAAAAAGCTTACGTGTGGCCATCTCTCAGAAATTGTTACCTGAAGAGTCTTTACCATTTCGGTTAGACACACTCAGAGAATTAGATGAGCATCGTTGGGAAAGTTTTCTGACTCTTCAAGAAGTGCAGTTGCGGCACGCTCGTACACATGATCGGTATCTTAAAACTCCAGTTTTTACGGTAGGACAACTTGTGTTGTTTTATAATGCAAAATCAAATCGTTCTGCTGGAAAATTCAAGTTACGATGGTTTGGTCCTTACCGGATTACTGAACAAGTGGGCCCAACTACTTTTCGATTGACTACTTTGACCAGAATTCCTCTTCCAAAAGTGATAAATGGTTCAAAGTTGCGGCCGTATTATCAAGCACCTGATTCGCACTGAAGTGTTCTGCGGTTGCCCGCGTATTTTTTCTTTTTTTTCTCTTTTCTTTTCTTTTCCTTTTTAGCTTTGCGTGTTAGTTGCTTAACCATAAACTCCTCGTTTTGCTACATTACCATGAATAATAGCCGCCTTTTGTTATTGATTCTGCTCATGCATGCACACCGTAGTTATGAAGGTTATCATCTCAACATCACGCGATGATTAACAATTTTGATCGCTTTCAGCTACTAAGTATCTACTTAATCTTCTTCTTTCCGCTGTTAATCGCTATTGTGTTTGCGTATTCTGTGTGCTTTGTGCTCTCTGAAAGCCTTGTGTATTCGAGCTTTTCGTGTGCAAACATGGAAGCTCTAGCAAACTTTGCTACGTTCTGTGATGGAATTCCTCCAGACATGAGTGAATTCTTGCGTGTTTGAGGTTTGTCCAACTTCACTGAATTGCAGTGGCATTTAGTGGAGTGCCATCCATTCTATGCTCAGATAATTGCTGCTATTGCCGCCACACCTGCTACCGAGAAGAGTTGGCCTATTACATGTTTCCCCTCTCCTGTCGTAATCACCATGCACTCGTTTGCTGCCGCTTTCCGACTCTCTCTGCAAGGACGAGAGAATGGACCCAACCTTCCAATCGCTACGATGAATCAGTTGTTTCCCACGCACTCTTCAAATGAGTATGCCATACTCTGTCGCCCTGAACCTGAAAGTTTACAGTTTCTAGTAGCCATACTGAACTTACAAAAACAAACTTATGGGATATCTCGCCCATTCTACTCGGTGATTGATATGGCTGCTCGAGAGCCTATAAATTTTGCATCCTATTATTTTCGGCGCATTCAACGTGAATGCGTTGCGATTATTAAGCAGGTTAACAAAGGTGATCTATCGCATTCCCATCTTCCGCACATACTCACTTTTTTATTTCCGGCACTCCAAGCAGCGCAACCACCACCCAGAGGTCCAATTTTATATCATGAGGAATCTGCTCAGGTACTTGAAGATGATGAAGAAGATGACGAAGAACTCTTCCAGCTCCTCCGCCAAAAACGAATCAAGATAAGCTCTTCTGATAGTCAAGTACAGGGTTCTGCCACTGGAAATAATGCAAACAATAATGAAGAAGAGACTTTCCACGATACAACCACCTCCATGCACCATGATTCATCAGCTCAGTCATCTCCAAACTAGCAACAGGATCAGAGTGTTACTACTGATTCTGAAGATAGATCTTCTAAGGAAGAATCTCAGCAGCAGACCCAACACGATGTGAAGAAGAAACACAGGTTATTGTTGCAGAGATTTTGGCAGAATTGATTACGGTAGTGGATAATGCAGTTGCCAAATCTCAAGTGTCTACG
The DNA here is from genome assembly GCA_020310875.1 of Ceratopteris richardii. Lineage (NCBI taxonomy): Eukaryota > Viridiplantae > Streptophyta > Polypodiopsida > Polypodiales > Pteridaceae > Ceratopteris > Ceratopteris richardii. The sequence goes on from CM035407.1 coordinate 7,856,575, forward strand.
CAGCAACTCACTGAAAAGGTATTGGTGGCCAACACTTTGCAACCCACTCCTCCACCCGAACCTCCACTTAAACCCATTGTTCCTATTCCACCAATTGTACCTGACGCACCCGATTCATCATCCTCTTCATCGAACTATTCTCCACCCAATTTCCATCAACTCCTCACCGCTTCTTCATCTCAACCACGTCCTTCTCTTCTATTTCCTTCACTACCTGTGTTTAATGAGCTCGCATCAATGGGTCATATGTTGATCCACCTGTCACAACAACTACCACAATAGATGACGGAGATTACTGATAATCTCAAACATGAATTACAACATAAAGTTGATGTTTTAGAAGCAGATATCATTCCGTTGCAGGAAGAGGTAGATGCAATAAAAGCAGAGAATCATGCTCTCCACATATAGATTCAACAGCTACAGGCTCACCTTACCGAACAGGAGACAGTAATCAATCAAAGAGATGCTGCCTTGGTCGAAGTCAGAATAAAAGATGATTTATTATGCGTTGCTGATGTAGAAATTCTTCAATTACGGTAGATAGTTAAAGATAAAGAGGATGCCCGCATAGCACTAGGAGATTTGTTAAAGGAAACTAGAGATCAATTGGCTGAAGCAGTGCAGAAAGGACAAGAAATGTCAATTTTACTAAAGCAAACCAATACAGAGCTAGAGTTCGCAAACGCCACCCTGACTGAATCAAATTCTGCTCTTAAAACGCAGATGATGTTGGTCGCTCAGCTCCAGAAAGAGATTCCAACAATTCGAAGAGAAAGAGATGCATGTTACCGAACCATTCAATTTCAGAATCAAGAATTGGAGAGAAGAGAAAGGCAACTTGGAGCTCAAGCCGAACGCTTATCACGAATAGATCAATAGATTGCAGATATGAAAGTAAACCGTGATGAAGCTCTATCAAATGACTTTTATCTGCAGGAAGCTTTTCTGCAAACACAGGCATAAATTTTGATGAGCCAGGTAATTGCCACTAGTTCAGTTAGAATTGATGCCCAGTTAGAAGAACCAGAGATTCTGAAACAGATGCCGGATTCGTTAAAAAAGAAAATTTCCCGAACGTTTAAATTAGCTAGATCAATGTATCTACAGGGTATAATAGATGAGCCATAAGATTTTGTATACCTGCGGGTTCAAGTCCACAGAGCATGCCAGTGTAAGCCGCCGGATTGGCATCTGTAAATCTTTTCCTTTTCATATTCTGCACGAACCGAAAGGTCGTGGCGTAAAGTTGTATTCATTTATAAATCAATGAAAAGACACTTCGGTAACACCCGAAAGAATCGCCAGACTGTCTGTCTGGGTGATAGGTCTGTGGAGTTTCCGTAGTGTTGCTTTTGAGAATTCTGAGTAATACTGTGTCTTTCTGTCTTGTTTGATTATTTGCACCTGTACGGTAAAGACTGGATTGCGATAATGTTTACAGTAAGTTAAGTATTGAATCACTATTCCGTTAAGTTAATTTCTGTAAGTCTGTACTACGGTAGTGTTTACCTTGTGCGCCGAGTACTGAGAAAGTATGAATTCGTGTATGAGTCAGAAGTCTGTGAGAGAACCCATCAGAGTATTGGTAGTAATTCACATTAACAGAGATTTAGACATTAAGTTACTGTGGTGTGAGTGGTTAATTGGGAAAATCCAGTATAGCACCTCTGTTTATTCAGACCCCTTCCACTGCCAAGAATCGAAAAGAGCTTAAACGCGTTTCTGATGGCAAATGCGCGTTTAACAGTATCATGCATGGCCACTTGAGGTATCGCGATACCGTTAACGTATCGTATCATCAAGTGCTGGTATTGCGATCATGGTCACCCGGTGGTATCGCATCACGGTCCACTTGGTATCGTATCATGTCGGTCATGGTATCGTATCGTTGACCGAGCAGTATCATATCGCATGCATGTTGGTATCGTATCACCAACTTAGTATCATGTCATCTCTTATTTTGGTATCGTATCATCTAGAGTAATTTCTTGTATCGTATCATTCCCGTTGCCGGTATTGTATCTTGGGCTATCTTAGTATCCTATCGTGAGCCATTCCAATATCGTATCGTGAGTTCCTTAGTATCGTATCGTGGGGATTGGTATCATATTGTTGACTGAGCAAGTATCGTATCATCACTTACATTAGTATCATATTGTGGGGTTGCAGAGCTATCATATCATCTGCATCTTCAGTATCGTATTGTGCCACCCATTGGTATCGTATCGTGCCACCCATTGGTATCGTATCGCCATAGACCCTTAGTATCATATCATGCCAAGTGTGGTATCACCAAAAGTGGTATTGCCTAGAACGACTCAAGCTAGTTGGAGGTAAAATTTGAAGTGATTGAGGAGATAATTAAGGGGAATTAGAGAGCAGATGTAGACCCAAAGTTGTGGATGAACTTAAAATCAGGATGGGTGCTAAGTAGTCAGAGAAGTATCATTTCATCGGTAGGAAGTGTGATCCAAGCGAGCCATCACTCGATCTACTCGGACACCTCTGGTGACTTAGAGGAGGAACTACCCATGGCCTTAGAGGACATGCATGGTTCTGTTCCCAGGGAACATTTTCTATCAACCACAGAGGGTGAATACCACACCTCTCTGTAGTATGTGTCAACAAATCGGGAAGGAATCCCTATTTACCTTGATGGCATAAATAGGTCTATCGTGAGAACGGTAACTCTACCATTCTCACGGAGTCAACAATAGTGCCTAGACCCGGAGTTAAGTATGAAGGAGGAGTGTACATGGACAAGTTAGGTCAAATCTATGTAGTGACGGAGAACCCAGATCAGATCAATGAGAGAAGAGAATTAGAAGGAGAAGAAGTTTATAGAAGATCTAACCATGAAGAAACTGTGACTATCCCAAGGGGCAAGTATGTGGTGACTCAAGTCTTTAGAGGTGATTTGATACCTCAAGATGATTACCTATTGGATGTATACCTGATTCAGGGGTCAAAACTATTATTACAGATAGATTCTCGCATCCGAGAACAAGAAGTAAGCCTGATGACTATCTATGAGTTGAAGGATCTGAAAGATGAGTCTAGAATCACTTATCTAGACCAAAACTAGAGAAGGTATTGGCCGCTAGATGAAGTTGATAGGTCTCAATTGAAATACATGGGGTTGCCTATATTCCCTCATCGAGAGCAGGAAACTACCTCACATAACCCTTTTGGAACCCACCAAGGAATAGAGAATACAATGTCAGGACAAACAAGCTAATGAAGTATCCCCAACCGAACACATGTGCAATTTGCAATGCCAGGAACACATTCACACCACCAAACCAACGCAAGGATAGGTAACCTGACTTGACCACCAGTTAGAACAAGGCCACAACCAGGGGTGCAACCAGGAATGCATCGAATTAGACCAGCAATTCCTGTGATGCCCATACCACCAGAACCGATAAGAAGACTCAGACCGATTCAAGTTGCTAAATGTATGAGAAATCACTATGATGGAACAGGAGAGCCATATGACCACATAGCGGAATTTAAGCAAGTGTTACGAGCCAAAAAAGTGGATGACTTCTTTGTGCAGTATGAGTCCTTTGGACTAAACCTCACAGGAACAGCCTTGACTTCGTTCCAACCATTGGACCCAAATCATTTTGGAAATATTGAACAATTTTTTTCTAAGATTTCATTGGAGAATTCACTAAACGAGAGATTAAACACAACTTGTCATCCTTAATCCATAGTTTTAAACAAAACCCAAATGAGACAGTAAAAATAGATGCTCGAAGATTTAACCAATATGTCGATAGATGCCGAGCAACAAAAAGACCCTCCCAGGAAAAAATGATATCATTATTCTTAGACGGATTGATTAATGGAAGCTTAAGAACCCTAGTTGATGTGAAGCGGCTTCAAACATTGAGTGAGTGTCTTCAGGAATGCATTGATCTAGAAGACAACCTAGCTGATGACCTCAAAAGTACACCAAGCTCTACTAAATTAGAGGACACTAGGAGTACAGTGACGACGAGCTCTAGTAATGTGGAGGAGCTAGCAAAACTGATAGCCAAGAAGTTAGGAGTCCAAGGATAGAGAAATTACCAGAACCCACCAATGAGAATGCCAATGCTACGGGGATGTAGCCTATGTGGTGGAGATCACCCATCTCATTTGTGCACGAGAGGAGGAGTAGGCATGCCACAAGCTTATCCATACGGTAGGCAGCGATGCCAAGGACCCAACCTGTACTACCATATTGAGCAAAAATATAGTAACCATGCTACTGAAAATTTCTCATTTAACAAGCAATAAAGGCCAGTGAATCAACCCTAGTATAGGCCTTATGGATACCCTCCCAGAGAACAAGGAAGAGAGATCCCAAGATACAACCCCTATCCAGGCCCACACAGAGCACCCAGACCTTATGAACAAGGAGGATATGGACAACCACAGCCAGTATTAGGACAACAGCCACCCCTTCCACAGAACGTAGTGCAAGTCAAATACACTCAACCAGAGGAGAACATGGAAAGAGCCATAGTACCAACTATGCCTCTAGCTAGTGCAGAAATAGGGATACGAGAAAACTCAAGGAGAATACTATCCATATGACGCTAGTCTTGTGGAGTATGACCAAACCTATGACCAACAATACTATGTTTATGAAGGATATGACAATCCCTATGGGCCGGAGTATGTGAATTTGATGTTCACTACACCTAAGGCACCAACACCTATGAGACCACCCATTAGACTGCCTCTGCCAAATGGACCATGCTATAGATGTAGAGGAGAACACTTCATAAGAGAATGCACTCTGCCATACAACCCACCACCTCCTAGGACATGGGAAGGGTACTGCAATGAGTGTGGAAAAGAACATTTATTTAGAGACTGCTCAAAAAACCCCAATAAGGCTCATAAAACAACACAGATCAATGTGATCGAAGTGATTGAGTCATTGAGGAGTGACAAAGAATACACAGTACCATTAAAAGCCATTACTCGAGCACAAGCCAAAGAACGGGAGACAAAGCCATTAGATTCTGAACAAGAGATGAGTAAGGATCTAGAGCCCAAGATACAGGTAGTGGAAGATTTGGAAGACCCATGTGGGAGTAATCAAACGAAGAAGATGCAAAGTTGGAAGACTAGAAGGGAAAAACTTAGAAATAAATGGAGGAAAGATAAAAATAAAGAGGACAAGAAGGATGTAAAAGATAATAGGAAACCGTGGGAACATGAAGTACAAGATAATACACCACCTAAGTCCCACACCTAGAAGCTAAAAAAACAAGGATCAATCTTAGCAGACCCAGTACTAGAAGACCTGAACATGTGGTTGAAAACTTACCACTCCAGAATCACGATTGGACCAAATATAGAGCATCATGAGAAACTCTACCCACAATGGGAACTAGAGAAGGAGAGACTGGCTATATGCAGAAAGCTCATAGAGGTAGCCTAAGCCACTCTAGAGACTATCCCAATCCTTCCAGAGACAAGAACATTTGAGAATCAATTCAATGAATGCTTGAAAGAAAACAAGTTAAAACCAACATGAACACCTAAAGAGAAAGGTAGTAAGGAAGAAAAACAGAGCACTCAGAGCAAATAAACTTCTATAATCCTTGAACTAGAAGCCGATTGGCCACAAGATTTGTGGGCTAAGATTCAAGAAGAGTGATGGAAAAAGAATGGGAGTTCAGGACCACTCTTTGACGAATTAGACATTGGGGAAACCTAGTTGACCCCAAATTTGGAAGAAGTATATGAGGAAGTTTCTATGTTAGACCAAAACAGGGAGGATGTACACAACATTTCCACTTTACCTAATTATATGGGGGAATATGAGAAAGGGTCGATAGTTTTCCATGCTCCCACAATTTGAGGCAAGGAAAATGGGTCTTCAGATAAGACCTCTCACAACTTAACAGAGCTCAAGAAGACCAAGGTGCAATGCCTCTTGACAGTGGAAGACTTACTACGAGCCAAGCCTCAATTATGGAACCAATTAGCGGGTCAGTTGAAATTAGAAAATAAGTAGAATAAAAAGAAAAATAAAGAAACGGAAGTCCCATCTACCATATAAATCCCTATTGACAAATTCAGAGAATTTAGTGAAGGAGATGAGGGGAATACATGCTTACCCATCACATATAATGGATACATGACTAAAGCCATTTTAGACATAGGAGCGGGTGTAGGAATAGCCACCAAGGAAATTTGGGAAAAATGGGGAAAACCTGCCTTACGACCAATGCATATGAAGCTTCAATTAGCAGACGGCCATGTAGAGAGTCCCCTAGGAATATTGGAAAAAATTAAGTTGACGACCTGCGGGGTAGAATTTGAACACACTCTAGCTGTATGTCGATTTGGAAATGCAAATAATTATGAAATTATATTAGGACGGCCCTTCATGAGACAACTCAAGGTAGTACAAGACTGGGGAAGAGACGCTTTATACCTACAACATCAGGGGGCTACTCCCAAGATACATTTATGCACATTTTCATATAGGGACATACCCCCACTACAATGGAATCCCATACACAATGAAGAGGATGATTTATCAATTCACAGTGCAGGTTCAAGTGACCAATCATGGATGCACAAAGATGTTCAACTATCGATGTGTAAGGAAGCAAAAGGAGAAGAGAAAAAAACTCAAAATATGGCCTATTGGACATCGAAATTACTGACCCATAGATGATCCTATGTATATGCCTCAAGTTTTCCCTGATGAAGCGTTTGAACCACACACTTGGATGGAGATTCTAGCCACCTTAGATATGTGTGAAAATGAGGAGGTATTAACCATGAATGGATGTGTAGATGAAGAAGGTTATGATGTAAGTTTTTACATGGTAGTTCTTCAGGAAGTAGAGGCAGGAGAATTATTAGAAAAGGAATGGAGGGAGGAGTACAAAAGCATAGAAATGGAGTCGAAATTTGATTCGGAGGAACGGTATTTGGAAGCAATTCAAGCTGATGAAAAAGGAAGAACACCCAAGGTATAAGCAATAGAAGCAGCCCAAACAAGACCGAACAATGAGGAAACATTAGATAAGGTAGAATGGCCTCTAGAACTTTTTGAAGTCCTAGAGCACTTCAAAAGATATGAAGTAGAAGAGAGGAAAATAGCTATCCAAATGCCCAAAAGGGAGGCCAGAGAAGAAGCATATGATAACAAGGAACAAACTAAGGAAGTAATAGTGACCATGGAAGATGGAGAAGAAAGATGTACCTATATAGGAAAAGATGTGTCACCTTAAGAGGAAAAGGAATTGATAAACCTAATTCAAGAATATCGGGATGTATTTGCATGGACCTACAAGGACCTCAAAGGTGTAGATCCATCCATTTGTTCTCATCAAATCCCAATGACACCTGATGCAAAACCATCAAAGCAATGCCCTTATACTTATAATGATGTCTATTCAATCAAAATTAAGGAGGAGATAGACAAACTATTAGCAGTTGGATTCATTTACGAGATAGAGCACACAAAATGGGTGTCACCATTAGTGGTCGTACCCAAAAAGAATAGGAAATTAAGAGTGTGTATTAACCTAAAGAAAGTGAACACAGCCACAATCCATGGTAGCTACCCATTGCCTATCATTAATCATCTCTTGGAAAGAGTTGCGGGGAAGGAAGTCTATAGCTTCCTAGATGGATTCTCTGGATACAACCAAGTAGCTATTGCTATAGAGGATCAACATAAGACATCATTCACAATTGAATGGAGAGTCTATGCTTTTCGCGTGATGCCATTCGAACTCACCAACACCCCTACTACTTTCCAAAGGTTGATGTGTCATGTATTTAAGGAATTCCTAAGGAAGAGTATGGAAGTATATGTAGATGACTTATGCACATACTCAGGTTAGAGACTACCTGAGTCCTGAAAAATGTGTCTTTATGGTGAGACAAGGAAAGATCCTAGGACACATCATATCCAAGAACGGAGTTTCCACTGACGAGGATAAGGTTAAGTAATCTTAGAGCTACGAAGACCAAAAAATGCTAAGGAAGTGCAAGCTTTTATGGGTTATTGTGGATATTATTGCAGATTTATTCACATGTACGCCATAATTGCCAAGCCACTATATGGATTGTTAACCCAATTTACGTGCACGGATGCATGCGAAAAAGTGTTTAATGAACTGAAAAGATGATTAAGTAGAGCAACTATTTTGAAGATACCCAATTGGAATAAGCCTTTTCATATCCATGTAGATGCCTCCAACTATGCGATAGGATGCATACTAGCTCAACCAACAGATGAAGGAAAACTAGACCACTCTATTGCATATGTGAGCAGACAACTAAACCAAGCTGAAAGAAACTATACTACTACGGAATGAGAAGGTCTAGGAATGGTGTATGCAGTTAAGAAATTTAGACACTACCTTCTAGCTAACAAGTTCAAGTTCTTGATCGACCATCAGGCTCTATTGTACCTAGTCAATAAGCCCTATAATACAGGAAGACTACTAAGATGGTTTCTGTTGCTGATGGAGTTTGATTTCGAAGTAGTGGTAAAAAAAGGAAATACCCACGTGAGAGCCGATCATCTGTCTAGGTTAACACATGGAGAACCACCTAACGGAGTAGCGGATGATTTACCAGATGCTTATTTTTTCAACTTAGAAGTATGTCCTAAGTGGGAAGAAAAGTTGATTCCTATACTTACCCATGGGCCACAACATCAAATCAACAAGTTAGGAAAGGATTTTTGCAATCACGTAATTTGCATATTGTAGTAGGAAGTGTGTACTATAAAGAACCCAACAATGTATTGTTAAGGTGTGTGGAAGAGGCTGAACAGAAGAACTTAATTGAGCAAGCTCATGTAAATCGATGGAGAATGCATAAGGGAACTCATGGAACACTGAGGTAATTAAAACGATTGGGAGTGTACTGGCCAGATATGCCTAAAGATGTACATGAGTACATTGGCAGTTGCTGAGAATGTACTCCAAAATACCATTCATCCTTACAATTCTCTACAATAGCACCAGACTAGAGTAGGACATTGGTTAAGTTCTTAGAAACTCGAGAGCATGAGGAAGGATCCACTCTAGCTAGAAAGCAATCCCTAGAAGAAATGAGCAAGGACTACATTATAATGGGAAGGCAAGTATTCAAAAGAGGAAAGGACGATCAACTATGATTATGCATACATGAAGGAGAGTACTTACCTATATTTGAAATGGCACATGCAGGTGTTGTAGGAGGACATTTTTCAACCGAAAGAATGGTAAAAATGATTCTCTTTGCAGGCTTGTGGTGGCCAACTCTACATATGGATGCAGACACTTATGTACAGAGCTGTAAGGTATGCCAAAGAGCCAAAGACCCTATTAGGAGAGATGATATGCCTCTGAGACCCATGATTTGTGCGAGAGCCTTTTCCAAATGGGGTATTGATTTCATAGGATGTATTAACCCACCATTCAAAGGATCACATGCTGAGTACATAATAGTGGCAACATAATATCTAACTAAATGGATAGAAGCGAAAGCAACAAGGAAGAATGATGCTCAAACCATGGCGAAGTTTCTGTTTGAGAACATCTTTACTCGCTTTGGATACCTATAGAGATAGTAAGTGATAGAGGAACACACTTCATCAACGAAGTGATAGAATCCTTGATGAACGAATTCCTAGTGATTCATAAAAAATCAGCTCCCTATCACCCTCAAGCCAATGGTCAAGCCGAGAGTTCCAATAAAGTGTTATGTGCCGTGTTGACAAAGATAGTCAACAATGGAAGGTCAGATTGGGACAAACAATTGCATCATGCAATTTGGGCATTCCGAGTGGCTTACAAGACAGCCATTGGAACTACTCCGTGTAACTTAGTTTATGGAAAAAATGCAATCTTATCAATTGACTTTTTGGTACCTACCCTATGTGTAGCACAAAAATATGAGTGGACAAGACATGAACTATCGAAGCAATTAGAGCAAATTGAGAAGTTACACGAAACAAGACTACACGTAGTTGCAAGAATTTGTGCTGCTAAACGGAGGAAAAAAGCATATTATGATGCACACATCAAAGACAAGGGATTAAAAGAAGGAGATTTAGTCCTCGTATATACATTGAAACAACACGCCAAGAATCTGCAGCAACGTGGATATGGATCATTACTGATCAATAGAATCTCAACGAGTGGAGCAGTGAATCTAGCCACATTAGACGAGGATATACTTCCCAACTACATAAGTCGATGTCGAGTAAAACGATATATGGAGCCATTAACAGACTAGATGTTAGCATGACTCGTAGGAGCACAAAGTCAAAAGAAGGAAGAGGAGAGAATTAGAGAAGAAGCACGCTAGGAAGCCTTAGAGCATATCAAGAGACGAAAAGAGTGGATACGGCAAAGGGATGAACGATATCTACAGGGAGAGGAACCTATACCAATGGCCAACTACCAAGTCAGTAATGCCAGTAGTGAGAGCCTTAGCATCTCCCAACCATACTTAAACCTAGGAATTGAAACCAAAGAGTACCAGTTAATAGATGCTTTGATTGACTTAGAAGGGGCCCTAAGTTGTATGCCCATGATGTCAATTACGCATCTCCAAACAACCATAAGTCCCACTAAAGCAGGCATGATAGGCAAATCCCTAATGTCCCTCCACCTAGGAAATTCCACTATAGAGCAAAGAGTTTGGGTATGCAAGGATGAAGACCTAATTGAAAATCTGATCCTAGGGCAAGACTCGATTATTGAGAACAAAGTGAGCATTCATCTAGCACAAGGATACATATCAGCCAAAATAGAACATAAGGAAATCTTTACTTTACTGGAAGACAAGCCGTCTCACATTCATAATGTCATTAAACCTAAGGAAGAAAACTTAGAAAAGGAGATAGAAAATGAATCAATAAGGAGTATATCCCAAGCATGCCCTAATCTAGAGTTGCCTACAAATAAGGAGGTGTTGCTTGATGATGTGACTAACTCTCCTATGAGAGATGAACCTAAGAGAGAAAGTGAGGACAATGCCTCTCAACCCAACAACACTAGAAGAATAAAACCCACATGGAAGTCTTCTGTTCGAATAGCACCTCCATGTAATACATGTCAACAATGGGCACGGAAGGATCCAATGACTAAACCATACAACACAACACAAAAGCAGACCAGTCACTCATTGAAGAAAAGGAGAGACAACCAGTACTCATCATTGTAATCAGAACTGTCAAAACTTCTTCATGTATGGGTTCCAAAGTCATTGGTAGAGGTCCAAAAGACATAGCAAAGTATATGGATCCCAAAGAAGGTCAGACAGATTGCAACTCAAGAACTAGAAAGGCTTAACGAGATATCACGCCTACAAAGTGAAGCAATGGGGTCCAAAAGGACTTATCAAGGGTACCAAAAAAACAGGACACCTAAACTTCAGACTTCAAGAAGAAAGGAGGCAAGGACCAAAGAACAAGGAGCTTGATAGAAACAAGTGCTTCAAACACCAACTACAAAGTAGATATGGAGACCAAAGAGGCAGCATGCATAGGAACAACAGACTCAATGCGAATCTACTTGCACTGATAAAGAGTCCACTGCACATAGAGTATGCATGACAGGGCCACATTACAAGGCCGTGCATTTGACACATTATCTCTTCAACAAAACTAGTGGTGCACATTTCCATCATTGAAATAGGCCTTAGTTTCTACTGCCATAGGAATGACCTTACATTGTAAATAAATAAGTGCTTTGGCTAGATCTAATTCTTGTTTTCTTTCAGGATTAAAAATCAAAAGAAGTGTGGTGAGAGACCGTAGTCACTTAAGCAAGGGGTAACGGAGCGATGAAGGAAACGACATATCACTAAGCCACACATAAAGCACATGAATTGGTTTCTATTGGAAGCTCAATATTTCTTTATTACAAATGTAGATGGCTTCCAAGGATACCGAGGCAACTGTTCAAGAAGAGGTGTTGGAGTTTCCATTGCAAAGTGTGACCAAAGTCAAGGGCCATTGGTTCTGAGAAGACCAACTGGTAGGAGAACATTTATTCCTGTTGAATATAAAGATAATGGACACCGACCATTAGTTTCCAGGCATGTCCAAAGATTTCAAAGTCTTACATGAACTCCCATCAACCTTGGACATAGTGACAAAGGCAGGAATCCATAAGTAATTCGAGCTACCTATCTATAAGCCGTATTTTCAACGATGTACTCAGGTGATGAACACCCTTCAACCGGCCTTACATAACCCCTTAGTGCTAGAAGCAAAAGTCCTCGTTGCGGAAGGAGAATGTGTGATTATCCAATTCACTTATGAATTGATTAAAGAAGCTTTTGGATGGGAGAAAGATGGGAATACAGACCTAAAGGATGAAATTCGGGGAACTAAGGCCCGAACATTCACGGATATTAATCGTATAGACATAGAAGAAGAGGTCTGTGTCATTCACCACCATTTTTTCTTTCCAAACATGCACCACTACACAACACCTCAAAAGATCATAGTGCAACTATTATCTCATGCAACCAAAAAAATTGGTAATCAAGTGAACATGATGCCATACATCCAAGACCGTCTATTTGAAGCAAAGAAATAGTGGGGCCACAAGAAGTTCTTGAATGGAAGTGTAGCATTGACCATCCTGATCTACTATGCATTAGGAATTCAATAACATCTTAAGGAGATGCCTTCGTCCATAGAGATGGCTAAGTACGCCAAGTTAGCCACTGTACCAAGGAAAACAAAGGGAGTAAAAGTGGTGGAAGAGGCAAGAACTAGCTCTCAACCTAGGATGAGGCACCAAGAGATTAAGGGAAGTGTTAAAGGCACAAGAAGTACTTCTTGCTTCGAAAAGAATACACATACTTCCAAGAACCACCATCGATAACACCAAGCCCATCACACAAGTAGAATTACAGGAAGCCTTGGAAGACACTCACAAATACATGGAAGGACAAGTAAATCTGCCAGTACAAGGGCATCACTATCGTCAGTTCCATGAAGAAAGTCTGCAAGGAAAGAGACTAACCAAAGTACATAGATATAGAAAACTAGGACTGATGAACTCTAGTTCATCTTCGGATGCCCAGGAAGACCAGGAACCATCCATGATGAATATGTACATCAAAAGCGATTTAAAAGATGATGGCAATTGGGATGAACTAAATCAATTAAAGGATTCCTTTGAAGTAGAACGCTCAAAAAAGAATGAATGCTAGATCACACGGCCATAGATCCAATAAATAAAGGATCATCTCAAGACAAAGTTCATATACTAAGGATGAATGAAGAAACAAAGATTCAAATTATAGAAACTCACTTGGATGGAGAAGTCACATTAAAGATGCCAAAGAAAGAGAAAGACTAGGAAGAGGAGGAGGAACCAGAACCATTCACTCCTTTTAGGTTCATAGTTGAGCCTTCTCCACTAGATGTTACATTCCAGGGAAGTGCTACGAAATCTTCAACGCAGGAAGAAGAAGAAAAAGAAAATCAGATAAATTTCCAAATTAGACAACCTTATAATGAAACTATACATGTCAATAAGGGCAAATATGAATTCATGGGGGAAGGACAAATATCCCCAAGACATGGCTGAACATGGATGTGGCTCAACTCAAGTCTGTAGTGAAACAAATGATACAAATAGCCATGGACACTCAACAACAACTGATAGAAGCCGATGCCGATTATGACAAGGATCTGATGGAGCGAAACCAATTTCAGGTAATAAGTGAAAAGCTCTCTGCACAGGTAATAGAAGTTCAACAGACACTCACAACTAAGGTGAAAGAAGCTAATGAAGCCATGGAAAAATGTAATATGTTAATGGCAGATAATCAGAAACTCTAAGATCAACTCAAGGAACTACAAAATAAGTATGAAGCAAGTGAAGCTGAGAAAGCACGGATGACTGCTAGAAGTAAACTGCTAGTGTCATAAATCACGGTATATATGGAGGAAGCTGACAATTTAAGGAGCCAAAATAAAGAACTCATGACTGCCATCCTATGCAACCAACCCATAGAAGCACAAGAAGTGACAACAAAAGATACCAAATCATTAGAAGCATGAATTACAAAGTATGAAGATCAGCTAAAACAAGAGCTACCCATACGAGAAGAATGGGAAAGAAAGTACATGTATGATACGAACAAACTCAGGAAGCGATGGACAATGGCTGAAGATAAACTTCTCGTGATATATAATAAAGATGCCAATCAAATTGCTGCTATAGGAGAAGAACTTGTGAACACCAAAGAAGCACTAACAAAAGCGGAGAATGAAATCAAAGAGAAGGAGGAAACCATTGAAAAGCTAAAGGCTCAGATAGCACAACCAAGTACCATGGGGATGTTGAGATATCAAGCTCAACATGTGATGATCCAGGATGACACGCACCAGTTTTTTGTTTCTCTGACATGTAAAGTGGTCACGCCAGTATATGTCAGGGATACTTCATTGACCTTTATTAGATTTATCTACCGAGAGTGATGGCACATTTGTTCCTTGCCAGTTCACTCATTCGTTGACATTAGGTTTTTCCTTATGTATTGATCTTTATATATTACACTTGATGTATTCTTGTTTTTAGGTCATTCTTGTACATTCCTTTTTATGTAATAGAAGAAGAAGAAGAAGAAGATCATTCTTCCTTGCCTCAATCTGTGTGTGTGTGCTTCTCCTTGAGAGTGGGAGTGTGTGTGTGAGCTCTCTTCCTTATCTCCTTCCTCGTGACATGGTATCAGAGCCATCGTGGCTATAGAGAGCTCGTGGAGAAGGCGACGGTGAAGAGTACGCAACAAGGCATGGAGAAAATGCGATTCACAAACAACCTCCGTTTGCTACGAAAATGGGCGTGAAGGTAGAAGTTTCGGAGCCACCTCAACCTCCGTTTTGAGCCCCCAAGGTGGGGCCCACAGAAAAACCAGACCAGTTTTAGAAATTATAACTTGCATTGTGTTTGGAAACACTCATATATTCCAGATCCAGAATTTCAAGCGATTCCGTGTACTGTTGATACACAAAAACTGTGTTTTTTTGAGATCGAACTGTCACGTCATAGTGCGATAGTGTTCAAGCAGAAGTGCTGCTTGTAGTGTTTTGCAGTGTTGTGAATTGCTGTAGAAATGGCAAAGGCAGATGGAATGAGTCAGCTTATGAGTGATAAGCTGGAAAAAACAACTTCCATGTTTGGAGATTTAGAATGACGAATTTCCTGATGGGAAAAGCCTACTGGAAGTACATCAAAGGAGAGAACGAAAATGCTCCGTAGTTACTAGAGAGGAATGGAATTGCATAACAAATAAGAGCATATGAGGAATGGAATCAATGAGCACAAAAGGTAATGTACTGGCTATCTGTTAGCATAGAGGATAGCATGATTGGGCACATATAGGATGCCAAGTCTCCGAAAGTTTGGTCACATTGTACGAGACCAATACAAAGGCACGGAAATTGCAACTCAAGAACGAGCTGCATACATTGGAGAAAAAGAGCATGTCGGTAAGTGACTACACTCTGAAAATCAAAAGCATATGTGAGTCACTTGCATCTATTGGCATGAATGTAGATGATGATGATAAGGTGGAAGTGTGGCTTCGTTGTTTAGGAGCTGCATATAAGCAGTTCATAACTTCTATACAGACTAGGGAAAATATTCCAAATTTTGCTGAGCTGGTATCTATGCTGATTATTGAAGAAAAGAATCTTGGTGAGGATTCAAACTCCCAAGGAAAGCCTAGTTCTGAGCAGGTATTCTGCTCTGGCAGAGGAAGAGGTAAAAGTTTCGGAAGTGGAAGAGGAAACAGTAACCAATACCAAGGTCAACAACAAAATCATGCAGGAGGAAGAGGACAGTTTCGAGGTAGGGGGAGCCAAAGAGGTCGCAAAAATTTCCAAAGAAATGATTCAGGTAATGATAGTAAAGGATGCTGGAATTGTGGTAAACCTAGACACTTTAAACGTGCTTGCAGGTTGAAGAATCAAAATAATAGAAGATAGCAAAACAACTATGCATCCACAAGTGAAGATGATTCTGAGAAGTTGTTTATGGTTCACCATCACATGATGAATACGATGTTTGCTGGTGTTTCAAAATCCAATGATAATGTTTGGTATGTTGATTCAGGTACTTCAAATCACATGACCAGTCATGCGGAATGGTTTAGTACTTTGCAGAAATTGCCAGTTCCTGGATATGTTGAAACAGGTGATGACACATCACATCCTATTGAGCATATAGGAAACATAGCACTATTTATGGAGGATGGAAAGGTAAAACAACTTGCTGATGTGCTGCATGTTCCAAATATAACAAAGAATCTGGTTTTTGTTGGACAAATGGTTGACCAGGGATTACAAGTCAGGTTCAATGCTGATGGATTATATGTAGAGGAGTACAAGTAGGATGGATGATTGGTTGCCAAAGGAAACAAAGTGGGTAGGATGTTCACCTTAAATATGAAGATTCCTAAAATGAATGCAGCCATGTTTGCAAAAGGTGCAGGAGTTATTGCTGATATAGAGATCTGGCACAAACGAATTGGACACACAAATCTGCAAAGGCTGAAACTGATGCAGTCAAAGGAGATTGTCCATGGACTACCAAATTTCAAAGTTGCAGAAATGCAAAAGGTATGTGCAGTATGTCAATTTGGTAAACAGTCAAGAGCATCATTTCCACATGATAAGCATGTTAGTGAGAATGTACTAGAAGTAGTACATACAAATGTTTGGGGTCCAGTAAAGACCACATCTATGGGTGGTTGCAGGTTTTATGTTACTTTCATTGATGACCATACACGCAAAGTATGGGTATATTTCATGAAAGAGAAGAGTGAGGTGTTCACTCACTTCCAGAATTTTAAAGTTATGGTGGAAAAGCAGATAGGGAAGTACATTCAAACATTAAGATCTGATGGAGGAGGTGAATACATGTCAAATGAGTTAAACAATTTTCTAAAAAATCATGGAATTCGGTGTCAATTTTCATGCAGGTACACACCACAACAGAATGGTGTTGCTGAACGCAAAAATAGACATATTGTAGAAATAGCAAGAGCCTTGATGGCTGAGAAGAATATGCCTCATTGTTATTGGGCAGAAGCTGTGCATACTACTGTATACATCATGAACAGAACTCCGACTACTGCTGTACATCAAGTTACAGCGGAAGAGAAGTTTACGGGTAAAAATCCAAACTTATCACATCTGAAAGTTTTTGGCTGTATTGCATATGTACATGTCCCAGATGAATTGAGGATGAAGCTTGATCCAAAAGCAGAAAAGTGTGTCTTCATTGGATACTCCCTTGAGCAAAAGGGATATAAATGTTATAACCCACTCACACGACAGGTAAAGGTGAGCAGAGATGTGGTATTTGATGAAATGTCAAGCTTCTATACAGATGCCAAAGAAGGACTGAATCTTGAACCAAATGACAAAGAAAATGCTTAAAAAGCAAGTGCAGAATCTCAAGTTTTGAGTGGACCAGATGCATCACCAAGAAATAGTTCCAACTCAAATCCATGGAGTGGAAGATTGTGTGGAAATTTGAGTTCAGCAAGTTCATCAAATACATCCAAAAAAGGTAAAGAAAATCATTCTACTAGTAGTAAAACATGTGCAGGTTTTGAAGACGTTGATGGAGATTCAAGCGGTTCAGAAAAGAGTCTTGATGAGGAACTTAGATTTCCCTTTGTGAAGACTCCAGGAGTAAGAAGGGAACATGCAGACGATACAAAGAGAAGTGACCCAGGACCAAGAAGATATGGGAGGATGCAGAATTCCGTGCAACGATTGATGTTTGACAATTATATGGCTCTCATTGTGCCTACATGACAAAGGTAATAGAAGATGCTGAACCTTCTTGTTTTGAAGATGCAATTGGTAATGCAGATTAAGAAAAAGCTATGGATGAGGAGATGGCTACACTTTATGGAAATGATACATGGAAGTTGGTTCCATTGCCACAAGGAAAGAAACCCATAGGCTGCAAATGGTTTTACAAGGTAAAGCATAATGCTGATGGTAGCATAAGCAGGTATAAAGCAGGATTGGTAGCTAAAGGATATGCACATACATATGGCATTGATTATGAGGAAACATTCAGCCTTGTAGCTAAAATGTCTACTGTTAGAACACTTGTTGCATTAGCTACAACAAAAGGATGGACTTTGCATCAGATGGATGTGAAGAATGCGTTCCTACATGGTGAGTTACAAGAAGAAGTATACATGGACCAGCCACAAGGATATGAAGATTCAAATCATCCAGAATATGTTTGCAAGTTGCAAAAGGCTTTGTATGGGCTGAAGCAAGCCCCTCGTGCATGGCATGCAAGGATTGCTGATTACTTAACTAGCATTGGGTTTTCTATGTGTGATGCAGATCAGTCACTATATGCAAGGAAGGCTGATGATGGCATCACTATTGTGGATATTTATGTTGATGACCTGATTGTAGGTGGTGATAATGAAGGAAGCATCAAAGAGGTAAAGAAACTTCTTATGCATGAATTTGACATGAAGGATTTTGGTGTGTTGCGCTATTTCTTGGGCATCGAGTTTATACATACAGAAACATGTATATGGATGTCGCAAAGGCAATTTGCCTTGAATATGCTGCAAAAGTATGCTATGGCTGATTGTAAGCCAATTTCTATGCCATTAGATCAGAATTTGAAGTTGGACACTACATCAGGTGAAGCATTGGAAAACGGTACTATGTACAAGAAAATTGTGGGAAGTCTTATATATCTCACAATTACAAGGCCTAATTGTTGACAATCAAGGTCACACATAAGCATGGAAGCGCATCAATGAAGTGGACACATAAGAAGAAGAAGCATGTAGGGAGCTCCAAGAAGCACATGTCAAATTTTCATAAGAAATCCCTACAAAAATAGTGATTTTTATCACTAAAAACCATTGTAAATACCATTTTCTATTTTTACAACTCCATTTTGTTCAAGCCAAGGAGTCCTTGAGCTTGAGGAGTATTAGATGTATCATCCTACCAATTTTCATAATTTTTAGACTCCGTTTGAGCCCCCAAATAAGCCCTAGAACCTAATTTTTAACTATGCCGGATACTGGGTCTGGACGGGGCCAAAACCACTCAAAAAACTATAAAAAGGGCCGGAGAGCTCATTTTTGGGGTTAGCTTGTTGTAGATCTCAGCTTTGTAAGAGAGTTCTTTTGTAATCGAAGTCCTTCCATTGTTCTGCTCTTTGCTCTTACCTTGTGCGTGTGTGTGTGTATGTGTGTGCATGCTTGTATGCTTTCACTCACGCACTTGTGCACCACACTTGCTCTTGGTCTTCATACCGGTCCTCACATCTCCACGGATTGACATTTATGAGGTGAAGCTCCTCACGTTGGTACTTGCCATTGTGCTAGAGTGACACCAAATTTGGCCCCGTTGCGGGGGAGAGAGCTTGGAGGATGAGCGTGTGTCGGTAAGATGTAGAGTAGCGATGTTGGAAGGTAAAAAAATCACCATTTTCATTTCAGTTTTTGAGTTTTCCTTCTTCTTCATCTTCATCATCACCACCATCTCCTCTCATCTTCACATTCTCTATTTTTTTCGTTTTTTTTGCCTATACATTCTCGATTGTTTCCTCTTCTTCTTCATTCTTGGTGTGCAACGAGTTCAGAGAGAGTTCAGAACTTAAGCATGGAAGAAATACAGAGAATCGTGCGATTAAAACTTCAAAAAATTGAGTGGCGGTGATGTGGAGTGATAAGATCTGCGTTTGGTATCGTGAGTGTCGTATCGTGACTTTGAAGGGAGATTTTGCACCTATAGGCACATAGGAGTGACAAGGAGAACCTAAGGCACACATATTTGCAAAAAATTTTGAATTTGGGCTTAAAAATCTCCAAGTATCGTGTCTAGTTGAGTTTTGGTATCGTGATACCAGAATTCTTGAGTATCACGATACTTGTCGAGGTATCGTATCGTGCATACCCACTTGAGGTATTGCGATACCATTCTGGTATCGTATCATCAAGTGCTGGTATCGCGATCGCGGTTGCCCTGGTGGTATCGTATCACGGTCCACCTGGTATCCTATCGTGTCGATCATGGTATCGTATCGTTTACCAAGTGGTATCGTATCAACAACTGGGTATCGTATCGTGCCTATTCAAGTATCATATCGTGCAAAAAAGTGGTATTGTATCGTCCATAGAACCAGTATCGTATCATGAGAGTTCCAGTATCGTATCGTGTAAATTTTTGGTATCGTATCGTCTGTCACCTTGGTATCATATCGTGAGCAATTTGGTATCGTATCATGTTGATTCAGTGGTATCGTATCGTGAGGTTGGTATCGTATCGTAAAAATAATATGTGGATTATTAGATATAGTATTTTGAAGTTGACCCTCAGGATGGACTAGGAAGCAAGGAGTTCTACAAGATTTGGAGCAATACAAAGGACAAATTTGAACTTGTCGACAAGGCTTATGAACCTAAGCTCAAGTTGATACTTAGAAAGAGATAGATAAAGTACCAAATCACTTGAACCTAGGGTCAACCACACAAGCAAGTCAGGGACTCACAACTCAGTGGTTAGCACTACGTGCTGAGTTCATAGACAAGTGAGTCAGAAATGTCATTCAACTGGGAGAGACTCTTGGCTTCTGAAGACATGCATAGTTTAGTACCTATGGAAGGTTTTATGTCTAGAGTGGAAGGGAAATATCGGATGTTTCTTCAATACGTATCCACTAATTTGCTAGGAATACCCATCTACCTCGATGGTCACACAGGTCAGTAGCAAGAATGATAAACACTACAGAATCTGAAATAGTTCCAAGACCAACTGTTAAGTATGAAGGAGGAGTTTACATGGACAAGATGGGCCAGGCATATGTAGTAACCAAAAACCCTGATCAGATTAATGAAAGAGGAGAGTTAGAGGGACAAGGAACTTCCAGAAAATCTAACCAAGAAGAACTGGTGACTACCCTAAGGGGAAAGTCTATGGTGAATCAAGTCTTGAGAGGGGATTTGGTACCCCAAGATGACCACCTGTTGGACATATACGTGATCCATGGGTCTGACCTACTCCTCCATACTGATTCATCGACACAAGGAGAAAGCATCAGCGCAACAACTATATACGAGTTCAAGGATCTCGAAAATCCATCTAGAGCTACATACCTAGACCAAAATCAAGGGAGATATTGGCGTGTAGATGAAGCGGAGAGGTCTAGATTAAAGTACATGGATCTGCCTATCTTCCCTCCTCGAGATCAGGCAACTACCTCACAAAACCCATTCGAGACCCAGCAAAGAACGGAAAATGTGATGTTAGGACAAACAAGCCAACGTTGATGGAGAGTGTTAATCTCCAAAAGAACAAGTTACTCTTGAAGTTAGAGCACCTCTATATCAAGAATAACTTAAAATCTTCACCAATTTGGAGGATCAATACTCAACTACCAAAATCTTGAACAAACTCTGAAGAAGATGACTACACAGAAAGTCTATTGCACATAACTCATTCATTAACTTATCAAATGTGTAAAGTTTTTGATAAAACTTTTTATAAGGTGTCACCTATAGTTTGCACACCTCCTCCAAGTTAAATCATTCCAAAAGACTCAGTAGATCTTGATAAATGATCTCAACAAGTCACCTATGTCTAAAACTGTAGTTCTTTACAGTCGACTTTGACACCTGCAACTTCTAAAGCTTGGTTCTCCTAAACTAGAACCCGTTTATGCAAACGCTTTTAGCCATAGATGGCTTACCTCCCAACTTAGATTTTTCCTCCTGATTTGTGCAAAACTTTACACTGTGCACTGAGAACTGACCATTTCTTTGACCATCGGGATTGTGCCTGTTTCAGAAGACACTCAACACTTCCTCACATATGAATGTTCGTACTCATAATTCTCACAGCCTATTTACAATTAGGCTCTCAAACTTTAACCATAGACTCATCAACTATGGAATTAGACACCTACAAAAGTATTCTTGAATTGATCAAGCACAGAAAGAGAACACATAGAAAAATCGGGTGCAATTTTTCTTCATTACTGAAAAGTTTTACATCTGGATGAGAGAGCTATCTTACTCACTTCACGTGTCTAATGACTTCTAATTCTCTTCAATTCTTGCTCTCTCAAATTCTTGTTCTCTCTTCAATTCTTGTTCTCATATTTTCCTCGACATTTTTCCTTGTATATATAGACAAATATGTACAAGCTTATAACCATACAAAAGTATAAGTGAGCTAACTCTAAGTTAATGTACATATGCTGACCATGTACTTTCTTCATGCTTCATATCTTGACCTTCTCTTCAATCGTTGACTTCAAAAATTCATCAAAACTTCAATTGTTGATTGGCTTGCACCAAGAGCTCCCCCTCAATCATCAATTGAGGTTTTCTCTATCTTCTTTATACCTGCCATGTCTTTGAATCTCTGTAGCTTTGGTCCATCCAAGCTTTTGGTTAGCATATCAGCTATCTGATCTTTTGTTGAAGTATGTATGACTTCAATATCCTTATCCATCACCTTCTCTCTTAGAAAATGATACCGAATCTCAATGTGTTTAGTCCTGGCATGAAAAATAGGATTAGCAGCTAAATAGGAATAGTGGGTGTACTCTGAATGATGTCAAAAGTCTTCATAAGAGTCTTAAGCGATATCACTTCCTTTGCAACTTCAACCATACCTTTGTACTCAGCCTCTGTGGATGATAAAGCAACTATGTGTTGCTTCTTTGAACACCATGAAATTAACTTATCTCCCACATAACACAAGTATCCATGAGTTGATCTCCTATCATGAGGATTACCTGCCCAATCTGTATCACTATATATCTTGATGTTTGTATCTTATGTAAAACCATAATACAAACCTTCCTTGAGTGTACCTTTAATGTACCTCAACACCCTTTGTCCTGCAACCCAATGTTCTTTTCTAGGACAATGCATAAATTGAGACAACACTCCTACTGCATATGATAAGTCAGGCCTAGTTAATGTAGCATAGATCAGACCACCAACCAAACTTTGATATAGCTTCATGTCCTTGAATTCTTCTCCTCCATATCTGCTCAATTTGTGATTCACTTCCATTGGAGTAGGTGCTACCCTGCAATCATCCATTTTAAACTTGATCAACAAGTTTTTCAAATACCTTTCTTGAGTTACATATACTCCATGTTGAGTGTATGATATCTCCATGCCCAAGAAATATGACAAATCTCCCAAGTCACTAATCTTGAACTCTTTCTCCATTTGCTTCTTTAGGCTTTTAATTTCTTTCTCATCTGCACCTGTAAGAATTATATCATCAACATATATACACATGTAAATGAACCCATCATCACTTGCTTTAACAAGCAAGTTACTATCTACTTTAGATACTTGAAAACCAAGTTCCTTCAAGAACTTCACAAGTCTATAATTCCATGCCCTTGGGGCCTGCTTCAAACCATACAAAGCTCTCTTGAGCTTGCATACATGATCTGGATACCTTTCATCTCTGAATCCTTGTGGTTTCTCCATGAAAACATCATCTGAAATATAACCATTTAGAAAGGCATTTTCACATCTAATTGACATAATTTCCAACCTTTACATGCAGCAATAGCTATGAGTGTCCTGATGGTTGTCATCTTTGCCACAGGACTATAGGTATCATCATAATCTATACCATATGTCTGAGCAAACCCTTTCACAACAAGTCTAGCTTTATACCTAGACACACTTCCATCTGCAAACCTCTTTGTCTTGTAGACCCATTTGCATCCAATGATCTTCTGACTATTTGGTTTAGGAACCAAATCCCATGTGTCATTCTCCATCAATGCATCATACTCTTCCTGCATAGCTTTCTCCCAATTTTCCTTGCCTTTTGCCTCTTCATATGTAGAAGGGTCTTCATCTGCCTTTACCATATAAGCATAATCTTTAGTAGCCAAAAAGAAGTGGCATAGCTATACCTTGTAGGTTGCCATTTATGTCTTGATGACCTTTTGAGTTCTCCACTTCTTGATGTTTCTGGTTCATCACATTCTAGATCAAATCTTGGCACTTCTTCAACTTCAACCTGTACTTCATTATTCTCCTCTTCATCAAATATATGAACCTTTGATTTACCTTTCTTTTGATTCACTACTTCTTCATCACCTACATTATTGATTATACCTGCATACCAAGTACCTTGCTCATCAAATGTAACATCTTTTGACACAAGGAATTGTTTTGTGGATGGACTCCACAACCTATATCCCATCTGCTTATCATCATATCCAATGAACACATACTTTTGAGCTTTAGGTTCCAATTTGTGCCTCAATTGAGATGGTACATATGCATATGCCAAACATCCAAATACTTTGCAATGATCTAGAGTAGGTCTCTTGCCCCACTATGCCTCATATGGTGTCATACCCTGCAAAACTTTACATGGTAATCTATTGGCCAAATATGTAGCTGTATTTACAGCCTCAGCCCACAAATAGTTGGGATAATTTTTCTCCTTCATCATGGATCTTGCAAACTCAACAAGAGTTCTATTCCTCCTTTCTGCTACACCATTTTGTTGAGGAGAGTACCTGCAAGTAATTTCCCTTTTTATACCTGCATTCCACAAGTAATTACTGAACTCATTAGAGAAATACTCTCCCCCTCCATCTGACCTTAGTCTCTTCAACTTTTGACCTGTGATTCTTTCTGCATACACATGATAATGCTTGAATGTATTGAATACCTCTACTTTATCTTTGATCACATAGATAGTGATCCATCTGGTAGCATCATCAACATAAATTACACAATACAATGAACACTTGATGCTAAAATTCTTTGATGGTCCCCACACATCCGTGTGTACCAACTCAAGCTTCTCTGAATACATAAAACCATGCTTGGAATAAGATTGCTTATGAGCCTTACCTAATTGACATGCCTCACATCTGTATGTCATATGTTGACCTGCAACATTAGGCAATCCAAGCACTGAACCATTGTTAATCATATCTTTAATACCTTTTTCATTAAAATGTCCAAGCCTTTTGTGCCAAAGATCTAACTAAGAGATCTTATGTCTTCCATAGGTGAACAAGGCATGACCAACATTACCTTGAATCTTCAATGTGAACAATCTTCCTTCTTTCTTCCCTGAAACAATTTGTTTATACCCATTGCTAGGGTCTTCCCCAAAAACTCCTTCATTAGTGAACCTAACTTCATGACCTTTTTCAACAATTTTGTTGGTGCATGTCAATCATCAATTGAAGGTTTATGAAGAAATGAAGTCAAGAAATCAAGAAGAGAACAAATTCAAAAGTTTGAAGGAAGGACATACTCAGAAATTCAAAGCCATGTACACATATGTACATTAGTTCAGATATAGGTGACTCACACTTTTGATTAGTCATAACTTTGTATATATTTGCCTATAAATATTTTGAAAAAAGTCGGGGCATAAAGATGAGAGACATAGAGAAGAGAGTTGAGATGAGTTAGTTGATGTACATTGTACAAATCATCCATCAGATGTATGAAGAAAATAGATAAGTGAAAAGTTCAGAAATGGCGCGTCGATCTTCTCTCCCATTCTCCTTCTGTGTTTAATCTTTTGAGAAATCCTTTTGCACGTATCTAAGTCAATAGCTAATCTATCTATGACTAGAATTTGAGAGGCTAATTGCAATCAAGTTGAGAGAATTTAATTTAGGAACATTCATATGTGAAGATGTTGTGAGAGTCGTAAAAATTGGCGCAGATTTCATGTTCAGAGAAATGAACATTGCTCAGTGCACAGTGTAAAGTTTTTACACAAGTGAGGGCTCAAAATCTAAGTTGGAAGGTAAGCCATCTATGGCAAAAAGATTTTGATCAAACGGGATTTACTTTGGGAGAACCAGTGTTAAGAAATTACAGGTGTCAAAGTCGCCATTGCAGAGAAGCTGTTTCAGACATAGGTAAAGTGTTTCACACATTTCTCAATGTGTACTCAATCATTTTGAGAAATTTAACTTGGAAAAGTTGCGCAACCTCAAGGCAAAGTATTGTGCAAAGTTTTATTAAAAACTTTACAGGATTGATTAGTCAATGAGTGATTAATCTGCAGCAGACTTTTCAGGAAATGTCAGTTTTCAACAGTTAGCCAAAATTCTGATAATTTGGTGATTGTTTTCTAAAATTAAGTGGAGTCTGAAGTTGTTCTTGATATAGAGGAGTTCTAAGTTCAAGTACAACTTGTTCTTTTGGAGATTAACATTCTCCATCAGTGGTATCAGAGCAGGATGTGTCAAAATTGAAGTGAAGAAGACTCCGACTATTGCAAAAACACAAATCTTTACATCTCGAAGGTGCAAAAGGATAAAGGTTGAAGAAAACTTGAAGGTAGACATATTGAAGCTATCAAAAGGATCAGAAGGAGTAGATTCAAAGTCAAGGTACATTTATTTCTCATAAAGATTAAAGAATTGGCAATACAGGTAAAGAAACAATGGGAGATAGTCTCCAAATTGAGAAGCTGGATAGAGAGAACTATCCTGCATGGTCAATGAGGATGGAAGCTCATCTTATGAGCAAAGATCTGATGGGATACATCACAGGAGATGAAGAAAAGCCAGAATTTAGAGACTCTAGTGTTCCAACTAGAGAGGAGCTTGCAGACTTGAAGAATTGGATGAAGAAGGATGCTCAAGCAAGGAGCATAATCTACATGGCAGTCAATGACTATTTGCTTCCTCACATTAGAGGACTTGAAAGTGCATGTGATATTTGGAATGCTTTGGAAGAGCATTTTCAAAACACAACCAAATCAAGGAAGGCTTCACTATGGGCAGCGTTTACTACTTTTAAGAAGAAGGCCTCACAATCAATCTCTGATTATGTGACAAAGATGAAGGACATTGCAGAATCTTTAGGTGCAGTGGATGAAGATATTGAAGAAGATAAATTGGTAAGACAAATTCTCACAGGGCTAAGAGGAGATGAGAAGTGGAAGCCTTTTATTTTGTCTACAGAACTTTCATTAGATCACTTCACTCCTGATTTGAATCAATTGTTAGGTCATATGCTAACTTTTGAGAATGATGTCAAAGGAGATGTTGATAAGAGTGCAGGTCATGCAATGTACTCTAAAGACAAGAAGAAAGCTAACAAAGGAAAGCAACAATCAGGTGAAGAAGAAGGTACTTCAAACCAAGCAAATTTCATAAGAGGAAAAGGAAATGGCAGAAGTAGAGGAAGAGGCAGAAACAACAAAGATAATGCAAGAGCTTGTTGGATATGTGCTAAGACCAATCATCTATCTCATGATTGTTGGCACAATAATCAGAATAATGGTAATTATCAGAACTTTAATCAAAGAGCAAGAGGTCGTAGATTTCAGAGAGGAAATTTCAGAGGTAGAGGTGGTAGGAATTCTTTTGGAAGAGGTGGAGGAAGAAGCTTCCAAAATCAATCCTATAATAACACCTACTACAACTATGCATCAGATCAGAAGGAGGATTCTACTCTCATTATGAATGCAACATATGAAACCTCACATGAGGACATGAGAGTGTTCTACATTGATTCAGGATGTAGTAATCATTTAAGTGGAAATATTGCTTTGATGACTGATTTAGATCATAATGCAATTAACCATACAGTTCAGACAGGTGATAATACAAAGCATAAGGTAAAGTCAATTGGTTCAGTCAAAGCTAAGGATGGGAGCACTCTTCTGAGTAAGGTTCTTTATGTTCCCACAATTCCAAAGAATTTGATCAGTGTAGGTCAAATTGTGGAAAAAGGATATGAGGTAAGATTCACCAATGATGGAGTCTATGTTGAAGACCCTAGTCAAGGGTATAAACAGGTTGTTACAGGAAAGAAAGAAGGAAGGCTATTATCATTGAAGGTACAAGGAAATGTTGGACATGCTATGTTCACATATGGAGAGCAGAAGGTATCTGAATTGGATCTTTGGCATAAAAGACTTGGACACTTCAATGAAAGAGGTATTAAAGAAATGATTAACAATGATTCAGTGTTTGGGTTGCCTAACATTGCAGGTCAACACATGACATACAGATGTGAGGCATGTCAATTAGGTAAGGCTCATAAGCAATCCTATTCCAAGCATGGGTTTATGTATTCAGAAAGACTTGAGTTGGTGCATACAGATGTGTGGGGTCCTTCAAAGGACTTTAGTATAAATGGTTCAAGATATTATGTCATATATGTTGATGATGCTACCAGATGGATCACAATTTATGTGATTAAAGAAAAGTCAGAAGTGTTTAATACATTTAAACACTATCATGTATATGCAGAAAGGATTACAGGTCAAAAATTGAAGAGACTAAGGTCAGATGGAGGGGGAGAGTATTTTTCAAATGAATTCAATGATTACTTGTGGAATGCAGGTATAAAGAGAGAAGTTACTTGCAGGTACTCTCCTCAACAAAATGGTGTAGCAGAAAGGAGAAATAGGACTCTTGTTGAGTTTGCAAGGTCCATTATGAAAGAGAAGAATTGTCCAAATTATTTGTGGGCAGAGGCTGTAAATACAGCTACTTATTTGGTCAATAGATTGCCTTGTAAAGCTTTGCAAGGTATGACACCATATGAAGCTTGGTGGGGTAAGAGACCTACCTTGGATCATTGCAGAATATTTGGATGTTTGGCATATGCATATGTGCCATCTCAATTGAGGCATAAGTTGGAGCCTAAGGCAGAAAAGTATGTATTCATTGGTTATGATGATAAGCAAATGGGATACAGGTTGTGGAGTCCATCCAGAAAGCAATTCCTTGTATCCAAGGATGTTACATTTGATGAGCAAGGTACTTGGTATGCAGGTAAAAGTAGTATACATGCAGATGTTGAAGAAGTAGTGGATCAAAGGAAAGGTAAAGCAAAGATTCAATTACTTGATGAAAGTGAGAATAATGAAGTACAGGTTGAAGTTGAAGAGAGGCCAAGGTTTGATCCAGAATGTGATGATCCAGAGACTTCAAAAAGTGCAGAAGTTAGGAGGTCATCTAGGCACAAATGGCAACTGTTGGCAGCAGTCAGGGAACCGAAGGAGCCACAAGACGAAGAGAGTCAGAGCGAAGGGACAACACAAGCAGACATGGCAGTCAAAGAAGATCTGGCAAGTAGGCCATCTAATTGGGATGACATCAAGGAGTTGAGCACACAAGAAGAAAGAGCAATTAGGGAGCTCAAAGAGGTGTATGACAAATCAACAGAGAAAATCCCTACACAAATAGTGATTTTCATCACTAAAAACCATTGTAAATATCATTTCGTATTTTTGTAGCTCCATTTTGTGCAAGCCAAGGAGTCCTTGAACTTGAGGAGCTTTAGAAGTATCTACCTGCCAATTTTCATATTTTTTAGATCTCGTTTGAGCCCTCTAATAAGCCCTGGAACCTAATTTTTAACTAGGCCGGACACTAGGTCTGAACAGGGCCAAAGCTAGTCAAAAACTATAAAAGGAGCTAGAGAGCTCATTTTTGAGGTTGGATTGTAATTGAAATGAACTTGTAAGAGCTTTTTCAAAAGTAATCTAAGAACTCCATTGCTTCTCACTCTTTGTCTTGCCGTGGGTGCGCGTGTGTGTGTATGTGTGTGCATGCTTGTGTGCTTCTCACTCACGCACTTGTGCCTCCACTTGCTCGAGGTCTTCATACCATCCTCACGTCTTCCCAGATTGACATTAAAGGAGGTGCTACTCATCACTGAGCTACACCAAATTTTGGCGCCGTTGCCGGGGATCGAGCTTTGAGGACGAGCGTGTGATGGTAAGACGTAGATTGGAGACGTTGGCGTTGTAGGTAATTTCTTTACTTTTCCTATTTTTCTCTTTCTTACCCTACCACCATCATCACCATCATCATCATCACCATCTTCCACCTCCATTTCCATCATCGCAAAAATTTCAGTTTTTTGATCATATCACCTTCTCCACTTCATTTCCCTCATTTCATTTGTGAGAGAGAGCGAGAGCGAAATTGTGTGTGCTGTTTTTGCATGTTTCTTGAGCTGTCTTGTAGGTACAAGCCGCATCATCGTCCCCAGCACTCTGCGCAGGTACGAAATTCGCAGTAACTGTCTGTGTGTCGCCGACTCCTGTCAATCGCGACCGATAGAAAAATTGCTCTATTTGCTAAACAAAGTGCATATCCATGACCTACAGGCCTAGAGCTTCCCAAAAATGTGTTTAGTTTTTTGAAATTCCTCAGATTTTTGTCAATCGCGATCGCTCTGTCAATCGCGATCGACAAACCACGACGGACAGACCTGTCAATCGCGATCGACCCATCAATCGCGACTGACAGCCCACGACGGCTCTGTCAATCGCGACTGACAGAGTCAACGACTCTTTGACCACGACTGATTGACTTTTCGAGCCACCTGTCAATCGCGATCGACACGTCAATCGCGACTGACAGCCATGACGGACCAGTCAATCGCGACTGACAGCCACGACGGACCTGTCAATCGCGATCGACACGTCGATCGCGACTGACCTGTCAATCGCGATCGACAGACTTTGCGAACACGTTAGAAGGGCAAATTAGGTCAAATTTTTAAGGCAAAAATAATGGTCTAAATTTTGGCCAAGTGTGGGACAAACACCAGGGTGTAGGGTTGCATTACGAGAGCATGACCCAAGTAACCCGAGAATTCCTGTTTGCCTGTTAACCTAGTTTAATCCCGTTTTAGCCCCAAAACCCTGAATGGGCATAACTTTCTCATACAAAATCCGTTTGCCGTGATTTTTGTTTTGTTGGAAAGCTCGCGGGGAGTACAACAAAAACATCGACTGGTTACGGTTATATTAAGATCAGGAATATTAGATAGGGTATTTTGAAGTTGACCATACCCAGGGGGAACAAAATTCAGGGATCTCTAGAGTTGTGTCCAAAAAGTCATAGTGCAAATTGGTGAAGTGTTACATGAATGAAAATGAATGGTTCTGCCTTTTGAATTTAAGTCTTGAGCTAACGGTGGGCCTTTTACAGGTCCTTTGAGAGCATCGAAGGGTATACAAAGCAAGAGTAAGTGCAGGCCTGGGAACACGCGTCCTGGGCACACCAGGGCAACAACACAAGGAAAGGACTTCAAGGTTGGAAAACCCGCAACTCCCTCTGTCAATTCTTAGTCTAGGCTAAGTGCGGGTAGTGTTAGAAGTAATTCCAGGCAACGATAGGCACGAGATAAATCAAAGACTATCTAAGAAATCAAGTTCAAGTCAAGAGATAACCTGTGTGTGTGAACGACAACCTTAAAGGAAAAGAACCTAACGTGAAACGACCAAACTAAAGTGCGAAATTAAACTCAAGTATTCCTAACGACGTGATATCAGACAAGAGTATAAACACGATAATCAACATAAAAAGGGGATTAAGTAATTGATACAAAGGACTCAGAAACGTGGTTGTACCAGGGAAAAATTGGGTTAATCAGTTAGGCATATGAACCTTAGATCAAGACGACATCTAGTAAGGGATAGACAAAGCCTTAGGTCTTCAGAGGCTAGTGTCAACCACACTGCTAGGTCATGGGCCCAGCAGTTGAGCCACCACTCATACTACCCAAGTTCTGAGACTAGTGAATCCGAGATGTCTCAAGGTATGGAGAGACCTACAGGAAGTTCAGGAGTGCCATACTTGCACAGGGTAGAAGGCCCTTACAAAACGCAGTTGGAATACCTTAGGACCAACCGATTAGGTGCCAGCATCTATGAGGACGGCCTAGGAAGATCTGTGGTACAGATTAAGAATCCTGATCAATCCATTGGACTCGAGCGCCCAGCTGTCAAGTTTGAAAATGGAGCATACTTGGACAAAGAAGGAACCATATACGTAGTCACCAGTCACCCAGATAGGACGGACGAATTTGGAAATGTGATCTCAGAAGCGGACTTAGGGGACCTAGAGCAAGGAAACATGGGTACAGAACCTAGAACCCCTCGAGGCAAATCGGTTCTCACTAGGATTATAACACCAGAGTGGATTCCCGAGGATAATAAGAGCATAGATTTGCTCCTCAATCGAGAAACTGACAAAGCCTTTTGGAGGTATAAATCTGATCAGCCAACTGATATAGGAACAATCATGATCTATGAGTTTAAGGATCCTGATAGCCCAGGCAGAGTGACCTACTTAGATCACACTTCAGAGAGGATCTTTGTGGTGACAGAAAATGGTAGGCATGCTTACACTTGGAAGGGTGAATTCGTTTTCCCCCAACCAAGATCGAACGTGTCCTTTGGCCACCCAGGAGCTGGAACCTCCCACGCTCACGGAACTCAAAGAGACAGACATAGAGAAAGGCCGGAGGTGAGCTTTGCCAACTCAGGGGGCAGAGAAAGAACGAGGACGGAAACAAATAGAGTAGAGCCTGAGGTACTTAGAGCTCACAGGAATCAAAGAAATGCGGATGAGTTCCCTCTACCACGACCTAGAGAGCACACAAGGACCTTGAGACCAACTCAGCTAGTTAAGTCCATGAAGAACTACTTCGATGGCACTGGAGATCCATACGATCATGTGGCTGAGTTTAGACAAGTCCTGAGAGCTGAACAAGTGGAGGATCTATTGACGCAGTACAATGCCTTTGGTCTAACCCTTAGGAACACTGCCCTGACATGGTTTCAACCACTAAACGAGAGACAGTTCAGGAGCATAGACCAACTCCTAGAGGCTTTCATTATTGAATTTTCTAAGAGTGGCATAAGACATAATACCTCCTCACTGATTCACAGCTTCAAGCAAACCCCTCAAGAGACCGTGAGACTTGCAGGAAGGAGATTTAGGCAATATCTTGAAAGATGCCCTGTCCCTGAGCTACCCACACCAGCTAAGCAAGTGGCTTTATTCTTGGATGGATTGCTAAGTACCAAATTAAGATCATATGTGTACTTGAAGGACCCTAGGACAATAGAAGAGTGTGTACGCATGTGTATTGACATTGAGGATAACCTAGGGGAGGAGTTAGAGCTTTCCAAGATATACAAAGATTCAGATAGTGCCTCTAGCCTCTCTTCCACGCAATCCACATCGATTGAGGAACTTGCAGAGAAAGTTGCTCAGAAACTAGGTGTCTCTAGTAAACAAATCCCAAGGTTCGCCCCTGTAAAAAGATGTTATAATTGTGGAGGCGACCATATGGCAAATGTCTGTCCCATTATGGCTCAACCCCAAGTAAATTCTAGTAGCCAGTACTGCACCATAGAACGGAGGTACACCAATCACACCGCGCAAGATTGCCCATACAACAAGCAGGCGGTTAGGCAACCCTACCCTCAGCCATACCCTCAGCAGGGAAGATACCAGAACTCATACCCTCCACAACCATATGGCAGGCCACAAAAACCTTATCAGCAACCATACCAAAACCAACAAAGGCCTCAGCCTGTGTTAACTCAACAACCCCCTGCCCCAGCTAATGTGATCCCAGTAAAATATGCAGCAGCAGAAGAAAACTTGAATAGAGCTATAGTCCCTGTAACCCCACTTTCCGAAAGTGACCCCAGTGACCATAGCTTTGATTCTATACATGTCGATAGTCCCCATGCTTACTACATGCAATCTCCTGAACATGGTGAGTCCTACTACAGTGAGGAACCGAGTGAACCTAGTTGGGAGTCAGATTACACAAACGTCATGTATACGAACCCCAATCCTAAGCCTCAACCTAGGCAGGTAAGACCCCCATTCCCTAGAGGACCATGCTACAGATGTCAGGGAGATCACCTCATTCAAGATTGTCCCTTACCTCCACTCACACAACCCCAGTCAGTAACAATTCAGGGCTTTTGCCAAGAATGTGGAAAGGAGCATCTTTTACGAGATTGCCCTAAGAATCCTAATAATATGCCAAAAATCACTCCTATTAACGTTATTGGGTTGGTGGTAGACTCCACAGGAAGTGTGACATCCACCGCACCAGTACAGGTAGTGACTAGAGCTCAGGCATTGCAACAGAACCAAGGGGTAAACCAGGATAAGAACCCAGAGGCTAGTGAAACTGAGAGCATGACAAAGAAAAGGACTAGAGCATGGAAAGATAGTCGGGAAAGAATGAAAAGACAATGGGCTAAAAAGATGAGTGAACTTGAGGAAAGCATAAGAGAAACCAAAGCCAGGATAACTGAACTCACATCTCAAACTCCCTCTCACACTACCCCACCACCACCATTCCCATCGCCATCCGACCCGCCACCTTCCAACCCACCTCATACGATTCCACCACCCCCTAGAGTAGGATCAGTATTAGCTGATCCCACTCCTGAAGACATAGACATGATGCTTAAAGCATATCAGGCCAGAATCCAAGAAGGGCCAAATGTCACGGATCATGACAAGTGTTACCCTAGAGCTGACCTAGAGATAGAAAGAACCAAGCTTTGCACAAAAATGGTCGCATTGGCTCAGACTATGTTTGAAGCTAGTCGCCTTTTCAATTACTCGGGCTCAACCAAGACGCAATTACACTTGGATGGACTTCTAGAGAAGTTAGAGGGCATAATTGCAAGATCCGCCAAGGAAGAAAAAAATCAAGAAAGGGATAAAGCAAGAAAAAACATGACCCATCCCCCATCAAAAGCTTATGTGCCCAATTCCACTGAACCAGACAACCCCCCCTCCCTAGAAAGAATAGAGAAGCTGATTGCACAATCAGAAAAGGAACCAGCCTCTCAACACAAGGACAAGGCAAGTGAAAGAGTAAGCATTCCTGCTCAGGAAGCCTATGTGCCTGAAGCCTATGTGCCTAACTCTACGGATCCAGACACATCATCTTCTATGAATCGGTTCACACCAGAATTCCTACGCGAGATTCAAGAAGACAAATGGGCTAAAGAAAGTGAAGTCCCTCCTCCCATTGAACTTGTGGATGATGCACATGACCAATTCCCACAAGACATCCCATCCATTTATGGAGAGCAAGAGAGTACCCAATCTCAAGAAAGTTTAGACTTCGAGTCTAATTCTTTACAAGAACTACCCCATTTCACAGGCCCATGGTAAGCAAAGTCCACCTGTATGAGAGCACCTACAGTCATGGTAAGAAACGAAGATTCAGTCATACCTAGGAACATAGAGGTAGTAAAGAACACAAAGTGCAGTGCAATCTCACTTTCGAAAAGCTGCTTAAGGTTAGACTAAAAGTGTGGAAACATGTAGCCAATCAAGTGCCTGAGATAGCAAAACCTCGTTCCCAGGTAGGATCACATAGAACAGTGCCAGAGATACCCTTGGATAAGATAGGAGATATGTGTGAAGGTGAAGAAGGGAACACCTATCTTCCCATTACCTACCAGGAGTACACCACCAAGGCAATTTTGGACTCAGGTGCAGGAGTTGCAATTGCCACCACTTCCCTATGGAAGCGTTGGGGCAAGCCAGCACTCAGGCCAACGAGAATGAAATTGCAGATGGCCGATGGTCATATTGAGAGACCCTTAGGATTGCTAGAAGGAATAACTCTCACCACCTGTGGTGTCGAGTTTGAGCACACATTTGCCATATGTGACTTCAGCAAAAATCATGCCTATGAGATGATCTTGGGACGACCTTTTATGCGATAGTTGCAGGTGGTACATGATTGGGGAACCAATTCTTTGTACCTGCAACACTTAGGTGTTACGACCAAAGTCAATCTTAAGGATTACTCTCAATGGAATCCCATCCATAGAGCCAAAGGTGAGACTGAGTCTGTGCATTCCATAGGATCAGGATCCTCATGGATGCATGAAGACACTCACTTATGGATGTGCAAAGTAGCGGTAGAGGAAGAGAAGAGAGAAAAGGCCAGAGAAATAGGTGCAAAAAAAACACATAGACCCATTCAAGACCCAGCCTATGCACCTGTAGTCTTTTCTGACGAAGAATTTGAACCCCACGGCTGGGCAGAAATCCTAGCAACAATGGATGTGGCCATCAATGAAGAACAATGGACACCCCACTGTGATGAGGATGGCTATGACATTTCAGTCTTCTCCATAGAGCCAATCATGGAAGAGGCAGTTCTAGAAGAATGCGAACCTAGCCCTGATGCATTTGAGGATGCAAGTGACTCCGATCTAGAGTCAATCATTATGGACCCACCTTTTGCATCAGATGAAGAATACTTCCATGAAGTAGAATTTCAACCCCAGAGGCATGGAGAGCTTACAAACGATGTAAGATTAGCCACACATGTGACCCCGAAGGAAGAAGGAAAGAAACGAAAGAACAGAGAAGTCTCACCAGAAGAGGAAGAATCTTTGTTTGAGGTCCCAGAAAATTTTAAGAAGTATGAGATAGATGACAGGAGGGTCATGATGAGAATGCCTAAACGAGAGGCACAATCAGGAGAGGCCTATGATAACAAAAGAAACCACCAAGAAAATAGTAGTGGCCCTAGAAGAAGGAGAGGAGAGATGCACGTACATAGGCCATGACCTAACAGAGGAAGAAGAGCATGCGTTAATAGCCTTGCTAAGAGAATACAGAGATATATTCGCTTGGAGTTACAAGGATTTGAAAGGTGTTGACCCTGATATATGCTCACACACTATCCCCATGACCTCAGATGCTAAACCCTCTAAGCAAAAGCCCTATACATATAACGATAATTACGCTACCAAGATTAAAGAGGAGATAGATAGACTGGTTGAAGCTGGATTTATCTATGAAATTGAGCACACTGAGTGGGTATCCCCCATCGTAGTAGTGCCCAAGAAAAATGGAAAGCTGCGCGTATGCATTAACTTGAAGAAGGTCAATGCAGCCACAATTCGAGATAACTATCCGCTTCCCATCACAGAACATCTCTTAGAAAGAGCAGCAGGCAAGGAAGTGTACAGCTTCCTTGATGGATTTTTGGGCTACAATCAAGTAGCCATAGCTCTAGAAGATCAGCATAAAACAGCTTTTGCCACAGAGTGGGGTATATTTGCCTTTCGTGTAATGCCATTTGGGCTTACCAATGCACCAGCTACCTTCCAGAGACTAATGTGCCATGTATTTAAGGAGTTCCTGAGGAAAAACTTAGAAGTCTATGTTGATGATCTTTGTGCTCATTCCAACATTAGACAAACTCATATTCCTGAACTCAGACAAATCTTTGACAAATGTAGAGAATATCAAGTCTGCCTGAACCCAGAAAAGTGCGTTTTTATGGTCAGGCAAGGCAAGATTCTAGGACACATAGTGTCAAAGAATGGCATATCTACTGACAAAGAGAAAGTGAGAGCTATAGCAGAGCTACCTAGGCCAAGGAATGTCAAGGAAGTACAAGCTTTTATGGGACATTGTGGTGACTACCGTCGGTTCATTCACATGTATGCTGTCATTGCAAAGCCCATGTACGGACTTCTGACAAACTTTGAGTGGACTGAGGAATGTGAGAATTCCTTCAATGAGCTTAAACGGCGATTATGTTCAGCACCAATCTTAACCACACCGGATTGGAATAAGCCTTTCCATCTTCATGTGGATGCATCCAATTATGCCATTGGATGTGTGCTTGCACAACCTACTGGTGAAGGTAATATGGATCTTCCAATTGCCTATGCTAGTCGACAATTGAATGCAGCTGAACGAAATTACACCACTACTAAGAGAGAAGGCTTAGGCATGATATATGCAGTTAAGAAATTTAGACACTATTTGCTTGCAAATAAGTTTAAATTTTTTACTGATCATCAGGCATTGCTATACCTCGTAAACAAGCCATGCAATACAGGAAGATTAGTAAGATGGTTTCTCTTGCTAATGGAATACGATTTTGAGGTAGTGGTGAGAAAAGGGAGGACTCATTTGAGAGCAGATCATCTCTCTAGGCTCACATCTGGAGAAGCCCCACAAGGAGTATCAGATGACCTTCCTGATGCTTACTTGTTTAATTTGGAAGTGGTGCCGCAATGGGCTAAGCCATTGGTGCCAGTATTGACATACGGGCCTAACCATCCAGTAGTAAACACACAGAATAGAGAGGTTGTGAAAGCCCAAAAGTACCACATCATGGCAGGAAGCATGTACAAGCACACAGATCAAGGAATCTTGGCTTGTTGTGTGGAAGAGGACGAGTACAATAAATGGTTGCATTTAGCACATGTAGGTGCGTTAGAGCAACACTACTCAAAGCAACGAACCTTACAGACACTAAGGAGACTCGGAGTACATTGGCCAACTATGGAAGCTGATGTCCAAAGGTTGTGCAAGGAATGCCCAATCTGTTGCACTAAACCACCTGTGGAACACGCCACTCTTTATCAAGTGTCCATAGTGCCAGATTGGAGTGAACCACTAGTATCCTTCCTGAGGACGAGAACATTCCCTCCAGACATGACTCTGGCTAGGAAAAGGAGTTTAGCACAAGAAGCCCAGGATTACTCACTCATTGGTGATAATCTATACAAGCGTGGTAAAGATGGTTACCTGAGGCTATGTGTCCATGAAAGTGAATATCTCAAGATCTTGGAAACTGCTCACCAAGGTGTAGCAGGAGGACACTTTGGACCAGATTGGGTGATCAAGGCAATACTATTTGCGGGTTTCTGGTGGCCGACCCTTCACATGGATGCACATACCTATGTGAAACGCTGTGATGTCTGTCAGAGAACTCAGTATCCTATACGTAAAGATGAGATGCCACTGAAACCTATGATGGGTGGACGTGCATTCTCTAAGTGGGGAATAGACTTCATAGGTCCTATTAATCCCCCAGCTAAGGGTTCCCATGCAGAATATATCATTGTTGCGACAGACTATCTAAGAAAGTGGGTAGAGGTAAAAGCCACAACGAAGAACGATGCTCAAACAACAGCTAAGTTTTTATTTGAGAATGTGTTCACTAGATACGGGCTACCTATAGAGCTAGTTAGTGATAGAGGCACTCACTTCTTGAACGAAGTGATTGAAAATCTACTCCAAGAATTCTTGGTAGTTCATAAGAAATCTGCCCCCTATCACACTCAAGCAAATGGCCAGGCTGAGAGCACCAACAAGATCTTATGCAATGTACTGACGAAATTAGTGAACAATAAACGCTCTGATTGGGACAAACAGCTACACCATGCTGTTTGGGCATACCGAGTCGCCTACAAAACGGTACTCCAAGCCACCCCCTTTCAGATGGTATTTGGCCAAAAAGCCGTGCTACCTTTGGACTTCTTAATACCTACATTGAAAGTAGCACAAGAGCACGAATGGACGGGTCATGAACTATCCTCTAGACTTTTTGACCTGGAACGATTAGGAGAAACAAGACTGAGGGCAGCTGCAGGGATATATGCAGCAAAGAAACGACAGAAGGCATACTTTGATGCCCACGTTAAGGATAAAGGTTTAAAGGCAGGCGACTTAGTTTTAGTCTACACATTGAAGCAACATGCGAGGAAACTGGAGAAGAGAGGCTACGGACCCATGATCATTAACAGAATCTCAACAAGTGGAGCAGTGCAACTAGCCACATTAGAAGGCGATGTTCTCCCAAGTTATATCAGCGGATGCAGAGTCAAGTTGTATCAGGAACCTCTCACAGAGGAAATGCTAAGTCAACTCAATACTGCTAAGAAACGCAAAGAGGAAGAAAAGCGAATTCGAGAAGAAGCTCAAGCAGAAGCCCTAGAGCGCATCCGGAGAATGAAATTAAGAAGACAAGGTAGAGAGCACCCTAGGCAAGATGCATATGCAGATCAAGGATATGACGTGGCTATGTGTGAAGTTTTAGGTGTTAGCTCACATAGGATAACTGACCGACGTCCTTTCATAACCTTAGATATAGGACAAGGAAAGAGTGCAAGAACTATAAGAGCCTTGATTGACTCAGGTGCAGCCACTAGTGCTGTTAAATTGTCTTACTATCAAGAGTTGCAATTAACTGTCAAACCTGTGGAAGCATATCTCATAGGATTGGGAGGTGTGGAAACCCCTTGCATGGGCGAGGTGGAACTTCCCCTCTATATTCATGATGAGGCAATGACAGTTAAAGTGCTAGTATGTCAAGATGAGGACCTCACTGAACCCCTTGTCCTGGGTCAAGACTGGATTTATGACCAAGCAGTCAACTTAAACCTAAGAAGTGGACTTCTTCAGGTATGGGTGAATCAGACTAGAATTACAATCGAGTTAAATAATGGAGCACTCAAGGAACTAGGAAAGGCACAGACTCCTGGTCCCTCCAGGGGTACACATGAAGTTGACCATGTTGTTCTTGTCCAAGGTTATGTGATACAGAAGAACGAAGATCTCAAAGAAGGAGCCAGAACCACAATGGAACTCCCTTCTTTTCCAAAGGCCAAAAGGAGGCAGCAACTAAGGGCAGATCAATCACTCAAGATTCTCCAGGCGAGAGACCAAAAGAACGCGCGAAGCAGAACAACTCAGCCGATGAAACAAATGTGGGTGCGGAAAGACGAGCTGCCGGCCGTAACTAAGCTGCAACAACGGTCTCAACTTCCTATTAGTAATCAACGACTTGATGCTAATAAGAGGACTCCTAAAACCTCTGTTGAGAAAGTGAAATCCATTTGGGTACCCAAGAAGTCGATGAAGGCTGACCCACAATCAAGACAAATTTGGGTGCCTAAGGCTTGCTTGCGGGCTCAACTATTCCCACACAATTCACATCATACACGACAGGGTTCACTCGCTCAAGCAGCCGCCACCCACTCTTGTCTGATACACTCGAACACACTACCACCTAGAAGCACGCACAGACTCACTCGTAAATGGGTCCCAATGACAGAACAACTCCCAGCAGAATTACCCATGCGACCCTCCCGAGTCTCCACAATACCAAGACCAAAAGTCATCCATGGTGTTTGGCAACTTAAGACTTGTAATAAACCCCCAGACCCCAATGTGTGAATTCATCTCCACTTACTAACTGCATTAGTCAGACAGTGCATCTTTCCATCTAGCTCCTAGGACTATCCAGGCATTAACTACACACACTCTCATCGTGCACTCACTGACCACTGACTCATCATCTACCTCATGTTAATGTTGTAACGGGGACAACAACGGGTTTATTCTGTCCATTACAAAATTAACACCTGGTTCTATATTCTCACAGAACCAACAAGCAAGCAGGGCCATGGCAGAAGCCGGAGGTGCCAGTTCTCATGCCGGATCCAGCGCACAGATTGTGGATATAGAAACACTCCTCCTCGAATCACATCTCACCGAAAGACCGCAAGAACTTCAAGCTGTGCATGTACTCCCAGTTCAGGATCCTCCCCAGGGGCACACCTCTCAAGTGGGCAAACACGCTCATTGGTTCAGTGATGTTGCAGGACCATTGGGTGATGGAACCTATTTTTGGGAAGCTGAATTGGAGTTTAATGGTAAATGGGGACGCTACCATTTTTTCACGTGCGAATTTGAGAGCTATCAGAATGTCGAAGTCATGCGTTCAGTATGGACCAAAGCTGGCCTGGACAGTTATTTCAGGGCCCACTTACCGAAGCCAGATTTCTTACGTTGTTCTTATCTTATCAGTACCATCACTCCTAGCAGGGCCAAGGGAGGCGACAGCACCTTTGTGTTACCCTCACTATTACCGGGCCACGAACTTAAAAGATTCAAACTGACCCTCAATCTGGTACGAGAAGCATTGGGCATGTATGGTATGCACATTCCTACTGAAAAGGAAACAATGGTTCCAGGCAGAATGAAACATAAAGATCTCAATAAGCTGAACGATATGGTAGCAATGACACCGACCATCGCTCTTCACCTACGGACCGTCATGCAGCATTTTGCTTTCCCCGCCCAGGAAAGATTCACCATGCCCCCAAAGAAGATATGGTTTAGCTTGTATTTGGTAGAGACAGAAAACCTCCCTATCAACATACCACATTGGATCATAGATCAGATTCACCTAGCCCATCAACGGTGGAACAAGAAGTAGAAAAATGTGCTCCACGGATGTTGTGCTCTGACCAAGATAATCTATCGATGTCTAGCCTATGACGTGCCTATTCAGCGGGCACTCGTATGGTCCCGGGCCCAGGAATTCCA
This sequence comes from Ceratopteris richardii, assembly GCA_020310875.1. Taxonomy (NCBI): domain Eukaryota; kingdom Viridiplantae; phylum Streptophyta; class Polypodiopsida; order Polypodiales; family Pteridaceae; genus Ceratopteris; species Ceratopteris richardii. The sequence goes on from CM035407.1 coordinate 7,898,556, forward strand.
GAGAAGGCTATCAGCGGCAGGTCCCCCATCAAAGAAGATGAGAGGGGGAGTCCAATTACCCTGCGCTCAACCAAGGGGAGCCACCACTACACCAGAAATTACCCCTCCCCAAACACGACGCATTAGACCATTCACCATTCGGCTACCAAGACCAAGTACAGAGGGACCCAATCTGGTGTTTCCACCCATCCCATCGGACTTGGAATTTCCACAGGGCTTTACTCTCAATGATCTCACTAATGAAGAAGTGGCTAGACTAATCTACGACTCTAATCTCGAAACGGAAACAGAGCGAGCTCAGGAACCACAACCCCATACAACAACGTCAGCCCCCACCCGACCACAAGTGGTAGAAGTCGACGTAGATGAACAAGAGAACGAACAAGAGGAAGAAGCCTACGAAGAACAAGAGTATGATGAACTTTCAGAGTTAGCAAGTGCCCCCGCGTATTCGGCACAAATAAAAAGACTATATCGAACCATGCAGCTAGTTCAAGAACAGCATAAAATGTCACTTGAAGCAGGCAAGAAACTCATGAACCAATTGCTGGCGGAGGAAGGCGTGGATGATATGTTCATCGAGTCCATAAACCTACACGCCGATGTAGTAGGATTGGATGAGGCCATTCATGAGGCAATGGCCTACATTCACCGATTTGAGAAAAGAGTTCCCGCCCGTCCCATGAGGTCCGGGAAACAAATTCATATCAACGTATCAGCACCAGGAGATACAACGCAAGCAGACGAACATAAGGAAGCACCACTGTCACCACCCTCCCCACCTCTCACTACACAACTCGCTCCACCACATGACACTATCACCACCACGTCCACTACCACCACAATCTTCATGGGAATTCCACTCTCTCTGGGAATCCAATTCGGGGGAGCCACCATGCCCACTTTCACCACTCTCTTCACTAACGCCACTTCCACCCCACCCACGATCCCCATTTACACGGTCACTCAAACATTTGACACTATGGAAACATCTCCTGCCACTGCACCGCTCCCTCCCCCCATGCACCCTCCGTCTCCCATACCCCCTCCACCCACATCTCCACTTGCATCCACATCATTCACAACTCCCCTTCCCGCCCCCATTCCCCCTGCATCTTCATCTCTCCCTGCATCATTTAATGTAAATAGTATATTTCTAGCATTAAATCAATGTGTATATCAGCTTCAGAATGAGTACAGAGCTCTTGACGGCCGGTATCAACAACTGACAACAAATCACCAGAACTTGCAAAGGCAACTTACAATTCTTGAAGAGGAAAATGCAGATGTGAATCAACGTTATACAACGCTTGAGCAGGCTCACCAAACACTACTGGAGGCACCCCAACCATCGAAAGAATCAGGCATCAAACAACTAGAAGCCTTGCTCGAAGTATACCAGGCCGATAACCTATGAGTCAGACGTAACTTGGCATTACTCAGGAAACATATGGCCACACCACTTGAAGAGAACAAGAGACTGCAGAAACAAAATGAAGAGAATCTGGAAGCGGCAATGGAAGGCTCTCCCCACGAGATAGATCCAGAGCAGTTCAAAGCAGTTCCCTCGGAGACGATGAAAACCATTTTAGAAAGCTATGCAGATCTTTTGGAAGCCCATGATGACTTGGAAATAGAACGTGACACACTACGGAGCAGACTTAAGGAACAGGAAGAACAACCGAAGAGTGTCCCATCAACCTCTACCTCAGACGAGGTAAAGGCCTTAATTGAGCAGGTGGCAGAATTACAAAAGAGGTTACTGACATACGAGAGGCAGCCCTCTCCAGTAGTAGAACTAGAGCCAGAAGAGTTGGTCCCTATTGAGGTAGATGATTCGTACGAGGAACCGTATGTTCCTATGCCGATGCCTGGAGGGCAACGAACCTCAGAGAGACTAGACACCTTGGAAGTGGAAGCACCCGAGTGGCTTCAGACACTGGAAAAGACAGCAAACACTCACAAAGAACGGGTGGCCATTCAGATCCAATCACTAGCAAACCTAGAAGAAACTGTCATAAAGTCAGAATATTTCAGAAGCATGTCTCATCATAGATGGATCGGCACCAATAATGACCAATATGTGCCATACTGCATACTTTTGGCCGATTACAACGCCGAGATTCAACGACAATGCGGCAAGCCTCCCACATTTGCTACACAATTTGGTCCAGACGATATACCGGAAAGTGCTAAGCGTGGGTCCATCCATCTACCCACCTGGAGAATCAGGCTTTTGGAAACATATCCTGAAATGGTCCGAACCGGGAATAATATGCCGTTGTTTATTAAATATAATCCTTGTTACGTTCCAGTTCTTCGAAGACGCACCTGGCCTGAATTCACTATTGCCGTCACAGACATCAAAGCCTGCGCAAAATGGTTAAATTACGTTTATCTAGCACCTCCACGAGGACCCCCCACGGTGAACTACATGATTTCTACAATCCGTCACTGGAGCATTCGGCTACGCAATAATCTCGATGTGATGGCCCAGATGTGTATGAAAATATTTGAATTAATGCTGATCACTTTCAGGACGTTTAAGAACATTAAGGACCCCCACTTCTCAGGAGCAGGCTTCGTGACAGGAAACTAGGATCTGGTGTACGATATGAGTACCACCCCATCAATTGAAGTAATATATGCTTGGCACGCCAGAATCAAGTACCTCCCAGCCTGCTTTAAACAGACATTTGAGGAGATGTTCATCACAGGATTCTGGGAATATCACTCCGAAATCTTTATACGCAGACCATCACATCTCCTCCAATTATTTGCTGTGGAGAGAACTATTCACTCAGAACAATTGAGGGTGCCTCATCCAGATGTTCCCGGACCTGTGAATTGGGATGATTTGCTCACAGATCTAGCACGCGGCTTACGACTCGAAGAACACCACCTAGCCTCCGATGTCGTCCAATATTATGTTCAAAAATCCTCTAGACAAGGGCCTGTCAGGGGCGACAGACGCGAGAGTGGGGGGGGGGCGTTGGCAGTAGTCAGGGAACCGAAGGAGCCACAAGACGAAGAGAGTCAGAGCGAAGGGACAGCACAAGCAGACATGGCAGTCAAAGAAGATCTGGCAAGTAGGCCATCTAATTGGGATGACATCAAGGAGTTGAGCACACAAGAAGAAAGAGCAAGTAGGGAGCTCAAAGAGGTGTATGACAAATCAACAGAGAAAATCCCTACACAAATAGTGATTTTCATCACTAAAAACCATTGTAAATATCATTTCGTATTTTTGTAGCTCCATTTTGTGCAAGCCAAGGAGTCCTTGAGCTTGAGGAGCTTTAGAAGTATCTACCTGCCAATTTTCATATTTTTTAGATCTCGTTTGAGCCCTCTAATAAGCCCTGGAACCTAATTTTTAACTAGGCCGGACACTAGGTCTGAACAGGGCCAAAGCTAGTCAAAAACTATAAAAGGAGCTAGAGAGCTCATTTTTGAGGTTGGATTGTAATTGAAATGAACTTGTAAGAGCTTTTTCAAAAGTAATCTAAGAACTCCATTGCTTCTCACTCTTTGTCTTGCCGTGGGTGCGCGTGTGTGTGTATGTGTGTGCATGCTTGTGTGCTTCTCACTCACGCACTTGTGCCTCCACTTGCTCGAGGTCTTCATACCATCCTCACGTCTTCCCGGATTGACATTAAAGGAGGTGCTACTCATCACTGAGCTACACCGGCACAAATGGCAACCTACAAGGTATAGCTATGACACCTCATTCTTGACTACTAAAGATTATGCTTATTTGGTAAAAGCAGATGAAGATCCATCTACATATGATGAAGCCAAAGGCAAGAGAAATTGGGAAGAAGCCATGCAAGAGGAGTATGATGCATTGATAGAGAATCAGACTTGGGATCTGGTTCCTAGACCTAATAGCCAGAAAATTATTGGATGTAAGTGGGTTTACAAAACCAAAAGATTTGCAGATGGAAGTGTGTCTAGGTACAAAGCTAGACTTGTTGTGAAAGGGTATGCACAGACATATGGAGTGGACTATGATGAGACCTATAGTCCTGTGGCAAAAATGACAACCATCAGAACTCTCATAGCAATTGTTGCTTGCAAAGGTTGGAAGTTATCTCAATTAAATGTTAAAAATGCTTTTTTGAATGGTTACATTTCAGATGAAGTTTACATGGAGCAACCAGATGGGTTCAAAGATCAAGTGAGTCCAAATTATGTGTGTAACCTCAAGAGAGCTTTGTATGGATTAAAGCAGGCCCCAAGGGCATGGAATTATAGGCTTGTAAAGTTCTTGAAGGATCTTGGATTTCAAGCATCAAAGGCAGATAGTAGCTTGCTAATCAAAGCAAGTGAAGATGGATTCATTTATGTTTGTATTTATGTTGATGACATAATACTTACAGGTACAGATGATAAAGGAATACAAATGATCAAGAAGCAGATGGAGAAGGAGTTCAAAATCAGTGATTTGGGGAACTTATCATTTTTCTTGGGAATGGAGATTTCTTATACTCAACATGGAGTATATGTGACCCAAGAAAGGTATCTTAAAAATTTGCTAACCAGATTTAAAATGGAAGATTGCAGGGTTGCACCTACACCATTGGAAGTGAACCATAAATTGTCTAGATTTGGAGGAGAAGAATTCAGAGACATGAAGCTCTATCAAAGTTTGGTTGGTAGCTTGATTTATGCTACATTAACAAGGCCTGATTTGTCATATGCAGTTTGTGTGCTTTCACAATTTATGCATTGTCCTAGAAAGGAACATTGGATTGCAGGACAAAGAGTACTTAGGTACATCAAGGGTACACTCAGAGAAGGGTTGTACTATGGATTTACTTCTGATACAAGAGTGAAGATATATAGTGATGCAGATTGGGCAGGTAATGTGGATGATAGAAGATCAACACATGGATATTTGTGCTATGTAGGAGACAAATTGATTTCATGGTGTTCTAAGAAGCAACATACAATTGCTTTGTCATCTACAGAAGCAGAATATAAAGGTATGGTGGAAGCTGCAAAGGAGGTGATATGGCTAAAGACACTCATGAAGAGTTTTGATGTTGTTCAGAGTATTCCTATAATTTGTGGAGTTAATATGAGCTCTCTATACTTGGCAGCTAATCCTGTGTTTCATGCTAGAACTAAGCATATTGAAATACAATATCATTTTCTGAGAGAGAAGGTCATTGATAAGGAGATTGAAGTCATACACACTCCTACAAAAGATCAACTTGCAGATATGATGACAAAAAGTCTAGATGGACCAAAGCTACAGAGATTCAAGGATATGGCAGGAATTAAGAAGATAGAAAAGAACCTCAATTAATGATTGAGGGGGAGCTGTTGGTGCATGTCAATCATCAATTGAAGGTTTATGAAGAAATGAAGTCAAGAAATCAAGAAGAGAACAAATTCAGAAGTTTGAAGGAAGGACATACTCAGAAATTCAAAGCCATGTACACATATGTACATTAGTTCAGATATAGGTGACTCACACTTTTGATTAGTCATAACTTTGTATATATTTGCCTATAAATATTTTGAAAAAGGTCGGGGCATAAAGATGAGAGACATAGAGAAGAGAGTTGAGATGAGTTAGTTGATGTACATTGTACAAATCATCCATCAGATGTATGAAGAAAATAGATAAGTGAAAAGTTCAGAAATGGCGCGTCGATCTTCTCTCCCATTCTCCTTCTGTGTTTAATCTTTTGAGAAATCCTTTTGCACGTATCTAAGTCAATAGCTAATCTATCTATGACTAGAATTTGAGAGGCTAATTGCAATCAGGTTGAGAGAATTTAGTTTAGGAACATTCATATGTGAAGATGTTCTGAGAGTCGTAAAAATTGGCGCAGATTTCATGTTCAGAGAAATGAACATTGCTCAGTGCACAGTGTAAAGTTTTACACAAGTTGGGGCTCAAAATCTAAGTTGGAAGGTAAGCCATCTATGGCTAAAAGATCTTGATCAAACGGGATTTACTTTGGGAGAACCAGTGTTAAGAAATTACAGGTGTCAAAGTCGCCATTGCAGAGAAGCTGTTTCAGACATAGGTAAAGTGTTCCACACATTTCTCAATGTGTACTCAATCATTTTGAGAAATTTAACTTGGAAAAGTTGCGCAACCTCAAGGCAAAGTATTGTGCAAAGTTTTATTAAAAACTTTACAGGATTGATTAGTCAATGAGTGATTAATCTGCAGCAGACTTTTCAGGAAATTTCAGTTTTCAACAGTTAGCCAAAATTCTGATAATTTGGTGATTGTTTTCTAAAATTAAGTGGAGTCTGAAGTTGTTCTTGATATAGAGGAGTTCTAAGTTCAAGTACAACTTTTTCTTTTGGAGATTAACATTCTCCATCAAATTTGTCCTACACTTATCAGATTCTTTGGAATTGTAGGAACATACAAAACCTTACTCAAGAGAGTACTTCCATCCTTGGCCTTCACCGATCCAATTGACTTCACATTGTGCTTTGTATCATCACCTGTTTGAACTACATGATTAGTTACCTTATTTTCCAAGTCAGTCATCAATGCTATGTTGCCACTCAGGTGATTGCTACACCTTGAGTCAATGTAGAAGACTCTTTGGTCTTCACTTTGCCTTTCACAAGTTGCATTCATAATCAATGTTGAATCCTCCTTCTCATCTGAAGCATAATTGTAGTAGGTATTGTTGTATTGTTGGCTTTGGAATCCTCTACCTGCATTTCTTCCAAAATAACCTCTACCTCTGAAATTACCTCTTTGATTTCCACCACCTCTTCCTCTTGAATTAAAGTTCTGATTATATCCACCATTATTAAGAGTATTATGCCAACAATCATGAGCTAAGTAATTTGTCTTACCACAGATCCAGCAAGCTTTGACTCCATCTTTATTACTTCTGCCTCTTCCTCTACCTTTGCCACCTCCTCTTCCTCTTAGGAAGTTAGCTTGGCTAGTTGTACCTTCATCTTCATTTGCTAGTTGCTTCCCTTTCCTATTCTTCTTTTTATCCTTTGAATACATTGCTTGACCTCCACTCTTATCACTTTTACCTTTGACATCTTGCTCAAAGGTTAGCATGTGTCCTAGCAACTGATTCAAATCAGGAGTAAAATGATCTAGTGATATTTCAGTAGACAAAATGAATGGTTTCCATCTGTCATCACCTCTCAAACCTGTGAGGATTTGCCTTACCAATTTATCCTACTCAATATCTTCATCACTTGCTCCTAATGCATCTGCAATGTCCTTCATCCTTGTTACATAATCTGAAATGGATTGAGAGGCCTTCTTCTTGAATGTGGTAAACTCTGCCCACATGGATGCCTTCCTTGACTTTGTGGTGTTTTGGAAATGCTCCTCCAAAGCATTCCATATATCAGTTGCACTTTCAAGACCTCTAATGTGAGGTAGCAAGTAGTCATTAACTCCCATACAGATAATGCTCTTAGCTTGAGCATCTCTCTTCATCCAAGTCTTCAAATCTGACAATTCATCCGTAGTTGGAACACTAGGATCTCTGAACTGAGGCTTTTCTTCTTCACCTGTGATATAACCTATCAAGTCTTTGCTCATAAGATGAGCTTCCATCCTCATTGACCATGTTGGATAGCTCTCTCTATCCAATTTCTCTATCTAAAGAGAATCTTCCATCCTGTCTTCACCTGTGTATTAAACTCTTCAACCTTTATAAGAAATAAGTGTACCTTTGCTTCGAATGAAGTTCCTTTTGTCTTCCTTGATATCTTCTGACCTCCTTCTCAATCTTTACTTTCAAGCTTTTCACCTTTTGTATCTTTGAATTCTTTATAACTGTTGATGTGATGGCTGGATGCACTCAGGAGATCAAGTTGGTGCTGTTAGACCTGCTTCACACCTGCCCTCCTTTCACTTCAGATATACTTAGGGGACTCCTTGAGCTTCCAAATGACACCAAGAAACTATATATGTGCTTTACAAATTAATTGTGTAATAACCAAATCAAAACAGATGATTTTGAACCTTCACAAGTCCAAAAACTTTCTATTCCTGTAATGATACCTGCTCAGTCTTAAGCTTAGTGTGACCAGCACACTTACAATTGGATTAATTCCTTCTGGGAGTATTAAATTAACTTAACAAGCTACCATTAGCAAGTTAAATCACTCCAATTGATAAACTATACACTGAGAATGATCTTTAGCAAAATCAGAGACACCCCCGACTTTTTAGGATCTACACAGAAAAATACCAGAGACTGCTTCGTCTGCAATTTCTCCCAAATGGCTGAATGGAATGACTTGAAACTTTGTAGTGTTGTAGAATACTTTGAGCGGGTTCTAATGAGCTTTGAATCATCCAATTTGGTTCAGTAGATCTTGAGATATCCCCTGTTGAAGTTGACAGACTTGAAGATGGTCACTCAGAGAAAACAGAGACTATGAATGTATGTATATTGATTAACTATAATGATTGTACATTCCCATTGGCATGTAATGTGATGCTCAATGGTACTCAGAGGTGTAGGCTATAGTGTAGCACTCACACACTCTGAGATAGATGGATTAGCCTCGGGATATGAGCTAAAAAAGAACAAGCTAACCCGCGACTTTTCTTCATGGCTTTTATAAGAGTCTTGAAGGAGTTTGAATTTGAATTCAAGTTTTGGCTCCCTTCAATCTCTCCACTAAACTTAGGGAGATATTCCCTCAACTGATTTATCTAATTTTTTCCACGACTCTAGTCTAGTAGGTGTGATTACATGAGTGGTAAAGTCATATAGACTTTTACATAAGATAAATGGTAAGAACAATAAGACTAGGTTCCTATGGTACTTGTTCCATGTGAATACTTCCTTCAAGGGTCCAAACTTTAGCCTTCCAAGGTTCCAATTGTCCAAGCCTTATGTTGAGTCTTCAAGGTACAAAACAATGCCAAGTGTGAAGGCTTGTTTGCACCAACAGCTCCCCCTCAAGCCAAACACTTTGGCTCAAGTCTTCATCTCTAGTCTTCAATTATTTCCTGCAATCCAATCATGGATTTAAATCTGCATAGCTTGCTTCCATCCAGAGCTTTAGTAAGCAAATCTGCACATTGTATATTAGTAGACACATATGATAATTGAATTTCTTTGCTAAGTAATTTCTCCCTCACATAGTGGTAATGAACCTCTATGTGTTTTGTCCTAGCATGATAAATTGGATTAGCTGCTAGGTGAAGTGAGCTTGTGTTATCACCAAATATGATTGGTGGCCTTGTGTATAGACCCAATTCTGAATATAATAGCTTCAACCATATGGCTTCTTGAGTGGCATTGGCTAGCCCTCTGTACTCTGCCTCAGTAGATGATAGAGCTACTGTGGGTTGTTTCTTGGATGACCAAGAAATTGGTTTATCACCTGCAAAGCATATGTAACCAGATGTACTCCTCCTGTCATCCTTGCAACCTGCCCAATCTGCATCTGAGTATACCTTAATATCAATGTCTGATGAATATGGAAAGTACAAACCATGATTTTGTGTTCCCTTTAGGTACTTTATTATCTTCTTGGCTGCCTTCAAATGTGGTATTCTTGGTTTGTGCATAAATTGGCTAAGTACACTAACACCATATGATATATCAATCCTGGTTAAGGTAGCATAATTAAGACTACCTACCAAACTTTGGTAACCTGTAATGTCCTTGAGTTCTTCTCCTTCATGTGCACTGAGTTTGTGGTTGACCTCCATAGGAATGTTTGAGACTTTAGCTTCCTGCAAATTAAACTTCTTGACTATGTCCTGAATGTACTTCTTCTGAGTAATAAAGATACCTGAATTTGTGTAGACCAATTCAAGTCCTAGGAAGTACTTCAATAATCCAAGATCATTGATCTTGAATTCCTTCATCATTTGACCTTTGATGTGTCTTATTCCCTGAACATCATTTCCTGTAATAATGATGTCATCAACATAGACACACAAGTATATTACCTCTGAATTGTTCCTCTTTATAAACAATGAAGTATCTGCTTTACTCATCACAAATCCTTGATCTAGGAGATAGGTTGTCAACCTGTAATTCCATGCTCTAGGTGCCTGCTTCAATCCATACAGAGCCTTCTTCAATTTACAAACATGATTTGCCTTATTAGGATCTTCATAGCTAGGTGGTTGTGACATGTAGACCTCTTCAGATATCCATCCATTCAAGAATGCATTCTTCACATCCAATTGGTACATGTTCCAATTCTTGGATGCAGCTACACTCACCATAACTCTGATAGTTGGCATCTTGGCCACAGGAGAAAATGTCTCCTCATAATCAATGCCTTGGGTTTGTGCAAAACCCTTGGCTACCAACCTAGCTTTATACCTGTTTATTGTACCATCTGAGTTTCTCTTGAGTTTGTAGATCCATCTGGATCCTATCACCTTCATGGAGTCCTTCTTGGGTACCAAGTCCCAAGTATCACTCTCCTTGAGAGCCTCCATTTCTTCATCCATTGCTTCCTTCCATTCTGGTTTAGTAATTGCTTCTTCAAATGTACCAGGTTCTTCATTCAAGATGTCCTTTGCAAGATATACAGAATGCTTGGTTACAAGTGAAGTATCATACCCATACCTAATAGGTTTCTTCTTTTCTCTTTGAGATCTCCTCATAGCTTGAGTTGAGGATTCTGGATTGTCTTCTAGTTGCTTCATCTTCATCTTCCCTTTGGATTTCCAAGCCTTGAATTCTTCAATGTTGATGGTGTCTTCATCATCTGAACTTGTGTCCTCTTTCTGAGTTGGTTCTTGCCTGATAAGCTTTGGAAAGTCTTCTTCCATATCATAAGGTAGGCTAACTTTCCTGCACTCATTTTCATACCATGAATCATTTTCATCAAATATGACATCTCTGCTTACCTTGAAGCCTTTGTTTGAGGGGTTATAGAACCTGTATCCTTTCTGATTCAAATCATACCCAATGAAGATACACTTTTCAGCCTTAGGGTCTAGCTTTCCCCTTACCTGTGAGGGAATATGCACATATGCAACACACCCAAAGATTTTGCAATGATCCAGAGATGGTCTCTTACCATGCCAAGCCTCATAGGGTGTCATTCCATCAAGTATCTTTGATGGCAACCTGTTGATTAAGTATGTGGCGGTAGATACACTCTCTGCCCAAAGATAATTTGGTAGTTTTTTCTCATTAAGCATAGACCTAGCTGTCTCTACAATGAGTCTATTCCTCCTTTCAGCTACCCCATTTTGTTCAGGTGAGTACCTTGTAGTAATCTCCCTCTTGATGCCTCTTTCCTGCAAGAAATCTTCAAAGTCATTTGAGAAGTATTCTCCACCACCATCTGACCTTAGCCTCTTCAAATGTCTACCTGTTTGATTCTCAACTAATGCAAGATACCTTTTGAAACAATTAAATACTTCATCTTTATGTTTCATGAAGTATAAGACAGTCCACCTGCTAAAGTCATCAATAAAGGACACATAGTACCTTGATCCAGATATGGATGGCTCCTTGCTTGGTCCCCAAACATCTGTATGCACCAATTCCAAGTAATCTTCATGCATAAAACCTTTCTTGGTATATGGTAATCTGTGTGACTTACCAAATTGACAAGCCCCACACTTGTATATCATGTGTTGCTTGGATACATTAGGTATCCCAAGCACACATTGATCCCTGCTCATTTGTTTTATGGTCCTCTCTCCAATGTGACCTAATCTCTTGTGCCACATCTCCAATTCTGATAGGGTTTGGTCCTTATAGTTGTACAAGGCAATATTCTTAGTATCCTCAAGTTCAAAGGTAAACAATCTACCTGATTTCTCTCCCTTGGCTATCCTTTTGAGTCCATGTCTTGGATCCTCCACATATGCACCATGTTGAGTGAACCTGACCTGTAGACCTTTTTCAACAATCTGACCTACACTCATCAGATTCTTGGTGATTGTTGGAACATACAACACTCTGCTTAGTAAATTCTGATTACCATCACTTGTTTTGACATTACCTACTTTAACAACTGAATGTTTAGTGTCATCACCTGTCTGCACTTGGTGCTTGCCCTTGGGTTCTTCCAAATCAGAGAGTAAGGCAACATTTCCAGCTACATGGTTAGAGCAACCTGAATCAATATAGAACAAATGATCATCATTGATACCTGATTTAGATGTCATGTTCATGATCAACAAGGAATCATCTTGATCCTCTGCATAATTATTGTAATCCTTTCTGTTCCTGTATCCACCTTGATAATTGCCATTGTGATTATAGCTATTGTTGTAATTATTGTTGTAGCCATGGTAGCCTTGAGATTGATTGAATCTGCCTCTGCCTTGAGAGTATCCTCCTCTTTGGTGACCTCTTCCTCTTTGGTTCTTGTAGTTTTTGTAGCATTCATCTGTAGTATGTTTAGACAAGCCACAAATATTGCATGGAGATTGATTGTAGGGTCTCCCCCTACCTGACTTACCTCCTCTGCCCCTACCTCTAGATGATCTACCTCTCCCTGCATAGTTTGCTTGGGAGGTAGAGCCTTCTTCATCAACCTTCTTGCTTTTACCCTTGTCTTTAGTCTTCTTATCAGTATATAGGGCAGAGGGATTGTTACCTTTTGATTGCTCTCCATTCTTTGTGATCTTTGCTTCATGTGTAAATAGTTGTCCAATCAGAGTTGTTAGATCAGGTGCTTGGATGTCCATGTACAAGTCCATTGCAGTGGTAAAGCTCTCCCACTTGTCATCTGCCTTTAGTCCATTGATCACTTGTCTGACTATCTGCTCTTCTTCAATTTCTTCTCCAATACTTGCAAGTTGATCTGCAATATCTTTGACTTTGGTGACAAAATCTGAGACACATTGTTTTGATTGCTTCCTAAGAGTTGTAAACTCAATCCATAGCTGATTCTTTCTGGCCCTTGTGCTTGATGAAAAATATGTTGACAAGGTTTCCCAAGTCTCTTGGGAAGTCTTACAATTCCTCACATGAGGTAGAAGAAAATCAGAAATAGAGTTTAGAAGATATGACCTTGCCAAAGCATCTTTAGCACACCATTGGTTGAGCCTCTCATGTTCATCCTTTGTTGGTAGGCCTCTGGTCTTGAATGAGGGCAACTCCTCATCTCCTGATATGTATCCATACAAGCTTCTCCCTTGTAGATAGGTCTTCATTCTCAATGACCAAGCCTGGTAATTATTTCTATCCAATTTGTCAATGAAGGAAGGGAAACCATCACCCATGATTACCTTATTTGCTCTGATACCACTGTTGGATGTGATGGATGGATGCACTCAGGAGATCAAGTTGGTGCTGCTAGACCTGCTTCACACCTGCCCTCCTTTCACTTCAGATATACTTAGGGGACTCCTTGAGCTTCCAAATGACACCAAGAAACTATATATGTGCTTTACAAATTAATTGTGTAATAACCAAATCAAAACAGATGATTTTGAACCTTCACAAGTCCAAAAACTTTCTATTCCTGTAATGATACCTGCTCAGTCTTAAGCTTAGTGTGACCAGCACACTTACAATTGGATTAATTCCTTCTGGGAGTATTAAATTAACTTAACAAGCTACCATTAGCAAGTTAAATCACTCCAATTGATAAACTATACACTGAGAATGATCTTTAGCAAAATCAGAGACACCCCCGACTTTTTAGGATCTACAAAGAAAAATACCAGAGACTGCTTCGTCTGCAATTTCTCCCAAATGGCTGAATGGAATGACTTGAAACTTTGTAGTGTTGTAGAATACTTTGAGCTGGTTCCAATGAGCTTTGAATCATCCAATTTGGTTCAGTAGATCTTGAGATATCCCCTGTTGAAGTTGACAGACTTGAAGATGGTCACTCAGAGAAAACAGAGACTATGAATGTATGTATATTGATTAACTATAATGATTGTACATTCCCATTGGCATGTAATGTGATGCTCAATGGTACTCAGAGGTGTAGGCTATAGTGTAGCACTCACACACTCGGAGATAGATGGATTAGCCTCGGGATATGAGCTAAAAAAGAACAAGCTAACCCGCGACTTTTCTTCATGGCTTTTATAAGAGTCTTGAAGGAGTTTGAATTTGAATTCAAGTTTTGGCTCCCTTCAATCTCTCCACTAAACTTAGGGAGATATTCCCTCAACTGATTTATCTAATTTTTTCCACGACTCTAGTCTAGTAGGTGTGATTACATGAGTGGTAAAGTCATATAGACTTTTACATAAGATAAATGGTAAGAACAATAAGACTAGGTTCCTATGGTACTTGTTCCATGTGAATACTTCCTTCAAGGGTCCAAACTTTAGCCTTCCAAGGTTCCAATTGTCCAAGCCTTATGTTGAGTCTTCAAGGTACAAAACAATGCCAAGTGTGAAGGCTTGTTTGCACCAACAATAACTACAGCAGTCAGGGTCCTCCTTTCTTCAATTTTGATGCTTCCTACTCTGATACCACTGATGGAGAGTGTTAATCTCCAAAAGAACAAGTTACTCTTGAAGTTAGAGCACCTTTATATCAAGAATAACTTAAAATATTCACCAATTTGGAGGATCAATACTCAATTACCAAAATCTTGAACAAACTGTGAAGAAGATGACTACACAGAAAGTCTGTTGCACATAACTCATTCATTGACTTATCAAATGTGTAAAGTTTTTGATAAAACTTTGTACAAGGTGTCACCTATAGTTTGTGCACCTCCTCCAAGTTAAATCATTCCAAAAGACTCAGTAGATCTTGAGAAATGATCTCAACAAGTCACCTATGTCTAAACCTATAGTTCTTTACAGTCGACTTTGACACCTGCAACTTCTAAAGCTTGGTTCTCCCAAACTAGAACCGTTTATGCAAATGCTTTTAGCCATAGATGGCTTACCTCCCAACTTAGACTTTGACTCCTCATTTGTGCAAAACTTTATAATGTGCACTGAGAACTGACCATTTCTTTGACCATCGGGATTGCGCCTGTTTCAGAAGACACTCAACACTTCCTCACATATGAATGTTCCTACACATAATTCTCACAGCCTGTTTACAATTAGGCTCTCAAAATTTAACCATAGACTCATCAACTATGGAATTAGACACTTACAAAAGGATTCTTGAATTGATCAAGCACAGAAAGAGAACACACAGAAAAATCGGGCGCAATTTTTCTTCATTACTGAAAAGTTTTACATCTGGATGAGAGAGCTATCTTACTCACTTCACAAGTGTCTACTGACTTCTAATTCTCTTCAATTCTTGTTCTTTCACACTCTCTCATATCCGACATTCTTCCTTGTATATATAGACAAATATGTACAAGCTCATAACCATACAAAAGTATAAGTGAGCTAACTCTAAGTTAATGTACATATGTATACACATCTTCATTCTCTGAACATGTACTTTCTTCATGCTTCATATCTTGACCTTCTCTTCAATCCTTGATTTCAAAACTTCATCAAAACTTCAATTGTTGATTGCCTTGCACCAACAAACGTAGCATGCCGAACAGACCTCACGTGCCATCCACCATGCCAGCAATTAACTCCCACAACCAAACTAGCCAAGGAATGGGAAATATGAATGGAACTGCCCTTAGGCAGGACCACAACAAGTTGTAGAAGTTGGAATACGCCCCGTAAAACCCGCTATTCCCACAATAATTCGATTCCTAGAGCCAAGCAGAATACTAAGGCCCATCCAATTGGCCAAATGTATGCGAAATCGTTACAATGGCACAGGAGAGCCCTATGACCACATTGCAAAATTCAAGCAGGTGTTGCGCGCGGAGCAAGTGGATGACTTTTTCATGCAATTTGAATCCTTTGGGCTAACCCTCACGGGAATAGCCTTAACTTGGTTTCAATCTCTGGATCCAAGTTGCTTTAGCCATATCAAACAATTCTTTCAAGAATTTATTTGGGAATTCACTAAGTGAGGGATCAAGCACAATTCATCATCCTTACTACATAGTTTCAAACAAGCTCCTACTGAAACAGTAAAAAATGAAGCACGAAGATTTAATCAGTATGTAAGCCGAGGCGCTGTGACAGAGAGACCTTCTCAATAGAAAATGAGCTCCTTCTTTTTAGAAGGTCTAACCAACAGAACATTGAGAATCTTAGTATACATAAAACGTTTGCAAACCTTAAGTGAGTGTCTTTAGGAATGCATAGATTTGGAAGACAACTTAGCCGAGGATCTCAAAATCACACAAGATCCTACCAAAATAGAGGATACAAGGATCAATGAGACTTCTAGTTCGAGTTATGTGGAGGAAGTTGCAGCATTAGTGGCCAAGAAATTAGGGGTACAAGGACAAAGGAACTATCAGAACTCTTCCTTGAGAGTGCCAATGTTAGGAAGTTGTACACGTTGCGGTGGAGATCATCCATCTCATGACTGCACAAGAGAAGGATTAGGGTTATCACAACCTTACCCTTATGATAGACAACCAACTCAAGAGCCTAACATGTACTCTTATAGTGAGTAGAAATACCCCAACTACAACATTGAAAACTATCCAATGAATAGACAGCAACGATCGTTTGTACCGCCCCAATGTAGACCATATGGGTACCCTCCTAGAGAACAAGGCGGAGAAGTTCCTAGGTATAACCCATGTCCAAAACCACGAGGAGCAACGAGACCGTATGAACAAGGAGGGTATAGCAAATCGCATCCTATACCATGACAACAACCACCCTATCCACCAGCTTTGATACAAGGGCAAAACATCACAATACAAGTCGTTTGTCTTGAGTGTGGCAAAGAACACCTCTTGAAAGATTGTCCTGAACACCCCTCTAGTGCACCACAGGTTACACCTGTTAATGTAGTAGGCTTAGTTGGGGATTCAGGTTCCAATAGCAATAATGTGGCTCCTATACATTCTGTTACTAGGGCACAATCCTTACAGAAAGCTAAACTAGTTGAGGAATCAGAGCCAAGCGAGTCAGGAGAGCCTAGTAAGAGAAAAACAAGAACATGGAAGGATACTAGGGAGAAAGCCAATTGTAAGTGGACCAAAAAGTTATCTGAACCAGAAGAAAGCGTGATAGACGCAAAAAAAAAAGATGATATTGCCTCTCAAAGCCCCTCGCATGTCAAAACTCCATCCACACCATCTCATCCCCATCCACCAACCATTGTAAATAGACCACAACTAGGGTCTGTTCTTGCAGATCCAACCCCAGAAGACTTGGACATGATGTTCAAGGCATACCAGGCTCGACTTCAAGAAGGGCCAACACCTGCAAACCTAGACAAGGGCTACCCTAGAGCAGATTTAGAGATTGAACAAACAAAAATGTGCATAAAAATGGTGGAACTAGCTCAAGCTATGTTCGAGGCCAATCAATCGTTCAATCAAACGAATGCTATTACACCGGGTTTGCACTTCCAAGGCTTAATAGGTAGATTAGAGTAGTTGGTAAATAAACCACAAGTTTCTTTACCTCCACAGGCTCAACCAACTGTTGAAGGAGAAAGCTCATCACCAAAGAAAGTCTATGTTCTTGACTCCATAGATGAGGGAGAACCTCTTTCAATTCAACAACACTCTCAAAAGTTCTTACGGGAAATAGAAGAAGAGAAATGGGCCAAGGAGAAGGATGATCCCCCTCCTATTCTTGAGATTGATGACCTTCATGATCAATTTCCACAAGACATTCCATCTATTTATGGAGACCAAGTAGAGCAACAAGAGGAAGAAAGTTCAGGATTTGGATCCAATTCTTTACAAGAGTTGCCACAGTTCAGAGGCCCATGGGAATCTGAATCTCTTCAGATTAGAGCTCCCACAATCTTGGTAAGAAATGATGACTCAGTGGTTCCAAGAAACACTGACGTTGTGAAGAACACTAAGGTTCAGTGTCATCTCACTGTAGAAGAGCTGCTCAAAGCAAAACCTGAGCTATGGAATCATGCGAAAGATCAAGTTCCAGAACTTGATTCCAATATGCCCAAAGCAGGCTCTAAGCAGGAAGTTCTAGAGATACCTCTAGACAAAATAGGGGACATAAGCGAAGGTGAGGAAGGTAATATTTATCTTCCTATCACCTACCAAGGTTACACAACCAAAGCAATCATAGATTCAGGTGCTGGTGTTGCTATTGCAACCACCTCCTTGTGGAAGCAATGGGGTAAACCCGCATTAAGACCAACTAGAATGAAGCTTTAGATGGCTAACGGCCATGTGGAAAGACCTCTAGGATTGCTAGAAGGGATAACTCTAACCACTTGTGGTGTAGAGCTTGAGCACACCTTTGCTATATGTGATTTTGGTAAAACTAATACCTACGAAATGATCCTAGGAAGACCCTTCTTACGACAACTACACGTTGTACAAGATTCGAGAACCAATTCCTTGTACTTGCAGCGCTTAGGGGTCACAACCAAGGTCAATTTGAAGGATTACACCTTCAGAGATGTACCATCCCTACAATGGAATCCTATCCACAAGGAGCAAGAAGATTCAATCTCTGTGCATTCTAAAAGTTCACCTGATACATCTTGGATGCATGAAGATACTCATTTGTGGATGTGCAAGGTCTCAAAGGAAGAGGAAAAACGCTTAAAGGCAAGAGAAAAAGGAACTTCTCAAGGAGATAGACCAGTTAGAGACCCAGCCTATACACCCATGATCTTTTCGAATGAGGAATTTGAGCCTCATGACTGGGCAAAAATCTTGGCCACCATGGACATTGCTATCAATGAAGAACAATGGACACCTCATTGTGATGAGGAGGGTTATGATATTTCAGTGTTCATGTGTCAACCCTTGCTAGAAGAATGTGACCCTAGTGACTTCATAGAAAAAGAAGATAACGATGATGATCTAGAGTCCATTGTGATGGATAGTTGCTTTATTTCAGAGGAGCACTATCTAGAAGTCATAGGAGTATTTACACAAAAAGAAGAAGAACCTCTCACAAGCATCAAAACGGTAAATTCAAAGAATGGAAGTGAGGATGATCAAAAGAAAAAGAAAAGAACAATAATGAAATAGGAAGAGGAGGAACCATTGTTTGAAGTACCACAGAATTTCAAGAAATATGAAGTTGAGGACTGAAAAATCCTAGTACGAATGCCTAACAGAGCGGCCACCACAGGAGAAGCATATGATAACAAGGAAAAGACCAAAAAATTTGTAGTCACCATTGAAGAGAATGAAGAGAGATGTACGTACATAGGAGATTACCTAAGTAAAGAAGAGGAAGCAGAGTTGGTAGCTTTGTTAAGGGAATATAGGGATGTGTTTGCATGGCACTATAGAGACTTGAAGGGAGTAGATCCGAAGGTTGTTCTCATACGATCCCCATGATACCAGATGCCAAGCCCACGAAACAGAAGCCCTACACATATAATGACACCTATGCAGCTAAAATAAAAGAGGAAATTGACAGATTGATTGAAGCTGGATTCATCTATGAGATTAAGCATACTGAATGGGTGTCCATCGTTGTAGTGGTGCCCAAGAAGAACAAGAAGATGTGTGTATTAACCTTAAAAAAGTTAATGCCACCACAGTAAGAGATAGTTATCTGCTTCCAATCACTAATCATTTATTGGAGCGTGTTGCAGGCAAGGAAGTTTATAGCTTCCTTGATGGATTTTTAGGTTACAACCAAGTAGCCATTGCCCCAGAAGATCAACATAAAACGGCCTTTGCCACACAGTGGGGAGTCTTTGCATTTTGTGTGATGCCATTTGGGCTCACCAATGCACCTGCAACATTCCAAAGACTCATGTTTCATGTCTTCAAAGAGTTCTTGCGAAAGAGCTTAGAAGTATATGTGGACGATTTATGTGCTCATTCCCAAGAAAGGAGATGTCACATCCCTAAGCTCAGACAGATCTTCAACAAGTGTAGAGACTACCGTGTGTGTCTGAACCCAGAAAAGTGTGTGTTCATGGTACTTCAAGGTAAAATCTTAGATCATCTTGTTTCTAAGAACGGCATATCAACAGATGAGGACAAAGTAAAAGTTATAGCGGAGCTGCCAAGGCCAAGGAATGTTAAAGAGGTACAAGCCCTTATGGGCCATTGTGGATATTACTGTAGGTTTATTCACATGTATGCAATTATAGCTAAGCCTCTTTATGCCTTGTTGACAAAGTTTGAGTGGAACGACGAATGCGAGAAGTCCTTCAATGAGCTGAAGAAATGCTTGTGCACAACACCAATACTGACCACTCCTGATTGGAATAAGCCATTTCATGTCCATGTGGATGCATCCAATTATGCAATAGGATGTGTGTTGTCACAACCCATGGGTGAAGGAAACCTAGATTTGCCTATAGCATATGCTAGTAGGCAATCGAATGTTGCTGAACGAAACTATAAAACAACCAAGAGAGAAGGCTTAGGCATGGTCTATGCTGTAAAACAGTTTAGACACTATCTATTGGCCAACAAGTTTAAGTTTTTAACTGATCATCAAGCCCTATTATATTTGGTTAATAAACCTTGCAATAATGGATGCTTAGTAAGATGGTTCCTCTTACTAATGGAATATGACTTTGAAGTGGTTGTTAAGAAAGGTAAGACCCACCTCAGAGCAGATCACCTTTCCCCCATCACTTCAAGTGAGTCACCGGAAGGAGTGTCTGATGAATTGCCTGATGATTATCTGTTCAATTTAGAAGTTGTTCCTAAATGGGCAAATAAGTTGATGTTTGTCCTAACCTTCCGACCTGCAAACAAGAATGTGAAGACGAACAAGGATGAAATCGTATGGTCACGAAGCTATCAAATATTGGTAGGAAGCATGTATAAACAAGACACTGAAGGTGTTCTAGCTTGTTGTGTCGAGGACGATGAACACAATAGTTGGTTGCAACAAGCCCATGAAGAATTTCTCGGAAATCACTATTCTAAACAACGAACATTGCAAAATCTAAAATGTTTAGGAGTGTATTGGCCTAGTATGGAGAAGGAAATTCATGAGTGGATCAAGAATTGTCTAGTGTGCCAAAAGAGACCCCCTGTGGAGCATGCGACTCTTTATCGCGTATCAATAATTCCAGATTGGAGTGCTCCATTGGTGGAATTTATGAGAACGGGAACACTACCCAGCGAGGCAAGTCTAGCAAGAAAACGAAGCATGGAACAAGGGGCTCTAGAATATACCTTAGTAGGAGACAATCTATATCAAAGAGGCAAGGATGGTTACTTGAGATTGTGTGTTCATGAATCTCACTATTTGAAAATCCTAGAAACTGCCCATAGCAGTGTTGCAGGTGGACACTTTGGGCCTGACAGAGTAATCAAGACCATTCTATTCTTAGGACTTTGGTGGCCCACTCTTCATATGCATGCACATACCTATGTGAAGAAATGTGACACATGCCAACGTGCCCAGTACCCAATTAGAAAGGATGAGATGCCTTTGAGGCCAATGATGGGAGGACGTGCATTTTCAAAATGGGGTATAGACTTTGTCGATCCTATCAACCCTCCAGCTAGAAACTCCCATGCAGAGTATATTATTGTAGCCACCGATTACCTTACGAAGTGGGTAGAAGTAAAGCCACTACAAAGAATGATGCTCAAACAACAGCTAAATTTTTATTCGAGAATGTGTTCACGAGATATGGACTACCCATAGAGTTAGTGAGCGATAGAGGCACACACTTCTTGAATGAAGTCATTGAAAATCTCCTCCAAGAGTTCTTGGTGATACATAAGAAGTCTGCCCCCTATCATCCACAGGCTAACGGACAAGCTGAGAGCACAAACAAGATCCTATGTAATGTATTGACAAAATTGGTAAATAATAAACGCTATGATTGGGACAAACAACTTCATCATGTTGTTTGGGCTTATCGAGTTGCCTATAAAATGGTACTCAATGCCACCCCATTTCAGATGGTCTTCCGACAAAATGTTGTGCTACCTTTGGACTTCCTAATCCCAACTTTAAAAGTAGCACAAGAGCATGAGTGGAATGGACATGAGTTATCCTCTAGGATCTTTGATCTAGAACGCTTGGGTGAGACAAGGCTACGAGCAGCGGTAGGCATCTATGCTGCAAAGAAAAGGAAAAAGGCATACTTCGATGCACATATCAAAGATAAAGAATTGAAAGAGGGAGACCTAGTTTTGTTTATACACTAAAGCAACATGCCCGTAAATTGCAAAAAAGAGGATATGGACCCATGATCAATAATAGAATTTCCACTAGCGGTGCAGTTCAATTGGCCACACTAGAAGGTGATATCCTTCCAAACTATATCAGTGGTTGTCGAGTCAAGCTATATCAAGAACCTCTTATAGAGGATATGCTAAAGAGACTCAACACTGCTAAGAAGCGAAAAGAAGAAGAATTAAGGGTTAGAGAAGAATTAAGGGTTAGAGAAGAAGCACATGTAGAGGCGAGAGAACGCATTAGGAGAAATAAGTTCAGATGCCTCGGTCTAGATATCAATCTTGAGGCCCCAAGATACCACATGGCCATGTGTCAAACGTCAAGTGTATTTGCTTCTCAAATAATTGATCGATGCCCATTTGTGACCGTAGCGGTAGGACAAGGGAAGAATGCAAGGACTGTGAGAGCATTGATTGACTTAGGTGCAGCAACTAGTGCAGTTAGACTATCCTATTGCCAAGACTTGCAATTGAACATAAAGCCTATAGAAGCCTATCTCATAGGTTTGGGAGGTGTGGAAACCCCTTGTTTGGGTGAGGTGGAACTTCCCATCTACCTTCAAGACCTTCCAATAAAAATCAAAATGCTAGTGTGTCATGATGAGGACCTTATAGAGCCACTTGTCTTGGGTCAAGATTGGATTTACGACCATGCAGTCAACTTGAACCTAAGAAGTCAACTTCTTCAATTTTGGGTGCAGGAACAATGCATTACATTAAAATTAGACAATTTCATGATGACAAATCTAGAGGTCACACCTTCTCTTAGTTCTTCCGAAACTAATCTTCTCAAAGAAAATGTTGTGGGTGTCAATAGCCCTACGAAGCAAAAGGACTCAGTCATGGAAGCACAAGCTCAAAGGCCAACAGACCTCTCCTCTTCTCCACTGACTAATGCAAGCATAACTCGACTAAAGAGGCAAGCAAAACAGACATCTGCTATATCAAATAGACAGAGAGAATTCAAGAAGAAAGAAGCTCAGGGCATTAAGCAGATTTGGGTATGAAAAGGAGAGCAACCACCAGCTTCGCCACAACCATTCCCATCGAAGCAAGCTAACCATGCTAAAAGAAGCACCAAGAAACGAGGGCCAGCTTAATCTTACGGTCTTCGATAAATTTGGGTAATGAAGCAATCGATGAAGGCCGACTATAATAATGTACAAATTTGGGTGCCTAAGAAATTAGTTGTAGCTCAACAAGGACAATTACACATTTGGTACCCAAGGCACTCCTACATGCACAAACATCACCGATCTCCCTCACAAGAAAAGTTTCAACAAGGAAGCCAATGAGAGAAACGGGTAAGAACCGAGCACGGATACCAAAGGAAGATAAACT
Source organism: Ceratopteris richardii (assembly GCA_020310875.1). Classification (NCBI taxonomy): domain Eukaryota; kingdom Viridiplantae; phylum Streptophyta; class Polypodiopsida; order Polypodiales; family Pteridaceae; genus Ceratopteris; species Ceratopteris richardii. The sequence goes on from CM035407.1 coordinate 7,921,977, forward strand.
CACCTCTTTGAAAAAAATAAAGAGACAATCATCAAGGATATGGGTTTGGAAGCCAAAAGTACCAGCAGTTTCCACAAAATCAAAGAGCCAACCATGCTGGATACTAAATTTTAGAAACCATCCAAAGATGAAGGGGCCCGAAGTGATCTCCATAGGGTCACATACCATTCTCAAATGGATCCCTATAAGGAGGATCACATCATTTCAAGATCCAATTGACACCTCCAAACAAAGAGTGCATCAATTCTGCAAGTAACATTCGAAGCCTCGATGTGCAACAACCATGTGCCTTTGGCATAACCTTGTCTTTTGCACCATTCAGCTCATGCATTTCCATAGTATGCATTAATATAGGGCCACCTTACAAGGCCATGCATAGACACAATTGAGGATCCCAGGCACATGCGACACATCTGATATATGTAAAATATTTTATTGATGCTAACACCTTTTTCGTTGTTTTATTCCATTGTTCCAAAGAAAAAGGAGAGCACCAAAAGATAAACATAAAAAGAGGCAGACGAAACAGGAGCAAGTGTGCAAATATTCTCATAAGGGAACCATCATCAAGGACATCTATCAACAAGAAAGAAAAGCTAATGATCAGTCACGGTGATGGGAGTACAACATGAAGAGAGAAACATCGACCAACCTTTCACCATGGTAAGCATTGCCTACTTCGGCAACATTACAACTATGATAGTTTAGGAAACCTCTTTGCCAACATACCCTTGAGCACTTCACTCAAGACCTAAATTCTTGCACCATACTTCTTCCAATGCATTCCCCATGTATGCACGCATATGGCTACATTACAAGGCCGTGCACAAGGCACATTCTTCTTCCAACCCATGCACTAATGCACTTACCCATCAGTCATTATGGGCCATGAGTACTTGGCATGAAATCTAGGGAAGCCATCTTTGAAAACCAGAGGACATCACAATGACAACAACAAGAGCACGGAGGCAATCCACCATGAGAGTTGCTCATAACCAACATTGACAACCTCTTTTGAGTAGCTCACAATTTTTGAAAGCTCACAAAGACACCATCAAGCTGGAATACAAGGAAGAAGTACATACAAAGGTAGCGGTGAAAAAATGAAGAACCAGACAACTACTCGAGCTACAATTGGAAGATGGACCGCTCTTGTGGATACATGATGGACACTATCTCTCCAAGCACTACATGGAACAACCACTACAACAAGGGTGTGTCAGGGACGACAGACTCTAGAGGGGGGGAGTAATGACAATGAAGGTCACACACAAGCATGGAAGCGCATCAATGAAGTGGACACACAAGAAGAAGAAGCATGTAGGGAGCTCCAAGAAGCACATGTCAAATTTTCATAAGAAATCCCTTCAAAAATAGTGATTTTTATCACTAAAAACCATTGTAAATACCATTTTCTATGTTTACAACTCCATTTTGTTCAAGCCAAGGAGTCCTTGAGTTTGAGGAGTATTAGATGTATCATCCTATCAATTTTCATAATTTTTAGACTCTGTTTGAGCCCCCAAATAAGCCCTAGAACCTAATTTTTAACTAGGCCAGACACTAGGTTTGGACGGGGCCAAAACCACTCAAAAAACTATAAAAAGGGCTGGAGAGCTCATTTTTGGGGTTAGCTTGTTGTAGATCTCAGCTTTATAAGAGAGTTCTTTTGTAATCGAAGTCCTTCCATTGTTCCACTCTTTGCTCTTACCTTGTGTGCGCATGTGTGTGTATGTGTGTGCATGCTTGTATGCTTTCACTCATGCACTTGTGCACCACACTTGCTCTTGGTCTTCACACCGGTCCTCACATCTCCACGGATTGACATTTATGAGGTGAAGCTCCTCACATTGGTACTTGCCATTGTGCTAGAGTGACACTGATCTAAGTTATACTGTTGGACTTGAAAGTCAGTTTATGCAGGTTCCCAGGAAGCCACATTTAGATGCTCTGAGGCACACTCTACGTTATGTGAGTGCTACTTTGGATTATGCATTGTTTTATGAGGCCGGTTTAGATTTCTAGGTTTATGGATACATCGATGCCGATTGGGCTGGTAGCATTCCAGATAGAAGATCTACTAGTGGTTTTCTATTCTCACTTGGGAGTGCAGCTGTTACATGGAGCAGCAAGAAGCAACCCACTGTTGCTTTGTCGAGTACAGAGGCTAATTATAGAGGTGCTGCAACGGAAGCATGTGAGGCCTCATGGTTGGAGATGCCACTTGCAGACTTAGGTGTGGAAGTGCAAAAGCCTATCACTATTTATTGTGATAATCTTAGTAGCATATAGTTAGCACGGAATCCTGTTTTCCATGCTAGAACAAAGCATATCGAGGTACATTATCACTTCATTAGAGAGAAGGTATTAGCAGGCGATATTGATCTTGTTTGTGTGAGAACAGATGAGTAGGTTGCTGATATTTTCACCAAAGCACTTGGAGCTGAGAAGTTGAAGAAGTTTCGGGAGATGCTTGGATTACAGGATGGCGTTGAGCTTGAGGGGGAGTGTTGAGATATAAAGTTCAATATGTGATGATCCAGGATGACACGTACCAGTTTTTTGTTTCTCTGACATGTATAGTGGTCAGGCCAGTATATGTCAGGGATACTTCATTGACCTTTATTAGATTTATCTATCGAGAGTGATGGCACATTTGTTCCTTGCCAACTCACTCATTTGCGGACATTAGGTTTTTCCTTATGAACTCATCTTTATATATTACACTTGATGTATTCTAGTTTTTAATTCATTCTTGTACATTCCTTTTTATGTAATAGAAGAAGAAGAAGAAGAAGAAGATCATTCTTCCTTGCCTCAATCTGTGTGTGTGTCCTTCTTCTTGAGAGTGAGAGTGTGTTTGTGAGCTCTCTTCCTTATCTCCTTCCTCGTGACAGGGGACACCAGTAGTTCCAAGCTCCCAAGCGGCTACTGTGGAGACTGAGGTACATCCTCTTTCTCCCCCCATGCATCATTCACCTATAAGGGAGGAAGTAGAGCCGAGCACTGAAAGACATGATTGCGCTATTGCAGAACTAAGCCGACATGAGAGGGCAGTACTGGTGTGCCAGCTTATAGAGCAGTTTGAAGAGCAAGTGGTGAAGGTCATGAGATATGCAAAAAATGAAAGCAAAAGCCTGGAACAAATTTTGAAGCCATTTAATATCCCTTATGGCTTGCTAAAAGAGGAGACACGGCAATATATCAAGAAAGTAACAAATAAAGAACCTGATCATGATCTATAGTTCAACCTGAACACATTTACATATACACAAGAAGAGTTTGTCAAGGTAGATCTGGTTTGGAGATGAAAGTTCTTAGAGAAGAATGCAACCTTAAGGGTACACTAGGAGTCAACACCATATGTGCTACAGATTAATCCATCTTTTTGCCCAATACCTCGAAGATGCACTTGGATACAATTTTGGGAAGGACAACGTCAGGGTACTATCAATAATCAATGGTTAAATTATCCATTACTACCAAGTCCACCTCATAATTATCTATCCACCAAAGACTATATGGTGCGGACCATAAAATTTTGGTTATCGAGATATGCGACCATACCGGATTTAGCCATAAGTGCTGGTCTCTTGTGTGAAAGGACCATTTTTATGGCACATGTATATAAGTCACTTGGTGACTCTTGTAAAGAACTTTTTGCCATTGTGAAAGCTGAAGAAGATTTTCGAATTTGCTTCTTTCCTGTTGATTTCCTCCTCCTCCATGATTGTTTGTGTGTGTGTGTGTGTGTAATGCTAGAAATGTGTGTGTAAAACTCTTGTCCACCCCTTCCCATCACTTTTGAACTGCTATAGTGTGTGTGTGAGCCATAACGAGTTGTAGAACCAGTGTTGGTATTTTCTACCATTCACTATTTTGCTCATAACTTGAAGTATGTTTGTCAGATTCAACTGGAAATACCACCAATAGATGCGCTTCGTTGAGAGCTTCAAAATGAACCTGCTACTCACCATATTCGGAGTTCAGAGTAGAGAGAAAAGTTCAAATTTGTGCTTACTACTTTTAATGGTATCGTGGCATGCATTTTCAGAGGATAGGTGAGTTGGAGAGGTAGTTGAGTCTATTCACATGCATTGTAGCTTAGATACTTCACTAACCATCATGTGGGCACACATCTTCATACACTTGGTTCTTGTGGTTCCTCAAATCGATAATTAAATGTGTATTAATCCACCACTATATGCAGTTGTGGGGCGATTGAGGTCTAGTCTCATTGACACAAGTCCCTAAGGCTTCACGACTTAGGTACACAAAAGGTCAAGGAGGTTGCTGATCAATTGGCATCCATTGGAGAGATGATTGAAGAAGTGACCATCATGAGGCAAATTCCCAATGGGAGTAGAGGTGACAAGCAATGGAAATCTTTCACCTGAAGACCCGAAAATGAAGTGGGAGAGGTGGATATGGAAGAAATAGAGGAAGAGGTGGACACAACTTCAAAAATAACAATAGAGGCCATAACAAAAGGGATTACAATAATTATTATGAAGATCAACAACATGAATACTCATTGCTTTTGATGAATCTAAGACACAAGGAAGGTAAAGAAGATGATCATTTATCCTACATAGATTCAAGATGTTCAAATCATGTTGCAGGCAACATAGGTCTCTTATCTGATTTGGAAAGTCCAAAGCATAGACATGAAGTTCAAATAGGGGATGACACAAAGCATAGTGTGGAGGAGACTGGTAATGTCAAAGCTTCAATGTCAGGACAAATATTCTGAGTAAGGTACTCTATGTTCCCACTATTACAAAAAACCTAATAAGTGTAGGCCAAATAGTTGAGAAAATCTTGCAAGTTATGTTCACCCAACATGGAACTTTTGTGGAAGATCCATGTCAAGGCTTCACGAAGATATCCAAAGGTGAGAAGCATGGTAAGCTCTTTACTTTTGGAGTAGGAGAAATAAAAAACATAGCTCTATTCAATTTTGAGTCTCAAACCCTAAGTGAGCTTGAAGTGCAGCATAAGAGGCTAGCTCATGTGAATAGAAGAACCTTGAAGGACATATGCAGGGGTCAGAGTGTTCCTGGATTACCAAACATATCAAAGCAACACATGATCAATAGATGTGATGCATATCAGATTGGGAAGGCACAAAGACAACCATTCAACCACAAAGGATACATCCACAACAACTTACTGGACTTAGTACATACAGATGTATGAGAGCCAAGCCAAGAACCTTCATTGATAGGTTCAAGGTATTATGTCTCATTTATTGATGATCATAGTAGATGGACTATTTTGTACTTTATCAAGAGTAAGAATGAAGTGTTTGATTGCTTCAAAAAGTATATAGCACATGTGGATAATCATACAGGTAGATCACTCAAGAAGCTCAGATCTGATGGAGGGGAAGAATAATTCTCCAAAGAGTTTGGTGAGTTCTTGCAAGATAAAGGTATCAATTAGGAAGCAAGTATGATACAAAAGTCTAGGATCCAAAAAGTGATATAGATGATGAACTAGATGAAAGGGAAAAGGATTACAAGCTATGGAAGTCAAGAGGCAAAGCAAATTTGCAAGAGTGTGGAGAATGCTCCAAGCAAGCACCTAGAAGGTCAACAAGGGAGAAAAGACAACTAGAAGGGTATGGATATGATTCCACATTGTTAGAAAGCATTCAATCTACTTGGGAAAGGACTCAATTTCAAAAGAACTCTCTACCTATGAAGAGGAAAGGGGAAACCCTAATTGGGAAAAGTCCATGAAAGAAGAACTAGATGCATTGAAGGAGATGGACACTTGGGATTTGGTTCCAATGTCATCCAATGGATCAGTTTGCAAGTACAAGGCAAGATTAGTTGCCAAAAGATGCTCACAAACTCATGGTATAGAGTATGAGGAAACATTCTCACTAGTTGCAAAGATGGCTACAATCAGAACATTGATAAGTGTAGTTGCTGCAAGAAATTGGAGAATCCTCCAACTTGATGTGAAAAATGCTTTCCTAAATGGTTGGATAAGTGAAGAGGTGTACGTGTCACAACCACCGGGTTTTGAAAACCCTAATCATACATATTATGTTTGCAGACTTAAGAAAGCATTCTATGGATTGAAACAAGATTAAGGGTTCAAACCTAGCAAGTCCCTTATTCATCAAAAGGGATCACAATGACGTTATCTATCTATGTGTATATGTCGATGATATTATTGTGACAGGTGATGATCTGAAGGGTATTCAAAGGATCAAGAAACACATGCAAGAGGAGTTCAAAATTAGTGACTTAGGTGAGCTCACATATTTCCTAGGTATGAAAGTGATTTATACAGATGAAGGGATGTATCTAAATCAAAGACGATACATTCAAGACCTACTTCTCAATTTCAAAATGGAGAACACAAAGCTTGCAGGTACAGCTTTAGACTTGAACCATAAACTAAGTGTTTATGAAGGTGAGTACATTGATGATCCTAAAGGGTATCAAAGCTTAGTTGGTAGCTTGATATATGCTACTCACACAAGACCACACATATCATATAGTGTGGGAGTGCTTAGTTAGTTCATGCACTCACCTAGAAGGCCATACATGGATGCGACAAAGAGAGTACTAAAGAACCTCAAAGGGACACTTAATGAAGGTATGTAGTATCCTTACTCTTCAGATTTGGATATCAAAATTTATTTAGATGCAGATTGGGCAGGAGCAAAGGATGATAGAATAAGTACCTCTTGATACCTAGCGTTTGCAGGTTCAAAATTGGTGTCATGGAGTTCCAAGAAGCAACCAACTGTTGCTTTATCTTCAATTGAAGAAGAATATAGAGGTCTAACTATTGCAACTCAAGAAGCAATATGGATCAAGGAGTTGTACTCAGATTTGGGACTTGTAAGTTCCAAACCTCACTTACTTGGAGATAATGTAAGCTCTGTGCATCTAGCTGTAGATCCAATTTGTCATGCAAGGATAAAGCACGTAGAAGTCCATTACCACTTTGTAAGAGAGAAGCTTATGAAAAAGGAAATTGAGATTTCATTTGTTTCTACTGAGAAGCAAAGAGTAGACATGATGACAAAGGCATTTGATGGGATAAAGATTTGTAGATTCAAAGATATGGTAGGTATTCAACCTATCAGAAAATGAAGACTCAAGCATACTTTAGCTTGAGGGGGAGCTATTGGAACATCAAACTTGCATTATGCTTGAGGTGGATATGCTCTACATTAAATCCATCATTTGGATGGTGCCATAATGTACCTTGAAGAATAGCACTTGTGTGCACATTATTTCTTTGTATTAATTGGTTGATCACTTATGATCATTTCTCGTAAAGTTCAAAGTATTTACCTTTGTAAAAGGAAAGATTAAAATGCCTAAAAGCCAAGAGTTAGAAGTGGTTGAGATTTATTCTCAATCAATAAATCAAAAGGAAGATATGACTTGAATTTTCTCTTTTCCTAGATTGTAGCAAAACATTCCAATCAATCTAAACTACCAAACCCACCTAAGTTTGAATTCAAATTCATGAAGAAAAGGCGTAGTCATATCCTCAAGGGCCTACATAAAGAATCCAAAATATTTGTACATTAATTTGAGTGTTTATTTGAAGCAATACATATATTCTTTGATCATTTCTTGGTGCCACTTCTATTCTCTGCTCCTTCTTACTGAGACTTAGTCAACTTGCAAAGATAGCTACTCTCTCTATAGAGCTCCAAATCAAGAATTTAAGAATTCATTGGAACGACATAACTGTCTAGGTTATGTATACAAATTTTCAAGTTATTTGGTTCAATAATTTCAAAGAAATATGAGTTTTACAGTCTCAGGGTCATTCTCTGCACATCTTTGAAAAATTGATATGACATCCAATCAGTTGTTAAGGTGATTGCTCCTTCATTGGTCGATATAAATTAGGGCTTTTCTGCATTTTAGCAAGCCAACCCTATGCATGACACTCCCTTAAGAGGAATCTTTCCAATTGTAACTGTGTTGGTTGCTCTTAGTGTTTGAAGTCATAACTTCCATCCATTTTTAAAAGGTTTCTGTGAACTAGTCAAGGTGAAAGTTATTTGTCTTGCATCAACTTGTTCTTGTTGATGTTCCAAAGTACCTATTTGGTTTTATTGCACTAACCACAAGCCTACAAGGTCTAATTTATGTATCCAAAGAGCTAGGGTTAGTCCTATGTTGGTTTGTTAGACCAACTTCACCACTTGACAACTCAACTTTCCAAGCCTCTCCAAGCTTCTCCAACTTCTTTCACATGACATCTTTCCATAGATTGTAATTTTGGCCATCTAACCATTCTTCCTTAGGCATAATCATGTGCATAAAAGAAGGTAAATAATTTTTCATAGTTGATGAACTTGCTTCTTTCTTGGACATTGTAAACTTGGGTTGAACTTGAAAGCTTGATCAAATTGAACTTGTGCTTGAGATGTTGCAAGAATGAGTTCCAATTATTGAAAAACACTTCCTTGACAAGATGGGATGCAGAGAAGTGCTAAAAGGCACATTCGCCTATGTTCTCCAATGAGAAAATGGCATTTTGAAAGTTTTTAATTACACACACCAAAGACACATTGTGTGGAGAAAATATTGCTTGAAAAAGAATCCACAAACTTGGAAAAATAAAAGGCTTAGAGTAGCCTTCACACCAAAATGGAAACCCTCGGGGGCTTAGAATAGCCTCCCAATGCATGCACACAATTCGCCTCTTTATATTTTTGAGTTACAAATTTGGGCACTTAGCGCCACATGATTCCTTGAGGGATAAAACCCTTGGAAAAGATACACATCAACCCTTCGAGGAATACCAAATTGGGTGCCAAAATTAGGGGTGGGTACCTCTAGAGAATTGGGTGCCAAAGAAATAACCCTTTATGGATTACAAGAAAATTGCCAAATCGAGTGGCAAAGTTGAGGGTGGAAGATCCTTTGTTGATAAAATGACCCTTTATTATGTATTTGGAGCCAATGATATCGACCCTTGTTGAAGTGGATATTTACTGAAGTATTACAATGATGAAATCTTATGGCCAAAAAATTAAAGCCAACTAAATTCATCACAAAGAGGAGGGTCAATGAAACATGTGTAAGTTGAGCCTCGATAAAAGAAAAAAGAAAGTGCATCAAGGAGAGGGACACAATATGGGCATGGTTCAAGATTAGCCTTAAGGGAATTCAAAATGAATACGCTCAATGATCACTGTTTGCTTAAAATTGAGAGGTTGAGATCTTTTAGCCAATATTAGAGAAAGTGGAGTTGATGGCAGACATGAAGGATGGATTCATGCCTGCCAAAAAACTTCTTGGATTCAATTTATGATTCCATACACATCATCTATGATGTCAGATTCATCGATTTTCATGGAATCTACATCAGGATTCCATGTCATCCTCACAAAGAGTCCGTATGAGGGAATGGGTTGCACCGATCTCCTTCTATCTCGCTACGTGTGGCAAAGACTAATCAAATTGTTGCATAAAGAACCTCTCTCTCATTCTCTCTCTCTCTCTCTCTCTGTGTCAAGGAGAGATGCTCGTTTCTATTTGTAGCCCAGGTCCTCTATCAGCTTCAGTAGCTGAGAGCTAACAAATGATCGTCTGCCTATAGTTCTTCACACATAGGTAAAGTTCAACTCACGAGTCATGGTCGATGATGCTATCTTGCTAGCTGTGTGGACATCTCTCTCTCTCTCTGCGCTGTTATAGATGGAAAGCATTGTTGTTGTTGGAGTAGAGAAAGAGAAGCACTATTATCGCTCTCCTTTGCATCTGTCTTTGTTATAGAACAAGCACACGGCAATGGAATCTCAATCCCTGGATATGAGCCAGCCCTCTTAATTCTAGAGGATTAGTAAGTAGTAAGTATTGCTTCATATTCGGGACGATCTGTAGCATGATGCTACAGTAGATCTTCGAAGCACATAGAGGGGCTGCAACGCACTCTTGCTAAGGGCACCAACAATATTCAATTGATCCTTTCTCTAATCCACATTGTGGATGTTCTCAAATTTAGAACGTGAGCAGAGCGACCTATGCGTAGCTATCTTAGAGTGGAGGAATTCAAGCTTGATAGAGAGGTGCGCTTCAGAGTTTGGTTGTCACACACTTCTAGAGTCGACTATGGAGTGATGATTGAGTTCTCTCTTGCTAGTTCACCTGCTTGATGTGTGTGAGAATGTGATGCACTCATTCAGTGCTGCTTCACGTCTTCAAAAGCATGTGTCCCTGATCCTTTTCAATCTCTGTATTTGCTCTTGCACCTGAGAGTAAAAGCTAAAAGAAGCAGTTAGCAACACGACTGTATACAAGTCTAATCGATTGCAATTATCATCTTCAATCGTCTGCTCCAAGATGCAAAGTCCTATTCGATGCAACCTTTGAAGCATTGCTCAACATTACATGGAAAGCTCACACGCTTATCTTCGACGTACACCAATAGGACAAGTGTGTGTATGTCCACTAGAAGCATAGGATTATGTGCTTCACTATCATGATAATGTCATATTGACTGTCGAAGGTAGCTCCACTACCAGTATGAGATAGATAGATAAGTGACACATACAAAATGGAACCCCACAAGAAAGTGTTTATGAACACTTTTAAATTGGATAAATGCTCCCAAAAAGACTATGTGTAAGAAACGAGTGTGCATGCACACTATAAAATTGGAAAATGCGCACTATGGAATTGGAAATGCACACTATGGAATTGGAAAATGTGCACATGGAATCAAAAAATGTGCTATTAATTCTACAAGTGCTTATGAACACATTAATATATGGGATTCATCATATGTGCCACCAAAATGCTTAAATGAACACATAAAGATCACTATGAAGGGTGGGAGGGTGGGAAAGATGATGAAAAGAAGGGTGAGAGGGTGGGCAAATGGACAAAACAAAGCCCAAAAGAGTGTAAAAATGATGGAAAAAGGCTTTTCCAAATGGGGGGAGACCAACATCACCAAATTCAAGCACCACCACCACCGAAACGACCATCAAACAAACCACGAAGACGTCCACCTAGTGCTCTAATACCATGTAGAGAGTACACACATGGAAGCAAAATGAAAAGAAGAGTGTACTTACAAAAGAAAGAGTGTGAGAGACTCAAAGTTACTAGACCAAGAAATGGGTAAACTCACATGGATTAGAAATGAGCTTGTCAAGAGCATGGAGTAGGCTCCTCAAGCTTCTAACCAAGTACAAATGGGGGGAGAAGCACTCCTTATATAGATTTGGAGTGGGATCTCCAAAGTACATCATATGTAGGATAATTCCCCTTGAAGGAGAATGAATACACAGGTAGAAGCAAATGGCGAGCTATCCAAATATAAAAGATATAATATAAAACGGAAATGGAATAGAAATAGAGTGACTCCAAGATACAAAAGGGAGATGCACTCTCATATTCTCAAAAGTATTTGCCCCATGTATTTTTATATTTAATCCCAAGTTCCCACATATATTTGCCTTCTCCTAATGGTCCTGCCATTTCATTGAATTAGTGTGAGTTCTTATTAACCTCATAGTGTGACCCATCGATGGATCCTGTATGGGAATGATTTGCACTGCTAGCATCTCCTCTGGCCATTCTTTAGGTTCATCGGTTATGGGCAAGCTCTGTATGTTGATAGTATGATAGCTAATGCCTGCTTGCAAACTTGTTCTTGCTATATCTGCCATTGTGCTTGTGATTCTGGTTGCTCATGAATCTGCTAGAAGTAATAAGATCATATTAACATCACATGGGAAACTAGATGATCCTCGCATGATATTCCATGTGGTTAGTAGGTCAGTTTTAGTGAGGTGGGTGTGAATGTGAGCGATTGTTAAGAGGTTAGTCACTTCCCTAGATGCATACTCTAGGTGTGCAATGGACTCAGAATGCATCTATTGTTTTCAAGGAGGTGTTTACAAGGTTGGATCAGGGGGTTTAGAACAATGTTTCATGCACCAAACATCTCTTATGGGGTTACAAATCTTAACGTTGGTGACCTTTATAGGTGTCAGAGATTATTCTACTGGGATTTGGGACCTTCTAGGTGCCCATTTCCAAGTAGATCTAGGTAGAATTTGATGAGCTAATGTGGTGATATTAGATGCCCTTCGTGAAGTATGTGAAGTGAGTGTGTGAGTCTCGATTCATGTCTATGAGATCATGTGTAGCTAATTGAGCACATAAGAAAGTCTTAGGCAACCAGATTTGTCTTACATTGGGATCATCCTTCATCGATCACTTGGGTATCCAAATGGAGTGATTTGTTGGGGTCGACTCTTGGAGCCTTTGGATTTGTCTTCCTCTAACTGCTTCATACTTTTTGTATGTACTGTTGGTTTTGTTGAGGGAGCTAAGGATTTCTCACTCTTGCATATCTAGATCTACTTTACTCTATTTGTCACCCTATTTTGAACGGGATTCTAAGCATGATCTTTGGTAATCTGCTCCACCTGCTTCCTGGACTCGCTTACTTGTTGTGACAATCATTTTTAGAAAAGAAGGGAGTTCCATGTTGGTCTCTGCTACTGCTTCATGAGTTGTCTCCTTTTGCATCACAGAGCTTTGGACAAGAACAACATTGTTATCTTCATGTGTCCTCCTAGAAGGACCGCAAGTTGGTGCCTTTCTTAATTTCTTGAGTGCTTGATTTTTTAGTTCAATTGTAATCCTTTCTCGGTTTACCCAAACTTAAAGAACTCCACTTCTTAGGTTTAAGTTGACTGAATGGTCATACATCCAATCTTGACCCAAGATCAGAGGTTCCATAAGGTCCTCATGATGACACATCCATACCTTTACTGGCATTGGGACATCATGAATGGAAATGGGAAGCTCCACCTCACCCATGCAAGGGGTTTCCTTACCTCCCAATCCTATGAGATATGCTTCAATAGGATGGATGTTCATTTGCAAGTTTTTGATAGTAAGAAAGTATAAATGCAAAAGGTCATATATCTACGATTTGATGATGGGTTCCACTTGGCATTTGGAAAAGACCCATGTGGTATCTTGGTGCCTCATAAGTGTTTTGCCTAGGTTGATCTCTACCATGCCATCTTAATTTCATATGTCGGATGCATTCTAAGCATTTTGCTTGAGCCTCTTCTCTAATTTGTTTTTCTTCTTCTTTGCATTTCTTGGCTGTGTTGAGCCAATTTATCATTTCCTCCATGAGGGGTTCTTGATATAATTTGACTCTATATCCACTGATGTGCAACTCGATAAGATATGACTTTCTAGAGTGGCTAACTAGATAGTTCCACTAGTGGAGATTCTATACATCATCATGGGTCCATAGCCAAGCTTTTCCAATTTCCTAGCATGTTGTTTTAGTGCATATATCAAGACCAAGTCTCTTGCTTTTACCCTTATCTTTCACATGTGCATCAAAGTAGGCTTTTTGTCTTTTCTTGCCTATGTAAATCCTGGCGACTGCTCTTAATCTAGTTTCTCCTAGTCTTTCTAATTCCAAAATTATAGATGAGAGCTCATGACCTGCCCACTCATGTCCTTGAGCCACTTTTAAAGTATGTATCAGTAAATAAATGCATTCTGAACAAACACCATCTAAAAGGGGGTGGCTTGGAGTACTGTTTTATGGGCCACTTTGTATGCCCAAATAGCATGATGTAGTTGTTTGTCCCAATCATAACATTTATTGTTGACCAACTTTGTTAGTACAATACACAAAATCTTATTTGTGCTTTCGGCTTGTCCATTGGTCTGTGGGTGGTATAGGGCCAACTTCTTGTGAATGACCATGAATTCTTGTAGCAAGTATTCATTGACCTTGTTCAAGAAATGAGTACCATGATCGCTAACTAATTCTATTGGCAAACCATATCTTGTGAACACATTCTCAGAGAGAAATTTGGTAGTGGTTTGCACATCATTCGTCTTAGTGGGTTTCATTTCTAACCATTTGGTTAGATAATCAGTGGCAACTATAATGTATTTAGCATGTGTACTCTTAGCTGGGGGGTTAATAGGACCAAAAAAGTCTGTTCCCCACTTAGAGAATGCATGTTCTTCCATCATGGGACTCAATGGCATTCTAAGATCTTAAGATACTCACTCTCATGACACATAGTCTTAGGTATTTGTCTCTTTCTCATCTATAGAAGTTATTTCCAATAAGGGTATAATCTAGTGCTTTCTACTCTAAGCTCCTTTGTCTGTCCAATGTCATCTCTTGAGGGAATGTTTTTGTCCTCAAAAAGTTTACCAAGGTTCAATCCAATCTGGCACTAGAGACACTTGATACAGCATGACATGTTCCACTGGTGGTCTAGTACAATAGGTTGGGCATTCCTTACACATTGTGTGGACATCTTCTTACATAGTTGGCCATTATACACCTAATCTTTGCAGAGTCTATATGGCTCCATGTTTAGAATGATGTTATTGTAGTACACCTACACGTGCTATTTACAACCACTTCGCATGCTCATCTTCATCTACACAGCAAGCAAGTATGCCTTGATCAATGTGCTTATACACACTACTTGCCAGTGTGTGATATTTTTGAGACCTCACTACTTCTTTCCCTTTGGTTTTCAGTATTAGATGTTTAGGTCCAAAGGTGAGAATAGGCACAATAGTTTTTCCCAATCCAACACTACTTCCGAGTTGAATACATAAGCATGAGGAAGTTCATTTGACATTCCCTCCAGGGACTCTCCTAAGGTTAGTCTAGAAAGGTGATCTGCCCTCAAGTGAGTTTTATCTTTCCTAGCCAGGACTTCAAAGTCATATTCCATTAGAAAGAGGAACCATCTTACTAATCTACATGTATTCAAAGGTTTGTTTGTTTGCGCTTGATGGACTATAAAAAAATTTAAATTTTTTTGCAAGCAAATAATGTCTAAACTTTTTAACTGCATACATCATTCGTAATCCTTCTCTTTCAATAGTGTTGTAATTCCCTTTAGCTGCATTCAGCTACCTACTTGTGTATGTGAAAAATTATGATGAAATACACAGAGAGATGAGTCTCTTTTCCCTCCTAACCATCTGCCTCTCTATATAGTTGCTCTAATCAATGATGACCACAAATTTAATTAGAACCCACAAGTGCATGTGCAATCTCCACCGTTCCTTTAATATCTTCCACTAGAGTCTACTGGTGGTTGAAGTGATCTTGGCTACTGCTTTATACCTTCCACTAGAGTCCACTAGTGGTTGGTGTACTTGCCACTTGATTTAAGTCTCTTTGATCTCAAGTTAACTCATGTTAACTTGAGTTATAAGGCTCTTTGGGCAAAACTCTCTCCCCATGCATGAGTGACCAAACTGTGTTTGATTTTAGATTTTTCTAAACGGATTGGACCCTTAAATCCTAGACTTACTTTATTACATTCTTTCCCCCTTGCGAAAGATTTTTGTCCCAAAAAATAAAAGTATATAAATACTCTAGGCATCCCCCGAGCTTCATGTACAAACTGTACATGATCATGTCTGTGTGTTGTTTCCCTGTATCCTTCCCCTCAAGAAGTCTAATAAAAGATCATCTTAAAGATGGGAAATTATCATAGTGGTGTCTACTATCTCTCATGTATACCTAGTTTTCAAAGTATTACTCCCATAACATATAACTTCATCAAAATGACCTAACTCCATATGATATATCCTCTATGGAGTAATAATATGAAAAAAAAATCTAAAGTTCCAAGTTTATAGACTTGACCATACCAAAATGGAGATAATAAACCATAGAATCCTCTAAAATGTAGAATAAAGTCCCACAGAAAGTGACCACCCATCTAGAAGTAAATGATAGATTTGTTTGCATGCCACTCTAGGTCTAAAACAATCGAACCCTTAGATCCTAGACTTAATTTATTGTAGTATGCTATTAGGATATCAATATTACCTTCACCCATAGGTCGTGCTAGCACACACCCAATAGCATAATTGGATGCATCCACAACGATATGGAAAGGCTTACTCCAATCATGTGTAGTCAGGATTGGTACTAAACAAAATCATTTTAAGCTCATTGAAAGAGGTTTCACACTCGTCCGACCACTTGAAATTAGTCAAAAGGTTGTACAGAGGCTTTGCAATGATTGCATACATGTTGGAGTTAGATGTCTGCGGAAGCACGCAAATAGCACAAGGAAGAAGAAGAAGCTTGGATCACAACACAGAATACTGAATGTATTACCAATAGAATGTACAAAGATAAGTAACCCATTAGGGCAATATAAATATATACAAGTCAAGGGAAAAAACCTCCTAAACAAGGAAAAAAGTGCCCCGTCAGTACTAGTGTGTTCACACACATCACTACCTAAATATATCAACAAATCCCCCCTAGGAGTGATGCGGTGAACAAGGAGCTGGCACTCATGTATAAGGAAGTGCCAAGCTATGTGGAATCAATACACAAAAGGAAGTAAGCCCAAAGCTTTGCGGAAAGCTTCAAACTTTTCCCTAGCCAGAGCCTTCGTGAAAAGGTCTACAATGTTCTCCTGCATGGGCTGAAGTATTTCGACGGTAATGCACCCCAGTGCACTCTCCTTCTCACGAGCTCCATGATGATACTCTCGAAGAAGAAAACCAAGCTCCTGAGGCCACACACGGTACTCCGCACAGACACTGCAAAATATGCAGAAAACACAGTACACAGGGAGCACGAAGATAGACTTATTAGGTCTTACAAATGCAGTCAAACTTACGGTCTGTGGCTGACCAGACCACTATATGTTTTATTAAAGAGCATATACAAAGAAGTGTACGGTGGCCATTTGGCCTTTCACATGGACACTAACGGTAGCAATCTCCCACTGAAGGCCAATATGGCCAAAGTAAGTATGGGAGAAAAATAAAGAATGATAGAGAATACCTGAGTGTAAGTATACAAACTATACCTCCCACCTGATGGGCATGTTACACAGTATACAAGTGATTGTGTAAGATCATGAATCAAGTAACCCCCATCAAGTGACAATAGTGTTGAAAGCTATCTTGTGGTAGAGCTTTAGTCAAAGCATTTGCATCATTATCTCGAGTGTATACCTTCTCAAGAATAATGCGCTCAGTGGCTAAGCAATCTCTAATGAAGTGATACCTCACCTCAATGTGCTTGGTCTTTGCATGATAGACCGGATTCTTAGCCAAAGCAATGGCACTCTGACTATCACTAAGCAAATGAGGTACATGCTGAGGTAAACCCATATCCAAGCAAGACAAGAAAGCCACAATTCTTCCTTACATGCCTCACTTGCTGCAACATACTCTGCTTCTGTGGTGGAAACAGCTGTACATTCTTAAAGACAAGATCTCCAAGAGATAGCACCTCTAGCAAAATGAAAAATGTACCCTGATGTAGACTTACGATTGTCTACACAACTAGCATAGTCAGAATCTCTGTAACCAATAATGGATGCTTCTCCTCTACCTAAGCATAGACACTTGTCCTAATTAGTGCCACTTAGATATCTTAAAATCATCTTGACCACTTCCCAATGTTTCTTGCCAGGATTAAACATATATCTGCTCACAACTCCCACTGCAAATGCAATGTCTGGTCTCGTAGCTACCATAGCATACATGAGACTACCAACAGTAGACTGATAGGGAATTTTGGTCATGAATTCCTTTTCTTCGTCTGATTTGGGGCAATCACCCTTGCTCAATTTCACATATGTGGCTAAAGGTGTACTCAATGCCTTTCCACCCTGCATATTGAACCTGTGAAGTACTTTGGATATGTACTCACTTTGAGACAAGTATATGCATCTTTTGCTCCTGTCACAAGTTATGCGCATGCCAAGAATATGTTTGGCATCCCCCAAATCCTTCATATCAAATGTCTAACTCAACTTCTTTTTGAGAATTGACAAATCATAAGAGGACTTCCCAACAATCAACATATCATCGACATAAAGTATCAAGCATATCAAGCTGCCACCTGAGCATCTCTTTGTGTAGAGATAATGATCCTCATTGCTTCGAGAATAGCCTGGAGACTTCATAAAAGCATCAAATTTTTGGTACCATTGTCTAGTGGATTGTTTAAGTCCATACAAGCTCTTCTTAAGCTTACAAACTAGACTTTCCTTGCCAGGAACTACATAACCCTCTGGTTGTTCCATGTAGATCTCATCTCTAAGATCTCCATGCAAGAAAGCAGTTTTCACATCCATTTGGACTAAACAGCGAGTCGTAACAAACGAGAACTATGTCATAAAAAGAGAACACTCTCGTCAAAAATCAAGCAAATGGCAGCTTATGTTTGAGATTCCTTTATACCAGTATACATATATTACAAAAATGAGGTGAAAACATGTGATTTTTGACATTTTTTGTCATTTTCTCATAAAAAAAGAGCTCAAAATGTAGTCAAAATTTCACTATATAAGGCATTGACATGTCCCAAAATGTATATGATAAGACATTGACATGTCCAAAATCTATATGATAGGACATTGACATGTCTAAAATCTATATAAAGAATGTAGAACTGAATAGTTCTTATACAAAAATAACATTTTAGACATATTTTTAATGGGTGGATATCTGATTGTTAGTCAAAATTGCTACAAAACATGGTTTCATTAACCAAACTACTTCGAGGCATTTACAAAAGCACTAAAAATGTCTGAGAGCTTCAATGCATCTCACAACTTTGTCGATCTATGTCTACACCCTCATCATCTGATGCACTTGATTCAGTCTCATACTGTTGAGAGCTCTCTACTTCTTCTTCTATATCCACAAGAGCTCTGTCTTCATCCACGTACATACCAAATTCTGCAGGATCATGCACAACTCTTCTTGTTTGCCTATGATTTCCTGTACCACATACATCTGGAAGCTTTTGTTTTATCATGTTGATGGTTGCTTTCCTCAAGTGACCTGTTTTTGTCAAGGAAAAATCATAAACAAGAATATCTACATCATCCATTTTAAGAGTGGATGTGCTTCGAATATTCTTTTTCTTTTTTGAACCTGTTCGTTTAGTATCACACACCATTTCTAAGTTATATTTACCTGTGAATGCATTACTACTTTTAGTGTAATACCAATGCACCATCAAAGCCTCTATCATCTTCTCTGATCAATATCTTTAGTTATCTCTAAAACCTTTGCAATCCAAAATGGTCTGGTAGCCTCATCACCATCAGCAAGAACTGCAATAAGTGTTCCAACATTTATCTCTATTAAATTTCCTTGCCATCTTGCTTCTGCCTGTTTTGTCATCCTTGGGCCTACATAAATATTTCTTTCTGGTGGATGTATAAAACTTTGAAGTGCATCTGCATTACATGCTTGGGCCACATTCACGGATCTTTGTGTACAAAAATCCCATGTGAATGGAACATCAACTGGCCAGTGACATGCAATTGTATACTGTATAATCTCTTCTTGATGATTGACAAAGTCCTCCCACCAAGATACATCTTGATCGCTAGCATATTTTTTTGCACGCTCAATATGTCTCTTCTTTTCAATGAGTGCATGCATCCAACTTTTACTTTGATCAACCACATTTCCACATCTTTCTGTATTGTTTTTATCTTCATATGGTGATTGTTCTGCACCATACACTGTTACAGTAGACAAATTAGGCACCTGCAATAAGAATCTGCATCCCTCTTTAGGGTCCCACCCAAGAGAAGATGAATACTGCTTTGCAAATAAAAGGGTTATTTCATCAACCCTCCTCATCAAGAATGCATGGTTGAAACTAATATTGTGCAATGGAGCCAAAACCTTAGCACTGTTATCAAGGCCCATTGAGCAAAAGTACTTAAAGTCATAAATCTGTGTGAGGTGTTGAACTTCTGGTTTTGGAGTATATGCTTCTAAAATCAGCTCAGATAAAATGGGAAGAGTAAAAGCATTGTTACGTGCCAACTTCTTAGAGAAAGTACTGAACATTTGATCAATGTGATCATGAGTGTGGCCAACCAGAAGGAAATTTACCTTAACCTTCTGAAATACCTGTTTTTCAATAAGCATGCTTAAATATCCAAAGATTGTAGAATTTTTATTCTCTCTTGCAGTATTATCTAGTTGCAAATATAGAGTTGGTGGCAAAAGACCCTTCCATGATTGCAAAACACGATGAATGACAGTAACTGTAAGGTTTGGATCATTATGCACATTCGGATATGTGAAGAAAACCTTGGACATTACAATTCCATTGTATACCAAAGCACCAACCAAATGCATTTGCACAAGGACTTCATCTCCAATGTCCTTAGGGATGCGATAAAAATGTGGTAAACAAGTTTTTTTTTTATCCATACCATCGATCAACAAACACATATAACGCTCCGGATTTCTGAGTGCTTTACTTCAATGATGAATTGCTTTCTTTCTCTCTAAAGATTGACTCTCATGATGGCTGTTAAGAAGGTTTTTAAAATTATTCTTTTCCTGTGGTGTTGTAGCTCCTTTTGCCATGTTTTTCAAAGTGGCACAAACTGAACATTCACCCATTCTAACTTTACGAGGAATAGAAACATTGTTAAACTCTTCCTTCCATAATCGAGTAAAGTGACGATACAACACATACTTCTCATTTCTATTTTCCATGTCTTCTCTATATATTTGAAATACCTCTCGACGAGTAAAGTTATCTGACAAGTGCAACCTTCCAGTTGTAGGCATAACCTCACAATGCAAGCTAAAATAGTTCATCATCCAATTCATTGCATGACGTCCAACAGATCCTTTGGTCCCAACATGGAACGTATCCAAAATGAGATCCCCATTCAAAAGCCCTTGTTGAACCCTATGTATTCTAAAATTTCCCACACCCATTGCAATTTTAAATGCAATATCAAGAAGATATGAAATCAAAAGTTTATTAAAGTACATTAAATAACATTAAACATCAAATTACATCAAATAACTTAATTACTCAAATATACACTAATAACGGAACCAAAGATTTGATTCACTTTTGAAATGAGAAACACAATTGATTTCTAACTAGATATGAGTCATTGAGTCTTAGCATTGTGAGTGAATCAAAATATATCCAAGTTGAGTTCCAACTGGATTAAATATTAAAATTGTTTGTAGTAGTGCCATTGAAGACTATACAAGAAGAAATTTTACCTTTGGTACTAAATAAGGTTTCAAGGATTAGGTTTCATTGTAGTCTTGGCTAGATCTCAAAGAGGTAGATGAAAGTATATTAAAAAAGAATTATGTGTAAAAGAGGTACTTGGAATGTTTATTCATACATTGATTTTCCATTTCAGCAATGTGTTACAAGATAAATGTGAATATGAACTAAAGTGAGGAGGATAACACTATAAAGATGTCATTAATCTCCCATATTCAACACAACTTAGACTTGAAGTGTAATTTCCATGAAAATGTACATAAATAGTTGCAAGCTTCTTTACTTGAATGTTTATTCATACATTGATTTTCCATTTCAACAATGTGTTACAAGATAAATGTGAATATGAACTAAAGTGAAGAGGATAACACTATAAAGATGTCATTAATCTCCCATATTCAACACAACTTAGACTTGATTTTCTCCCAAGCAAGAAATTCTAAGAAAAAATTTCTACATGAGATTAGACATCCTCATGTACATACCATACTCTTGCCATTGAAGTGTAATTTCCATGCAAATGTATATAAATAGTTGCAATGTTCTATGAATATTTCATTAAAGTGGCTCTGAAACAGCCTATTTGTGTGAGTGGTATTCCCTGGTTAGATTGGTTGACAGATATAGTTAGCAACTGGACTCATTCAGTTAGATCCAGTTAGTCTCTGGTTCAAGTTACCCAATTGCCTATAAATAGCAGAGGAGGAGATCATTCTCATTTTCAAAATCCACGAGCAACAGAGAGCAACAGAGCACACACAGCTATGGAGCACAGAGCTCAGCATACAAGCAAGGCAACTATGATGGAGAAGAAGAATGTTGGCAAGAGTACCAAGAGGTAGACAAAATCATACCATAAAAAAAGATTCCTAAAAGATTCCCTTTGTATGTTTGTGTAAAGAGTCTGCTTTCTAGGTTTTTATTTTTCTTAGCTCTAAAAATACAGAACGAATGAGGGTACAGCTCGATGCCTGGCATCGACTTTTAGATGTAAGTCGATGCCAAGCATCGACTTGAGGCTGCAAGTCGATGCCAGGCATCGACTTGCACGTGCAAGTCGATGCCAGGCATCGACTTGCAGGTGCAAATCGATGCCAGGCATCGACTTGAGGCTTCAAGTCGATGCCTGGCATCGACTTGCAGCCTCAAGTTGATGCAAGGCATCGACTTGCCTGGCATCGAAGTTTGCCTTAAAGTCGATGCCAGGCATCGACTTTAGGGTGCAAAGTCGATGCCAGGCATCGACTTTTGGGTGGAAGTCGATGCTAGGCATCGACTTTTAGGTTCAAGTCGATGCCAGGCATCGACTTTTAAGTGCAAGTCGATGCCCGGCATCGACTTGCACACAAAGTCGATGCCTAGCATCGACTTGCACTTAAAAGTCGATGCCTGGCATCGACTTGAACCTAAAAGTCGATGCCTGGCATCGACTTGGGCCTTTGAAAACCACATTTACGTATGAGCTGATTATTCCAAGCGCCTTCAGGGATGCGGAGTCCAAGAGTGAGAGGCCCTTCAAGAAACTGAGAGTCACCATGGGCTCTGGTGATCAGCAACGTGACAAAGGCATTGGTCACCAAGCGAAACCAAAGAAACTTATTGTATCCTTATCCTCTGAGAAGGCCAGCAACCCGCTAGGAATATCCTCAGGTGGACAGAGTAGCATCAAAATTCCTGAGGATGATACAACTATGAAGGATAGGTCAAGGGACGCTGAGGTCTTAAGGACAGATCGTCCACTGCGGGACATGACAAATCTGGAGTGGTGCCTTCAGTATGTTGAAGAGAAGAATGCAGTCCTTCTTGTGTTCGCAGGGGCATATGGGAGAGGAAAGATCACGACAACACAAGGTTTTCAGTATGGCCTTGTGTACAAACTGGATTATGAAGATGAGGATTCTGACAACCTCCTTTTCTTGGTAGAGACATCGAAAGGTTTGAGAAATGTTATATGCAAGATGGATTTCTTGTGCCCAGAGTGCTGTGTTCCAGATCGTCTAGCTGAGATATGCAGGGACTCAGTCAATCTTATCAAGGACTTGATGCCATGGATCCAGGGCAACATCATGCCAACACAACAGAAGATGACAACCCCTGTAAAGGCAAGGGGTAAGCAGAGCGTGCAGAAAAAGCTTCAAAAGAAAAAGAAGAGAATTTCAGAAGAGGAGTCTTCTGACTCAAGCTCTAGCTCTGAGGATATAATTGTTGCACCTGGTGGAGAGCTTGCCTCGGGTTTCTTGGTACTGAGCAGAACAAGATGAGGGAGGACATAGCTAAAAGAAAAGTTGTGAAGAAGGGGCAGGTTTTCCACCTGCCAATCGATATCATCCACAGGCCACCAATAGATCCAGTCACAGGGAGGAGGCTCCTTGAGATCAGGGAGCCACACAATTTGCATGTGCAGAATCTTAAGAAGAAAATGAAAATAAATCCTCATGCTACTGTTGTGCCATTCCTTGTCATGGTGGATCCGAATGAGTGCAGCTCTGTGGACGAGTTCAATGAGGGTTTATTTGAGGAGTATACTTATTATGTGATTGGAGGTTCACACTCTGCAGAGGCCCATAGACAGCTAGTGAAGGAGCACCCTACCACATTTTTCTTTAGGTATGCAGAGTGTAAGATATATGCTGGTCTTACAACTGAGGAAGCCAAGCTTCTTGCTTGGGATCACAACAATGACAATGACTACAGGCAAAAAATGTCCTCCATAGAGAGAATTCGGTTCTTCCACCATGAATATGAAGATTGTCTTGTTAAGGAAGCTTGAAGAATACATCCCAATCTACGAAAGCAATGCCTTATTGAGGTTGGAATTGCACTGGGTGAGAATAGAAAGTCTGATGCCTTGAGGAAATATGATCCATGGTTTCAACTGGCATTCAGATCAGGTGAGATCTGGGATCTACAGGATAAAATTTTCACAATGTGGGAGAACAAGGAGGTCAAGGGCCAGAAGCAACGAAAGTCGAGGCCAGACCCACAGGTTGATCTGAAGGGAAAGGGAAGGAAAGCTGACCTCTCAATTGAAGAGGCTCCTGAGGACATGAAGCTAACACCATGGAGGGCCCTTCAAGGAATCAAGGATGATACATTGATCATATCAACTTTGTCAATGGTAATCTCCAAGGACTTAAGCCTGGAGGAGATGGTGACTGAGCTCAATAAGTATGTATGTTATTCTCAGATCCTCTTTCCCTCCTCCCATGTTTCTGGTCTAACCTAGTCTCTTTTTAATTTCTGTGACTATAGTCATAAAGTTTACATGAAGATTCAGGAGGTCATGATGAAGAGGCTGGGTTGCTTTTCTTGGACAGAGGTCCAAGCAGACTATCCAACCACATCATCCTACAAAGCTTTATCAAAATATTTCATCCTTTTCCGTGATTGGGTAGGTTCTCTTTCTGAGGTTGTGCCTGGTTTGCCATTAGGTTAGATGCCTTGATTCACCAAACCAATTTAATGCCAGGCTTTTAGTACGAATTCGATGCCTGGCATCGACTTACGGCTAAAGTCGATGCCTGGCATCGACCTGCAGCCAAAAGTCGATGCTTGGCATCGACTTGGGGGCATAAGTCGATGCCCGGCATCGACCTGCAGCATAAGTCGATGCCTGGCATCGACCTCGTGGCATAGGTCGATGCCAGGCATCGACTTATGTCCCAAAGTGGATGCCAGGCATCGACTTTCAGTAGAAAGTCGATGCCTGGCATCTACCCCCACATGAAATCGATGCCATGCATCGCTTCCTTATGTTCTGTTTGCTATATTGAAGAGCTCATTTAGTTGTCTTTCCACTTTTTTCTGCAGAAACCAAAGAAAAGTAAGTCTGCGGAGCTACTAGATGATTGCCCCTTTGCATTCCTTGCTCACATTCAAAGAGCAAGGCATGAGAAATCTAGGCTGAAAGCCAAGGAGATGGATTTTGATGATGAACCTGATCTGAAATGTTTCCCCAATCCCCTAGACCCCCTTAGGCCTGTATATTACAATGTATTCTGTAGTGATGTAAATAATATTTGTTCTGTTGTGCCTAGAAAACATTTCTCCCTTCTCATAGCGGACATACCCTATGGATTTAGGATGTTGGGATCAGTTAATGATGATGAACCCTTCAAACACCCTCAGATTCGGAAGATGGTCACTGATTTTGCAGAGTTGACTATGTCTCCTCTTTGGAGGATAGTAATTTTCCATAGCAGAGACCAGTCCTTCTCTGTTTCAACTGATCTGAAGGCAAGATGTCATGCTGTGGAGTGCCTCACGTGGTAAGTAATCTTCTTTCTATCTTCGTGGCTTTAATGATGCTCTCTGTGACTCATAGTTCTTGTTTGCAGGGTGAAGACAAACGTAAATCACACTCCTTTGCATAGGTTTGTGAGCTCCACTGAATGCATTACAGTTGGCTATTATGATGAAGTAAGCAAAAGGAGAGTCAGGGAGCATTGCAATGAGAATGGGATCTCAAATGTGCTCATGTTCCCAGCCGTTACCAAGAAACTTCGTCATGTAACTGGGGACATGACATTGGTTAACCCCTATCAGAAGCCACAAAAACTCATAATGAGATTGCTTCAGCTATTCTCTAATGATGATGACTGGGTCCTAGACCTTTTTTCGGGCACAGGTAATTTCAATTTTCACAATTTTCATTAGTCATGGTTGATTGACGCCTCTAAGTGGTTTTCTGCTGTTTCAGGAACGACTCTGGCTTGCTCCTTAAAGATGTTCAGGCACTGCATAACTGTGGAGAAGGATGATGCTCAAGTGAGCTTTATTAGAATGAGAATCAATGGGTTGAATGAATGCCCAGATGAAGACCAAGAGGTTGGAAGGAAGCACATTGCAGACACGGAGAGATTCCAACCGGCTTCAAGGGAGCCTGTTCCCCCACTTGCAGATGAACCGGGGGACATGGCTGACCTTGAAGAGCCAATCTTGGAGCAAGAGAGGCAGGATATGTGTTCTAATGTTCCAGAGGATCCCGATATCCTTGAGCCTGAGGAAAGCTATGATCAGCTTCTATTGTAGATTCATATTACTCTTGTACTTACACAGGAAATGTAAAACATCATTTTAATATAAATATAATGTCGAGTTCTGCTTCCACTTTGTGTTCAACTTGATTTATCTTGAGCATTTCTCTGATCATGTGTGAATGTTTCTTAGTATAATTTTGTTGATTATTATCTTCTCTTGGGAATGCTTTTGTGAAATGTATTTCATATTCTGTGAATATGGCCATGCATTCAATGAGGATCTTAACCATACAAAGGGGATGATCTTAATTGTCTTGTTAAAATGTTCCGATTTTTGCAACACATGTACTCTAATTTTCGAGTAACTTTTAATCAGCTATAATCTGTGCTTGTTGAGGTTATGGATGTAAGGAAGGAGCTTCCCGAACTCTTACTTGTACCTTCACCACTAATCTATTGTCAAAGATCATGATGTGGGATTCTTGATCGGCTAAACAACTAGTTTTCATGGCAACAAGAATTTTATTATATCTATCTTGACTACTTGGGATATGAGATCAAGGTTCTAGTGACAATATTTACAAGCAAGAACAAGTGATGCTTTCTAGATATTGTAAAATGCTCACTTTATTGCTTGATATAATGGTCTTTAGGTGAAAAGGAAAAGAGAACATGTCTTTGTTCTCCTTTGTTGTGACTCAGTGTTACTAGCTCTAAGTCCTCCATTGCAACGAATCCAAGCAACATGCACAGGGTAGTCATCTTGACCACTAGAGAGAAGATTTCCTCGAAATCAACACCATGTTGTTGCTTAAAACCCTTTGCAACAAGTCGTGCTTTATACTTTGGAGAAGCACTATCTGATGTGAATTTCAGTTTATACACCAGTTACATGGTAAATTTTTCTTGCCCTTTGGCAAAGGTACTAAATCCCAAGTACCATTCTTGCAAATAGAATCCAACTCACTCTTCACGGCAGGCTCTCACTTGACATGATCCTCTGTTTGCATAGCCTCTTTGTAGCAAGAAGTCTCACCGACATCTATTAGCATAACAAAATCTAAACCTGGATCGTATCTATCAGGTGGATGTGAGACATGTGCAGAATGTCTCAATGGTTGCTGAACAAGAACATGTGCAGACTGATCTTAATGGACATTCTCTTGAACATCCCTATGTGCAACATTTTTATGCATGCTAACCGGATGACTAGTATCCTCAAACATCACTCTTCTCACTTCAACATCCTTAATGGGTTGTTTATGCACCTTAGACTCATTGAAAATGACATCACTACTTCTGATCATTGACCGTGTTTCAAGATCCCATAAGCGATATCCAAATTGTCCTTCTCGACCATATCCAAGAAAAATGCATTTCTTTGCATTAGGGGAAAAAATGAACCCTGAATGGGCCTTTTAGATTAAGGAGTGATTAGTGATGGACCAATCAGAAGAGGGTGGTGGCCACAGTCTATGCCCTATAAAATACTAGGCTGAAGGGTGGAGAGGGGACATATTTCTCCCTTATTTAATGAGCTGCCTCTAGAGAGAGAATGAATCTCGTAACTCAGTTGGGCCCAAAAATTCAAAATTTCTGAAAAGTTAAAAAACTCATCATAACACCTGAAAATGGACCTCCCATTACTTTTTAGGGTCAAAAGTACTCTTTTTGACCCCAAATTCAAAATCCGTGCATGTTTTGAGCTGAAAAAAATGAGTTTTTTCAAAAATACTCAAAAAAGAGTTATTTCCCTCTTAAACCTCACATTTTCATACCTAGGTCCCAAAAATTCATCTTTTCCCACTACTTTCACTCTGTAGCACACCATTGAAGCTCCTGTTTCTACACTCCAACCTACCTGCATCTCCTATCTCGAATTACTGTTGTAGCTTGAAGACCTTTAGCTTCAATGGCAACATCTAAAGCTTCTAGGCGACCAAAAGATGAAATCCTCACATTAAGATGTCACAATATCAAAGCCACAGATGGGTAGTGGCTATCACATGAGTACTCCAAAGGTGCATGGGTGTACATGCAACCTCTAGAGTTGGGCCTCATCGAGTTAGAGATCGTGGAAACTTAGATCTTCATTGGAAGGGAAAGTTACTTGTCTTCAAGAAGCGTAGAGACAATGGGATGGTTGCTATTGTACAACATGTTTTTACAATGGCAACTATGAAACTTGAAAACTCTAGTAGTATGAGATATCCTGTGAACTGTAAGTATTACTCTACAATATTTTATGTTTTCTTGTGTCGGATATATTTCTGAACTATTTAGATATGTTTTTGTTTGTTTCAGATGTATTTCCTTCTACTTTGGTGGAAGAGCAACCACTTCATAGTCTTACAGGTACTTTCCAGGCATTGCATGCAGATGTTGGTGCACTAGTCTTTCCAAATATATCTCCTGCTCAACTTTACCATTTCACAACTCTTGCAAATGACCTTCGTGGAATCAGAAGCTCCACAGACTTTTGATAGTGTCGAATGTCCGCAAAGGCTTTGGTTTGCTTTGTACGCCTTTGTGGTGCTCTTGCATTTGGGGGGATGTTGGGTTGTGGTCGTTGTGGTCTATGACGTGGTTGATAGTTCTTCTTTCTTCTTGGAGGATGCCTAGATGGTGCTACCTCATCATTTACTTCCTCTGCCCGACCTTGCTCTCTTTCTTCATCGGTTGGTCTTTGTCCTTGTCCTGGGGGGAGTGTCTTGCCTCCTTGTGTTACTCGATGGTTCACGGGGATATCATCATTGTTCCATGGTGGCTCATTTATACTTTCTTCATCTGAGGAACTCGATAAATTTGATGTCTCAATCACAACTCATCTATGTCCTCGTTGTTTGGGCCTTGCCTTCATTGGTGTCCTGATTGGGGGCTCATCATGAGATGCAGAAGGGGAATAATTTATTTCTTGGGATACATCTCTCTCTGGTGAACCTTCATCCCCCCGCGATGCAATGCTACCGGACTGTGTCCCTGCACCCGAGTTTCGTCTTGAAGAGTGGCTTGTGGTTTGACGCTTCCTGTGGGGTGTCATCCATGTTGGGCGCTGAGTACCTTGCACATGGCTAGGGTAGACGACATGATCCTTCCTAGCAGTCTGCTTTGTGCGTGCCATTCTCTTAGGTTGTAAAGTGGTAAAATGAGGAAGGACACCTCTATTTATAGGCTTTCACTTAAGAATTGTCCTGTTCACATTTAAATGGATAAAAATTAGTTTTAAGACATTAAAAGTATATTCACAAAAATAGTAGAATTTGATTTGAAGTGAAAGGGGTTATAAAAACCTTGAAAAGTATAATGCATTTTAAGAGTTTGGAAATTATTTCCAAGCAGAACCCTCGCGGACTCTTTGTGCACGCCATTGGGCATGATGTTCGGGTCCTGACGATGACATCCACTTCTCTCTTGCAATATCATGTTGTAGCTTTCGTGTAATCTTTGCTAGTTGTGACTCACATGCCTTTTCCATTACATTTTTCTAGCAAATGTCGCACGAAAGAACCAATTGAACATTTCTTTTAAATAGTTTGATTGGAGTAGACCACCCCCATGACGAGTGTTTTTAAAGTAAACACCTCTAGCCCTGTAATGTGACTTCTCCATTCCTTGTGTACTAAAAATGTCCAGTGACCCATATCGATTCATAAAATATGCTCCATGTGCAAAAAGAATATGCTATGATCTGGTCAATAAGATATACACATAGTGTTTAAGACCAAATAAAAAAATGTAAGCGAAACTTACTATGTAATGTGTAATGTTGCTTTCTCCCCAAGATAAGATGAATGACTGTGTAAACTCCTTCAAAGTCACTTGGAATAATTCTCGTTGTGAAGCATTAGTGGAAGCCAAACACATCAAATGTAACAATTGATCGAACGATGACCAAACCTTCTTTCGCTTGTTAATGAGATCAACCTGACTATCATTGTCAGTTGTAATTGAACAGAGGTCCTTCCAAAGCTCCCATTTCCCATCATCTTGACTATTCACATCTTTTTTAAAGAAACGTCATACCTTCTTCCCAGTCATTGAAACTTGTTGTAGAATCTCTTGAGACTCACCATACTTCTTAACAACTAAAGATATGTGGCCACCATGACAACCTATAGAATTCAAAAGATCTTCTATTTTCTGGATTGCTATTGTAGACCTCTCTAGTGGTTTCATTGCAAATGCATATTCAACATGGAGCTTCAAAAGCCTATCAAAGATCCTCATGAATGCATGCAAAGTACAAAAGTGAACATTGACTAATGGAAATGGGATAATGGGGTTCCAATCATTGCTTATTTTATCACGAGTCGGTTCCTGTAACATTGGACACCTCAAAAGTGATATCTCCCATTGCCTGTGATTCAATGAGTCTGTTTCATCAATTTCTTCAGAGTCATCAACTCTCGTCAATGCCCTTGCATGTTTAGACTGTCTCTTAGATCCTTTGTAACCTTGTGTACAATATGGGCAAGGATAGAGAGAAGATGCTCCTTGTTTACAACCTAACATGCATTTTATACTCTTAAGGTCTCCACCCAAATGCCATTCTACATCAAAATCACCTATATCATCTACAAAAAGCTTTTGCCCATGTATTTGAGAAGAGATTACTTCCGTAATCCACGGAGTCCTACTAAAAATCCATGAAATAACATTATTTGTTTCTTTGGGAACTTCTATAGCACCTAACCACCAGATATCTCTCTCTGATTGCACACTGTAAGTCAAATGGTCCCTCCCTCCTAAAGTTTCATCACTCATTGCATGGTCCATAATTTCGTTCATTAGCGTCACACTCAACCTTTCTAGTCGCCGACCCTTTATGATTTGACACTCATCAAGCTTCAGTATGAACTTTAACTTAACATTACAGTCTGCACAAAAGAGAAAACATTATCTTAATATGACACTTGAATGCAATAGAAGTTCAACACCAAATAAAACTTAGTAGGGGTACCTTTGATTGTTGAACTATAAAAGTGAACCATTGCTGGTTGAAGCTTCTGAAGATCCACAAATATATTGTTGAATTTAGTGTAAGTAAATCCTTGTGTAGATAGGATTTTTGATTGCTTCTTGGGAATATTTGGATGATAAATAGAGGCAGGCATAGTTTCTTCTATGAATAAATATTTTCCAATAGTACGAGTCACATCCTCATTTGAAGTTTTTTTATTGATAGACAATTTATATGGGCATGGAAATATACTTTGAGAAATACCTTGTGATTGTAAGGCTTGCCTGAGAAGGGTGTACATTGCAGTATACCCATTTCTACTGATGCCTGCTTCGTCACATATTGCCTGCACATCTTGCACTGTGATAAGATTTTTTAACTTCTTTGAAAACTCAGCTTCAACAACAACTCTAATACACTTTCCTATGCGTGAGTCTAAAGCAGAAGTGATTTCTTTGGTGTTTATACAGCTATTCATCAGCTTGAATTGGTCTTGTGTTGTTGATGAAGCAGTTATGTCTTCAATAAACGACCTACACAATGAAATATTCCATTACAAATCTTCATTAAAACATATAAAAGTAAAACAAACACTCACCTTGTTGCATATATACGTCGTTTGCGTGCTCCACCACCTTCTGAAAGAGCTTCAAAGGATGACAATGATCTTTTCCTATGTCTCATACCAAGTGGAGTCTCTTTCAGCTGCTGGAGATTGGCAGTTAACTTTGAAATTGTGCTTTGTTTTGCTTCACTATCCTGTTCCAAATCTGCAAGTTGTTTTTGTAAAGATATGATTGTGCTTTCTAAAGTGACCACCCTCATATGATGGATGTGATGTTGTTGGAACCAATACTTAGCAGTAGCAAGTGAATGTGTAGATAATCTCTTGCAGTAACCTAATAGTCCAGCTTCACCCGCACCAATGAACTGAAGTAAAGTTGAGAGGTTATGGAATGTTGGATGGTAAGAAGATATTGGATCAAGAGGATAGAGTGAACCATGAGCCCAAAGATCAATACTTTTTTCTCCAGCTGCACGACGTTCATTTTGAGAATTGGCATCATTGTTGCATCGTGTATTTGGAGCAAACTCTCTAGGCACATGAACATGGATACTTGTTGATGCAGGAGCATGAGGACGTTCTACTGTGAAGTTTGTGATACATGTCAACACCATCTTTGCTAATGACCAACAATATCAAAAACAAAGATGAAAAACCGGTTGGAAGGTGTCACTCTAGCACAATGGTAAGTTCCAACGTGAGGAGATACACCTCATAAATGTCAATCCGTGGAGACGTGAGGACCGGTATGAAGACCGCGAGCAAGTGATGGCACAAGTGCGTGAGTGAAAGCACACAAGCATGCACACACATACACATACACGCGCACAAGGTAAGAGCAAAGAGTGGAACAAAGGAAGATCTTCGATTATACAAGAGCTCTCTTACAAAGCTGAAATCTACAACAAGCTAACCCCAAAAATGAGCTCTCCAGCCCTTTTTATAGTTTTTGAGTGGTTTTGGCCCTGTCCAGACCTAGTGTCCGGCCTAGTTAAAAAATAGGTTCCAGGGCTTATTTGGGGGCTCAAACGGAGTCTAAAAATTATGAAAATTGGTAGGATGGTAGTTCTAATACTCCTCAAGCTCGAGGACTCCTCGGCTTGAACAAAATGGAGTTACAAAAATGGAAAATGGTATTTACAATGGTTTTTAGTGATAAAAATCACTATTTTTGTAGGGATTTCTTCTGAAAATTTGACACGTGCTTCTTGGAGCTCCCTACTTGCTCTTTCTTCTTGTGTGTCCAGTTCCTTGATGCGCTTCCATGCTTTGTCCTTGATCTTGAGCTTCAACACTCCCCCCCCTCTTGAGTCTGTCGTCCCTGACAGACCCTTGTTGTAGTGGGCGTTCCATGTCGTACCTTGGGAGGTAGCATCCTTTGCGTCCAACAGGGGTGATCCCTCTTCCCAATGTATCCTGGTCGTTTGTCTGGTTCTTCACTTTGCCACTGTTATCTCTTGCAGTTTGTAGTCCCTTTGTACGTACTTCTGCCTTGTATGCCATCTGGATGGTGCATTTGTGAGTTTTTCAAAATTGCTAGCTGCTCAAAGGAGGTGGTCAATGTTGATTGTGAGCAACTCTCGGTGGTGGATGGCTTCCTTGTTCTTGTTGTTGTCATCTTGATGTCGTCTGGTTCGTCCAAAGATGGCTTTTCATAGTTTTTATGCCAAGTACTTGTAACCCGTAATGAATGGTGGGTCAGTGCATTAGTGCATGGGTTGAACAAAATATGTGCCTTGTGCATGGCCTTGTAATGTGGCCCTACATATGCGTACTTGGAAAATGCATGGCAAGAAGTATGGTGCAAGGGATTGGGTCTTGAGCTAAGTGCTCAAGGGTATGCTGACGAAGAGGTTTCCTAATCTATCATGGTTATAGTGTTGTTGAAACATACACGTCTTACCATGGTGAAGGGTCCGTGGATCTTCATCTCTTCGTGTGGTGGTTCCACTTGGTGTTTGACCATCGGCTTGTCCTTTTTGTTGAGGGATGTTCTTGCTGGAAGTTCGCTGATGAGCATTTTCAAGCACATAGTTTTTTTTTTTTTTTTTTTTTTTTTTGCACCCAATGGCATGAAACAAGAAGAAAGAGGTTAGTATCAATAAAATATTTTACATGTGAAAATTTGTGTCTCATGTGCCTGGGATTTTTCAATTGTGTCTATGCACGGCCATGTAAGGTGGCCCTATATTGATGCATACTTTGGAGATGCATGACCTGAATGGTGCAAAAGACAAGGTTATGCCAAAGGCACATGGTTGCTGCATGTCGAGGCTTTTGATGTTACTCGCATAGTTGATGCATTCTTTGTTTGGAGGTGCCGATTGGATCTCGAAATGATGTAATCCTCCTAATGGGAACCCATTTCCTAATAGTATTTGGCCCCGTAGAGATCACCTCAGGCCAGTTCTTCTTTGGATGCTGTCCAAACTTTGGTATCCAGTGTGGTTGGCCCCTTGGTTCTGTGTATGTTGCTTGTGCTTTTGGCTTCCAAACCCATATCCTGGGTGAGTGCCTGCTTATTTTTGGAGAAGGGTTGAGTTTATCTTCTTTTGGTCGTTGTGCTCTGGTCTTACCCTTTGCTTTCCTTGGCTTCTTTGTTGAGACCTTTTGCCTGGTGGGGAGCAGAGGCCGTTGTGTATGTAGGAGCTTCTTGGGTACCCACATCTGTAATCGCCCGTGTTGAGCTGTCGCTAATTTTTTAGGCACCCAAATTTGTACATGATTGTGGTCGGCCTTCTTTGATAGCTTCGGTACCCAAATTTGTTGGATTCGTCGTGCTTCAGCCTGTCGTAGGTGCTTGGTTCTTCTTTTTTCATGGCCGATCTGGTTGGGTGGGAATCTTTGAGGCAACGTCGATGGTTGCACTCCTTTCTTTACCCAGATCTGCTTCATGCCCCTAACTTCTTTCTGCTTGAAGGCTCTTTGTCTATTTGATAGACTGGCTATCTTGCACTGTTTTGTTTGCGTCTGAGGTTGGACTAACGTGGATGCTTTACTCTTTGAAAAAGAAGAAGGTTCTTCTTGCCTTTGCGACTGTCCTTCCATGATTGTGTCCGCCTGGATCATGGATCTTTTGACATTTACAACATCTTGTTCGAGAAGATTAGCCTTAGAGGAAAGAAGAGAGCGTGCGGTGTCTTGGTCAGTGGCCATGCAATTCTCCAATTCTAATGTAATGCATTGTTCATGTGCCCAAACATGAAGAAGTTGACTTCTTAGGTTCAAGTTGACAGCATGGTCGTAGATCCAATCTTGACCCAAGACAAGTGGCTCTGTGAGGTCCTCATCATGACACACTAGCATTTTGACTTTTATTGGAACATCTTGAAGGTAGATGGGAAGTTCCACGTTGCCCAAACAGGGTGTTTCCACGCCTCCTAATCCTATGAGATAGGCTTCTATGGGCTTGATGTCTAATTGCAGGTCTTGGCAGTATGAAAATCGAACTGCACTAGTTGCTGCTCATGAGTCAACCAATGCTCTCACAGTCCTTACACTCTTTCCTTGTCCTACCTCTATAGTCACAAAGGGTCGTCGATCAATTATTTGAGAAGTAGTTCTGCCCGATTTTTGGCACATGTCCATGTGATATTTTGGAGCCTTTGTGTTGACATCTAGGCCCAGCCGCCGTAACTTATTTCTTCTGATGCGCTCTCTAGCCTCTGCTTGTGCTTCTTCTCTAACCCTTAACTCCTCTTCTTTTCGCTTCTTAGCAGTGTTGAGTCTCGTGAGCATTTCCTCTGTGAGAGGTTCTTGATATAAATTGACTCGGCATCCACTAATATAGTTGGGTAGGACATCACCTTCTAAAGTGGCCAATTGAACTGCACCGCTAGTGGAGAGTCTATTAATGATCATGGGTCCATATCCTCGTTTCTCCAATTTGCGGGCATGTTGCTTTAGCGTATAAACCAGCACTAGATCTCCTTCCTTCAAGCCTTTATTCTTTACATGGGCATCAAAGTATGCCTTTTGCCTTTTGTTTGCAGCATAAATGCCTGCTGCCGCCCGTAGCCTCATCTCACCTAAGCGTTCTAGATCAAAGATCCTGAAAGACAACTCATGTCCATTCCACTCATGCTCTTGTGCTACTTTCAAGGCAGGGATTAGGAAGTCTAATGGTAGCACAGCATTCTGTCCAAAAACCATCTGAAATGGGGTAGCATTGAGTACCGTTTTGTAGGCAACTCGGTATGCCCAAACAGCATGATGAAGTTGTTTGTCCCAATCAGAGCGTTTATTATTTACAAGTTTCGTCAATACGTTACATAGGATCTTATTCGTGCTCTCGGCTTGTCCGTTGGCTTGTGGGTGATAAGGGGCAGACTTCTTGTGTATCACCATGAATTCTTGAAGGAGATGTTCAATGACCTCATTCAAGAAGTGCGTACCTCTATCACTAACCAACTCTATTGGTAACCCATATCTAGTGAACACGTTTTCGAATAAGAACTTAGCCGTCGTTTGAGCATCATTCTTTATCGTGGCTTTTACTTCCACCCACTTTGTAAGGTAATCTGTGGCTACAATGATGTATTCTGCATGGGAGTTTCTAGCTGGGGGGTTAATAGGACCAACAAAGTCTATGCCCCACTTCGAGAATGCGCGTCCTCCCATCATGGGCCTCAAGGGCATTTCATCTTTTCTTATCGGATATTGGGCACGTTGGCATGTGTCACATTTCTTCACATAAGTATGTGCATCCATATGAAGAGTGGGCCACCAAAGTCCTGAGAATAGAATGGTCTTAATTACTCTGTCAAGCCCAAAGTTTCCACCTGCAGCACTGCTGTGTGCAGTTTCTAAGACTTTCAAATAGTCTGATTCATGAACGCACAGTCTTAGGTAACCATCCTTGCCTCTTCGATATAGGTTGTCTCCTACTAAGGCATAGTCTTGAGCCTCTTGCTCCATGCTTCGTTTTCTTGCAAGACTAGCCTGATTGGGTAATGTTCCCGATCTCATGAACGCAACCAATGGAGCACTCCAATCTGGGATTAATGACACGTGATAAAGAGTGGCATGCTCCACTGGGGGTCTCTTCTGGCACACTGGACAATTCTGGATCCACTCCTGTATTTCTTTGTCCATGCTAGGCCAATACACTCCTAAACGTTTTAGATTTTGCAATGTTCGTTGTTTAGAGTAATGATTTCCTAGCAATCCCTCATGGGCTTGTTGCAACCAACTAATATGTTCATCGTCCTCGACACAACAAGCTAATACGCCCTCTGGATCTTGTTTGTACATACTTCCGGCCAATATTTGATACTTTTGTGATTTTACAATTTCTTCTTTGCTTGTTTTCACATTTTTATTTGCAAGCCCAAAGGTTAGGACTGGTACCAACTTATTTGCCCATTTAGGAACAACTTCCAAATTGAACACATAAGCATCGGGCAATTCATCAGACACTCCTTGTTGTGGCTCTCCTAAAGTGATGCGAGAAAGATGGTCTGCCCTAAGATGGGTTCTACCTTTCCTGACAACAACTTCAAAGTCGTATTCCATTAGTAAGAGGAACCATCTTACTAAGCGGCCTGTATTGCAAGGTTTATTGACCAAATATAGTAAAGCTTGATGATCAGTGAAAAACTTGAACTTATTGGCCAATAGATAGTGTCTAAACTTCTTCACAGCATATACCATACCTAAACCTTCTCTCTCCGTTGTGGTATAATTTCGTTCAGCTGCATTTAATTGCCTACTAGCATATGCTATCGGCAAATCTAGGTTTCCTTCACCTGTGGGTTGTGCTAGCACACATCCTATTGCATGATTGGAGGCATCTACATGGACATGAAAGGGTTTGCTCCAATCCGGAGTAGTCAATATTGGTGCTTTGCACAAACGTCTTTTCAGCTCGTTGAAGGAATTCTCGCATTCCTCGTTCCACTCAAAATTTGTTAACAACCCATAAAGAGGTTTAGCTATGATGGCATACATGTGGATAAACCTACGGTAATATCCACAATGGCCCATAAAGGCCTGTACCTCTTTAACATTCCTTGGTCTTGGCAACTCTGCTATCGCTCTTACCTTGTCCTCATCTGTTGAAATTCCATTCTTAGAAACGATGTGACCTAAGATCTTACCTTGTCGTACCATGAACACACACTTCTCTGGGTTCAGACACACTCGATAATCTCTACACTTGTTGAAGATTTGTCTGAGCTCAGGGATGTGGTAACTTCTCTGTTGGGAATGCGCACATAAATCATCCACATATACTTCTAAGCTCTTTCGTAAGAACTCTTTGAAGACATGACACATGAGCCTTTGGAATGTTGCAGGTGCATTGGTGAGCCCAAATGGCATCACACGAAATGCAAAGATTCCCCATTCTGTGGCAAAGGCCGTTTTGTGTTGATCCTCGGGGGCAATGGCTACTTGGTTGTAACCTGAAAATCCATCAAGGAAGCTATAAACTTCCTTGCCTGCAACACGCTCCAATAGATGTTCGGTGATTGGGAGTGGATAACTATCTCTGATCGTAGCGGCATTAACTTTTTTAAGGTTAATGCACACTCGCAATTTCCCATTCTTCTTGGGCACCACCACAATGGGGGACACCCATTCAGTGTGCTCAATCTCATAGATGAATCCAGCTTCAATCAGTCTGTCAATTTCCTCCTTTATTTTGGCTGCATAATTGTCATTATATGTGTAGGGCTTTTGTTTAGTGGGCTTGGCATCAGCGGTCATCGGAATCGTATGAGAGCAAATCTTTGGATCTACTCCTTTCAAGTCTCTATAGTGCCATGCGAATACATCCCTATATTCCCTTAATAGAGCTACAAGCTCTGCTTCTTCTTTTGCACTTAGGTCATCTCCTATGTACGTACATCGTTCTTCGTTCCCTTCAATGGTCACTACAATTTTTTTGGTCTTTTCCTTATTGTCATATGCTTCTCCTATGATGGCCTCTCTCTTAGGCATCCGTACCAAAAATTTTCGGTCTTCCACTTCATATTTCTTGAAATTTTCTGGTACTTCAAACAATGATTCTTCCTCTTCTTGTTTCACTGCTTTTCTTTTCATTTTCTTTTGACCTCCTTCACTTCTTTCCTTTGAATTTATCGTTTTAATACTTGTGAGGGGTTCTTCTTCTTTTTGGGTTAACACTCCGATGTCTTCTAAATCGTGTTCCTCTGAGTCAAAGTAAGTATCCATCACAATGGATTCTAGATCATCGTCATTCTCTTCTTCTTCTATGAACTCACTAGGATCACACTCTTCCAACAGGGGCTGACACATGAACACTGAAATATCATAACCCTCCTCATCACAATGAGGTGTCCATTGTTCTTCATTGACTGCTATGTCCATGGTAGCTAAGATTTCTGCCCAACCCTGAGGCTCAAATTCCTCATCTGGAAATATCATCGGTGTATAGGCTGGGTCTTTTATTGGTCTATCTCCTAGGGGAGTTCCTTCTTCTCTCGCTTTTAGGCGCTTTTCCTCTTCCTCTACGACCTTGCACATCCACAAGTGAGTATCTTCATGCAGCCAGGATGGATCAGGTGAACTTCCAGAATGCACGGAGATAGAATCTTCTTTTGCTTTGTGGATAGGATTCCACTGTAGGGGTGGTACATCTCTGAAGGTGTAATCCTTCAAATTGACCTTGGTTGTGACCCCTAAGTGCTGTAAGTACAAGGAGTTGGTTCCCCAATCCTGTACTATTTGCAATTGTCGTAGGAAGGGTCTTCCTAGGATCATCTCGTAGACATTATTTTTCTCAAAGTCACATATAGCAAATGTATGTTCAAACTCTACACCACATGTGGTTAGAGTTATCCCTTCAAGCAATCCTAGAGGTCTTTCAAAATGACCATCTGCCATTTGAAGTTTCATTCTCGTTGGTCTTAAGGTGGGTTCGCCCCATCGCTTCCACAAGGAGGTGGTCGCAATGGCAACATCAGCACCTGAATGTACGATTGCTTTGGTTGTGTAACCTTGATAGGTGATCGGAAGATAAGTGTTACCTTCTTCACCTTCGCTCATGTCTCCTATCTTGTCGAGAGGTATCTCTAGAACTTTTTGCTTAGAGCCTACTTTTGGCATATTGGATTCAAGTTCTAGAACCTGATCCTTCACATGATTCCATAGCTCCAGTTTTGCCTTGAGCAGCTCCTCTACAGTGAGATGACACTGAACCTTAGTGTTCTTCACAACATCAGTGTTTCTTGGAATCACTGAGTCTTCATTTCTTACCAATATTGTGGGAGCTCTGATCTGGATAGATTCAGATTCCCATGGGCCTATGAAATGAGGCAACTCTTGTAAAGAATTAGATTCAAAATCTAATCTTTCATCTTCTTGTTGCTCTGCTTGGTCTCCATAGATAGACGGAATGTCTTGGGGAAATTGATCATGAAGATCATCAATCTCAGGAATAGGAGGGGAATTACCCTTCTCCTTGGCCCATTTCTCTTCTTGTATTTCCCGCAAGAACTGTTGAGAGTACTGTTGAATTGAAGGAGGTATTCCCGCATCCGTGGAATTAGGAACATAAGCTCCCATTGGTGGTGAGCTTCCTCTTTCAATAACAGGTTGAGCCTGTGGAGGTAAAGAAACTTGTGGTTTGTTTACCAACTGCTCTAATCTTTCTAGTAAGCCTTAGAAATGCAAATCCGGTTTGACAGAGTTTGTCTGATTGAACTTTTGACTAGTCTCAAGTATAGCTTGAGCTTGTTCTACCATTTTCATGCACATTTTCATTCGTTCAATCTCTAAATCTGCTCTAGGGTAACTCTTGTCTAGGTTTGCAGCTGTTGGCCCTTCTTGAAGACGAGCCTGGTAGGCCTTGAACATCATGTCAAAGCCTTCTGGGGTTGGATCTGCAAGAACAGACCCTGATTGCGGTCTATTTACAATGGGCGGTGGGGTGGAATGAGGTGGAATGGATGGAGCTTCGGCATGCGAGGGGCTTTGAGATGCAATGTCTTCTATTTTTGTTTTGGCATCTTTTAGACTTTCTTCTATTTCAGATATCTTTTTGTTCCACTTGCGATTAGCCTTCTCTCTGGTATCCTTCCATGTTCTTGGTTTCCTCTTACTAGGTTCTCCAGCCTCACTTGACTCCGACTGCTCAGATGGTTTTGCTTGTTGTGCAGCCTGTGCCCTAGTAACTGCCTGTACAGGGGCCACATTACTGCTACTTGAACTTGAATCTGCCACTAAGCCTACCACGTTGATGGGTGTGACCTTGGGTGCACTAGAGGGATTCCTGGGACACTCTCTAGGAAGATGTTCCTTGCCGCACTCAGGACAAAAGCCTTGTATTGTGATGTTTTGTCCTAGTCCCAGAGCTGGTTGGTGAGGACATTCACGAATGAAATGATCGCCCTGACATCTAAAGCATGGTCCTCTAGGGGCTTGTGGTCTTACTTGTCTCAATTGGGGCCTAGGATTTGGATTCGTATACATGACATTGGAGTATTCTGGCTCCCAATTTTGTTCCATAGGTGGTGTCTCATATTGGCACTGAGAAATCTCACTTTGCTCAGGTGACTCTATATAGTAAGCATGTGGACTATCTTCATGGACGTAGTCTAAACCATGAGCGTGAAAATCATTTCCTGGTATCAATGGGGTTAGTGGCACCAATGCTCTATTAGAGTTCTCCTCCGCCATCGTATATTTAACTGGGATCACATTGGCAGGAGTTGGCGGTTGGTTTCCTAGGACTGGTTGTGGCCTATATGGTGCCTGATATTGCTGCTGGTATTGAGGTTGATATTGTTGTGGCTTATAATATGGCTGTTGGTACTGATTCTGATACCTACCCTGCTGGTAAGGTTGCTGATAATTTTGTCTAACAGCCTGCCTGTTATAGGGACAATCTTGGGCCGTATGATTTGTGTATTTTCTCTCAATGGTGCAATACAGAGCATTAGGGCTTCCTTGGGGTTGAGTCGTCAATGGGCAAACATTAGCCATGTGATCTCCTCCACATGTATAACATCGCTTCACTGAGGTGACCCTTGGCATTTGTCTATTTTGAACTCCTAGCTTTTTGGCCACCTGCTCAGCTATCTCATCTATCTCAGTGGAGGCTCTAGAGGTATGACTTGTAGAACTATCAGAGTCCTTATAGAGTTTGGATAGTCCTAACTCCTCACCCAAGTTG
Source organism: Ceratopteris richardii (assembly GCA_020310875.1). NCBI lineage: Eukaryota > Viridiplantae > Streptophyta > Polypodiopsida > Polypodiales > Pteridaceae > Ceratopteris > Ceratopteris richardii. Next base: position 7,963,691 of record CM035407.1, read on the forward strand.
TCTTCTATGTCAATGCATATCCGTATACACTCTTCTATGGATCTAGGCTCTTTCAGGTATACATATGACCTTAATTTTGTACTCAATAGGCCATCTAAAAACAGTGCCACCTGTTTAGCTGATGTGGGTAATTCTGGTACAGGGCATCTTTCCAAGTACTGTCTAAATCTTCTTCCTGCGAGTCGCACTGTTTCTTGGGGTGTCTGCTTGAAGCTGTGGATCAAGGATGATGTGTTATGCCTGATACCACTCTTGGAAAATTCCACAATGAATTCTTCTAGCAGCTGACCTATCTCTCTATAGTTGCGACTGTTTAGAGGTTGAAACCAAGCTAAGGCAGTACCCTTAAGAGTCAAACCAAATGCCTCGAACTAGGTGAATAAGTCTTCAACCTGTTCAGCTCTTAGCACTTGTTTGAACTCCGCCACATGATCATAAGGATCTCCAAATCCATCAAAGTAGTTCTTCATTGTCTTAACCACTTGAGAGGGTCTAAGGGTTCTTGAGTGCTCTCGTGGTCTAGGCAATGGGAAATCATGATCATCTCTTTGATGCCTATGAACTCTATGTCTCTCCCTTTCAAGTCTTTCCGTTCCATATCCTGATCTGTCTCTGCCTACAGTGTCTGCAAAGCTTACCTCCGGTCTCTCTCTAGTTCTTTCTCTCTGGGTTTCATGAGCTTTGGATGATCCGGCTCCTTGGAGGCCCTGGGAAACATTAGATCTTGGTGGAGGGAAGATTGATTCACCTTGCCAGGTGTAAGCATGTCTGTCATGATCTGATACTAATAATAATTTCTGAGATGTGTGATCTAGATAGACAGCTTTCCCTGGTGTGTCTGGGTCCTTGAATTCATAGATGGTGACTACTGGGCTGGGTTGATCTGGCCTAAATCTCCAAAAGGCTTCCTCCGTTTCTCTATTCACGAATAGTTCTATGCTTTTATTATCTTGAGGAATCCATTCTGGAGTGAGCACTCTGGTTAAGACTGACTTACCTCTAGGGGTCTTGGGTTCTCCTCCTAGGTCTCCTTTCTCTAGGTCTCCTATCTCGTTCTCAGGAATGATATTTCCAAACTCATCTGTCCTATCTGGTAAGTTGGTAACCACATACATGGTTCCTTCCTTATCAATGTAAGCACCCTCTTCAAACTTGACCACGGGGTGTTCAAGTCCAAAGAGTTGGTCAGGATTTTTGAGTTGAACCACTGATCGCCTTAGACCATCCTCATAGATGCAAGCACCTAATTGGTTGGTCCTGATATACTCCAATTGGGTCTTATAGGGACCTTCTGGTGTCTGTAAACAGGCAGTGCCTGAGTTACGTGTGGGTCTTTCCATGCTAAAAGACATTTCCGAGTCACTGGTTTCTGAACTTCGTGTGTAAGGATAACCACTAAGCTGTTGAGCCCAAGACTTGGATGTATGGTTGACACTAGCCTCAGATGACCTAATGCTTTGTCTATCCTTGCCTAAGTGTCTGCCAGATCTTAGGTTCATAAGCCTTGGCTTCTAGTCCCAAAGTTCTCTTCTATTGCTCAAAATCCTTTGGAACACCTTGGTTTTCCAATTTTCCACGAGCTTTCCAACAAAACCAAAATCACAGCAAACGGATTTCGTATGAGAAAGTTATGCCAGTTCAGGGTTTTGGGGGTTAAAACAGGGAAACAGGGTCTCTCAGAAAATGCTCCAAATCAGACGATACACGACATTTGTGGGACACGATACTTGGTACTTGAGGAACTCGATACACGATCTTCAACAAGTATCGTGAGCAAACTCCACGATACACGATCTTTGATAGGTATCGCGATCGCTGTATGACGATACACGATACTTACCTTGTCACGATACACGATAGTTGAGAAATATCGCGATACTTGATGTCCACGATACTCGGCCAAAACGATACTTAGCTCAAGACGATACTCGATATTTGGAAGAAAACGATACACGATCTCTGACTTAGGCGATACACGATCTCTGATAAATATCGCGATCTCTGATAAACGATACCGATCGCCGACCGAAACGATACCGATCTCTCATGCAAACGATACACGACCTATGAACCAAACGATACACGATCGCTGGTGAATATCGCGATCTTTGATTGAAACGATCTTTGGCACCAACGATATTCGATACTTGGCTCAAAACGATCGACGATACCTGAATCAAAACGATACGCGATCTTTGGTAAGTATCGCAATCTCTGAGAAGCGATACACGATACTTAATCAAAACGATACACGATCTTTGATCCAGACGATACACGATCGCTAGTGAGTATCGGGATCTTTGATCAAAACGATCTCTGACCGAAACGATACACGATACCTGGGAAATATCGCGATACTCGACCACAAGAGTAAAACGATACTCGCTAAGTATCGCGATACTCGACCGCGGGAGCAAAACGATACTTGACCCTTAGACAAGTTTTGGGAAATATTTTTTCTAAGTTTTGGTTGTACACATGCTCTACTCTTTCCTCTCTTCTCTCCTCACTCTCTGTATCACCCCAAATCATTCCTTTTCACCTCTGTCAGTACCAAACGATACCTGACGCAGATCGTTTCCCTTTCCAAACTTAGTTTACTGAGAAATTATAGATTAAATGTGTGTTTTCTCACCTTGAGAGCCTCTCTAACTTCTTAGTCACTTCCCCTTGCTCTGTGTAACCCCAGTTTGCCCGATTTCTCACTCACGATCTCTGGCGCAGCTTCCGCGATACTTGGTGCAGGTTCGTCTTGTCCGGGACTATTCACTCAGATTTTTTTGTTATTTTTGGTACTACTTCTTCAGCGCCTCTATTCTGCACCCTCTCTAAGCTTCTTGCTCACAACCACAAGTAAAAACAAGGTGAATGTACTCTAAAAAATGGAGAAAAACTGAGAAGATGAAGGTGGGTGGAGATGGTGATGATGGCGAAGATGAAGAAGAAGGAAAATTCAAAAACTGAACTGAAAATGATGATTTTTTTACCTTCCAACGTCGCTACTCTACGTCTTACCGTCACACGCTCGTCCTCCAAGCTCTCTCCCCGGCAACGGTGCCAAATTTGGTGTCACTCTAGCACAATGGTAAGTTCCAACGTGAGGAGATACACCTCATAAATGTCAATCCGTGGAGACGTGAGGACCGGTATGAAGACCGCGAGCAAGTGATGGCACAAGTGCGTGAGTGAAAGCACACAAGCATGCACACACATACACACACACGCGCACAAGGTAAGAGCAAAGAGTGGAACAAAGGAAGATCTTCGATTATACAAGAGCTCTCTTACAAAGCTGAAATCTACAACAAGCTAACCCCAAAAATGAGCTCTCCAGCCCTTTTTATAGTTTTTGAGTGGTTTTGGCCCTGTCCAGACCTAGTGTCCGGCCTAGTTAAAAAATAGGTTCCAGGGCTTATTTGGGGGCTCAAACGGAGTCTAAAAATTATGAAAATTGGTAGGATGGTAGTTCTAATACTCCTCAAGCTCGAGGACTCCTCGGCTTGAACAAAATGGAGTTACAAAAATGGAAAATGGTATTTACAATGGTTTTTAGTGATAAAAATCACTATTTTTGTAGGGATTTCTTCTGAAAATTTGACACGTGCTTCTTGGAGCTCCCTACTTGCTCTTTCTTCTTGTGTGTCCACTTCCTTGATGCGCTTCCATGCTTTGTCCTTGATCTTGAGCTTCAACAGAAGGGAGTCTAAAGCATAGGTTTTGCTCAAAAAATGTGTTTTCTCGTATGTGTATGGGTTAAAGTGTATTTTTCCACTGAGTATGGCTGAAAATGATGAAATTTGAAAAAAGTCATTTTTTGGGGGAAGCATAGTCACGGATTTGATGATGTGGCACTTACGTTTGGAGGGAGTTTGAAAATTATACTTTTTCTAAAAGAAACTTCAGAAAATGGGCCCAAAAAAGTGACTTCTGACATATATATTAAAAAATAGGCTCTTTTGAGTTAATATACACTGAAAATGAGACTTTTTAAAAAAATTCATTTTTTTATTCAAATACATGTACGAGTTTGATGATGTGGAAAGTAGATTCTCTTTCTCTCTCTCTAGAATAAGAAAGAGAGAGTCCTATTGAAGCCTAAAAAAAAGCCTACTCCAGCCTACTAAAAAGTGCCCTATCAAATGCACTTTGTCCCCTTAAACAAGAACAAAATTAAGCTTAATCCCTAAAAATTAGGGATCCTTACAAGGCCCATGCAGGGTTCATTTTTTCCCCTAATGGACTTATGGTCCAACTTTTGTCTAAGATTCTTGGGTATATGAACATATGATTCACACCCAAAAACTCGAAGATGATCATAATATGGTGGCTTCCCTTTCCATAACTCTTGTGCCACTTTCAGACCTTTCGCAGTACTAGGTAAAAGGTTAATCACATGAACTGCAGTCAATACTGCTTCTGCTCAAAAACCTTGTGAGAGGTTTGCATGATGCAACATAGAAATTGCAACATAGAAATTACTCTGTCTTGAATGGTTCTATTCATCCTTTAAGCTACACCATTCTGTACTGGGGTATAAGGAATTGTAAACTCTCTACGAATCCCTCTAGACTGACAGAAAAGACCAATTCATGTGAGGTATAGTCGCCCCCATTATCTGAACGTAAAGCCTTGACCTTAGTTCCTTTTTCAGTCTCAATTGAAGCAAGCCATTTTCTAAAAGTAGGGAATACCTCATCCTTGGATTTGATAGGATATACCCAAACTTTTCTAGTAGCATCATCTATGAAAGTGACAAAGTAAAGAGAAACGCCTAAGGACCTAGTGGTCATGGGACCACACACATCTGTATGAACGAGATCTAAAGACTGAATTGAAGAGTCAATGTGCGTTCTATGCACATTTTTGGTTTGCTTTCCATATTGACAGTGCTCACAAAATGAAAAATTAGATGAAGATGACACAAGTAAGTAGCCAGAACGAGAAAGATTTTCCATTCCACTATGAGATATATGGCCCAAATGACCATGCCAAATACAACCCATAGGCTGTTCAGTAACAGCTAACAAGTGTTCTTTCTGTGATACAAATAAAGGATAAAGTGAGCCAACTTTGCTTCCTTTTACAATAGCCATATTGCCCTTTGATATGTGAAAGGACTCAGCATAGAAGAACACCTTGTAACCAAGGTCATCAAGTTGAACCAACTGACATCAAACTGCGTGATAACGGAGGTACATGGCATACATTATGCATAGTAAATTTTGAACCATCAATGAACTGCACAACCACATCTCAAATCCCCACAACATCACACTGGTAAGAGTCACCAAGTCTCACGGTACCAAGAGACTTTGTTGCATAATTAGAGAACCATTCTCTATGTGGTGTCACGTGAAAAGAAGCACCAGAATCTCGCAGCCAGGTGTGGGAAAGAGAATCAGCCATAAGAGCCTCAGTTGGCACAATACTATCAAGTGTCAACACATCAGCATCATCAGAAATAGCATTAATTTCTTCAATCTTCATAGTCGAAGTAGATGGTGCAGGTAACTATTTAACATGCCCATCAACATTTTGTCCTTTACCTTTAGCATTCTTTAATGCATAACAGTCTTTCTTCATGTGTCCTTTCTTATGACAATAATGGCATTCGATATCCCTCTTCCTTGAGTTACTTCTACTCTTATTTCATTGACCATTCTTTTCCTTGTTCTTGCTCCTGCCACGTTGCTGATTCTTTCCTTGGTAAGAATCATGAACATTATATGCATCTCCACTCTGAGTGCCAACCATAGATTTCCTATGAATCTCCTCACTCAAGAGTGCTCTACATATGTCATCATAGATGAGTTTACCACCAGGTGCACTATTGCTAATAGCTGTGCAAAATGTATCCCATGATGATGGCAAGGTGCATACTAGCAATACTGCTTTCATGTTATTATCCATATCCATTTTCCGAGTCTGTAACTGGGAGAATATAGCATCAAACTCATTTAGATGAGTAGCAACACTATCTGTGTCCTTCATATGAAGGTCATATAATTTTCTCATCAGATAAACTTTATTTGATGCCGTCTCTTTTTCATATGTATTGCATAACGTCTTCCAAAGCTCCTCTGCACTTTCACAGTCTAACACTATAAAGTAAACATTATCTGCCAGGTGCAAGCAAATGGTAGACCTGGCCATTTCATCTAACTCATCCCAGTCATCTTCATCCATGTCAGCAGGCTTCTTTGAAATTCCATTTACTGGCTTCCATTGCCTCGTTTGAATTAGCACATCTTTAATCTGATTCTTCCATAAAGCAAAGTTTGTGCCATCAAATTTTTGGATCTCAAAATGGTCTTTGCCCTGCAAGTTATAGCTCCTCCTCGGAACACTAGCACTAGACCCTGATCCATCGGATGTGCTTGAGACCTCTGATGCCATGATGATAGAGAACTAAATAGAATGATAATGGAGTTGGAAGAGTCTGAACACAAGTGAATAAGTGTATCAAAGAGTAAATCAACCACTATATAGTTGATTGAACCAAAAAGCTAGAAAATTTTTTCCAGAGTATCCTTTGCAAAATGAGCATATGACAAGTGTCAAAATATCATAAAACTGCAAGTACTTACATGTTTACCTGCATCGTGAATCACTGACTCCACTGCATATAATCAGTTACCCAATAGAAGCCAACTAGGCTTATCGAGCACCTATGAAGAACTATCATACATCTCCTATGGTGAGGTTGGGTAAGTCTTCCACCTGCATCACGGAAGAGACCCAGACATCTGGGTGTCTCCCAATTAAGAAACCTCACCAACACCCTCTTTATCAAACGTAAAAGGTTTTATGCAAAAAACGTAACCGCTATATCAATGACCACATGGACGTACATAACCAGTATCCACAGAAGCATACATGGTGTGTATGTGCTCAATATATGCAGTAAAATGACAATAAAAGGCTGAATGCACAACCGAAAAACTAGTCAATAACACCTGCAAGTGTCTATCAACTCTCATGTTTTAGGCTCAAAAAACCTGCATAAATTTACAGTGGCTGCTCCCACTAAAACTGAAAACCTCTTGACAAACCTGTAGTTTTACGGGTGTGGCTAAAAACACAGCCCTAAAGGTTGATATTTATTGTCAGAGAAGCACAAAGAAACTCTTCTTGATGTTCTTGGACCTATGTGAAGAGTACTATGTGCGAAAGTACTCCAAAATGGATCCAAAAGACACCCCAAAAATGCTTCAGAAATAGGCTTTGAAAGCAAAGAATCAAGCTTTGAGGGACCAAAACTTCTTCAAGGTAATGTCAACCTTAGTCTTTCCCCTTCTTCAGACACCACAAGAGTGTAGCTTAGTGGCAAGAGATTGCCACGGTTAAGCGAGCTCTGGGGGGGAACAATACTGGGATGAGTGACCTCCTGGGAAGTATCGGGAACCTCTATATTCCTTGATCGTTGAGCTCCTCCCTTGTGCGCAGCCAACAGCACCAACGATGAATTCGGTGACTCGGATGACAAGGTATGCCAAGGTCTATGCCTTAGTCGCTGCCTTAGTCGTAAGCCTTGGAGAAAGCCTTGGGGGGTTCCTCACAATTGCCAATGCCCTCTGATTGTTAGTGAAGATGGTGATGGCAGAAGACTGACCAAGACCCAAATCAGCCACAAGGCATCTGAGCCACACACACTCAAGAGATGCTATGAAAGCTGCCCTATACTCAGACTCACAACTAGAAGTGGCCACAGTAGGCTGCTTCTTGCTCAACCAAGATATGCATGAGCTACCAAGCATGAGGCAGAAACCACTAGTGGACACATGAGTGTCATAGCAACTAGCCCGTTCAAAGTCTGAAAAAGCATGTAAACCTGCTCATCTATGAGACAACAAACTGAATATCTAGTCGAGTAATGCATAAGTAAATCAAGCATCCAACAGCTTGCGGATAGAGAATAGCATCAAATGCATCTCCAGCATCATGAAGACTCAATTGTAAACTTGACTCCATAGGAGTGGCAATAGGTTTACGCTCGTCAAGGTCAAAACACTGCAATATATGTGTCAATATATTTCATTTGACACAAAGCTATTCTACCATCAACTTGCATAAGCTGAATGCCCAAATAATGACGTGAATGCCCAAATCAGACATCTCAAATGAGGCGTGCAAATCAGCCTTGAAATCAGCAATACTCTTCTCATGAAGACCAGTGAGCAGCATATCATCAACATACACAACAATGATCAAAAGCACATCATTGACACACTTAACATATAAGGTGCTTTTAGTTGGACGGATCTCAAAACCATGTGCAATCATATAGGCATGTTCATACCAAGCATGTGGTGCTTGCTTTAAACCATATAATGCCTTCTTTAACCTGCACACCTGGTTTTCATGCCCTTTCTAACAAAGCCACGGGGCTGAAAAACATACACTTCTTCATGCAAGTCACCATTCAAAAATTATGTTTTAATGTCCAACTGATGTACATTCCAACCAATGATGAGCTGCAAGTGGAGAGATGCTATGAACAATAGTCATTCGACATGTAGGTGCAAAGTTCTCATCAAAATCAATGCCTCTCTCCTGTGCATAGCCCTTGGCAAAAAACCTAGCCTTATACCTGTCAACTGTTCCATTAGGTTTACGCTTCATCTTGTATACCCACTTAGTGCCAATGGCCTTCTTGGGAGGAGGCAAGTCACATAAAGACCAGGTACCATTTTTCATGATAACATTTGTCACTCTAGCACAATGGTAAGTACCAACGTGAGGAGATCAACCTCATAAATGTCAATCCACGGAGATGTGAGGATCGGTATGAAGACCGTGAGCAAGTGAAGGCACAAGTGCGTGAGTGAAAGCACACAAGCATGCACACACATACACACACACATGCACAAAATAAGAGCAAAGAGTGGAACAATGGAAGGACTTCGATTACAAAAGAGCTCTCTTACAAAGCTGAAATCTACAACTAGCTAACCTCAAAAATGAGCTCTCGAGCCCTTTATATAGTTTTTTGAATGGTTTTGGCCCTATCCAGACCTAGTGTTCGGCCTAGTCAAAGAATAGGTTCTAGGGCTTATTCGGGGGCTCAAACGGAGTCTAAAAATTATGAGAATTTGTAGGATGATGCTTCTAATACTCCTCAAGTTCGAGGACTCCTCCCCTTGAACAAAATGAAGTTACAAAAATGGAAAATGGTATTTACAATGGTTTTTAGTGATGAAAATCACTATTTTTATAGGGATTTCTTCTGAAAAATTGACATGTGCTTCTTGGAGCTCCCTATATGCTACTTCCTCTTGTGTGTCCACTTCCTTGATGCACTTCCATGCTTTGTTCTTGACCTTGAGCTTCAACACTCCCCCCCCCTCTTGAGTCTGTCGTCCCTGACAGACCCTTGTTGTAGTGGTTGTTCCATGTAGTACGTTGAGAGGTAGTGTCCTTCATGTATCAACAGGAGCGGTCCATCTTCCCAATGTAGCTTGGTCTAGTTCTTCAGTTTTCCACTGCTAGCCTATGCAAGAGTGGGTCCCCTTGTAGGTGCTTCTTCCTGGGACTTGAGCTAGATGGAGTATTTTTGTACTCTCAAAGATTGCTAGTTGCTCAAAAGAGGTTGTCAATATTGATCTTGAGCAGTTGTCAAGTGTGAATTACTCCATAGGTGTTGCTGTTGTAGCCTGAATGTCTCCTGGATCTTCCAAACATGGCTTTCACAATGTAGGTGAAGTACTTGTAACCCATAACGAAGGATGGGTAAGTTTGTTAGTGCATGGGTTGAAGAAAATATGTGCCTTGTGCACGGCCTTGCAATGTGGCCCTATGTATGCGTACTTGGGAAATGCATTGGAAGAAGTATGGTGCAACAAATGGGGTCTTGAGCAAAGTGTCAAGGGTATGCTGATGAAGAGGTTTCCTAATCTATCATGGTTATATTGTTGGAGCATACAATTCTTACCATGGTGAAGGGTCTATCAAGAGTCATCTCTTAGTGTTGTACTCCCATCATGGTGTTTGACCATTGGCTTGTCGTTGTTGTTGATGGATGTCCTTGCTAATGGTGCACATATGAGCGTCTTCAAGCACACAGTCTTGTTCATATTTTTCTTCTCTCTCCTCTTTTTTTTGGAACAATGGTAGAAAACAAGAAGAAAGAGGTTAGTATCAAGAAAATATTTTACATGTGGAAATTGTGTCTCATGTGCGTGGGATTTCTCAATTGTGTCTATGCACGGCCATGTAAGGTGGCCCTATATTAAGGCATACTTTGGAAATGCATGACCTGAATGGTGCAAGAGACAGGGTTATGCCAAAGGGACATGGTTGTTGCTCGTCGAGGCTTCTGATGTTAGTTGCAGACTTGGTGCAATCTTTGTTTGGAGGTGGCCAGTCGACCTTGAAATGATGTGATCAGTTGATCATGAGATGACAACTGACCATTCCTCCCTTTGGGGATCCATTTTAGAATAGTAGTTGGCCTTATAGAGATCACCTTTGGCCTCTTCCTTTTTGGATGGTTGCCAAAACTTAGTGTCCAGTGTGGGTGGCTCTTCGGTTCTGTGGAAGTTACTGGTACTTTGGGCTTCCAAACCCATATCCTTGATGATTGTCTTCTTACTTTTGCCGAAAGGTGTTGTTCTTTGTGCTCGGTTCTTATTCTTTTCTCTCCTTGGCTTCTTGTTTGAGACCTGTTGCATGGTGGGTAGCCTAGGCCTTTGTGCATGTAAGAGGTCTTTGGGAACCCACATGTGTAATCACCCTCGTTGAGCTGCATCTAATTTTTTTGGTACCCAAATCTATCTGAGACCTTGTGCATGAGCTTGTCCTAGTTGCTTGGCTCTTCTTTTGGTGTGATTGGCCTGCTTGGATGTACATTTTTGTGGCAAAGGTGGTGGTTTCTCTCCTTTTCGTACCCAAATCTGCTTCATGCCTGGAACTACTTTCTTCTTGAAATATTTTTGTCTTTTTGATATAGAGGTTGTCATGTAGTGTGTTGCTTGCCTTTTTGGTTGACTTATGGTGGCGGCATTAGTCCTTTCACAAGAGGAGGAGTCCGCTTGTCTTTGAGCCTGTTCTTCCATAATTGAGTTCTTCTGGAACACAGAGCTTTTGACACATACATCTTTTTTGCTAAGATTTGTCCTAGAAGAACTAAGAGAATGTGTGACATCTGTATTTGTGAGCATGCAGTTCTCTAATTCTAATGTAATGCATTGTTCCTATACCCAAACTTGAAGAAGTTGACTTCTTAGGTTCAAGTTGACTGTATGGTCGTAAATCCAATCTTGACCCAGGATAAGTGGCTCTGTGAGGTCCTCATCATGACAAACTAGCATTTTGGAACAACTTGAAGGTAGATGGGAAGCTCCACCTCACCCAAACAAGGGGTTTCCACACCTCCCAAACCTATGAGATATGATTCTATGGGCTTGATGTCCAATTGCAGGTCTTGGCAATATGAAAGTCTAACTGCACTAGTTGCTGCACCTGAGTCAACCAATGCTCTCACAGTCCTTACACTCTTTTGTTGTCCTACCTTCACGGTCACAAAGGGCCGTCGATTGATTATTTGAGAAGTAATTATGCCCAATTTTTGGCACATGTCCATGTGATATTTTGGGGCTTTCAGGTTGACATCTAGGCCAAGTTGCCTTAACTTATTTCTCCTAATGTGCTCTCTCACCTCAGCTTGCGCTTCTTCTCTAACCCTTAATTCCTCTTATTTTTGCTGCTTAGCAATGTGGAGTCTCATGAGCATATCCTCTGTAAGGGGTTCTTGATATAACTTGACTCGACAACCACTTATATAGTTCGGCAAGATATCACCTTCTAAAGTGGCCAATTGAATTGCACCACTAGTGGAGATTCTATTAATGATCATGGGTCCATATCCTCGTTTCTCCAATTTTTGGGCATGTTGCTTTAGCGTGTACACCAGCACTAGATCTCCTTCTTTCAATCTTTTATCGTTTATATGGGCATCAAAGTATGCCTTTTGTCTTTTCTTTGCAGCATAGATGCTTGTTGCTGCTCGTAGCCTCGTTTCACCTAAACGTTCTAGATCAAAGATCCTGGAGGACAACTGTTGGTAGTAGCTAGAGGCATACAAGATGCAGAAGCATAAGATAGAGCACGACGAAGTAGCCGGGAGCCAGTCTAATCATTTTCTCAAACAAATATGTTTTATATTACTTTTTCAAACACTCAACAGTGATTTTCATCACTTTTTTACCATATGTAACATAGAAAAACCCCTTTTTTGTAAAGTGTAGCTCCATTTTGTGCAAGCCGAGGAATCCTCGAGCTTGAGGAGCTTAGGTAGAATGAGCATACCATTTTTGGTTATTTTTAGATACCGTTTACCCGTTCAAATAGTACCTAGAACCTATTTTTCAACTATGCCGAACACTAGATGTGAAACCGGTCAAAACTAGTCTAGAATCTATAAAAAGAGCCAGAGAGCTCATTTTTGAGGTTAGCTTGTTTGAGTAGAGAAGAGCTTAGAGCTATTTTGAGTTTGTAAGAGTGTTCTTGAGTAATAGAGTAGATTTCCTACTTTCCATTGTGTCTTTCTTGTCTCTTCGTTGTGTGTGTGTATGTGTGTGTGCATCTCTATGCTTCTCACCATCACTTTCACTTCATCTCATATTCACGATCTTCATATCACCCCTATCTCTTCCGCGGATTGACATTAAGGAGATGGAGCTTCTTAATGTGGTTCTCACCATTGTGCTAGAGCAACACCAAATTTGGCGCCGTTGTTGGGGATCGAGTCTAGGACGAATGTGTGATGGTAAGAGTATAGCAAGAAGTGGCATTGGAAGGTAAAAATTTCAGTTTTTGTTGTTGTTTTTACTTAGTTTTTGGTATCTTTCACCTCCCCCACACTTCATCTTCATCACTGCATCATCTTCTTCCACTTCAAAGAAATCTAAAGATTCACCATATCCACCCATTCTCCTCATTTTCCCTCATTTGTGCATGCGAGAGAGAGAGAGAGCTTTTTGTGCTTGTATGTGCTTTTGTGCTTTTGAGTTTTCTTGCAGGTACAGTGCTCCAGAGCATCAAAAAGGCTTCCTACAGGTAAAAACGACATTCTGTCAGAAATCTGCCATGTGTGTCATACCATCGCGATGGTCTGCCAACTTCGGCATCTTTGGTAAGGGACCACACTACAAGATAGGCGAAACAAGCGCATATAGGAATCCACACTTGCATTTCAAAAATTTACATTTTGGTGGACCATCGCGATTGGCTCACGCCATCGCGACTGTGTCACACCATCGCGATTGGCTCACGCCATCACGACGGCTTGGCTGGACCATCGCGACGGTCTCACGCCATCGCAACGGTTCACTTGAACCATCGTGACGGTCCTTGACCAGTGCGATGATCCCGTCGACCCCATGCCATCGCGATTGGCTCATGCCATCACGCCGATGCTGCTACGTGGCAAGCTAGACCATCGCGACGATACCCTCAGCCCATCGCGATGCCTCGAAATTCGAACCATCGCGATTGGCTCAAGCCATCGTGCCTCGTGACCATCGCGACGGGCTCACGCCATAACGATTGTCGCATTGACTGTTGACTGACACCATCGCGATTGGCTCAAGCCATCGTGCCTCGTGACCGTCGCGACGGTCTCACGCCATCGTGATTGTCACGTTGACCGTTGACTGACACCATCAGGATTGCTCGCCGATTAGACCATCGCGATAGTTCATTTACACCATCGCGATTGTTCACTTCACGCCATCGCAACAGTTCGCTCCATCGGACCCTCCCGATTGTGCCACACCATCGCGACGGTTCACCTGGACCATCGCGACGGTCCTAGACCATCACGATTGTCCCAGACCATCGCGATTGTCCCAGACCATCGCGATTGTCCACCCCTAACGGAATTTTTAGGGTTTTATTTTTTGGGCAATTTTGGGGCTTTTTTTTGCAAATTTTTGGGTGATTAGGCTCCTTAGAGACCCCTTAACTCAAATTTGAAGAAAAACCTGTGTGTCAGTTTTTACCCCCGAGGGCCTGAACGGTCATATCTTTTTCATCCGAAGTCCGTTTTTTGAGCTTGATAGCTCGTTAGAAAGCTCTTTGTTTTTTAGAGAGAATAAATTGAGGTTGACCATCTTTGGGACTAGAAAGCCAGTGGGCATTAAAATTTTGGGGAACCTAAGTCTTACGGAATAAGACCTCAAAAGTATCACAGAAAGTTGATTCCTGACGTATACATTGAGACAAGACAAGACCTCAAAGACATTTAAAAAGAAACAAGCAATAAAGAACAAAGAACCATTGACGATCAGAGAGTGCCGTGAAGTAAATTCATGAACCTTAGATCGGGCAAGCACATAGGTAGGTCAGATCAACAAAGCCTTAAATCATCAAAAGCAAGTGTAGGAACTACTGCACGTTCGTGGGCACAACAGTTGAATAATAATTACCCCTACGAGTTGAGCTCAGATACGAGTGAATCGGAAATGGATTTTAGCACGGAAAGACCAGAAGGAGGGTCAAACATAGCATATTTAGAAAGACTTGAAGGACCCTATAGGACTCAATTAGAATTTCTCCGAACCAATCGATTAGGTGCTCGCATCTATGAGGATGGTTTGCGAAGACAAATGGTGCAAATGCACAATCCTGATCAACCCATTGGATTGGAACATCCAGTGGTGAAATTTGAGAGAGATAGGTACATAGACAAGGAAGGAACGATGTACATCTTAAGTACTCAACCAAATAATACCAATGAGTTCGGCGTAATTCAGTTAGAGACGGGAGCGAGAGCCCAAGGAAAAGAACCATTAGAAGAATCTAGGACACCTAGAGAGAAATATGTACTAACAAGAGTACTAATCCCAGAGTGGATCCCTCAAGATAACAGAAGCATAGAGTTGTTTGTAACTAAAGAAACTGACGAAGCATTTTGGAGGTACAGGATGGAACAACCTAGTGAGGTAGGCTCCATCAGGATTTATGAATTCAAGGACCCAGATACACCCGGAAAGGTTGTATACCTAGATGAAACTTCAGAAAGGGTATTTGTAGTACCAGATCACGCGAGAAATACCTACACATGGAGAGGCGATTTGGTATTCCCTCCATCTGGAACAAACGTAAACGCAAGCCATCAGGGGGCAGGAACATCCTCAGCCCATGGCACTCAAAGAGAGAAAAACAAAGAGAGACCTGAAGTAAGTTTCAATCATCCCATAGGTAGAGATAGAACCACCATAGACACGGACATAATGGATAGACAATGAGAACCTAGAATACCAGGCGCTAAAGATGATTTTCCTCTACCTAGACCACATGAACACGCAAGAATATTAAGACCCACTCAGTTAGTAAAATCCATGAAAAACTACTTTGATGGGACAAGAGATCCCTATGATCATGTTGCAAAATTTAAGCAAGTGCTACGAGCAGAGCAAGTAGAAGATATGTTCACGCCATACAATGCATTTGGACTAACGTTAAAGAATACCGCTTTACCTTGGTTTCAACCATTGCAACAAAGGCAATTTAGAGACATCCATCACTTTTTAGAGTCGTTCATCACTGAATTCTCTAAAAGTGGAATCAGACAAGATACGTCTTCATTGATTCATAGCTTCAAACAGACCCCTCAAGAAACAGTTAGACTGGCAGGACGTAGGTTTAGACAATATGTTGAAAGATGTCCTATGCAAGAGTTACCCTCACAAGCCAAGCAAGTGTCGTTGTTTCTAGATGGCCTGTTGAGCTCTAAACTACGCTCCTATGGGTACTTGAAGGAACCTAGAATGCTAGAGCAGTGTGTAAGAATTTGCATAGACATTGAAGATAACTTAGGAGACAAGTTGGAACTCTCAAAGGTCTATAAGGACTCACATTGTTCCTCTCTAGCATCTTCAAAACTTTCTAGCTCGATAGAGGACCTAGCAGAAAAAGTGGCCCAGAAACTAGGAGTTTCTAGTAAACATATGCCTAGGCTAACAACAAACAAGCGTTGTTACACCTGTGGTGGTGATCATATGGCAAATGTGTGTCCTGATGCAACACAACCACAAGCCAAACCTAGTGGCCAATACTGTATGATTGAGAGACGATACACGAATCATACGGCTCAAGACTGCCCATACAACAAAAAAGTAGTGAGACAGAACTACCCGCAAGCATACCCACTGCCAGGTAGATATCAAGGCCAGTATAATACTCAGCCTCATTACTATAGGCCTCCTCAGAACTATCCTTATCAGGCTCAACAGAGACCTCAACCAGTCTTAGCACAGCAGGCACCCCCACCAGCTAATGTCATATCAGTTAAATATGCTGCTGCAGAAGAGAACCTAAGTAGGGCTTTAGTGCCTTCTTCACCCTTGATCATAGAAAGTGACCCAAACTCAAACAATTTTGACTCTACTCATGTAGATAGTCCACCCACGTATTACACAGAGTCACCAGAACACGTGGAGACATATCAATACGATAGTCCACCATTGGAACCCAGTTGGGAGCCCGACTATGCTAATGTGATGTATACGAACCCTAATCCACGGTCCCAATTGAGATAACAAAGACCACAGGGCCCTAGAGGACCATGCTTTAGGTGCCAAGGAGATCACTTCATAAAGGATTGTCCACATCCTCCGATAGCAGGACAGTCACAATATTATAACATACAAGGTTTTTGTGCAGAGTATGGTAAAGAGCATGTCATAAAGGATTGTCCTAAGAACCTTGTGAATGCGTCAAATGTGACACCAATCAATGTGATAGGTATTGTAAATAACGCAGATGGATCCAACCCTACATACGTGCCTATCCAAGCTATAACAAGAGCCCAGGCACTTGACAGAAACAACTGCTTAATCAAGAGAAAATAACTAGGACCAGTGAAGTTGGAGTCTAGCAGTAAAAAGACAAAATCTTGGAAAGATTCCAGAGAAAGGATTAAGAGAAAATGGAGTAAAAAGATAACTAAGTTGGAAGGAAGTTTAAAGGAATCGAGAGCCAAAATCCTGGAATTGACTTCACAAGAATTGAATCAAGAAAACCTAGCTCAAAGATTAGGATTAGTTTTAGCGGAACCCATACCAGAAAACCTAGACATGATGTTTCATGCGTATCAAGCCAGAATAAAAGAAGGACCCCAGATAGCTGAAATGAGCAAAAACCATCTGAGGGCTGATCTAGAAATTGAGAGAACTAATCTTTGCGTGAAGATGGTAGAATTAGCACAAGCTATGTTTGAAGCCTCTAGATATCTAAATCGAAATAACATGGCAAAACCGGAATTACACTTTCAAGGACTGATGGAGACGTTAGAATATTTGATTGATAGCAAAGAGAATTACACCATCCCTATCTCAAGTACCCAACACAGAGGGTAAAGACAACTTGTCTTCCATACATAGGTATTCACATGAATTTCTGAGAGAAATCCAAGAAGAGAAGTGGAGAAAAGAATAAGGAACCTATCCTCCTATTCAAGAAATAGATGACTTGTAGGAGCAATTTCCCCAAGAAATCCCCTCTATTTACGATGATGGAGAGGAAGAGCAACTGAGTGAAAACACAGGTTTTGAATCCAATTCTTTGCAAGAATTACCTCAGTTTACAGGACCTTGGGAAGCCAAGTCTATTAGCATGAGAGCACCCATGATAATAGTGAGGAATGAAGAATCAGTGATCCCTAGAAACATGGAAGTGATCAAGAACACTAAGTTACAATGTCACCTCACTCTAGAGGAGTTGTTGAAGATTAAACCAGAACTATGGAAACACGTAGCAAATCAATTCCCTGAGCTTGCTACTACTCCCACACAGATAGGAACACACAAGAAGGTACCAGAGATACCTGTAGAAATGATCGGAGATGTAAGCGAAGGAGAGGAAGGTAACACTTATCTTCCCATAACCCATCAGGGCTACACCACCAAAGCCATCTTAGATTCAGGAGCCGGAGTAGCCATCGCTACCACCACTTTATGGAAACGTTGGGGTAAGCCAGCACTAAGACCCACTAGGATGAACTACAAATGGCTGACGAACATATAGAGAAACCATTAGGCTTATTAGAAGGCATATCTCTCACCACTTGTGGTGTGGATTTTGAGCATTCCTTTCCCATTTGTAATTTTGCAAAAAATCATGCGTACGAGATGATTTTAGGACGACCATTCATGCGTCATTTGCAAATTGTACAAGATTGGGGAACTAATTCTTTGTACTTGCAACATTTAGGAGTGACTACCAAAGTCAATCTTAAAGACTATTCACATCGAGACGTACCCCCAATACAATGGAACACCATTCATAAGACACAGGCAGAAACGGAATCAGTACACTCATTAGAATCAGACCCCTCATGGTTGCACGAGGATACTCATCTATGGGATGTGTAAAGTAGCGAAACAAGAGGAAGAACGATTAGAAGCCAGGACTTTAGGTTCAGAAAAACATCCACGAACCCTTCAAGACCCAGCTTATGCACTTGTAGTATTTCGAGACAAAGAATTCGAACCCCATAGCTAGGCAGAAATCCTAGCAACCATGGATAATAGCCATGAATGAGGAACAATGGACACCCCATTGTGATGAGGATGGCTATGACATTTCAGTTTTCATGATAGAGCCAATCATGTGTGATTTGATTATTGAAGAATGTGAACCTAACACTGATGCATTTGAGGATGCGAGTGATTTCGATCTAGAGTCAATTATTATGGATCCGCCCTTTGCATCAGATGAAGAATACTTCTAGGAAGTACAAACTCACCCTCAGAGACATGAAGAACTTATGAATGATGTGAGGATGAATACACAAGTGACCACTAAGAGTGAAAGTAAGAAAAGAAAGAAGAAAGAAACCATGTCAGAAGAAGAAGAATCTTTGTTTGAGGTTCCCTAGAACTTCAAAAAGATAGACGATCATGGTATGAATGCCTAACAGAAAAGCTGATGTTGGAGAAGTATATGATAACCGAGAGAAAACCAAAAAAATCATAGGGGCCATAGAAGGAGAAGAAGAAAAATGTACATACATAGGGCATGATTTGACGACTGAAGAAGAAGAAGAATTAGTTGCCCTATTGCGCGAATATCGAGATGTGTTTGCTTGGAGTTACAAAGACTTGAAAGGAGTAGATCCAGATATATGTTCTCATAGAATCCCTATGACTCCAGATGCAAAACCTACGAAACAGAAACCATACACTTACAACGATAACTACGCTGCAAAGATTAAAGAATAAATAGATCGACTGATAGAAGCAGGATTCATTTACAAAATTGAGCACACTGAATGGGTATCTCCCATTGTGGTTGTGCCCAAGAAGAATGGAAAATTGCATGTGTGTATTAACCTTAAAAACGTTAATGCCGCCACGATTAGAGACAGTTATCCTCTTCCTATCACGGAACATTTATTGGAAAGAGTTGCGGGCAAGGAAGTTTATAGCTTTCTTGATGGATTCTCAGGCTATAATCAAGTAGCCATTGCTCCAGAAGATCAACACAAGATGGCTTTTGCCATAGAATGGGGCATATTTGCATTTTGTGTGATGCCATTTGGCTTAACAAATGCACCCGACACTTTCCAACGCCTTATGTGTCATGTTTTTAAGGAATTCTTACGCAAGAATTTGGAAGTCTATGTCAATGATTTATGTGCACATTCTAATATGAGGAAAACTCATATCCCATAATTAAAGCAAGTATTTGATAAATGTCGAGAATATCAGGTCTGTTTGAACCACGAAAAGTGCGTTTTCATGGTCAGACAAGGCAAAATTCTAGGATACATTGTGTCAAAGAATGGAATCTCTACTGATGAAGAGAAGGTGAAAGTAATTGCTGATCTACCTAGGCCAAATAACGTAAAAGAGGTACAGGCATTTATGGGTCATTGTGGTTATTAGAGACGATTCATACACATGTATGCAATCATAACCAAGCCTCTGTACTCTCTTTTGACCAAGTTTGAATGGACAGATGAATGTGAGAATTCATTCAATGAACTTAAACGACATTTGTGCTCAGCACCTATATTGACAACCCCGGATTGGAGTAAGCCATTCCATTGTTACACTTATGTGTTCCTCGAGTAGCTTTGATGTGAACCTTTTCCCTATACATGGGCACTTTTTACTCTAGTGCTGGCTAGAGGTTTTTTCCCCATGTTACCACATACTTGATACTCTCATATGTGGTGGTACTTTGTACTTAGGGATATGATTCAGATCTTACTTCAGTTCAGTTCATCGATCAATAGAGAGAGCTATTCCAGCCATCATCTTCTCCGTGTGTCTTGCTGCGTTTGTGCTCCTTGTGTGTGCTTCTTGTGTGTCTCTTGCACTTCTACACACACCCAACAGTGGTATTAGAGCAGGTTCAGCTTCTTCTCAAGTTTTGATTTTTTGCGTCACGGCGCGCGCGCACTCTAACAGTGCAAATCGACTTCGGAGCATAGAAGTGTGAATTTCAGCAACCCAGAAACATTTCCACCAGGTGCGCTTGGTTCTACTCCCATTTCGAAGCCATTCATGCAGTCAGAATCGCCATCAGAGTGACGGGTTGTGAGCTGAAATTGCAGCACTCATTTTAGTTTTCATCGAAGTGAAGATTTTGTCACATTCTTGTTCCTTAGTGAAATGGCGGGTCGCAATGAATTGTTTGGCATGCTTCAAGCTGAAGATAAGCTTGATGGGACCAACTATCCAATGTGGTCTTACATGATGAAGCATGTTCTTGTTGCAAAACAACTTTGGAACATAGTGGCAGATGTAGATCGAAGACCGGCAGGTGCTTCTACTTCATAGTCTACTGTCACAGATGGAGCTTCTTCTTCGAGTACAGTGGTTTCTCCTTCTCCACCTACACAGGAGCAGCTTAGATGGGATGGAAAAGATGCTCAAGCTCATGCTTTGATTGCGCTTTCAGTGAAGCATCATATAGTTCCACACATTCGGTCATGTTCTACATCGAGACAGGCATGGGACACTCTTGCTTCTTTGTATGCCGTGCGTAATGAAGCACGTGTTGCATACTTGAGGAAGCAACTTGAGGATGTATGTATGGCTGAAAATGAGTCAGTGGATGTGTATGTGACACGCATCAAGGACTTGAAGGAGCAATTGGCAAACATAGATGAGATCATTCGGGATGCATCACTCATTTCTAGATTGTTGAAAGGACTACCGGAATCTTTTCAAAGCTTTGCTACTACACTCCGTTTGGTTGCAAAAGGAAATCCTAATATGTATGCATTTGATGAGGTTGTGTCTCTTCTTTTGCAAGAAGAGCAATCTAGAGTGAATAGGAGTGGTTTGATTGAGGGAACGCAAGCACTTGCTATCTCACAAAAAGGGAAAGGCAAGTATGGTTCAACTTTGGGTTCATCAAAACCAAAGCCTCAAGATTCTTCTTCCACTTATTCCTCTAATGATAGTGATTTGCAAAAGAAGAAGAGATGTAAATATTGTCGGAAGGCTGGTCATACTATTGATGAGTGTAGAAAGCTTGCTAAACGCAATGAAAAGAAGAAGAAATCGGGCATGTCTATTGCTGAAAATTCAGCAAATGCAAAGAATGATGAAGCTAACATGGCTCAAGATTTTTGGGCATGTGTTGTTACATGTCATTATGATGCTT
This sequence comes from Ceratopteris richardii, assembly GCA_020310875.1. Taxonomy (NCBI): domain Eukaryota; kingdom Viridiplantae; phylum Streptophyta; class Polypodiopsida; order Polypodiales; family Pteridaceae; genus Ceratopteris; species Ceratopteris richardii. Next base: position 7,985,312 of record CM035407.1, read on the forward strand.
GTTTACATTCTAAATGTATGGTTGTAAGTGAGGCTGATTCGGATTGGTTCTTTGATAGTGGTGCTTCAAAGCACATGCAAAAGATTTTTTGCCTCTTTGAAAGATGCACCTAAAGGAGGACATGTGGTGTGTGCAAACAATGCCTCTTATCCTATCATTGGAGTGGGAGAAATTGAGCTTACGACTGCAAATGGAGGTGTGATTCTCTTGAAAAATGCATTGTATGTGCCCAGTATCAAGAAGAACTTAATTTCAGTTTCGTTGATTGCCAAAGCTGGACTTCATGTACACTTTGTTGATGATAAGTGTATGGTTCATGATTTCAGCAATGGCGATCTTATTGTGATGTCCGGTACATTATGTAATGGTTTGTATTGCATGGATACATACAAGAGGGTTGCCTCGAATGCTTTAGTTGCTCATACTTCTTCCATGGCTGAAATGGAGCTTTGGCATGCTCGTTTTGGTCACTTGAACTTCAATAGTTTGCTCTACTTGCAAAAGAAGGACATGGTTGTTGGCTTGCCTACACTTGAGTCCATTGAAAAGCATGCATGTGAAGGTTGCATTCTTGGAAAAATGCATCGTGCTTCTTTTCCAAAAGATAGTCACACACACACTACAAGAAAATTGCAACTTGTTCATAGTGATGTGTGTGGTCCGGTCAAGACTTCATCTTTTGGGAAGCATGTATATTTTGTTACCTTCATTGATGATGCTACTCGCCATACATGGGTGTATCCTATGAAAGCAAAGAATGAGGTATTTTCTTGCTTCAAAGCATTTTTAGCTATGGCTGAAAATTTTTCTTCACAAAAGCTTTTGACTCTACGCACGGATCGTGGTGGTGAGTACATGTCACATGAGTTTAATGCTTTTCTTTGTGAAAGAGGTATTTCACACCAATGTACGGTGCCATATACACCTCAACAAAATGGTGTTGTCGAGCGTAAAAATAGAACTCTACTTGAAATGGCACGATGTATGGTTAAAGGAAAGCATCTTCCTCATAAGTTTTGGATGGAAGCGGTCATGTGTGCAAATTATGTGTTGAATCGCTGCCCTACAAAAGCATTGAGAGTCATCACTCCTTATGAGGCTTGGAATGGTCATAAGCCTATGGTTAGTCATATGCGTGTGTTTGGTTGTTTGGTATATGCTCTTGTGCCATCACAACAACGTCACAAACTTGATGACAAGGCAAAGAAATGTATATTTGTTGGTTACAGTGCTGAAAGTAAGAGATATCGGTTGTACCATCCATTGACGAACACAATTATTGTGAGTCGCGATGTGGTATTTGCTGAAAATTCAGTTTTCCCTCTACTTGAATGCAAAAAACTGCCAGCAGTTAGCTCACAAGATGTGTTCGATACACTCATGCCTTTGTTCCAAAATGGTGCGCTTGACTATGGCGATGTAGACCAGCCAACTGAGGTTCAAAGGGCTGAAAAATTCCAACCAAATAGGGCTGAAAATGCAGAGAATTTCCAGCCAAACATGGCTGAAAAAATTCAGCCAAAAAATATCAAAACTGTTGGAAATTTCCAGCCACATATGGCTAAACATTTGCGTCAAAATATGGCTGAAAATGAGCATGAAATTCAGCCCACGAATGATGTACATATTGAAGATGTTTTACATAATGAGCACATGTCTATCAAGAGTGCACAATCTATGCCAAAGTGGCTGAAACAAACTTTGCAGGACAGCAAATTGAGTGCAGCTTTACTCGGTAGAACAAGATCAAGCTCTCACCATGCATCAAATAATTTTGTGGATGATTCTCTTATTGCTACAGCATGTAATGAAGAGCTACTTTCTTTTGAAGATGCATGTGACGATCCACAATGGATGAGTGCTATTCAATCAGAAATGGATTCCATACATAGGAATGGTACTTGGGAGTTATGTGAATTGCCAAAAGGAAAGAATGCCATTGGTACAAAGTGGGTTTACAAGATTAAGAGAAAATCTGATGGTAGCATTGATCGCTACAAAGCTAGATTGGTTGCCAAAGGATATGCACAACAATATGGCATTGACTATGAGGAAACTTTTGCACCTACTTCACGCATGACTACCATTCGTACCGTGGTTGCATTGGCTGCCCATCGAGGTTGGAAAGTGCATTAATTGGACATAAAAACAACCTTCTTGAATGGAGATTTGCAAGAAGAGGTCTATGTGAAGCAACCTCTTGGATTTGCTATGAAAGGGAAAGAGCATATGGTTTGTCACTTGCATAAAGCTTTGTATGGTCTCAAGCAAGCTCCACGTGCATGGTATGACAAAATACATAAGCACTTGATTGCTCTTGGCTTCACATGTAGTCCGATTGAAAGCACACTCTATGTACGCAAAAATGGAGCTGATCTTATAGTGCTTGTTCTTTATGTCGATGACATACTCTTGACCGGGTCATGTGATGCAAAACTTGACATTCTTATGGCTGATTTGCAGCATACTTTTGATGTCACGTATCTTGGTCTTTTAAGCTACTTTTGTATCCCTTGAGGGGGGAATTGTTATGCATCAAGCAAAGTATGTTGAAAAACTACTTCAGCGTTTTGATTTTGAGGATTGTAAGCCAATTTCCACACCAGTTGAGAAAGGATTCAGGTTCTCAGTTGAGGATTCCAGTGATGCATTTGACACTTCTCTTTATCAACAAGCTGTGGGATGTCTTATATATGCATGCAACACAAGGCCGGATATACAATATGCAGTTTCCCAGTTGAGTCGATTCATGCATACCCCTGCCACTAAGCATTGGCAAGCGGTGAAACGTGTGTTTAGATATCTTCGAGGCACTTTGAGCTTAGGTCTCCTTTATGGCAGAGATGTTCAGCCATGCTTGCATGTTTTTACAGATAGTGATTGGGCTGGTTGTTATGATACTCGCGTGTCCACTAGTGGTAATTGCTTTTTCCTTGGAGACTCATGCATATCTTGGTTGAGTAAGAAGCAACCTACAGTGGCGACATCAAGTTGTGAAGCTGAGTACAGGGCAGTTTTCACAGCTACAGTGGAGTGTATATGGCTTAGACGCCTATTGATGGATCTTTGCATTGAGATTGATGCTGCTACGCATATTCTCACAGATAGTCAGAGTGATTTGGCTGTTGCACGAAACCTAGTGTTTCATGCACGGACCAAACATATTGAGGTGCATTATCACTATGTGAGAGAGCACCTTCATGCAAGAGATATTGATTTGGTATATGTGCCTACACAAGATAATGTGGCAGACATATTCACCAAAGCTCTTCCACGGGAAAAGTTTGAAGCTTTTCACAAAGCTTTAGGCTTATTACCTTGTGGGGGCTGATCTGTCACTCCCTGTATGTGTTCACATCATTCGCTCCAGGGGGGTTTGTTACACTTATGTGTTCCTCGAGTAGCTTTGATGTGAACCTTTTCCCTATACATGGGCACTTTTTACTCTAGTGCTGGCTAGAGGTTTTTTCCCCATGTTACCACATACTTGATACTCTCATATGTGGTGGTACTTTGTACTTAGGGATATGATTCAACACTTACTTCAGTTCAGTTCATCGATCAATAGAGAGAGCTATTCCAGCCATCGTCTTCTCCGTGTGTCTTGCTGCGTTTGTGCTCCTTGTGTGTCTCTCGTACTTCTACACACACCCAACATCCATGTACATGTGGATGCATTCAATTATGCCATAGGATGTGTGTTGGCACAACCCACGAATGAAGGTAATATAGATCTCCCCATAGCTTACGCGAGCAGATAGTTGAACGTAGCAGAGAGAAATTATACCACTATGGAACGAGAAGGATTAGGAATGATCTACGCAGTAAAGAAATTCAGGCATTATTTGTTGGCGAATAAGTTCAAGTTCTTCACAGATCATCAAGCATTATTGTACTTAGTCAATAAGCCTTGTAACACGGGACGATTAATACGTTGGTTTCTATTACTCATGGAGTATGATTTTGAAGTAGTAGTCAGGAAAGGAAAGACACATCTCAGAGCTGACCACCTTTCAAGATTAACCACAGGAGAAGCTCCTCAAGGAATAGCAGATGAGTTACCAGATGCATATTTGATTAACCTTGAGATAGTACAAGAATGGGCTAAGCCGATAGTCCCTATTCTCACATATGGACCCAAGAATCCTAGGATAAGGATCAAGGAAGGAGAGATGACCAAGTCTCAAAGATATCAAATAATAGCAGGAAGTATATATAAACAAGATAATCAAAAGATTCTTGCTTGTTGTGTAGATGAATCAGAACATGCAAATTGGTTGCAATTAGCACATGAAGCAACATCACTCGAAACATCGTACATTGCAGACTCTGCATAGACTAGGAGTATATTGGCCTTCTATGGAAGTAGATGTCTACAAGTTGTGTAAAGAATGCCTTGTTTGTTGTGAAAGACCACCAGTAGAACATGCTACATTATATCATGTGTCTCTCACACCAGAATGGAGTGAACCTTTAGTGACATACTTGAGGACGAAAACATTCCCTCAAGGAATGACCTTAGCACGACAACACAGTCTAGAGCAAGAAACTCAAGACTATTCACTTATTGGTGATAATTTATACAAACGAGGACGAGATGGATACTTAAGAAAATGTGTTCATGAGAGTGATTATTTGAGCGTACTAGAGATTGCACACCAAGGTGTTGTAGGAGGTCATTTTGGCCCCGATAGGATAATCAAAGCCATCCTCTTTGCAGGATTATGGTGGCCCACTCTTCACACGGATGCACATACCTATGTAAAGAGATGTGATGTGTCCCAAAGAACTCAATTTCCTACTCGCAGAGATGAAATGCCCTTGAAACCCATGATGGGAGGACGTGCATTTTCTAAGTGGGGTATAAACTTTGTAGGACCCAATAACCCCCGTGCAAAAGGTACCCATGCTGAATACATTATTGTTGCGACATATTATCTTACCAAATGGGTAGAGGCAAAAGCCACAAAAAAGAATGATGCACACACGACTACAAAATTCTTATTTGAAAATGTCTTTACAAGATATGGATTGCCTATAGAGTTAGTGAGCGATCGAGGAACTCACTTTCTAAACCAAGTCATTGAATATTTGTTACATGATTTTATGGTGATTCACAAGAAATCCGCACCATATCATCCTCAGGCCAATGGTCAGGTAGAAAGCACTAACAAGATCCTTTGTAACGTATTGACAAAACTCGTGAACAACAAATGTTCAGATTGGGACAAACAATTACACCACACTATTTGGCCATATCGAATGGCCTATAAGATCATACTCAATGCAACTCCCTTTCAGATGGTTTTTGGTCAGAATGCTGTGCTTCCTTTGGACTTCTTGATACCGACCCTTAAGGTTGCACAAGAACATCAGTGGACCGACCATGAATTAACAGCAAGTATAATGGACTTGGAACGATTAGGAGAAACCAGACTAAAAGCAGCAGCAGGTATATATGCGGCAAAGAAACGATTGAAAGCCTATTTCGATGCGCATGTGAAAGATAAAGGCTTAAAAGAAGGAGGTTTAGTCCTATATACGGTGAAACAACATGCAGGGAAGTTAGAAAAGCAAGGTTATGGACCCATGATCATTAACAGACTCTCGACAAGTGGAGCAGTACAATTAGCCACCTTACAAGGAGACATAATGCCTAATTATAATAGTGGTTGTAGAGTCAAGTTATATCAGGAACCTCTTACTAAGGATATGCTTAGAAGACTCACATTGGCAAAGAAGCATAAGGAGGAAGAAAATAGGATACGTGCTGAAGCTCAGGCAAAAGCTATAGAACGCATTAAGTGCATGAAGTGAAGAAGACAAGGACTAGGGAGAGAACATTATAGCCATCTGGAAACAACACCCAGATACCCCATGGCCATGTGTCAAGTAAAGTCAAGTACTCATCTTAGCATAGTGGACAGGAGACCATTCATTACAGTCAGGCTAGAGCACGGCAACCCTTGCCAAGAGCTCAGGGCTTTAATTGACTCAGGTGCTGCGACTAGTGCGATTAGATGGTCCCACTATAAGGACTCAGGAATAGAAATGCGGCCAGTTGAGGCATACCTCATAGGGCTAGGAGGCATGGAAACCCCTTGCACGGGTGAGGTGGACCTTCCTATCCTCATACATGATGTGACCATGACAGTGAAGCTACTGGTGTGTCATGATGACGACCTGATAGAACCCCTAATCCACCAAGATTGGCTATACGATCACTCCGTGGACCTAAATCTTAGACAAGGCTCCTTTGCAGATTGGAACCTTAGATTAGCAGCGAGTGATACCGCCCGTCTTCCCTAATAACACCCCGCCTGAGGTATGTAACCCTAGAACCTATGAAACGCTTGCGACGGAGGACACGAAGATATTTGGCCAAATCCCTTGGCTAAGCATGCTCCCTCCAAAGTCAACCCATGAGAGCTTGCCGATGGATAGGGGCTAGACAAAAGAACGTCAGGAGATTTTCCATTGGTCTTCCAGCAGCACACAAATGGGGACCATTGCAGGTCAGGTGGATTACCTCAGCGGTCAGGTGGACTACATCAGCAGCCACATGGGCAAAACACCCTGTAGTGCCATCCTTCCACACTTACTGCGGACTGGCCTAGATTAATAGTACAAAATGATGCACTTCCTAATGGGCAGGTTTCGCAAGTGTTGGACCTCCCTTCTTTTCCAAAGCAGAGTGTCCATTAGACCTCTCACCCTCAACCACAAAGGAGTCAACCACGACGAAGGAACCTAGGCCGACGACAATATCAGATGACACAAGGAGGAAAGCAGCATCAGTATCACAAAGCAAGAGGCACGAGACAAGTATGGTTGCCAAAAGGATAGAAATCACCGACATATTTTAACAATGCAGACGAAGCCAAGAAGAAGTTTCAACAGAAGGAGAGGCAATATTCCACATCTCCTCGACTTTCTTCTACGAAATGATGCACTTCCTAATGGCCTAGATTAATAGTACAAAATGATGCACTTCCTAATGGGTAGGTTTTGCAAGTGTTGGACCTCCCTTCTTTTCCAAAGCAGAGTATCCATCAGACCTCTCACCCTCAATCACAAAGGAGTCAACCACGACGAAGGAACCCAGACCGATGACAATATTAGATGACACAAGGAGGAAAGCAGCATCAGTATCACAAAGCAAGAGGCACGAGACAAGTATGGTTGCCAAAAGGACAGAAATCACCGACAGATTTTAACAATGTAGACGAAGCAAAGAAGAAGTTTCAACAGAAGCAGAGGCAATATTCCACATCTCCTCGACTTTCTTCTACGAGTACGAACAGCAGACAAATTTGGATCGCCAAGAAGTACCTTATGAACCGATCCACACCCACGCAGATCTGGGTACCCAAACAGTGTATTATAGCTAAGCCCTCAAGCCATGTAATATATACCCCTCAGAAATCTCTTCACCCCTCAATACCACCACATCCCATATCACCTTTTGCCACTCAGCAGAAACATATCACCCGCTCAGAAACTCTTAGGAAATGGATACCAAAACATATCCAGATGCCTTCTCTGACCCCCTTGTCTAACATTACTCCCATCTAGACTAAACACTACCCTTGTAATAACTCATTCACAACTGAACCTTGTACAAATCCACACACTATAACCCAACATCACTTGTAATAACATCTCATCAAAAAATGTATGCATCATCTGAAGGATGTAGGTGTCGAGAGACCTGCATTAGTTTGCAAAAATCATTCCATAAATCACCTCACAACACTCGGCTACACGGGTTACACATCGGTCATGCAAAGGGATTGCGGTCTCACTCTAATGGGATACATGATTAATTTCCATACTAATGTGTTAATCTTTTGTAGCAGATCTGTTGCACACTCGCATCATTCACCATGCAGACAGAAGGACCATCTGAAGCTGGCCCTAGCATACCTATGGCCAATATTGGTGAACTACTCGTAGAGCCGCATCCGATGGCACAACCACCAGAATTTCACGGATTTCCAGGACCTATGCCAATTGATGATCCCCCTAGGGGATATACCGAAAAAAGTAATTGCAACTCTCATTGGTTCCAAGGTTTAGCAGGCCCATTGGCGGATGCAGATTTCCTTTTTGAGGCGAATTTGACTTTTGATACCCGTACGTGGGCCAAGTACGAGTTTTTCTCAAGAGATTTTGAAGCATTACATAACACAGGAGACTTAAAGCATGTTTGGGCGAGAGCAGGCTTCGTAGAATACTTTAGTGATCCTTTGCCTAAACCAGATTTCTACATATGCTATTATCTAGTAACCACTTTGACAGCTTTTGAGAACAAGGATCTACCAGGCATATTCATTTTTCCATCCTTGGTGAATGACCCCCCATTCAAAAGGTTTTATTTGACAAAAGATTTGATTAGAGCTGCAATCAAGATACATGGAATGCACACTCCAACAGAGCGAGAAAGGCTGATTCCAGAGCCAATGAAACGTGGAGATGTCATCAAGTGGGAAGATATTTCAGCGATCACACCTGAGCTCTCTAAACCATTGAGGATATGTATGCAACATTTCGCATTCCCTACTCAGGATCGATTCACCATGCCCCACAAGCACATCTGGTTTGGACTCTATTTGTCTTGTATTGGATCCCACACAATTGATCTTGCAAGCTGGGTAATTGATCAATTGTACTTAGCACAACATAGATGGGAAAGAAAAAAGGTAATCCATGGATGCTGCACACTTACGAGAATCGTTTATATGTGTTTGGCATATGACTTGCCATAGAGCGTGCGATGACAAGTGAGGAGTTGAAAGCATTCAAAGGGACAACAAAGAAAGCTAGGAAGGCTAGCAAAGGACGAGCAGGAAAGCGCATGAGAGGAACCATCCCATGCCTCCAGGTTCCAAAATCACCATCACCGCAACCCTCTCTAGAACAGTCTCCGACGGAAGCCCCTATAACTGTACAACCTATTCGCATACGATTATCACGACCTATCGTTACAGAAGGCACTACTAGTACGATTACCTCACAAACAACATCAGTGCAAGAACTTACCACCACTACAGCAGAAGTTCCCACCACTATTGGTGCGGAAGCATTTTCTTTTTCGATACCCAACTTGGAAGCAGAACCAACGGACACAACATTCGATTTTGAGATGCAGGATGTGTTTTCAAGTGAATTTCAGTTTTCAAAGGGACAGCTCTTTTCTCAAGTATATGAACGTCCAAGCTACCCGACCACTCCCCCGGATCAACAACAAGGACAAGTAGTATCCAACTAAGAAGAAGAAAGAACAGAAACAGATGATGATGAGGGCAATGATGAGGCCAGCCAGGGCACTCATGACTCCCAAGAGAATGTGCAGATAGATGAACAAGGACAACAAACCGAGACCCAAGGTGTCACCAACACACACGAAGATGAAACATTTGAAGCAGTGGCATACACCTTGGCAATCAAAAAGTTATATCGCACCATTGAAAAAGTTTGGGCGCGTAAGAAGTTAACTGAGGAAGAGAGCCAAGCACTCATAGAACAAGAACTTGTCTCAGGAGGTTTCAAAGAAGTATACATCAAAGGCTTCAGGGAACTTGTTAAATCAGTGGGATCTAACGAAGCATTAAGATATTTGCAGAGAAAACCACTTCCACAATTTGACCCCCGACGAGTACGACTATTATCAAAACCGGGTGAATACATTCGTGTACCAATAGGTGCTCAGTCATCCCAACAGGCCAGGGAAGCATGCCCAATTCTTGAACGATCTGAGGCCAAAGAAGCTATCCTCGTGGACTCCCCACCCCACACTACTATTGTACATACCACCACTATGACCGAAGTACCCACCACCCCAACCGCTCCTCTCTCACCTCCCATCCATCCAGTCTCCCCCATACATCCTCCTTCTCCCAGAACATCCACCTCCTTCTACGGCGACGTAGCAGAAGCCTTCCTCACCTCCATTCCTCCCACACTTCCCGCACCCACCCAACCTGGTTTTCCTCCTCGGACATCCACCTTTCTATCTAGTCCATTTCTCCATCCATCCTTCCCCACACCTCCAAGACCCTTATTTCCCTTTCCACCTGCATTGACCTTTTCCCCTGTCTCACCTCCCTGACCCACCGCATTTCCTCTTTCTCCTCTCCACCAAGCAGTACAAGAGAACCCCTCTATAAATTACTCTTCAAATTTTGTAAATCTGGTATTTACACCCACGCACACACCCACTGTCACCCCACTATTCACGGTCACCACACTTGATACCACATCCAGTGACATGGATATATCACTGCCCACTGCACCACCACTCACTTGCTTCATGACACCACCATATTTAGGCACCTCAATGTTTTCCACAATCACCACTGCATCCACATTTCCCTCCCCATTTCCCTTACCCCTTGCATCAACACCCACACCCACCGCATCTTCATTTAGCACACCATTAATATTATTACCCACTATAGACACCGCATTTTGCCAGATGTTCACATGCATGACTCAACTGAGAGATGAATTTACATCTCTTGGAACTAGTTACCAGACGCTGCAGAAAACCACGAACGATTTACAGTCGCAACTAAATTCATTGTCGATCGAGAATGCCTCACTAAACACCTGCTACCAAGAGCTACGAGAGGCATACCATAAACTTGAATTAGAAAGTGAAGAAAAGACAAAAGAGGCCATCACTGACATAGACAACTTGTTAAGGGCGTAGACTATTCGCCATGCGACACTTACTAGGAACATGGGACTACTCAGATGCCACTTGGCAGCAGCTAAAGAAGAAAATCAATGTCTACAAGAACATAACAAAGATAATTTGGAAGCTGCTTGTTAGAAGAAGTATTTTTTGAGGGAAATTATTTGTAAAATGTCAAAAACTTGTAGAAATATTTATACAAATGATGTAAAAATGAGGAAGAGTCTTCCTCATGTAAATTAGAATCATTTATATTTTTTCTAGAATTTTTGGAAGCTCTTTGATAGCATATTTTTAGATTAGAAGGGAAAAGGACCAAAATTCAAGTGTGAAAAGGGACGCTTGAAAATGTATAAAAGATAATTTCCTCTATTTTGAGAGGGTTGGTTGTATTATTTTTGCTATCCAAGTAATGTGAAGAGCTCTCCTGCAGAAAATCGTGTTTTCTCCTTTCATGTACTTTCTTTTGATTTGTTGAGTCTATTCTTTGTGTCATCCATGGAATTTGTGAGCTTCAGTTGTGTATTTCTGAGTAATGTGTATGAAGAGAGATGATTCTTAGTGTATTGAGTAAGAAAGTGTAGAAGAGCAAAGCTGGACATGGAAACTCTCAGTTTTCACAGAATCACGATTGTCTCGTCTGTGTGATACATGTACTGTTTTTGAAATTTGACTTCATAATTGTGTTTTGCTGTGGAAATGACACACTTTAGGCACAAAGATCATTGAAAATGCTGTTGTATAGCTCAAGATAATAAAAAACCTAGATATTTCTCTCCTTCTTCATAAGTTCTCAGAAAAACAATCATTTAACTCTTATTCTTGGATTCCATTAACTAGAAGGGGCTGTGGTCTTTGCATACTTCCCAGATTGACAATTTAAAGATGTGTAGTTGATTCTTTATGCTAAAATGATTGGACAGGACAGCTCCAAAGGGTAACAACAAACATTTTTTGGCGCCGTTTCCGGGGAACAAAGTAAAAACTTCATTGAAGTTTTGGACCTTTCTGGATCTTCCATTGTTGATGTGTTCAATCAAGAAAAGGTACTACCCTATAATCAAGAAAGAAACATTGAAAAGGTAGGTTTCTTTGCTTGTCTTTTGGGAAAAGAAAGCATGAGATAACCTTTTGGGATAAAAGAAGTTGTGAAATTCTTGCAAATTGATAGTTGCTCATTCCTTTTAAGAGTAAAGCGCAGGTGTGAGTAAAAAAAAATTGAATCAAGACTGTTAAAGGCGAGGTAAAATGTGACTATATTTGCATATCTAGAGTGCTTTTTGACTAAAGTACCAAGCAAATTTGTTAGTCTTGGAAAAAGATGACATGATTGCAATGAGGAAAGTCAAGTAAAATAGCTATGTGCAAATTGATTGATCCATTTGTGGGATAATAATCTTGAAAAAAAAAATTATTTGGCTCTTGAAAAGAAAGGTATTTGAGTTTATCTTTGCATGAATTGATACTTGTATTTTTTAGCACATATTTTCTTGAAAAGCTCTACTTCCAAACTGATTAGATTGCAAGCACAAAAGAGTATAACCAATCATGAAACAAAAGATCAATGGATCTTGAAACAAGAAAACCCTAAGACAAGTGTTTACCTTGAATTAGGGTTAAAATACTAAAAAAATTCATAAAATCTATTAAAAATCCAAAAAAATTTCTTTTTCTTAGAAAATTTTGCAGTTGGACTTGTGTTGAAAAGGGGAAGGTGGTTAGTGAAAGAAAAAATCCAGAAATTGAAAAAATAAATAATATAAAGAAAAGCTAGAGTAAAAGTGATTGAAATTTCTTTTTTTAATTTGTTTGAATGAGCTTGGTGGTGGATAATGGCAGGTGACAAGTGATCTGGAGTTGGAGAAGAACATTGAAGAAGACAAGGTGAAAGGAAAAGTCAAAAAGTGCAAAAGCTGGAACTTCAGAGAAGAACACGATTCTCTTCACAGAATCGTGGTTTTCAGTAAAGAATTTGACTTATTTTGTACTATTGGGTACTGAGGTAAGTGATTTTAAAAGGTTTCATAAGTTGCATAAGTAAAGAAAATCAAAATTTCAAAATTTCAATAAGAATTGAGCATCAAGTGATTAGATTGGAGAATTGGGTACAGAATCGTGATTTTCATCAATAGAATAAAGAAAGCAAATTTTGTTGGAAAGGATACGATTTGTGAATTAAAACCAAAAAATTGCTAAGGGACAAGAATCATACAGTGAGAATTTAAAATTTGGTGAAAATCATACACAATCGCGATTGTCTGAAGACTATAAAAGCCTAAAATCTAAGAAAAATGTTCATTTGAGTGAAAGAGAGAGTGAGAGGAGCTGACAGAGTCGCGATTTTCTCCAAATAGAAAATCTTTTGGATATTTCTTGACCTGACAGCAAGGTAATCTTCTTACAACAAGTTTGTGTATAATTTCAAGTTTCAACATGTTGGTAAAGGCACAAAAACACAGAAAAGTGTGAAAAAAAACATGAAATCGTGACTTCCAGTTTTTTGAATTTTTTTAGGGAAAATAATATTTTTTGTTGAAAAATCTTTTATTGCATGTTGGTATTTTAATAAGGCGCTTCTAATAGAGAAAAAAGAACTTAAAAAATCAAAAACCAAAAAATTATAAGAATCTTCTTAGAATCGCGATTCTGAGAACAACCACAAAATCACGACTCTGAACTCAAAATCACGATTCCCTGAATACGATTTTCATAAGAAAATCATGTTTTTAACGATTGTGAGCAATCACGATTGTCTGGGAGCAAAATCGTGAAAAACACGATTCTATTCACAGAATCGTGACAAACAGGATTTCTTTCACAGGATCGTGGAAATCACGATTTTCTTCACAGAATTCGTGACAAACACGACTTCCTTCACAGGATCGTGGAAATCACGATTGTCTTCACAGAATTGTGACAAACAAGACTTCCTTCACAGGATCATGGAAATCACGATTGTCTTCACAGAATCGTGACAAACACGACTTCCTTCACAGGATCATGGAAATCACGATTGTCTTCACAGAATCGATAAAAACACGATTCTATTCACAGAATCGTGAGGAAGACGATTCTATTCACAAAATCGTGAAAAATACGATTCTCTTCACAGAATCATGAGGAAGACGATTCTATTCACAGAATCGTGAAAAACATGATTCTCTTCACAGAATCGTGAGGAAGACGATTCTATTAACAGAAATGTGAAAAAGACAATTCTCTTTCACAGAATCGTGAGAAAATCTAGAATCATCTCAAGATCGTAGAAAAGACAATTCTATTCACAGAATCGTGAAAAACACGATTCTCTTCACAGAATCGTGAATTTGTTGGAGGATTTTGAGATCTCGTAATAAATTGTTCACACCTGATAAACAAGAGTTAAAAAGGAAGGAGATAGATCCAGTGATAGGAGATTTACAAGAAAAAGATTTAGCGTAGGAAAATAACATGGAAAACCTAAATGAAACCAATGAACCTTTTGAAACTAGTGATTATAGAAATATTCTCAAGTATATGTATACAAATAGGTTTGGAACCTATGTGTATCAGGATGGGATGCATAAGTTTCTCACTAGGTTGAGAAACTTAGAAGTTCCCTTAAATATAACACCAGTAGCACAATTTAAGGATGGCAGATATGAGGATAGACAGGGATGTGTATATATATTCTCACAAGATCCAGAAAACTCTAATGATTTAGGGCAATGTGCAAACAAGAGACCTTGGGAACAAGACCTAGGGCAATTAGACTTGCCAAGACAAAATGAAACTCACATTAATATTAAACAACAACAAGGTAGGAGAGTACACACTTCCCCAATTCCTTTTGAAAGAGACGTAGAAGGAATTAACGATTTTCCAATAAGAAGGAGACATCAGTGGCAAAATCAGGGAAGAATGCTTAGGCCCTATCAAGTAGCTAAATGCATGAAGAATCAATATGAAGGGTATTCTGATCCTCATGCTCATGCTGCAAAATTTAGACAATTAATTAGGGTAGAAGAAGTAGAAGATTACAAGGTACAATTTGAAGCATTTGGTCTAACCCTAACTGGACCTCCACTATCTTGGTTCATTCCATTGAGAAAGGAATTGTATCTAGATATTGAATCTTTCCTTGAAGCTTTCATAGGGGAATTCTCAAAAACTGGAATAAAACATAGTACAGCTACCTTAATACATAGTTTTAAACAACAAAAAGATGAAAATGTCAGAGAGGCAGCTAGGAGATTCAAGCAATACATTGATAGATGTCCAAGAGAGGAGGTACCATCCATGGCAAGAAAAGTATCTCTATTCATAGGAGGACTGAGAAGTGCACAATTAAGAACCTTGGTGTATTATAGGAGATGTCCTGACCTAGGAGCATGTGTGAAAGAGGCAATAGACTTGGAGGATAACAAAGGACAAGATCTATTAGCATTTGATCAACCTAGAACAAATGAAGATAAAATCCCACTAGTAGAAGAATTAGCACAAGCCATTGCTAAAGCCCTAGAAGTTAGCACCAAGACAAATTTGGTAAACACTAGGATAACAACAAATAAAAAATGCTATAACTGTGGAGAAAATCATTTGGTTCAACAATGTCCTTATCAAAAACCACAACATTTTCAAGATAGAAAAACACTCAAATACTGTACATTAGAAAGAAGATGGACAAACCATTTCAGAGAAGAGTGCTTCTACAATAAACAACCCATTAAAGAAAGAGAATATGTGAACCAACACAACTTACAAAGAGAATTTGGATTTGTTGAGCAACCAAGACCTGTACTTGGACAACAACCACCATTACCAAAAAATGTAGTACCAGTGAAATACACACCAATAGAAGAAGAAAGTTCAAGACTGAGATCATCTTACAGAGAGGATTATCATTGGAATGAAGGATATTAGGAAGAATGGGAAGGATATGAATAGAGAGAACCAGAACTGCAAGCCCTGGATTTGGGAAATGGGAGAGCTGAAATGGACATAACCACATTCATGTATATAACTAATAATTACATGTCCAGTCAGAAACCTCAATTGAAAGGGAGTCAAAAGATAACTTGTTATAGATGTGGGGGAGAACATTTCATTAGAGACTGCCCACAACCTCCTACACTAAGAATAGAAGGAGCCTATTGCAAGGATTGTGGCAGGGAACACTTAATAAAGGATTGTCCAAGAAACCCTCAAAAACAACAGAACACATCTAATAACATACCATTGAAAACAGTTAAAATAATGGAGCAAGAAGAATTGAGTGACCATGATCAAGTAACTGTAAATGCTATAACAAGAGCACAAGCTAAACAACAAGAAACAACAAAGGAGACACATACACAGGAACATAAGAAAATTCCATTTCCAAAAGAAAAGAAAAATAGACAAAAAGGAAGATGGGAAAGATAAATGAGAGTGGGTAAAAATATGGAAGAAGAGACCATGGAACATTCAAACAATAGTCAACCACAAAATACACGGACTCAAGAGGAGGCAAAAAAATCACAAAGTCAGGAGACTCTTATAAGAGCATACAAGGGAAGAATTCAAGATGGACCAAATCCTACAGATCATGTGATGGCATATCCTATGCCAGATTTAGAGGATGAAAGGATGCAAAGATATAAACAAATCATACAAGAAGCACAACTCAAAATGGGGGGAACCAGAAAATTATCAAACAATAGTTGAAGGAGCAAGTGCAACAGAAACAAAGAAAACTATTGATTAGGAAGATAATTCACAAATAACCTTCCGAATCAATATAGACAAACACTGTACAATGTTGTACCACACCACAATGGAGGAAATAGTAAAACAAAATCCTCACTTACAACACAATATGAAAAAGTGGGAAACAAAGTAAAAAAGCCTAGATCCACAACAACAAGAAGTGGAAGAGTTGTTGTACATACCCATTGATAAAATAGGAGGATATTGTGAAGGGGAAGAAGGAAACTCAACCCTGAGAATACAATTTGGTGAGAATCATGCCAAGGCCATATTAGACAGTGGATCAGGAGTGGCTATCATGACTAAACAAACCTGGGAGAAATGGGGAAAAAATGAGTTAATACCCACTAAAATGAGATTACAACTTGCAGATGGACACATAGAAAAACCCCTAGGAATATGGGAAAAGGTGATTGTGGAAATATCTGGAATAGAGATAGAGCATAATTTTGCCATAGTTGAATTCCCACAATCCACTTCATATGAAATCATCCTAGGAAGACCATTTATGAGACAAATGCAAATTGTGCAGGATTGGGGTAATGATTGCCTATATCTTCAAATCAAAGGAAGGATAACTAGGGTGAATTTAAGAAATGGTCAATATTGTGATATGTCCCCTCAAGAATGGTTCAAAGTGCATCAAAATCAAGAATTAAGTGAAGAGTCAGGGAGTGAAGATCAGAATGAGACAGAATCATCAATGTGGAAATGTAATGTGATAAGGAATCTCACAGATAAGAAAAGGATGTTAAGAAAAGGAGGTTGTCTAGGAGAAAGGAAATCACAGGATGAGAGCTATATACCACAAAAATTCAAAGATGAAGAATTTGAGCCTTATGGTTGGAATCAGATTTTGACCACCATGGATCTAGCTAATGATGAATATGTGGGAATGAAATTCCAAAATGAAGAAGGATATGATATCTTTCACATAGGAATACAAATGATAAAGGTGTCAAAAACAAAGGAAGACCAAGAGGAAGGAATAATATTAAAAACTGGAAAAAAAACAATATCTGGAAGATGTGGAAGCTTCAGATGCTATAAAAGACAAAATCTCAGGAACATATGGAAAAAATAAACACAAAGAAATGGAAAAAGAGCAAGAAGTTGAAAAAAATAAAAAAATAACAAAAGAAGATCAACAATTTGATGTACCTTCAAATTTCAAGACCTATGAAGTAGAAGACAGACTACTTCTAAAAATGAAACCAAAGAGAGAAAAGAAAAAATGAGATGCATATGACAATGAGGAACAAACCAAGAAGGTGATGATCACTCAGGAAGAGGGGGGAAGAAAGACATATTGTCATAACTGACGACATGACAAATCAAGAGGAGGAAGCATTGAGGAATTTGCCTAGAAGCTATAGGGATGTGTTTGCTTACAGTTACAAGGATTTGAAAGGAATTGACCCTAAAATCTGCGAACATAAGATTCCTATTACTCCTGATGCAAAACCTAGCAAACAAAGACACTATACATATAATGATAAATACTCTGCTAAAATAAAGGAAGAAATTGACAAGCTGCTGGCTGCCAATTTCATGTATGAGATTGAGTACACAGAGTGGATATCTCCTATAGTTGTGGCACCTAAAAAGAATGGGAAACTCAGGGTATGTATTAACCTGAAAGTTAATGCTGCAACTATAAGGGATAGCTATCCATTAACCATAACAGATCATCTTTTGGAAAGAGTTGCAGGTAAGGAGGTCTATAGCTTTTTGGATGGTTTTTCAGGATATAATCAGGTACCCATAGCTTTGGAAGACCAACATAAAACTGCTTTTTCCACAGAATGGGGAATTTATGCTTTTAGGGTTATGCCCTTTGATTTAACTAATGCCCCAACAACTTTTCAAAGATTGATATGTCACATCTTAAAAGAATTCCTTATAAATATAATGGAAATTTATGTGGATGATCTTTTCACTTTTTCATTAAAAAGACAAGATCATTTAAAAGATTTGGAAAATATATTCAAAAAGTGTAGAACATACCGATTATGTTTAAATCCAGAAAAATGTGTGTTCTTTGTGAGGCAAGGGAGAATGTTGGGTCACATAGTTTCTAGAAATGGAATTTCAACTGATGAAAGGAAAATTAAGGCCATAGTGGAACTTCCAAGACCAAAAAATGTAAAACAACTTCAAACTTTCATGGGACATTGTAGGTATGATAGAAAATTTGTACACAAGTTTGCAGACATTGCAAAACCTTTGTATGCTTTGATCACAAAATTTGAGTGGACCACAGAATGTGACCAAGCTTTTGAGACTTTAAAAACTTGTTTGGTAGCAGCACCAATTTTGAAAACCCCACAGTGGAATAAAATTTTTCAGGTCCATGTGGATGCTTCAAATTATGCTTTGGGATGTGTGTTAGCACAACCAATAGAAGGGAGCAAATTAGATTTCCCAATTGCTTATGCTAGTAGGTGTTGGAGATAGATGTCTGCGGAAGCACACGAACAACACAAGGAAGAAGAAGAAGCTTGGAGCACAACACAGAATACTGAATGTATTACTAGAGAATGTACAAAGATAAGTAGCCCATTAGGGCAATAGGCGTATATACAAGCCGAGGGAAAAAAACCTCCTAAAGAGGGAAAAAAGTGCCCCTGCGGTCGTAGAGTGTTCACACACATCACTACCTAAATATATCAACAAATCCCCCCTCGGAGTGATGTGGTGAACAAGTAGCTGGCACTTATGTATAAGGAAGTGCCAAGCTATGTGGAAGTCACTCCACAAAAGGAAGTAAGCCCAAAGCTTTGCGAAAATCTTCAAACTTCTCCCTAGGTAGAGCCTTCGTGAAAAGGTCTGCAATGTTCTCCTACGTGGGCACATATGCAAAGCTGATCTCCCCAGCAGAGAACCTCTCCCTGACATAGTGATAATGCACCTCAATGTGCTTAGTGCGATTATGGAACACAGGGTTCCTCGCAACTGCCAATGTGCTCTGAGTGTCAATGAAGATGGTGGTGGCAGAAGACTGACCAACACCCAAATCAGCCATAAGGCGTCTCAGCCACACACACTCAACAATAGCTGTGAAAGCTACCCTATACTCAACCTCACAACTGGAAGTGGCCACAGTAGGCTTCTTCTTGCTCAACCAAGATATACATGAGCTACCAAGCATGAAGCAAAAGCCACTAGTGGACACACGAGTGTCATAGCAACCAGCCCAATCAGAGTCAGAAAAAGCATGCAAATCTGGCGGTAGTGATCCCTCCTTGGGATAAAACAACTCAAGTAGCCGAGTACCACTCAAGTAGCGAAAGATGTGCTTAACTGCCTGCCAATGCTTGACTCCTAGGCAATGCATAAATCTGCTCATCTGTGAGACAACAAACTGAATATCTGGACGAGTGATGCATAAGTAAATCAAGCATCCAACAGCCTGCTGATAGAGAACATCATCAAATGCATCTCCAGCATCATGAAGACTCAATCGTAAACCTATCTCCATAGGAGTGGCAATAGGCTTACAGTCTTCAAGGGCAAAACGCTGCAATAATGTGTCAATATATTTTGTTTGACACAAAGCCTTTCCACCATCAACTCACATAAACTGAATGCCGAAATAGTGATGCAAATGCCCCAAATCAGACATCTCAAATGAGGCATGCAAATCAGCCTTAAAATCAGCAATATGCTTCTCAATAGGACTAGTGAGCAGCATGTCGTGAACATAGACAACGATGATCAGAAGCACATCATTAGCATGCTTAACATATAAGGTGCTTTCAGTTGGACTGTTCTCAAAACCATGTGCAATCAGATAGGCATGTATCTTCTCATACCAAGCATGTGATGCTTGCTTTAAACCATATAATGCCTTCTTTAACCTGCACACCTGGTTTTCATGTCCTTTCTACACAAAACCATGGGGCTGAAAAACATACAATTCTTCATGCAAGTCTCCATTCAGAAATGCTCTTTTAATGTCCAACTGATGTACATTCCAGCCATGATGGGCTGCAAGTGCGCAAATGCTCCGAACAGTAGTCATATGGCATGTAGGTACAAAGGTTTCATAAAAATCAATGCCTCTTTCCTACGCATAACCCTTTGCAACAAGCCTATCCTTATACTTGTTAACTGTACCATCAGGTTTACGCTTCAACTTGTATACCCACTTAGTGCCAATGGCCTTCTTGCCAGAAGGCAAGTCACATAAAGACCAAGTACCATTCTTCATTATTGCATCATATTTAGATTGCATAGCAGCCATCCAATTTTTTGAATTTTGTGCTTCATCAAATGAAACAGGCTCATTCTCATCACAGAGACTAGATGCAGCCATAGCATAGAAATCTGATGCAAAAGAGGCACTATGAGAGCCTAAACGAGTACGATATGACAAAGGTGCATCTAATTTGTTGTCACACAAAGTCTGCACCAGCCATTTTGGCATAGTTTTTTCCTGCTCAATATCAACTCTCTCATCAACAAGTGCATCATGTAAATCTGCATCAGAAATGGAATGATCTACATCATCATATGAAACCTGCAAAGGCTAAGAATTTGCCTCATTAGGACCAGCACTAGACTGTCCACCTGTAAAAAGAGGCATCAAAGTATCATACATGTCTTTGGAGCTAACAGATGTCTCCTTAGTACATGAAAGCAATGGCTGAATAGCATCTTCCACAAAAACAACATCATGGCTAACCAGAATGCGTTTAGTCTGTGGATGATACAGACGATAGCCTTTACTTTCAGAACTATACCCAACAAAAATACATTTTACTGCTTTATCATCCAATTTTTTGCAATGCTGTTTAGGCACTAATGCATATGCCAAACAACAAAAAACACGCAGATGAGCAACAGATGGCTTGCGATCATGCCAAGCCTCATATGGAGTGATAGACTGCAGCGCTTTAGTGGGACACCTGGTAAGTACATATGCTGCACACATGACAGCCTCAAGCCAGAAACTATATGGTAAAGCCTGACTCTTGACCATACACCTCGCCATCTCCATGAGTGACCTGTTCTTTTCGTTCAGCAATTCCATTTTGTTGAGGTGTGTACAACACTGTACACTGGTGTTTTATCCCACGTTCAGCCAGAAATGCATTAAAATCAGAAGACATATATTCCCCCCCTCGATCAGAACGGAGGATGCCCATTTTACATGCTGACAGATTTTCAGCCAAAACCAAAAATTGTTTGAAGCACATGAGGACTTCGGAATTTGCCTTCAATGGATATACCCATGCATGCCTGGAAAAATCATCGATGAAAGTCACGAAGTAAAGATAATTCCCAAAAGAAGGTGTCTACATAGGACCACAGACATCACTATGTACAGGCTGCAATTTCTGAGTAGCCCAAACTGAACCATCTTTTGGAAAGCACGAACACTGCATTTTGCCCAAGATAGAGCCTTCACAAACATGTTTTCCAGGTGCCTCAAGTTTGGGCAAGGAGGGCACCATTTCAGATTTTTGCAAGCCTAGCAAACTAGCAAAATTCAGATGACCAAAGCGTGCATGCCAAAGCTTTGCATCTGACATGGCCTGAGAATCATTTACTGCACATGCCAAATCATTTACTGATCTTTCATAGTCTATGAGCTTATACAACCCACGACATAAAATGCCAGAAGCAATAATCACATCACCATTTGACAGATCATGAACTGTACATCCGTCATCAACAAATTTCACAACCAAGCCAATCTTGGCTAATGCAGAAATTGATAACACATTCTTCTTGATCCCTCGCACAAATAAAGCCTCTAACAAAGTGAAAGAACTACAATCAGCAGTAGTCAAAATGATCTTACCAACTCCCATAACAGGATAAGAGGAGTTGTTGGCGCATGTAACAGTATTCCCTGTAGGGGCAGGCTCGAGTGAAGAGAAGAAACTACGCTGCGAGGTAATATGTTTGTTCGCCCCACTGTCAAAGTACCAAACATCTGAGTCTACTGCAGACATGCACTTCTCATGAGAAGATGGGTCAAAACTGCAAACAGTAGTGAACGCCCATTCTTCTTCCTGCAGAAGATTAGCAGACTCCGTTTTTGGTGTAGAGGCTTCTGCAACAACCATTCCAGCCTCTTTCGTCTTTGCCTCTTTTGCAGCCAGTTTTGGACAGTTCTTTATGATATGATCATTCCCTTTACAATACTTACAAAACAATTTTTGCTTTTCTGATCTTTTCTCATCTTTGTCTTGGTTCTTCGAATGTGCAACATTTGTAGATTTTTGCTTACTAGTAGAAGAACTCCATTTTCCTTTGCCCTTCTGACTAGCCAAGAAAGCTTGATCTGCAACACGCATAATGGACCTGTTCTGCCTGGAGTGATCTTCGTGCAACAGAACAGAGACTAACTCCTCAAATGACAAGGCATTTGGATTGCCTTTCATCATCAACCAAAGAGTAGAAGCAAAACTCTGATATGAATCAGGAAGACCATTCAAAACGGTCTGCACAAGTGAGCTATCTGGTATAACCTCATCAACAGAAATCAACTGTTCCTTCAAGCCTTTGATCTTTGTTAGGAAACTGTCCATAGAATCACCTTCATTCATGTGCTCACTCTCCAATTGTTTTCGGAGGTAAGAAACACGAGCCTCATTCCTAGCTTGGTACAATGTGGTAAGTGTATCCCAAGCATCCTTAGCTGTTCTGCAAGAGCGAATATGAGGAATAATGGCACGTTTGACAGACAAAGCTATCAATGCATGTGCTTGGGCATCTCTGCCATCCCAACGAATCTGCTCTGCAGTAGGTGGAGCAAAAACAGGAGCACGAATAGGAATCTGCACAATATCATCTTCGACAACATCTCCATCAACTCCAACACCTGTATTTGCAGTACCTGTTGTTACAGGTGTAACAAGACATCTTTCAACACCCTGCACAATGTTCCACAATCCTTTTGCAACCAATACATGTCGCATCATATAAGCCCATAATGGGTAGTTGGTACCATCCAACTTATCCTCAACAGCCAACATACGGAATACATCATTGCTTTCAGCCATGGCCAGTGACTAAAATACCTTGATGTAGAAAATTGATTGTATCTCAAAAAGTTGAACAAAACTGCCCAGACAAATTTTGCTAGACCTGTAGGAGACTTCGAGATGCTTATACTGGCGAACAAAAACTGGTATATACCTTTGGCACAAAAAGACAAAATAGCCTACACAAGCGTTGCGATAGTGCGTGTTTTGATCTCGGAAACATGCTGAGTATGCTGACCAAAATTCATGCGATTCTGAGACTGCAAACGGAGGAGTGTCGACGGTGCCCTAGATGAAGCGACGGCCTGCTCTGATACCAATTGTTGGAGATAGATGTCTGCGAAAGCACACGAACAACACAAGGAAGAAGAAGAAGCTTGGAGCACAACACACAATACTGAATGTATTACTAGAGAATGTACAAAGATAAGTAGCCCATTAGGGCAATAGGCGTATATACAAGCCGAGGGAAAAAAACCTCCTAAAGAGGGAAAGAAGTGCCCCTGCGGTCCTAGAGTGTTCACACACATCACTACCTAAATATATCAACAGTAAGCAATTGAATTCAGCAGAAAAAAATTATACAACCACTAAAAGGGAAGGGTTGGGAATGATATTTGCTTTGAAAAAATATAGACATTATCTTTTAGCCAACAAGTCTAAATTCTTTGTGGATCACCAAGCTTTACTCTATTTAGTGAACAAACCATGCCATACAAGTAGGATAGTCAGATGGTTTCTCCTACTAATGGAATTTGAATTTGAGGTAGTGGTCAGACAAGGAAAAATTCATTTAAGAGCAGACCATTTGTCTAGAATCCAAACCAAAGAGCCAAGTTCACCTTTAGATGATGACTTACCAGATGCATATCTGTTCAAAATAGAAAGTATTCCTGAATGGGCCATGGCTTTAGTACCTTTGCTAACCATGGGACCACGTAGAACATTTGAAAACAATATTGTACTCCAAAAGATGAGCAGCAGGAGTATTTAAGAAGAGCTCATCGTTGGAATCCCTGTACTCATGCTTAGTCACCCTAAATAATCTCAATA
This sequence comes from Ceratopteris richardii, assembly GCA_020310875.1. Taxonomy (NCBI): domain Eukaryota; kingdom Viridiplantae; phylum Streptophyta; class Polypodiopsida; order Polypodiales; family Pteridaceae; genus Ceratopteris; species Ceratopteris richardii. Next base: position 8,009,789 of record CM035407.1, read on the forward strand.
GGATGGGAGTACATTGGCCTAATAAGATTCAAGATGTAAAAAAGTATACTTCCAATTGCCGGGAATGCGAATCCTTGCAAAATTCAGAAATTATAACTTTATATTGGTTTCAGAAAAATCCAGATTGGAGTGCAAATATAATTGAGGAGTTTAAAAGAAACAAGGAAGGAGAGCTAGTAAGAGTTAGTGCAGACTCAAGGAATTTACAAATGATTTGTGAAGAGTATCAACTGATAGGAGATCAATTGTACAAGAAAGGGATGGATGGATATTTAAGAATCTGTGTTCCTGAAAATAAATATATGGAAATGTTAGAGATGGCACATTCTGGAGTGGTAGGTGGACATTTTTCAAGTGAAAGGATTGCTAAACTCATATTATATTCTGGTTTTTGGTGGCCAACTCTATTTCCTGATGCAAGAACATATGTGAAAAGATGTGACATTTTTCAAAGAGTGAGTCAACCAAATAAAAGATACAATATGCCATTAGTACCATTGATTTTAGCAAGAGCATTTAGTAAATGGGGATTGGATTTCATTGGACCCATATATCCTCCAGCAAAACAATCCCATGCTAAATATATACTAGTAGCCACAGATTACCTGACTAAATGAGCAGAGGCCAGGGCTACAAAAAGGAATGATGCTCAGACCACTGCAAGATTTCTTTATGAAAATATTATCACCATATTTGTATTACCAATTGAATTGGTAAGTGATAGGGGGACTCATTTTTTGAACCAAATAATAGAAAACATAACTAAATATTTCATGATCAATCATAGAAAGTCAGCCCCTTATCACCCACAAGCCAATGGTTTAGCAGAAAGTACTAATAAAGTACTTTGCACTGTTTTTTCAAAATTGGTAAATACAAATAGGAATGATTGGGATTTGCAACTTAATCATGTCTTATGGGCTTATAGAGTGGCATACAAAATTGCACTCGGAACCACACCATTTAATTTGGTATATGGACAAAATGCAGTTCTGCATTTAGAATTCCTTATTCCAACACTAAAGGTGGGTAGTCAGTACAAATGGACTGGACCTGAGTTACCTGAGAGAGTGGTGGAATTGGAAAAGCTTGGAGCTTCCAGACTTCAAGCAATCATGAGCATATATGCAGACAAGAGAAGGCAGAAAGCTTATCATGATGTTCATATTAAAGAAAAAGATTTGCAAGAAGGAGATCTAGTCCTGGCATATACAATTAAAGAACATCAGAAAAAATTTCAGAAAAAAGGGACATGGGCCTTATATTATCAATCAAATAAGTAACAGTGGAGCTATCCAATTAGCTAATCTAGATGGAGAAATCATGCCAAATTTCATAAGTGGATGCAGGGTAAAAAGGTATGATCTTCCATTAACTGTTTCTGAATGGAGAAGAATACATCAAGCTCAAAATAGGAAAAAAGAAGAGGAAAAAATTAGGCATGAGGCTCAACAGGAAGCTAAGGAAAGGATAAGAAAAATCAAGGAAATTAGAGAAGTTCTCTTATGTGAAACACCTTTAAGAGTGAGAGAGCATTTGCTTGTTATAACAATGAATTTTCATGATGAGAAAATCAAGGTTTTGATAGATTTAGGTGCACAAGTAAATTTGATCAGTTCAGTTTTGTTGGATAAGTTTAACTTAAAAAGGACTGAAAGTAAAACATTTATCAAAACCTTAGAAGGACAGATAATACAAAGCTTATCTTCACCATCTATTGAAGTTAAATTCAATAAAGAAAAAATGAAAATAGATTGTGAAGAATGGCCTCATCATATGATGACTGAAAAATTGATTTTGGGACAACCATGGCTCAGGCAAGGTAAAGTAATTTTGGATTTTGAAAATATGAAGCTTAAATTGACATTAAATGACAAAAGGTTTTTAATGTTTCCATTGAGTGATGAAGAATAGGAAAATCAACAAGATATCTATGACTCAGATTTGGAGGGATTTACTTTTCCACTAGAAGCTACAAAGAAACTACAAACAACACTTCTTCATGACCAAATCTATTTCCATCAAAAGCAAGAGAAAGTTGAAGAAATCAAAAGTGTTGAGAAAACAGAAGAAAGGAGGAAAGTGTGTAATAATCAGAAGCATCTAGGCATCAAGACTGAAAGGATATGGAGACCTAGGAGGTTCAAGCACTGCTTATCAACAAAATGCAACAACAATAAGTGGATGTGGGGACCAAAGATATCCAAGTTTTGTGTATCAAAAGGAGATTTTTTTATTCCAAAAAAGGAATCAACAGGAATTAAGTATTTTTGGTAAATTATGACACCCTGGAAATTATTTCCATGTATTTTACCTCATTCTTTTTCTAGGAAAAAGAATTAAGAGGGGAAGAAAGAAAAGAGGAAATCATTATTATAAAAAAAAGAGAGAAAAAAGAAAAAAAAATATAAAAAACAATAACTATTTTTGTTCACATAAGTTATATAGCACAAGCAAGATATAGGTTATAACTTGTCAGGATTAAGTAGTCACTATTTTTTTAGTCATTTTTTAATTATTTTTTCCTTTAAAAATCTAAATCTTCTTTAAAAAAATTTCATTTCTTAAAAAATTCATTCATTTTTTTGTTTTTTGTTAAGAAAATATAATATAAAAAAGAGAGAAGGGAAGAAGAGCACTAGACATCTTGTTACACATGTGATGATCACTTCAATTGAGTTATATCTAAGATACAAATAGGGGAGTCAGGATTCATTTGAGATTTTATTTTCATTCTTTTTCATTACATCTCAAGACAAATGTGATTTTATTTATGTTTTTTATGACTCATGTGGGTGGAGTTTTCTTTTTTGTGATGTATATTTTCTCCAGAATGGTGAATCCACAGGAACTACCAATTCATGATTTCAAAGCAGACTCAGTAACTTTGTCTAGAGGACATTGGTTCTTAGACAGTGAAGCAACAGTGGAACAGGTGGAGTTGGAGTCTGATGAAGAACAGGAAATCCCAAAAGCAGAGAAGATAGCCAAGGAACTAAAGGAAACCCTAATTATCATTGGTCAGCACATTTTTACAGTAGGGGTTGGAGGTCACAAGTATACCATGTTGTGCCAGGAATTTTACAAATTTCAAAAAATTGCAGTCAATTGTAAAAGATGGAAAGCAGTGGGATTACACAGACTGTTGGAGGAACCTTTGTTCTTTATTGATTTTGAGAGAGAATCCTAGGTTATGAACAGTTTGCTCGAAGTTAGAAAGGGCAATGATGCATATTTTAGGTGTTCAGTCAAGGACAAAGAAAACAAAGAAGTGAATATTAGTATAAAGGTAGAGCATATCAGGTCAGCCCTCGAGTTCTATTCTATGGGAACTAAGTTGGATAACACCTTTGTCAAGAAGAATAAAGCAACCTATGCAAGATATTCCAAATTTGTGGATTTCAAAGGAAAAGAGAATGAGGAATATGCCATTAGAATGTTTCTTCAATATTCATGTTTTCCAGAACTGCCTAGATACACCATGCCACACAAGCCAATGACACTGATCATGTTTAGTAATAAGGACAGGACCAAGCCATTTGGAGTGATGGATGTAACTCCCTACATCCATGATCAATTGAAGGAAGCAGCCAAACATTGGGAGCAAAGAAAGTTCATGAATGGAGCACAATTCTTAACAAGGATGATATTTAGGAATGGAGGATCAATTGAAGTTGGCTCCAGAAGCTCAATACTTCAGAAGTTTGATGTCAGGAATTAAAAGTCCTTCTAAAATGATGTCCATAAGAGAAGCAGAAGCCCAACCAAACATGAGGGGAGTAGAGAGGAAAAGAAAGGGAGTCTCAGAAGAAGTTATTCTAGTAAAGAAGAGAAGATTGGATCCCAGAAAAGTAGAATTGGAACAGGAGGAAGCAACAAAAGAAGAACATGAAGATGCTCTAAAGGAAGTACAGTCTTCAAAGGAACCTCATCCACCTCAAACAAGTAAGGAACAATTGTATACTTATTTGACTCAAGGAAACAATTAGAGGGCAATCTATGAAGCCCAATATCAGAAAATGTTGGAAGACTATTCATGTAAAGCAACTGACTGGATACAAGAAGAAGTGGAACACTATGAAGAGTTACATGATCAGATGATGGCTGCAGAAGCTGAAGAGGTCTTTGTTAAAAAGGAAGTAGAACCGTTGGCTTATTTCAAGGAGTTACAAGGTGCTCCTAAAACCAGAACCACAGTAGTAGTGAAGAAGAAGGTTCAGAAAAAACCTGTGCAGAAAACGTGGCTAACCAAGAAGAATAAGGGTAAGGCAACTGAACATGTTCAGATAGAGGAATCAGTAAAATTATTATCAGAAGAAAAGAATCAGGAGAAATCAATGGCTACATCAATGGCAATAGAAGAACCAAGGATGGACAAAACAGGGATAGCTTGTTCTTCACAGCTTTCTTCAGATTCAAAGAGTGACATTGAAAACTTTCTTTTGAAAAGTTTAAATTTTTCAGTACCTAGCACACCAATAGTGACAGCACAAGCCTCTGAAAAAAGCACAACACCAGAAGTTTTGAGCCAAAAGACACAAGGGATACAGGTCTAGGAAGAAGCAGCAAAACAGGTTAGTCCTGGAGAAGAAAAAAGGATACTAAAAGGTAAAGCAGTAATGATGGAAGAAGAGGTTGAAGCAAGGAAAGAGTTCAATAGTGGATTGGTGGACACAGGGTTTAAAGCAATATGGACAAAGCCATCTCAACAAACCTATTTCAAAGTAAATGAGGAAAAGTTAGAAGCAAAAAAGGAAGCTCAGGTATGCAGTTCAGTACATAATAAAGAAGATAAAGATCAGGTTGAGGACACAAAGGAGGTATTGGAAAAGGTGGATTTCAAAGAGATTAAAGAAGGGAATACAAAAAAAAAATAAACCAAAGTATAGAAGATATCATTTATGATCTAAATCATAATGAAGAGTTCACAACTACAGAAGATCAGGAAAAAGAAGAAGAATTAGATCTCATGGACATAGATGAGCAGGAGGAAGGACAAAAGGAGCAACAAATGAATGATTAGATAAAGCTCTTAGTAGAGATTGATTCAACCTCAACTCAGGATAACAAAGTATATAAAGAGGAAGAACAGGTCATTGAAGAGAAACAACAGGAAATGGAGAAGAAGGCAGAAGAGTTGGAGATAGTGAAAGAAACATCAGATCATGAGAAGGAAGAGGATCAGACACTAGAGTATGAGGAAGGGTTGCAGACAAAGAAGAACTAAAGGAAGAGAAGCAGATAGAAGTAAAACAAATAGAATTGGAAACTGGGTAAGAAAGGATACCCAAAGATATCAAGTCTGCTTGTAAAATTATCATGAGCAATATAGAGCAATTCAGACCATCTAGTAGAAACATGATTATATAAGAAATGGTAGCTGAATCAGAGTTTGTGAAAGGCAGTAGAATCATTACTGAGAAAAAGAAAGAAAAGGAACAATTAGAGGAACAGGTGATGACTGTCCAGGAAAGAAATGAGGATTTGACCAAAAGAATAATCTCATTAGAAGAATTGGAGGTTCAACTTCAAAACAAAATTCAATTTCTTAAAGACAAATGTGCTAAACACATGGAGCATAGTAGCAAAATGGAGATGGAGCTGAAGAAAATGGAAGGAAGATTCAGAACACTTCAAAGCTCATATCAAATTATGGTCAAAGCAAATGAAGAAATAAACAGATTATTGATGGAAGAAGGCCAAATGAAGGAAGAAAGTAAGATTGTACAAGTAACACAGGATGAGAGGGAGGAATTGAATAAAGAAATTCTAAGGCTACAAGAAGAACTGAAAGAAGCCAAGGAATTGGAAAAACAGGCTAGTGTACATGCTGCTAGCTCAATGAGAGGATACAATAAACTACATTTGGATATAGCAAAAGAAAGGAGTGAATGGCAATTGAGTATAGAAAAAGAAAGAAGTGAGTGGAAATCAGAAAGAGAGTTATGGACATCTCAGAATAGAAGCTTAATGTTGGTGGTGGAGGAGCTACAGAAGAAATTGGAAAATCCACAGAAACAGGTTGAAGAGCAGGTGGTGACTACACAAGCAGAAGAATATGAAGGGGGAGAAGATAACCGAACTCAACACTTTGATGAACAAGAAAACAAAACAGCTGATGAAGAATATTCAGATGAGTTTGTTCAAAAGCTTTTAACAGATAGAGAATCAAGAATGGAATTTATCAAAAAAATGCATAATGAGTATGAAGAACAGATTGTGAATTTTGCTCTCAACAAAGGAATAAACCCAGACCAACACCATTGGGCAGTAGATGGTCTAGGTATACCTTTTTGTATGATTATTGAAAGTATTAAAAATTACCAGCTTGCAAGGGTAGGATTGTCATCAAACAAGTATTTGGAATATGAGTAACTAAGGAATTATTTGAAAAAGCCAATCCTAAATGGAGGAACAGGTGGTTAGATGCCAACAAAGAATGCAAGAAAATCTGGAAAGAGGCACCTTTGCAATTGAAGATCAATCCAGCCTATTGTCCAATAGCAAGGAGAAGGATTGGCCAGTATTTTGGGAAAGGAGAAATGCAGGACAGATCCCAACAAAATGGCTGAACTTTGCAAAGGTAGCAGGACCTAAAGCAAGAACATGGCCAACAAAGAAATATATGGTTGACACAGCAGAGTCTGTCATATCTACATATAAAGATGTTAATGATCGAGCTTGCATTCTATTGATCAGAGTGATGCGGCTCATATTGGCATGTATAGAAACGTTTACAGACACAGATGTCAGAACCCTCAACTACATTGGTTTCAATTCACCAACTGATGCTTTACTATTTGATCTCAGTGAAACCCGAGACAGAATTTGCTTAATGGCCTATTATAGCAGAACAATATTTTTGGGTAGTCATTACCTTCAAATATTTGAAGATGCCTTTGATTATGGATTTTTTGAAAGAGAATCAGAAGTTTTTGGGAATTTATCAGCAGTTACAAAATCCAGACTCACTGCCTATGAAGCTGCATATACAGAATACCTAAAGAAAGATGTGATAGACAAACCAGAGGCATCTGTACAATGGAGAAAAGCTCTATTTGAGATGGTGAATAACTTGAACATTACAGAAAGAAAAATTCACGATCTACTGTCACAGGTTTATCAAAGAAAAAAGAAGTGAAGGAAGCTCTTACCATTTATCAGCAATAATATTTTTAGTCATGAGCCAAAAAGTCTAGGAGGGGAAGAATGTTAGAAGAAGTATTTTTTGAGGGAAATTATTTGTAAAATGTCAAAAACTTGTAGAAATATTTATACAAATGATGTAAAAAATGAGGAAGAGTCTTCCTCATGTAAATTAGAATCATATATATTTTTTTCTAGAATTTTTGGAAGCTCTTTGATAGCATATTTTTAGATTAGAAGGGAAAAGGACCAAAATTCAAGTGTGAAAAGGGACACTTAAATATGTATAAAAGATAATTTCCTCTATTTTGAGAGGGTTGGTTGTATTATTTTTTCTATCCAAGTAATTTGAAGAGCTCTCTTGCAAAAAATCGTGTTTTCTCCTTTCATGTACTTTCTCTTGATTTGTTGAGTCTATTCTTTGTGTGATCCATGGAATTTGTGAGCTTTAGTTGTGTATTTGTGTATGAAGAGAGATGATTCTTAGTGTATTGAGTAAGAAAGTGTAGAAGAACAAAGCTGGACATGGAAATTCTCAGTTTTCACAGAATCGCGATTGTCTCGTTTGTGTGATATAGGTACTGTTTTTGAAATTCGACTTCATAATTGTGTTCTATTATGGAAATGGCACACTTTAGGCACAAAGATCATTGAAAATGCTATTGTATAGCTCAAGATAATCAAAACCTTAAATATTTCTCTCCTTCTTCATAATTTCTCATAAAAACAATCATTTAACTCTTATTCTTGGATTCCATTAACTAGAAGGGGCTGTGGTCTTTGCATACTTCCCGGATTGAAAATTTAAAGATGTGTAGTTGATTCTTTATGCTAAAATGGTTGGAGAGGACAACTCCAAAGGGTAACAACAAAAACTGCTCTAGATCAACCAGACCAACCATTGAGCCCCAATCGCTTTAAAGCTGTTCCTTTAGAATCTATGAAAATGTTACTAGATGATCATGTCAGATTGCTATATCTAGTGAACACGTTCTCGAATAAGAACTTAGTCGTTGTTTGAGCATCGTTCTTTGTTGTGGCTTTCACTTCCACCCACTTGGTAAGGTAATCAGTGGCTACAATAATGTATTCCGCATAGGAGTTTCTAGCTCGGGGATTAATAGGACCAATGAAGTCTATACCCCACTTCGAAAATGCACATCCTCCCATCATAGGCCTCAGTGGCATCTCATCTTTTCTTATCAGATATTGTGCACATTGGCATGTGTCACATTTCTTCACATAGGTATGTGCGTCCATATAATTTGTGGGCCACCAAAGTCCTGAAAAAAGGATAGACTTAATTATTCTGTCAGGACCAAAGTGTCGCCTGCAACACCACTATGTGCGATTTCTAAGACTTTCAAATAATCTGATTCGTGAACACACAGTCTAAAGTAACCATCTTTTCCTCTTCGATATAAGTTTTCTCCTACTAAGGCATAGTCTTTAGCCTCTTGCTCCATGCTTCGTTCTCTTTCTAGACTAGCCTCATTGGGTAGTGTTCTTGATCTCATGAATTCTACCAATGGAGTGCTCCACTCTGGGATTAACGATACATGATAAAGAGTCGCATGCTCCATTGGGGGTTTCTCCTGGCACACTGAACAATTCTTAATCCACTCCTGTATTTCTTTGTCCATGCTAGGCCAATACACTCCTAAACATTTTAGATTCTTCAATGTTCGTTGTTTAGAGTAGTGATTTCCTAGCAATCCTTCATGGGCTTGTTGCAACCAACTACTATGTTCATCCGCCTCAACACAACAAGCTAATACACCATTTGTATCTTGTTTGTACATGATGCCTGCCAATATTTGATATTTTTGTGATCTTCCAATTTCTTCTTTGTTGGTTTTCACATTCTTATTTGCGGGTTCGAAGGTTAAAATAGGTACTAACTTATTTGCCCATTTAGGAAAAGCTTCTAAATTGATAAAATATGCGTCAGGTAGTTCATCAGACACTCCTTGCGACGCGAGAAAGATGGTCTGCCCTGAGGTGGGTTCGACCTTTCCTAACAACCACTTCAAAGTCATATTCCATTAGTAAGAGAAACCATCTTACTAAGCATCCTGTATTGCAAGGTTTATTGACCAAATATAATAAAGCTTGATGATCAGTGAAAAACTTGAACTTGTTGGCCAATAGGTAGTGTCTAAACTTCTTTACAACATACACCATGCCTAAGCCTTCTCGCTCTGTTGTGGTATAGTTTCGTTCAGCAGCATTCAATTGCTTGCTAGCATATACTATAGGCAAATCCAAATTTACTTCACCTGTTGGTTGTGACAACACACATCCTTTTGCATAATTGGATGCATCCACGTGGACATGGAATGGTTTATTCCAATCAGGAGTGGTCAGTATTCGTGCTGAGCACAAACGTCTTTTTAGCTCATTGAAGGATTTTTCACATTCATCGTTCCACTCAAAATTGGTCAACAAGGCATAAAGAGGTTTGGCTATGATTGCATACATGTGGATGAGCCTGCGATAATATCCAATGGCCCATGAAGGCTTTGTGAAGAGATGGATAGGTATGTGCTTGAAGATGAAGAGGTGTTGCAAAATCCTTGATCTACACCAGCCAAATGAACTCCAGGAGTATGTGGTGGGCCCTTTTAGCTTGCCAATGGATGTATTAGACACCCTATGTACCTTGGAAGATCACTCACAAAAAGATAGATCAAAATAGATAAGTTGGAGTTAGCTCAGAGGTGAAGAACTTGCTATTTTTGGTTCATACACATGTCCAGTGTTTTGCATAATTCTCTGAGCACAACAGCAATTAGCTTAATTCCTCTTGGGGAACTCTAGATAACTTAAAGACCTATCGTTTAAGAGTAATCTCATAAAAAATAATTAACCACACACTGAGAATGAGTTTTAACAAGTGATGACATCATCCCGATTTTCACGGGCTGCTACAGTTTAAGACCAGTGAGCAAAAAAATGAACATAACTCCAGATTTAAGAAACCAATGATTATGCAAATTTTTACGCTTATACTAGACAGCATGTGGAATCCAAAAAGCTTTAAATCATGGAATTTGAATAAGTTCACACTGAGAAACAGCTCTGACAAAATAAGTAAAAAAGTCGGGTACCTGACAGAGAATTGAAAATGACAGATAGGGTTGACTTCAACTGAACATAACGGAAGATTGCAATAGCCAAATGAAATGAAATTTTGTGAGCATATATTAGACTTATAGAGCTAACGCTACCAAGTTGCATCACTGAAAATGATGCCCCAAGCGCAGAGAAAAAATCTCTGCAATCTGACTAAGAAAACTGAGAGATATGGCAGTGAGTAGTACACTTCACAAGAACATGGAAATATGAACTCAAATGATCATGAAAATGAAAGTATATTGCTTGTACAATACAATGGAATTACTGATACATATGTGTTCCTTGGAATCACACCTTGATATGGCATAAAGCTCAGCTCTTGGAGGTCGTCACATAGGTCTCTCTAACCACGACTAAAGCGGCCATCTATTTATAGTTGAGTTTGGGAGGCTAACTTCCCTCAATCACTCTCCAATCAATTAGTGATTGATTTGATTCTCTACCTACCACAAATCACGAATTCGTGGCTCCTCTTTCCCTTTTTGATCAAGTGGACTCAACCACTTAAGATTCTTTCACTTTTACATTAAGTAAAGTCTTGAAAAGTTACAAGAGGTAGTTCACAAGTGAACTTTACATAGTCTTCATTTTAAGGCCTCTTCTATGACTTTGTGGGACTCAAGCCAATACTTAGGATTGTCATAGACTTGCTCCAACAGATCCCCCTCAAGCCAAGTATGCTTGAGGCCTTCAATCTTCCAAGATTACCTGTAAACCAATCATAGCCTTGAATTTGCAAAGCTTTGTACCATCCAATGATTTTGTTAGAATATCTGCACATTGTTGATGAGTGGACACATATGATATTTGAATTTATTTTCTTAGAACCTTCTCTCGTACATAGTGATAATGAACTTCAATATGTTTAGTCCTTGCATGAAAATTAGGATTAGCAGCTAAGTGAATAGAACTCATATTGTCACCAAAAATAGTTGGAGTTCTAAACTCCAATCCAAGATCTTTGAACAATGTCTTCATCCACATAGCTTCTTGTGTAGCTATGGCAAGACCTCTATATTTAGCTTCAGTAGAAGAGAGAGCAACTGTGGGTTGCTTCTTGGATGACCATGAAATAATCTTTGAACCTGCAAAGGTAAGATAACCTGAAGTGCTCCTTCTATCTTCCTTGGAGCCAGCCCAATCTGCATCAGAAATAGCTTCAAACCTAAATCAGATACATAAGGATAATAAAGTCCTTTATTTATGGTTTGGAAGTTGTCTACACATATTGATAGCCCACATGCTTACTACATGCAGTCACCTGAGCACAATGAATCATACTATTATGAAGAAACCAGTGAATCTAGTTGGGAGCCAGACTATGCGAATGTCATCTATGCAAACCCCAGCTCTAGACCTCAGCCTAGATAGATAAGACCTCCATTTCCTAGAGGGCCATGCTTCTGATGTCAGAGAGATCACCTCATTCGTGATTGCCCTCTACCCGCACCTACACAAACCCAATCTGTGACGATTCAAGGCTTTTGCCCAGATTGTGGAAAGGAGCATTTGTTACGAGAGTGTCCCAAGAACCCCGCCAATATGCCAAAAATGGCTCCTATCAACGTGATTGGGTTAGTGGTAGACTCCACGGGAAGTGTGACTTCCACGGCCCCAGTGCAAGTCATCACGAGAGCCCAGGCACTTAAGCAAAACCAAGACTTAGGCCAGGAAAAGAATGCGGAGGTTAGCGAGACTAAGAGCCAGAATAAGAAGAGAACAAGAGCTTGGAGAGATAGTCGTGAACCTATGAAACGGCAATGGGCAAGGAAGATGAGTGAACTTGAGGAAAGTCTGCCAGAGACCAAGGCCAAAATAATAGAAATCACATCTCAAATGCACTCTCACACCCCACCTCCACTACCATCCCCATCACCTTCCATTCCTCAACCTTCTAAGCCACCACACGTAACCCACTGTAGCTCAAGCGTAAGCACCACCTCCTTTACTTGTCAATCCGCGGAGACGTGAGGACCGGTATGAAGACCACGAGCAAGTGAAGGCACAAGTGCGTGAGTGAAAGCACACAAACATGCACACACATACACACACACGCGCACAAAGTAAGATCAAAGAGAGGAACAATGGAAAGCTTAGATTGCAAAAAGAGTTCTCTTACAAAAGTTCTATTCTCTAACAAGCTAACCTCCAAAAATGAGCTCTCTAGCTCTTTTTATAGTTTTTTGACTAGTTTTGGCCCTGTCCAGACCTAGTGTCCGGCCTAGTTAAAAATTAGGTTCCAGGGCTTATTTGAGGGCTCAAACGAAGTCTAAAAATTATGAAAATTGGTACGATGGTACTTCTAATACTCCTCAAGCTTGAGGACTCCTCGGCTTGAACAAAATGGAGTTACTAAAAATAGATAATGGTATTTACAATGGTTTCTAGTGATGAAAATCACTATTTTTGTAGGGGATTCTTCTGAAAATTTGACATACACTTCTTGGAGCTCCCTACTTGCTCTCTCTTCTTCTATGTCCACTTCTTTGATGTGCTTCCATGCTTTGTCCTTGACCTTGAGCTTCAACACTCCCCGCCCTCTCGAGTCTGTCGTCCCTGACAGACCCTTGTTGTAGTGATTGTTCCAAGTAGTGCCTTGAGAGGGAGTGTCCCTTCTGTATGAACACAAGTCGTCCGACGTTCTTCATCTATCACTTGTGAGTCTTTGCAGGTTGTAGTCTCTTGGTATGTGCTTCTGCCTTGTATTCCAGCATGACTGTGTCGTTGTGAGTCTTCGTTGATGTTTTCTAGATCTTCCAAAGTTGATCTTCATAGTAGTCAAGCCAAGTACTCATAACCCATATTGAGTGATGGGTAAGTGTGTTCGTGCATGGGTTGAAAAAAGTATGTGCCTTGTGCACGGCCTTGTAATGTAGCCCTACGCATGCTTACTTGGAAAATGCATTGGAAGAAGTATGGTGCAAAAATTGCGGGTCTTGAGCTAAGTGCTCAAGGGTATGCTGACGAAGAGGTTTCCTAAACTATCATGGTTATGGTGTTTCCAGAGTAAAGATACTTACCATGGCGCAGGTTGATGGATGTTTGCCTCTTCGTGTTGTACACTCGGCCTTTGGGATGGAACCTTGTTGATGAATGTCCATGTTGATTGTCCACTGATGAGATCTTTTGAGTGGTGGATCCCCTCTCCTCTTTTCAAAGCAACATTTGTCACTAACAATGTGCATTTCTGAGCTTGGGCTCATGCACGTTCACTTCCCTATATTGACACTCAGAGGAATATTGGACACGTGCCGGTTTCTAAGAGATTACCATGCTGATTGACATAGACCATTCACCAGTGCTACTGTTCCATACTGGTTCAGGAAATACTGAGAATTGAATTGCTTTATATCCCTTGGCAAGCAACATCGGGTAACTACACCGAGCTGTGTTTCACATATACTCTTTAGCTCACCATATGCAGGAGTCTTCTCCTCCAGAACTACCTTTTGCAGATATCTCCTTGGATGCTCTGGTACATGAAGTAGTTAAGCATCACGCAAGTTGCGGACCTTCAAGCTCTTCATTCCTGCCATGGTAAGAGAAAATCATAGCTGTAGATGCCATGTTCATGCCAAATGCTTGTCCTCTACCAGATAAGGCAGCAATAATCTCACTGCTGGCCGAGACAAACTGGGAACAAGCTCTCTCCCACTTCTCTCTCTCTCTTTTTTTTTTTTTTTTTTTTTTTTTTTTTTGAGGAACAGGATATCACAAAACAAGAACACAAAAGTTAGTATCAATAGAAATGTTCGACATATGTCACTGTGCTCTTGTGCATGGGATTCTCAAGTGTGTCTATGCACGGCCGTGTAATGTGGCCCTATATTAATGCATACTTTGGAAATGCATGACCTAAATGGTGCAAAAGACAGGGTTGTGCAAGGAGCACATGGTTGTTGCTCGTTCGAGGCTTTCGATGTTATTTGTGGAGGTTGATGCCGGCCTTAGTGGAGGTGTCCATTGAGTCTCGAACTGATGTAATCCTCCTTATTGGAGTCCATTTTAGAACATCATTTGGCACTGTAGAGGTCACTTCAGGCGTCTTTCTCTTTGGATGCTTTCTGAACTGTGGTATCCAGTGTGGTTGATGCTTTGGTTCGGTGGAGGCTACTTGCACTTTTGGCTTCCAAACCCATATCCTTTTTGCATGTCTTCCTACTAATGTTGAAGAGCTGATTTGATCTTCCTTTGGTCTCTGTACGTGGTTCTTACCCTTTTCTCTTTTTGGCCTCTTTGTTGAAACCTTTTGCATGTGGGAGAACAAAGGTTGTTGTGGGTGTAGGATCTTCTTAGGTACCCACATGTGTAATTGCCCTTGTTGAGCTGCAGCTAACTTCTTAGGCACCCAAACTTGTTGGATATCTTGTGACGGAGCTTGTCTGAGCTGCTTCCTTCGTCTTCTGGCTTGGTTAGTGTGCATGGATGGGATTTGTGGGGGTAAGGCTGGTGGTTGCTCTCCTTTGCGTACCCAGATCTGCTTCATGCCCGGAACCGCTTTTTTATCGAATGGTGTCCTTCTATTTGATGTAGCAGTTGTCGTGAACGGTTGTGTTTGCTTGTGTGGTGGGCTCACTACTGTGGCTACTTGAGTCTTTGGAGAAGAAGAAAGATCCACCCGCCTTCGAACCTGGTCTTCCACGATTGACTCCTTCTGCATCATAGAGCTTTTGACACATACAACATCTTCTTTCATATGATTAGTCTTGGAAGAACTAAGAGAGTGTGTGGTGCCATGATCTAGGAGCATGCAGTTCTCTAATTCTAATGTAATGCATTGTTCATGTACCCAAACTTGAAGAATTTGACTTCTTAGGTTTAAGTTAACTGCATGGTCATAGATCCAATCTTGACCCAAGACAAGTGGTTCTGTAAGGTTCTCATCTTGACATACTAGCGCTTTGACTTTCATTGGAACATCTTGAAGGTAGATGGGAAGTTCCACCTCGCCCAAACAAGGGGTTTCCACACCTCCCAATCCTATGAGATAAGCTTCTATGGGATTGATGTTCAACCCCAAGTCTTGGCAGTAGGAAAGTTTAACTGCACTACTTGCTGCACCTGAGTCAATCAATGCTTTCACCGTCCTTGCACCCTTCCCTTGTCCTATCTCTATGGTCACAAAGGGTCTTCGGTCAATGACCTGAGAAGTCGCAATGCCTGACTTTTGACACATATCCATGTGATATTTTGGGGCTTTTGAGTTGACATCTAGGCCTAATCGCCTTAACTTATTTTGCCTAATACGCTCTCTGGCCTCTTCCTGTGCTTCTTCTCTCACTCTTAACTCTTCTTCTTTTCGCTTCTTCGCAGTGTTGAGTCTCATTAGCATATCCTCAGTAAGAGGTTCTTGATATAGCTTGACTCTACAGCCACTAATATAGTTTGGCAAGATATCTCCTTCTAGAGTGGCCAACTGAACTGCACCACTAGTGGAAATTCTATTAATGATCATGGGTCCATAACCTCTTTTTTCCAACTTACGGGCATGTTGTTTTAGTGTGTATACCAACACTAGATCTCCCTCTTTCAATCCCTTATCCTTGATGTGTGCATCAAAGTATGCCTTTTGCCTCTTCTTTGCAGCGTAGATGCCTGCTGCCGCTCGTAGCCTCGTTTCACCCAAGCGTTCGAGATCAAAGATCCTAGAGGACAATTCATGCCCATTCCACTCATACTCTTGTGCTACTTTTAAGGCAGGGATTAAGAAATCTAATGGTAGCACAGCGTTCTGTCCGAAGACCATCTGAAATGGGGTGGCGTTGAGTACCGTTTTGTAGGCAACTCGATAAGCCCAAACAGCATGATGAAGTTGTTTGTCCCAATCAGAGCGTTTATTATTTACCAATTTTGTCAATACGTTACAGAGGATCTTATTGGTACTCTCGGCTTGTCCGTTGGCTTGTGGATGATAGGGGGCGGATTTCTTATGTATCACCAAGAATTCTTGGAGAAGATTTTCAATGACTTCATTCAAGAAGTGTGTGCCTCTATCGCTCACCAACTCTATTGGTAGTCCATATCTCGTGAACACATTCTCGAATAAGAACTTAGCCGTAGTCTGAGCATCATTCTTTGTTGTGGCTTTGACTTCTACCCACTTTGTAAGGTAATCTGTGGCTACAATGATGTATTCTGCATGGGAATTTCTAGCTGGGGGGTTAATAGGACCTATGAAGTCTATGCCCCACTTCGAAAATGCACGTCCTCCCATCATTGGCCTCAAGGGCATCTCGTCTTTTCTCACTGGATATTGTGCACGTTGGCATGTGTCACATTTCTTCACATAGGTATGTGCATCCATATGAAGAGTGGGCCACCAAAGTCCTGAGAATAGAATGGTTTTAATCACTCGGTCAGGGCCAAAATGTCCACCTGCAACACCACTGTGTGCAGTCTCTAAGACCCTTAAATAGTCTGATTCATGAACGCACAGTCTTAAGTAACCATCTTTACCTCTTCGGTATAGGTTTTCTCCTACTAAGGCATAGCCTTGAGCCTCTTGCTCCATATTTCGTCTTCTTGCTAGACTGGCCTCTTTGGGTAATCTTCCTGATCTCATAAACTCTACCAATGGAGTACTCCAATCTGGAATTAATGATACTTGATAAAGGGTCGCATGCTCCACTGGTGGTTTCTCTCTACACATTGGACAATTCTTGATCCACTCATGTATTTCTTTGTCCATGCTAGGCCAATACACTCCTAAACGTTTCAAATTCTGCAATGTTCGTTGTTTAGAATAGTGATTTCCTAGCAATCCCTCATGAGCTTGCTGCAACCAACTACTATGTTCATCATCCTCGACACAACAAGCTAATACACCCTCAGTATCTTGTTTGTACATGCTTCCTGCCAATATGTGATATTTTTGTGATTTTACAATTTCTTCTTGTGATGTTTTCACATTCTTATTTGCAGGGCCGAAGGTTAGGACTGGTACCAACTTATTTGCCCATTTAGGAACAACTTCCAAATTGAACAGATAAGCATCAGGTAGTTCATCAGACACTCCTTGTGGTGACTCTCCTGAAGTAATGCGAGAAAGGTGATCTGCCCGAAGGTGGGTTCTACCTTTCCTGACAACAACTTCAAAGTCATACTCCATTAGTAAGAGGAACCATCTTACTAAGCGTCCAGTATTGCAAGGTTTATTGACCAAATATAACAAAGCTTGATGATCAGTGAAGAACTAAAACTTGTTGGCCAATAAATAGTGTCTAAACTTCTTTACAGCATATACCATGCCTAACCCTTCTCGCTCGGTTGTGGTATAATTTCTTTCGGCTGGGTTTAGTTGTCTACTAGCATATGCTATGGGCAAATCTAAATTCCCTTCACCTGTGGGTTGTGCCAGCACACATCCTATGGCATGATTGGATGCATCCACATGGACATGGAATGGTTTATTCCAATCAGGAGTGGTCAGTATTGGTGCTGTGCACAAACGTTTCTTCAGTTCATTGAAAGAATTCTCGCATTCGTCGTTCCACTCAAAATTAGACAACAAGGCATAAAGGGGTCTAGCTATGATCGCGTACATGTGGATAAACCTACGGTAATATCCACAATGGCCCATAAAGGCTTGTACCTCTTTAACATTCCTTGGCCTTGGCAGCTCCGCTATGGCTCGTACCTTATCTTCATCCGTTGAGATTCCATTCTTAGAAACAATATGACCGAGGATTTTACCTTGACGCACCATGAACACACACTTTTCTGGGTTCAGACACACTCGATATTCTCTACACTTGTTGAAGATTTGTCTGAGTTCAGGGATGTGAACCCTTCTTTCTTGGGAATGAGCACATAAATCATCCACATACACTTCTAAGCTCTTTCGCAAGAACTCTTTGAAGACATGACACATGAGCCTTTGGAATGTTGCAGGTGCATTGGTGAGCCCAAATGGCATCACCCGAAATGCAAAGATTCCCCACTCTGTAGCAAAAGCTGTTTTGTGTTGATCTTCTGGGGCAATGGCTACTTGATTGTAACCTGAAAATCCATCAAGGAAGCTATAAACTTCCTTGCCTGCAACACGCTCCAATAGGTGTTCTGTGATTGGAAGTGGATAACTATCTCTAATCGTGGCGGCATTAACTTTTTTAAGGTTAATACACACTCGCAACTTCCCGTTCTTCTTGGGTACCACAACAATGGGGGACACCCATTCGGTATGCTCAATCTCATAGATGAATCCAGCCTCAATCAACCTATCAATTTCTTCTTTGATTTTGGCTGCATAGGTATCATTATATGTGTAGGGCTTCTGTTTGGTGGGCTTAGCATCAGCCGTCATGGGGATAGTATGAGAGCAAATTCTTGGATCTACCCCTTTCAAGTCTCTATAGTGCCATGCAAACACATCCCTATATTCCCTTAATAGAGCTATGAGCTCCATTTCTTCTCTTGCACTTAGGTCATCTCCTATATATGTGCATCTCTCTTCGTTCTCTTCAATGGTCACTACAATCTTCTTGGTCTTTTCTTTATTATCATATGATTCTCCTATGATGGCCTCTCTCTTAGGCATTCGTACCAAAATTTTGCGGTCGTCAACTTCATATTTCTTGAAGTTTTCTGGTACTTCAAACAATGATTCCTCCTTTTCTTGTTTCACTGCTTTTCTTTTCTTTTTCTTTTGACTACTCTCACTTCCATCCTTTGAGTTTACTGTTTTAATACTTGTGAGAGGTTCTTCTTCTTTCTGGGTGAACACTCCTATATCTTCTAAATAGTGCTGCTCTGAGTTAAAGCAACTATCCATCACAATAGACTCCAGATCATCGTCATTCTCTTCCTCTTCTATGACATCACTAGGGTCACATTCTTCTAGCAAGGGTTGACACATGAACACTGAGATATCATAACCCTCCTCATCACAATGAGGTGTCCACTGTTCCTTATTGACAGCAATGTCCATGGTGGCTAAGATTTCTGGCCAACCATGAGGCTCAAACTCCTCATCTGGAAAGATCATCGGTGTGTAGGCTGGGTCTCTAACTGGTCTATCTCCTAACGAAGTTCCTTCTTCTCTTGCCTTTAAACGTTTTTCCTCTTCCTTTGCAACCTTGCACATCCACAAATGAGTATCTTCATGCAGCCATGATGGATCAGGTGAACTTTCAGAATGCACAGAGATGGAATCTTCTTTCACTTTGTGGATAGAATTCCACTGTAGGGGTGGTACATCTCTGAAGGTGTAATCCTTCAGATTGACCTTAGTGGTGACCCCTAAGTGCTGTAAGTACAAGGAGTTAGTTCCCCAATCCTGTACTATTTGCAATTGTCGTAGGAAGGGTCTTCCTAGGATCATCTCAAAGACATTATTTTTGTCAAAGTCACATATAGCAAATGTGTGCTCAAACTCTACACCACAAGTGGTTAGAGTGATCCCTTCTAGCAATCCTAGAGGTCTTTCAAAATGACCATCAGCCATTTGGAGCTTCATTCTAGTTGGTCTTAATGTGGGTTTGCCCCATTGCTTCCACAAGGAGGTGGTCGCAATAGCAACACCAGCACCTGAATCTATGATTGCTTTGGTTGTGTAATCTTGGTAGGTGATTGGAAGATAAGTATTACCTTCTTCACCTTCACACATGTCCCCTATTTTGTCTAGAGGTATCTCTGGTACCCTTTGCTTAGAGCCTACTTTTGGCATATTGGACTCAAGTTCTTGGACCTGATCCTTCACATGATTCCATAACTCAGGTTTTGCTTTGAGCAACTCTTCTACAGTGAGATGACACTGAACCTTAGTGTTCTTCACGACATCCGTGTTCCTTGGAACCACTGAGTCTTCATTTCTTACTAGTATTGTGGGAGCTCTAATATGGAGTGATTCAGATTCCCATGGGCCTGGAAATTGAGGCAGTTCTTCTAAGGTATTAGATTCAAAATCTAATCTTTCGTCTTCTTGTTCTGCTTCATCTTCGTAAATAGATGGAATGTCTTGGGGAAATTGATCATGAAGATCATCAATCTCAGGAATAGGAGGGGAATTACCCTTCTCCTTGGCCCATTTCTCCTCTTGTATTTCCCGCAAGAACTCTTGAGAGTACTGTTGAATAGAAGGAGGTATTCCAGCATCCCTGGAATTAGGAACATAAGCTCCCCTTGGTGGTGAGCTTCCTCTTTCAATAACTGGTTGAGCCTGTGGAGGTAGAGAAACTTGTGGTTTGTTTACCAACTGCTCTAATCGTTCTAGTAAGCCCTGGAAATGCAAATCCGATTTGATAGAGTTTGTCTGATTGAACTTTTGACTAGTCTCAAGTATGGCTTGAGCTTGTTCTACCATTTTCATGCACATTTTCATCCGTTCAATCTCTAAATCTGCTCTAGGGTAACTCTTGTCTAGGTTTGCCGCTGTAGGCCCTTCTTGAAGTCGAGCCTGGTAGGCCTTGAACATCATGTCCAAGCCTTCTGGGGTTGGATCTGCAAGAACAGACCCTGGTTGCGGTCTATTTACAATGGGTGGTGGGGTGGGATGAGGTGGAGTGGATGGAGTTTCGGCATGCGAGGGGCTTTGAGATGCAATGTCTTCTATTTTTGTTTTCGCTTCTTTTAAGCTTTCTTCTAGTTCCGATAACTTTTTATTCCACTTGCGATTAGCCTTCTCTCTGGTATCCTTCCATGTTCTTGTTTTCCTCTTACTAGGCTCTCCCGATTCACTCGACTCTGATTGTTCTACTGGTTTATCCTGTTTTAAGGCTTGTGCTCTAGTGACAGCTTGTATAGGAGCCACATTGCTACTACTTGAACTTGGATCTGCCACTAAGCCTACCACATTAATGGGTGTAATCTTGGGTGCACTAGAGGGGTTTCTTGGACAATCTCTGGGGAGATGGTCTTTGCCACAATCAGGACAAAAAGCCTGTATTGTGATAGCCTGTCCTTGACTCGGAGATGGTGGGTGGGGACAGTCACGAATGAAATGGTCACCATGACATCTGAAACAAGATCCTCTAGGGGCTTGTGGTCTCATTTGTCTCAACTGGGACCTAGGGTTAGGATTGGTGTACATGACATTGGAGTGTTCTGGCTCCCAATTTTGCTCCATAGGCGGTGCCTCATATTGATACGAGTAAATCTCACTATGTTCAGGTGACTCTGTGTAATAAGCATGTGGACTACCTTCATGGGAGTAGTCTGAACTATGAGCATGAGAGTCATTATCTGGTATCAATGGGGTTAGTGGCACCAAAGCTCTATTTGGATTTTCCTCTCCCAAAGCATACTTGACTGGAATCACGTTGGCTGGAGCTGGTGGTTGGTTTACCAAGACAGGTTGTGGCCTATATGGTACCTGATATTGCTGTTGTGGTCTGTAATATGGCTGTTGGTATTGATTCTGATACCTACCTTGTGGGTAAGGTTGCTGATAATTTTGTCTAACAGCCTGCCTATTGTAGGGACAATCTTGAGCCGTGTGGTTTGTGTATTTTCTCTCAATAGTGCAATATGGAGCATTCCTTTCTCTAATGTTTTGGTTTTGCATTGGGCATACATTAGCCATGTGGTCGCCCCCACAAGTATAACACCGATTCACTGGAGTGACTCTCTGTGTTTGTTTATTTTGGACTCCCAGCTTCTTGGCAACTTGCTCAGCTATCTCTTCTATTTCTGTGGAGATCTTTGAAGTATGACTAGTGGAACTATCCGAATCTTTGTAGAGTTTGGACAATCCTAACTCCTCACCCAAGTTATCTTCTATGTCTATGCACGTCCGCACACACTCTTCTATGGATCTAGGATCTTTCAAGTATACATAGGATCTTAACTTTGTGCTCAGTAAGCCATCTAAAAACAAAGCCACTTGTTTGGCTGGTGTGGGTAGCTCTGGAGCAGGGCATCTTTCTAGGTACTGTCTGAACCTTCTACCTGCTAGTCGCACTGTTTCTTGGGGTGTCTGCTTGAAACTATGGATCAGGGACGATGTGTTATGCCTGATACCACTCTTGGAAAATTCTACAATGAATTCGTCTAGCAGTTGACCTATATCGCGATAGCTGTTTCTACTCAATGGTTGAAACCAAGCTAAGGCAGTGCCTTTAAGGGTCAAACCAAATGCCTCGTACTGGGTGAACCAGTCCTCAATTTGTTCGGCTCTCAGCACTTGTTTGTACTCGGCCACATGATCATAAGGATCCCCTGTCCCATCGAAATAGTTCTTCATTGCCTTGATCACGTGACTGGGTTTAAGGGTTCTTGGGTACTCCCGGGGTCTAAGCAATGGAAAATCCTGTTCATCTCTTTGTTGCCTATGTGCTTGATGTCTCTCCCTTTCAGGTCTTTCATTTTCAAACCCTGACCTATGCCTGCCCACGGTGTGTGCAAAACTTACCTCAGGTCTCTCTCTAGTTCTTTCTCTCTGGGCTTCATGAGCCTGGGATGATCCTACCCCTTGGAGGCCATGGGAAACATTGGATCTTGGTGGGGGGAAAATCATTTCATTCTTCCAAGTATATGCATGTCTATCATGTTCTGTTACCAAGAAAATTTTCTCTGATGTGTTATCCAGGTAGACAACTTTGCCTGGTATCTTAGGATCTTTGAATTCATAGATGATAACTATGCCCAATTGGCTAGGTTGATCTGGCTTGAACCTCCAAAAGGCTTCCTCTGTTTCTCTATTCAAAAATAGTTCTATGCTTTTGTTATCTTGAGGGATCCAGTCTGGAGTGATCACTCGGGTCAAAACTGACTTGCCTCTAGGAGTCTGGGGTCCTTGTCCTATATTTCCTTGTTCTAGGTCTCCTATCTCATTCTCATGAATGATATTTCCAAACTCATCGGTCCTATCTGGTTGGTTGGTAACCACATACATGGTTCCTTCCTTATCAATGTATGACCCCTCTTCGAACTTGACCACTGGGTGTTCAAGTCCAAAGGATTGATCTGGATTTTTGAGTTGGACCACTGATCGCCTCAGACCATCCTCATAGATGCGAGCACCTAATTGGTTGGTCCGAATATATTCCAACTGTGTCTTATAGGGACCTTCCGGTGTTTGTAGATGGGCAGTCCCTGAGCCACCTGCAGGTTTTCCCATGCTAAAAGACATTTCTGAATCACTTGTGTCTGAACTTAGTAAAAGATGACCACTTAGTTGTTGTGCCCAAGACTTGGATGTATGGTTGACACTAGCCTCAGAAGATCTAATGCTTTGTTTATCCTTACCTAAGTGTCTACCAGATCTCAGGTTCATAAGCTTTAGTCAAGAGTCCAAAATTTCCCCTTGGTATGGTTCAAAATTCTTTGGAGTCCCCTTGGTTCCCTAGTCCCACCTCAGGGTCAACTTCAAATTATCCTATCTCAAAATCAACACATTATTCTTGAAAAAAACAGTTGAGATCGTGTAGGATTTGAAACGAGCTTTCCAACAAGCTATAGAGCTCAAAAAATGGACTTTGGATGAAAAAGTTATGCCAATTCAGGCTCCTGGGGGTCAAAACAGGCAAACAGGACCTTTGGAGAAAATCGCGATTTTGTGAACTTTCTGAAAATCGCGATGTTGTGAAGTCGAAAAAATCGCGATGTTGAGCACAAAATCGTGTTTCTGAAAATCGCGATGTTGATCACAAAATCGTGTTTCAGAGAATCGCGATGTTAATCACAAAATCGTGTTTCAGAGAATCGCGATGTTGATCACAAAATCGTGTTTCAGAGAATCGCGATGTTGATCACAAAATCGTGTTTCAGAGAATCGCGATGTTGATCACAAAATCGTGTTTCTGAAAATCGCGATGTTGATCACAAAATCGTGTTTCAGAGAATCGCGATGTTGATCACAAAATCGTGTTTCTGAAAATCGCGATGTTGATCACAAAATCGTGTTTCAGAGAATCGCGATGTTAATCACAAAATCGTGTTTCAGAGAATCGCGATGTTGATCACAAAATCGTGTTTCAGAGAATCGCGATGTTGATCACAAAATCGTGTTTCTGAAAATTGCGATTTTGACTCAGAGAATCGTGATTCACAAAATCGTGTTTTTGACTGAAAATCGTGTTTTCTCAGAATCGTGTTTTTGACATGAAAATCGCGATTTTGAGCAGAAAATCGTGAATTGAAAATCGCGATTTTGAGCAGAAAATCGTGAATTGAAAATCGCGATTTTGAGCAAAAATTCGTGTTTTCTCAAAATCGTGTTTTTGACTTGAAAATCGCGATTTTGTCCCACAGAATCGTGTTTTTCTCAAAATCGTATTTTTTTGCTGAAAATCGTGATTGGTGAGAATCGCGATTTTGAGCAGAGAATCGTGTTTTTTGAAAATCGTATTTTTCACATGAAAATCGCAATGTTGAGCACAAAATCGTGTTTTTGAAAATCGCGATTTTGAGCAAAAAATCGTGTTTTCACAGAATCGCCTTTTTCACAAAATCGTGTTTTTGCTGAAAATCGTGATTGGTGAGAATCGCGATTTTGAGCAGAGAATCGTGTTTTTTTTTTTAGAATCGCGATTTTGAGCAGAGAATCGTGTTTTTTTTTTAGAATCGCGATTTTGAGCAGAGAATCGTGTTTTTTTGAGAAAAACACAGAATCGCAATTTTTTTTTTTTTTTTTTTTTTTTTTTTTTTTTCAACCAACTTTTAGGCGGGAAAACTGAAAATCGTGATTTTTTCAAAAAATTTTGAATTTTCACAGAATCGCGATTTTCATCACAGAATCGCGTTTTTTGGCGGGAAATTCAAATTTCTGAGCGCCGGCTATGGCGAGCTCCGTATGAGCAGAAAATCATGAAAAAAATACAGCGCTTGCTCTCCCTTGCACCTCCTAACTCCTTCCCACACAATAATGCATGAAAAATGGTATGAAGATGGTGAGAATGCACTAAAAAACAAGAAATTTCTATGAAGAAGAAGATGGAAGAAGGTGGAGATGATGATGATGATGAAGATGAAGAGGAAAAAACAGAAAATGAACTGAAATGACAGTTTTTTTACCTTCCAACGTCGCAAATCTACGATCTTACCATCACAACGCTCGTCCTCGAAGCACTCTCCCCGGCAACGGCGCCAAAATTTGGTGTAGCTCAAGCGTAAGCACCAC
This sequence comes from Ceratopteris richardii, assembly GCA_020310875.1. Lineage (NCBI taxonomy): Eukaryota > Viridiplantae > Streptophyta > Polypodiopsida > Polypodiales > Pteridaceae > Ceratopteris > Ceratopteris richardii. Next base: position 8,035,128 of record CM035407.1, read on the forward strand.
CTCCTTTACTTGTCAATCCGCGGAGACGTGAGGACCGGTATGAAGACCACGAGCAAGTGAAGGCACAAGTGCGTGAGTGAAAGCACACAAACATGCACACACATACACACACACGCGCACAAAGTAAGATCAAAGAGAGGAACAATGGAAAGCTTAGATTGCAAAAAGAGTTCTCTTACAAAAGTTCTATTCTCTAACAAGCTAACCTCCAAAAATGAGCTCTCTAGCTCTTTTTATAGTTTTTTGACTAGTTTTGGCCCTGTCCAGACCTAGTGTCCGGCCTAGTTAAAAATTAGGTTCCAGGGCTTATTTGAGGGCTCAAACGAAGTCTAAAAATTATGAAAATTGGTACGATGGTACTTCTAATACTCCTCAAGCTCGAGGACTCCTCGGCTTGAACAAAATGGAGTTACTAAAAATAGATAATGGTATTTACAATGGTTTCTAGTGATGAAAATCACTATTTTTGTAGGGGATTCTTCTGAAAATTTGACATACACTTCTTGGAGCTCCCTACTTGCTCTCTCTTCTTCTATGTCCACTTCTTTGATGTGCTTCCATGCTTTGTCCTTGACCTTGAGCTTCAACACCCACCCACCACCTAGAGTAGGATCAGTCTTGGCAGATCCCATTCCTGAGGACATAGACATGATGCTTAGAGCATATCAGGCCAGGATCCAGGTAGGGCCAAATGTAACGGATCATGAAAGATGTTACCCTAGAGCTGACCTAGAGCTTGAGCGAACCAAGTTGTGTGCCAAGATGGTGGAATTGGCTCAAGCCATGTTTGAGGCCAGTTGCCTCTTCAATTGCTCTAGCTCCACTAGAACACCATTGCATTTTGATGGTCTATTAGATAGATTGGAGACGATAATTGCAAAGACTCGCAAAGGAGCCCACTCCCAGGCTAAGGAGAGGGCAAGTGATAGGATAAGCATTCCTCCCAAGGAAGCTTATGTGCCTAACTCCACTGAACAAGACACTTCCTCTTCTATGAATCAGTATTCACCAGAATTCTTGCGAAAGATTCAGGAGGAAAAATGGGCTAAAGAGAGTGAAGTTCCTCCTCCCATTGAACTTGTGGATGACACACACGATCAATTCCCACAAGACCTTCCTTCCATTTCTGGAGAGCACGAGAGTGCCCAATCTCAAGAGAGATTAGACTTTGAGTCTAATTCTTTACAGGAACTACCCCATTTCACAGGCCCATGGGAAGCAAAGTCCACTTGTATGAGAGCATCGACGGTCATGATAAGAAACGAAGACTCAATCATACCTAGGAACACAGAGGTAGTAAAGAATACTAAAGTGCAGTGCAATCTCACTTTAGAAGAGCTACTCAAGGTCAAGCCTGAATTGTGGAAACATGTAGCAAAGCAAGTGCCAGACATGTCAAAACCTCCTTCCCAGGTAGGATCTCATAGAATAGTACCAAAAATACCTTTGGACAAGATAGAAGACATGAGCGAAGGTGAAAAAGGAAACACCTATCTCCCTATCACTCATCAGGGTTACACAACCAAGGCCATTTTGGACTCAGGTGCAGGAGTCGCAATTGCTACCACTTCCTTATGGAAACATTGGCGCAAGCCAGCACTCAGGCCAACAAGAATGAAGTTGCAAATGGCCGATGGTCACATTGAGAGACCCTTAGGGCTACTAGAAGGAATAACTCTCACCACTTGTGGTGTAGAGTTTGAACATACTTTTGCTATATGTGACTTTAGCAAGAATCATGCCTACGAGATGATTATGGGAAGACCCTTCTTACGGAAATTGCAAATAGTATAGGATTGGGGGACAAATTTTTTGTATTTGCAACACTTGGGTGTCACAACCAAAGTGAATCTCAAAGATTTCTCTCATAGAGACGTGCCCCCCATTCAATGGAATCCTATCCATAGAGCCACAGATGATACAAAGTGTTTGCATTCCATAGGATCGGGATCCTCATGGATGCATGAAGACACTCACTTGTGGATGTGTAAAGTAGCAATAGAAGAAGAGAACAGAGAAAAAGCCAGAGAAATAGGTGCAAAGGAAACCCATAGATCGATTCAAGACCCAGCCTATGCACCTGTAGCTTTTCCTGACGAAGAATTTGAACCTCATGGTTGGGTAGAAATCTTGGCAACTATGGACGTAGCCATCAATGAAGAGCAATGGACCCCCCACTGTGATGGGGATGACTATGACATTTCAGTCTTCACAATAGAGCCGATCATGTGTGATCCAGTTATTGAAGAATGTGAACCTAGCACTGATGCATTTGAGGATGCAAGTGACTCTAATCTAGAGTCAATCATTATGGACCCCCCTTTTGCATCAGATGAGGAATATTTCTACAAAGTGGAAGTTCACCCTCAGAGACACGAAGAAATTATGAATGAGGTGAGATTAACCACACAAGTGACCATCAAGAGTGAGGGAAAGAAGAGACGGAAGAGAGAAATCTCACCAAAGGAGGAAGAATCCTTGTTCGAGGTCCCAGAAAACTTTAAGAAGTATGAAATAGAAGACAGGAGAGTCATGATAAGAATGCCAAAACGTGATGCACAAGCAGGAGAGGCCTATGATAACAAAGAAACCACCAAGAAAATAGTGGTAGCCATAGAAGAAGGAGAGGAACGATGTACCTCCATAGGACATGACCTAAGTGAAGGTGAGGAGCAAGAGTTGATAACCTTACTACGAGAATATAGGGATGTGTTTGCATGGAGTTACAAGGACCTGAAAGGTGTAGACCCTGACATATGCTCACACACGATCCGCATGACCTCAAAGGCCAGACCCTCTAAACAAAATCCATACACATACAATGACAACTATGTGGCCAAGATCAAAGAAGAGATAGATCGCTTGGTGGAAGCTGGATTTATCTATGAAATCGAGCACACTGAATGGGTATCCCCCATCGTAGTGGTGCCCAAGAAGAATGGAAAGTTACGTGTGTGCATTAACTTGAAGAAGGTTAACGCAGCCTGTAGCTCAGTGATGAGTAGCACCTCCTTTAATGTCAATCCGGGAAGACATGAGGATGGTATGAAGACCTCAAGCAAGTGGAGGCACAAGTGCGTGAGTGAGAAGCACACAAGCATGCACACACATACACACACACGCGCACACACGGCAAGACAAAGAGTGAGAAGCAATGGAGTTCTTGGATTACTTTCAAAAAGCTCTTACAAGTTCATTTCAATTACAATCTAACCTCAAAAATGAGCTCTCTAGCTCTATTTATAGTTTTTGACTAGGTTTTGGCCTTGTCCAGATCTAGTGTCCGGCCTAGTTAAAAATTAGGTTCTCTACCCTATTTGGAGGTTCAAACGAAGTCTAAAAAATGGGAAAACTGACAGGTAGATACTTCTAAAGCTCCTCAAGCTCAAGGACTCCTTGGCTTGCAGAAAATGGAGCTACAAAAATGTGAAATGGTATTTACAAGGGTTTTTAGTGATGAAAATCACTATTGTTGTAGGGATTTCTTCTAACATTTTGATATACATTTCCTGGAGCTCCCTACTTGCTCCTTCTCCTTGTGTCCACCTCTCTTATGTGCATAAATGTCTTGAAAAAATATTGGCCTACTTGCCAGATCGTCGTTGACTGCTCTGTCTGCTTGTACTTTCTCTTCTCTCTGACTCCCTTCTTAAGCTTCCTTGCCTAGTGAGTCCTTCAGTTCCAACACCCCCCCCTCTCTCGCGTCTGTCGTCCCTGACAGACCCTTGTTGGGTGGGCCATTGGATGTAGTACTCAACAACGTCTTGTGCTAAGTGATGTTCTGCAATCCGCAACCCTTTGGCCAAGTCCGTGAGTAAAGCATCCCAATCTACCGGCCCGGGAACCTCTGGATGTGGTATACGTAACTTTTCTGAATGAAGAGCTTGTTCCACTGCAAACAACTGCAATAAATGTGATGGTTTGGGAATGAATATCTCTGAATGATATTCCCAGAATCCCATGACGAACATTTCTTCAAACGTCTGTTTGAAGCAGGCTGGTAGATACTTGATGCGCGCGTGCCATGCATATACAACATTAATAGATGGTGTTGCACTCATGTCGTAGACGAGGTCCTGATTACCTTCATTAAATCCAAGAGCTGACAGATGGGGCTCCTTGACATTTTTGAAAGTCCTGAAGGTAACCAACATGAGTTCAAAAATTTTAAGGCACATTTGGGCCATGACATCTGGTACATTTTTAAACCTGACCCCCCAATGCCGAATCGTCGAGATCATGTATCCTATGGTAGGTTGGCCTTTGGGTGGTGCTAAGTAAACATAATTGAGCCATTTCTCACATCCTTTGTTTGTCAGCACCATTTTTGTGTATTCCGGCCATGACCTTCTTCGAAACACAGGACAGTAGCATGGGTTGTATTTGATGTACAAAGGCATGTTATTCCATGTTCTTACCATCTCTGGGTAGGTTTCCAGTAGACGAATTCTCCACATCAGTTGATGAATATTGCCCTGCTTGGCACTTGCTGGGATGTCGTCCGGTGCGAACTGTGTAGCCGAGGTTGGTTCTTTTGATGTGTGACTCTTGATTTCCGCATTGTAATCCGCCATTAGGACACAGAAAGGAACATACAAATCGTCGGATGTGCCGATCCACCTATGATGGGAGAGATTCCTAAAGTAATCCGATTTTATGACTACTTCTTCCAAGTGTGACATAGATGCTATCTGAACTGCCACTCTATTATCATGGGTTGTGGCCACTTTCTCTAACCTCTGCATCCATTCAGGAGCCTTTATCTCTATGGTGTCCATGCCCTCTTCTGTTTGCTTGCCCCCTGGTGCAGGCATGGGAACATACGGGTCTTCGAAAGTTTCCTCTATCTCGATTGGCACTAGATCTTCAGGCTCGGGCTCGATAAGGGGAGAGGGTTGACGTTCGTATTGCATGACTTTGCTGCGTAATTCTTCGAGTTCTACCATGAGTTTTGTGACCTCTTCGGATGTGTCGTCTGTGGTTGTGGCTTTGCTTGGTGACTCCTGCTGAGTCGCCAGTTGCTTAAGTAGATCATCCCTTTCTCGTTCTAACGCTGCATGGGCCTCCAGGAGGTCGGCATGGGTTTCTAACACAGTTTTCATATTTTCTGAGGGAATGGCCTTGAATTTTTCTGGGTCGATTTCCTGCGGGGAACCTTCCATGGCTGCTTCCAAGTTCTCTTCATTCTGTTTCTGCAGCCGTTTATTCTCTTCGAGAGCTGTAGACATGTGTTTTCGTAGGAGGGCTAGGTTGCGTCTAAGTTTGAGATTCTCCGTTATCTGGGAGTGTAGCAATTCATCCATATGTTGTCTTTCCTCTGCATCTGACTGGGGTGGGTTGGCTACTAACTGTTTGTGTTGTTCCTGTAAGGTGGTATGCTGTTGTTGTAGTAGCCGCTTTTCCCTTTCGAGATCCATGAAGCGTAGTTGAAGTTCCTCATGACTTCTGGTACCAATGGCTTAGCCCACTGCGGCACCACTTCCAAATTAAACAAGTAAGCATCACGAAGGTCATCTGACACTCCTTGTGGGGCTTCTCCCGATGTGAGCCTAGAAAGGTGATCTGCTCTCAAATGAGTCTTCCCTTTCCTTACCACAACCTCATATTCCATTAGCAAGAGAAACCATCTTACTAATCTACCTATGTTGCATGGCTTGTTTACCAAGTATAGTAGAGCTTGATGATCAGTAAAAAATTTAAACTTATTTGCAAGTAAATAATGTCTAAACTTTTTAACCGCATACACCATGCCTAGTCCTTCTCTCTCCGTAGTGGTATAATTTCGTTCAGCAGCATTCAATTGTCTACTAGCATAGGCAATTGGAAGATCCATATTACCTTCACCGGTAGGCTGCGCGAGTACACACCCAATAGCATAATTGGACGCATCAACATGAACATGGAAAGGCTTATTCCAATTTGGTGTGGTCAAGATCGGTGCTAAACATAATCGCCGTTTAAGCTCATTGAAGGAATTCTCACATTCATCAGTCCACTCAAAGTTAGTCAGAAGTCCGTACATGGGCTTTGCAATGACAGCATACATGTGAATGAACCGGAGGTAGTACCCACAATGCCCCATGAAAGCCTATACTTCCTTGACATTCTTTGGCCTAGGTAACTCGGCTATGGCTCACACTTTCTCTTCATGAGTGGATATGCCATTCTTTGACACTATGTGTCCTAGAATCTTGCCTTGCCTGACCATAAAAACGCACTTTTTTGGGTTCAGGCAGACTTGATATTCTCTACATTTGTCAAAGATTTGTCTGAGTTCAGGAATATGGGTTTGTCTAATGTTGGAATGAGCACAAAGATCATCAACATAGACTTCTAAATTCTTCCTCAGGAACTCCTTAAATACATGGCACATTAGTCTCTGGAAGGTTGCAGGAGCATTGGTAAGCCCAAATGGCATTACACGAAAGGCAAATATACCCCACTCTGTGGCAAAAGCTGTCTTACGCTGATCTTCTGGAGCTATGGCTACTTGATTGTAGCCCGAAAATCCATCGAGGAAGCTGTAGACTTCCTTGCCTGCTACTCTTTCTAAGAGATGCTCTGTGATAGGAAGCGGATAGTTATCTCGAATTGTGGCTGCATTAACCTTCTTCAAGTTAATGCATACACGTAATTTACCATTCTTTTTGGGCACCACAACAATGGGGGATACCCATTCAGTGTGCTCAATTTCATAGATAAATCCAGCTTCAACCAGTCTATCTATCTCCTCTTTGATCTTGGCAGCGTAATTATCATTGTATGTATATGGCTTTTGCTTAGAGGGTTTGGCATCTGAGGTCATGGGGATGGTGTGTGAACATATGTCAGGGTCCACACCTTTCAAGTCCTTGTAACTCCAAGCGAACACGTCTCTGTATTCTCTTAGCAAGGCTATGAATTCTTGCTCTTCTTCTTCCGCCAGGTCATGTCCTATGTAAGTGCATCTCTCTTCTCCCTCTTCCATGGCTACCACAATTTTCTTTGTGGTTTCTTTGTTATCATAGGCCTCTCCTGATTGTGCCTCTCGTTTAGGCATTCTGATCATGACTCTCCTGTCATCTATCTCATACTTCTTAAAATTTTCTGGGACCTCAAACAAAGATTCCTCCTCTTCTTGTGTGACTTCTTTCTTCTTCCTTTTCTTTCCTTCTTCCTTAGGAGTTACATGTGTGGCTAGCCTTACGTCTTTTGTAAGCTCTCCGTGCCTCTGGGGTTGAAATTCTACTTCATAGAAGTATTCGTCATCTGATGCAAAAGGTGGGTCCATAATGATTGACTCTAGATCGGAGTCACTTGCATCCTCAAATGCATCAGGGCTAGGTTCGCACTCTTCTAACACTGCCTCTCTCATGATTGGCTCTATGGAGAAGACTGAAATGTCATAGCCATCCTCATCACAGTGGGGTGTCCATTGTTCTTCATTGATGGCTACATCCATTGTTGCTAGGATTTTTGCCCAGCCGTGGGGTTCAAATTCTTCGTTAGGAAAGACTACAGGTGCATAGGCTAGGTCTTGAATGGGTCTATGTGTTTCGTTTGCACCTATTTCTCTGGCCTTTTCTCTCTTCTCTTCTTCTGCTGCTACTTTGCACATCCATAAGTGAGTGTCTTCATGCATCCATGAGGATCCTGATCCTATGGAATGCACCGATTCCGTATCATCTTTGGCTCTATGGATGGGGTTCCATTGGATAGGAGGGACATCTCTATGAGAGTAATCCTTGAGATTGACTTTGGTCGTAACACCTAAGTGCTGTAGGTACAAAGAATTGGTTCCCCAATCCTGTACCACTTGCAACTATCGCATAAAGGGTCGTCCCAAGATCATTTCATAGGCATGGTTCTTGCTAAAATCACATATAGCAAAGGTATGCTCGAACTCGACACCACAGGTGGTGAGAGTTATTCCTTCTAGCAATCCTAAGGGCTTCTCAATATGACCATTGGCCATCTGCAATTTCATTCTCGTTGGCCTGAGTGCTGGCTTGCCCCAACGCTTCCATAGGGAAGTGGTGGCAATTGCAACTCCTGCACCTGAGTCCAAAATTGCCTTGGTGGTGTACTCCTGGTAGGTAATGGGAAGATAGGTGTTCCCTTCTTCACCTTCACACATATCTCCTATCTTATCCAAGGGTATCTCTGGCACTGTCCTATGTGATCCTACCTGGGAATGAGGTTTCACTATCGCTGGTACTTGTTTGGCGACATGTTTCCATAATTCAGGTCTAACCTTGAGTAGCTCTTCTAACTTGAGATTGCACTGCACTTTAGTGTTTTTCACTACCTCTGTGTTCCTAGGTAAGACTGAGTCCTCATTTCGTACCATGACCGTGGGTGCTCTCATACAAGTAGACTTAGCTTCCCATGGGCCTGTGAAGTGGGGTAATTCTTGTAGAGAGTTAGACTCAAAGTCTAGTCTTTCCTGAGAGTGGGTGCTCTCCTGCTCCTCATAAATGGATGGGATGTCTTGTGGGAATTGGTCGCGTGCATCATCCACAAGTTCAATAGGAGGAGGGACTTCACTCTCTTTAGCCCATTTGTCTTCTTGAATCTCGCGTAGGAATTCTGGTGTGAACCGATTCATAGAAGATGATATGTCTGGCTCCGTAGAGTTAGGCACATAGGCATCAGGCACATAGGCTTCCTGAGTAGGAATGCTTACTCTTTCACCTGCCTTGTCCTTGTGTTGAGAGGCGGGTTCCTTTTCTGATTGTGCAATCAGCTTCTCTATTCTTTCTAACAGTCCATCAAAGTGCAACTGTGTCTTCGCTGAACTAGAGATGTTAAATAGGCGACTGGCTTCAAACATGGTCTGACCCAATTCCACCATCTTAGCACAAATTTTGGTTCGTTCTAGCTCTAGTTCTGCTCTTGGGTAACACTTTTCATGATCAGTTACGTTTGGCCCTTCTTGGATTCTAGCCTGATATGCTTTAAGCATCATATTAAGGTCTTCGGGAGTGGGATCTGCTAGGACTGATCCTACTCTAGGGGGTGTTGGAAGTAGGTGAGGCGGGTTGGAAGGTGGCGGGTCAGATGGAGTTGGGAATGGTGGAGGTGGGGTAGTGTGAGAGGGAGCTTGAGATGTGAGTTCAGTTATCCTGGCCTTTGTTTCTCTGAGGCTTTCCTCGAGTTCACTCATCTTTTTTGCCCATTGTCTTTTCATTCTTTCACGACTATCCTTCCAAGCTCTATTCCTTTTCTTTGTCATGCTCTCTGTTTCACTAACATCTGGGGTCTTTTCCTGGCCTACCCCTTGATTTTGCTGCAATGCTTGAGCTCTAGTGATCACTTGCACTGGTGTAGTGGACATCACACTTCCTGTGGAGTCTACAACTAACCCAATAACATTAATGGGAGTTATTTTTGACATATTGCTGGGATTCTTTGGACAATCTCGTAAGAGATGCTCCTTTCCACATTCCTAGCAATAGCCCTGGATCGTCACTGATTGGGGTTGTGGAGGTGGAGGCAAGGGACAATCACGAATGAGATGATCTCCGTGACATCTGTAGCATGGTCCTTTAGGGAATGGGGGTCTTACTTGCCTAGGTTGAGGCCTAGGGTTGGGGTTTGCGTACATGACGTTTGTGTAATCTGACTCCCAACTAGGTTCATTTTGCTCTTCACTATAGTAAGACTCACCATGTTCAGGAGACTGCATGTAGTAGGCCTGGGGGCTATCAACATGTGTAGAATCAAAGCTATGGTCACTCGGGTCACTTTCAGAAAGCAATGGTGTTACAGGGACTATAGCTCTATTCAGGTTCTCTTCTGCAGCTGCATATTTTACTAGGATCACATTAGTAGGAGCAGGTGGTTGATGTGCTAGCACTGGCTGGGGTCTCAGTTGGTTTTGGTAGGGTTGGTAGGTTTGTTGAGGTCTCACATACTACTGAGGTGGGTACTGGTTCTGGTATCTTCCTTGTTGAGGGTATGGTTGTGGGTACGTCTGTCTAACAGTTTGCTTATTGTAGGGACAATCTTGCGCGGTGTGATTGGTGTACCTTCGTTCTATGGTGCAGTATTGGCTACTAGGATTAACTTGGGGTTGAGCCATAATGGGACAGACATTCGCCATATGGTCGCCTCCACAAGTATAGCATCTTTTCATAGGGGCAAACCTTGGGATTTGTTTGCTAGAGACACCTAGTTTCTGAGCTACTTTCTCTGCTAATTCCTCAATTGATGTGGATTGCGAGGAAGAGAGGCTAGAGGCACTATATGAGTCCTTGTAGATTTTGGAAAGCTCTAGTTCCTCCCCCATGTTATCCTCGATGTCAATGCACATGCGTACACACTCTTCTATAGTCCTAGGGTCCTTTAGATACACATATGACCTCAATTTGGTACTTAGCAATCCATCCAAGAATAAAGCCACTTGCTTCGCTGGTGTGGGTAGCTCAGGGATAGGGCATCTCTCCAAGTATTGCCTAAATCTTCTTCCAGCAAGTCTCACGGTCTCTTGAGGGGTTTGCTTGAAGCTGTGAATCAGCGAGGAAGTGTTATGTCTTATGCCACTTTTAGAGAATTCGATAATGAATGCCTCTAGAAGTTGGTCTATGCTCCTGAACTGCCTCTCGTTTAGTGGTTGAAACCATGTCAGGGCAGTGTTCCTAAGGGTTAGACCAAAGGCATTGTACTGCGTGAATAAATCCTCCACTTGCTCAGCTCTCAAGACTTGCCTAAACTCAGCCACATGATCATATGGATCTCCATTGCCATCGAAGTAGTTCTTCATGGACTTAACTAGCTGAGTCGGTCTCAAAGTCCTTGTGTGCTCTCTAGGTCGTGGTAGAGGGAACACATCCGCATTTCTTTGATTCCTGTGAGCTCTATGTATCTTAGGTTCCACCCTATTTGTCTCCACTCTTGTTCTTTCTCTGCCCCCTGGGTTGGCAAAGCTTACTTCTGGCCTATCTCTACTTCTGTCTCTTTGAGTTCCATGAGCTTGGGATGTTCCAGCTCCAGGGTGACCATAGGACACATTCGATCTTGGTTGGGGAAAAACGAATTCACCCTTCCAAGTGTAAGCATGTCTATCATGTTCTGTAACCACAAAGATCCTCTCTGAAATGTGATCTAAGTAGGTCACGCTGCCTGGGCTATCAGGATCCTTAAACTCATAGATCATGATTGTTCCTATATCAGTTGGCTGATCAGATTTATACCTCCAAAAGGCTTCGTCAGTTTCTCGGTTCAGAAGTAGATCTATGCTCTTATTATCTTGGGGAATCCACTCTGGTGTGATAATCCTAGTGAGAATAGATTTGCCTCGGGGGGTCCTCGGTTCTTCACCCCTGTTTCCTTGCTCTAGGTCACCTAAGTCCGTTCCTGGGATCTCATTCCCAAATTCATCAGTCCTATCTGGATGACTGGTGACTATATATATTGTCCCTTCCTTGTCTAAGTAGGCTCCGTTTTCGAACTTGACAGCTGGGCGCTCTAGTCCAATAAATTGGTCAGGGTTTTTAATCTGGACCACGGATCTTCCTAGACCGTCCTCATAGATGCTAGCACTTAATCGGTTGGTCCTAAGGTATTCCAGTTGCGTCTTGTACGGGCCTTCTACCCTGTGCAAGTATGGCACTCCTGAACTTCCCGTAGGTCTGTCCATGCCTTGAGACATCTCTAATTCACTAGTCTCAGAGCTAGGGTAGTATGAGTGGTGGCTCAACTGCTGGGCCCAAGACCTAGCAGTGTGGTTGACACTAGCTTCTGAAGACCTAAGACTTTGTCTATCTCTCCCTAGATGTCGCCCTGATCTAAGGTTCATAAGCCTAATTGAATAGCCCAATTTTGCCCAAGTACAACCTCGTTGCTGAGTTCTTTTGTATCAGTCACTTGATTCTTTTTTTGGTGGATTACCGCGTTTATAATCTTGTCTGATATCACGTCGTCAGGTATACTTGAGTGTATTTCTGCACTGTACGTTGATCGTTCCTCGTTAGATTCTTTCCTTTAAGGTTATCGCATCACGAAGAGATTATGTTTAATCTTGAACTTGAGTGCATAGGTAGTCTTCAACTTGATTGATGCCTATCACCGTCCTGGCCTACTCCTATCACTAGTCGTTCTTAGCCTAAGCTAGGAATTGACAAAGGGAGTTGAGAATATTCCGACCTTTCTTGTTGATCCCTTGCTTTATGATGCTCAAGAACCCGAGTCTCAAGCTTGCAAAGAAACCCTTGCTTTGTATGCTCTCAATTGCTCTCAATGGACCTGTAAAAGTCCCAAAATTAGCTCAAGACTTAAATTCAAATGACAGACAGGTCACTTTCATGTATGTAATTCACAGGCCAAATCCCCTTTGCCTTTATGGAAAACAATCCCAAGGACCCTTCAGCTTTCCTACCCCGGGGGATGGTCAACTTCAAAATACCCTTCCCACGAGCTTTCCAACAAAACAAGAATCACAACAAACGGATTTCGTATGAGAAAGTTATGCCAGTTCAGAGTTTTGGTGCTAAAACAGGGTTCAACAGGCTAACAGGTCACAGGATTTTTCTCAAAAATACATGTGTAGGGACCTCACAAATCACTAATTGCTAGACCAATATGCCCAAAAACTATCCCCAAAGCTTAGAATAAAAACCCTAATTTTTTGGCCGAAAAGCCTATCAATCGCGATCGACAGGTCTGTCAATCGCGATTGACAGAGGTGTCCGTCGGGGCCTGTCGGTCGCGATCGACACGTCAATCGCGATCCACAGTGTCAATCGCGATCGACAGAGTCGATCGTGGGTCCTGTCAATCGCGATTGATGGTGTCAATCGCGCTCGACACTTTTTCCGGGTTTTTCGCCGTGAATTCAGTCGATCGGGGATGTGTCCATCGTGATGGACACGTGGCTACGCGTAAAAGTCAATCAATCGTGGAAATTCTGTCGGTCGCGATCGACGGTGTCAATCGCGATTGACAGGGTATGTCGGTCACGATTGACAGGGTCTGTCGGTCGCGATTGACAAGGTCCTACGTGGCAGTCAGTCGGTCGTGGGGTCTGTCAGTCGCGATCGACAGGTCTGTCGGTCGCGATTGACAGGGTTTGTCGGTCGTGGCTGTCAATCGCGATCGATGGTGTCGGTCACGATTGACAGAGAAACACGGAATTTTTCAATTTTGTTTAGTGATTTGGAATGTGCTCTTTGTGCTTGTCCTAGTGGTGTACTTAGTTTTACCAATAGATGAAATTTTCTGTCAATCGCGATCGACAGAGGCTGGCGACTGCGAGACAGTTTCTGAGTATTCCGTACCTGCGCAATGTGCTGGAGGGGATGATGCTGCTGGAACCTGCAAGAAAGCTCAAAAAGCACGCAAAAACAACGCACACAATATCGCTCTCTCGCTCTCTCTCACAAGTGGAATGAGGGAAATGAGGTGGAGAAGGTGGTATAAGCAAAAAACTGAAATTTTTTCGCGATGATGGAGATGGAGATCGGATATGGTGATGATGATGATGGTGATGATGGTGGTGAGGTAAGAAAAAGAAAAATAAGAAAAGTAAAGAGATTACCTACAACGCCAACGTCTCAAATCTACGTCTTACCATCACACGCTCGTCCTCAAAGCTCGATCCCCGGCAACGGCGCCAAAATTTGGTGTAGCTCAGTGATGAGTAGCACCTCCTTTAATGTCAATCCGGGAAGACATGAGGATGGTATGAAGACCTCAAGCAAGTGGAGGCACAAGTGCGTGAGTGAGAAGCACACAAGCATGCACACACACACACACACACGCGCACACACGGCAAGACAAAGAGTGAGAAGCAATGGAGTTCTTGGATTACTTTCAAAAAGCTCTTACAAGTTCATTTCAATTACAATCTAACCTCAAAAATGAGCTCTCTAGCTCTATTTATAGTTTTTGACTATGTTTTGGCCTTGTCCAGATCTAGTGTCCGACCTAGTTAAAAATTAGGTTCTCTACCCTATTTGGAGGTTCAAACGAAGTCTAAAAAATGTGAAAACTGACAGGTAGATACTTCTAAAGCTCCTCAAGCTCAAGGACTCCTTGGCTTGCACAAAATGGAGCTACAAAAATGTGAAATGGTATTTACAAGGGTTTTTAGTGATGAAAATCACTATTGTTGTAGGGATTTCTTCTAACATTTTGATATACATTTCCTGGAGCTCCCTACTTGCTCCTTCTCCTTGTGTCCACCTCTCTTATGTGCATAAATGTCTTGAAAAAATATTGGCCTACTTGCCAGATCGTCGTTGACTGCTTTGTCTGCTTGTACTTTCTCTTCTCTCTGACTCCCTTCTTAAGCTTCCTTGCCTAGTGAGTCCTTCAGTTCCAACACAGCCACTATCAGAGATAGTTATCCGCTTCCTATCACTGAATATCTCTTAGAAAGAGTAGCCGGGAAGGAAGTGTACAGCTTCCTTGATGGATTCTTGGGTTACAATCAAGTAGCCATTGCACCCGAAGATCAGTGTAAGACGGCTTTTGCCGTGGAGTGGGGTATATTTGATTTTTGGGTAATGCCATTTGGGCTTACCAATGCTCCTGCAACCTTTCAAAGGCTAATGTGCCATGTATTTAAAGAGTTCTTGAGGAAGAATTTGGAAGTCTATGTTGATGATCTCTGTGCTCATTCCAACATTAGACAAACCCATATACCTAAACTCAGACAAATCTTTGATAAATGTAGAGAATATCAAGTCTGCTTGAACCCAAAAAAGTGTGTTTTCAAGGTCAGGCAAGGCAAGATTCTAGGACACATACTATCAAAGAATGGCATATCCACTGACGAAGAGAAAGTGAGAGCTATCGCAAAACTACCTAGGCCAAGGAATGTCAAGGAAGTGCAAGCTTTCATGGGGCATTGTGGTTATTATCGACGTTTTATACACATGTATGCCATCATAGCAAAGCCTTTGTATGGACTTTTGACTAATTTTCAGTGGACGGAGGAATGTGAGAAATCTTTCAATGAGCTTAAACGGTGATTGTGTTCAACACCACTCTTGACCATACCGGATTGGAACAAGCCATTCCATGTCCATGTGGATGCATCCAATTATGCTATTGGGTGTGTACTTGCACAACCTACGGGTTAGGCATGGTATATGCAGTTAAAAAGTTTAGACACTATTTGCTTGCAAATAGGTTTAAATTTTTTACTGATCATCAATCCCTACTGTACTTGGTAAACAAGCCATGCAATACAGGTAGATTAGTAAGATTGTTCCTCTTACTAATGGAATACGACTTTGAGGTAGTGGTGAGAAAGGGCAAGACTCACTTGAGAGCAGATCATCTCTTGAGGCTCACATCCGGAGAGGCCCCACAAGGAGTATCAGATGACCTTCTTGATGCTTACTTGTTTAATTTGGAAGTTGTACCGCAGTGGGCCAAGACCTTAGTGCGAGTACTGGCATATGGGCCTAAACATCCAGTAGAAAACACTCAAGATAGGGAGGTAGTAAAACCTAGAAGTACCATATCTTGGCAGGGAGTATGTACAAGTACATGGATCAAGGAATATTATATTGTTGTGTGGAAGAGGATGAGTATGCGAAATGGTTGCAATTAGCACATGTTGGTGCATTAGAGAAACACTCTCGAGACAAAGAACTTAACATACACTAAAGAGACTCGGAGTGCATTGGCCAATTATGGAAGCAGATGTCCATAGGATGTGCAAGGAATGCCCAATCTGCTGCACTGAAGCACCAGTGGATCATGCCACTCTTTATCGAGTGTCTTTAGTGCCAGATTGGAGTGAACCGTTAGTAGCTTTCCTAAGAACAAAAACATTCCCTCAGGAGATGACAATGACCAGACAAAGGAACTTAGCACAAGAAGCTTTAGATTATACTCTCATTGGAGATAATCTATACAGACGAGGAAAAGATGGGTATCTTATAGGGTGTGTCCATGAGAGCGAATATCTGAAGATCTTGGAGATCGCTCACCAAGGTGTAGCAAGAGGACACTTTGGACCAGATCGGGTGATCAAGGCAATACTATTTGCAGGTCTATGGTGGCCAACCCTTCAAATGGATGCACATACCTATGTGAAGAGGTGTGATGTTTGTCAGTAAACGCAGTATCCTACACGAAAAGATGAGATGCCATTGAAACCTATGATGGGTGGACGTGCATTCTCTAAGTAGGGAATAGACTTTGTCGGTCCTATTAATCCCTCAGCTAAGGGTTCCCATGCTGAATACATCATTGTGGCCACAGACTATCTAACCAAGTGGGTAGAAGTAAAAGCCACAATGAAGAACGATGCTCAAACGACAACAAAGTTCTTATTTGAGAACGTGTTCACTAGATACGGATTGCCAATAGAGTTAGTGAGTGATAGAGGAACACACTTCTTGAATGAATTCATAGAAAACCTTCTCCAAGAATTCTTGGTGATACATAAGAAGTCTGCCCCCTATCATCCACAAGCTAATGGACAGGCTGAGAGCACAAATAAGATTCTATGCAATGTATTGACAAAATTGGTTAATAATAAACGCTCTGATTGGGACAAACAGCTACACCATGTTGTTTGGGCATGTAGAGTTGCATATAAAGTGGTACTCCAAGCCACACCCTTTCAGATGGTGTTCGGCCAAAATGCAGTGCTTCGATTGCACTTTTTGATACCTACATTGAAAGTAGCACAAGAGCATGACTGGACAGGTCATGAGCTCTCCTCTAGAATCTTCGATCTTGAACGATTAGGTGAAACAGGATTGAGAGCTACAGCAGGAATTTATGCAGCCAAGAAGAGACAAAAAGCATATTTTGAAGCACATGTGAAGGATAAGGGCTTGAAAGCGGGAGATCTAGTCCTAGTCTACACCTTGAAGCAACATGCGCGGAAATTAGAGAAGAGAGGCTATGGACCAATGATTATCAATAGGATCTCCACAAGTGGAGCAGTTCAACTAGCCACTCTAGAAGGCGATATTCTACCAAGTTACATAAGTGGATGCAGAGTCAAGTTATATCAAGAACCCCTCACGGAGGAGATGTTAAATCGACTCAATACTACAAAGAAATGTAAAGAAGAGGAAAAGCGAATTCGAGAAGAAGCACAGGTAGAAGCTTTAGAACACATCCGACGAATGAAATTGAGGAGACAGGGTAGAGATCAGCCTAGGCCTCACACTCAAGAATCCCTAGGTTATCACATGGCCATGTGCGAGGCTTCAGGTGAATGTTCCCATAGGATAGTCGATCGGCGACCTTTTGTGACCCTAGAAGTACGACAAGGAGAGAGTGCAAGGACCGTGAGAGCTTTAATTGACTCACGAGCAGCCACTAGTGCAGTTTGACTTTCTTACTACCAAAAATTGCAATTGAAGGTCAATCCTATAGAGGCATATCTCATCGGGTTGGGAGGCGTGGAAACCCCTTGCATGGGAGAGGTGGAACTTCCCCTCTACATTCAAGATGTTCTAATGGCAATCAAAGTGCTAGTATGTGAAGATGAGGATCTTACCGAGCCTCTTGTCTTGGGCCAAGACTGGATCTATGATCATGTTGTCAACCTCAACCTAAGAAGTGGACTTCTTCAGGATTGGGTAGGCGGAAACTGCATCACAATTGAATTACAGAATCAAGTTCTCAGGTCACTAGAAAAGGCTCCAAATCCTGGCCCCTCTAGGAATCCACATGAAGATAATGATGCTATTCTTGTCCAAAGTTCTATGGCGTAGAAGATTGTCACTCTTGACAAAGGTGCAGAAGTCAACAAGGAGTTCCCTTCTTTTCCAAAGAGGATCCAAGGAAAGCAACCCGAGCAACACACAACACAGAGGAGGCCAATGATCAAGAAGCATGAGCACCAACTTAGGCAATATAAAATACCTCCTAGCATGAAGCAGATTTGGGTACGCAAGGGTGAACAACCCTCGACTCCAGAGATAGGTTCTCGAAGATGCACCAAACGAGCCACACCATCAATGTTTACAACGGAGGAGTACCTTAGGCAACACTCTTGAACCACCATTTCTATTTGGGTCCCGAAGCGGTCAATGATGGCTATCCCAAATGCTAGACAGATGTGGGTGCCCAAGGCCTGCTTTCGAGCTTAAATAGCGCCACCTCCATTCACAAGATTGAATCAACACTCACCAGCACCCTTCACACAAATCACAGTGCAAACACCGACACTTCACACCTCTACCTCTTCGGTCACACCTAGGAATGTCGGGGAAATGGGTACCCAAAAGGTCCCAAATCCAACACAATCCAGTCCATAGACCTTCACATGTCATCACCACTCAAAGCTACAATTCCACAATCAAAATTTGGAGACTTAAACCTCGTATCAAGCCACCTGACCCAATTTTGTAAATCAGTCCCCTCTGACGTAGGTGCATTTTGAGTACATTGCACATCCAAAGTATGCATCTAAGAAGAACACTAACTGTAGCTCAGTGATGAGTAGCACCTCCTTTAATGTCAATCCGGGAAGACGTGAGGATGGTATGAAGACCTCGAGCAAGTGGCGGCACAAGTGCGTGAGTGAGAAGCACACAAGCATGCACACACATACACACACACACGCGCACACACGGCAAGACAAAGAGGGAGAATCAATGGAGTTCTTTAGATTACTTTCAAAAGCTCTTACAAGTTTGTTTCAATTACAATCTAACCTCAAAAATGAGCTCTCTAGCTCTTTTTATAGTTTTTGACTAGTTTTGGCCCCGTCCAGACCTAGTGTCCGGCATAGTTAAAAATTAGGTTCCAGGGCTTATTTGAGGGCTCAAACGAAGTCTAAAAATTATGAAAATTGGTACGATGGTACTTCTAATACTCCTCAAGCTCGAGGACTCCTCGGCTTGCACAAAATGGAGTCTAATCTACCAAAAACGGGATTTACAATGTTTGTGTAGTGATTAAAATCACTTGAGTTGTACATAATCCATGGGAAAAAATGATCTGGCCTTGTTGCCGTATTGTGCATGACTCCTCTGTTGCTTTGTATGCCAACACTCCCCCCTTCCTAGCGTCTGTTGCCCCTGACAAACCTTTGTTCTCTCGGGTGGTCGATGTAATATTGGATGACATTGGTGGCCAGTTCATGTTCTCCTATCCTTAAGCCTCTTGCTAGATCGGCTTCCAATGCCTCCCAATTGATTGCACCAGGTGTCTCTGGTTGCGGGGTGGTGTAGTACTCTGAATACATTGCTTGTTCACAAGCAAACAGTTGGAGCAGATGTGTTGGCTTTGGTGCGAAAACCTCCGAGTGATACTCCCAGAAACCTGATCTGAACATTTCTTCAAAGGTCTGTTTGTAGCAGGCGGGGAGGTATTTGATGCGTGCATGCCAAGCGTAAGCCACACGAATACTGGGGGTGGTGCTCATGTCATACACCAAGTCGTAATTTCCATTGTTAAACCCCGGGAGACGTACCTGTGGTGCGGCTGCATTTCTAAAGGTCTTCAGTACTACTTGCATCATATCTAAGATTTTAAGCATCATTTGCGCTGCTACATCTTGCATGGGCTTCAAGCGCGGCATCCAGTGGCGAATGGTCCCCATCATATATGCTACCGATGGTGGTCCTTGTGGTGGCGCAATGTACGGGTAGTTCAGCCATTCCTTGCATTGTGCGTTGTTCTGTACCTTGATATTGAATGCCTTCCACGACCTGCGGCGGGGGACTGGACCGTAGCATGGATTGTAAAGGAGGTGCAAAGGCGCGTTGTTCCATGTGCGTAGCATTTCTGGATATGTCTCTAAAAGTTTCTGCCGCCATGTTGGTTGACGAATTTTGCCTTTTTGCACCTCTGGAGGAAGGTCTTCGGGTTGAAATTGGGTCGCAAAAGTAGGAATCTGACCCGTGACTCTTTGTATTTCTGCATTATAATCAGCCAAAATAATATAATACGGCCTGTATTGGAGTTCCGATGAGAGAATCAGGCGTCTCGATGACAGGTTCTTAAAGTAAGCTGATTGTAACACAGTCTCCTCTATGACCCTCATGGCCTGATTTTGCACTACGGTGCGCTCTTCGTGCGAACTCCCTATTTCCTCCACTTGACGTAACCATGGGGGCCGTGGTGCCTCGAATGTTTCCTGCGCTTCTTCTGTTTGTTGGCCTCCTGGGAATGGTTGCGGATCGTATTCTTCGTCAAACGTTTGTTCCACAGGAATTTGCACAACTTCCTCGTCCGTGGGAGCCTCTGGAGGGGAAGATGGTCTCTCATATTGCAGTAGGCGTGTTTGCAGTTCAGTGATCTGTTTCTGGAGATCTTTTATGGCCTCTGCGTCTGTGAGAAGCGAAGCCGCAGAGGGGGTGGTTGGAGGGGCTGCTGTTGGTCCTTGTTGGTGTTCCTGCTTCAGTTGTCCCAGCTCCTCCGATAGCTTATCATGTGCTTCGAGCAGCATGGCATAATCTTCCAATATAATCTTGATATTATCGGGGGTCACTGCTTGAAACTTGGATGGGCTGATGGGTGCCCCCGATGTGCTCTCAATAGCTGCCTCCAGGTTCTCTTGATTTTGTATTTGCAGGCGTCTATTCTCTTCCTGAGCAGCCGCAAGATGGCGTTTGAGTAGTGCCATATTTTGCTGAAGTTTTGAGTTGCGTTCCAGCTGTGTCCGTAGGTGACCTTCTACCACCTGCACTGCTTCCTGATCTACGTTCTGTAGCTGTACCTCCAATATGTTATGGGCTTCTTGGAGGGTTTGGAACTGTGTGTGGAGGCGAGCGTTCTCCTCTTCTAGTGCCGCAAAGCGGTACTGTAGTGTCGCTGAGTGCTCGTGCAGGCGTTCGTTTTGTTGCTGGAGCTGAATGTAATCTGTTCTTAAATTTGATATACAAGCCAACATGGTGTCCAATGCATTTCCTATAGATGAGTGTGTGGTGTTTACCGTGGGAGATGCATGGGAAGGGAATTGGGGAAGGGAGACAGTGAATGATGTGTCTACGGAAGTTGTGTGTGTGGGTGAAATTGGTGGAGGGGGAATGGGAGGAGGTGAAACCGTGGGTGGAGGTGCCGTGGGTGGTGAAATGTCCATACCTTCAGGAGTGGGTGTGAGTGTGGGGTCTGCCATATACATTGGTATGGTAGGTGGTGTGTGTGTGGAAGTGGTGAATAGATGCGAAGTGGGGTGGGGAGCTGAAAAGGCAGGGAATGGTTGAGAGCCTGGTTGAAAAGCCCTAGCAAAGATGTCATGGAGGGATTGTAGAAATGGAGAGAGGGATATCGGGGGTTGGGGTCGTAAATTTGAGAAGGGTTGAAAGGGTTGCGTGGTAGCAGGGAAACCCATGAATGTGGATCTAGGGTCAGGATGACCCGTGGCTGAAGGCATTGGGGATGGTTGCCCTAGGGCAGGCTCTAGGAGGGGTTCGGTGGATTGTGTAGTGATGGGGTTTGCTTCAAAGGTCGGGTTATCAGTGGTAGAGAATAGGGTGGCACTGGAGATGGGAGTACGGAAGATGAAGGTGGGGTCAGTGGGTTGAGTAGTCGATGTGGTTTCCACTGTTTCTCTTCTAGGAGGTGATGGTGGGGGAGTAGGTGGTAGTGGTTCGGTGGACTCCTCATGGGTGGCTGGGTGCTGTTGGCTAGCTGTTTGGGAGGTTGTCCTGATAGTTTCAGGTGTAGTAGTTGGCTCTTCTGCAACTGTAATGGGAATTTGGATATTTTTACCTGAGCGAGGTCGTGTTTGGAACCGTCGTGGGTCATATTGAGCTGGAGGCCTCTGAATGGCAGTGCGCACTGCTTCTACTACTCCATATGTTTCTGCCATCAATAAGAGACCTTCCCTGTACTCTGAGTCAACTCCCGCTTCTTCCAACAACTGAGTCATAAGTACTCTGCTGCTCTGTTCAGTGAGTAGTTGCTGCGATCGCACTCTTTCCATAATCTGATACAGCCTTCGGAGTTCTGCTGTATAGGCTGGGGCTTCAGTGGTCTCTTCTTCATACGCTTCTTCTTCTTCCGGGTGTCCGTGTTGTTGACTTTGCTGAGCGTCACTCCAATGTACATGTCGACCGTCTGTAGACTTTCTTCTTCTACGTGAGGATGTGCCCTGCTCCTCTGCTTCTGAATAAAACTCCACATCAGAGAATTGTGTGCTTTGTAGGAATGCTTTGAAATCCTGGGGGTCCAGTCCTTCAGCCTCTCCAGTGGCAGCAAATTCGAATTCAGGTGTAACAGGAGGAGCCGATGGGGTAGCTTGTGTCGTAGTGTCAGATTCCGACCTGGGTATCCTAATGGTAAAGGGAGGTACAGTGGCCTCTCTTAGTGGTGATGCCTCAGGAGTAGTCAGGACTTCCCTTGTCTGGACACAAGGGATCGCACCCCTCATGCGCTTGGATTGATGTGTGGACGTCTTGAGCCTTTTAAACATTTGTAATTGTGCCCAAGTTAAGGCACGTTCAATGGGGACATCATATGCTAGGCATCGGTAAATAATGCGTGTGATTGCACAGCATCCATTCACCACTAATTTCCTAGATGCCCGTTTGTTTGCTTCATACAACTGATCTATAATCCATACTGGTAGCTTAATAGGTAACGCACCTGCTTCCGCTAAGTAGAGAGCGAACCAGATCTTCTTGTGTGGTTGCGTGAATCGGTCTTGGCCGGGAAAGGCGAAATGTTGCATGCACATGCGGAGAGGGATGGACACATTTGGGGTGAGTGCTGCCATGTCTTTCAGCTTCAATAGTTTCCTATCCTTCATGTTGGTGGGAACGAGAGCATCCTTTTCTGAGGGTACATGCGTGCCATGCATATTTAAAGCGTCGCTTACCAACTCCACAGTAAGTTCAAACCTCTTCAACTCGTTGTTGCCCAGCAATGAGGGGAGAACAAATGATCCGGGTTTGTCCTTATCTTCATGAGCTTGTAATGTGGAGACCAAATAGTAACATCGGAGGAGATCGGGTTTAGGTAGTGGGGCTTCAAAATATTCTGCCAACCCTGCTCGTTGCCATATGTTCTGGAGATCCTCGGTGTTCTGTAAAGTCTCGAACTCCTTGGAGAAAAATTGGAATCGCACCCATGATCTGTCATACTCGCACTTAGACTCCCAGATATACTTGGCCTCTCCTAATGTACCTGGCATGCCATTGAACCAATGAGAATTGGCATGGACCCTTTCCGTGATCCCTGTAGGTGGGTCTGGCACCGGGATTTGCTGAAGGTGCTGCATCTCCGCTGGTCGTTCAGTCGGGGGCACATCCACAGGTAGACTATCCACATCAATTCCTGCAGTAAGTATCCTTACTTGTGAGCCCGAACCTGTCGCTTCTGCCATTTTTCTTCTTGCCTTCTGATTCTGTGAGAATATAGAATCATGTGTTAACATCGTAATGGACAGAATAAATCCGTTGTTGTCCCCGTTACAACATTAACATGAAGTAGATGGTGAGTTAGTGGTTAGTAAGTGCACAAAGACAGTGAGTGTAGTTAATGTTTGTGTATTCCTAGGAGACTAATGCCGTTAGTAAGTGGGGTGAATTTACAACTTGGGGTCGGGGGGTTTATTACAGGTCTTAGACTGCCAAATGCAGTGGATGGGCTTTGCTTTCGGTTTCGTAGAGACTCTAGAGAGCTGTCTCGGTGTCGCGGTTTGGGAATGGGGCCTTTTAGGGACCCACTTATAAGTGATTACATGCATGCTCTTGGGTCTTGGTGTGTTCCTAAGTGTTGAGAACGAGGGAATACTGGTTGTACTCGTAGTTGGGTTATGCTGCATAGGTTGTGGCCTTGGCGTAGCTACTTGTGCCCTCAAGCAAGCCTTGGGCACCCAAATTTGTCGTGATTGTGGGCTTGCCTTCATCGACTTCTTGGGCACCCAAATAGATTTTAATTTAGCAGAAGAATTTCTGAAAGACTTCTTATTAGCGTCGTGTTGTTGGTTACTAATAAGAGGCTTTGCCCGTGTAGTTGGCGGTGGTGCAACCGGTTGTTCGCCTTTCCGCACCCACACCTGGTTTATTTTCTGGGACATTCTGCTGCGCAGGTACTTTTGATCTCGGACATAGGTAGTACTCTGCTTCTTCTGCCTTTGATCCACCTTTGGTTGCTGCCTCCTTCTGGCCTTTGGAAAAGAAGGGAGTTCCGTTGCATCCCTGACTCCTTTTTTGCAAATATCATTCCTCTGCAACACAGGGTTTTGAACAAGAACAGCATGGTCATCTTCATGTGTACCCCTGGAAGGACCAGGAGTCTGTGCTTTTCCTAGTTCCTTGAGTGCTCCATTGTCTAATTCAACTGTAACTCTACTATGATTGACCCAAACCTGGAGAAGTCCACTTCTTAGGTTTAGATTGACTGCTTGGTCATAGATCCAATCTTGACCCAAGACGAGAGGTTCAGTGAGATCCTCATCTTGACACACCAGTACTTTAACTGTCATTGCCTCATCATGAATGTAGAGGGGGAGTTCCACCTCACCCATGCAAGGGGTTTCCACGCCTCCCAGTCCTATGAGATATGCTTCCACAGGATTGACAGTTAACTGTAACTCTTGACAGTAAGACACTCTAACAGCACTAGTGGCTGCACCTGAGTCAATCAAGGCTCTTACGTTCCTTGCACTCTTTCCTTGTCCTATATCTAGAGTTATGAAAGGACGTCTATCAATTATCCTATGCGAGCTTGTTCCTGCAACTTCACACATGGCCATAGGATATCCTTGATCTGCATAGTCATTCGCTCTAGGCTGATTTCTACCTTGCCTTCGTAACTTCATCCTTCTGATGCGTTCTAAAGCTTCTGCTTGGGCTTCTTCTCGAACTCGCTTTTCTTCTTCTTTGCGTTTCTTAGCAGTGTTGAGTCGGCTGAGCATTTCCTCCGTGAGGGGTTCCTGATACAACCTGACTCTGCAACCGCTAATATAATTTGGGAGAACATCACCCTCTAATGTGGCCAATTGTACTGCTCCACTCGTGGAGATCCTATTGATGATCATAGGTCCGTAGCCTCTCTTTTCTAGCTTCCTTGCGTGTTGTTTCAGTGTATAGACTAAAACTAGATCTCCTGCTTTCAAGCCCTTATCCTTCACATGGGCATCGAAATATGCCTTCTGTCTCTTCTTGGCTGCATATATTCCTGCAGCAGCTCTCAGTCTTGTTTCTCCTAATCGTTCAAGGTCAAAAATTCTAGAGGAGAGCTCATGACCTGTCCATTCGTGCTCTTGTGCTACTCTCAATGTAGGAATCAGGAAGTCCAAGGGTAGCACAGCGTTTTGGCCGAATACCATCTGAAAGGGGGTGGCTTGGAGTACCGTTTTGTAGGCCACTCGGTATGCCCAAACAGCATGGTGTAGCTGTTTGTCCCAATCAGAGCGTTTAGTGTTCACTAATTTCGTCAGTACATTGCATAAAATCTTATTAGTGCTCTCAGCTTGTCCATTAGCTTGAGGATGATAGGGGGCAGACTTCTTGTGTATTACCAAGAATTCTTGGAGTAGATTTTCAATCACTTCGTTCAAGAAATGAGTGCCTCTATCACTTACAAGCTCTATAGGTAGCCCATATCTCGTGAATACATTCTCAAACAAGAATTTGGGAGTTGTTTGAGCATCGTTCTTTGTCGTAGCTTTTACCTCTACCCACTTGGTTAGATAGTCTGTTGCAACAATGATGTATTCTGCATGAGAACCCTTGGCTGGGGGATTAATAGGACCTACGAAGTCTATTCCCCACTTGGAAAATGCACGTCCACCCATCATAGGTTTCAGTGGCATCTCATCTTTGCGTATAGGATACTGAGTCCTTTGACAGACATCACACCGTTTCACATAGGTATGTGCATCCATGTGAAGGGTAGGCCACCAGAATCCCGCAAATAGTACTGCCTTGATCACCCGATCCGGTCCAAAGTGTCCTCCTGCTACACCTTGGTGAGCAGTTTCCAAGATCTTGAGATATTCACTTTCATGGACACATAACCTCAGGTAACCATCTTTACCGCGATTATATAGATTATCACCTATGAGTGAATAATCCAGGGCTTCTTGTTCTAAACTCCTTTTCCTAGCTAGAGTCATGTCTGGAGGGAATGTGTTTGTCCGCAAGAATGATTAGAGGTTCACTCCAATCTGGCACAATGGATACTTGATACAGAGTAGCGTGTTCCACTGGTGGTTTAGTGCAACAGATTGGGCATTCCTTGCACAACTTTTGGACATCAGCTTCCATAGTTGGCCAATGCACTCCGAATCTCTTTAGAGTCTGTAAAGTTCGTTGTTTTGAATGGTGTTGCTCTAGTGCACCTACATGTGCTAGTTGCAACCACTTAGCGTACTCATCCTCTTCTACACAACAAGCCAAGATCCCTTGATCTGTGTGCTTGTACATACTTCCTGCCATGATGTGGTACTTTTGGGCTTTTACAACCTCCCTATTCCGTGTGTTTATCACTGGATGATTAGGCCCGTATGTCAATACTGGTACCAATGGCTTGGCCCACTGCGGTACAACTTCCAAATTAAACAAGTAAGCATCAGGAAGGTCATCTGGCACTCCTTGTGGGGCTTCTCCCGATGTGAGCCTAGAGAGATGATCTGCTCTCAAGTGAGTCCTTGTTTACGAGATATAACAATGCCTGATGATCAGTAAAAAATTTAAACTTATTTGCAAGCAAATAGTGTCTAAATTTCTTAACTGCGTATACCATGCCTAATCCTTCTCTCTCCGTAGTGGTGTAATTCCGTTCAGCCGCATTCAATTGTCTACTGGCATAGGCAATTGGAAGATCCATATTACCTTCACCAGTAGGTTGTGCAAGCACACATCCAATGGCATAATTGGATGCATCCACATGAACATGGAATGGCTTATTCCAATCTGGTGTGGTCAAGATTGGTGCTGAACATAATCTTCGTTTAAGCTCTTGGAAGGAATTCTCACATTCATCCGTCCACTCAAAGTTTGTCAGAAGCCCGTACATGGGTTTTGCTATGACAGCATACATGTGTATAAATCGTCGATAATAACCACAATGCCCCATGAAAGCTTGTACTTCCTTGACATTCTTTGGCCTAGGTAGCTCTGCTATGGCTCTCACTTTTTCTTCGGCGGTAGATATGCCATTCTTTGACACTATGTGTCCTAGAACCTTGCCTTGCCTGACCATAAAAACGCACTTTTCTGGGTTCATGCAGACTTGATATTCTCTACATTTGTCAAAGATTTGTCTGAGTTCAGGAATATGGGTTTGTCTAACATTGGAATGAGCACAAAGATCATCAACATAGACTTCTAAACTCTTCCTCAGGAACTCCTTAAACACATGGCACATCAACCTCTGGAAGGTAGCTGGTGCATTGGTAAGCCCAAATGGCATTACTCTAAAAGCAAAAATGCCCCATTCCGTGGCAAAGGCTGTCTTATGCTGATCCTCTGGAGCTATGGCTACTTGATTGTAACCCGAAAATCCATCAAGGAAGCTGTACACTTCCTTGCCTGCCACTCTTTCTAAGAGATGTTCTGTGATGGGAAGCGGATAGTTATCTCGAATTGTGGCTACATTAACCTTTTTCAAGTTAATGCACACGCGCAGTTTGCCATTCTTCTTGGGCACCACTACGATGGGGGATACCCATTCAGTGTGCTCAATTTCATAGATAAATCCAGCTTCGACCAGTCTATCTATCTCTTCTTTGATCTTAGCAGCGTAATTATCATTATATGTATAAGGCTTTTGCTTAGAGGGTTTGGCATCTGAGGTCATGGGGATGGTGTGCGAGCATATGTCCGGGTCAACCCCTTTCAAATCCTTGTAACTCCAAGCGAATACATCACTGTATTCTCTTAGCAAGGCAATCAATTCGTGCTCTTCTTCTTCTGTTAGGTCATGGCCTATATACGTGCATCTCTCCTCTCCTTCTTCTATGGCCACTACTATTTTCTTGGTGGTTTCTTTGTTATCATAGGCCTCTCCTGATTGTGCCTCTCGTTTAGGCATTCTAATCATGACTCTCCTGTCATGTATCTCATACTTCTTAAAATTTTCTGGGACCTCAAACAAAGATTCTTCCTCTTCTGGTGAGACTTCTCTCTTCTTTCGTTTCTTCCCTTCTTCCTTCGGGGTCACATGTGTTGCTAATCTAACATCGTTTGTAAGCTCTCCATGCCTCTGGGGTTGAAATTCTACTTCATGGAAGTATTCTTCATCTGATGCAAATGGTGGGTCCATAATGATTGACTCTAGATCGGAGTCACTTGCATCCTCAAATGCATCAGGGCTAGGTTCGCATTCTTCTAGAACTCCCTCTCCCATGATTGGCTCTATGGAGAAGACTGAAATGTCATAGCCATCCTCATCACAGTGAGGTGTCCATTGTTCTTCATTGATGGCTACGTCCATTGTTGCTAAGATTTCTGCCCAGCCATGGGGTTCGAATTCCTCGTCAGGAAAGACTACAGGTGCATAGGCTGGGTCTTGAATGGGTCTATGGGTTTCGTTCGCACCTACCTCTCTGGCTTTCTCTCTCTTCTCTTCTTCTACTGCTACCTTGCACATCCATAAGTGAGTATCTTCATGCATCCATGAGGATCCAGACCCTATGGAATGCACCGACTCTGTATCATCTTTGGCTCTATGAATGGGATTCCATTGGATAGGAGGAACATCTCGATGAGAATAATCCTTGAGATTGACTTTGGTCGTAACACCTAAGTGCTGCAGGTACAAAGAATTGGTCCCCCAATCCTGTACCACTTGCAACTGTCGCATGAATGGTCTTCCCAAAATCATCTCATAGGCATGATTTTTGCTGAAGTCACATATAGCAAAGCTATGCTCAAACTCAACACCACAAGTGGTGAGAGTTATTCCTTCTAGCAATCCTAAGGGTCTCTCTATGTGACCATCGGCCATCTGCAATTTCATCCTCGTTGGCCTGAGTGCTGGCTTACCCCAACGCTTCCATAAGGAGGTGGTGGCAATTGCAACTCCTGCACCTGAGTCCAAAATTGCCTTGGTGGTGTACTCTTGGTAGGTGATGGGAAGATAGGTGTTCCCTTCTTCACCTTCACACATATCTCCTATCTTATCCAAGGGAATTTCTGGCACTGTCCTATGGGATCCTACCTGGGAACGAGGTTTTGCTATCTCTGGTACTTGTTTGGCTACATGTTTCCATAATTCAGGTCTAACCTTGAGTAGCTCTTCTAACTTGAGATTACACTGCACGTTAGTGTTCTTCACTACCTCTGTGTTCCTAGGCAAGACTGAGTCGTCGTTCCTTACCATGACTCTGGGTGCTCTCATACATGTGGATTTTGCTTCCCATGGGCCTGTGAAGTGGGGTAGCTCTTGTATGGAATTAGACTCAAAGTCCAATCTCTCGTGAGACTGAGTACTCTCATGTTCCCCGTAAATAGATGGGATGTCTTGTGGGAATTGGTCGTGTGCATCGTCCACAAGTTCAAAAGGAGGGGCAACCTCGCTTTCCTTATCCCATTTGTCTTCTTGAATCTCTCGTAGGAAGTCTGGTGCAAACCGATTCATAGAAGAAGAAGTGTCTGGCTCCGTAGAATTAGGCACGTAAGCAACCTGGGAAGGAGGGCTTATTCTCTCGTTGGTTCTCTCCTCGTTCTCATAGATGGCTGGAGCACAAGCTTCTTGGGAAGGATTTCTTATTCTATTGCTCTTCCTTGCAGGCTCATACGCTCCTTGAGAAGGAATGTAGGCAACCTGTGGAGGTACGCAAGCTTCCGAGGGAGGCTCATGTGCCTTTTGGGGGGGAAGATAAGCTTCTTGAGGAGGCACATGGGCTTCCTGAAGAGGCTTACTTATCTGTTCTTCCACCTTTTCCTTTCTTTGAGGGGCAGGTTCCTTTTCTGAGTGTGCAATTAGCCTCTCTATTCTTTCTAAGGAGGGAAAGTTGTCTGGTTTAGTGGAATTGGCCGCATAAACTTCCGATGGGGAATGGTTCATGTTTTTGCTTGCTTTCTCTCTCTCTTGATTTTTTTCTTCCTTGGCAGATCTTGCGATTATTCCCTCTAACTTCTCTAGGAATCCATCCAAGTGCAATTGCGTTTTGGCTGAGCCCGAGTAATTGAAAAGGCGACTGGCTTCAAACATAGTCTGAGCCAATGCGACCATTTTCGCGCACAGTTTGGTTCTTTCTATCTCCAGGTCAGCTCTAGGATAGCATTTGTCATGATCCGTGACGTTTGGCCCTTCTTGGATTTTGGCCTGATATGCTTTAAGCATCATGTCTATGTCTTCAGGAGTGGGGTCAGCTAATACTGATCCTGTTTGGGGTGGTGGGTGGGTTACGTGGGGTGTCTTAGAGGGTGGAGGGATGGAGGGTGATGGGGATGGTAGCGGTGGGAATGTGTGAGAGTGCGGTTGAGACGTGATCTCTATGATTTTAGCCTTGGTTTCTCGTAGACTTTCCTCAAGTTCACTCATCTTCTTTGCCCATTGCCTTTTCATGCGTTCGCGGCTATCTCTCCAAGCTCTTGTTCTCTTTTTATTTTGGCTCTCAGTATCGCTAGCGTCTCGGCTCTTTTCCTTGCTTACCCCTTGGTTTTGCTTCACTGCTTGAGCTCTCGTGACTACCTGTACGGGTGCAGTGGAAGTAATACTTCCGCTGGAATCTACCACTAACTCAATAACGTTGATGGGCGTGATTTTTGGCATATTATTGGGGTTCTTTGGGCAATCTCGTAAGAGATGCTCTTTCCCACAATCTTGGCAGAAGCCTTGGATCGTCACTGACTGGTTTTGTGTAAGTGGAGGTAAGGGGCAATCACGAATGAGGTGATCTCCTTGGCATCTGTAGCACGGTCCTCTTGGGAATGGAGGTCTTACTTGCCTAGGTTGAGGCCTAGGGTTGGGGTTTGCATACATGACGTTCGTGTAATCAGACTCCCAACTAGGTTCGTTTGTCTCTTCGCTATAATAGGACTCACCATGCTCAGGCGACTGCATGTAGTAGGCCTGGGGGCTATCAACATGTGTAGAATCAAAGCTATGGTCACTCGGGTCACTTTCAGAAAGCAAGGATGTTACAGGGACTATAGCTCTATTCAGGTTCTCTTCTGCAGCAGTATACTTTACTGGAATCACATTAGCTGGGGCTGGGGGTTGCTGTGCTAGCACAGGTTGAGGCCTTTGTTGGTTTTGATATTGAGGTTGGAAATTTTGTTGTGGCCTGCCATATGGTTGTGGAGGGTACTGGTTCTGGTATCTGCCTTGTTGGTAGGGCTGGGGGTAGGGTTGCCTAACCGCCTGCTTGTTGTATGGGCAATCTTGTGCGGTGTGATTGGTGTATCTCCGTTCTATGGTGCAATATTGGCTACTAGGATTTACTTGAGGCTGAGCCATAATGGGGCAGACATTCGCCATATGGTCGCCGCCGCATGTATAGCACCTTTTCACAGGAGCAAACCTTGGGATTTGTTTGCTAGTTACGCCTAATTTCTGGGCCACTTTCTCTGCGAGTTCCTCAATTGATGTGGATTGCGTGGAAGATTGACTAGATGCACTATCTGAGTCTTTGTAGATTTTGGAAAGCTCTAGTTCTTCTCCTAGGTTATCTTCAATGTCAATGCACATACGTACACACTCTTCTATCGTCCTAGGGTCTTTCAGATACACGTAGGATCTCAATTTTGTACTCAACAATCCATCAAGGAATAAGGCCACTTGTTTGGCAGATGTGGGTAGCTCCGAAACAGGACATCTCTCGAGGTATTGCCTAAATCTTCTTCCTGCAAGTCTCACAGTCTCTTGAGGGGTTTGCTTGAAGCTGTGAATCAGTGAGGAGGTGTTGTGTCTTATGCCACTCTTGGAGAATTCAATAATAAATGCTTCTAGGAGTTGGTCTATGCTCCTGAACTGGCGCTCATCCAATGGCTGAAACCATGTAAGTGCTGTGTTCCTAAGGGTTAGACCGAAGGCATTGTACTGCGTGAATAGATCCTCCACTTGTTCAGCTCTCAAGACTTGCTTGAACTCCGCCACATGATCATAGGGATCTCCTGTGCCATCAAAGTAATTCTTCATGGACTTAACTAGCTGAGTCGGTCTCAGAGTTCTTGCGTGCTCTCTAGGTCTCGGCAGAGGAAATCCATCCACATTTCTTTGGTTCCTGTGAGCTCTAAGCACCTCAGGTTCTACCCTATTCGTCTCCGTCCTCGTTCTTTCTCTGCCTACTGGGTTGACAAAACTTACTTCTGGTCTATCCCTACTTCTGTCTCTTTGCATACCATGAGCTTGAGATGTTCCAGCCCCAGGGTGACCATAGGACACATTTGATCTTGGTTGGGGGAAAATGAATTCACCCTTCCAAGTGTAAGCATGCCTATCGTTTTCCGTAACTGCAAAGATCTGTTCTGAAGCGTGATCTAAGTAGGTCACTCTGCCTGGGCTATCAGGATCCTTAAACTCATAGATCATGATGTTTCCTATATCAGTTGGCTGATTAGATTTATACCTCCAGAAGGCTTCGTCGGTTTCTCGATTGAGGAGCAACTCTATGCTCTTGTTGTCTTGGGTGTTGGGGCTTCACTCACTAATTAGGCATAGATATATGAAGACATATGATGGAGGAAAGAAGAAGTGAAGAAAAGACTTACAGAAAATCAAGCCTAAGTGAAGGGACAATTTCACTATTGTAAATTAGTACAAAATTAGAGTCTAGATTTTCATTTGATCATCAAAACTTACGAGTTCAAGTCTAGAAGAATGTAAACCATAGGTATATAAGTTAATGTGAGTCAAAAATATGTAGGAGAGAACTCAATTTTGTAATCTGAGTGAGTAGAGAAAAGTCGTGTCTTTTCTGAGAGAGATTGTGAGAGAAAACTTCTGAGTCTGAGAGAGTTTTCCATGGCTGTGAGCAAAATTAGGCCAAGCCATTTTGTACACATCTTCTCTAATAATCGACACATGTTTGTGTAGAAGGATTGAGTCTAATTCCTTTTGTACATTGAGTTCTAAGTCATTTCATATGACTATGTAAGGTAGTTGACAGTTACGACTTTTCTGGCGCACATTTGACTGATCTTATGAAGGTCAGATCTTGAAGCACAGTGTAAAGTTTTTGGTAAGTGATAGCTCATTTTAAAGCTACTCTCCTCAACTACACTTGGTCAAAAGATCTTTAAGAAACGGGACGCATACTCAGAGAAATCAGCTTAAGAGTGGAGGTATGTCAAATCGATGAAGTCAATTTTCAGTTTTCAGACATAGTGAAAAGTTTGGTACAAAATCAGAAGATTTTGAAGTTATTGGTTGAAAGTTTTGCTTGTTATGTGTTGCTTAACATTAGCAAGAACTTTTCTTAGCAAGTGATCAAAAGATTTTGCAAAGATTAAGTTAGTACAGGTCAAATTGAAGGATTGAAGAAAAGGTGCAGATTTCTGTGAAGTGAAATTTTTGATTTTCACTAAATTCAGAGTTAAAGGTTCATATTTAGAGGTTTGCTAAGCTAATGATGGTTATGGAGGTCTTCTAATACCACATTAGTTTAGTTCTTGTGGTGTTTCACACACCAACATTGGGGTACCCACTCAGGTGTGATAATCCTCGTGAGAACAGATTTACCTCGGGGGGTTCTAGGTTCTATTCCTATGTTTCCTTGTTCCAAGTCACCTAGGTCCGCTTCTGAGATTACATTTCCAAATTCATCTGTCCTATCTGGATGACTGGTGACTACGTATATGGTTCCTTCCTTGTCCAGGTATGCACCGTTTTCAAACTTGACAGCTGGGTGCTCTAGTCCTATGGATTGGTCAGGGTTTTTAATCTGGACCACGGATCTTCCTAGGCCGTCCTCATAGATGCTAGCACCTAATCGGTTGGTCCTAAGGTATTCCAACTGTGTTTTGTAAGGGCCTTCTACCCTGTACAAGTAAGGCACACCTGAACTTCCCGTAGGTCTGTCCATGCCTTGAGACATCTCTGACTCACTGGTCTCAGAGCTAGGGTAGTACGAGTGGTGACTCAACTGCTGGGCCCAAGACCTTGCAGTGTGATTGACACTAGCCTCTGAAGATCTAAGGCTTTGTCTCTCCCTTACTAGATGTCGTCCTGATCTAAGGTTCATATGCCTATCTAAGTAGCCCAATTCTTTGCCCAGAGTACAACCTCGTTGCTGGTTACTTAATATTAGTCGCTTGGTTCTTTTTAGTTATTTCTCGTGTTTAAGGTCTTGTCTGATATTACGTCGTCGGAATACTTGAGTGTTCTTCGTACTTTCAGGTTGATCGTTCCACGTTAGGTTCTTTTCCTTTATGTTATCGACAGTACAGAGATTAGGTTTTTAGCTTGAACTTGAGTTTTTAGGTAGTCTTCAACTTGATGCCTGCCTATCGTCACCCAGACTTACTCCTACTTCTAATCGTTCTTAGCCTAAGCTAGGAATTGACGAAGAGGAGTTGAGAATATTCCGACCTTTCTTGCCGAACCTTGCTCTTTGATGCTCGAGAGGTTGATTCTCAAGCTTGCTCAAAACCCTTGCTTGGAAGCTCTCAATTACTTCTCAATAGACCTGCATAAGTCCCAAGATTAGCTTCAAGTAGACCTTTCAATTGACAGACAAATTATTTTAGACACTTTTTTTCATGACCCTTGTTCCCCCTTTTGTATTGCTGGAAATTTCCTCTAGAGCTCCCTTGGTGTTTCTACCCCTCTGTGTGTCACTTTCCAAATATCCTATCTGAAAATCAACACGTTATTCTTATAAAAAACAGTTGAGGGCGTGTAGTATATGTCACGAGCTTTCCGACAAGCCCTAGAGCTCAGAAAATGGATTTCGTATGAAAAAGTTATGACCGTTCAGGGTTTAGGGGGTTAACTAGACAAACAGATACTATCAGGGGTTTTAATGCATGTTCTAAGGCCTTTGTAAGTATATGAGTACTTGAGAGTGCCAATATGCCCAAAATTTAGCCTAAATTCTCAAAAATTTACCCCTTAATTTTTGCCGAAAATGTCTGTCTATCGCGATAGACGGTGTCTGTCGCGATAGACACAAACTATCGTGGGGGCTGTCTGTCGCGATAGACTGGTCTGTCGCGATAGACGGTGTCTGTCGCGATAGACGGTGTCTGTCGCGATAGACGATGTCTATCGTGGAATTTCGGTCTGTCGCGATAGACGGTGTCTGTCGCGATAGACGGTGTCTATCGTGGAATTTCGGTCTGTCGCGATAGACGGTGTCTGTCGCGATAGACGCTGTCTGTCGTGGGTCTCTGTCTGTCGCGATAGACGGTGTCTGTCGCGATAGACGCTGTCTGTCGTGGGTCTCTGTCTGTCGCGATAGACGGTGTCTGTCGCGATAGACAGTGTCTATCGTGGAATTTCGGTCTGTCGCGATAGACGGTGTCTGTCGCGATAGACGGTGTCTGTCGCGATAGACGCTGTCTGTCGTGGGTCTCTGTCTGTCGCGATAGACGGTGTCTGTCGTGGATTTCTGTCTGTCGCGATAGACGGTATCTGTCGTGGATTTCTGTCTGTCGCGATAGACGGTGTCTGTCGCGATAGACGCTGTCTGTCGTGAAATTTCGGTCTGTCGCGATAGACGGTGTCTGTCGCGATAGACGGTGTCTATCGTGGATTTCTGTCTGTCGCGATAGACGGTGTCTGTCGCGATAGACAGTGTCTATCGTGGAATTTCGGTCTGTCGCGATAGACGGTGTCTGTCGCGATAGACGGTGTCTGTCGCGATAGACGGTGTCTGTCGCGATAGACGGTGTCTATCGCGATAGACTGAAAAAACGCAAATTTTTGAGAAACTTCTAGTGATTTAGAGTGCCCTAATGGTGTAGGTTACTGTGCTTAACATGCATTCACAAAATTTTAAGATTTTCTGTCTGTCGCGACAGACAGAGATCGTCGTCCCGGGACCTGTGCAGAGCCTGTCGTACCTGCGCACACTGCTGGGGATGCTGCTACAGCAAGAACCTGCAATGAAACTCAAGAAACATGCAAAATACACACACACAATATTGCTCTCTCGCTCTCTCTCACAAGTGAAATGAGGGAAATGAGGTGGGGAAGGTGATATGATCAAAAAACAGAAATTTTCGCGATGATGGAGATGGAGGTGGGAGATGGTGATGATGATGATGGAAGTGAAGATGGAGAAGAAAGTAAAAGAAAATCGATGAGAGTGAAGAAAATACCTACAACTCCAACGCGTCAACTCTACGTCTTACCATCACACGCTCGTCCTCAAAGCTCGATCCCCGGCAACGGCGCCAAAATTTGGTGTAGCTCAGTGATGAGTAGCACCTCCTTTAATGTCAATCCGGGAAGACGTGAGGATGGTATGAAGACCTCGAGCAAGTGGCGGCACAAGTGCGTGAGTGAGAAGCACACAAGCATGCACACACATACACACACACACGCGCACACACGGCAAGACAAAGAGGGAGAATCAATGGAGTTCTTTAGATTACTTTCAAAAGCTCTTACAAGTTTGTTTCAATTACAATCTAACCTCAAAAATGAGCTCTCTAGCTCTTTTTATAGTTTTTGACTAGTTTTGGCCCTGTCCAGACCTAGTGTCCGGCATAGTTAAAAATTAGGTTCCAGGGCTTATTTGAGGGCTCAAACGAAGTCTAAAAATTATGAAAATTGGTACGATGGTACTTCTAATACTCCTCAAGCTCGAGGACTCCTCGGCTTGCACAAAATGGAGTCTAATCTACCAAAAACGGGATTTACAATGTTTGTGTAGTGATTAAAATCACTTGAGTTGTACATAATCCATGGGAAAAAATGATCTGGCCTTGTTGCCGTATTGTGCATGACTCCTCTGTTGCTTTGTATGCCAACACTAACCTACTAACCAACATTCTCACACATCACAAACACTCCACCCACTAACCCCTAACCACTTGAAATGTCATGTTAGTATTGTGGAGGGAACACCATAACACCTTGTTTCCTATGCAATGCTAATGTGCCTCTCTTCTTCTAGCAGATAAGCATCCATAGCTACAAGCAGTCTCATGGCAGAAGCAGCAGGTCCGAGCTCACAGGCAAGAGTAAGTACGACAGGGATTGTTGTGGATAGTCTACCCATTGATGTGCCTCCAACTGAATGACCCGTAGAGCTGCAACACCTCCAACAAATACCTGTACCGGATCCTCCCACGGGAATAACAGAGAGGGTCCATGCCAATTCTCATCGGTTCAGTGGCATGCCAGGATCCTTAGGAGAGGCCAAGTATATCTGGGAGTCCAAGTGTGAGCATGATAAGCAATGGGTCAGATTCCAGTTCTTTTCCAAGGAGTTTGAGACTCTCCAGAACACACAAGATCTGCAGACCATATGGCAACGTGTAGGGCTGGCCGAGTATTTTGCAGCACCCTTACCCAAACCAGATCTCTTACGATGTTACTATTTGGTCTCAACACTACAGGCTAACGAAGAAAAAGACAAACATGGCACATTCGTTCTTCCATCTTTGTTGGGAAACAATGAGTTGAAAAGGTTCGAGCTGACATTGGAATTGGTGAGCTCTGCGTTGAACATGCATGGCACACATGTGCCCTCTGAGAAGGATACTCTTATTCCCCCTAATATGAAGCATCGGAAGCTACAAAAGTTGAAAGATATGGCAGCGCTCACACCAAATGTGTCAATCCCTCTTCGCATGTGCATGCAACATTTTGCGTTTCCTGGAATGGAGCAAATAAAAGAAAAAATAGAAAGCTAGTGGTGAATGGTTGTTGTGCAATCACGTGCATCATCTACAAATGCCTAGCATACGATGTACCCATTGAGCATGCCTTAACATGGGCACAACTACAAATGTTCAAGAGACTCAAAACTGCCACACATCAATCAAAGCGCATGAGGGGTTCTATCCCTTGTGTTCAAACATGTGAGGTCTTGATGACTCCGGAAGTGTCACCACGAGGAGATGCCACTGTGCCCCCCTTTACCATTCGAATACCCAGATCTGGATCTGAAGGCACATCACAAGCTGCCCCATCGGCTCCTCCGGTCCCTCCTGAATTTGAATTTCCTTCGATTGGAGACACTGAAGTGATGAGTACCTTCGACTGATATAGAGTTCTTTTCAGATATAGAAGAAGAGGGCACATCTTCCCAAAGAAGGAGGAAATCCACAGAAGGCCGCCATGTACATTGGGATGATGAGCAGCAGAGAACTTTGTCGCAACAACTAGAACACTTGGAGGCAGAAGAAGAAGCAGAAGTAGAAGAAACAACTGAAGCCCCAACTTATATAGCAGAACTCCGGAGGCTATATCAAATAATTGAACGAGTGCGGTCACAATAGTTGCTCACCGAATAGAGTAGTCGAGTGCTCATGGCTCAGCTATTGGAAGAAGCCGGAGTCGACTCAGAATATAGTGAAGGTCTCTTATTGATGGCAGAAACATATGGGGTAGTAGAAGCAGTTCGAATAGCGATTAAGAGGCCTCCGGTTCAATATGATCCACGAAGATTCCAGACAGGACCACGGTCTGGTAAAAACATCCAGATTTCCATTACTACAGGGGAAGGACCTATTATTACATCCGAACCCATTGAGACAACCTCCCAAACAGCAGGAACCACTGGCCAAGAGATCCCGGTCACCCAGGTTGAGTCAACCGAACCACTACCACTGACCCCTTCCCCATCACCTCCTCAAACGGAAGCTGTAAATGTCACCTCGACTACCCAACCCACAGAGCAAGCCTTCATCTTTCGTAGTCCAACCTCTACTTCTACTTTGTTCTCCTCCTTTGAAAACCCCCTATATAATACTGCCACCGTCATAACTGAATCCTTCATAGAGCCTGCCCTAGGACAACCATCCCCCATGCCCTCAGCCATAGGCCATCCTGACTCTAGATCCATTTTCTTTGGATTCCGAGCCACCACATCCCCTTTTATGGCTTTCCTGCCTCCAAGTTCTCATTTTCCACCTCCCACACCATCATTCCTTCAACCTACCCATGACTACTTTTGTAGAATGTATCAAGCCACCACCCCACCCTCCTCATCAATCCCATCCCCACCATCCACACAACACTTATTCACCACTCTCACACACACACACCACCTACCCCTCCAATATACATGGTAGAGACCACACTTGCATCCACTCCTGAAAGTATGGACATTTCACCACCCATAGCACCTCCTCCTCCCCCCACACTTCCAACTTCTCCCATTCCCCCTCCACCAATTTCACCCACACACACATCTCCAATAGACACATCATTCACTCATCCCATTCCCCAATCCCCTCCCCTTGCATCTTCCATTGTACAAACCACACCATCGTCCATAGGCAATGCATTGGAAACCATGCTCGCATGTATATCACAGTTAAGGACAGAGTACAAGCAGCTCCAGCAACATAACGTACGACTACAAGAGCACTCGGAGGTGCTACAACATCGTCTTGCTGCACTAGAAGAGGAGAATGCTCGCCTCCAGACACAATTCTAATTTTTACAAGAGGCTCATAGCATATTGGAAATACAGTTACAGAACACAGACCAGGAAGCCATACAAGTGGTGGAAGGCCATCTACAAATACAGTTGGAACGCAACCCAAAGCTTCAGCAAAACATGGCCCTACTCAAGCGACACCTTGCAGCTGCTCATGAAGAAAATCGACGCCTACAACTATAGAATCAGGAAAATTTAGAGGCGACCATGGAAAGCACACCCGGAGAAACAATCAGCCCCTCAAAATTTCAAGCAGTGACCCCAGAAAACATAAAGATAATCCTCGAAGATTATGCTATGCTGCTTGAAGGACATGACCAGTTATCAGAGGAAGTGGGTCAACTGAAGCAAAAACAACAAAAAGACACAATGATTGCCGCTCAAACCACCTCCTCCGAAGCTTCACTTCTCACAGACTCAGAGGCCTTAAAAGATCTCCAAAAACAGGTCACATAATTGCAAGCACGCCTACTACAATATGAGAGACCACCTTCCCCACCAGAGGCTCCCACCGACAAAGAAACAGTACAAATTCCTGTGGAACAAACGTTTGAAGAAGAATATGACCCACAACCCTTCCTAGGAGGACAACAAATGGAAGAAGGTCAGGATACGTTCGAAGCACCGAGACCCCCATGCCTACGACAAGTAGAGGAAATGGGGAGTTCACATGAAGAGCGAACAGTAGTGCAAAATCAGGCCATGAGAGTCATAGAAGAAACTGTGTTACAATCCAATTACTTCAAGAACCTTTCATCTAGATGCCTTATCCTCTCATCAAAACTCCAATACAGGCCTTACTATATCATTTTGGCAGATTATAACGCAGAAATACAGAGAGTCACAGGAAAGATACCTTCCTTCGCAACCCGATTTCAACCCAAAGACTTTCCTCTAGAGGTGCAAAAAGGCAAAATCCGCCAACCGACATGGCGGCAGAAACTTCTTGAAACATATCCTGAAATGCTGCACACCTTGAACAATGCACCTTTACATCTACTTTACAATCCATGCTATGGCCCTGTTCCACGACGCCGATCATGGAAAGCATTCAACATAAAGGTACAGAATAATGCTCAATGTAAGGAGTGGCTCAATTATCCATACATAGCGCCACCGCAGGGACGACCATCGATAGCATACATGATGGCCACAATTCGGCATTGGATGCCTCAAATGAAGTCCATGCGAGATGTAGCAGCCCAAATGATGCTCAAAATTTTGGATATGATGCAGGTAGTACTCAAAACCTTTAGAAATACAGCAGCACCAAAGGTACTTCTACCGGGGTTTACCAATGGAAATTATGATTTGGTGTATGACATGAGCACCACCCCCAGCATTCGGGTAGCTTATGCTTGGCATGCACGAATTAAGTATCTTCCTGCATGCTATAAACAAACATTTGAAGACATGTTCCGACCAGGATTTTGGGAGTACCACTCAGAAGTGTTTGCACCTAAGCCAACACACCTGCTCCATCTCTTTGCTTGTGAACAAGCCATGTACTCCGAGTACTACACTACACCGCAACCAGAGGTCCCATGTGCAATAAATTGGGATGCATTGGAAGCTGACCTAGCAAGAGGCTTAAGGATAGGAGAACACGAACTAGCCACCAACCTCATCCAATACAATATTGACCACCCTATAGAACAGAGGTCTATTAAGGACGACAGGCGCTAGGAAGGGGGGACTGTTGGCATACAAGTCATAAGAAGAGCATATAGGCACAACGGAGCAGTCATGCACAATACGGCAACAAGGCCCAATCATTTTTTTCCATAAAGTATTTCCAATTCAAGTGATTTTCATCACTACACACACATTGTAAATCCCGTGTTTGGTAGAATAGACTCCATTTTGTTCAACTTGAGGAGTCCTCGAGCTTGAGGAGCATTAGAGTTAGCTACATACCAATTTTCATAATTTTTAGACTCTGTTTGAGCCCTCGAATAGGCTCTAGAACCTAATTTTTAACTAGGCCGGACAATAGGTCTGGACAAGGCCAAAGCTAGTTAAAAAAACTATAAAAAGAGCTAGAGAGCTCATTTTTGGGGTTAGATTGTTTGTGAATTGAGCTTATGTAAGAGACTTTTTGACTAATGCAAAGAACTCCATTGTTCCTCTGCTTGTTCTTGCCTTGTGTGCACGTGTGTGTGTGTGTGTATGTGTGTGCATGTTTGTGTGCTTCTCACTCACACACTTGTGCCATCACTTGCTCATACTCTTCATACTAGTCCTCACGTCTCCACGGATTGACAATTATGAGGTGGATCTCATCACGTTGGTACTTGCCATTGTGCTAGACTGACATATGTGCATCCATATGAAGAGTGGGCCACCAAAGTCCTGAGAATAGAATGGTCTTGATTACTCTGTCAGGCC
This sequence comes from Ceratopteris richardii, assembly GCA_020310875.1. Classification (NCBI taxonomy): domain Eukaryota; kingdom Viridiplantae; phylum Streptophyta; class Polypodiopsida; order Polypodiales; family Pteridaceae; genus Ceratopteris; species Ceratopteris richardii. The sequence continues at coordinate 8,076,883 of CM035407.1, forward strand.
CAAAGTGTCCACCTGCAACACCACTATGTGTAGTTTCTATGACTTTCAAATAATCTGATTCATGAATGCACAATCTTAGATAACCATCTTTTCCTCTTGTGTATAGGTTGTCTCCAACTAAGGCATAGTCTTTAGCCTCTTGCTCCATGCTTCGTCTTCTTGCTAGACTCGCCTCGTTCCGTAGTGTTCCTGATTTCATAAATTCTACCAACAAAGCGCTCCAATTTGGGATTAAAGACATGTGACAAAGGGTAGCATGCTCCATTGGGGGTCTCATTTGACACACCGTACAACTCTTGATCCATTCTTGTATTTCTTTGTCCATGCTAGGCCAATACACTCCTAAACGTTTCAGATTTTGTAATGTTTGTTGTTTAGAGTAGTGATTTCCTAGCAGTCCTTCATGGGCTTGTTGCAACCAACTACTATGTTTGTTGTCCTCGACACAACAAGCTAATACTCCCTCTATATCTTGTTTGTACATGCTCCCTACCAATATTTGATATTTTTGGGATCTCACTACTTCTTTATTCATTTTCACATTTTTATTTGCAGGGCGGAAGGTTAGGACTGGTACCAACTTATTTGCCCATTTAGAAACAACTTCTAAATTGAACAGATAAGCGTCAAGCAGTTCATCCCACACTCCTTGCGGTGACTCTCTTGAAGTGATGCGAGAAAGGTGATCTGCCTTGAGATGGGTCCGACCTTTCCTAACAGCCACTTCAAAGTCGTATTCCATTAGTAGGAGGAACCATCTTACTAAGTGTCCCGTATTGCAAGGTTTATTGAACAAATATAATAAAGATGATCTGTGAAAAACTTGAACTTGTTGGCCAATAAGTAGTGTCTAAACTTTTTCACAGCATATACCATCCCTAAACCTTCTCTCTCCGTTGTCATATAATTTCGTTCAGCTGCATTTAATCTCTACTAGCATATGCTATCGGCAAATCTAGGTTTTCTTCACCTATGGATTGTGCTAGCACACATCCTATAGCATGATTGGATGCATCCACATGGACATGAAATGGTTTATTCCAATGAGGAGTGGTCAGTATTGATGCTGAGCACAAAAGCCTCTTCAGCTCACTGAAGGAATTCTCGCATTCATTGTTCCACTTAAAAATTGTCAACAACCCATAAAGAGGTTTAGCTATGATGGCATACATGTGGATAAACCTACGGTAATATCCACAATGGCCCATAAAGACTTGTACCTCTTTAACGTTCCTCGGCCTCGGTAACTCTGCTATGGCTCTTACCTTGTCCTCATCTATTGATATTCCATTCTTAGAAACAATGTGACCTAAGATTTTACCTTGTCATACCATGAACACACACTTCTCTGGGTTTAGACACACTCGATATTCTCTACACTTGTTGAAGATCTGTCTGAGTTCAGGGATGTGGTATCTTCTTTCTTGGGAATGAGCACATAAATCGTCCACATATACTTCTAAGCTCTTTCGCAAGAACTCTTTGAAGACATGACACACGAGCCTTTGGAATGTTGCAGGTGCATTGTTGAGCCCAAATGGCATCACACAAAATGCAAAGATTCCCCACTCTGTGGCAAAAGCTGTTTTTTGTTGTTCTTCTAGGGCAATGGCTACTTGGTTGTAGCCTGAAAATCCATCAAGGAAGCTATAAACTTCCTTGCCTGCAACACGCTCCAATAAATGTTCAGTGATTGGAAGTGGATAGCTATCTCTGATTGTAGCAACATTAACTTTTTTAAGGTTAATACACACGCGCAATTTTCCATTTTTCTTGGGCACCACTACAATGGGGGACACCCATTTAGTATGCTCAATCTCATAGATAAATCTAGCTTCAATCAGCCTATCAACTTCTTCTTTTATTTTAGCTACATAAGTGTCATTATATGTGTAGGGCTTTTGTTTGGTGGGTTTGGCATCGACGGTCATTGGGATTGTATGAGAGCAAATTTTTGGATCTACTCCCTTCAAATCTCTATAGTGCCATGCAAACACATCCCTATATTCCCTTAATAGAGCTACAAGCTCTGCTTCTTCTTTTGCACTTAGGTCATCTCCTATATACGTATTTCTCTCTTCATTTCCTTCAATGGTTACTACAATTTTTTTGGTCTTTTCTTTGTCATCATATGCTTCTCCTATGATGGCCTCTCTCTTAGGCATTCGTACCAAAATTTTTCGGTCTTCAACTTCATATTTCTTGAAATTTTCTAGTACCTCGATTAATGACTCCTCCTCTTCTTGTTTCACTGCTGTTCTTTTCTTTTTCTTTTGACTACCCTCACTTCCATCCTTTGAATTTACAATTATAATACTTGTGAGAGGTTCTTCTTCTTTTTGGGTTAACACTTCTATGTCTTCTAAATAGTGCTCCTCTGAGTCAAAGTAAGTATCCATCACAATGGATTCTAGATCATCATCATTCTCTTCTTCTTCTATGAGCTAACTAGAATCACACTCTTCCAACAAGGGCTGACACATGAACATTGAAATATCATAACCCTCCTCATCACAATGAGGTGTCCATTGTTCTTCATTGACTGCAATGTCCATGGTAGCTAAGATTTCTGCCCAGCCATGAGGCTCAAATTCCTCATCTGGAAATATCATCAGTGTAGGTTGGGTCTTTAACTGGTCTATCTCCTGGGGGGGTTCCTTCTTCTCTCACTTTTAGGCGCTTTTCCTCTTCCTCTGCGACATTGCACATCCACAAGTGAGTATCTTCATGTAGCCATGATGGATCAGGTGAACTTCCAGAATGCACAGAGATAGAATCTTCTTTTGCTTTGTGGATAGGATTCCACTGTAGGGGTGGCACATCTCTGAAGGTATAATCCTTCAAATTGACCTTGGTGGTGACCCCTAAGTGTTGTAAGTATAAGGAATTGGTTCCCTAATCTTTTACAATTTGCAATTGTCGTAGGAAGGGTCTTCTTAGGATCATCTCATAGACATTATTTTTCTCAAAGTCACATATAGCAAATGTGTGTTCAGACTCTACACCACAAGTGGTTAGAGTTATTCCTTCGAGCAATCCTAGAGGTCTTTCAAAATGACTGTCTGCCATCTGAAGCTTCATTTTGGTTGGTCTTAATGTGGGTTTGCCCCATCGCTTCCACATGATTCCATAGCGCCGGTTTTGCTTTGAGTAGCTCTTATACAATCAAATGACATTGAACCTTAGTGTTCTTCATGACGTCAGTGGTTCTTGGAACCACTGAGTCTTTGTTTCTTACCAATATTGTGGGAGCTCTTATCTGAAGAGATTCAGATTCCCATGGGCCTATGAATTGAGGCAACTCTTGTAAAGAATTAGATTCAAATTCTAATCTCCCATCTTCTTGTTGCTCTACTTGGTCTTCATAAATGGACGGAATGTCTTGGGGAAATTGGTCATGAAGATCATCAATTTCAGGAATAGGAGGGAGATTACCCTTCTCCTTGGCCCATTTCTCCTCTTGTATTTCCCGCAAGAACTCTTGCGAGTACTGTTGAATTGAAAGAGGTGCTCCCTCATCGATGGAATCAGGAACATAAGTTTTCATTTGTGGTGAAATCTCTCTTTCAACAACCGATTGAGCGTGTGGAGGTAAAGAAACCTGCGGCTTGTTTACCAACTGCTCTAATCTTTCTAGTAAGCCCTAGAAATGCAAATCTGGCTTGACAGAGTTTGTCTGATTGAACAATTGACTAGTCTCGAGCATAGCCTGAGCTAGCTCTACCATTTTCATGCACATTTTTGTCCGTTCAATCTCTAAGGGTACTCTAGGGTAACTCTTGTCTAGGTTTGCAGTTGTTGGCCCTTCTTGAAGTCGATCTTGGTAGGCCTTGAACATCATGTCCAAGCCTTCTGGGGTTGGATCTGCAAGACCAGACCCTGGTTGTGGTTTATTTACAGTGGGTGCTGGGGTGGGATGAGGTGGAGTGGATGGAGCTTTAGAATGCGAGGGGCTTTGAGATGCAATGTCTTCTATTTTTGTTTTTGCGTCGTTCATGCTTTCTTCTAGTTTGGATATCTTTTTATTCCACTTACGATTCGTTCTCTCCCTCGTATCTTTCCATGTTCTTGTTTTCCTCTTACTAGGCTCTCCTGATTCACTTGACTCTGATTGTTCAGCCGGCTTATCCTGTTTCAATGCTTGTGCTCTAGTGACTGCCTATACAAGAGCCACATTACTACTACTTGAACTTGAATCAACCACTAAGCCTACCACATTGATGGTTATAACCTTGGGTGCACTAGAGGGGTTCCTCGGACATTCTCTCAGGAGATGTTCTTTGCCGCACTCAGGACAAAAGCCTTGTATTGTGATGTTTTGTCCTTGTCCCGGAGTGAGTGAGTGGGGACATTCACGAATGAAATGGTAACCTTGACATCTAAAACATGGTCCTCTAGGGGCTTGTGGTCTTACTTGTCTCAATTGGGGCCAGGGATTAGGATTCGTGTACATGATACTCGAGTATTCTGGCTCCCAATTTTGCTCCATGGGTGGTGTCTCATATTGATAGGAATAAGCCTCACTATGCTCTAGTGATTCTGTGTAATAAGCTTGTGGACTACCTTCATGGGAGTAGTATGAACTTTGAGCATGAGAGTCATTTTTTGAGATCAAAGGGGTTAGTGGCACCAATGCTCTATTAGGGTTCTCCTCTACCACTGCATATTTAACTGGGATCACATTAGTAGGAGCTGGTGGTTGGTTAACTAGGACTGGTTGTGGCCTGTATGGTGCTTGATATTGCTGTTGTGGTCTATAATATGGTTGTTGGTATTGGTTCTGAAACCTACCTTGCTGGTAAGGTTGTTGATAATTTATCCTAACAGCCTGCCTATTGTATGGACAATCTTGAGCCATATGATTTGTGTATTTTCTCTCAATGGTGCAATACAGAGCATTAGGGTTCCCTTGGGGTTGAGTCATCATTGGGCAGACATTAGGCATGTGATCTCCTCCACATATATAACATCGCTTCAATGGGGTGACCCTTGGCATTTGTCTATTTTGGACTCCTAGCTTCTTGGCCACTTGCTCAACTATCTCATCTATCTCCGTGGAGGTTCTAGAGGTATGACTAGTAGAACTGTCAGAATCGTTATAGAGTTTGGACAATTCTAGCTCCTCACCAAAGTTGTCTTCTATGTCTATGCACATCCGCACACACTCTTCTATGGATCTAGGCTATTTCAAGTACATGTATGATCTTACCTTGGTGCTCAGTAAGCCACCTAAAAACAAGGCCACTTGTTTGGCCACTGTGGGTAATTCTGGAGTAGGGCATCTTTCTATGTATTGTGTGAACCGTCTTCCTGCAAGTCACACTGTTTCTTGGGGTATCTGCTTGAAGGTGTGGATCAAGGATGATGTGTTATGCCTGATGCCACTCTTGGAAAATTCTACAATGAATTCCTCTAGCATTTGAACTATCTCTCGATAGTTGCGACTATTCAGGGGTTGAAACCAAGCTAAGGCGGTACCCTTAAGAGTCAAACCAAATGCCTCAAATTGTGTGAACAAGTCCTCAACCTGTTCAGCTCTTAACACTTGTTTGAACTCGGCCACATGATCATAAGGATCTCCAAATCCATCAAAATAGTTCTTCATGGCCTTGACCACTTGAGAGGGTCTAAGGGTTCTCGAATGCTCTCTGGGTCTAAGCACTCGAAACTCATGTTCATGTCTTTGATGCCTATGTGCTATGTGTCTCTCTCTTTCCACTCTTTCACCCTCATGTCTTGATCTGTCTCTGCCAAGAGTGTGTGCAAATCTTACCACTGGGCTCTCTCTAGTTCTTTCCCTCTGAGTTTCATGAGCCTTGGATGATCGTGTCTAAAAAATGGAAAAAACTGAGAAGATGAAGGTGGGTGGAGATGGTGATGATGATGAAGATTAGGGAGAAGAAAAGCTTAAAAATTGAACTGAAAATGGTGATTTTTTTTTACCTTCCAACGTCGCTACTCTACGTCTTACCGTCACACGCTCGTCCTCCAAGCTCTCTCCCCGGCAACGGCGCCATATTTGGTGTCACTCTAGCACAATGGTAAGTACCAACGCAAGGAGCTTCACCGCATAAATGTCAATCCGCGGAGACGTGATGACTAGTATGAAGACTATGAGCAAGTGATGGCACAAGTGCGTGAGTGATAGCACACAAGCATGCACACACATACACGCACACGTGCACAAGGTAAGAGCAAAGAGTGGAACAATGGAAAGCTTCGATTACAAAAAAATCTCTTACAAAGCTCAAATCTACAACAAGCTAACCTCAAAATGAGCAATTAATCATTGCTACTAATCACACTTAGCGTATACTAGAAATTGATCGAGGGGGTTAAGAGTTCTTCCAACCTCAAGTCTCCTGCTTCGAAATGTGCTTTGATGTCTAGTAAGCATTCCCCAAACCTTGCTTTGTTCTGCACTTTACCTTATGTTGGACACCCTTGAATGGCTTTTGATGGACTTGTAAAAGTCCTAAGTTCAGATCAAGCTTTAATTTTAATTTATTTGATAGAATTTTTTTATTCAAACATTATTTTAAAGACCCATTCTCCCCCTTGTATTGTTGAAAAATCCTTTGGAGCTCCCTTGGCTTTCAAATCCCATTGGAGCTCAAAAAATAGATTTTGGATGAGAAAGTTATGTCGATTCAAGCTCTTGGGGGTCAAACAGACAAACAAAACCTCTCAAATTATTATGTACTTGTTTAAGGTAGATCCGTTTGTGTGAAAATGTTACAATTATCTAAGAGATTCGTGATAATGTGAGACAATCATGATGTTGTGCCAAATAGAGAATCACACCAAACATTAGTTCAAATTTTCCAAAAATGAAAACCCTAATTTTTAGATGAATTTGTCTGCCTATCGTGATCGAAAAGGCTGTCAATTGTGATGGATAGGGCTATCCATCTGGGTGTGTTTGTAGTGATAGACAAGTCTATCACAAAGGACAATGTCTGTCTCAATTGATAGTGTTTGTCTTGATTGACACTGTCTATCTTGATTGACATTGTCTATCTTGATTGACAATGTCTGTCGCATGATGGATGGTTGTTTATCATGATGGATGGGCTATCTGTCATGATGCATAGATTTTGCAATGGACTAAGTTTGTCATTAAGTTTGTCTATCACGATTCACTGAAGTGATTGACACTTATCTATCGTGAGGCAGTCCATTGTGATGAACCCCTTGTCCGTCGCTATCTGTCAATTGTGATGGACAAATTTTTGTCGCAGTTGAAACCTATCTATCATGATGGACAAAAAAAAGGAATTTTTTCAAAAAAATTTACATATTCATGATTGTGCATTCTTCCTACACTAGCATGGTCCACTTCGTTCCAATGCTCAGAAGCTTACTCCAATCAATGTAATTGGCTTGGTAGTAGATTTTGATGGAAGTATGGCCAACAGTGCCCTAGTACAGGTAGTCACTAGAGCTCAAGCTTTACAAACCCTAAACATAGAGTAGGAAGAGAAATATGAGCTTACCGAGTCAAAAAGTATTAGTAAGAAGAGAGAAAAAACTTGGAAAGATAGCAGAGAAAGGATGAAAAGATAGTGGGCTAGAAAACCATCATGTTGGAGTTAGACGTCTGCAAAAGCACGCAAACAATACAAGGAAGAAGAAGAAGCTTGGAGCACAACACACAATACTCAATGTATTACCACTAGAATGTACAAAAGATAAGTAGCATGTTAGGGCAATAGGCCTATATACAAGACAAGGGAAAAAACCTCCTAAAGAGGGAAAAAAGTGCCCGGTGGTCACTCTATGTTCACACACATCACTACCTAAATATATCAACAAATCCCCCTAGGAGTGATGCAATGAACAAGGAGCTTGCACTCATGTATAAGGAAGTGCCAAGCTATGTGGAATCAATCCACAAAAGGAAGTAAGCCCAAAGCTTTGCGAAAAGCTTCAAACTTCTCCCTAGGCAGAGCCTTCATAAAAAGGTCTCCAATGTTCTCCTGTGTGGGCACATATGCCAACCTGATCTCCCTAGCAAAGAAACTCTCCCTCACATAGTGATAATGCACCTCAATGTGCTTAGTGTTAGCATGGAACACAGGGTTCCTCGCATTTGCCAATGTGCCCTCAATGTTAGTGAAGATGGTGGTGGCACAAGACTGACCAACACCCAGATCAGCCATAAGGCATCTGAGCCACACACACTCAAAAGCCGTTGTGAAAGCTTCCCTGTACTCAACCTCACAACTGGAAGTGGCCATAGTAGGCTGCTTCTTGCTCAACCAAGATATACATGAGCTACCAAGCATGAAGCAAAAACCACTGGTGGACACACAAGTGCCATAGATACCAACACAATCACTATTAGAAAAAGCATGAAAATATGTTGGTAGTGATCCCCCTTGGGATAAAACAATCCAAGTAGTCGGGTACCACTCAAGTAGTGAAAGATGCACTTAGCCACCTTCCAATGCTTGACACCTGGGCAATGCATAAACCTGCTCATTTGTGAGACAGCAAACTAAATATCTCGTCGAGTAATGCATAAGTAAATCAAGCGTCCAACAGCCTGCTGATAGAGAACAACATCAAATGCATCTCCAGCATCATGAAAAATCAATCGTAAACATGTCTCCATAGGAGTGGCAATAGGCTTACATTCTTCAAGGCCAAAACGCTGCAATAATGTGTCAATATATTTCCTTTGACACAAAGCCATTCCACTATCAACTTGCATAAACTGAATGCCCAAATAGTGATGCAAATATCCCAAATCAGACATCTCAAATGAGGCATGTAAATCACCCTTGAAATCAGCAATATGCATCTCACGAGGACTAGTGAGCAGCATGTCATTAGCATACACCACAATGATCAGAAGCACATCATTAGCACGCTTAATATTTAAGGTGCTTTCAGTTGGACTATTCTCAAAACCATATGCAATCAGATAGGCATGTATCTTTTTATACCAAGCACATGGTGCTTGCTTTAAACCATATAATGCCTTCTTTAACCTGCACACTTGGTTTTCATGCCCTTTGCACACAAAGCCACGGGGCTAAAAAACATACACTTCTTCATGCAAGTCACCATTTAGAAATATTGTTTTAATGTCCAACTCATGTACATTCTAACCATGATGAGCTGAAAGTGCACATATGCTACAAACAGTAGTCATTTGGCAAGTAGGAGCAAAGGTTTCATCAAAATCAATGCCTCTTTCCTATGCATAACCCTTTGCAACAAGCCTAGCTTTATACTTGTCAACTGTTCCATCAATTTTATGCTTCAGCTTGTATACCCACTTAGTGCCAATGGCCTTCTTGCAAGGAGGCAAGTCACATAAAGACCAGGTACCATTCTTCATTATAGCATCATATTTAGATTGCATAGCAACCATACAAGTTTTTGAATTTTGTGCTTCTTCAAATGAAGCAGGATCATTCTCATCATAGAGACTAGACGCAGCCATAGCATAGCAATCTGATGCAAACAAGGCACTATGAGAGCCTAATCGAGTACGATATGACAGAGGTGTATCTAATTTGCTGTCACGCAAAGTTTGGACCAGCCATTTCGGCATAATTTTTGCCTGTTCAATATCATCTCTCTCATTAGCAAGTGCATCATGTAAATCTACATCAGAAATGGAATGATCTGCATCATCACATGAAACCTGCAAAGGCTAAGAAGTTGCCTCATTAGGACTAGCACTAGATTGTCCACCTATAAAAAGAGGCAGCAAAGCATCATACATGTCTTTGGAGCTAACATATGTCTCCTTAGTACATGAAAGCAATGGTTGAATAGCATCTTCCACAAAAAAAACATCAAGGCTAACCAAAATGCGTTTAGTCTATGGATGATACAGACAATAGCCTTTACTTTTAGAACTGTACCCAACAAAAATGCATTTTACTGCTTTATCATCCAATTTTCTATGATGTTGTTCAAGCACTAATGCATATGTGAGACAACCAAAAACACACAAATGAGCAACAGATGGCTTGTGACCATGCCAAGCCTCATATGGAGTGATAGACTACACCGCTTTAGTGGGACATCTGTTAAGTACATATGCTACACACATTACATCCTCAAGCCAGAAACTATGTGGTAAAGCCGGACTCTTGACCATACACCTCGCCACCTCCATGAGTGACATGTTCTTCCATTCAGCAACTCCATTCTATTGAGGTGTATATGGCACTATACACTGATGTTTTATCTCACGTTTAGCCAAAAATGCATTAAAGTCAAAAGACATATATTCCCCCCCTCAATCAGAACGTAGGGTGCCCATTTTACATGCAGACATGTTGAGCCCATAAAAGTCATATTGGTCAAAGTCAACTGCAGTCAAAGTCAACCATAGTCAAAGTCAAAAGATCAAAGTCAACAAAGTCAAGGTCAAAGTCAAAGTGCTAAAGTGCAGGTGTCAAAGTGCAGAAAGTGGGTTGCAGGTTGTAGAGGTATTTCTCTAATTTCCCTAAGGTTCAAAGTGTTTTTTAAGTGTTTTGGAAGGTTCAGGTGAATCCTCTCTTATGTGCAAAAGTGAAGAGTTAAAACGAAAATGTGAAGGTATGTGAAGCCGCAGCGTACGCAGAATTGAAAGTATGGCCCCCCAATTAAAATTTTTGGTTTTACGCTAAAGTCACTACAGGACAAAATAGGGATTCGTTGGCTGCCACTTGTGAAGACAATCTTGGGACATCAAAGTGAGCACCAAGATACTCTTGTAGTTAGGAGTGTACTTGAATCGACAATCAAATCAAGGCAAGGACTATTCTTGGACAATCCTAAGTGTAAGCAAAAGTAAGCATAGTCTAAGAAAGGCAAGGGAGAGAAGTGCAAGAGACACACAGTGTGCGACGCAAAGAAGTGAAGTGCAAGGTGTGCATGAAGAGTGACCAAGGAAGTGTGCAGAGGAGTGCTAAGCTAGTTCCCCAAGGATCCCAAGGTCTTATTGAAGTGTGCACGTGCCGACAGAAGGTACCCATCCCTCCCCCTTAGTGGAAGCTTGGTGCAAGGTGTGCACAAGTGCAGGCTTGGAGAAGGTGGAGGTTTGGTGCAGAGGAGGCCGGCGGCAACAAGTCCCTTGGGTATTTGGTATTTTGTAATTGAGCACTCTGTGGGATTTTGCAGAGAAGCATTGGATTGTATTGTGTTGCACATTGTATTTGTTTTATTATAATCAATCAGCAGAGGCTTCCAGTGTGTATCTTTCTTCTTTTCTTTCCCTTTTCTCCTACAAACACTCAAATCCCTTCTTGTCCAAGAATCCCCCAACAAAATTTGGCACGGCCGGTGGGACTTCCAAGGAGATTTGAGCATAGGAGAAGACATATTGCAGTTGGAGAAGCACTATTCAAGTGTCGATAATACTACTTCAGTGGACTAAGAGGTACATATTCTTATCAATTATCTCATACTAAGAGGGCTATGAGGAGCTCATGATCGCAACTCGGTCCCAAACATTGAGGGTCACTTGCAAGCAAACAAGGAGGAAGGCTGTTAGAAGATCATCTAGTCCACTTTCATCAACTTCATCAGTAAGGAGCATGGCTGGTCAGGTAGACTTGGAAACCCTACTATCAAGATTAAATATAAAATTTCCTTCTTTCAAAGGCCTAGCTCAGGAAGATCCGGACGAGCATATTAGAAGGTTTTTAGCATTATACAGAACTAGAGGCTTAATGGGAAGAGAGGATGCCTTTTTGATACTCTTCCCTGCAACTTTAGAAGGATTAGCATATAAATGGTTCAGTTAGTTTGCTGAGAACCATTTTACAACTTGGGACTTAATGAAAGATGCATTCAAAAATCAATTTCAGCATGGAAATACTGTAGAGATCATCATAGAGGAATTAGAGAATTTGAGATTGGGTCCAGGTGAAAAGTTCCCAGAGTTTGTGACTAGGACCAAGGCACTAATGGCTAAATTACCAAATCCACCACATGATTTTTGTGTTAAGAAATGGTTAGCTAAGCCACTTCCAATGACCACCCAATGTAAAATCAAGGAATTAGTGTTGCCCACAACCTCCATAGAGGAGTTCATCAACACAGCTACATGGCTGGAGCAGATAAGGCAACAGTATGGGGCCATTTCTTCTCAACCACCCTATTCTACAGAAATGGAGGATCCAGTAATCCAGCTAAGGAAAGAGTTGAAGGGCTTAAAAAGGAATAAGCCCCACAAAGAGGAGGAGAATGTTGTTACTCACTTGAGGAGGGAGATTGAAGCACTAAAGCTCCAAAAGGAGGAGGAGGCCCAAGCAAAGGAATTGGCTCAGCTGCGACAGGAGTTGCAGGAACTCAAAGGGGGTGGCATCAAGAGTGGACTTTGGTGTACCATGTGCAGCAAGCAAGGTCATAAAGTAAGTGAATGTCCTCTATTAAGTGTGACTTGCCAATTATGCAGGAAAGCTGGTCATGAGGCCCACGAATGCCAATCAAGAGGAATGCCTGCAACCACATATTGGACACAAGGAGGACCCCTACCTCTAGTAAATGTGATGGCAGTTGCATCGAATCAAGGTAACAATTATAACCCTAGACATAGGGATAACTTTGGAAATGGGCCAAGGAGGCCAATTATTTGTTTCAGATGTGGAGAATGTGGGCACTATCAAAGTAGGTGCACCCTCCCAGAAAACGCCCCTCCTTGTAGGAACTTCCCAGAGGCCAGAGACCACTATACTAATTGTTTTCATAAGAACCAAGAATCTTCATCTGGGCCCCACATTCAAATGATTTCTGTGTGCAAAGAAGAAATCGTAGATCAAGTCAATGTGCCATCACCATCTACCAGGGTGGTGCAGTTAGAAGAAATTGAATCTTTTACAGTGCAGACAAGAAGCAAGGGGAAGGCTCAAGTGGACATAGGTCTAGAATCAATGATTAATGGATTGAACAGAAAAAGTTGCATCTGAAGACAAAGCCACCACAGGTGCAGACACAAAGCAAAAAGAAAATTTTATAGGTACCAGTGATGCCATTGGACACTCATTCAACAGGGCTCATGAGGAGTTTGATAAGTCAAATGGAGCCCATGCTCTTGTTGGGGATGTAAGGGTCATGTGACTTTACCCCCATATTCATATATATACATCATATATAGAGTAGTGCCTCAAGAGAGATCATTATGTGGGTTTCAAGGCTCCCATGCATGTCCGCGCATCTCTCATCTCTTCTCTCTCGCTCCATCTCCTTCTTCCTCCTCTTGTTCTGCACACCAAAGCCCTTCATTGGTATCAGAGCATGCTGAAGGCTGGTGTGCAAGAAGCTTCAATGGAAGCTTAAGTCAAAAGGAGTAGAAGTGCAAGTCGGCATCTCGTGACAGCTATTCAGTATTTTGGTCATAACTCGAGTTAGAAAGCTCGGATTGATGCGTTTTAAATTTCTCTGCGTAGCTAACACAAAGAGTTACAACTTTACAGAAGAGCGCAGAACCTGGTTCGGACTTCTAACGTGCCGAAAATTCGAAAAACACAGACTACTATAGAAAGTGAATCTACATTCACTAGGACAGTAGGTTTGTTTTTTTGTCATAACATGAGTTCTACAGCTTGGAATACGATGATTCAACTTGCTGCTCGTAGATTGAAAAGATAGCTACAACTTTGTAGAAGAAGTCAGATTCAGATTTGCAGTGCAAGGTCACCGAAACTGCAAAATACAGAGTAGTAGTGTTGCAGGTGATAGTGAAATTGATAGCAGGTGTTTGTTTTGAGCATATCTTGAGCTACGCACCTCCGATTGAGGTGTTCATTATCTCGTTACGTAGCCAAGAATCAGATCTTGAAGTTTACTGAAGAGCAAAAGTTCAGATTCAGAGGTTACCACCTCTGAAATAGTAAAACACAGAGCAGCACATCTTTGTCATAACAACCCTAGTTGCGTTTGGAGTTTCATTTTGCTTTGGAACTTCTTCGAGAGAGAATTTGGTGTGCAAGCTCTTATTTTCAGAGCTTCAAGGCATTATACATGTATGATCATTGTGGTAGCTCCTCCATATGAGAGTAGAGCATGATCTTGTCACGCGTTTGGCATGTAAGATGACATTGTGGTATACTCTTTTTTTTGAGGTTTATGTCATCATGAGTTTGATCATGGATGTATAGTGGCATTGTGGTCTATATCTTGCTTATGCCACTTGGTTATGGATTTACTTGCCGGTTGCACATACTTTTGTGAGAGTTGATTTTGGATCTAGGTTGGTACTTGTATCTTTGTTTTCTTTGCAGGTACATGATCTAGATTGGAGCCTCAATTGCACACTTATATGTCACCTTGACTTGCTATTCTATTAGCGTTTGGTCATTGATTGATATCTATTTGCCAGTGTGATTCTTGGCATATGTGGTTGGTGATTCCCACATGGTTTATTTGGTTCTAGAGTCCATTTTACAGAGGAGATGCTACTGAAATTTCATTGGATTTTATGCTAGAAAGGAGCTCTAGTGGATGTTGAAGCTTGTGCGATAGCTTTGGATCATTGTTGATCTCCATTTACTTGGACTTGGTCACAGGTTGTTTGTGACAGGTTGTACCATCTTGCAGGATTCATTCTGGAGTGGGAGGTGCATCACCATTATATTGGCGTGTATTGCCATTAGTTTTTTGGCATATGTAGTTGCCATTATCTTTGGTTGGATCAGTGACAGGTGGTGACAGATTCCTCATTGTTCTTTTGAGATTGGTTATCTTGTTTGATTGCTCAGTTTCCATGGGATACTCTGCTGAAATTTTCCCAGGATTCTTTCACATCTATTTGGTCACTTTGGAGGCTTGGTGAGCAGGCTTATGTTCATGGTTTTATGTGCATGCTAGATGCATGGTTATGTGACAGGTGGTTCACATGGTTCCTTCTCCATCGAGACATTTGTGATGTGAGTTATGCATATGGATATGTAGGCGTAATCCTATTGAGGATAGAGTATTGTTTCTAGTCTCTTGTTACATTGCTAGTATCTTGGATTGCCAACATGGTGTCTTCTAGATTTGATGGCACTGACTTTCTGAGATGGAAAGCTCAGATGTGGCATACATTGGTTCGTGCAGGGTTACACATGTATGTGCATAGAGATGCACAGAGGCCTCGTGACATGCCCGACCATGTATGGATGGATATGGATGCATTGGCCAGCTCCACTCTCCGATTACAGCTTATGGATTCTATATATGAGTCTATTATGTATGAGGAGACGAGTAGTGCATTATGGCAGAGACTATATGATATGTATGCGAGTCCATTGACTCATGTGAGACATAGATCACATCGACAACTTTGATGTTGGCATTGTGGTCATGAGGGCCATATCCAACGATATTGCTTCAGGCGGATGCGACGATGATGTCAGAGACATGCATGTGATGCAGATCAGGTAGTGACTTCAGGAGAGTCTATGGCAGTTGATTATGCCAGTGATGGTGATATCACTTTCTTCTATAGTTCATCTCATGATTCCTCTTGTTCATTGGATAACACATATATGGCTTGGTTGCTTGATGCATTAGCCATTTTTCATGTTACTCCACATCGTGAGTGGTTTTGTCGATTCTCAGGTGAGAGTTGTGGATGTGTGCAGTTGCCTGATGGTACGACATATGACATTGAGGGTGCAGGAGATGTATGCCTTATGCTACCTAGTGGAGCATCACTTATACTCAGACATGTACGCTATGTGCCTTCATTCCCTATGAGCTTGATTTCAGTTAGCCAGTTACAGGAGAGTAGATGTTATGCATTCCTTGGTGAGCATCATTTTCAGTTGCAGTTGGGACAGCTTATGCTTGTCAGAGATGCCAAGATTGGGCATACGTATCCACTACAGGTACTTCATGTGAGAGGCAGTCTCGTCTCAATGGGAGTTTAGCCTTATGTGCGATGTGAGACTCGTCATGTCTCATTTTTTCTACCTACAGATAGGTCTATGGACATTCTTGCTGCACATGTATGGCAGGATTCAAATGCTCAGATGGATGCATATGTAGAGCATGTTTCGGATGCTCATGATGCTGATGTAGAGCATGATTTTATTGATCATATAGATGCTCTTGTGGAGCGCACTTTGGATGATCATTTGGATGCTTTAGAGCATGATGTGGATGCTCATGCAGAGCATTATGATTATACTCAGTTAGAGTGTGATCATCGGTTTGACATTGGTGTTGATGTTGTGTAGTTAGCTCATGTGGAGCATGATCATACACTTGGTGTGGTAGAGCAGGATTGCTCTCATGGTACATAGTGTATGGTAAATCATATTAGCTCTCAGGATGCACAGCTAGATACATCCTTGGTTGCGAGCATGAATGATTTAGATGTTGATGAGTCAGCGATCATGCAGTCATTCTTGGATTCGCTCATGCCAGATGTTGACACAGATATATCAGGACATGTTAGTGTTGATGATGGTGCTTTGGATGCCTTGGATACAGGCATGGCTGACATACTTAGGTTAGCGAGGATAGCACATGTTTCATCAATATTCAGTAGTCTGATGTACGAGTTGTTATGCTCGAGACCAGACATTGCAGTTGCTATTGGAGCATTTGCACTTCGAGTTGTCAGTCGTTCGATGATTGACACAGGCATAGAGCGAGTGGGAGCTTTGTAGGAACTTTGTCAGTTCTTGCATCAGTCATATGTGAGCTCGACTCTTATAGATATGAGTCTAGAGCAGTTTGCGGTGCATGGATACACCTTGTTCGAGGTAGTTGGTGTAGGTTGATCTGGTATGGGTAGAGATCCGGACTCTTCCTGTACATTATTGTATAGTCCTACATTATTCTTTGTATATGTTACCACTTATGGTCACATTGACCCTTAAGTGGGAGATTGTTGGGGATGTAAGGGTCATGTGACCTTACCCCCATATTCATATATATACATCATATATAGAGTATTGCCTCAAGAGAGATCATTATGTGGGTTTCGAGGCTCCCATGCATGTCTTCGCATCTCTCATCTCTTCTCTCTCGCTCCATCTCCTTCTTCCTCCTCTTGTTCTGCACACCAAAGCCCTTCAGCTCTTAAGGAATCAGAAGCTTCCAGACTACTCAAGTCCATGAGAAAGGAGGTCAGTATTTTTGAATTAATAAAGATGGATGGGAAATTGAGGTCAGAGCTCTTGCAGATAATTGATGAAATGTCCACAACAAGTTTAGTGGCAAAGGCTACTGTTATGCCTAAATATAAAAGTGTGGGGGAAGCACCCCCCACAGATTACAAGAGCCCTCGGCTAACAGTCTCTATCAAAGGTCATGTGTTTCAAGGAGTTATTGTGGATGGTGGTTCTGGCATTAACTTGATGCCTGAATATACCATGAAAAAGATTGGACTATACCCTTCAAGTCCTGCCAACTTCACTGTAACAATGGCAGATCAAAGCATAGTAATGCCTATGGGAGTGGTCCCTAGAGTCCTAGTCAAGATACAAGGTACTATCTTTAACTTGGACTTTGTTGTTTTAAGGCTACCACAGGTAGAAGGAAGTTTCCCCCTGTTAATTGGGAGACCTTGGTTAAGGCATGCCAATGTGCTGCATGACTGGGGCAAGGACACAATGTGGGTGAAGCAAGAGGGAAAAGAGTTGCAGCAGATAATTTTAGAAGAAGGACCAGACAATCAAAGAAATACCAACATGATGCAGACAATTGGTATTTGTATGGAAGAAGAATTGTTGGACCACCCAGAAGCACATATATTTGAAGGAGCAAATTTATATGAAGACGAAAACATGTATGTTGGCTTGGCTCCATGAAGAAGACCCATCTTCCTGCTGTGGAATTTTTCCAAACTCAAGTAGAGAGGAAGCATTTGAAGAATCAAAGGATATCATTCAGGTTACTGACTCGAGTGAGATAGTCTCAGTTAAAGGCCATAAAAGAGAGGAGAAAAGAGGAGCCCTTAAGTGCAACAGTGCTGCAGATACTTCAAATCATATGTCAATGGCCACTTTTTTATGGATACTGGTATGTATATCATCTGTTGTGTCAATTTTTATGATAGTGAGTGCAGGGCTTTACAAGGATGTGGAAGAAGTACCTGCAAGTCTTTGGAAACAAAGGGTTCGATTTGATGAAGAAGATGGAATAGTGAAAATGAAATTTTGCGGATTAAGCTATAAAGTTGCTGACACAAAGATACAAAAGTTGCAGTATGGAGGAGAAAATATTTTACTGAAGGATTTAGGGTACTCCTATCAGATGACCAGTGGGCCCAACAAGAAGACAAAACCAATGAAGTGCAGTACAGTTGGAGATTATGGAGGAGTTTCTCTGAGTCAACATATCAAGGCTCAAGGCCTATCATGATCAACAAAAGTGAAGACTTATGGATCACCTAGAACCTGCAAAATTTGTCCAGGTTGTACATAGCCTTTTCCCATCATTTTTGCTTAAGTTTTAGTATTTTTTTTATCATTTTTCATGCTTGTTCTTTGCGTTTTTAGCAAATTTAGCAACTCTTTCTTAGGCCTTGGCAGAAGTATAATTTTGGAATTATTTTGGGAATTTTTCAAGCATTTTTTGAAATTTTCTGGTACTTTTCATCCTCGTTCAAGTGGTTTTTTCTTGCCAAATTGGAGGAATAAAGGAAGTCTCTATGGTTTTGAGTGAAAAAACTAGCCTAAATTTGTAAGAATTTTCTTTAGAATTTTTTGAAGATTTTTTAGATTTTTTTGCAATTTTTTTGGATTTTTTATGTATTTTCCTTTAGTTTTTTGGATAATTAAACAAAAAACCCTAGGCGTTTTGTTTTTCCCAAAAAAAACAAAAAAAAATCGGAAAAAAAAAACATGAAAGAAAAAAAAATCTCTCTCTCTCCTTCTTCATCCCCCTCCCCCCCACACCCCCCCCAATCCCCCCCCCCCCCCCCTGCTCCCCCCCGCCCCCCTCCCTCCCCCCCCCCCCCCCCCCCGCCCCCCTTCCCCCCCCCTTTTTTTATTTTTTTTTCTTTGTTTTGTTTTTATTTAGTTTTTATTATTTTATTTTATATTTTTTATCATTTTTTTTTAATTTTTTTTTATTTTTTATTTTTTTTAATTTTACTTTATTTTTATTTTGCCCTGCAACCGCGTTCGAGTATTCAAAAAAAAGGGAATTCTCTTTTATTTTTCTTTTTTATCTTTTAATGTTATAAAATTATATATATATATATATTTTTTTTTATTTTTCATGATTCAAACTTTTTGGCTTTGGATCGCACCTCGGATGGCCATTTGTTTCAAACTTGGAGTCATTTTCATGTATTTTGGCACCTCTGGATTCATTTTCTGCATTACTTTTTCCAAAATCACACCTTTTCTCTGACTTTTTGTCAAAAACCACATGTTTTGAGCACATTTATCACATGTTTTTATTTCACCACATTGTCCACATGGTTTATTCTCACTTTGTCTTTCCTTATGTTTCATAATTTCCCATATGCACCCTCTATAGCTCTACTGTTTGATGATTTTAACCCTCTCCAGACCCCTGAATCCTACTCCCAATCCCTCCCTTTACCAATCTGGCCAGCCACATCCTTAACCCTCCCTACCCTATCCATCTCTGCCCCTCAACCCTCCCCTCCACCTCCTTTCTACTCTCCCATTGCCCTCCTTTGCTTTTCCATGAAAAAATCCCCCTTTTGGTTCTTCTCTGGTGCTTGTTCTCTTCTGTTTCTGGTGGCCTTGGTGTCCTTTTGAAGATTTTGCAGCTCCAGAATCATGGTGTCCTCTATGCTCAGATTTTTGGCTACAGCTCTCCGGGACGGAGAGCACATTAGGTGGTGGGAAACTGGTGGTCAAAGTCAATCGTAGTCAAAGTCAACTCTAGTCAAAGTCAAAAGGTCAAAGTCAAATTGGTCAAAGTCAACAAAGTCAAGGTCAAAGTCAATAGGTGCAAAGTCAAAGTGCTAAAGTGCAGGTGTCAAAGTGCACAGGTAGTGCACAATTAATTGTCCACAAAGGGTAAATTGGAGAAAGTGGGTTGCAGGTTGCAGAGGTATTTCTCTAATTTCCCTAAGGTTCAAAGTGTTTTTTAAGTGTTTTGGAAGGTTCAGGTGAATCCTCTCTTATGTGCAAAAGTGAAGAGTTAAAAGGAAACTGTGAAGGTATGTGAAGCGGCAGCGTACGCAGAAGTGAAAGTATGGTCCCCCAATTAAAATTTTTGGTTTTAGGCTAAAGTCACTACAAGACAAAAGAGGGATTCGTTGGCTACCACTTGTGAAGACAATCTTGGGACATCAAAGTGAGCACCAAGATACTCTTGCAGTTAGGAGCGTACGTGAATCGACACTCAAATCAAGGCAAGGACTATTCTTGGACAATCCTAAGTGTAAGCAAGAGTAAGCATAGTCTAAGCAAGGCAAGGGAGAGAAGTGCAAGAGACACACAGTGTACAACGCAGAGAAGTGAAGTGCAAGGTGTGCATGAAGAGTGACCAAGGAATTGTGCAAAGGAGTGCTAAGCTAGTTCCCCAAGGATCCCAAGGTCTTATTGAAGTGTGCACGTGCCGACAAAAGGTACCCATCCCTCCCCCTTAGTGGCAGCTTGGTGCAAGGTGTACACAAGTGCAGGCTTGGGGAAGGTGGAGGTTTGGTGCAGAGGAGGCGGGCGGCAACAAGTCTCTTGGGTATTTGGTATTTTGTAATTGAGCACTCTGTGGGATTTTGCACAGAAGCATTGGATTGTATTGTGCTGCACATTGTATTTTTAATATTATAATCAATCGGTAGAGGCTTCCAGTGTGTATCTTTCTTCTTTTCTTTCCCTTTTCTTCTACAAACACTCAAATCCCTTCTTGTCCAAGGATCCCCCAACATACATATTTTTAGCCAAAACCACAAACTGTCTGAAGCACATATACACGTCGGACTTTGCTTTCAATGGATATACCCATGGATGCCTAGAAAAATCATCAATGAAAGTCACAAAGTAAAGATAATTTCCAAAAGAGGGTGTCTGCATAAGACCACAAACATCACTGTGAACAAGCTGTAATTTTTGAGTAGCTCAAACTGAACCATCTTTTAAAAAAGGAGAATGTTGCATTTTGCCTAAAATACAACCTTCAGATACATGTTTACTGGATGCCTCAAGTTTGGGCAAAGAGGAGACCATTTCAGATTTCTGTAGGCATAGCAAACTAGCAAAATTCAAATGACCAAAGCGTGCATGCCAAAGCTTTGCATCTGACATAGCCTCAGAATCATGTACTGCACATGCTGAATCATTTACAAATCTTTCATATTATATGAGCTTATACAGCCCATGGCATAAAATGTCAAAAGCAATAATGACATTGCCATTTGACAGATCATGAGTTGTACATTTGTCATCAACAAATTTCACAACCACGCCAATCTTGGCTAATTCAGAAATTGATAACAAGTTTTTCTTGATCCCTTGCA
Organism: Ceratopteris richardii; assembly: GCA_020310875.1. Classification (NCBI taxonomy): domain Eukaryota; kingdom Viridiplantae; phylum Streptophyta; class Polypodiopsida; order Polypodiales; family Pteridaceae; genus Ceratopteris; species Ceratopteris richardii. Next base: position 8,098,268 of record CM035407.1, read on the forward strand.
CAAACAAAGTATCTGACAAAGTGAAAGGACTACCATCAGCAGTAGTCAAAATGATCTTACCAACTCCTATAACATGATAAGAGGAGTTGTTGGTGCATGTAACAGTATTCCCTATAGGCGCAAGCTCAAGTGAAGAGAAGAAACTACACTATGAGGTAATATGTTTGGTCACGCCACTTTCAAAGTACCAAACAATTGAGTCTACTGCAGACATGCACTGCTCATGAGAAGATGGGTCAAAATTGCAAACAGTAGTAAATGTTGGAGTTAGACGTCTGCGGAAGCACGCGAACAGCACAAGGAAGAAGAAGAAGCTTGGAGCACAACACACAAGACTGAATGTATTACTAGAGAATGTACAAAAGATAAGTAGCCCATTAGGGCAATAGGCGTATATGCAAGCCGGGGGAAAAAAACCTCCTAAAGAGGGAAAAAAGTGCCCCGGCGGTCCTAGAGTGTTCACACACATCACTACCTAAATATATCAACAAATCCCCCCTGGGAGTGATGCGGTGAACAAGGAGCTGGCACTCATGTATAAGGAAGTGCCGAGCTATGTGGAAATCACTCCACAAAAGGAAGTAAGCCCAAAGCTTTGCGGAAAGCTTCAAACTTCTCCCTAGGCAGAGCCTTCGTGAAAAGGTCTGCAATGTTCTCCTGCGTGGGCACATATGCCAAGCTGATCTCCCCAGCAGAGAACCTCTCCCTGACATAGTGATAATGCACCTCAATGTGCTTAGTGCGAGCATGGAACACAGGGTTCCTCGCAACTGCCAATGCGCTCTGACTGTAAGTGAAGATGGTGGTGGCAGAAGACTGGCCAACACCCAAATCAGCCATAAGGCGTCTGAGCCACACACACTCAACAGTCGCTGTGAAAGCTGCCCTATACTCAGCCTCACAACTGGAAGTGGCCACAGTAGGCTGCTTCTTGCTCAACCAAGATATACATGAGCTACCAAGCATGAAGCAAAAACCACTGGTGGACACACGAGTGTCATAGCAACCAGCCCAATCTGAGTCAGAAAAAGCATGCAAATCTGGCGGTGGTGATCCCCCCTTGGGATAAAACAACCCAAGTAGCCGAGTACCACTCAAGTAGCGAAAGATGCGCTTAACCGCTTTCCAATGCGTGACTCCTGGGCAATGCATAAACCTGCTCATCTGTGAGACAGCAAACTGAATATCTGGCCGAGTAATGCATAAGTAAATCAAGCATCCAACAGCCTGCTGATAGAGAACAGCATCAAATGCATCTCCAGCATCATGAAGACTCAATCGTAAACCTGTCTCCATAGGAGTGGCAATAGGCTTACAGTCTTCAAGGCCAAAACGCTGCAATAATGTGTCAATATATTTCGTTTGACACAAAGCCATTCCACCATCAACTTGCATAAACTGAATGCCCAAATAGTGATGCAAATGCCCCAAATCAGACATCTCAAATGAGGCATGCAAATCAGCCTTGAAATCAGCAATATGCTTCTCAAGAGGACCAGTGAGCAGCATGTCGTCTACATAGACAACAATGATCAGAAGCACATCATTAGCACGCTTAACATATAAGGTGCTTTCAGTTGGACTGTTCTCAAAACCATGTGCAATCAGATAGGCATGTATCTTCTCATACCAAGCACGTGGTGCTTGCTTTAAACCATATAACGCCTTCTTTAACCTGCACACCTGGTTTTCATGCCCTTTCTGCACAAAGCCACGGGGCTGAAAAACATACACTTCTTCATGCAAGTCACCATTCAGAAATGCTGTTTTAATGTCCAACTGATGTACATTCCAACCATGATGGGCTGCAAGTGCACAAATGCTCCGAACAGTAGTCATACGGCATGTAGGTGCAAAGGTCTCATCAAAATCAATGCCTCTTTCCTGCACATAACCCTTTGCAACAAGCCTAGCCTTATACCTGTCAACTGTACCATCAGGTTTACGCTTCAGCTTGTATACCCACTTAGTGCCAATGGCCTTCTTGCCAGGAGGCAAGTCACATAAAGACCATGTACCATTCTTCATTATAGCATCATATTCAGATTGCATAGCAGCCATCCAATTTTCTGAATTTTGTGCTTCATCAAAAGAAACAGGCTCATTCTCATCACAGAGACTAGATGCAGCCATAGCATAGCAATCTGATGCAAAGGAGGTACTATGAGAGCTTGAACGAGTACGATATGACAAAGGTGCATCTAATTTGCTGTCACGCAAAGTCTGCACCAGCCATTTTGGCATAGTTTTTGCCTGTTCAATATCAGCTCTCTCATCAACAAGTGCATCATGTAAATCTGCATCAGAAATGGAATGATCTGCATCATCATATGAAACCTGCAAAGGCTGAGAAGTTGCCTCATTAGGACCAGCACTAGCCTGTCCACCTGTAAAAAGAGGCATCAAAGTATCATACATGTCTTTGGAGCTAACAGATGTCTCCTTAGTACATGAAAGCAATGGCTGAATAGCATCTTCCACAAAGACAACATCACGGCTAACCAGAATGCGTTTAGTCTGTGGATGATACAGACGATAGCCTTTACTTTCAGAACTGTACCCAACAAAAATACATTTTACTGCCTTATCATCTATTCTGCGATGTTGTTCAGGCACTAATGCATATGCCAAACAACCAAAAACACGCAGATGAGCAACAGATGGCTTGCGGTCATGCCAAGCCTCATATGGAGTGATAGACTGCAACGCTTTGGTGGGACACCTGTTCAGTACATATGCTGCACACATGACAGCCTCAAGCCAGAAACTATGTGGTAAAGCCTGACTTTTGACCATGCACCTCGCCATCTCCATGAGTGACCTGTTCTTTCGTTCAGCAACTCCATTCTGTTGAGGTGTATACGGCACTGTACACTGGTGTTTTATCCCACGTTTAGCCAGAAATGCATTAAAATCTAAAGACATATATTCCCCCCCTCGATCAGAACGGAGGGTGCCCATTTTACATGCTGACAGATTTTCAGCCAAAACCAAAAACTGTTTGAAGCACATGAACACTTCGGACTTTGCTTTGAGTGGGTATACCCATGCATGCCTGGAAAAATCATCAATGAAAGTCACGAAGTAAAGGTAATTTCCAAAAGAGGGTGTCTGCATAGGACCACAGACATCACTATGTACAAGCTGCAATTTCTGCATAGCCCGAACTGAGCCATCTTTTGGAAAGGAAGAACGCTGCATTTTGCCCAAAATACAGCCTTCACAAACATGTTTTCCAGGTGCCTCAAGTTTGGGCAAAGAAGACACCATTTCAGATTTCTGCAGGCGTAACAAACTAGCAAAATTCAGATGACCAAAGTGTGCATGCCAAAGCTTTGCATCTGACATAGCCTGAGAATCATGAACTGCACATGCCGAATCATTCACAGATCTTTCATAGTCTATGAGCTTATACAGCCCACGACATAAAATGCCAGAAGCAATAATCACATCGCCATTTGAGAGATCATGGACTGTACACCTGTCATCAACGAATTTCACAACCAAGCCAATCTTGGCTAATGCAGAAACTGATAACAGGTTCTTTTTGATCCCTGGCACAAATAAAGCATCTGACAAAGTGAAAGAACTACCATCAGCAGTAGTCAAAATGATCTTACCAACTCCCATAACAGGATAAGAGGAGTTATTGGCGCATGTGACAGTATTCCCTGTAGGGGCAGGCTCGAGTGAAGAGAAGAAACTGCGCTGCGAGGTAATATGTTTGGTCGCCCCACTGTCAAAGTACCAAACATCTGAGTCTACTGCAGACATGCACTGATCATGAGAAGATGGGTCAAAACTGCAGACAGTAGTAAACGCCCATTCTTCTTCCTGCACAAGATTTGCAGACTCTGTTTTTGGTGTAGAGGCCTCTGCAACAACCATTCCAGAAAGGAGAAATAGAACATTGGTTGAATTTGCAAGAGCAATGTTAAAGGAAAAGAATTGCCCTAATTATCTTTGGGCTGAGGCTGTAAATACAGCTACATACCTTGTTAAAGGCTACCATGTGGAGCTTTAAATGGTATGACCCCTTATGAAGCTTGGTGGGGTAAGAAACCAACACTTGATCATTGTAAAGTGTTTGGATCAATTGCCTATGCTTATGTGCCATCACAACTCAGACATAAGCTTGAACCAAAGGCAGAAAAATATGTGTTTATTGGCTATGATGAAAAGCAAATGGGTTATAGACTATGGAGTCCTTTAACTAAACATTTTATTGTTTCCAGAGATGTGACCTTTGATGAACAGAAGAGTTGGTATGTAGATAAAGAATGTGATCTTGAAACATTTGAAGAAGAGATAAGAAGGAGTGCAAGAGGTAAGTCACATATGCAGATAGATGGAGATGAAGAACATATGCAAGCAAGCACATCAAGAATTGGATCATATAGAAGGAATGAAGATGGACCAATATTTGATGAAGAAGTACATCCAGATATACATGAAGAGTGTGAACCAAGAAGGTCAACCAGAATGAGGAAGCAACCTACAAGGTATTCCTATGATACTTCTTACTTGACTCAGAAAAATTATGCTTACATGGTTAAGGAAGATGAAGAACCTCAAAGCTATGATGAAGCAAAGGGTAAAAGACAATGGGAAGTAGCAATGAAGGAAGAGTTTGATGCACTTGAAGAGAACAAAACTTGGGAACTTGTCCCAAAGCCTAATGGTAAGAAAGTGATTGGAAATAAATGGGTTTACAAAGTTAAAAAGCATGCAGATGGAACTATAGCCAGATACAAAGCCAGATTGGTGGTTAAAGGTTATGCTCAAACTTTTGGCATAGATTATGATGAGACATTCAGTCCTGTAGCAAAGATGTCAACCATAAGGACAATCATTGCCATTGCAGCATCAAAAGGATGGACATTGAGTCAATTGGACATTAAGAATGCATTTTTGAATGGATATATATCAGATGAGGTTTACATGGAGCAACCTCAAGGGTTTGCAGATCATAAGTTTCCAAATTATGTTTGCAGGTTGAGAAGAGCTCTTTATGGTTTGAAGCAAGCTCCAAGAGCTTGGAATTATAGACTTGTAAAGTATCTTAATGATCTTGGGTATCAAAGTTCAAAGGCATATGCAAGTTTACTTATCAAAAGAACAGATGAAGGTATGATCTACATTTGTATCTATGTAGATGACATTATAATTACAGGTACCTCAAATGAAGGAATCAAGGAGGTGAAGAAGCTACTTGAGAAGGAATTCAAGATAAGTGATCTAGGAAAATTGTCATATTTTCTTGGAATGGAAATCACTTATGCAGAACATGGTATATATGTATCACAAGAAAGGTATCTCTTGAATATTCTAAAAAAGTTTAACATGGAGAATTGCAGAGAGGCATCAACACCACTAGAGGTCAATCATAAACTCAGTAGATATGATGGTGCAGAGTTCAAAGACATGAGGAAGTATCAATCTTTAGTGGGAAGTTTGATTTATGCAACTCTAACAAGGCCTGATCTTAGTTATGCAATTGGTGTCCTTTCTCAATTCATGCATTGTCCAAAGGATCCACATTGGATTGCAGGTCAAAGAGTCCTTAGATATATCAAAGGGACTTTGAAAGAAGGATTGTATTATCCTTTTACATCAGATATAAGATTGAGAGCCTATAGTGATTCAGATTGGGCAGGAAGTCAAGATGATAGAAGGTCTACCCATGGCTATATGATATAGATTGGAGATAAGCTTGTGAGTTGGTGTTCAAAGAAACAACACACAGTGGCCTTATCATCAACAGAAGCTGAATACAAAGGACTTGTGGAAGCAGCAAAAGAAGTCATATGGATGCAGACATTATTCAAAAACTTGGGAATTGATCAAGGTATACCCATTATTCATGGAGATAACATGAGTTCATTATATCTTGCAGCAAATCCTGTATTTCATGCAAGAACAAAGCACATAGAAATACAGTATCATTTTCTTAGAGAAAAGGTAATGGAGAAAGAGATTGAAGTGGTGTACACTTCTACAAAAGATCAAAATGCAGATATTATGACAAAGAGCTTAGATGGACTGAAGACAAATAGGTTCAAGGAGATGGCAGGAATAAAAGAGAAGAAGACTATGTGAAGAAGTCAAAGTATGCTAATTAGTGATTGAGGGGGAGCTGTTGGGGCTTCACTCACTAATTAGGCATGGATACATGAAGACATATGAAGGAAGGAAGGAGAAAAGGAGAAGTGAAGAAAAGACCTACAGAAAATCAAGCCTAAGTGAAGGGACACTTTCACTATTGTAAATTAGTGCAAAATTAGAGTCTAGTTTTTATTTGATCTTCAGAACTTACGAGTTCAAGTCTAGCAGAATGTAAACCATAGGTATATAAGTTAATTTGAGACAAAAATATGTAAGAGAGAACTCAATTTTGTAATCTGAGTAAGTAGAGAAAAGTCGTGTATTTTCTGAGAGAGATGGTGAGAGAAAACTTCTGAGTCTGAGAGAGTTTTCCATGGTTGTGAGCAAAATTAGGCCAAGCCATTTTGTACACATCTTCTCTGATAATCAACACATGTTTGTGTAGAAGGATTGAGTCTAATTCCTTTTGTACATTGAGTTCTAAGTCATTTCATATGACTGTGTAAGGTAGTTGATAGTTACGACTTTTCTGGCGCACATTTGACTGATCTTCTGAAGGTCAGATCTCGAAGCATGATGTAAAGTTTTTGGTAAGTGATAGCTCATTTTAAAGCTACTCTCCTCAACTACATTTGGTCAAAAGATCTTTAAGAAATGGGACGCATACTCAGAGAAATCAGCTTAAGAGTGGAGGTATGTCAAATCGATGAAGTCAAATTTCAGTTTTCAGACATAGTGCAAAAGTTGGAGCAAAATCAGAAGATTTTGAAGTTATTACTTGAAAGTTTTGTTTGTTATGTGTTGCTTAACATTAGCAAGAACTTCTCTTAGCAAGTGATCAAAAGATTTTGCAAAGATTAAGCTAATACAGGTCAGATTGAAGGATTGAAGAAAAGGCGCAGATTTCTGTGAAGTGAAAGTTTGGTTTTCAATAAGTTCAGAGATGGAGACTCACAATGTGAGTATTGCTAAGCTAATGGTGGTTATAGAGGTCTTCTAATACCACATTAGTTTGGTTCTTGTGGTGTTTTACACACCAACACATATGCCAAACAACCAAACACATGCATATGACTAACCATAGGCTTATGACCATTCCAAGCCTCATAAGGAGTGATGACTCTCAATGCTTTTGTAGGGCAGTGATTCAACACATAGTTTTCACAAATGACCGCCTCCATCCAAAACTTATCAGGAAGATGCTTTCCTTTAACCATACATCATGCCATTTCAAGTAGAGTTCTATTTTTACACTCGGCAACACCATTTTTTTGAGGTGTATATGGCACCATACATTGGTGTGAAATAACTCTTTCATGAAGAAAAGCATTAAACTCATGTGACATGTATTCACCACCATGATCCATGCATAGAGTCAAAAGCTTCTGTGAAGAAAAAATTTCAGCCAAAGCTAAAAATGCTTTGAAGCAAGAAAATACCTCATTCTTTGCTTTCATAGTGGCGAGTAGCCTCATCAATAAAGGTAACAAAATATACATGCTTCCCAAAAGATGGAGTCTTGACGGGACCACATACATCACTATGAACAAGCTGCAATTTTCTTGTAGTGTGTGTATGACTATCTTTTGGAAGCATGATGCATTTTTCCAAGAATGCAACCTTCACATGCATGCTTTTCAATGGAATCAAGTGTAGGCAAACCAATAACCATGTCCTTCTTTTGCAAGTAAAACAAAGTATTGAAGTTCAAGTGACCAAAACAAGCATGCCAAAGCTCCATTTCAGCCATGGAAGAAGTATGAGCAACCAAGGCATTCGAGGAAGCCCTCTTGTATGTATCCATGTGATACAAACCATTACATAATGTGCCAGACATCATGATAACATCACCATTGCTGAAATCATGAACCATACACTTATCATCAACAAAGTGTACATGAAGTCCAGCTTTGGCAATCAACGGAACTGAAATTAAGTTCTTCTTGCTACTGGGCACATACAAATCATTTTTCAAGAGAATCACACCTCTATTTGCAGTCCTAAGCTCAACTTCTCCTACTCCATATTGGAGTGTATTGGAGTGAAATTTCTCCACATTTTGGTATCAAAGCTTTGGTTGCAGAGCATTGAGAGTGGAGCCCATGTGTAGCTTAGTGATGAGTAGCACCTCCTTTAATGTCAATTCGGGAAGACGTGAGGATGGTATGAAGACCTCGAACAAGTGATGGCACAAGTGCGTGAGTGAGAAGCACACTAACATGCACACACATACACACACACACGTGCACACACGGCAAGAACAAAGAGAGAGACAATGGAATTCTTTTAGATTACTTCAAATGTGCTCATACCAGTTCAAATCTATTACAAGCTAACCTCAAAAATGAGCTCTCTAGCTCTATTTATAGTTTTTTACTAGCTTTTGGCCCTGTCCAGACCTAGTGTCCGGCCTAGTTAAAAATTAGGTTCTATGGCCTATTTGAGGGCTCAAACGGAGTCTAAAAATCATGAAAATTGGTACGATGATACTTCTAATACTCCTCAAGCTCGAGGACTCCTCGGCTTGCACAAAATGGAGTTACAAAAAGGTGAAATGGTATTTACAATGATTTTTAGTGATGAGAATCACTGTTATGAAGATGTTGTTTTGGAAAAATTTGAGTGGCCTACTTGCCAGGTCTTCGTTGACTACTGTGTCTGCTTGTGCCTTCTCTCCGCTCGGGCTCCCTTGTTTGGCTTACTTGTCTTGTGAGTCCTTGGGTGCTTTGACTGTTGCCAACACCCCCCCTCTCTCGTGTCTGTCGTCTCTAACAGACCCTTGTCGAGCTGAGCGTTGGACATAGTATTGAACCACATCTGAAGCGAGGTGGTGTTCTTCTAGTCGTAGCACCCATGCTAGGTCTGTTTACAATGCATCCCAATCCACTGGACCTGGAACGTCTGGATGTGGCACCCGCAATTGATCTGAGTGGATGGTCCTCTCCACAATGAATAGTTGGAGGAGATGTGAGGGCTTGGGTACGAATATTTCTAAGTGATATTCCCAGAACCCTGTGACGAACATTTCCTCGAAGGTCTGCTTGAAGCAAGCTGGGAGGTATTTTATTCTTGCATGCCAGGCATATATTACCTTTATTGAGGGGGTGGTGCTCATGTCATATACGAGGTCTAGGTTGCCTGCAGTGAAGCCAACTCCTGAGAAATGGGGGTCTTTGATGTTCTTGAATGTTCTGAATGTGATCAACATTAATTCAAAGATCTTCATGCACATCTATGCCATCACATCAGGGGTGTTTCGTAGTCGAAGGCTCTAGTGACGGATTGTAGAAATCATGTAAGCAACGGTGGGAGGTCCTTGTGGAGGTGCTAGATAAACATAATTTAACCACTTTGCACAGCCTTTGACGTCTTGACAGCAATGGTAAACTTGGGCCAGGTGCGTCTTCGGAAGACTGGAACATAATAGGGGTTGTATTTGATAAATAGCGGCATGTTATTCCAGGTACGAACCATTTCAGGGTAAGTTTCTAAGAGTCGTATCCATGAGGTAGGTTGATGAATGGATCCTTTTTTAGCACTTTCAGGGATATCATCAAGTCTGAAATGTGTGGCGAAAGTCGGGGCTTTGCCACATCATCGTTGAATCTCCGCATTGTAGTCAGCCAGGAGAACACAGTATGGCACGTATTGATCATCGTTAGTGCCTATCTAGCGGTGGTGTGACATGTTCCGAAAGTATTCTGAGTTTATGATAGTGTCCTCCAGTTTAGCCATTGATTGGATTTGGACTGCCACTAGATCTTCATGGGTTTTAGCTGTCTTTTCAAGTTTCTGAAGCCATTCAGGTGCTTCGACTTCCAGGGTGTCCATTCCTTCCGAGGTTTGCTGACCTCCTGGCATCGGCATAGGAACATATGGTTCCTCATACGACTCATCCACCTCAATGGGCACCAATTCATCTGGCTCTAGTTCTATAATTGGAGAGGGTTGTCTTTCATGCTCAAGTAGCTTCTTTTGCAATTCTTCCACCTGCTCCTTTAATGCCTTTACTTCCTCTGAAGTCAATGTTGTCTCTATGACCTTGGGTTGTTCCTCCTATTCCCTGAGCTGGCGGCGTAGTGCATCTCGTTCCTTTTCTAGATCATCATGTGCTTCTAATAGATTGGCATAGCTTTCCAGGATTGTCTTCATTGTATCTGAGGGGACTGCTTTAAACTATTCTAGGTCGATCTCGTGGGGGGAACCTTCCATTGCGGCTTCTAGGTTTTCTTCGTTTTGCTTCTACAGGCGCTTGTTCTCTTCAAGGGCGTAGCCATGTGTTTTCTGAGTAGGGTCAAATTATGTCGGACTCTTAGATTATCTGTTTGGTAGACTTCAAGTAAAGCTTCGAGTTGTTTGACGCCTAGCAACTGTGGTGGTTGGGGTGTCTCCAGGAGGGTTTGATGGGCATGTTCGAGTGTGGTCTAGCGTTGATTGAGGTCATCGTTTTCATCTTCTATAGTTGTAAGCCACCTCTGTAGTTGTTGGTGATTCGTAGTTAGTTGACAATGACGGTCTTCGAGAGCCTCATACTCACTCTGTAGTTGGTACACACATTGATGTAACGTCGAAAACACATTATTTACATTAAAGAATGTAGGGAAAGGAGAAGATGTAGGGGGAATGGGGAAGGGAAAGGGAGTCGTGAATGATGTGGAGTCAAGTGGTGATGTGGGTGGAGGGGGTCTGGGAGATTGAGGCTGTGTGGGGGGAGGGAGTGGTGCTGTGGCTGGTGATGTTTCCATGGTGTCAAACGTGTGCGCGACTGTGTAGATGGGGACAGTGGGTGGGGTGGATGTGATGTTCATGAATAGTGTTGTGAAAGTGGGCATGGTGATCCCTCCAAATTGTGTGCCTGGTGAAATAGGAATCCCCATAACATATGTGGTGAGTGTGGAAGTTTGGGTGGTAGTGTCGTGTGGTGAAGTGAAGTGTGTGGTGAGAGGTGGTGAGGGTGGTGATGTTGGTGCCTCGTGATATTCCTCTGTCTGTGTAGTGTCTCCTGGTGTTGATACATTCATGTGAATTTGCTTGCCGGAGCGCATGGGACGGGTAGGCACTCGTTTCTCAAAGCGATGAATATAAGCCATAGCTGAATGAATGGCTTCATCTAAGCTTACCGCGTCTGTGTGCAGGTTCATGGATTCAATAAACATGTCATCCACGCCTTCCTCTACTAACATTTGGCTCATGAGCACCTTTCCTGTCTCGAGCGACAGTTTGTGCTGTTCTTGAACTCGCTTCATGGTTTCATACAATCTTTTTATTTGTGCCGAATAGGCTGGGGCACTTGCTAGTTCTGAAAGTTCTTCATATTCTTGATCATGTTCTTCGTTTGCTTCTTCTTCTTCTGTCTCTTCTTCATCCTCTTCTACTTCTACTATTTCCGGTTGGGTTGGGGCTGAAGTTGTTGTAGTTGTGGTCCTTGGGTCTGCTCTGCTTCCGTCTCGAGGTTAGATTCATTGATCAGCCTAGCAATTTCTTCATCAGTGAGATCATTCAAGGTGTAGCCCTGTGGAAACTCCAGGTCAGAAGGGATTGGAGGGAAAACTAGATTAGGTCCTTCTGTACTCTATCTGGGCAAGCGAATTGTAAACGGACGGACACATCGCATTTGTGGAGGGGTCACTTCTGTTGTGGTGGTGGCTCCCCTTGCTTGGGCACACGGTAATTGGACTGTACCTCTCATTTTCTTCGATGGAGGACCCGTTGTGGATAGTTGTCTCGGGAACTCCTGAGCTCTAGACCACACTAGTGCTTGTTGAATGGGCATGTCATAAGCTAAGCATCTATAAATTATTTTTGTTAGTGCATAGCACCCATGAAGCACGTTCTTTTGTTTCTTATTCCATCGTTGATGGGCTAGGTGGATTTGATCTATGATCCAGTGTGGCAGATTGATTGTGAGATCCTCTGTCTCTGCCAAGTACAAGTTGAACCAGATCTTTTTTGGTGGCATCGTGAAGCATTCTTGGGCGGGGAAAGCGAAGTGTTGCATGATCATTCGTAGGTGGAGAGCGATGTTTGGTGTCATTGCTACCATGTCCTTCAATTTGTTAAGATCCTTGTGCTTCATCCTGCCTGGAATCATTGTTTCTTTCTTAATAGGAATATGCATACCTTGCATGTTCAATGCTTCTCGTACTAGGTTGAGGGTCAATTTGAATCTTTTGAGCTCGTGGCCTGGTGTCAGTGAGGGTAACACGAAAGTACTATCGCCTCCTTTGGCTCTGTTAGGGGTGATGGTACTGATAAGGTAGGAGCAGCGTAGGAAATCTGGCTTAGGTAAATGTGCCTGGAAATAGCTATCCAAGCCCGCTTTGGTCCATACCGATCGCATTACTTCTGCATTCTGGTACTGCTCAAACTCATAGGTGAAGAAATGGTATTGTCCCCATTTGCCCTTAAACTCAATTTCTGCCTCCCAAAAGTAGGTTCCGTCTCCCAAGGGTTCTGCGACATCACTGAACCAATGCGCGTGTTTCCCCACTTGAGAAGTGTGTCCCTGAGGAGGGTCCTGAATAGGAAGCACATGCACAGCTCTAAGTTCTTGAGGCCTCTCGGTGAGTTGTGGTTCAAGAAGGAGGGTTTCAATGTCCACAATCTGGGCGCTAGACCCTGCCTGGGAACTGGTGCCTCTTGCTTCTGCCATGTTACTATTTGCTTGTTGGTTCTGTGAGAATATAGAAGCATGCGTTAACGTTGTAATGGAAAAAGTAGAACAATTTTTGTCCCCGTTACAACATTAACATGAGGTGAATGATGAGTTAGTAGATCACTGAGTGCTCGATGATTGTGTGTGGTGTTAGTGAACACGTAGTCCTATGAGCTAAGTGAAAAGATGCAGTGTGAGAATGATGCAGTTAGTAGGTGGGGATGACTTTACAAATGGGGTCAGGGGGTTTAATAGAAGCTTTGGGCTTCCAAACAGAGTGGATGACTTTCGGTTTTGGTTTTGTGGAGACTCTGGAGGGCTTTATGAGGATGTTTGCTTGGAAATGAGGCTTTTTAGGGACCCATTTACAAGTGATTTCACTCGTGCTCATGGGTAAATATGTATTTGTGTGTATCAAATAAGAGGGGGCATCGGCTATTAGAATTAGTGAACCATGTCGTGCATGGTGTGATGTGTGTGTGACTAGTTGAGCCCGCAAGCAAGCCTTAGGCACCCAAATTTATCTTGATTGTGGGTCAATCTTCATTGAATTCTTGGGTACCCAGATAGACTTTATTTTTACAGAAGAATTTTTGGAGGACTTCTTATTAGTGTATGGCCGTTGATCACTAATAGGAAGTTGAGCTAGGTGTTGTGGCTTGACCGCAATAGGATGCTCGCCTTTCCGCACCCACACTTGTTTTGATGGTTGAGACACCATGCTTCGTATTTTCTTTTGGCTTCGAGCATAAGTTGTCTGCTTCTTCTACCTTTTATCTGCCTCTGGTTGCTGCATCCCGATGGCCTTTGGAAAAGAAGCGAGTTCCAGTGTATCCTTGACTTTTGTGTTGCGATCATCATCCCTCTGCATCACATAGTTTTGGACAAGAATAGCATGGTCATCTTCATGTGGACTCTTGGAAGGACCAAGAGAACGTGTCTTTCCTAGTTCCTTGAGTGCTCCATTGTCTAACGCAACTGTAATTTGACTCTGATTTACCCATACCTGAAGAAGTCCACTTCTTAGGTTTAGGTTGACTGCATGATCATAGATCCAATCTTGACCCAAGACAAGAGGCTCAGTGAGATCCTCATCTTGACACATTAGTACTTTAACTGTCAGTAAAACATCTTGAATGTAGAGGGGAAGTTCCACCTCGCCCATGCGAGGGGTTTCCAATCCTCCCAATCCTATGAGATATGCTTCCATAGGATTGACTTTTAAGTTCAATTCTCGACAATAAGAAAGTTTAACAGCACTAGTGGTTGCACCTGAGTCAATCAAGGCCTTTACAGCCCTTGCACTCTTTCCTTGTCATATCTCTAAGGTTACAAAAGGACGTCGGTCAACTATTCTATGGGGACTTACACTTGAGACTTCACACATAGCCATATGATATCCCGAGTCCGCATAGTCATCTATCCTAGGCTGATCTCTACCCTGTCTTCTTAACTTCATCTTTCGGATTCTCTCCAATGCTTTTGCCTGTGCTTCTTCTCGAATTCGCTTTTCCTCTTCTTTAGGTTTCTTTGCAGTATTGAGTCGATTTAACATCTCCTCAATGAGGGGTTCTTGATATAGTTTGACTCTGCATCCACTTATGTAACTAGGGAGAACATCACCTTCGAGTGTAGCTAATTGGACTGCTCCACTTGTGGATATCCTATTGATAATCATGGGTCCATAGCCATGCTTTTCTAGCTTTCTTGCATGTTGTTTCAGGGTATATACCAAAACTAAGTCTCTGGCCTTCAATCCTTTATCCTTAACATGGGCATCAAAGTACGCCTTCTGTCGTTTCTTAGCTGCATATATCCCTGCGGCAACCCTGAGTCTTGTTTCACCTAGCCGTTCAAGGTCAAAGATTCTAGAGGAAAGCTCATGGCATGTCCACTCGTGATCTTGTGCTACTTTCAATTTAGGTATCAAGAAGTCCAATGGTAGCACTGCATTTTGGCCAAATACCATCTGAAAGGGGGTGGCTTGGAGTACCATTTTATAAACAACTCGGTATGCCCAAACAGCATGGTGTAGCTGCTTGTCCCAATTAGAGCGTCTATTATTCACTAATTTTGTTAGTACATTGTAGAGAATCTTATTTGTGCTTTCAGCCTGGCCATTAGCTTGTGGGTGGTAAGGAGCATACTTCTTGTGTATCACCAAGAATTCTTGGAGAAGGTTTTCTATGACTTCATTCAAGAAGTGAGTGCTTCTATCACTTACTAGATGGGTAGTCCGTATCTCGTGAATACATTCTCGAATGGGAACTTACCTGTCGTTTGAGCATCATTCTTCGTTGTGGCTTTCACTTCTACCCACTTGGTCAGGTAATCTGTGGCAACAATGATATACTCAGCATGTGAACCCTTAGCTGGGGGATTAATAGGACCTACAAAGTCTATTCCCCACTTAGAGAACGCTCGTCCATCCATCATAGGTTTCAAAGGCATCTCATCTTTACGTATAGGATATTGAGTTCGCTGACAGACATCACACCTCTTCACATAGGTATGTGCATCCATGTGAAGGGTCAACCACCAAAGACCTGCAAATAGTATAGCCTTGATCACCCGATCTGGGCCAAAATGTCCTCCTGCTACACCTTGGTGAGCAGTTTCCAAGATCTTGAGATATTCACTCTCATGGACACATAGTCTCAGGTAACCATCTTTGCCACACTTGTATAGATTATCACCAATGAGTGAGTAATCTAGGGCTTCTTGTTCTAGACTTCTTTGTCTGGCCAATGTCATATCTTGTGGGAATGTTTTCGTCCTTAGGAAGGCTACTAGTGGTTCACTCCAATCTGGTACTAGAGACACTTGGTACAAAGTTGCGTGCTCCACAGGTGGTCTAACACTACAAACTGGGCATTCCTTACACAACTTATGAACATCTGCTTCCATAGTTGGCCAATGCACTCCGAATCTCCTTAGTGTCTGTAAAGTTCTTTGCCTCGAATGGTGTTGCTCTAATGCACCTACATGTGCTAATTGCAACCATTTTGCGTACTCGTCCTCTTCCACACAACAAGCCAATATCCCTTGATCTATATGTTTGTACATACTTCCTGCCATGATATGGTACTTCTGGGCTTTTACTACCTCCCTGTCTTGAGTGTTTATGACTGGGTGGTTAGGCCCGTATATCAATACTGGCACTAATGGCTTAGCCCATTGAGGTACAACTTCCAAATTAAACAAGTAAGCATCAGGAAGGTAATCTGATACTCCTTGTGGGGCCTCTCCAGATGTGAGCCTAGAGAGATGGTCTGCTCTCAAGTGGGTCTTGCCTTTCCTCACCACAACCTCAAAGTCGTATTCCATTAGCAAGAGGAACCATCTTACTAATCTGCCTGTATTGCATGGTTTGTTTACCAAGTACAACAATGCCTGATGATCAGTAAAAATTTAAACTTATTTGCGAGCAAATAGTGTCTAAATTTTTTAATTGCATATACCATGCCTAATCCTTCTCTCTCAGTAGTGGTATAATTCCGTTCAACTACATTTAGCTGTCTACTAGCATAGGCAATGGGAAAATCCATATTACCTTCACCCGTAGGTTGTGCAAGCACACATCCAATAGCATAATTGGATGCATCCACATGAACATGAAAGGGCTTATTCCAATCTGGTGTGGTCAAGATTGGTGCTGAACATAATCGTCGTTTAAGCTCATTGAAGGAGTTCTCACACTCTTCAGTCCACTCAAAATTGGTTAAAAGTCCATACAGAGGCTTTACCCCATGAAAGCTTGTACTTCCTTGACATTCTTTGGCCTATGTAGCTCTGCAATAGCTCTAACTTTTTCCTCGTCCGTAGATATGCCATTCTTTGACACTATGTGTCCTAGAATCTTGCCTTGCCTGACCATCAAAACACATTTTTTCTGGGTTCAGGCATACTTGATATTCTCTACATTTGTCAAAGATTTGCCTAAGTTTAGGAATATGTGTTTGCCTAATATTGGAATGAGCACAAAGATCATCAACATAGACCTCTAAGTTATTCCTCAGGAATTCTTTAAATACATGGCACATCAGTCTCTGAAAGGTTGCAGGAGCATTGGTAAGCCCAAATGGCATTACTCAAAAAGAAAATATGCCCCACTCTGTGGCAAAAGCCGTCTTATGCTGATCTTCTCGAGCAATGGCTACCTGATTGTAGCCAGAAAATCCATCAAGGAAGTTGTACACTTCCTTGCCTGCTACTCTTTCTAAGAGATGTTTAGTGATAGGAAGCAGATAGTTATCTCGAATAGTGGCTGCATTAACCTTCTTCAAGTTAATGCACACACGTAACTTTCCATTCTTTTTGGGCACAACTAAAATGGGGGATACCCATTCAGTGTGCTCAATTTCATAGATAAATCCAGCTTCCACCAGACGATCTATCTCTTCTTTGATCTTGGTAGCATAATTATCATTATAAGTGTATGGCTTTTGTTTTGAGGGTTTGGCATCTGAAGTCATGGGGATAGTGTGTGAGCATATGTCAGGGTCTACACCTTTTAGATCCTTATAGCTCTAAGCGAATACATCTCTGTACTCTCTTAGCAAAGAGTATCAACTCTTGCTCTTCTTCGTCCATCAAGTCATGCCCTATGTAGGTGCATCTCTCTTCTCCTTCTTCTATGGATACCACTATTTTCTTGGTGGTTTCTTTGTTATCATAGGCATCTCCTGACTGTGCCTCGCGTTTAGGCATTCTTATCATGACCCTCTTATCATCTATCTCATACTTCTTAAAATTGTCAAGGACCTCAAACAAAGATTCTTCTTCTTCTGGTGTGACTTCTCTCTTCTTCCTTTTTTTAACTTCGCTCTTGGGGTTCACTTGGGAGGTTAACCTCACATCATTCGTGATTTCTCCATGTCTCTGAGGGTAAGCTTCTACTTCATAGAAGTATTCTTCATCTGATGCAAAAGGTGGGTCCATAATGATTGACTCTAGATCGGAGTCACTTGCATCCTCAAATGCATCAGGGATAGGTTTGCATTCTTCAAGAATTGAGTCTCCCATGATTGGATCTATGGAGAAGACTGAGATGTCATAGCCATCCTCATCACAGTGGGGTGTCCATTGTTCTTCATTGATGGCTACATCCATTGTTGCTAAAATTTCTACCCAACCGTGAGGTTCAAATTCTTCATTAGGAAATACTACAGGTGCATAGGCTGGGTCTTGAATTGATCTATGGGTTTGCTTCGCACCTATCTCTCTGGCTTTTTCTCTCTTCTCTTCTTCTACTGCTACTTTACACATCCATAGTGAGTGTCTTCATGCATCCATGAGGATCCTGATCCTATGGAATGCACTGACTCGGTATCATCTTTAGCTCTATGGATGGGATTCCATTGGATAGGGGGTACATCCCTATGAGATTAATCTTTGAGATTCACTTTGGTTGTGACACCTAAGTGCTGCAAATACAAGGAATTGGTTCCCCAATCCTGTACCACCTACAACTGTCGCATAAATGGTCTTCCCAAAATCATCTCATAGGCATGGTTCTTGCTAAAATCACATATGGTGAAAGTATGCTCAAACTCAACACCGCATGTAGTGAGAGTTATTCCTTCTAACAGCCCTAAGGGTCTCTCTATGTGACCGTCAGCCATCTCCAATTTCATCCTCGTGGGCCTGAGTGTTGGCTTGCCCCAACGCTTCCATAGGGAAGTGGTAGCAATTGCAACGCCTACACCTCAGTCCAGAATGGCCTTGGTTGTGTATCCCTGATGGGTGATGGGAAGATAGGTGTTTCCTTCTTCTCCTTCGCTCATGTATCCTATCTTGTCCAAACGTATCTTTGGCACTGTTCTTTGAGAACCTACCTCGGAACGCATTTAGCTACTTCTGGCACTTGATTGGCTACATGTTTCCATAGTTGTGGCCTAACTTTGAGTAACTCTTCTAAAGTGAGATTGCACTGCACTTTAGTATTCTTTACTACCTTTGTATTCCTAGGTATGACCAAGTCTTTGTTTCTCACCATGACCATGGGTGCCCTCATGTAAGTAGACTTAGCTTCCCATGGACCTGTGAAGTGGGGTAATTCATGTAAAGAATTAGACTCAAAGTCTAATCTCTCTTGAGATTGGGTGCTCTCCTGTTCCTCATAAATGGAGGGAATATCTTGTGGGAATTGATCATGCGCATCATCCACAAGTTCAATGGGAGGAGGGACTTCACTCTCTTTTGCCCCTTTCTCTTCTTGAATCTCTCGTAGGAATTCTGGTGTGTACCTATTCATAGAAGAAGAGGTGTCTGGTTCAGTGGAATTGGGCACATAAGTTTCCTATGGGGGAATGCTTATTCTTTTACTTGCCTCATCTCTTCCTTTGTTCTTTTCTTCCTTGGCAGATCTTGCAATTATGCTTTTTAACTTCTCTAATAGTCCATCCAAGTGCAATTGTCCCTTAGCTGAGCAAGAGTAGTTGAAGAGGCAACTGGCTTCAAACATGGTCTGAGCCAATGCGACCATTTTCGTGCAAAGCTTGGTTCTTTCTATCTCTAGGTCAGCTCTAGGGTAGCACTTGTCATGATCCGTCACATTTGGCCCTTCTTGGATTCTGGCCTGATATGCCTTAAGCATCATGTTTATGTCTTCAGGAGTGGGGTCAGCTAATACTGATCCTACTCTAGGGGGTGGTGGAATGGTATGAGGTGGGTTGATAGGTGGTGGATTAGAGGGTGATAGGGATGACGGTGGTGGTATGTGAGAGTTTGTTTGAGAGGTGAGCTCAATAATCTTGGCTTTTGTCTCTCTTATGCTTTCTTCTAATTCGCTCATCTTTTTAGACCATTTTCTTTTTATTCTCTCTCGGCTATCCTTCCAGGCTCTCGACCATTTCTTGGCTATGCTCTCAGTTTCACTAACCTCTACACTCTTTTCTTGGCCTAACCCTTGGTTCTGCTGCAAAGCCTGAGCTCGAGTGACCACCTGTACTAGTGCAGTGGAAGTTACACTTCCTGTAGCGTCTACTACTAACCCAATAACATTAATTAGAGTGATTTTTGGCATATTATTGGGATTCTTTGGGAAATCTCGTAAGAGATGCTCCTTTCCGCAATCTTGACAAAAGCCCTGGATTGTTACCAACTGGGGTTGTGTAGGTGCCGGCATTGGGCAATCACGAATGAGGTGATCTCCTTGACATCTATAGCATGGTCCTCTAGGGAATGGGGGTCTTACCTGCCTAGGTTGAGGTCTAGTGTTGGGATTTGTGTACATGATGTTTGCATACTCTGGATCCCAACTAGGTTCACTCGGTTCTTCACTATAGTATGATTCACCATGTTCAGGAGACTGCATGTAGTAAGCCTGGGGGCTATCAATATGTGTAGAATCAAAGCTATGGTCACTGGGATCACTTTCTGAAAGCAATGGTGTTACTGGCACTATGGCTCTATTCAGGTTCTCTTCTACAACTGCATATTTTATTGGGATCACATTGGCTGGAGCAGGAGGTTGTTGTGCTAGCACTGGTTGAGGTCTCTGCTGGGCCTGATATTGTGGGTGGTAGGTTTGTTGAGGCCTAGCATATTGTTGTGGTGGATACTGGTTTTGGTAACTTCCTTGTTGAGGGTATGGTTGTGGGTATGTTTGCCTAACTGCTTGCTTATTGTAGGGGCAATCTTGCGCAGTGTGATTGGTGTACCTCCGTTCTATGGTACAATATTGGCTACTAGGATTCACTTGGGGTTGAGCCATAATGGGACATACGTTCGCCATATAGTCACCTCCACAAGTGTAGCACCGCTTAACTAGGGCAAATCTTGGAATTTGTTTGCTAGATACACCTAGTTTTTGAGCTACTTTCTTAGTGAGTTCCTCAATAGATGTGGATTGCGTGGAAGAGAGGCTAGAAGAACTATCTGAGTCTTTGTAAATTTTTGAAAGTTCTAATTCCTCCCCTAGGTTATCCTCGATGTCAATGCACATGCGTACACATTCTTCTATGGTCCTAGGGTCCTTCAAGTACACGTATGATCTCAACTTTGTACTCAGTAGTCCATCTAGGAATAAAGCCACTTGTTTGGCTGGTGTGGGTAGCTCCGAAACAGGACATCTCTCTAGATATTGCCTAAACCTTCTTCCTGCAAGTCTGACTGTCTCTTGAGGGCTTTGCTTGAAGTGAGGAAGTGTTATGCCTTATGCCACTCTTAGAGAATTCAATAATGAAAGCCTCTAGAAGTTGGTCTATGTTCTTGAAGTGCCTCTCATTTAGTGGTTGAAACCATGTAAGAGCAGTGTTCCTAAGGGTTAGACCAAAGGCATTGTATTGTGTGAACAAGTCCTCCAGTTGTTCAGCTCTCAAGACTTGCCTAAACTCGGCCAAATGATTGTATGGGTCTCCAGTGCTATCGAAGTAGTTCTTCATGGAATTAACCAGTTGTGTAGGTCTCAAGGTTCTGGTGTGTTCCCTAGGCCTTGGCAAAGGAAAATCCTCAGCATTTCTTAGGTTCCTTGGAACTCTAGTTCTCTCTGTTTCTTCTCTACTTGTCTCTGTTCTCGTTTGTTCTCTTCCTATTGGGTTGGCAAAGCTCACTTCTGGCCTATCTCTACTTCTATCCCTTTGAGCGCCATGAGCTTGGGATGTTCCAGCCCCTTGGTGGCCAAAAGAGACATTAGATCTTGGTTGGGGAAAAATAAATTCCCCCTTCCAAGTGTAGGCATGTCTACCATGTTCTGTGACCACAAAGATCCTCTCTGAAGTACTGTCTAGGTAGGTTACTTTTGCGGGGCTATCCGGATCTTTAAACTCATAGATTGTGATCGTTCCTATCTCATGAGGTTGATCAAACTTATACCTCCAAAAGGCTTCATCGGTCTCTCGGTTCAAGAGCAAATCTATGCTCTTATTATCCTGGGGAATCCACTCTGGTGTGATAATTCTAGTGAGGACAGATTTGCCTCGAGGGGTTTTAGGCTCTCCACCTATGTTCCCTTGCTCTAGGTCACCTATGTCGGTTTCTGGGATCACATTACCAAACTCGTTTGTCCTATCTGGGTGGCTGGTGACTACGTATATGGTTCCTTCTTTGTCCAAGTATGCTCCATTTTCAAACTTGACTGCTAGACGTTCTAGTCCAATGGGTTGATCTGGGTTTTTGATCTGGATCACAGATCTTCCTAGGCCGTCCTCATAGATGCTAGCACCTAATCGGTTGGCTCGATGAGTGTGTGTGCAGTTAGTGAAGAGAAGAGCTTAAATGGAAAGCTATGGTGTCTGAGTGATGTAGTTAGTAGTTGGACGTGAATTTACAAGGAAGGGTCAGGGGGTTTGTCACACATCTTAGGACGCCAGACACAACGTATGGTTTTGTGTCGTGGTTTGGTGGAAGGGCCTGAAAGCACAGTGAGGGTATCGGCTTGGAAATGAGGCTTTTTAGGGATCCATTTCCACATGATTCTTCTCGTGCTTACAGGTGAATGTGTGTTTGTGTGTGAGGTATAAGAATGAGTATCAAATGTGAGAGGAAATGGACCATGTTGTACAGGGGGTGGTGTCTGGATAGATATTTGAGCCAGCAAGTAAGCCTTAGGCACCCAAATTTGTCTTGATTGTGGCCTAGCCTTCATCAACTTCTTGGGTACCCAAATAGATTTCACTTTCTCAACAGAGGTTTTAGGAGTCTTCTTATTAGTATCAAGTCGTGGATTACTAATAGGAAGTTGAGACCGTTGTTGCGACTTGGTTACAGTCGGCAGCTTTCGCACCCACATTTGTTTCATCAGCTGAGTTGTTCTGCTTCGCACATTCTTTTGGTCTCTCGTCTGGAGAGTCTTCAGTGATTGATCTGCCCTTAGTTGCTGCCTCCTTCTGGCCTTTGGAAAAGAAGGGAGTTCCATTGTGGTTCTGACTCCTTTTTTGAGATCTTCATTCTTCTGTATCACATAGCCTTGGACAAGAACAGCATGGTCAACTTCATGTGTACCCCTCGAGGGACCAGGAGTCCGTGTCTTTTCTAGTTCCTTGAGTGCTCCATTATTTAACTCAATTGTAATTCTAGTCTGATTCACCCATACCTGAAGAAGTCCACTTCTTAGGTTTAAGTTGACTGCTTGGTCATAGATCCAGTCTTGACCCAAGACAAGGGGTTCAGTGAGGTCCTCATCTTGACATACTAGTACTTTAATTGTCATTGCCTCATCATGAATATAGAGGGGAAGTTCCACCTCGCCCATGCAAGGGGTTTCCACGCCTCCCAATCCTATGAGATATGCTTCCACAAGATTGACAGTTAATTGCAACTCTTGACAGTAAGACAATTTAACAGCACTAGTGGCTGCACCTGAGTCAATCAAGGCTCTTACAATCCTTGCACTCTTTCCTTGTCCTATCTCTAAGGTTATGAAAGGACGTCGATCAGTTATCCTATGTGAGCTAACACCTGAAACTTCACACATAGCCACGTCATATCCTTGATCTGCATATGCATCTTACCTAGGGTGCTCTCTACCTTGTCTTCTTAATTTCATTCTCCGTATGCGCTCTAGGGCTTCTGCTTGAGCTTCTTCTCGAATTCTCTTTTCTTCCTCTTTGCGTTTCTTAGCAGTATTGAGTCGACTTAGCATTTCCTCTGTGAGAGGATCCTGATACAACTTGACTCTGCATCCGCTGATATAACTTGGGAGAACATCGCCTTCTAATGTGGCTAGTTGCACTGCTCCACTTGTTGAGATTCTGTTAATGGTCATGAGTCCGTAGCCTCTCTTCTCCAGTTTCCTCGCATGTTGCTTCAATGTGTAGACTAAAACTAAGCCGCCTGCCTTTAAACCTTTATCCTTAACGTGGGCATCAAACTATGCCTTCTGTCGTTTCTTTGCTGCATATATCCCTGCAGCTGCCCTCAGTCTTGTTTCTCCTAATCGTTCAAGGTCAAAAAGTCTAGAGGATAGTTCATGACCCGTCCATTCTTGTTCTTGTGCTACTTTCAATGTAGGTATTAAGAAGTCCAAAGGTAGCACGGCGTTTTGGCCAAATACCATCTGAAAGGGGGTGGCTTGGAGTACCGTTTTGTATGCAACTCGGTATGCCCAAACAGCATGGTGTAGCTGTTTGTCCCAATCAGAGCGTTTATTGTTTACTAATTTTGTCAGTACATTGCATAAGATCTTATTGGTGCTCTCAGCCTCGCCATTAGCTTGAGGGTGATAGGGGGCAGACTTCTTATGTACTACCAAAAATTCGTGGAGCAGATTTTCAATAACTTCATTCAAGAAGTGAGTGCCTCTATCGCTAACTAGCTCTATGGGTAGCCCGTATCTAGTGAATACATTCTCAAATAAGAACTTAGCAGTAGTCTGAGCATCGTTCTTTGTTGTGGCTTTTACCTCTACCCACTTTGTGAGATAATCCGTGGCCACAATGATATATTCAGCATATGAACCCTTGGCTGGGGGATTAATAGGGCCTACAAAGTCTATTCCCCACTTAGAGAATGCACGTCCACCCATCATAGGTTTCAGTGGCATCTCATCTTTGCGTATAGGATACTGAGTTCTCTGACAAACATCACACCGTTTCACATAGCTATGTGCATCCATGTGAAGGGTTGGCCACCAGAAGCCCGCAAATAGTATTGCCTTGATCACCCGATCTGGTCCAAAGTGTCCTCCTGCTACACCTTGGTGAGCAGTGTCCAAGATCTTGAGATATTCACTCTCATGGACACATAGTCTCAGGTAACCGTCTTTACCATGTTTGTATAGATTATCACCAATGAGTGAGTAATCCTGGGCTTCTTGTTCTAAACTCCTTTTCCTAGCCAGAGTCATGTCTGGAGGGAATGTTTTCGTCCTCAGGAAGGATACTAGTGGTTCACTCCAATCTGGCACTATGGACACTTGATAAAGAGTGGCATGTTCCACAGGTGGTCTAGTGCAGCAGATTGGGCATTCCTTGCACAACTTTTGGACATCAGCTTCCATATTTGGCCAATGCACTCCGAGTCTCCTTAGTGTCTGTAGGGTTCGTTGTTTTGAGTAGTGTTGGTCTAATGCACCTACATGTGCTAATTGCAACCATTTAGCGTACTCATCCTCTTTCACACAGCATGCCAAGATCCCTTGATCTGTGTGCTTGTACATACTTCCAGCCATGATGTGGTACTTTTGGGCTTTTACTACCTCTCTATCCTGCGTGTTTATTATTGGGTGGTTAGGTCCGTATGTCAACACTGGTACCAATGGCTTAGCCCACTGAGGTATTACTTCCAAATTAAACAAGTAAGCTGGAAGATCATCTGATACTCCTTGTGGGGCTTCTCCCGATGTGAGCCTAGAAAGGTGATCTGCTCTCAAATGAGTCTTCCCTTTCCTTACCACAACCTCAAAATCATATTCCATTAGCAAGAGAAACCATCTTACTAATCTTCCTGTATTGCATGGCTTGTTTACGAGGTATAGCAATGCCTGATGATCAGTAAAAAATTTAAACTTATTTGCAAGCAAATAGTGTCTAAATTTCTTAACTGCATATATCATGCCTAAGCCTTCTCTCTCAGTAGTGGTATAATTTCGTTCAGCTGCATTCAATTGTCTACTAGCATAGGCAATTGGAAGATCCATATTACCTTCACCCGTAGGTTGTGTGAGTACACATCCAATAGCATAATTGGATGCATCCACGTGAACATGGAATGGCTTGTTCCAATCCGGTGTGGTTAAGATTGGTGCTGAACATAATCGCCGTTTAAGCTCATTGAAGGAATTCTCACATTCCTCAGTCCACTCAAAGTTTGTCAGAAGTCCGTACATGGGCTTTGCAATGACAGCATACATGTGAATGAATCGGTGGTAGTAACCACAATCTCCCATGAAAGCTTGTACTTCCTTGACATTCCTTGGCCTAGGTAGCTCTGCTATGGCTCTCACTTTCTCTTCGTCAGTAGATATGCCATTCTTTGACACTATGTGCCCTAGAATCTTGCCTTGCCTGACCATGAAAACGCACTTTTCTGGGGTTAGGCACACTTGATATTCTCTACATTTGTCAAAGATTTGTCTCAGTTCAGGAATATGGGTGTGTCTGATGTTGGAATGAGCACAAAGGTCATCAACATAGACTTCTAAATTCTTCCTCACGAACTCCTTAAATACATGGCACATTAGTCTCTGGAAGGTAGCTGGTGCATTGGTAAGCCCAAATGGCATTACACAAAAGGCAAATATACCCCACTCTGTGGCAAAAGCTGTCTTATGCTGATCTTTTGGAGCTATGACTACTTGATTGTAGCCCGAAAATCCATCGAGGAAGCTGTACACTTCCTTGCCTGCTACTCTTTCTAAGAGATGTTCTGTGATGGGAAGCGGATAGTTATCTCGAATTGTGGCTGCATTGACCTTCTTCAAGTTAATGCATACACGCAGCTTGCCATTCTTCTTGGGCACCACTACGATGGGGGATACCCACTCAGTGTGCTCAATTTCATAGATAAATCCAGCTTCAACCAGTCTATCTATTTCCTCTTTAATATTGGCAGCGTAATTATCGTTATATGTATAGGGCTTTTGCTTAGAGGGTTTAGCATCTGAGGTCATGGGGATAGTGTGTGAGCATATGTCAGGGTCAACACCTTTCAAATCCTTGTAACTCCAAGCAAATACATCTCTGTATTCTCTTAGCAAGGCTATTAACGCATGCTCTTCTTCCTCTGTTAGGTCATGGCCTATGTACGTGCATCTCTCCTCTCCTTCTTCTAGGGCCACTACTATTTTCTTGGTGGTTTCTTTGTTATCATAGGCCTCTCCTGATTGTGCCTCTCGTTTAGGCATTCTTATCATGACTCTCCTGTCGTCTATCTCATACTTCTTAAAATTTTCCGGGACCTCAAACAAAGATTCTTCCTCTTCTGGTGAGACTTCTCTCTTCTTTCGTTTCTTTCCTTCTTCCTTCGGGGTCACATGTGTGGCTAATCTTACATCATTTGTAAGCTCTCCATGCCTCTGGGGTTGAAATTCTACTCCATGGAAGTATTCTTCATCTGATGCAAAAGGTGGGTCCATAATGATTGACTCTAGATCGGAGTCACTTGCATCCTCAAATGCATCAGGGCTAGGTTCGCATTCTTCTAGAACTGCCTCTCCCATGATTGGCTCTATGGAGAAGACTGAAATGTCATAGCCATCCTCATCACAGTGAGGTGTCCATTGTTCCTCATTCATGGCTACATCCATGGTTGCTAGAATTTCTGCCCAGCCGTGAGGTTCGAATTCTTCGTCTGGAAAAACTACAGGTGCATAGGCTGGGTCTTGGATTGATCTATGCGTTTCTTTTGCACCTATCTCCCTGGCTTTTTCTCTCTTCTCTTCTTCTACTGCTACCTTACACATCCATAAGTGAGTGTCTTCATGCATCCATGAGGATCCTGATCCTAGGGAATGCACCGATTCCGTATCATCTTTGGCTCTATGGATGGGGTTCCATTGGATAGGAGGGACATCTCTACGAGAGTAATCCTTGAGATTGACTTTGGTCGTAACACCTAAGTGCTACAGGTACAAAGAATTGGTTCCCCAATCCTATACCACTTGCAACTGTCGCATAAAGGGTCGTCCCAAGATCATTTCATAGGCATGCTTCTTGCTAAAATCACATATGGCAAAGGTATGCTTGAACTCGACACCACAGGTGGTGAGAGTTATTCCTTCTAGCAATCCTAAGGGCCTCTCAATATGACCATCGGCCATCTGCAATTTCATTCTCGTTGGCCTGAGTGCTGGCTTGCCCCAACGCTTCCATAGGGAAGTGGTAGCAATTGCAACACCTGCGCCTGAGTCCAAAATGGCCTTGGTGGTGTACCCCTGGTAGGTAATGGGAAGATAGGTGTTCCCCTCTTCGCCTTCACACATGTCTCCTATCTTATCCAAGGGTATTTCTGGCACTGTCCTCTGGGATCCTACCTGGGAACGAGGTTTTGCTATCTCGGGCACTTGATTGGCTACATGTTTCCACACTTCTGGTCTAACCTTAAGCAGCTCTTCCAAAGTGAGATTGCACTGCACTTTGGTGTTCTTCACTACCTCTGTGTTCCTAGGTATGACTGAATCTTCGTTTCTTATCATGACTGTAGTTGCTCTCATACAGGTGGACTTTGCTTCCCATGGGCCTGTGAAATGGGGTAGTTCTTGTAAAGAATTAGACTCGAAGTCTAATCTTTCTTGAGATTGGGCACTCTCCTGCTCTCCATAAATGGAAGGAAGGTCTTGTGGGAATTGATCATGTGTGTCATCCACCAGTTCAATGGCAGGAGGAACTTCACTCTCTTTAGCCCATTTCTCTTCTTGAATCTCTCGCAAGAATTCTGGTGTGTATTGATTCATAGAAGAAGAGGTGTCTGGCTTCGTAGAGTTAGGCACGTAGGCCTCAGGCACATAGGCTTTCTGGGTAGGAAGACCTGCTCTTTCACTAGCCTTGTCATGGTGTTGAGGGGCGAGTTCCTTTTGTGATTGTGCCATTAGATTCTCTATTCTTTCTAGGGAGGGGGGGTTGTCTGGTTCAGTGGAATTGGGCACATAAGCTTTCGATGGGGGATGGGTCATGTTTTTGCTTGCTTTATCTCTTTCTTGATTTTTTTCTTCCTTGGCAGATCTTGCAATTATGCCTTCTAACTTCTCTAGAAGTCCATCCAAGTGTAATTGCGTCTTGGCTGAGCCCGAGTAATTGAAAAGGCGACTGGCTTCAAACATAGTCTGAGCGAATGCGACCATTTTCGTGCAAAGCTTGGTTCTTTCTATCTCTAGGTCAGCTCTAGGGTAGCACTTGTCATGATCCGTGACATTTGGCCCTTCTTGGATTCTGGCCTAATATGCTTTAAGCATCATGTCTATGTCTTCAGGAGTGGGATCAGCTAATACTGATCCTGCTTGGGGTGGTGGGTGGGTTACGTGGGGTGTATTAGAGGGTGGAGGGATGGAGGGTGATGGGGATGGTAGCGGTGGGAATGTGTGAGAGTGCGGTTGAGATGTGATCTCTATGATTTTGGCCTTGGTTTCTCGTAGACTTTCCTCAAGTTCACTCATCTTCTTTGCCCATTGCCTTTTCATACGTTCACAGCTATCTCTCCAAGCTCTTGCTCTCTTCTTATTTTGGCTATCAGTATCGCTAGCGTCTGGGCTCTTTTCCTGACTTACTCCTTGGTTTTGTTGCACTGCTTGAGCTCTAGTGACTACCTGTACGGGTGCAGTGGAAGTGACACTTCCTGTGGAATCTACCACTAACCCAATAACATTAATAGGAGTGATTTCTGGCATTTTATTAGGATTCTTAGGGCAGTCTCGTAAGAGATGCTCCTTTCCACACTCTTGGCAAAAGCCTTGAATTGTTACTGACTGGGGTTGCATAGGTGGAGGTAAGGGACAATCACGAATGAGATGATCTCCCTGACATCTGTAGCATGGTCCTTTAGGGAATGGGGGTCTTACTTGCTTAGGTTGAGGCCTAGGGTTGGGGTTTGCATACATGACGTTTGTGTAATCTGACTCCCAACTAGGTTCATTTGGCTCTTCACTATAGTAAGACTCACCATGCTCAGGAGACTGCATGTAGTAGGCCTGGGGGCTATCAACATGTGTAGAATCAAAGCTATGGTCACTCGGGTCACTTTCAGAAAGCAATGATGTTACAGGGACTATAGCTCTATTCAGGTTTTCTTCTGCAGCGGCATACTTTACAGGGATCACATTGGATGGAGCTGGAGGTTGTTGGGCTAACACAGGCTGAGGCCTTTGCTGGGCTTGATATTGTGGTTGGTAGGTTTGTTGAGGCCTAGCATACTGCTGTGGTGGATATTGGTTCTGGTATCTTCCTTGTTGAGCATATGGTTATGGGTACGTCTGTCTCACGGTTTGCTTATTGTAGGGACAATCTTGCGCGGTGTGATTGGTGTACCTTCGTTCTATGGTGCAGTATTGGCTACCAGGATTAACTTGGGGTTGAGCCATAATGGGACAGACATTCGCCATATGGTCACCTCCACAAGTGTAGCACCGCTTAACTGGGGCAAATCTCGGAATTTGTTTGCTAGAGACACCTAGTTTTTGAGCTACCTTCTCTACAAGTTCCTCAATTGATGTGGATTGCGTGGAAGAGAGGCTAGAGGCACTATCTGAATCTTTGTATATCTTGGAAAGCTCTAACTCCTCCCCTAGGTTATCCTCAATGTCAATACACATGCGTACACACTCTTCTATGGTCCTAGGGTCCTTCAAGTACACATATGATCTTAATTTGGTACTTAGCAGTCCGTCCAAGAATAGAGCCACTTGCTTAGCTGGTGTGGGTAGCTCAGGGACAGGGCATCTCTCCAAGTATTGCCTAAATCTTCTTCCTGCAAGTCTCACGGTTTCTTGAGGGGTTTGCTTGAAGCTGTGAATCAGTGAGGAGGTATTATGTCTTATGCCACTCTTAGAGAATTCAATAATGAAAGCCTCTAGGAGTTGGTCTATGCTCCTGAACTGTCTCTCATTCAATGGTTGGAACCATGTGAGGGCTGTGTTCCTAAGGGTTAGACCAAAGGCATTATATTGTGTGAATAGGTCCTCCACTTGTTCTGCTCTCAAGACTTGCCTAAACTCTGCCACATGATCGTATGGGTCTCCTGTGCCATCGAAGTAATTTTTCATGGACTTGACTAACTGAGTTGGTCTCAGAATCCTGGTGTGTTCTCTAGGTCGTGGTATAGGGAAGTCTTCCATATTCCTTTGATTTCTTGGGGCTCTATGTACCTCAAGCTCCACTCTATTTGTTTCCATCCTCGTTCTTTCTCTGCCCCCTGGGTTAGCAAAGCTTACTTCTGGCCTATCTCTACTTTTGTCTCTTTGAGTTCCATGAGCTTGGGGTGTTCCCGCTCCAGGGTGACCATAGGACACATTTAATCTTGGTTGGGGGAAAATAATTTCACCTTTCCAAGTGTAAGCATGCCTATCATTTTCTGTCACCACAAAGATCCTCTCCGAAGCGTGATCTAAGTAGGTCACTCTGCCTGGGCTATCAGGATCCTTAAACTCATAGATCATGATTGTTCCTATATCAATTGGTCGATCAGATTTATACCTCCAAAAGGCTTCGTCAGTCTCTCGATTGAGGAGCAAATCTATGCTCTTATTATCCTGGGGAATCCACTCTGGTGTGATAATCCTAGTGAGAACCGATTTGCCTCGAGGGGTTCTAGGTTCTGTACCCATGTTTCCTTGCTCTAGGTCACCTAAGTCCGCTTCTGGGATCACATTTCCAAATTTGTCCGTCCTATCTGGGTGACTGGTGACTACGTATATGGTTCCTTCTTTGTCCAAGTATGCTCCGTTTTCAAACTTGACAGCTGGGCGCCCTAGTCCAATGGATTGATCAGGATTCTTAATCTGTACCACAGATCTTCCTAGGCCGTCCTCATAGATGCTGGCACCTAATCGGTTGGTCCTAAGGTATTCCAACTCCGTTTTGTAAGGGCCTTCTACCCTGTGCAAGTATGGCACTCCTGAACTTCCTGTAGGTCTCTCCATACCTTGAGTCATCTCGGATTCACTAGTCTCAGAACTTGGGTAGTATGAGTGGTGGCTCAACTGCTGGGCCCACGACCTAGCAGTGTGGTTGACACTAGCCTCTGAAGACCTAAGGCTTTGTCTATCCCTTACTAGATGTCGCCCTGATCTAAGGTTCATAAGCCTAATTGATAGCCCATATTTGCCCAAGTACAACCTCGTTGCAGAGTCCTTTTGTATCAGTTACTTGGTTCTTTTTAGTTGATTCCCGTGTTAAAATTCTTGTCTGATATCACGTCGTATGGTATATTTGAGTGTAGTTCCGCACTTAAAGTTGATCGTTCCACGTTAAGTTCTTTTCCTTTAAAGTTCTGGACAGTACAAAGATTATGTCCTTAGCTTGAACTTGAGAGTTTAGGTCTGCTTCAACTTGATAATTGCCTATCGTCGCCCTGACTTACTCCTACCTCTAGTCGTTCTTAGCCTAAGCTAGGAATTGACGAAGGGGAATTGAGAGTATTCTGACCTTTCTTGCTGATCCTTGCTCTTTAGTGCTCGAGAAGTTGATTCTTAAGCTGGCACAAAGCCCTTGCTTGGACGCTCTCAATTGCTTCTCAATAGACCTGCATAAGTCCCAAGATTAGCTCCAGACTTAAATTCAAATGACAGACTGGACCTCTTTCATGCATGTGACTTACTGTCCAACTTATCTCTTGCCCTTTATAAAAAACAATCCCAAGGATCCCTCAGTTTTCCTACCTCGGGTATGGTTAGCTTCAAGAAACCCTATCTAATAATTCCCACGAGCTTTCCAACAAAACAAGAATCACAGCAATTGGATTTCGTATGAGGAAGTTATGTCAGTTCAGGCTTCAGGGATTAAAACAGGGTTCAAAACAGTTTAATCAAGCAGGCAGAAGTTCTTGAATTACTCGGGTTGCGGCCTCAACATGCAATGCTAACCCCGAGTGTTTGTCCCACAAATTGGCCAAGTTAGCCCCCTATTCTTTACCCTAGAAAATTGGCCAAATTTGCCCTTCTAACGCGTTTGCAAGTTCTGTCAGTCGCGATTGATGTGTCGATCGCGATTGACAGGTCCGTCGTGGCTGTCAGTTGCGATTGATGTGTCGATCGCGATTGACAGGTGGTTTCAAAAATTCAATCAGTCGTGGTCAAAGGGTCGTTGACTCTGTCAGTCACGATTGATGGGTCGATCGCGATTGACAGGTCGGTCGTGAGGGTCTGTCTGTCGTGGTCAAACAGTCATTGACTCTGTCAGTCGCGATTGATGGGTCGATCGCGATTGATGACTCGATCGTGATTGACAGGTCTGTCAGTCGTGGTTTGTCGATCGCGATTGACAGAGCGATCACGATTGACAAAAATCTGAGGAGTTTCAAAAATCTAAGCACATTTTTGGGCAGCTCTAGGCCTGTAGATCATGGTTTTGCACTTTGTTTGGCAATTTGAGCATTTTTTCTGTCGGTCGCGATATGTATGAATTTTGTGGATGTATCTTGTTGTGGATAAAACCCATTGAGGTAAAATTTCAAAAGAAAATATATATGTTTATGTTATAATAACTAAAAGCATTTGATCTTTGAGTTTAGATACATCACTTGAATGCAATGATCTTATTAGCACAAGCCAATAAAAGATGGGCAAAGATTGGATGAAGGAAAGACACAAAGCTTGGAGCCAAAGTGAAGGAAGGAGCCTGTGTACCTAAGGACAAACCTAGGGACTTGTGGGGAAAGAGACTATACCTCGATCCCCCTCAAGTGCATATAGTGGGGATTCACACTTTATTTATCAATCCGAGGAGTATCAAAACCTAGCCGAGTGTATGAAGACATGCATTCAAATGACGATCAATGCAAATGAGCTTCCCAAAGAGTGCAAACAAGGCTAAGACTATTCCAAACAAGCTTCAACTGTCAGTCATGGTGTCACGATACTTGGAGGAGTAGCCAACAGTAAATTGAGCTTTTCTCTCAGCGCATCTCCGAATCTATTTCAAAAAATCATGTGACGAAGGCTTCTTCCAAGGTTTGCATATATGTACTTGGTAAAAACATGAGCCTAGAATAATATGCCATTATTGTGGGTCGGCTGGGCATAACAGACAGATCAAAAATGAGGATATATGTTCCTTGATTAATGCCAATGAAATTTAAAAATGTATACGCCGCGTGCTTGAACACCTTCAAAATTGTAAGAATCATACTCAGGATTTTATTTGTCATTTTGATGGTTAAATCGAGGACTGTGGCGTAACAGTATAGCCAAAATTCGATGGTTTTTACCATGTAATCCTCTGTCGGTAGATAGTTATGAGGTGGGCTTGGAAGTAGCGGATAGTTCAGCCACTGTTTATTGATCACGCCCTTCTTCTGCATGTCCAAAAATTCTCTTGCTTCTCTGCAACGGGGTGTTGGGCAAAATGAAGGGTTTACCTGTAATAAATATGGTGCTGCTTGCCAGTGCACGCGCAATGTAGGATTTTTCTCCAAAAATTTTCTTCTCCATACAAGCTGTGCCGCTTCAAATTCCTCTTGCGTATAGTGGAATGTATCATTTTTTGATGGAGAGTGTTAATCTCCAAAAGAACAAGTTGACCTTGAATTTAGATCACCTCTATATCAAGATTAACCTTAGACTTCACCAAATTTAGAGATCATTCACCAATTTATCAGAAAATTGATTATTTTGAAAAATTCAACTTCTTCAGAAAAGTCTGCTGCAGATTAATCACTCATTGACTAATCAATTCTGTAAAGTTTTTGACAAAACTTTGCACAACACTTTGCCTTGAGATTGTTAGTATATGATCAATGTCTACCCCTCATGATTGTATGCACATTTTGTAAGGCCCCCTTTATGAGGAGAAGCCAAGCATGCATTACCCAATTGATGGGAATCCCAACTTGAATGTTGGATGAAGGTCATATTGGACCATGTAAGATATTATAAGGAAAGGGAGTTATCAAGGTCCCCAATTGTGGGGTCCGGGGCAGCGGTGAGCAGCCCCTGGCTGGGGGGTCCCAGGGGGCCAGCGGGCCCCCTGGTGGGGGTCCGGGGGCAGCGCCCCCGGCGCGACGGTAAAGGGAATATTCCATGGAATATTCCCTGTCGGAGTCAGAAATCATTTATATTTGTTAGGTCGGTTCAACCAGTCTAAGCCGTGTATGGCAATTACGCGGGCGGTGGCTGCCCACGCTCTACCGCCCATGTATAGCCGTCCATGGCAGGCCACCCATGATCCTATATATACATGACTTCTGCACTACCTAAGACATTGAGTTGAGCCAGCATACCTCTACCTTGTATCTCCCTATCTAGAGTTGTCTAGATCACCATTTAAGCTCTACCTTGAGAGCGCACGGGTGGACAACGCCATCATCTTTGTACTTGCTGCTAGTAGAAAATTGTTGAGATTCTCCTATATCTGTTATCTTCTCTGTTATTGCTCCTGTGTTATATTGCGTAACTATTGTCTTTCATGGTATCAGAGCTGTAAGGTTCGAATAGCTTGAGAAGTATCATTATTTTAGCCTACTAGCAGACTAGAATATCAGTAGATTATTCGAGTGATTACATGATGGCTTCATCATCGAACAGTAGTCTTGGTGCTTCAGCTAATGTTAATGCTGCACCTATTCGAATTCGTCCACCTGCATTCACTGAAGGGAAGCTGGATGGAACCAACTATACACTCTGGAAGTTCAAAATTTCTGCAATTTTGGACTCCTATGAATTACTTGACACTGTCATGGGACCGATGGGATTGGATCCAGAGCCTATACCAGTTGAAGATCCAGCAAATTCAAGATTGATGATTCAGCCAGATCCAGATCTTCTACGAGCTTGGAAGAGGCGGAATGCTGATGCATTATGTGCGATTGTCACTAGTGTAAGTGATTCTGTGCTTACTTTAGTTCAACATACTACTAAAGCACATGAGGCTTGGGGCATATTGGCTCGACAATATGAGACCAAGAACCACACTAGGATACAGAATTTAGAAAATCAGTTGGCAAATGAAAAACATTCTGATTTTGAAAAGGCTGAAGATTTTATCAAACGGATAAAGCATCTTCAAGATCAATTGGCTGCAGTTGGTGTTGTTATAACACCAGAAGAGCTGGCTCGAAGATCTGTACGTGTTCTTCCAGCAAAGTATGATGGATTAGTAACAGCCCTTAACACTCAGGTAAGGCCAACTCCTCTTACATTTGAAGAGTTTTGTGCCATGCTTTTAGAAGAAGAGATGCGACTGAAGAATCGGCAAAGTACAACTGATGCTGCATTCTCAGCAAATGCAAAAGGTAAAGGCTCTTCAGAGGGATCAAAGAAGAAGCCAAAGAAGAAAAAGTTCACAGGAAGTTGCTTCTATTGTGAAAAGAAAGGCCATGCCATCAAGGATTGTAGAAAGAAGCAAGCTGATGAACGGAATGGGACTGTAAAATCATCATGGAAGAACAAAGAGTCTGCAAACAACACAGAGCTGGAACTTTGGGTAGCTATTGAAGAGGTATGTTCATCTGCTCAAGCTCGTGTTGATGAGCCATGGATTTTAGATAGTGGAGCTTCTTGCCATATGACTAGTAAAAAGGATTGGTATAGTTCCCTAGTGCCTCTGCGGGAATCCATCAATGTAGTGGTGGGAAATGACTCCAAGTGTCCAGCTGAAGGAACTGGAACCATCTCTTTTATCACTTCTCCAGGTGTTGAGAAAAAGTTATCCGATGTTCTCTATGTACCTACACTCAAAAGAAATTTGTTGTCAGTTTCTGCAATAACAGATCGTGGACTCGAAGTTCACTTCAATAAGAGTGGTGCGGAAATCATGGATTCATCAGGTAATGTTGTAGGTAAAGGCATACGACGGGATAACTTGTATGAGTTAAGTGCTTTAACTGCTACAGAAGATAAAGATGTAAGCAGGTTATGGCACCGACGATTTGGGCATCTCGGATTTGCAGTTTTGAAGGAGATGCAACGAACAGGGATGGTTGCTCATATGCCTGCATTTTCAGAGTTGCAGGAACCTTGTGAAGCTTGTATGATGGGCAAGCAACAACGAACGGCATTTCCAAGAGAGACCAGCAATCGATCTCAAGCTCCTCTAGAGTTGGTACATGCTGATCTCTGTGGTAAAATGTCTACACCTGCTTTAGGAGGATCTTTCTACTTCTTGCTGTTAGTCGACGATTATAGTAGAAAGATGTGGGTTTATTTCATTCGAGAGAAGGCTGATGCTTTTGAAAAATTTAAAACGTGGCATAAGTATGTAGAAAATGAATCAGGAAGGAAATTGAAGAAATTTAGAACAAATAGAGGAGGTGAATTCTTGTCAACAGAATTCAACAATTACTGTAAGGAGCATGGTGTGAAAAGGCAACTTACCACAGCTCATACACCCCAACAAAATGGCGTTGTTGAGCGCAGGAACAGGACAGTAGTTGAAATGGCTCGTTGTATGTTGAAGGCTCAAGACATGCCTGATTCATTCTGGGCAGAAGCAGTCAATACAGCAGTCTACATCCTCAATCGAAGCTACACAAAAGCACTGAAGGGGATGACTCCTCAAGAAGCATATTCTGGTAAAAAGCCTTCAGTTTTGCATTTCAGAATTTTTGGTTGTTTTTGTTATGCACATATTCCTGATTCAACAAGATCAAAGTTGGATTCAAAAAGCAAAGAGTGTGTC
Organism: Ceratopteris richardii; assembly: GCA_020310875.1. Classification (NCBI taxonomy): domain Eukaryota; kingdom Viridiplantae; phylum Streptophyta; class Polypodiopsida; order Polypodiales; family Pteridaceae; genus Ceratopteris; species Ceratopteris richardii. The sequence continues at coordinate 8,135,231 of CM035407.1, forward strand.
TTCCTAGGATATAGTGAAGAGTCTAAAGCATACAGGTTATGGGATCCTGAGGCAAGGAAGATTTTTGTCAGCCGAGATGTGGTGTTTGATGAACGACCACACTTAGTAGAAGATAAAGGTAAATCTACTATCTCATCAAGCGGAGAAATATCTCACCTTGTGCCTATCAAAAGACAGGTTAAAGTTGAGGAGGAGGAAACATCTGATGGAGAAATTTCCTCAATAAAAAGCCAACCAGTTGTAGCTGCACAGCGTAAGCCACTACCGAAGTGGGCACAACAGCTCTTTGATGATCTTAATCCACATGTAGATGTACCAGAATCATCATCGGATGGATTACGAAGATCAAAGAGAATAGAGGAGCAAAGAAGAGCCTCAGAACACATTGTTAACATGGCTCTAATGGCAGATATCATGGGTTCGATAAAGGAACCTACCACCATTGAAGAAGCCATTGATGATCCAGATTGGAGAGCGGCAATGCAGTCTGAGTATGATAGTATACTCAAAAATGATACATGGGATCTAGTCGACTTGCCGCCAAAGAAGAAGGTAATAGGTACTAAATGGATTTGGAAAGCTAAGTATAAAGCTGATGGAACATTAGAAAAGTATAAGGCACGATTAGTTGCACAGGGTTTTTCACAGATTGAAGGATTTGATGTTCAAGAAACTTTTGCACCAACAGCACGCATGACAACTATTCGGACGGTACTTGCAGTAGCTGCACAAAAGTCTTGGCCTATTTTCCAGATGGATGTCAAATCTGCATTTTTGAATGGTCACCTCAAGGAGGAGGTATATGTATCTCAACCACCAGGTTTTGAGGTGCCCAATTCAGAAAATAAAGTTTGCAGGTTGAAGAAAGCTTTGTATGGACTTAAGCAAGCTCCACGGGCTTGGTACCAACGAATAGATCATTTTTTCAAAAATATGGGTTTTGAAAGAAGTACTTCTGATGCTAACTTGTATGTAACGAAAAGGGATAGCAAGCTAGTTGTTGTCATTGTATATGTAGATGATTTGATCATTACAGGAGATCATCAGGAACTCATCAATCAAACTCGATCAGCTTGGGAACTGAGTTTGAAATGACAGACTTAGGTCTACTCCATTTTTGTCTGGGAATTGAAGTATGGCAAAGGAAGGATGGCATTTTCATCTCACAACAAAAATATTCCAAAGAAATTCTCAAGGCATTTGGAATGATGGACTGCAAACCAACTAGCACACCTATGGAGGTAAATCATAAGCTATCTATGGATGATAACATGCCTGATGTAGATGCTAAGAAGTATAGGAAGCTCGTTGGAAGTCTTATTTTTCTGTGCAACACTAGACCAGACATTTGCTATGCTGTTGGAGTGTTAAGCAGGTTTTCCAACAAACCTAAGGAGAGTCACTGGAATGCTGGAATGCGAATTCTAAGGTACATTGCAGGAACCTTGGATTTTGGTATTTTGTATACCACAGGTGATACACTCCAAGGATATTGTGATTCAGATTGGGCTGGAGATTGTGATTCTAGAAAATCAGTTTCTGGATATTGTTTCTCACTTGGTTCAGGAATATTTTCTTGGGTAAGTAGGAAGCAACCAACTCTCGCACTCTCCTCCACTGAAGCAGAGTACAAAGCAGCTTGTTTTGCTTCTTGTGAGGTAGTCTGGTTAAGGAGAATTCTTGCAGATCTTGGCTTTCCATCAAATATGCCAACTGTACTCAAGTGTGATAATCAAAGTTGTATGGCTATTGCAAAGAACCCAGTATTTCATGCTCGCACCAAGCACATAGAAGTACAGTACCATTACATTCGTGAGCTAATTGAAGATGAAATTGTGGAGCTAGAATATTGCCCAACAGAGGCAAATTGTGCTGACATATTCACTAAAGCACTTGGAAGAGAGCAGCTCAACAAGCATCTTCAACAGATGGGCATAGGACCGAGACCTACTTTATTTATCATCGGTAAACATTGAGGGGGGGTGTTAGTATATGATCAATGTCTACCCCTCATGATTGTATGCACATTTTGTAAGGCCCCCTTTATGAGGAGAAGCCAAGCATGCATTACCCAATTGATGGGAATCCCAACTTGAATGTTGGATGAAGGTCATATTGGACCATGTAAGATATTATAAGGAAAGGGAGTTATCAAGGTCCCCAATTGTGGGGTCCGGGGCAGCGGTGAGCAGCTCCTGGCTGGGGGGTCCCAGGGGGCCAGCGGGCCCCCTGGTGGGGGTCCGGGGGCAGCGCCCCCGGCGCGACGGTAAAGGGAATATTCCATGGAATATTCCCTGTCGGAGTCAGAAATCATTTATATTTGTTAGGTCGGTTCAACCAGTCTAAGCCGTGTATGGCAATTACGCGGGCGGTGGCCGCCCACGCTCTACCGCCCATGTATAGACGTCCATGGCAGGCCACCCATGATCCTATATATACATGACTTCTGCACTACCTAAGACATTGAGTTGAGCCAGCATACCTCTACCTTGTATCTCCCTATCTAGAGTTGTCTAGATCACCATTTAAGCTCTACCTTGAGAGCGCACGGGTGGACAACGCCATCATCTTTGTACTTGCTGCTAGTAGAAAATTGTTGAGATTCTCCTATATCTGTTATCTTCTCTGTTATTGCTCCTATGTTATATTGCGTAACTATTGTCTTTCAGAGATTGCGCAACTTTACCAAGTTAAATTTCTCAAAATGATTGAGTACACACTGAGAAATGTGTGAAACACTTTACCTATGTCTGAAATAGCTTCTCTGCAATGGCGACTTTGACACCTGCAACTTCTTAACACTAGTTCTCCCAAAGTAAATCCCGTTTGATCAAGATCTTTTAGCCATAGATGGCTTACCTTCCAACTTAGATTTTGAGCCCTCACTTGTGTAAAACTTTACACTGTGGACTGAGCAATGACCATTTCTTTGAAGATGAAATGTGCACCAGTTCTGACGACTCTTAGAACATTTTCACATATGAATATTCCTAAACAAAATTCTCTAAGCCTGATTGCAATTAACCTCTCAAATTCTAGCCATAGATAGATTAGCTATGGACTTAGATATGTGCAGAAGGATTTCTCAAAAGATTAAACACAGAAAGAGCAGACAGCAAAACATCGGGCGCAAATTTTCTCGATTTCTTCAGAAAAATTACATCTAAGTGAGGATAGACAATTCACTCACTTTCCATGTGTCTAATGACACTCTCTACAACTTATTTCTCTCTTCCTATTCTCTATTCTTCTTCTGCTCTATTTTCCCGACATTTCCCAACATATTTATAGATGAATATATACAAGTGTATGACTAGACAAAAGTATAAGTCAGCTAATGTACATATGTGTACATATCTTTGGATTTTCTGAATATGTCCTTCCTTCAACCTTCTGAATTTATTCTCTTCTTGACTCCTTGACTTCATTTCTTCATAATCCTTCAATTGATGATTGTCATACACCAACAGCTCCCCCTCAATCATTAATTGAGATTCTTCTCTATCTTCTTGATTCCTGCCATATCCTTGAATCTTTGTAGTTTTGGTCCATCTAGACTTTTTGTCATCATATCTGCAACTTGATCTTTTGTGGGAGTGTGTATGACTTCAATCTCCTTCTCAATGACCTTCTCTCTCAGAAAATGATACTGTATTTCAATATGCTTAGTTCTAGCATGAAACACAGGATTAGCTGCCAAGTATAAAGAACTCATGTTGTCTCCACAAACAATAGGAGTACTTTGAACAACATCAAAAACTTTCATAAGTGTCTTTAGCCATATTACCTCCTTTGCAGCTTCCACCAAACCTTTATATTCTGCCTCTGTAGATGACAAAGCAACTGTATGTTGCTTCTTAGAACACCATGAAATCAATTTGTCTCCTACATAACACAAGTATCCATGTGTTGATCTTCTATCATCCACATTACCTGCCCAATCTGCATCACTATATATCTTCACTCTTGTATCAGAAGTAAATCCATAGTACAACCCTTCTCTGAGTGTACCCTTGATGTACCTAAGTACTCTTTGTCCTGCAATCCAATGTTCCTTTCTAGGACAATGCATAAATTGTGAAAGCACACCAACTGCATATGACAAATCAGGCCTTGTTAATGTAGCATAAATCAAGCTACCAACCAAACTTTGATAGAGTTTCATATCTCTGAACTCTTCTCCTCCAAACCTAGACAATTTATGATTCACTTCCAAAGGTGTAGGTGCAACCCTGCAATCTTCCATTTTAAATTTGGTTAGCAAATTTTTAAGATACCTTTCTTGGGTCACATATACTCCATGTTGAGTATAAGAAATCTCCATTCCCAAGAAGAATGATAGGTTCCCCAAATCACTGATTTTGAACTCTTTCTCCATCTGCTTCTTGATCATTTGTATTCCTTTATCATCTGTTCTTGTAAGTATTATGTCATCAACATAAATACAAACATAAATGAACCCATCTTCACTTGCTTTGACTAGCAAGCTACTATCTGCCTTTGATGCTTGAAATCCAAGATCATTCAAGAATTTTACAAGCCTATAATTCCATGCCCTTGGGGCTTGCTTTAATCCATACAAAGCTCTCTTGAGCTTACACACATAATTTGGATTCACTTGATCTTTGAACCCATCTGGTTGCTCCATGTAAACTTCATCTGAAATATAACCATTCAAAAAAGCATTTTTAACATCTAATTGAGACAACTTCCAACCTTTGCAAGCAGCAATTGCAATGAGGGTTCTGATTGTTGTCATCTTTGCCACAGGACTATAAGTCTCATCATAGTCCACTCCATATGTCTGTGCATACCCTTTCACAACAAGTCTAGCTTTGTATCTAGACACACTTCCATCTGCAAATCTCTTTGTTTTGTAAACCCACTTACATCCAATAATTTTCTGGCTATTAGGTTTAGGAACCAGATCCCAAGTCTGATTCTCTATCAATGCATCATACTCCTCTTGCATGGATTCTTCCCAATTTCTCTGGCCTTTGGCTTCATCATATGTAGATGGATCTTCATCTGCTTTTACCAAGTAAGCATAATCTTTAGTAGTCAAGAATGAAGTGTCATAGCTATACCTTGTAGGTTGCCATTTGTGCCTAGATGACCTCCTAACTTCTGCACTTCTTGAAGTCTCTGGTTCATCACATTCTGGATCAAACCTTGGCCTCTCTTCTACTTCAACCTGTACTTCATTGTTCTCACTTTCATCAAGTAATTGAATCTTTGCTTTACCTTTTCTTTGTTCCACTACTTCTTCATCATCTGCATGTACATTATATTTACCTGCATACCAAGTACCTTGCTCATCAAATGTAACATCCTTGGATACAAGGAATTGCTTTGTGGATGGACTCCACAACCTGTATCCCATTTGCTTATCATCATAACCAATGAATACATACTTTTCTGCCTTAGGCTCCAACTTATGCCTCAATTGAGATGGCACATATGCATATGCCAAGCATCCAAATATTCTGCAACGATCCAAGGTAGGTTTCTTACCCCACCAAGCTTCATATGGTGTCACACCTTGCAAAGCTTTACAAGGCAATCTATTGACCAAATAAGTAGCTGTGTTTACAGCCTCTGCCCACAAATAATTTGGACAATTCTTCTCTTTCATCATGGACCTTGCAAACTCAACAAGAGTCCTATTTCTTCTTTCTGCTACCCCATTTTGTTGAGGAGAATACCTGCAAGTAACTTCTCTCTTTATACCTGCATTCCACAAATAATCATTGAACTCATTTGAAAAATACTCTCCCCCTCCATCTGACCTTAGTCTCTTCAATTTTTGTCCTGTAATCCTTTCTGCATATGTATGATAGTGTTTAAATGTATTAAACACTTCTGACTTTTCTTTAATCAGATAAATTGTGATCCACCTGGTAGCATCATCAACATATATGACATAATATCTTGAACCATTTATACTAAAGTCCTTTGAAGGACCCCACACATCTGTATGCACCAATTCAAGTCTTTCTGAATACATAAACCCATGCTTGGAATAGGATTGCTTATGAGCCTTACCTAATTGACATGCCTCACATCTGTATGTCATGTGTTGACCTGCAATATTAGGCAATCCAAGCACTGAATCATTGTTAATCATTTCTTTAATACCTCTTTCATTAAAGTGTCCAAGTCTTTTGTGCCAAAGATCCAATTCTGACACCTTCTGCTCTCCATATGTGAACATAGCATGTCCAACATTTCCTTGTACCTTCAATGTGAAAAGCCTTCCTTCTTTCTTTCCTGTAACAACCTGTTTATACCCTTGACTACGGTCTTCAACATAAACTCCATCATTGGTGAACCTTACCTCATATCCTTTTTCCACAATTTGACCTACACTAATCAAATTCTTTGGGATTGTGGGAACATAAAGAACCTTACTCAGAAGAGTACTCCCATCCTTAGCTTTGACTGAACCAATTGACTTTACCTTATGCTTTGTATTATCACCTGTCTGAACTGTATGATTAATTGCATTATGATCTAGGTCAGTCATCAAAGCAATATTTCCACTTAAATGATTACTACATCCTGAATCAATGTAGAACACTCTCATGTCCTCATGTGAGGTTTCACATGTATTCATAATGAGAGTCGAGTCCTCCTTCTGATCTGATGTATAGTTGTAGTAGGTGTTATTATAGGATTGGTTTTGGAAGTTTCTTCCTCCACCTCTTCCAAAAGAATTCCTACCACCTCTACCTCTGAAGTTTCCTCTCTGAAATCTACCACCTCTTGCTCTTTGATTAAAGTTCTGATAATTACCATTGTTTTGATTATTATGCCAACAATCATGAGATAGATGATTGGTCTTACCACATATCCAACAAGCTCTTGCATTATCTTTGTTGTTTCTGCCTCTTCCTCTACTTCTGCCACTTCCTTTTCCTCTTGTGAAATTTGCTTGGTTTGATGTACCTTCTTCTTCACGTGATTGTTGCTTCCCTTTGTTAGCTTTCTTCTTGCCTTTAGAGTACATTGCATGACCTGCACTCTTATCAACATCTCCTTTGATATCATTCTCAAAAGTTAGCATATGACCTAACAATTGATTCAAATCAGGAGTAAAGTGATCTAATGAAAGTTCTGTAGATAAAATGAAAGGCTTCCACTTCTCATCTCCTCTTAGCCCCGTGAGTATTTGTCTTACCAATTTGTCTTCTTCAATGTCTTCATCCACTGCACTTAGAGAATCTGCAATGTCCTTCATCTTTGTCACATAATCAGAGATTGATTGTGAGACCTTCTTCTTGAAAGTAGTAAATTCTGCCCATAGTGAAGCCTTCCTTGATTTGGTTGTGTTTTGGAAATGCTCCTCCAAAGCATTCCAAATGTCACATGCACTTTCAAGTCCTCTAATGTGAGGAAGCAAATAGTCATTGACTGCCATGTAGATTATGCTCCTTGCTTGAGCATCCTTCTTCATCCAATTCTTTAGATCTGACAATTCTTCCCTAGTTGGAACACTAGGATCTCTAAATTTAGGCTTCTCTTCTTCACCTGTAATGTAGGCTATCAAATCTTTGCTCATAAGATGAGCTTCCATCCTCATAGACCATGCAGGATAGTTCTCTCTATCCAACTTTTCAATTTGGAGACTATCTCCCATCCTTGCTTCACCTGTAGTCTCAAAACTTTAGACTTTACAAGGAATAAATGTACCTTTACTTCGAGTCTTGCTTCTTCTGATCCTTCTGATGGCTTCAATGTGTCTACCTTCAAGTTTTCTTCAACCTTTATCCTTTTTCACCTTCAAGATGTAAAGATTTGTATTTCTACAGTAGTCGGAGTCTTCTTCACTTCAATTTTGACACAACCTGCTCTGATACCACTGATGGAGAGTGTTAATCTCCAAAAGAACAAGTTAACCTTGAATTTAGATCACCTCTATATCAAGATTAACCTTAGACTCCACCAAATTTAGAGATCATTCACCAATTTATCAGAAAATTGATTATTTTGAAAAATTCAACTTCTTCAAAAAAGTCTGCTGCAGATTAATCACTCATTGACTAATCAATTCTGTAAAGTTTTTGACAAAACTTTGCACAACACTTTGCCTTGAGATTGCGCAACTTTACCAAGTTAAATTTCTCAAAATGATTGAGTACACACAGAAATGTGTGAAACACTTTACCTATGTCTGAAACAGCTTCTCTGCAATGGCGACTTTGACACCTGCAACTTCTTAACACTGGTTCTCCCAAAGTAGATCCCGTTTGATCAAGATCTTTTAGCCATAGATGGCTTACCTTCCAACTTAGATTTTGAGCCCTCACTTGTGTAAAACTTTACACTGTGGACTGAGCAATGACCATTTCTTTGAAGATGAAATGTGCGCCAGTTCTGACGACTCTTAGAACATTTTCACATATGAATATTCCTAAACAAAATTCTCTCAGCCTGATTGCAATTAACCTCTCAAATTCTAGCCATAGATAGATTAGCTATGGACTTAGATATGTGCAGAAGGATTTCTCAAAAGATTAAACACAGAAAGAGCAGACAGCAAAACATCGGGCGCAAATTTTCTCGATTTCTTCAGAAAAATTACATCTAAGTGAGGATAGACAATTCACTCACTTTCCATGTGTCTAATGACACTCTCTACAACTTATTTCTCTCTTCCTATTCTCTATTCTTCTTCTGCTCTATTTGCCCGACATTTCCCAACATATTTATAGATGAATATATACAAGTGTATGACTAGACAAAAGTATAAGTCAGCTAATGTACATATGTGTACATATCTTTGGATCTTCTGAATATGTCCTTCCTTCAACCTTCTGAATTTATTCTCTTCTTGACTCCTTGACTTCATTTCTTCATAATCCTTCAATTGATGATTGTCATACACCAACATTTTTGAAGTGTAGCTACTCATCAGGATCTTTCTGTGTGATCTTCTTTATGTATTGCCTTGTTTTCTCTTTCAATAGACCATACAGAATAGTGAAAGGCTTCATTATTGTGTCCAAGTCTTTGCCCTTTATTTTTGCTTCTCTCATTACTTTGATCACTTCATTTTCAAAATTCTCTGTCAACCGGGACACCAATAGTGCCCGTTCCTTCTGACCTATGTCTGCAGTATATGGCATTGGATGATCATCATGTGGTTCTGCTATCTGCTCTTTTATTGGAGAATTATAAATCGTGGGAGATAAAGGATGTATCTCTACCTCGTCAATAGGATTCTCTTGTGTTGGCTCTACTAGTGTCCCGATGGATACTTTCTCTTCTACTTTAGTTTCTAATTGCTCGAGGTATTCAGTCTTCTCCTTGACTTCTTGCATGGCTGCCCTGAGTGCCTCTTTTGCTGCAAGCAGCTCATTACCAATTTCAGCTACCTGGTCCATGTTTTCACTTTAAATCATTACAAGTTTTCCATTGGCGATGTTTGGCTGTTTCGTGAGCTCATTAGTTTCATTAATGTATTTGTGTTCCCATTCTTTTGTACGGGCTTGCTCTTGTTTCAGCAGATCTGCATATTTCTCAATCTGATCTCTCAATTCCTTCTGGTCCGTGACTGATGTTTCTGGCTTTTCTAGAGGTTGATCATACAGCAATGCCTTCATCAGTTCTTTATTTCTACTCCGTAAGTTATCATTTTCCTCCATGTATACTTTCAGTTGTGTTTCAAGAAGATTGCTTCGAGCTTTCATCCTTTCTTTGTCTGCTTCATTAGCTTCAAGCTGTTTTTGGAGATCTGTTAGTTGTGTCTGTAGCTGATGATGCTGTTTCATCAATGTATTACATTGCTCTTTAACTGTGGTTATCTCCTTATCCTTGGCTGAAATTTCTTGTTGGGCTTGAATGAGCTGTGCGGACAATTGCTCACTCATTATTTGGAACTGATTCTTTTCCCGCATGGCCTTGTCGTAATTTGCATCCGTTTCCATCATTTGTTGTTGCGTGTCCATGGCCGTTTGTATCATCTGCTTGACTACTGATTTTAATTGAGTAACGTCTACATTTAACCATGTGGTAGGGATGTTAGGTTCTTCACCCGTGGTAGCATCTTTCCCTTGTGCCACATGTAATGTAGTATCATGGGGCTGCCGAATATGGAGTTGTATCCGTGGCTCAGCCTCCCCGTGGTCAATCTTGCCTTATGGCGTATCGTCCGGTACTTCAATCACAATTTGTTCCTTATGTTGAGGGATATTTTCGTCTTTATCCATGCAGGTTTGTATTTCTTCCTTTAGAGGGGGTACTGCATCTTTAGTTGTGATTGGGGCTTCCTTAATGCTGATTCTGGACTGATCGTTCAATTGAATAATATGTACTCGTTCAGTGGATGCTTCTTGGTTTCTTACTTGTGACTGTTGATTGTTAGGTGTAATTTCGACCTAGTTTATCTCTTTCCATTCCTCATTGTGTGTTTTTGTTCTTATGTCAATGTCCAATGTGTCTTTCTCAGGGCTGGATTCTTCATTTGAGCTCGAATGTTCTAATCCCAGTTCTTTATATCTGGCAGTTTGTTCTGGGGTCTGTTCTTTATCCTTTTGTTTCTTGGCTTGGGTTGCTATCGGTATTGATGACCTTGAACATTCAAATTCACTTGACCTTGCATATACATGTGTGTTTCTTCTAGTGCTGTTGAGAGGTCCCTTTTTTGTAATCCGCTGCTCTGTCAAAGGAATTTTTGGCAATGTGTGGGTCCTCTTCGATTGTGGTGTCTCTTGAGCTTCTTCCTCCCTAAGGCGTTTAGTCCCTCTCATGGGTTTCTTCGAACTGGTTCCCACTTCTTCAATAGAGATGACTGTTTTCTTTTTCTTTGGAACCGTTGTAGACTTTGCATATTGTGCAATCTCCATTGAAGTTGGCATCAGGCGTAAGCACTCCTTCATTTCAAGTGCCTCATAAATTAGCAGTGTCAATGCCGAACTTCCATTCAGGAACTTTTTCTGACCCCACTTTTTCTTTGCTTCAAATAGGCGGTCCTGAATATACGGGGTCAAATTTACTCGGTTTCCCACTTGCCACATTGCATGTGAAAGCAATTGCACAACAATTTTCTGAGGTGATGTGTATTTATGCATACTAGGGAAACAAAAATGTTGGTGCACTAAACGAACCGAGTCTTCAATATCTATTCTGTTGATTTCCAAAAACGTTCTCTTTTTGGGATCATGACACTCGTCCTTGACATTGGTTAGACCATGTTGATTCCATCCAAAAGCTCGGTTGATTAACTCATGAGTGAATCGAATTGTTTTCCAGGTACCAACTTTGTCAAGCACTCTTGCTTCAGGGACTGATGGCTTATTTGATGCAGATTGTAGTGTATTCATAACCTGTGTGCATCTGTGGAAATCTGGCAAATATATTGGAAGTCTTAAGAATTCATCAATACTAGCCCTTGTCCATACATCTGTCATGCGAGGTAGTCCTTGTATGATAGTCTTGAAATCTTGAGACATGATAGGAAAGTAGTGATCCCTATCCATGATCTTAATGGTGGCCATGAAAAGAAGTTCGGACATTGGTTGATCATCAAGAAACCAATGACCTCTTGTCTTCGTGATTGACTCCAAGGGAAGAAGAAGGATCTCTTCCTCTTGCATAGCCTCGGAATTAGAGGATGCCATCTATACTCAATATATAGCAATAATTAGTGGCAAGATGGTATCAAGAATCATCCTTCATTTATCCTTGATTAGATTGGCAACTCTCTGCGTGAATTGTGTAGTCCCTTCCCCGTGGGTGTGAGAAAGGTAATACCTCGGATTGTTCATACTTATTTATATTTTTTTATGTTTTTTTCTGAAAGAAAATAGTAAAGTTAGTTCATAGCCGAAGCGGTTATCGAATCATTAGTTATTCTTGTTGTATTATTTTACAAGTGCTCTCCTATTTCCCAAGAGGGAAATGTGCATCACTATCCTGAAGTAGAAGAAGAATGTGCCGAATGCTTGGCCTTGTAATGTGGCCCTATCACGCATACTTTGGATACTTCTGACTCCAAATGTGTGCAACTTGAATTACTTGGTTGATGCATACAGATTGGCTTGCCTGTCGGCATCCAAATCTGCTTTACTCTATTGGGATAGTCTCTATTTCTAGTATTCTTGGAGAATGTAGTGCTTTTCATGTAGTACTTTTGCTTCATCTGCTGTTTGAATCTTTGAATGATTTTGGTTGCATGGCGAGGTTCTTGCTCTGTCCTGTAGTGGTTTATCTTCTGTCGTTTTGCCTTTAGATCATACTGATTCTCCTTGTGCCTTGGCTCGTCCTTTTTTATGATTGTCACTTGGGCACATGACTTGAGAATCCATATTTGTGTTCGGGCTGGTTGTGCGGCTATCACCTTCTTCGGAATCCATACTCTAGCAATTCTTTGTGGAGCTGGGTGTCCCACATGACTTGTATGCTTATTCTGTTGTCGTTTTCGATGTCGATAGTGGTTCTTTTGTTGAAGATATGCAGCCACTTGATCCTTCCTGATCCAAGCATGTCTAGTGTAAGGAATACGGTATATTCTAATGTGTGCAGATTCGTAATAGTCTTGCTGACTTTTCTCTCTTGTGCTCGGTTCCTCACTGAGGCTGTTATTGGATAGAACACTAAACATGTTATTTACTGGAGTAGAAGATTGTGTGCAATTGAGATTCGGTGTATCTTCACATGAAGTATTCGATGAAGGAGTTTCCATAGTGCAAGTGAACATACATTCATCATCGTGTTTATTTGAGTGAGCTCTCGGGTCTATACCTGTGGCTTTGACCGGTCGTTCGTCTAGCATGCTAAATACCTCACAATGTCCTATCTTGGATGAGATGTATCCTAGGGCAAACTGAATAGTCACTTCATATTCGTATATCTAGTCTTGACCTAACACAAGCTCCTCTAATAAGTCCTGATCCTGGCATACTAAGAGTCTTTGTTCCATCGTGTTGTTTTCGAGATGTAGAGGTAAGGTAATCTCGCCTATACATTTAGTGATTTTTCCTCCTATTCCAATTAGTTGTGCCTTAGAGGGATGTAGTTCTTCCTTTAGTTTCTGGGTCAACGAAAAATTGATACAGCTTATAGCAGCTCCTGTGTCAATGAGAGCATCCACCAAGTGGTACTCTTTTGTTCCAGCACCCAAATTCAAATAAGGTTGCGTCATTTGCTGACCTAGGTTTTCAGTGGCTCTAAATTAGACATTGGGGTGAATTCCTCTCCTAGTCGATATCTTTCATCTCTCTCTTTCATCCACTCCTTTTCGTTTCCTTATTCGTTCTAGCACTTCTTGTCTGGCTTCTTCTCGTATTCTTTCTTCCTCTATGCACCTATTTTTACCCATTATTAGGTGGACATTATCTCTTTTGTCAATGGCTCTAAATATTTTTTCACTCGACATCCACTGATATAGTTTGGTAATACTTCTCAGTCTAAGGTTGCTAAACTGATGGCTATGCTGGTAGATATACGATTGATGATCAATGGGCCATATCCTCTTTTTTACAGTTTCTTCGCGTGTTGTTTCAAGGTATAAACCAAAACTAAATCTCCTTCCTTCAAATTTTTATCTTTAATATGAGCATCAAAATAGGCTTTCTGTCGCCTTTTCGTAGCGTAAATCCCAGCTACCGCTTGTAACCTAGTTTCATGTAACTTTTCTATTTGATCCAATTGAGCTGATAGTTCATGTCCAGTCCACTCGTAAGTTGTTGCTGCTTTAAGAGTGGGTATTAAGAAATCAATTGGCAAGATAGCATTCTGTCCGTACACCAAGTTAAAAGGGGTACTTCCTATGGCGGTTTTGTAGGCTACTCGGAATGCCCATAAAGCATGATGTAATTGCTTATCCCAATCCGATCTACCATTGTTCACAATTTTAGTGAGGACTATACACAAGATTTTGTTTGAACTTTCGGCATGTCCATTGGCTTGTGGGTGATAAGGGGCTGATTTCTTATGAATTACTAAGAATTCATTCAGTAGGGCCTCTATCACTTCATTCAAAAAGTGTGTGCCTCTATCACTCACAATTTCTATAGGCAATCCAAATCTAGTGAATATGTTCTCAAAGAGAAACTTGGCCATAGTCCTTGCATCGTTTTTCTTGGTTGCTTTGGCTTCCACCCATTTGGTCAAATAGTTTGTGGCTACTATTATGTACTCGGCATGGGATCCTTTAGCTAGTGGGCTAATAGGTCCTATGAAGTCTATTCCCCATTTAGTAAAGGCTCTGGCACTCATCATGGGTTTCAGCGGCATTTCATCTCTTCTAATTGGATATTTCGTTCGTTGACAGGTATCACAACGTTGAACATATGTGGCTGCATCTTGATGTAGAGTTGGCCACCACAATCCAGCAAAGAGAATCATTTTTGCAGTTTTATCTGCAGAAAAATGTCCTCCTGCAACTCTTGTATGTGCCATCTCTAACACAACAAGATACTCATCTTCGTGAATGCACATTCGTAAATGATTGTCTCTACCTCGCTTGAAGAGCTATTTTCCTATGAGAGCATAGTCCTTGCTTTGTTCTGCGAGTGCACGTTTTCTTGCTAGAGTGGCTCCCTCTGGGTACTCTTGGGTCTTTTCAAGAACTTTACCAGAGGCATGCTCCATCTTGGTGGATAGACTAGAGTTCTCTTCTGGATTTCGTTCTTGACAGGTTGGGTAGGCAGATACATAGTTATGTGTATCCCTCTGCATGGTTGGCCAATATATGTCTAACCTCTTCAGTGTTTGCCATGTTCCATTCGCATTTAAATGAGTTTTCTATTGATTTACATGTGCCTTTTTAAGCCACATTTCTTGTTCCTCTTCTTCTACGCATCTCATGAGTAATCCACTTGAATCTTGGTGATACAAACTTCCAGCAATGATATGAAGGTTTTTAGTCTTCCATAGATCTTGGTTTTGATGTGGTGTGATCCCATGTTTAGGTCCATGTGTGAGGATAGGGATCAACTTTTCTGCCCATTGGGGACATACTTCGAGATTAAACAGGTAAGTGTCTAGCAAATCATCAGGTACTCCTATGGGGGGTTCTCCATGTGTCATTCTTGATAAGTGATCTGCTTTGATGTGTGTGTTCCCTTTCTTGATTACTACTTCAAAATCGAATTCCATCAACAATAGAAACCATCGTACTAGTCGTCCCGTATTACAAGGCTTATTGACTAAGTACAGTAGAGCTTGATGATCAATGAAGAATTTGAATTTGTTTACCAAAAGGTAGTGTCGAAACTTCTTTACTACGTACACCATCCCTAATCCCTCTCTCTCAGTCGTAGTATAATTGCGGTCCGCTTGATTCAATTGTCTACTAGCATAGGCTATAGGGTGGTCTAACTTCCCTGTGTCCGTGGGTTGAGCTAAGATGCAACCAATGGCAAACTTGGAAGCATCCACGTGAATGTGAAATGGTTTGTTCCAATTATGTACTCGAAGGATTGGGGCTGAACTTAATCAACTCTTTAATTCGTTGAAGGCCTTTTCACATTCTTCTCTCCACTTAAACGGAGACAATAATGTATAAAGAGGTCTAGAAATTATGGCATACATGTGTATAAATCTTTGGAAGTAACCACAATGTCCCATAAATGCTTGCACTTCTTTATCATTCTTTGGTCTCGGCAAATCCAAAATTACTTTGATTTTGTCTTCATCTGTGGAAATTCAATTTTTCGAAACAATGTGTCCTAATATCTTTACTTGTCAAACCATGAAGACACACTTTTCTAGATTGAGGCATACTCTATATTGTCGACACTTGGCAAAAATCTTTCCTAGTTCAGGGATATGTTCTGATCGTATAGCTGAATAAGTGCATAAATCCTCAACGTATACCTCCATGCTTTTCCTCAAGAACTCCTTGAATACGTGACACATCAATCTTTGGAAAGTGGCTGGGGCATTGGTTAGACCAAAAGGCATAACCCTAAAGGCGTACACTCCCCATTCAATTGCAAAGGCTGTTTTATGTTGGTCCTCAGGAGTAATGGCTACCTGATTATACCCTGAAAAGCCATCTAAGAAACTATAAACTTCCTTTCCTTCCACTCTTTCGAAAAGATGATCGGTGATGGGTAATGGGTAACTATCTCTTATGGTGGCAGCATTTACCTTTTTCAAATTAATGCATACCCTTAACTTGTCATTCTTTTCGGCACGACCACCAAAGGTGATACTCATTCCATGTGTTCGATCTCATAAATGAACCCAACATCTAACAACTTATCTATTTCCTCCTTAATTTTTGCTGAGTAAACATCGTTATATGTGTATGGTGTTTATTTGGAAGGTTTAGCTTCAGATGTCATAGGGATTCTATGGGCACAAATAGAAGGATCTACTCCTTTCAAATCCTTATATGTCCAAGCAAAGACATCCCTGTATTCTCAAATGAGTCGTATCAACTCTTGCTCTTCTTCCAGTGAGACATCTTGACCTATAAAAGTACATCGTTCTTCTCCTTCCTCTAAGGTTACTACTATTTTCTTGGTCTGTTCTTTGTTTTCATATGCCATTCCTGGCTGTGCTTCTAGTTTTGGCATTTGAATAGCAATTTTCCTCTCTTCTACTTCATATTTTTTGAAGTGGGTAGGCACTTCAAATTGATCTTGAGGCTTGTTTTCTCCGTCATCTTTTTCTTTATCTAATCCAAGCTCTTGATTTAATTCATTGGTTATGACACTTACTCTTTGATTTCCACTTTTTGTCTCCATTAGTTCTTGCTCCATTTCAATGCTCTCATAATCCTCCTTCCATTCTTTTTCGATTACTTCTCCTTCTTTAGCCTCTTGAAGAACTACCACGTATAGACTAACGTCATATCCTTCCTCGTCAATGCATTCATTCATGGTTATTACTTCTTCGTTCACATACACATCGAGAGTGGCTAAAATCTCCATCCAACTATGAGGTTCGAATTCTTCATCTAGGAATATTTCAGGCATGTAAGCTGGATCTTGTACATACCTAGCAACTCCTTGCCTTTGTTGCCATCCTTTCCTTTTTTCCTCTTCCTTTTTCGCGGTTTGGCATATCCATAGATGAGTGTCTTCGTTCATCCACGATTGGTCACTTGAACCTATACTATGAATCGACTGACCGTCTTCCTCCTTATGAATCTGATTCCATTGCAAGGGGGGAACATCTTGATATGTGTATGTGTGGGGATTTATTCTGGTTGTGGTTCCTTCATGCTGTAAGTATACCGCGTCTTTTCCCCAATCTTGCACTATCTTCAGCTGTCTCATGAAGGGTCTTCCAAGTATCATCTCGTAATTGCTAGCCCTTTCAAATTGACAGATCGCTAAGGTGTGCTCGAATTCAACTACGCAGGTAGTAGAAGTTACTCTTTCCAATAATCCCGAGGGTCATTCAGTGTGTCCATCTACCATTTGTATCTTCATGCGTGTTGGTCTTAAAGCTGGCTTTCCCCATTTCTCCCATATTTCTTTAGTTGCAATCCCTACTCCAGCTCCAGAATCTAAGATAGCTTTAGTGGTGTAACCCCTATAAGTAATTGGAAGGCATGTGTTTCCTTTGTCTCCCTCACTGAAATCTCCAACTTTATCGACTGGGATTTTGACTATTGTCACTTCATCAGGCATCACCTTCTCTTCTGACTTGGTCTCCCATTGACTGGTTAGCTTCTCCTTCAAATGTGGTTTTATCTTCAAAAGTTCTTCCAATGTCAGAGTACAAGGTATTTTGACCTTTCTAAGATGTTGTATGATGTTCGATGCTTGGATTGATGGGTTCTGCTCTTTTTTTCTTATTGAGGGAATGCAGTATAATTCCGAATTATGTTCGTATTCCCCTGTGTAATTTGGCAAAGCCTTCACACTGTCATTCTCCTTGCCGCTCTTGTCAAATTGTACTAATTCTTTTGAGTTCAGCTCCGGTATTGAGTGTTCCAATTCACCTTCTGCTTCTAGCTCCTCAAAGGGTGGTTCAATTTCTTCCACTTTCTTCCATCTATCTTCTTGGACTCTTGCCCACAAGTCTTTAGGCCATTCCCCATCTACTTCGGGGACAACGGATCCTTCTCTTTTATCCTCACAGTAATTTCCATTATGTGTCTCACCTTCTTTTCCATTCTCGGGATCCTTACGGTTGACACAATCTTGGAATTCTTTTTCGGGGATTCGTGAATTGGGTAGTCGAAGAACAGGTTTTTCTAGGGTCTGTTGAACTACTTCAATTAATTTTTTGCATATCTCCAACCTTTCTCTCTCTAAGTCACCTCTAGGATATTCTTTCTCATGTTGTTCAATGGTTGGTCCCGCTCTTATTCGTGCCTGGTAAGCCTGAATCCACATGGCTAACTCTTCTGGCATGGGTTCTGCCAACACTGATCCTATGTCTTCTTTTTTATACTTTCCTTTTTTATTTTCTTCTTCACATTTCTGTTTTTCTTTTTTACCTTGCTCATTCTTTTCATTCTCCTTCTTTTGTTGTAGTTTCTTTTCCTTCATCCTGTCTCTACGATTCTTCCATCTTCGTGTTCGTTTACTTGTAATACTTTTCCCAAGTTCTTCCGAGTCTTCAACTATTTGGGGCATGGGTGTATTCGGTTCTCCGTTACCTGGATCATTCTCTCTATTTCTTTTTGGTGTCTCTCTAGCTTTTGCTCTTGTTATTGCTTTCAATGGTACAGTGTACTCCTTATCAGTCCCTGACGACTCTATCACTTCTATCACATTGATTTGCATGTTCCAGTTAACTTTGTTGGGGTTCTTGGGGCAATCTCTGAAAAGGTGTTCTTTACCACAATCACTACAGTATCCTTCCCAGACTTGCTGTGGTGGTGGTGGGTTTGGTATTGTACAATCTCTTATAAAATGATCACCTCCGCATCTATAACATGGTCCTCTAGGTGCAAGTGGTCTATTCATAGGTCGGGAGGGTATGGGTGCTATGGGAGCAGTATACATTAATGACACATAATCCTGCTCATATCCGTGAAAACTATCTGGTCCTTCCATGCTATGTGCATATGGATCGTAAGATTGTCCGTATTCAATTATACAGTTCTCATAAGCAAAATAATTCCCTTGAACATGGTCATAGGATGGGTCATATGGTTCATTACCTGCCAATGGCGTGGCTGGGACTATTGCTCTCTCGGGGTTTTCTTCAGGTTGAGCTATTTTCACTGGGACCACATTTTGAGGGTGGGGTGGTTGTTGACCTAACACCGGTTGTGGTTGAGTGTAACCTTGATAGGCATAAGGTCATGGTACTGGTGCCTGCTGCTGATATGTGGGATATCTAAAGGCTTCCCCTCCTAGTTCTCTTTGAGGGTATCCATAAGGTCTCATGAGAGGTTGTACCGGTCTTGACTGTCTATTGTGAGGACAGTTTTCTGTGCTGTGATTTGTGTATTTTCGTTCTATGCTGCAATATTGTAGAGGGCCCGTGACGGGAGGTCTATTGTAAGCATACGTAGGTGCTGGGACTACTCCCCTAGTGCACAAATGAGAAGGATGATGTTGCTCTAGCACAATGGTAAGTACCACGTTAAGAAGCTTCACCTCCTTAATTGTCAATCCGCGGAAGAGATAGGAGTGATATGAAGATCGTGAATGTGAGATGAAGTGAGAGTGAAGGTGAGAAGCACAAAGATGCACACACACATACACACACACTACGAACTGACAAGCAAGACACAATGGAAGGTGAGAAATTAAGTCTATTGCTCAAGAACACTATTACAAGCTCAAAAGAACTCTAACCTCAAACAAGCTAACCCCAAAAATGAGCTCTCTAGCTCTTTTTATAGTTTCTAGACTAGTTTTGACCGGTTTCACATCTAGTGATCGGCATAGTTAAAAAATAGGTCCTAGATGCTATTTGAAAGGGTAAACGGTGTCTAAAAATAACGAAATTGATACGCTTGTTCTACCTAAGCTCCTCAAGCTCGAGGACTCCTCGGCTTGCACAAAATGGAGCTATGGATTAAAAAATGGGGTTTTCTATGTTACATATGTTACAATAGTGATAAAAATCACTGTTGGAGGTTTTTGGAAAGTATTTGAAAACATAATTCTTTGAAAAAAGATTTGACTGGCTCCCTGCTCCGTCGTTACATGCTTCCGCGTCTTCTATGCCTCTGGCTGCTTCCAACACCCCCCTCCCTCTCGCTTCTGTCGTCCCTAACAGAACCTTGTTGTGAGGTCTGCCGGATATAGTTCTGTAGGAGGTCTTGAGCGAGGGTGTGCTCGGAGATACGAATGCCTTGGGCCAGATCTGCCTCGAGTTTCTCCCAGTCGATTGGTTGCGGTTCTTCCGGTGGCGGGAGCTGATAGTGTGTGGAATAGACCATTCGTTCACAGGCAAATAAGTGTAATAAATGTGTAGGCCTGCTTATGAATACCTCTGAATGGTATTCCCAGAAGCCGGTTGTGAACATCTCTTCGAATGTCTGCTTGTAGCACGCCGGTAGATATTTTATTCTGCAATGCCAGGCATAACACACCCGTAGCGATGGCATTGTACTCATATCATATACCAGATCCAAATTGCCATGCTCAAAGCCCGGGGTGTTGACATGAGGTGCCTTGACGCGTCGGAAGACTTTAAAAATCATTTGCATCATGTCAAAGATTTTGACAGTCATATGCGCCGCTATATCGTCCATATGCTTTAATCTAGGGAGCCAATGGCGAATTGTAGCCATCATGTAGCCTACAGTTGGTAACTCGATGGGTGGCTTAAAATAGGGGTAATTCAACCAGTCCTGACACTGCTTATTGTTTTGTACCTTAATAGCAAAGGCAGTCCAGGAGCGGCGTCGTGGTATTGGTCCCCAACATGGGTTGTACTTTAAGTGCAAAGGTGCCTTTACCCATGTACTCATCATTTCTGGATACTTCTGTAGTAAATCTTTTCGCCACTCTGGTTTATAGATCTCTCCTTGCTGCGCATCTAGTGGCAAATCATCCTCCTCGAACTGAGTCGCATGCGATGGTTTCTTACCTATTTCTTTCCCAATGGCTAACTGGTATTTGACCATTAACATAAAATACGGTTTATACTGTAGCTCGTGCCCAGATATGTATCGTCGCGGGGCCAAATGAGCAAAGAATGGAGATTGTAAAATTCTTTCTTCTATCATCGCCATGGCATGTAATTGTGCCTCTACTGTAGCTGAGTGCGTTGTTCCAAGTTCCTCAATTGTCTTCATCCACGCGGGGGTCGGGAGTTCGTAAGTCATCTGGCCTTCGGCCGTGACGCGTCCGCCTGGGATTGGTTGTGGCTCGTACGCCTCTTCAAACGTTTCCTCCACCGGGATGGTGACAGTTTCTTCCTCAGCTGGAAGCTCAGGTGGGGAATCTGGCCTTGGTGGTGCTTCATATACTGCGATCCTTGATTCAAGGTTTGATACCTGGGCCCGTAATGCGTTGAGTTCCTCTAAGATGTCAGGAGAGGGGTCCACAGGTGATGGTATGTCTTGGTGTGCCGGTGCTCGTAACTGGAGTAATTTATGATCTTCTTTGAGTTTCTGTAACTCCTCGTTCATGCGGTCGTATTCATCTAACAGCCTTACATGATCTTCTAGCAGCATCCTCATGGAGTCTGAGGGAATGGCTTTGAATCGACTAGGACTCAAAGGTTGGTCTGGGTGGTCAAGAGCTGCTTCTAAGTTTTCTCGGTTCTGATCTTGTAGGCGCTGGTTTTCCTCCTTTGGTGCTGCTAGATGTCTTCTGAGTAAGCCCATGTTTCGTGTTAGCGTTGCATTTCGGACTGTCTGGGCTCTTAATAAGTTATGCAGGTCAGCAGTGGCTTCCTTGGTCTTTTCTTTGCTTTCTAGTTCTAATTTATGATAGGCCTCTCGTAATTCTTGGTAGCGGGTGTTCAGTGAGGCATTCTCAATAGACAATAAATTAAGTTGCGACTGTAAGTCATTGGTTTTCCTTTGCAGCTGCTGGTAATTATCGCCAAGAGATGTGAACTCATCTCTGACTTGCGTCATACACATGAACATCTGTCGAAATGCATTATCTACAGTGGGTGATAGTATTAATGGGGTGCTAAATGAAGATGCAGTGGGTGTAGATGCAAAGGGAACGGGGAATGGGGGTGGGAAGGTGGATGCTGTAGTGATTGTTGAAAATTGTGATGTGCCTAAAAATGTTTGTGCCGTGAGTGAAGTGAGTGATGGTGCAGTGGTGGTGAGATGTCCATGTCATTGGACGTGTCCAGTGTAGTGACCGTGAATATGGGTGTGACCGTGGGTGCTTGTGCTGGTGTAAATACTGGGTTTACAAAGGTTGAGGAGTAATCGACCGGGGGGCTAACTGGTGTAGCTGGGTGGAAAGGGGAAATAGGGGTTACAGTGGGTCGGGGAGGTGAGACGGGGGAGAAGGTTAAGGGCGGTGGGAATGGAAAAAGGGGTCTTGGAGTTGTGGGGAAGGATGGAAAAGCTGGATGGAGGAATGGGTTGAATGGAAAGGTGGATGTGTGAGGGGGTAGACTAGGTCTAATGGGTGCAGGACTTGTGGGGTTAGTGGTCGTAAAGACGATTTCTGCTACGTTACCAGCGATAAAAGATGTTAATCGGGGGGAAGGAGGGTGAAGAGGGGAGGCTGGATGAACGGGCGGAGATGGAGGAGCGGTTGGCGTGTTTGGTACTTCAGTGACTACTGAGGTATGTACAGCTGTAGCGCGGGGTGGGGAATCTACAAGGATGGTTTCTACTGCCAACGAACTTTCGGGGACGAGGCGTGCCTCCCTAGCTTGTTCTGAAGACTGTGCTTCTGTTGGTACACGAATGTATTCGCCGGGCTTTGAAAGTAGTCGTATTCGGCGGGGGTCAAACTGTGGTAGTGGCTTTCTTTGCAAGTACCTGAGGGCTTTGTTGGAGCCTACTGATTTGACTAACTCTCTGAATCCTTTGATGTATGCGTCTTCGAATCTGCCTGTGACAAGTTCCTGTTCTATTATGGCTTGACTCTCTTCCTCAGTCATCTTTTTGCGTGCCCAAACTTTTTCCATAGTTCTATACAGCTTCTTAATAGCTAGTGTGTAAGTTGCTGCTTCACAAGTTTCATCTTCATGGGTACTTGTATCACCATGTGTGTCTGTTTGTTGGCCTTGGGCATCTGTCTGTTCATGCTCTTGGGATTCGTGAGTGCCCTGGCTGGCTTCGTCATCGCCTTCGTCGTCATCGGTTGCTGTTCTTTCGTCATCAGAGCTGGACACGATTTGTCCTTGTGGCTGATCTCGGGGTGTGGTGGGATAGCTGGGCCTTTCATATTCTTGAGAAAATAGTTGTCCTTCTGAAAATTGGAACTCATTGGAGAATGCATCGGGCATCTCAAAATCAAACGTTGTGTTCAGTGGCTCTGCTTGTTCTGCTTCTAAATGGGGTATTGGAAAAGAGAAAGCTTCCGCACCAATAGTGGTGGGAAGTTCAACTGATGTGGTAATAGGTTCTGTGGTTGTGGTTGCTTGGGGTGCAACAGTACTGGTGGTGCCCTCCGGCGTAACTGGTCTTGATAACCGTATACGAATTGGTGGTACCGTGGGAGTGGCTGCTGTCGGTGACTTCTCTGGAGATGGTTGTGGCGAGGGTGATTCTGGGACTTGTAGGCATGGGATAGTGCCTCTCATCCGCTTTCCGGCTCTGCCTTTGCTAGCCTTTCTAGCTTTCTTTGTGGTTCCTTTAAATGCCTTCAGTTCCTCACTAGTCATGGCGCGCTCTATGGGTAAATCATATGCCAAACACATATATATAAGCCTTGTAAGTGCACAACATCCATTGATGACCTTCTTTCGTTCCCATCTATGTTGTGCCAAATAGAGCTGATCAATTATCCAGCTAGCTAGATCAACCGTTTGGGGTCCAGTACATGCTAAGTATAATCCAAACCAGATTCTTTTGTGGGGCATGGTAAAACGATCCTGAGCTGGGAAAGCAAAGTGCTGCATGCATATCCGTAATGGCTTAGACAGCTCAGGTGTTATAGCAGAAATATCCTCCCACTTAGTAACATCACCACGTTTCATCTGCTCTGGGACTAGCCGTTCTCTCTCCGTCGGAGTATGCGTTCCATGTATTTTGAGAGCTGCACAAATTAAATCTTTGGACAAATAAAACCTTCTGAATGGAGGGTCATTTACCAAGGATGGTAACATGAATGTTCCGGGTAGATCCTTGTTCTCTGAAGCTGTCAAGGTGGTTACTAGGTAAAAGCATCTGTAAAAATCGGGTTTAGGCAGAGGGTCACTAAAATATTATGTAAATCCCGCTCGTGCCCAAACGTGCGTTAAATCTTGTGTATTCTGCAGTCCTTCAAATTCTCTTGAAAAGAACTGGTACTTGGTCCATGTGCGAAGATCAAATGCCAAATTGGCCTCAAATATGAAATCAGCGTCTGCTAATGGTCCTACTAGGCCTTGAAACCAGTGAGAATTACGATGAATCTTCTCAGTATATCCTCTAGGAGGATCGTCCTGGAAAACCTTGAAACTCTGGTGGTTGCATTGTAGGATAAGATTCCGCGAGTAATTCTCCAATATTGGCCATTGGTGTGCTTGGGCCAGCTTCTGATGGTCCTTCTTCGGTTTGCATGATGACTGACGAGCTAATGGAAAAGATCTGCTACAAAAGATTAGCACATTAGTATGGAAATTAATTATGATCCCATTAAGGTGAGACCGCAATACCTTTCCATAACCGATGTGTAACCCGTGTAGCTAGGTGTTGTGAAGTGATTGATGCTATGATTTTTTGCAAAACTAATGCAGGTCTCTAGACGCCTACATGGTCAGATTATGCATACATTTCTTGATGAGCTTTTATTATGCATGATGTGGGGTTATGGTGTGTGAATTCATACAAGGTTTAGTTGAGGGTGAATTATTACAAGGGTGGTGTTTAAGCGGGGTGGGAGAATTGTTAGATAAGGGGATACAAGAAGACGTCTGGATACGTTTTGGTATCCATTTCCTACGAGTCTTTGAGTGGGTGGTGTGTTTCTGCTGAGGGACAAAAAGTGGTATCGGGTTCGGTGGTATTGAGGGATGGAAAGATTTCTGAGGGGTATATATTACATGGCTTGAGGGTTGAGCTATGATACATGGTTTGGGTACCCAAATTTGCATGGGTGTGGGTCTATGGATAAGGTATTTCTTGGCAATCCAAATCTGTCGAGTATTTGTACTTGTAGAAGAAGATCGAGGGGACTTTGAATACTGACTCTGCTTCTGCTTTGACTTCTTCTTATCAATGTCTAAGTTGTTGAAATCTATCGATGCTTTCTGTTCTTTTGGCACCCATATTTGTCTCGTGCCACTTGTTCTGCGATTTTGATACTATTGTCTTTGCCTTGTCTGGTGGTGTCGTCGGTCTGGGTTCCTCTGTTGTGGTTGACTCCTTCGTGGTTGGGTTTGAGAGGTCCATTGGATGCTCTGCTTTGGAAAAGAAGGGAGATCCAACACTTGCGTGACCTGCCCATTAGGAAGTGATTCATTCTTTATCTTTAATCTAGGCCAGTCGGCAGCAAGTTTGGAAGGATGAGCACCGCAGGGTATTGTGCTCATTTGGTCGCTGATGCAACCCACCTGACTGCTGATTGTGCCCATTTGCCCTGGCGGTTGGGTAGCTGCCCCTTCTAGTTTGCAGGAAGCCCCAGGGAAGATCTCCTGTCGTCCTTCTGATTGACAACTGTCTATAGCCAAGCCCGAGTGGGTTGGTGTAGACATAACGTGACTGATCTGACCCAAGATCTTCCGGTCTTCCGTCGCATGCATTTCATAGGGTCTAGGGCTACAAACCTCAGTCGGAATGCAATTAGGGAAGTCAAGCGGTATCACTCGCTTCTGTTCTAAGGTTCCAATCTGTAAGGAGCCTTGTCTAAGATTTAGGTCCACTGAGTGATCGTATAGCCAATCTTGGCCAAGGATTAGGGGTTCTATCAGGTCGTCATCATGGCACACTAGTAGCTTCGCTGTCATGGTCACATCCTTAATGAGGATAGGAAGGTCCACCTCACCCATGCAAGGGGTTTCCATACCTCCTAGCCCTATGAGGTATGCCTCAATTGGCCGCATTTCTATTCCTGAATCCTTATAGTGGGACCATCTAATCGCACTAGTCGCAGCACCTGAGTTAATTAAAGCCCTTAGCTCTTGGCAAGGGTTGCCGTGCTCTAGCCTGACTGTAATGAATGGTCTCCTGTCCACTATACTAGGATGAGTGGTTGACTTTACTTGACACATGGCCATGGGATATCTGGGTGTAGTTTCCAGATGGTTATAATGTTCTCTCCCTAGTCCTTGTCTTCTTAACTTCATGCGTTTAATGCGTTCTATAGCTTCTGCCTGAGCTTCAGCTCGTATTCTATTTTCTTCCTCCTTACGCTTCTTTGCTAACGTGAGTCGTCTAAGCATATCCTCAGTAAGAGGTTCCTGATATAACTTGACTCTACAGCCACTAATGTAATTAGGCATTATATCTCCTTCTAAAGTGGCTAACTGTACTGCTCCACTTGTTGAGAGTCTGTTAATGATCATAGGTCCATAACCTCGCTTTTCTAACTTACGTGTGTGTTGCTTTAGCGTATATACTAGAACTAAATCTCCTTCTTTTAGGCCTTTATCTCTCACGTGTGCATCAAAATATGCTTTCTGTCGCTTCTTCGCTGCGTATATTCCTGCTGTTGCCTTTAGCCTGGTTTCTCCTAATCGTTCCAAGTCCATTATTCTCGCTGATAATTCATGGCCGGTCCACTGATGTTCTTGTGCAACCTTAAGGGTCGGTATCAAGAAGTCCAAAGGAAGCACAGCATTCTGACCAAAAACCATCTGAAAGGGAGTTGCATTGAGTACGGTCTTGTAGGCCACTCGATATGCCCAAACAGCATGATGTAACTGTTTGTCCCAATCTGAACGTTTGTTGTTCACGAGTTTCGTCAGTACGTTACAAAGGATCTTATTAGTGCTTTCAGCCTGACCATTGGCCTGAGGATGATATGGTGCGGATTTCTTGTGAATCACCATAAAATCCTGTAACAAATATTCAATGACTTGGTTTAGAAAGTGAGTGCCTCGATCGCTCACTAACTCTATAGGCAGTCCATATCTTGTAAAGACATTCTCAAATAAGAATTTTGCAGTCGTGTGTGCATCATTCTTTTTCGTGGCTTTTGCCTCTACCCATTTCGTAAGATAATCTGTGGCAACAATAATGTATTCCGCATGTGTACCTTTTGCAGGGGGGTTAATGGGTCCTACAAAGTCTATACCCCACTTAGAAAATGCACGTCCTCCCATCATGGGTTTCAATGGCATTTCATCTCTGCGAGTAGGAAATTGAGTTCTTTGGCACACATCACATCTCTTAACATAGGTATGAGCATCCATGTGAAGAGTGGGCCACCATAATCCTGCAAAGAGGATGGCTTTGATCATCCTATCTGGTCCAAAATGACCTCCTGCAACACCTTGGTGTGCAGTCTCTAGTATGCTCAGATAATCGCTTTCATGAACACATTGTCTTAGATATCCATCTCGTCCTCTTTTGTATAGATTATCGCCAATAAGTGAATAATCTTGAGCTTCCTGCTCTAGACTGCGTTGTCGTGCTAAAGTCATTCCTTGAGGGAATGTCTTCGTCCTCAAGTATGTCACTAATTGTTCACTCCAGTCTGGTGTGAGAGACACGTGATATAATGTAGCATGCTCTACTGGTGGTCTTTCACAACAAACATTGCATTCTTTACACAACTTGTAGACCTCTGCCTCCATCGAAGGCCAATATACTCCTAATCTATGCAGAGTCTGCAATGTTCGATGTTTTGAATGATGTTGCTGTAGTGCACCTATGTGTGCTAATTGCAACCAATTCGCATGTTCTGATTCATCTACACAACAAGCAAGAATCTTTTGATTATCCTGTTTATATATGCTTCCTGCCATTATTTGGTATCTCTGAGACTTGGTAATCTCTCCCTCTTTGATCTTTATCCTAGGATTCTTGGGTCCATATGTGAGAATAGGGACTATAGGCTTAGCCCATTCTCGTGCTATCTCAAGGTTAAACAAATATGCGTCTGGTAACTCATCCACTACTCCTTTAGGAGCTTCTCCGGAGGTTAATCTTGAAAGGTGGTCAGCTCTAAGATGTGTCTTTCCTTTCCTGACTACGACTTCAAAATCATACTCCATGAGTAATAGAAACCAACGTATTAGTCGTCCTGTGTTACATGGTTTGTTGACTAAGTACAATAGGGCTTGATGATCTGTAAAGAACTTGAATTTGTTTGCCAACAGATAGTGCCTAAACTTCTTTACCGCGTAGATCATCCCTAATCCTTCTCGTTCCGTAGTGGTGTAATTTCTTTCTGCTGCGTTCAATTGTCTGCTCGCGTAAGCTATGGGGAGATCTATGTTACCTTCATTCGTGGGTTGTGCTAACACACATCCTATGGCATAATTGGATGCATCCACATGTACATGGAATGGCTTACTCCAATCTGGGGTAGTCAATATAGGTGCTGAGCACAAGCGTCGTTTAAGTTCATTGAATGAATTTTCACATTCATCTGTCCATTCGAAATTGGTTAAAAGAGAGTACAAAGGCTTGGCTATGATTGCATACATGTGTATGAATCTCCTATAATAACCACAATGGCCCATAAATGCCTGTACCTCTTTCACATTAGTTGGTCTAGGTAATTCTGCGATTACCTTCACTTTTTCCTCATCCGTAGAGATTCCATTTTTTGACACAATGTGTCCTAGAATTTTGCCTTGTCTAACCATGAAAACGCATTTTTCTGGGTTCAAACAAACCTGATATTCTCGACATTTGTCAAATATTTGTCTTAACTCTGGGATATGTGCCTGTCTTACATTTGAATGTGCACATAAGTCATCGACATAAACTTCCAAACTCTTGCGTAAGAATTCCTTAAAAACATGACACATGAGTCGCTGGAAAGTGGCGGGTGCATTTGTTAAGCCAAATGGCATTACCCGAAATGCAAATATGCCCCATTCAGTGGCAAATGCCGTCTTGTGTTGGTCCTTTGGAGCAATGGCTACTTGTTTATAGCCTGAGAATCCATCAAGAAAGCTGTAAACTTCCTTGCCCGCAACTCTTTCCAATAGATGTTCTGTGATAGGAAGAGGATAGCTATCTCTAATCGTGGCGGCATTAACTTTTTTAAGGTTAATACACACACACAATTTTCCATTCTTCTTGGGCACTACCACAATGGGAGATACCCATTCGGTATGCTCAATTTCGTAAATGAATCCTGCTTCTATCAATCGATCTATCTCCTCTTTAATCTTCGCAGCGTAGTTATCATTGTACGTGTATGGTTTTTGTTTCGTCGGTTTTGCATCTGGAGTCATAGGGATTCTATGAGAACATATATCTGCATCTACTCCTTTCAAATCTTTGTAACTCCAAGCAAAAACATCTCTATATTCGCGCGATAGGGCAACTAGCTCTTCTTCTTCTTCAGTTGTCAAATCATGCCCTATGTATGTACATTTTTCTTCTTCTCCTTCTATGGCTACGATTATTTTCTTGGTTTTCTCTCGGTTATCATATACTTGTCCGTCATTCGCCTTTCTATTAGGCATTCATACCATGATCCTTCTATCTTCGATTTCATATTTCTTGAAGTTCTCGGGTACTTCAAACAAAGATTCTTCTTTTTCTGACATGGTTTCTTTCTTCTTTCTTTTCTTGCCTTCACTCTTAGTAGTCACTTGTGTGGTTAACCTCACATCATTCGTAATTTCTTCGTGTCTCTGAGGGTGAGTCTCTACTTTGTAGAAATATTATTCTTCTGATGCAAAGGGTGAGTCCATAATAATTGATTCTAAATCAAAATCGCTTGCATCCTCAAATGCATCAGTGTTAGGTTCACACTCTTCTAAAATTGCATCGCACATGATTGGCTCTATCGTGAAAACTGATATGTCATAGCCATCCTTGTCATAGTGGGGTGTCCATTGTTCTTCATTGATGGCTACATCCATGGTTGCTAGGATTTCTGCCCAACCATGCGGTTCAAACTCTTCGTCAGGGAATACTACAGGTGCGTAAGCTGGATCTTGAAGGGTTCGTGGATGTTGTTCTGCACCTAAGGTCCTTGCTTCTAATCTTTCTTCCTCTTGTTTTGCAACTTTACACATCCATAGATGAGTATCCTCATGCAACCAAGAAGGATCTGATTCTAATGAGTGCATGGATTCCGTCTCTACTGGTGTCTTATGGATGGTATTCCATTGTAATGGGGGTACATCTCGATGTGAATAGTCTTTAAGATTGACTTTGGTAGTCACTCCTAAATGTTGCAAATACAAAGAATTGGTTCCCCAATCTTGTACAATTTGCAACTGACGCATGAATGGTCGTCCCAATATCATCTCATAAGCATGGTTTTTTGCAAAGTCACAAATGGCGAAAGTATGCTCAAATTCTACACCACAAGTGGTGAGAGATATGCCTTCTAGTAAGCCTAATGGTTTTTCTATGTGTCCGTCAGCCATTTGTAGCTTCATCCTAGTGGGTCTTAATGCTGGCTTACCCCAACGTTTCCATAAAGCGGTGGTAGCGATGGCTACGTCGGCTCCTGAATCTAAGATGGCTTTCGTGGTGTAGCCCTGATGGGTTATCGGAAGATAAGTGTTACCTTCCTCTCCTTCGCTTACATCTCCAATCTTTTCTACGGGTATCTCTGGTACCTTATTTTGTGATCCTATTTGTGAGAGAGTAGTAGCAAGCTCGGGGAATTGATTTGCTACATGTTTCCACAATTCTGGTTTTACCTTTAACAGCTCCTGTAGAGTGAGATTACATTGTACTTTGGTATTCTTGATCACTTCCGTGTTTCTAGGGATTACTGATTCTTCATTCCTCACTATTATCGTGGGTGCTCTCATATTAATAGACTTTGCTTCCCAAGATCCTGTGAACTGAGGTAATTCTTGTAAAGAATTAGATTCAAAAGCTGTGTGTTCACTCAGTTGCTCCTCCTCTACCTCATTGTAAATAGAGGGAATGTCTTGGGGAAATTGTTCCTGCAAGTCATCTATTTCTTGAATAGGAGGATGGGTTCCTTGTTCCTTTCTCCATTTCTCTTCTTGGATTTCTCTCAAAAATTCATGTGAATATTTATGTATGGAAGACAAATTGTCTTGACTTTCTGTATTGGGTACTTGAGACAGGGATGGTGCATTCCTTTCCTGTGTCTCCGGGACAATGGGGTTCCTATGCTGATCCTTTTTCTCTTTGCTCTCTATCAAGTATTCTAGCCTCTCCATTAGTCCTTGAAAGTGTAGTTCCGGGTTTGCCATGTCCAATTAAGATATCTAGAGGCTTCAAACAAAGCTTGTGCTAGTTCTACCATCTTCATGCAAAGTTTAGTTCTCTCAATTTTTAGATCAGCTCGAGGGTAGTTTTTGCTCATTTCAGCTACCTGAGGTCCCTCTTTTAATCTAGCCTGATATGCACGAAACATCATGTCTAGATTTTCTGGTATGGGTTCCGCTAAAACTGATCCTGATTTCTGAGCTAGATTCTCTTGATTCAAGTCCTGTGAAGTCAATTCTAGGATTTTGGCTCTAGATTCCTTCAAACTTCCTTCCAACTCAGTTATCTTTTTACTCCACTTTCTCTTTATTCTTTCTCTAGAATCTTTCCAAGATTTTGTCTTTTTATTACTAGATTCTGCAACTTCACTACTTCCGACTACTTTCTCCTGATTAAGCTGTTGGTTCTGTAAGAGCGTCTGGGCTCTTGTTATAGCTTGGATAGGCACGTATGTAGGGTTGGATCCATCTGTGTTGTTCACAATACCTATCATGTTGATCGGTGTCACATTTGAAGCGTTAACTGGGTACTTAGGGCAATCTTTGATTATGTGCTCCTTGCCACAATCAGCACAAAAGCCTTGTATGTTATAGTACTGTGATTGCCCTGCTATTGAAGGATGTGGACAATCCTTTATGAAGTGATCTCCTTGGCACCTAAAGCATGGTCCTCTAGGGCCCTGTGGTCTCTGTTGTCTTAATTGGGGCCGTGGATTTGGGTTTGTGTACATCACATTAGCATAGTCTGGCTCCCAACTAGGTTCCACTGGTGGACTATCATAATGATATGTCTCCACATGTTCTGGTGACTCTGTGTAATATGCGGGTGGACTATCTACATGCGTAGAGTCAAAACTGTTTGAGTGTGGGTCACTCTCTGTGATCAAAGGTGAAGAAGGAACTAAGGCCCTACTTAGATTCTCTTCTGCAGCAGCGTATTTGACTGAGATGACATTCGCTGGTGGGGGTGGCTGCTGAGCTAAGACGGGTTGAGGTCTCTGTTGAGCCTGGTATGGGTAGTTCTGAGGAGGCCTATAGTAATAAGGCTGAGCATTGTATTGGCCTTGATACCTACCTGGCTGCGGGTATGCTTGCGGGTAGTTCTGTCTCACGGTCTGTTTGTTGTATGGGCAGTCTTGAGTCGTATGATTCGTGTATCTTCTCTCAATTGTACAGTATTGGCCACTAGGGTTGGCTTGAGGTTGTGGTGCATTGGGGCACACATTTTCCATATGGTCACCACCAAAGGTGTAACAATGCTTGTTCATTAGTACCCTAGGTTTACTAGAAACTCCTAGTTTCTGCGCCACTTTTTCTGCTAGGTCTTCTATTGAGCTAGACAATTTTGTGGATGCTAGAGATGAACAGTCTGAATCCTTATAGACCTTTGAGAGTTCCAACTCGTCTCCTAAGTTGTCCTCAATGTCTATACAAATTCTTATACATTGCTCTAGCGTTTTGGGTTCTTTTAGGTACACATAGGAGCGTAGTTTAGTGCTCAACAAGCCATCTAGGAACAATGACACTTGTTTGGCTTGTGAGGGTAGCTCTTGCATTGGACATCGTTCAACATATTGTCTAAACCTACATCCTGCCAGTCTAACTGTTTCTTGCGGGGTCTGTTTGAAGCTATGAATCAACGAAGACGTGTCATGTCTAATCCCACTTTTAGAGAATTCAGTGATGAATGACTCTAAAAAGTGATGGATGTCTCTAAATTGCCTTTGTTGCAATGGTTGGAACCAAGTTAAAGCAGTATTTTTTAACGTTAGTCCAAATGCGTTGTATTGCGTGAACATGTCTTCGACTTGTTCTGCTCTTAGTACTTGCTTGAATTCTGCGACATGGTCATAGGGATCTCCTGTCCCATCAAAATAATTTTTCATGGATTTCACTAACTGAGTGGGTCTCAATATTCTTGCGTGTTCACGTGGTCTGGGTAGAGGAAAACCATCTCTACCACCTAGTATTCCATGATCTCTTTGTCTATCCGCTCTATTAGTGTCTGTGGTTGTTCTATCTCTCCCTACGGGATGAGTGAAGCTTAGTTCGGGTCTTTCTTTATTTTTCTCTCTTTGATTTCCATGGGCTGATGATGTTCCTGCCCCTTGTTGACTTGTATTCATGTTCGTTCTAGATGGAGGGAATACCAATTCACCTCTCCATGTGTATGTGTTTTTAGCGTGGTCAGGCACCACAAAGAATCTTTCTGAAGTCTCATCCAGGTATACAACCTTTCTAGGTGTATCCGGGTCCTTGAACTCGTATATAGTGATGATTCCTACCTCACTAAGTAGTTCTGTCTTGTATCTCCAAAAGGCTTCATCAGTTTCTTTATTTACAAACAACTCTATGCTTCTGTTGTCCTGAGGGATCCATTCCGGGATTAGTACTCGTGTCAGTACAGATTTCCCTCTAGGTGTTCTAGGCTCTTCTAATGGTTCTTTTCCTTGAGATTTAGCTTCCGTCTCTAATTGAATTACGCCAAACTCATTCGTATTGTTTGGCTGCGTACTTAATATGTACATTGTTCCTTCCTTGTCTATGTACGCGTCTCTCTCAAATTTCACCACTGGACGTTCCAATCCAATGGGTTGATCGGGGTTGTGCATTTGCACCACTTGCCTTCGCAAACCATCCTCATAGATGCGAGCACCTAATTGGTTGGTTCGGAGAAACTCTAGTTGAGTCCTATAGGGTCCTTCTGGTTTTTCTAAGTATGCTACATTTGACCCTCCTTCTGGTCTATCTGTGCTAAATGCCATTTCTGAATCACTAGTATCTGAGCTCTCGTAGGGATAACTAGTGTTTAATTGTTGAGCCCACGATCGTGCAGTAGTTCTTACACTTGCCTCTGATGATCTAAGGCTTCGTCGGTCTGACTTACCTATATGTTTGCCCGATCTAAGGTTCATTAAATTTGTTCCTTGCACACTCAGTACACGCTCACATCGTCAATGATTCTTTGTTATTACTTTCTTGATTCTTTTTAAATTTCTTTAGATTCTTGTCTTAATGTATGCGTCAGGAATTCGACTTTCCGTGGTACTTTGAGTTCTCGTTCCGTCAGACTTATGTTCTTTCCTTTAGGTTTTCGTGTCACACACCTTTACTTTAGTCTTGAACTTGATAAATTTAATTGTCTTGAACTTGAGGCCTTCCTATCGTCTTAACTTCACAATGCTAACGTTTATCCTAAGCTAAGAATTGACTGAGGGGGTTGAGTAATCTTCCAACCTCGAGTCAGCTTTTCTGGTTGCTTTGATGCCCAAGAAGCCGCGCTTCCCAAGCTTTATGCCCTTCACTGCCTTGCCTTGGTTGCCCTTTGATTGTCCTTGCTAGACCTGGAAAAATCCAATATTAGACCAATTCACAGTTGGATGATCAAGCACTTGAGTATATACACCTTTTAAGTCCCTTCCCTTTTGCCCAACTTTTTAATGCTTGCCCCCTGGCTTTCTAGTCCCAAACTAGGTCAACCTCAAAATAGCTTTCTAACGAGCTATTAAGCTCAAAAAACGGACTTCGGATGAAAAAGTTATGACCGTTCAGGCCATGGGGGGTAAAAACTGACAAACAGGTTTTTCTCCAAATATGAGCTAAGGGGTCTGTTGCGAACATTTGTTTTATGTAGGGTACAAGTTTCAAATTATGTAAATACCTTTGGGAAGTCTTCAAATACTTCAAGAAGGCTCATATTATTCATAAAATGTAGCAAAAATACCACGTGAGTTCTAGAACATGGTGAGTCAAATTAGTGAGTCACAAGGGAGCTTCAGTGGTGTCCTAGTGGAAGGTCGATGTGGCTAGTTCTCAAAGTCCATCAATACTTTGCTTATTTGAGCACTTGAGTCATGTAATACCTCCATCCAAGTGTCTATCACGAATTTAGATGTATTAGGAAGGTTTTAGATTAGTTTCCCATGCTATAAAAAGAGGAGAAAAGTCGTGATCTTCTGGGATGTCCAAGAGAGTATCTCTATGCTACTCTAGTTTTTGTATGCAGAGCTTGTATCTCCCTCATTATATATCCAAATTACATGTTTGATAGCTCATTTGAAAGCTCTTCTTGTCTACTTTCATAGTACCAATTTTCATAATCATTGGATTTGTGAGCTGAGAGCAACACTCTCTGCAAGTAGTGTGTGTTCTCTGTTTTTTATCCCTGCTGAAGGTCTCCATTAAACATCCAACTTGCAGAGGTCATATCTCCTTGTGTATGTATCCAAATCATGTGTTCTTTGGCTTGTTAGAAAGCTCTCCAAGTCTATTTGTATTCTAGAAATTTTCAGATTCATTGGAGTTGTGAGTTAAGAGCAAGAGTCTCTGCAAGTGATGTATGTCCTCAGGTTCATCTCTGTTTCAAGGTCTCCATTAAAGCTGCATATTGCAGAGGTCATAGCTCATTGAGTATTTATCCAAATTGAGTGTTCTTTGGCTCATTGGAAAGCTCTTGGTCTCTAGTATATGTGGTTAAAACAGTTTTAAAAACTTTTGAGTGAGTAGAGAGTAGTAAGCTCTGCAAGCATGACTGGTTTTCTATGATGAAGTTTGTGAGAAGGTCAACTTGTTCCTAGGGGGTTCCACCTACTTCCTGCTATACTTTGGAGGTCAATAAACTCCAACAGGGTCTCCTATGAATATAATCACCCAAAAATTTCCCAAAAATAGCCCTAAAATAGGCCAAAAAATGAAACCCTAAAATTTGCGATGGGGGTGCACAATCGCGATGGTGTGAGATGATCGCGATGGTCTGGGACCATCGCGATGGCGTGAAGGTGAGCAATCGCGATGGTCTGAAGTGCACGGTCGCGATGGTCCAAATGTGATCAATCCCGATGGCTCGATTAGGCGGACAATCGCGATGGCGTCAGTCAACGATCAACGTGAACAATTGCGATGGTCCAAAGTGAACCGTCGCGATGGTCACAGATGCGATGGCTTGAGCCAATCGCGATGGTCCGGGCGCGATGGCTTGAGCCAATCGCGATGGTTCAGAATTCGAGTTGTCGCGATGGTCTGAGGGTATCGTCGCGATGGTCACACTTGCCACGTGGCACCGTCGGCTCGATGGCGTGAGCCAATCGCGATGGTCTGGGGTCAACCGAACAGTTGCGATGGTCCGCAAACCGTCGCGATGGTCCAAATGAACCGTCGCGATGGTCCGGTCGACCCATCGCGATGGCGTGAGCCAATCGCAATGGTGTGACACAATCGCGATGGTCTGAGACCGTCGCGATGGTCCACCAAAGTATGATTTTTTGCAATGCAAGTATGGATTCCTAGAGGCGCAAGTGTGCTCTACACGCTGGTGTGGTCGCCTTCTTCAAATTCCGAACTTTGCAGACCATCGCGATGGTCCGACACAGTCGGAAATTTCTGACATAAACTCAAAATTTTACCTTTTCCAAGCTTTCCTGATGCACTCGAGCTCTGTACCTGCAAGAAAACTCAAGAAAACAAAAGTACACACAAGCACAAAAGCTCTCTCTCACTCTCTCGCATGCACAAATGAGGGGACATGAGGAGAATGGGTGGATATGGTGAATTTTTTGATTTTTTTGGAGATGAAGATGATGATGCGGTGATGAAGATAGAGTGTGGGGGAGGTGAAAAACAACAAAAACTAAGTAAAAACAACAACAAAAACTAAAATTTTTACCTTCCAATGCCACTTCTTGCTATACTCTTACCATCACACATTCGTCCTAGACTCGATCCCCAGCAACGGCACCAAATTTGGTGTTGCTCTAGCACAATGGTAAGTACCACGTTAAGAAGCTTCACCTCCTTAATTGTCAATCCGCGGAAGAGATAGGAGTGATATGAAGATCGTGAATGTGAGATGAAGTGAGAGTGAAGGTGAGAAGCACAAAGATGCACACACACATACACACACACTACGAAGAGACAAGCAAGACACAATGGAAGGTGAGAAATTAACTCTATTGCTCAAGAACACTATTACAAGCTCAAAAGAACTCTAACCTCAAACAAGCTAACCCCAAAAATGAGCTCTCTAGCTCTTTTTATAGTTTCTACACTAGTTTTGACCGATTTCACATCTACTGACCGGCATAGTTAAAAAATAGGTCCTAGATGCTATTTGAAAGGGTAAACGGTGTCTAAAAATAACAAAAATTGATACGCTTGTTCTACCTAAGCTCCTCAAGCTCGAGGACTCCTCGGCTTGCACAAAATGGAGCTATGGATTACAAAATGGGGTTTTCTATGTTACATATGTTACAATAGTGATAAAAATCAATGTTGGAGGTTTTTGGAAAGTATTTGAAAACATAATTCTTTGAAACAAGATTTGACTGGCTCCCTGCTCCGTCGTTACATGCTTCCGCGTCTTCTATGCCTCCGGCTGCTTCCAACACCGTGACACAATCGCGATGGTCTGAGACCGTCGCGATGGTCCACCAAAGTATGATTTTTTGCAATGCAAGTATGGATTCCTAGAGGCGCAAGTGTGCTCTACACGCTGGTGTGGTCGCCTTCTTCAAATTCCGAACTTTGCAGACCATCGCGATGGTCTGACACAGTCGGAAATTTCTGACAGAAACTCAAAATTTTACCTTTTCCAAGCTTTCCTGATGCACTGGAGCTCTGTACCTGCAAGAAAACTCAAGAAAACAAAAGTACACACAAGCACAAAAGCTCTCTCTCACTCTCTCGCATGCACAAATGAGGGGAAATGAGGAGAATGGGTGGATATGGTGAATTTTCTGATTTTTTTGGAGATGAAGATGATGATGCGGTGATGAAGATAGAGTGTGGGGGAGGTGAAAAACAACAAAAACTAAGTAAAAACAACAACAAAACTGAAATTTTCACCTTCCAACGCCACTTCTTGCTATACTCTTACCATCACACATTTGTCCTAGACTCGATCCCCGGCAACGGCGCCAAATTTGGTGTTGCTCTAGCACAATGGTAAGTACCACGTTAAGAAGCTTCACCTCCTTAATTGTCAATCCGCGGAAGAGATAGGAGTGATATGAAGATCGTGAATGTGAGATGAAGTGAGAGTGAAGGTGAGAAGCACAAAGATGCACACACACATACACACACACTACGAAGAGACAAGCAAGACACAATGGAAGGTGAGAAATTAACTCTATTGCTCAAGAACACTATTACAAGCTCAAAAGAACTCTAACCTCAAACAAGCTAACCCCAAAAATGAGCCCTCTAGCTCTTTTTATAGTTTCTACACTAGTTTTGACCGGTTTCACATCTAGTGACCGGCATAGTTAAAAAATAGGTCCTAGATGCTATTTGAAAGGGTAAACGGTGTCTAAAAATAACGAAAATTGATACGCTTGTTCTACCTAAGCTCCTCAAGCTCGAGGACTCCTCGGCTTGCACAAAATGGAGCTATGGATTACAAAATGGGGTTTTCTATGTTACATATGTTACAATAGTGATAAAAATCACTGTTGGAGGTTTTTGGAAAGTATTTGAAAACATAATTCTTTGAAAAAAGATTTGACTGGCTCCTTGCTCCGTCGTTACATGCTTCCGCGTCTTCTATGCCTCTCGCTGCTTCCAACACCATGACACAATCGCGATGGTCTGAGACCGTCGCGATGGTCCACCAAAGTATGATTTCTTGCAATGCAAGTATGGATCCCTAGAGGCGCAAGTGTGCTCTACACGCTGGTGTGGTCACCTTCTTCAAATTCCAAACTTTGCAGACCATCGCGATGGTCTGACACAGTCGGAAATTTCTGACAGAAACTCAAAATTTTACCTTTTCCAAGCTTTCCTGATGCACTGGAGCTCTGTACGTGCAAGAAAACTCAAGAAAACAAAAGTACACACAAGCACAAAAGCTCTCTCTCACTCTCTCGCATTCACAAATGAGGGGAAATGAGGAGAATGGGTGGATGTAGTGAATTTTCTGATTTTTTTGGAGATGAAGATGATGATGCGGTGATGAAAATAGAGTGTGGGGAGGTGAAAAACAACAAAAACTAAGTAAAAACAACAACAAAACTGAAATTTTTACCTTCCAACGCCAATTCTTGCTATACTCTTACCATCTGTGTACTTGAGCCGCAATGACTCAAGGACTTGTACCAATGAGACTATACCTCGATTGCCATACAAGTGCATATAGTGGAGTCCTTTGCACACATTTAATTATCAATCCGAAGGAGTGACTTACCAAGTGTATGAAGACATTTGCACACGTGATAGAAAATGAAGTGAGTCAACTATCCAAGCAAGAGAAAAGACCAATACTACCCACACCTACTGATAAACTGGAAGTGTTGCCGCAAACCTACTTTCAGCAGTTTTGGTTTTTTGAGGTTTTCTCCCAGCCCAGAACTCCGAACATAGGCAATAGGGTACTCGTTTCGAAGCTCTCGACGAGACGAATCCAATGGTGTGGTTTCACTCAATTCTGACCACTCTGCTGCAAGTTATGGCAGAAACAGTGAATTACGGGAACTACTAACACCCGCGTTTTTGCTTCTCCTAGCTTACGCACGCACTACAGCCACTCAAAACAAGGGGGAAGGGGTAGACAACAGTCCTACACTTGCATTTCAAGCATCACACACACATACATGAGCAAAATGAAGATCAAAATCAGCAAGGAAGAGGCAAACTCGAAATTTCAGAAGTGCTCTTCTTCACAATGACAAGAAGTCTTTTACAATGAGTCACTTTTGACTTATATACTAGTGCCCTAAGTTTGGTCCTTTCACACAAGGGACCGGCACTTTATTCACTAAAATACTAACTTCCTACTAATA
The DNA here is from genome assembly GCA_020310875.1 of Ceratopteris richardii. NCBI lineage: Eukaryota > Viridiplantae > Streptophyta > Polypodiopsida > Polypodiales > Pteridaceae > Ceratopteris > Ceratopteris richardii. Next base: position 8,175,322 of record CM035407.1, read on the forward strand.
TACATGGGTAATTCACTAATCTTCTGAGGGAATGCATCTAGAGGACTCCTCTAGTGCCTTTACATCGGAAAATATATACAAGAGTGATTAGTAAAAAAATGGGATGTCCAAATCGGAAAAATTTTAGGGCCCTTCTTTTTTTTCTGCTTTGCGCTCGTCTTTGCTCTGCAACACTCTCCCCCTCTTTGTCTCTGTCGTCCCTTGACAGGCTTTAGCTTTCCATCGGCTGTTGGCTTCTTTGTCCGCACGCAACCCTCGGTCAGTTGATGGCCTGTTCTTGATTCAAGCTCTACTACTCGAGAGCCTGTTGCACTTGTCTTGCCTGTTGATTTGGGTTGCCACGCCCGCCACCAGTGACTAGGAATGTGCTGTTCTTAGTCACCCTCTTCAACTTTTCAGCCTCTGCCCCTTTCTAACTTTTGGTCCTACTCTGATGTTTGAAAAATCCACTGCTCGGGACCCTGGTGTTTAGCGTTGTAGCCTGATGCGTGCCCCTGCGGGGCTTTGGGCAGAGATGGGTGTTGTGCCCCTGCGGGGCTTCCTGCAGAGAGTGGTCCTTAATCATTTGATGTTTTATCTTTTACTGCGCACTTTTGGACTTGGACCTTCTTCTTCTTTTCTTTTTGCTTGATTGTCCCTCTACACGTCCCTCCTCCTGAACTCTGTCGTCCTCGACTGGCTTTCTGTGGCGACGGGAGTAAGTTTGGATAGCTGTTTGCTCTCTTTGATTCAGTAGATTAGCATGACATATCATGAATTCCTTCCATTGCCTTGACTTTACTCCGTCTTCTGGCGCCTGTCTATGATCAGCAAAGAAACTTGTTTCGTAGGCCACCAGTCTTGCATTTAAATTTGAAGTCATCTTTACAAAAATCTCCGAATCTATTTCAAAGAAGCCGGTGAAGAATGCTTCTTCGAAGGTCTGCATATACGTCGATGGCAAAAACATAAGGCGTGAGTAGTATGCCATGATGGTTAGTCGGCTCGGAATGGTTGATAGATCAAAAATGAGGGCTTCCGACCCTTGCGTAATGCCAATGAAATTCAAAAATGTGTACTTCGCATGCTGGAAGACCTTCAAAACTGTAATGATCATACTGAATATTTTGTTGGTCATCTTGACGGCTAAATCCGGAACTGTAGCGTATCTCGCAATCCAAAATTCCATTGTTTTTACCATATATTCTTCGGTCGGTAGGTAATTATGTGGCGGACTAGGTAGTAGCGGATAATTAAGCCACTGATTATTGATACTGCCTTGGCGCTGACCTTCCAAAAAGTGCGACCAAGCTCGTCTGCGGGGTACAGGACAAAAAGATGGGTTGGCTTGAAGCGCGTATGGTGATGCTTCCCACTGCACCCGCAACGTTGGATTCTTCTCCAAAATCTTCCTTCTCCATGTTGGATCCGCCTTCTCAAATTCCTCTTGAGTATACTTGAAAGTGTCATGCTGAAATTGAAGGTTGTGGTCCGGATCTTTATTCGTGGTAGTCTTTATGTACATGCGCGTCTGTTCTTTAAGTAGACCATATGGTACATTGAAGGGCTTCAAAATTTGATCTAGTTGTTTATTGTCTATGCGAGCCTCTTTCATTATTTGTATTATTTGATCTTCAAAATCAGCAGTGAGCTGGGACACCAGTAGTACCCTTGCTGGTCTGCTCATTTCTGCAATTTCGCGAGTATTAGGTTCAACGTGAACCTCCTTTTCCGCCCTGATCGGTGAATGATATGAGGGGGGAGAGAGAGGACGTACCTCAGTCTCCACAGTAGCCTCCGCAGCGTGTGGAACTACTGGTGTCCCCTGTTTGTCTTGGCGCTCAATCTGTTCCTGAAGCTATTTGATGAGTGTATCTTTATTCTTTAATTCTGCTTCAGCCTTGGCAATCGTCTCCTGATGTTTGATCACTTCTTGAGCAACTATATTCATGTGATCTGTGTCTTCTTTGCACTGTCTGAAATAATCATTTTCAGCTTTTTTCCATTTCTTGCGTAGAGCTGCAGTGTCATGCATATACCTTTTTTCCCAATCAGCAATGGTGTCTTGCTCCTGTTTGAGCTGATCTGCCATCTTGGTGATCTTTTCTTCCAGTTCTTTTATGTCCTCCGTTGAATGATTAGTTTCTGCTGGTGGTTGATCACTGAGGAGAGCTGTCATGAGCTCCTTGTTCCTGTTCCTTAAATTTTCCGCTTCCTCCATACTCACCTTGAGCTGTGATTCGAGTATTTTACCACGAGCGTTGATCCTTGTTTTCTCTTTTTCTGTCATATCTAATTTCTTCGTGAGCTCCAAAATTTGTTCTTTTAGTTGGGCATTTTCCTTTTCTAATATCTGGCATTGTGTTTTGGTCTTCTTTATTTCCTCGTGTTTCTTTAAGGCTTGAGCTTCTGCTTTTGATAACCTATTAGCCAGATCCACACCTTCTTTTTGAAGCTCCTGCTTTTCACGCATGGCCTGATCGTAATCTTCATCAGCATCAAGCATTAACTGTTGAGTGTCTAGTGCAGTTTGAATCATATCCTGCACCACAGGCTTGAGCTGAGCTATATCGACGTTTAGCCATGTCCTTGGTATACTTGGGGTTTCTCCTGTGTGTACATCTTTCCCTTTTTCCACATGAATAGTTTCATTATGTGGTTGTCGGACTTGTAGTTGTACATTCAGTTCTTCGTTGTTTTTACCTTGATCCTTAGATTTCGTGGCACTTCCTTGAAACGTGACGTCCATGGGGGATGGTTCTGCCACAACCCTTAGTGGAGTGAAGGGTTCTTCATCATGTCCTTCTTCTTGAGGCTTATTCTCTGATAGCACTAATTGTTCCTCATTATCGGATTTACTTTCTTTGATATGGGTAGTGGAGGCGTCTTTTGATTGAACAGGTTGTTGCCTTTCTTCTTCTTCCGGCTGTTTAGTAGCATTTGTGTCTACCTCTTTTGTCTGATCCTGTTCTTTGTGTCCGTCTTGGGTTGCGCCATAGTCCACTTCATTTAATTCATCCCAATGTCCATCATCTTTTGATTCGCTTTGAATATCGACATTAAGCAATGAATTGTCTGGTTCTTCTTGTTTCTCCGAGACTGAACTAGAATTATCCAAGCCTATTTCTTTATATCTATGAACTTTTGTGAGCTTGGCTTTCTGGTCTGTTGCTTGTTGTGATTGCTTATAGTGATGACCTTGCACTGGCAAATTAACTTGCCCTTCTGTATATTGATGGGTCTCTTCGAGAGCTTCTGTCAAGTCTTTTTCCGTTATTTCTTTTCTTTTCTCAATCGTGGCCTCGGGAAGAACATGGACCCTCTTCCGAATTGGTGTGTCCTCTTCCTGTAACTCGAGTTCTCTGAGTCTTTTTGTGCCTCTCATTCTGGGTTGAGAGCTTGGTTCAGCCATCTCCACAATGGTTGTCTTTTTCTTTTTCTTAGGGACAGTTGCTACTTTGGCATATTGAGCTAAACCTGTTGATGAGGGCATTTCTTGTAGATGCTCCCTGATGCCTAGCGCATGGTATATCAGAATGGTCAGTGCAATACTTCCATTGAGGAACTTCTTGTTCTTCCATTGCTTCTTCGCTTCGAACAATCTTTCCTGCACATATGGGGTCAGATTAATTTGATTCCCGATTTGTTTGATTGCATGCGACAGTAATTGCACGATGATTTTTTGTGGGGCCGTGTATCGGTGCATGTTAGGAAAGCAGAAATGCTGGTGAATTAGCCTGACCGCCTCCTCGATGTCCACCCGATTAATTTCGGTGAATGTCCTAGTTTTGGCACCTCGGCTTTCTTCCTTCACCACTGTAATCCCATCTTTCTCCCATTCAAAAGCTTCCTTGATCAGTTCATGGGTGAACTGAATAATTACCCATTCTCCAACTTTGTCCATTACTCTAGCTTCTGGTACCAACGGGTCATGTAATGCTGGTTGTAATGTATTCATCACCTGTGTGCATCTCTGGAAATCTGGTTTGTAAATGGGCAACTCGAAATACTTGAGAATGCCTGCTTTCGTCATGATATCCTGTATAGATGGCATCCCATGCAGTACTCGAAAATCCTGGGACAGAATAGTAAATTGATGATCGGTGTCCATGATCTTGATTGTTGCAAGGAAGATCGATTCCCCGTCAGGTTGATCTTCCCGGAACCAATGTCCCTTCGCCTTTGTAATACTTTGGGGTGGGAAATCCATGGCTTCTTCAGGTATGGTTGCTTCAGAATCTTGAGAAGACATCTGCACTCGTAAGTGAAGTATATTAGTTTCTCACCAAAGAATGCGGTAGTGTGGTGCATTTCTGAGTATCATCGTTCTTCACTCCGTTCCCATAACCCCATAGTTGAGATCTCTTACCACCTTTTTAGTTTCTTTTTCATTTTCCTGAAAGAGAACAACTGTTAGCATAGCCGAAGCTTTTATTTATTTACACTGTAAATCCATTCCTATTTGAGTTCAAGCTGAGAGCTAATCTCCCTTGGAGAATGTGCACCACTAATCTTGTTTGGAGCATCATGTGCCAAATGCGTGGCCGTGTAATGTCGCCCTATTATGCATACTTTAGGTGCATTGTGTACTTCATGAGTGCAATTAGGATTGTCAAATGGTGAAGTTTTTCTTTGCACTTTCTTCGGCCTCCATATCTGAGTCGTGGTCACCCTTTTGATACATGTTCTTTTGTTGCGTCCTTGATTGGCTGGTATTGGTTTGATCTGACTCTGAGCACCAAAATCTGTGCCTAGGGTTCGCTGTTGAGATTGCTTGGGTCTGCTGCTTCGTCTTTCTTGAAAAGAGGTGTGTTCTTGGGTCGTCCTAGCTTTCTTTGCATTCCGAGCAGCCTTCTTGTGAATCCATATCTGTTGTCGGCCTCTCTGAGCTTCGAGTAAGGGTTTCGGAACCCAAATTTGCACTACTTTTTCCATAGACTTGGTTACTCCTCTTGCTGGTTCTGGGTTGGGTGTTGGTTGTCCTTGAATGCTCATTTGATCCTTGCGCACCCATTTGTATTTGTGTTGTGTCTGACCGGAACCTGTGCTTGAGGTTCTCCAATAGGTCGGTTGGGTAGCCTGTTGATAGTTTTGGGTAGTGGTTGAACTTTTCTTGACCGTTCGGGAAGGTTCAGGTTCTTCTGCGGTCATCCTTGCATTCGAGGTCTCTGCTGTTTCCATATTGACTCTAGGGGCCTGGGTACAGGGTTCCCTTTGTGGTTCTTTGCCTAAGCTATTCTCCGAATTTTCCACAATCTTAGGTTGGCACAGTGGCTTCTCTCCTAATAAGCTAAATATTTCTTTGTGCCCTATTTTGGCAGAGATATACCCTTGAGCTAGATGGATACATACTTCATTCTAGCTAGATGGATATACCCTTGAGCTCCCAACAGTCTAGCTAGCATTTCATCGGTCAGAGGCTCCATAAATCGTTTCACTCGGCATCCACTGATGTAATTAGGAAGAATGTCTCCGTCTAGTGTGGCGAGATTGACTGCACCACCAGTGGAGATTCGATTTACGATCAGGGGTCCATATCCACTTTTCTGTAGTTTCTTTGCATGCTGTTTGAGGGTGTATACTAAGACTAAATCGCCTTCTTTCAGTCCCTTGTCTTTTATATGTGAGTCATAATATGCCTTTTGTCTCCGTTTAGCGGCATAGATGCCTGCTACCGCTTGCAATCTAGTCTCATGCAGCTTTTCAATTTGATCTAATTGCTGAGACAATTCATGACCGTTCCACTCATATTGCTGGGCTACTTTTAATGTAGGCACTAAGAAGTCAATTGGCAAAATTGCATTCTGCCCATACACTAGGTTGAAAGGTGTAGTTCCAATGGCCGTTTTATATGCCACTCGGAAGGCCCAAATTGCGTGATGCAATTGTTTGTCCCAATCTGACCTTCCATTATTGACAATCTTTGTCAATACCGTACATAGTACTTTGTTGGAACTTTCAGCCTGTCCGTTGGCTTGAGGATGGTATGGGGCTGATTTTTTGTGGATCACTAGAAATTCATTTATTAGAGATTCAATGACTTCGTTTAGGAAATGAGTTCCTCGATCACTTACTATCTCGATCGGTAGTCCAAATCGGGTGAAAATGTGCTCAAAGAGAAATTTTGCTGTAGTTTGAGCATCATTTTTTCGAGTGGCTTTTGCTTCTACCCACTTTGTCAAGTAGTCGGTGGCTACTATGATGTATTCCGCATGTGATCCTTTCGCAGGTGGGTTGATTGGTCCTATGAAGTCAATTCCCCACTTGGTAAACGCTCTTGCACAAACCATGGGTCTTAAAGGCATGTCGTCTCTTCGAACGGGATATTTCGCTCTCTGGCATGTTTCGCAGCTTCTCACATATGTTTCAGCATCCATATGTAGAGTTGGCCACCACAGACCTGCAAAGAGAATCATCTTGACAGTTCTGTCTGCTGAAAAATGACCTCCAGCAGCTCCTGCGTGAGCCATCTCTAATATGGGAAGATATTCTCCTTCATGCACACACAATCTGAGTTGATTGTCTTTTCCTCTTTTGAACAACTGTTTTCCCATTATCACATAATCTTTGCTCATTTCTTCTAGGGATCGCTTTCTTGCTAAACTCGCTCCTATTTCGTGCTCTTTTGTTTTGAGGAATTGTACTAATGAGTTGCTCCAATTAGGCGCTATGGTCGAAAAAGGTAAAGACATGTGATCCTCAGGACTTTGCTCCTGGCATTCTGCACAGTTGTCTAGGTAGTCATGAACACTCTTGGGCATGTCAGGCCAATATACCCCTAATCTTTTTAATTCTCGAATTGTTCCGTGTATCCCTTGATGGGTTCTCCACTTGTTTACGTGTGCTTGCTGAATTAATTGCTTCTGTTCGTCCTCCTCGACACATCTTAATAAGACACCGTTGGGTTCCTTATAATACATACTTCCCGCAACAATGTGTAAATTTCTTGTTTGAAGAATCTCTTCTTTGCTATCCTTATTTATTGAGTGTTGAGGGCCATGGGTGAGTATAGGAATTAGTCGTTCCGCCCACTTTGGACATACCTCAAGATTAAACAAATACGTATCTGGTAATTCATCCGGTACTCCGCTAGGTGGTTCTCCATGCGTTAGCCTTGAAAGGTGATCTGCTCTTACGTGTGTGTTTCCTTTTTTGACTATCACTTCAAAGTCAAACTCCATCAATAATAAGAACCATCGTACCAACCTTCCCGTGTTGCAAGGCTTATTGACTAAGTACAACAAAGCCTGATGGTCTATGAAGAATTTGAATTTGTTGGCTAAGAGATAGTGTCTAAACTTCTTCACTGCATAGACCATACCTAGGCCTTCTCTTTCGGTAGTAGTGTAATTTCTTTCTGCTTGGTTCAGTTGTCTACTGGCATAAGCAATTGGATGATCAAGCTTCCCTTCGTCAGCCGGTTGCGCTAGGATACATCCAATGGCATAGTTAGAAGCATCAACATGAATATGAAAGGGCTTGTTCCAGTTGGGTGATTTTAGAATTGGGGCTGTATTCAGCCTCTTTTTAAGCTCGTTGAATGCCTTTTCACATTCGTCCGTCCAAGTGAACTGAGTCAATAGACCGTATAAGGGTTTAGCTATTATGGCATACATGTGAATAAACCTACGGTAATATCCACAGTGTCCCATAAAGGCTTGTACTTCTTTCGCATTCTTGGGTCTTGGTAAGTCCAATATGACTTTAATCTTATCCTCATCTGTAGATATTCCATTCTTTGAAACAATGTGTCCTAGGATTTTTCCTTGTCTTACCATGAAGACACATTTTTCTGGGTTTAAGCAAACTCTATACTGCCTACATTTGTTGAATATTTTCCGCAGTTCCGGTATGTGGTCTGGTCGTTGATTTGAGTATGTACACAGATCATCTACGTATACTTCCATGCTCTTTCTCAGAAATTCTTTGAAAACATGACACATCAATCGTTGGAAGGTGGCTGGCGCATTAGTGAGCCCGAAAGGCATCACTCTAAATGCATAGATTCCCCATTCAGTCGCGAATGCGGTTTTATGCTGGTCCTCAGTTGCAATAGCTACTTGGTTATAACCAGAGAATCCATCCAAGAAGCTATAGACCTCCTTGCCGGCAACTCTTTCCAAAAGATGGTCTGTGATGGGTAAAGGGAAACTATCTCGTATAGTTGCTGCATTTACTTTTTTTAAGTTGATACACACCCTTAATTTTCCGTTTTTCTTGGGCACTACCACTAGTGGCGATACCCATTCTGTGTGTTCTATCTCGTATATGAATCCTGCCGCTAGTAATTTGTCAATTTCTTCCTTTATTTTCGCTGCATAAACTTCATTATACGTATAAGGGCATTGTTTAGAAGGTTTTGCATCTGCTGTCATAGGGATTCGATGAGCGCATATGCTAGGTTCTACACCCTTAAGGTCTTTGTACGTCCAAGCAAATACATCTCGATATTCTCGGATAAGGTGGATGAGTTCCTCTTCTTCCTCGTCTGATACGTCTTTCCCAATATACGTGCACCTCTCTTCTCCGTCTTCCATCGTTACGACAACCTTCTTGGTTTGTTCCCTGTTATCATAGGCTTCTCCATCCCGTGCTTCTCGTTTAGGCATTTGAGTTGCTATTTTCCTTTCTTCCACTTCGTATCTTTTAAAATGTTCTGGAACTTCGAAGTGGTCTGGTTCCGGTTCCACTTTACTTGTGTCCTCTCTATGCTCGTGCATTCTTGGGATAGTCTCAATTGCTAAGACTTCTGTCGGTTTTTCTTTTGATTCTTTTTGCATAGTTTCTAAATATTGTTCTTCAGAGTCGAACTCTGGTTCCATTTCTATGCTTTCGTACTCTTCTTTCTCCTCTTCCTCTACAATTTCTCCTGCTTCTACTTCTTGGAGGACAACCATGTAGAGGTTCACATCATATCCTTCCTCGTCTATACAGTCGTTCATCGTCAATACTTCTTCATTCACACAAACGTCTAATGTGGCTAGGATTTCCATCCAGCCATGTGGTTCGAAGAGTTCATCTGAAAAAATTTGAGGCATATAGTCAGGGTCTTCTATAGATCGATAATTAGGGTGCCCTATTGGCCACATTTGTTTTTTACACTCCTCCTTCTTGGCTTCTTTGCACATCCACAACTGGGCATCCTCGTGCATCCAAGATTGGTCACTTGATCCAGCACTGTGAACGGATAGGTCGTCTTCCTCTTTGTGGACTGGATTCCATTGTAATGGAGGGACATCCCGATAAGCGAATGTGTGCAGGTTTATCTTGGTGGTGTTCCCTTGATGTTGGAGATATAATGAATCTTTGCCCCAATCTTGTACTACTCGCATCTGTCGCATGAATGGTCGTCCTAATATCATTTCATAATTGTTTGCTTTTTCGAACTTACAGATGGCCAATGTGTGTTCAAACTCTACTCCACACGTGGTTAACCTAATTCCTTCCAATATTCCTAGGGGTTTCTCTACATGTCCATCTGCTAATTGTAGCTTCATGCGAGTGGGTCGTAAGGCTGGTTTACCCCATTTTTCCCAAATTTCCTTCGTTGCAATTCCTACTCCAGCTCCTGTGTCTAAGATGGCCTTGGTCATGTACCCATTGTAGGTGACAGGTAAGCACGTATTACCTTCGTCTCCTTCACTAAATTCTCCTACTTTGTCAACTGGAATTTGTATTGTGGAGTGGTTTTCTTTTTCCTTTCCTTTCATTTCTCCTTTCTCTGCCGGTGGTTCTATTTGATTTGCTAGCTGTCTCCATAGATGTGGTCTAAGTTGAAGCAACTCTTCCACCGTCAATTTGCATTGCACCTTTGTTTTCTTAAGTTCTGTTAGATTGTGTGAACTTTCTTCTGAGTTTCCTTTTTCTTTCCCATGCACTGTGGGTGCTCGTATTATTATAGACTCTCTTTCATATTCTCCCATGTAATTAGGCAACGTTGAAATGCTCATGGTTTCCTCTCGTTCTTTATCAAACCTTGACACTTCCTCATATGCTTCCTCTAGGTTATGATCATGATGACTATCTGCTCCAATTATTTCCTCAAAAGGAGGTGGACTGATTCCATCCTTTTTCCATTGCTCTTCTCTAATTCTTTTCCACAAGTCTTTGGACCAATCTTCCTCTAGGTCGGGTATTATGGATACCTGTTCTTCTTGAGATTTCATTCGTTCATTTCGATCATCTTCCCGACTAGGTTCCTTATCCTTAGGTTGTATGTACTCTTCATATAGTTCTTGTGCGATCCTTGTTTCAGGCAAAATTGGGATGGTCTTTTCTAGAGTCGCCTGTGCTACTTCTATGAGTTTTTTGCATATCGCCAGTCTTTCTTTCTCTAATTCCCCTTGAGGGTAGAGTCTTTCATGTTGTTCTAGGTTTGGTCCCATTTTGATTTCTAGCTTGGTATGCTTTTAGCCACATGTCCAAGTCGTCTGGCTTTGGGTCAGCTAGAATTGATCCTGGCTTCTTTGCCTCAGAGTTGATTGGTGGGGTTTCAGGGATCTCCTCATGCGTTTTTTGTTCATTATGCTTTCTAGAAACTTTTGCTTGTTTTTTGCCGTCTTTGCTCTTGTTTCTTGCCCATTTCTCTTTGAGCTTTTCTCGTCTTTCTTTCCATTTTTGTACTTTGGTGTTTTGGGTATTCTCACATGAGTTTTCTGAATCCTCGACTATCTGAATGTTAGCGTCTCCTGTTTTATTGTTCTCTAGTTTCTCTTCAGGTTGTTTTCCTGTTTGTTGTTTTGCTTGAGCTCTAGTAATAGCTTTCAGCGGTACAGTGTACTCCTTATCACTTCCAGATTCTTCTATGACCTCTATTACATTGATTGGTGCAGGACCTTGAGTTTTTGTAGGATTCTTAGGGCAATCTCTGAAAAGATGTTCTTTCCCACAATCACTACAGTATCCTTCCCAAATCCTGGGTGGTGGAGGGTTGTAAGGTCGAGGACACTCCCGAATGAAGTGATCCCCTCCGCATCTATAACATGGTCCTCTCTGCACGGGTGGTCTAATGGGAGGTCTCAATGGTAGTTGTGCTTTGGGCATTGTGTACATTAAAGTTGCAGTTTCCGCTCCATAATTCTGATCAAATCCTTCATATCCATAATAGGCCACGTCATATGCTGGTTCATATTCCATCATGTTGGCTTCATATGGATAGTACTCTCTTGGTGGAGGTTCATACCCTTGGTTGGTTGATTCTACATTGGTCGCTATTGAAGCTGGTATTATGGCTCTTTCCAAGTTTTCTTCTGGTTGAGTATACTTCACAGGTACAACTTGTTGAGGTTGAGATAGTTGGGGTCCCAATACTGGTTGTGGTGGTGGATACGGTGCTTGCTCGTATTGTCTCTGTGCTCCTACCGGATACAGGTTGTATCTAGGCATCTCCCTACCAAGCTCTCTAGGTGGGTATCCATAAGGTCGGTATTGTGGTGGATTGACAGGTCGTGTTTGCCTATTAAAGGGGCAGTTCTCAGTTGTATGATTGGTATATTTTTGCTCGATGTGGCAGTATGAAGAAGTCCCTTGTTGTTGCTGTCTGTTGTGTGGATACATTGGTTGTGCACCGGCTCCTCCTCTGGTACACAAGTGTGTGGGATGTTCTCCTCCACATGAGTTACACCTCCTCAACATGGGCACTCTTTGAGCTGGATATTGGTAAGCTCTCTGTCCTTGGACTCCTAGTTTCTTAGCTAATAGTTCTGCTAGTTCTTCCATATTACTAGAATTGGACGTCACTGTGCTTCTTGAGTCTTCTGATTTTGTGAGGTCGGTAGTACCTTTGAGGTCCTCAGCAAGGTTATCTTCCAAGTCGATGCACTCTTGAAGACACTCACTCAATGTTTGCAGCCTTCTTACATACACTAGGGTTCTGAGGGTCCCGTTAGAGAGTCCATCCAAAAATAGTGAAATCATCTTTTGTTTAGTCGGTCTCTCAGCCATTGGGCATCTATCCACATATTGGTTGAATCTTCGGGCAGCTGTCTTCACCGTTTCTTTAGGGTTTTGTTTAAAGCTATGGATTAAAGATGCAGAATTGTGTTTAATCCCTCTCTTTGTGAATTCTCCTATGAATTCTTGAAAGAATTGCTCCATGTTTCCAAATCGATTGGGATCTAGAGGTTGGAACCAAGTTAGAGCTGTTCCTGTGAGGGTGAGTCCAAAAGACTCATACTGCACAAAGAAGTCCTCTACTTGTTCTGCCCTTAGAACTTGTTTAAATTCGGCAATATGATCGTATGGCTCCCCTGATCCATCATAATGGTTTCTCATAAACTTAGCTACTTGGATTGGTCTCAATCTCCTCATTGGTTCAGGTGGTCTGGGCATTACAGGGAAAACTGGGGCAACTGGTCGTGGTGGAGGCATTCCTGGCTGTCCTCCCACAGGTGGTCGTGGTCTGACCGGTGGTCGGAAATGGTTCCCCATCCCTGTGTAGGTCCGATTATGTGTGTGCTCACCTGGAGTTGCAAACTGTACATGAGTACGGTTGGGCACACTTCTTTGACTGGTCTGTCCTGATGTGGTATGTTCCGTCTCTGGTTGATTTCCAAAAGGATTCTGCGAGGTAGTTGCCTGCTCCCTCTGAGGAAATACAGGCGCACCCATATATCTCAGCCGAGCCCTGTCTAGGACACCTACAGGCCAATATCTTCTTTGATTCTTATCTAGGTAAGTGAGTCTAGTTTCGTCCTCTGGGTCTTTCAGCTCATAGAATGTCATGGGGCTCTCTCCTATTCCTTGAACAGGTACGTCAGTTTGAAGCAATAAGTCTGCTCCGTGAATCATGTAGACTTCCAACAGGTAGTCGTCTTGAGGTATCAAGTCTCCTCTCAAGACCCGTGATACTTGTGATCTGCCTCTAGGGGTGGTCACTAGCTCTTCAGAGTTGTTGGGATCCATGAACTCTCCTCTTTCATTGATCCTCTCAGGAAAGTCCGTCACCGTGTAAATGAGACCAATTTTGTCGATATATGCTCCTCCCTCGTACTTGACAGCAGGTCGAGGTACAATTGTGGCAGTCAGGGAAGTTACCATCCTGGCCACCGATCTATTCAAGGCATCCAGGTAGATAGGGATCTCCTGGGCATTAGTGGACACATATTGTAAGGCAGTGCGGTACTCACCTTCCACTGTAGACATGAAGTTCCTATGTGGTGCTGGACCTTGCATGTCTTCCGATGCCATGGGTATGTCTTCCTCAGACTCACTAGAGGTCTCTGAGTAGACGGAGTGGTGACTGACCTGAGCAGTGCTTCCTATAGAAGAGATGACGCTCCTTCGGCTACTTAGCACTCTTCCTGACCTCAAGTTCATTCACACACCTAAGCCTCCCTTTATACTTCTTAGATTCCCCTTGGTTAGCTCTCCTAAAGGCTCAAAGTGTCTGACTAAAGAAAGGGTTTATCTCGGCGATACCACTTCCTGACGATACTGCTCTCGGCGATACTGCTTTGACTGCGATACGATACCAGAATCCAATCGATACGATACTGGACAATCACACGATACGATACGAGACCATGCCCACGATACGATACCAGGCACAGAGGCGATACGATACCAGTGTGGTGTCGCGATACTACTTTGGGAAGCAGACGATACGATACCCCTGCTGCACACGATACGATACTGGAACTATGACGATACGATACCAAAGGATTCCAACGATACGATACCTGATCTTCTGCCGATAAGAGACCAGTGTGATTTCGCGATACCTAACTCTAGGAGGAAGCGATACGATACCACCGAACTTGGCCGATACGATACCTGTGACAGTATCGCGATACTGTCCAAGTGAGTGCACGAAACGATACCTGAGTAGTGTCGTGATACGATCTTTAAACTTCGACGATACGATACTAAGTATAGTATCGCGATACTTCCCTAGGAACACCACGATACGATACTAGAGACTCTAGACGATACGATCTCACGATGGTGTCGCGATACTGTCCTTAGTGGGAGACGATACGATACCACTGTAGTAAGCGCGATCGCGATACCGACTTGGCTACACGATACCAGAATGGTATCGCGATACCAGGGTCGATGACCAGCGATACGATACTACCGCAATTGTGCGATCGCGATACCAACTCAGGGTCACGATACCAGTGCGGTATCGCGATACCAAGTTAGGTATCAAGCGATACAATACTGACGGCGAATATCGCGATACAAGGGAGTTTTGGTATCGCGATACCAGAACTCAACCGATCGCGATACTCAAGCCAAATCACAAGAAAATGTGGAAATTTTCTCACCCCCTTGCCGCTCTTACACTCCTCCTCCCTTCTAGGCCTCTCTATCACACAACAACTCAGAAATAACTTCTCTTTACCCCCCCCGCGATACTGCGCACTGTTTTAATCACGTTTTGTGCATGTTTCAAGTGCTTTGAGTGAATGATCTTGATAAGAACTCACCTTTGTCTGCTCTAGCTTGCCCTTTGGGTTCAAACTCTCACTGAAACAGCCTCGAACGCACGATACCAGATCCACGATACCGGTCGCTGTCGCTCACGATACCAGAGTTCCCGCAAGTGTCAAATGAGTCAATTTTTTGGGTTTTTATACTTTTTGGGACAGAACTTGAAATTTTGGTCTATTTTTGGTGAATTTTTTGGGTTTTTTGCCTATTCCTACTTCTCCTCTCCTCTCTACTCCTCTCCTAAACTAACCCTAACTCCTCCTTCTCTTCCCTCCTCCTACACCTAAACCTAAAACTTATCACACACACCTCAAGGATGAGAAGTGACAAGTGCTGAAATGGAATACTACTCGTCAATGGACAAATTCACCTCTACAAGTACGATTCGATCACACTTGCTCTCTAACTATCACGAAGGCACCTTGGTGGAGTGCCTCCCCGGCAACGGCGCCAAAAACGTGTGTACTTGAGCCGCAATGACTCAAGGACTTGTACCAATGAGACTATACCTCGATTGCCATACAAGTGCATATAGTGGAGTCCTTTGCACACATTTAATTATCAATCCGAAGGAGTGACTTACCAAGTGTATGAAGACATTTGCACACGTGATAGAAAATGAAGTGAGTCAACTATCCAAGCAAGAGAAAAGACCAATACTACCCACACCTACTGATAAACTGGAAGTGTTGCCGCAAACCTACTTTCAGCAGTTTTGGTTTTTTTGAGGTTTTCTCCCAGCCCAGAACTCCGAACATAGGCAATAGGGTACTCGTTTCGAAGCTCTCGACGAGACGAATCCAATGGTGTGGTTTCACTCAATTCTGACCACTCTGCTGCAAGTTATGGCAGAAACAGTGAATTACGGGAACTACTAACACCCGCGTTTTTGCTTCTCCTAGCTTACGCACGCACTACAGCCACTCAAAACAAGGGGGAAGGGGTAGACAACAGTCCTACACTTGCATTTCAAGCATCACACACACATACATGAGCAAAATGAAGATCAAAATCAGCAAGGAAGAGGCAAACTCGAAATTTCAGAAGTGCTCTTCTTCACAATGACAAGAAGTCTTTTACAATGAGTCACTTTTGACTTATATACTAGTGCCCTAAGTTTGGTCCTTTCACACAAGGGACCGGCACTTTATTCACTAAAATACTAACTTCCTACTAATATACATGGGTAATTCACTAATCTTCTGAGGGAATGCATCTAGAGGACTCCTCTAGTGCCTTTACATCGGAAAATATATACAAGAGTGATTAGTAAAAAAATGGGATGTCCAAATCGGAAAAATTTTAGGGCCCTTCTTTTTTTTCTGCTTTGCGCTCGTCTTTGCTCTGCAACACCATCACACATTCGTCTTAGACTCGATCCCCGGCAACGGCGCCAAATTTGGTGTTGCGCTAGCACAATGGTAAGTACCACGTTCAGAAGCTTCACCTCCTTAATTGTCAATCCGCGGAAGAGATAGGAGTGATATGAAGATCGTGAATGTGAGATGAAGTGAGAGTGAAGGTGAGAAGCACAAAGATGCACACACACATACACACACACTACGAAGAGACAAGCAAGACACAATGGAAGGTGAGAAATTAACTCTATTGCTCAAGAACACTATTACAAGCTCAGAAGAACTCTAACCTCAAACAAGCTAACCCCAAAAATGAGCTCTCTAGCTCTTTTTATAGTTTGTAGACTAGTTTTGACCGGTTTCACATCTAGTGACCGGCATAGTTAGAAAATAGGTCATAGATGCTATTTGAAAGGGTAAACGGTGTCTAAAAATAACGAAAATTGATACGCTTGTTCTACCTAAGCTCCTCAAGCTCGAGGACTCCTCGGCTTGCACAAAATGGAGCTATGGATTACAAAATGGGGTTTTCTATGTTACATATGTTACAATAGTGATAAAAATCACTGTTGGAGGTTTTTGGAAAGTATTTGAAAACATAATTCTTTGAAAAAACATTTGACTGGCTCCCTGCTCCGTCGTTACATGCTTCCGCGTCTTCTATGCCTCTGGCTGCTTCCTACACCGTGACACAATCGCGATGGTCTGAGACCGTCGCGATGGTCCACCAAAGTATGATTTTTTGCAATGCAAGTATGGATTCCTAGAGGCGCAAGTGTGCTCTACACGCTGGTGTTGTCGCCTTCTTCAAATTCCGAACTTTGCAAACCATCGCGATGGTCTGACACAGTCGGAAATTTCTGATAGAAACTCAAAATTTTACCTTTTCCAAGCTTTCCTGATGCACTAGAGCTCTGTACCTGCAAGAAAACTCAAGAAAACAAAAGTACACACAAGCACAAAAGCTCTTTCTCACTCTCTCGCATGCACAAATGAGGGGAAATGAGGAGAATGGGTGGATATAGTGAATTTTCTGATTTTTTTGGAGATGAAGATGATGATGCGGTGATGAAGATAGAGTGTGGGGAAGGTGAAAAACAACAAAAACTAAGTAAAAACAACAACAAAAACTGAAATTTTTACCTTCCAACGCCACTTCTTGCTATACTCTTACCATCACACATTCGTCCTAGATTCGATCCCCGGCAACGGCGCCAAATTTGGTGTTGCTCTAGCACAATGGTAAGTACCACGTTAAGAAGCTTCCCCTCCTTAATTGTCAATCCGCCGAAGAGATAGGAGTGATATGAAGATCGTGAATGTGAGATAAAGTGAGAGTGAAGGTGAGAAGCACAAAGATGCACACACACATACACACACACTACGAAGAGACAAGCAAGACACAATGGAAGGTGAGAAATTAACTCTATTGCTCAAGAACACTATTACAAGCTCAAAAGAACTCTAACCTCAAACAAGCTAACCCCAAAAATGAGCTCTCTAGCTCTTTTTATAGTTTCTAGAATAGTTTTGACCGGTTTCACATCTAGTGACCGGCATAGTTAAAAAATAGTCCTAGATGCTATTTGAAAGGGTAAACGGTGTCTAAAAATAACGAAAATTGATACGCTTGTTCTACGTAAGCTCCTCAAGCTCGAGGACTCCTCGGCTTGCACAAAATGGAGCTATGGATTACAAAATGGGGATTTCTATGTTACATATGTTACAATAATGATAAAAATCACTCTTGGAGGTTTTTGGAAAGTATTTGAAAACATAATTCTTTGAAAAAAGATTTGACTGGCTCCCTGCTCCATCGTTACATGCTTCCGCGTCTTCTATGCCTCTGGCTGCTTCCAACACCGTGACACAATCGCGATGGTCTGAGACCGTCGCGATGGTCCACCAAAGTATGATTTTTTGCAATGCAAGTATGGATTCCTAGAGGTGCAAGTGTGCTCTACACGCTGGTGTGGTCGCCTTCTTCAAATTCCGAACTTTGCAGACCATCGCGATGGTCTGGCACAGTCGGAAATTTCTGACAGAAACTCAAAATTTTACCTTTTCCAAGCTTTCCTGATGCACTAGAGCTCTGTACCTGCAAGAAAACTCAAGAAAACAAAAGTACACACAAGCACAAAAGCTCTCTCTCACTTTCTCGCATGCACAAATGAGGGGAAATGAGGAGAATGGGTGGATATAGTGAATTTTCTGATTTTTTTGGAGATGAAGATGATGATGCGGTGATGAAGATAGAGTGTGGGGGAGGTGAAAAACAACAAAAACTAAGTAAAAACAACAACAAAAAGTAAAATTTTTACCTTCCAACGCCACTTCTTGCTATACTCTTACCATCACACATTCGTCCTATACTCGATCCCCGGCAACGGCGCCAAATTTGGTGTTGCTCTAGCACAATGGTAAGTACCATGTTAAGAAGCTTCACCTCCTTAATTGTCAATCCGCGAAAGAGATAGGAGTGATATGAAGAGCGTGAATGTGAGATGAAGTGAGAGTGAAGGTGAGAAGCACAAAGATGCACACACACATACACACACACTACGAAGAGACAAGCAAGACACAATGGAAGGTGAGAAATTAACTCTATTGCTCAAGAACACTATTACAAGCTCAAAAGAACTCTAACCTCAAACAAGCTAACCCCAAAAATGAGCTCTCTAGCTCTTTTTATAGTTTCTAAACTAGTTTTGACCGGTTTCACATCTAGTGACCGGCATAGTTAAAAAATAGGTCCTAGATGCTATTTGAAAGGGTAAACGGTATCTAAAAATAACGAAAATTGATACGCTTGTTCTACCTAAGCTCCTCAAGCTCGAGGACTCCTCGGCTTGCACAAAATGGAACTATGGATTACAAAATGGGGTTTTCTATGTTACATATGTTACAATAGTGATAAAAATCACTGTTGGAGGTTTTTGGAAAGTATTTGAAAACATAATTCTTTGAAAAAAGATTTGACTGGCTCCCTGCTCCGTCGTTACATGCTTCCGCGTCTTCTATGCCTCCGGCTGCTTCCAACACCGTGACACAATCGCGATGGTCTGAGACCGTCGCGATGGTCCACCAAAGTATGATTTTTTGCAATGCAAGTATGGATTCCTAGAGGCGCAAGTGTGCTCTACACGCTGGTGTGGTCGCCTTCTTCAAATTCCAAACTTTGCAGACCATCGCGATGGTCTGACACAGTCGGAAATTTCTGACAGAAACTCAAAATTTTACCTTTTCCAAGCTTTCCTGATGCACTGGAGCTCTGTACCTGCAAGAAAACTCAAGAAAACAAAAGTACACACAAGCACAAAAGCTCTCTCTCACTCTCTCGCATGCACAAATGAGGGGAAATGAGGAGAATGGGTGGATATGGTGAATTTTCTGATTTTTTTGGAGATGAAGATGATGATGCGGTGATGAAGATAGAGTGTGGGGGAGGTGAAAAACAACAAAAACGAAGTAAAAACAACAAAAACTGAAATTTTTACCTTCCAACGCCACTTCTTGCTATACTCTTACCATCACACATTCGTCCTATACTCGATCCCCGACAACGGCGCCAAATTTGGTGTTGCTCTAGCACAATGGTAAGTACCATGTTAAGAAGCTTCACCTCCTTAATTGTCAATCCGCGGAAGAGATAGGAGTGATATGAAGAGCGTGAATGTGAGATGAAGTGAGAGTGAAGGTGAGAAGCACAAAGATGCACACACACATACACACACACTACGAAGAGACAAGCAAGACACAATGGAAGGTGAGAAATTAACTCTATTGCTCAAGAACACTATTACAACCTCAAAAGAACTCTAACCTCAAACAAGCTAACCCCAAAAATGAGCTCTCTAGCTCTTTTTATAGTTTCTAGAATAGTTTTGACCGGTTTCACATCTAGTGACCGGCATAGTTAAAAAATAGGTCCTAGATGCTATTTGAAAGGGTAAACGGTGTCTAAAAATAACGAAAATTGATACGCTTGTTCTACCTAAGCTCCTCAAGCTCGAGGACTCCTCGGCTTGCTCAAAATGGAGCTATGGATTACAAAATGGGGTTTTCTATGTTACATATGTTACAATAGTGATAAAAATCACTGTTGGAGGTTTTTGGAAAGTATTTGAAAACATAATTCTTTGAAAAAAGATTT
Organism: Ceratopteris richardii; assembly: GCA_020310875.1. Taxonomy (NCBI): domain Eukaryota; kingdom Viridiplantae; phylum Streptophyta; class Polypodiopsida; order Polypodiales; family Pteridaceae; genus Ceratopteris; species Ceratopteris richardii. The sequence goes on from CM035407.1 coordinate 8,195,248, forward strand.
GACTGGCTCCCTGCTCCGTCGTTACATGCTTCCGCGTCTTCTATGCCTCTCGCTGCTTCCAACACCGTGACACAATCGTGATGGTCTGCGACCGTCGCGATGGTCCACCAAAGTATGATTTCTTGCAATGCAAGTATGGATTCCTAGAGGCGCAAGTGTGCTCTACACGCTGGTGTGGTCGTCTTCTTCAAATTCCAAACTTTGCAGACCAACGCGATGGTCTGACACAGTCGGAAATTTCTGACAGAAACTCAAAATTTTACCTTTTCCAAGCTTTCCTGATGCATTGGAGCTCTGTACGTGCAAGAAAACTCAAGAAAACAAAAGAACACACAAGCACAAAAGCTCTCTCTCACTCTCTCGCATGCACAAATGAGGGGAAATGAGGAGAATGGGTGGATGTAGTGAATTTTCTGATTTATTTCGAGATGAAGATGATGATGCGGTGATGAAGATAGAGTGTGGGGAGGTGAAAAACAACAAAAACTAAGTAAAAACAACAACAAAAACTGAAATTTTTACCTTCCAACGCCAATTCTTGCTATACTCTTACCATCACACATTCGTCCTATACTCGATCCCCGGCAACGGCGCCAAATTTGGTGTTGCGCTAGCACAATGGTAAGTACCACGTTCAGAAGCTTCACCTCCTTAATTGTCAATCCGCGGAAGAGTCAGGAGTGATATGAAGATCGTGAATGTGAGATGAAGTGAGAGTGAAAGTGAGAAGCACAAAGATGCACACACACATACACACACACTACGAAGAGACAAGCAAGACACAATGGAAGGTGAGAAATTAACTCTATTGCTCAAGAACACTATTACAAGCTCAGAAGAACTCTAACCTCAAACAAGCTAACCCCAAAAATGAGCTCTCTAGCTCTTTTTATAGTTTCTAGACTAGTTTTGACCGGTTTCACATCTAGTGACCGGCATAGTTAAAAAATAGGTCCTAGATGCTATTTGAAAGGGTAAACGGTGTCTAAAAATAACGAAAATTGATACGCTTGTTCTACCTAAGCCCCTCAAGCTCGAGGACTCCTCAGCTTGCACAAAATGGAGCTATGGATTACAAAATGGGGTTTTCTATGTTACATATGTTACAATAGTGATAAAAATCACTGTTGGAGGTTTTTGGAAAGTATTTGAAAACATAATTCTTTGAAAAAAGATTTGACTGGCTCCCTGCTCCGTCGTTACATGCTTCCGCGTCTTCTATGCCTTTGGCTGCTTCCAACACCGTGACACAATCGCGATGGTCTGAGACCGTCGCGATGGTCCACCAAAGTATGATTTTTTGCAATGCAAGTATGGATTCGTAGAGGTGCAAGTGTGCTCTACACGCTGGTGTGGTCGCCTTCTTCAAATTCCGAACTTTGCAGACCATCGCGATGGTCTGACACAGTCGGAAATTTCTGACAGAAACTCAAAATTTTACCTTTTCCAAGCTTTTCTGATGCACTGGAGCTCTGTACGTGCAAGAAAACTCAAGAAAACAGAAGTACACACAAGCACAAAAGCTCTCTCTCACTCTCTCGCATGCACAAATGAGGGGACATGAGGAGAATGGGTGGATATGGTGAATTTTCTGATTTTTTTGGAGATGAAGATGATGATGCGGTGATGAAGATAGAGTGTGGGGGAGGTGAAAAACAACAAAAACTAAGTGAAAACAACAACAAAAACTGAAATTTTTACCTTACAACGCCACTTCTTGCTATACTCTTACCATCACACATTCGTCCTACACTCGATCCCCGGCAACGGCGCGAAATTTGGTGTTGCTCTAGCACAATGGTAAGTACCACGTTAAGAAGCTTCACCTCCTTAATTGTCAATCCGCGGAAGAGATAGGAGTGATATGAAGATCGTGAATGTGAGATGAAGTGAGAGTGAAGGTGAGAAGCACAAAGATGCACACACACATACACACACACTACGAAGAGACAAGCAAGACACAATGGAAGGTGAGAAATTAACTCTATTGCTCAAGAACACTATTACAAGCTCAAAAGAACTCTAACCTCAAACAAGCTAACCCCAAAAATGAGCTCTCTAGCTCTTTTTATAGTTTCTAGAGTAGTTTTGACCGGTTTCACATCTACTGACCGGCATAGGTAAAAAATAGGTCCTAGATGCTATTTGAAAGGGTAAACAGTGTCTAAAAATAACGAAAATTGATACGCTTGTTCTACCTAAGCTCCTCAAGCTCGAGGACTCCTCGGTTTGCACAAAATGGAGCTATGGATTACAAAATGGTGTTTTCTATGTTACATATGTTACAATAGTGATAAAAATCACTGTTGGAGGTTTTTGGAAAGTATTTGAAAACATAATTCTTTGAAAAAACATTTGACTGGCTCCCTGCTCCGTCCTTACATGCTTCCGCGTCTTCTATGCCTCTGGCTGCTTCCAACACCGTGACACAATCGCGATGGTCTGAGACCATCGCGATGGTCCACCAAAGTATGATTTTTTGCAATGCAAGTATGGATTCCTAGAGGCGCAAGTGTGCTTTACACGCTGGTGTGGTCGCCTTCTTCAAATTCCGAACTTTGCAGACCATCGCGATGGTCTGACACAGTCGGACATTTCTGATAGAAACTCAAAATTTTACCTTTTCCAAGCTTTCTTGATGCACTCGAGCTTTGTACCTGCAAGAAAACTCAAGAAAACAAAAGTACACACAAGCACAAAAGCTCTCTCTCACTCTCTCGCATGCACAAATGAGGGGAAATGCGGAGAATGGGTGGATATGGTGAATTTTTTGATTTTTTTGGAGATGAAGATGATGATGCGGTGATGAAGATAGAGTGTGGGGGAGGTGAAAAATAACAAAAACTAAGTAAAAACAACAACAAAAACTGAAATTTTTACCTTCCAACGCCACTTTTTGCTATACTCTTACCATCACACATTCGTCCTAGACTGGATCACCGGCAACGGCGCCAAATTTGGTGTTGCTCTAGCACAATGGTAAGTACCACGTTAAGAAGCTTCACCTCCTTAATTGTCAATCCGCGGAAGAGATAGGAGTGATATGAAGATCGTGAATGTGAGATGAAGTGAGAGTGAAGGTGAGAAGCACAAAGATGCACACACACATACACACACACTACGAAGAGACAAGCAAGACACAATGGAAGGTGAGAAATTAACTCTATTGCTCAAGAACACTATTACAAGCTCAAAAGAACTCTAACCTCAAACAAGCTAACCCCAAAAATGAGCTCTCTAGATCTTTTTATAGTTTCTAGAGTAGTTTTGACCGGTTTCACATATAGTGACCGACATAGTTAAAAAATAGGTCTTAGATGCTATTTGAAAGGGTAAACGGTGTCTAAAAATAACGAAAATTGATACGCTTGTTCTACCTAAGCTCCTCAAGCTCGAGGACTCCTCGGCTTGCAGAAAATGGAGCTATGGATTACAAAATTGGGTTTTCTATGTTACATATGTTACAATAGTGATAAAAACTACTGTTGGAGGTTTTTGGAAAGTATTGAAAACATAATTCTTTGGAAAAAGATTTGACTGGCTCCCTGCTCCGTCATTACATGCTTCCGCGTCTTCTATGCCTCTGGCTGCTTCCAACACCGTGACACAATCGCGATGGTATGAGACCGTCGCGATGGTCCACCAAAGTATGATTCTTGCAATGCAAGTATGGATTCCTAGAGGCGCAAGTGTGCTCTACATGCTGGTGTGGTCGCCTTCTTCAAATTCCGAACTTTGCAGACCATCGCCATGGTCTGACACAGTCGGAAATTTCTGACAGAAACTCAAAATTTTACCTTTTCCAAGCTTCCCTGATGCACTAGAGCTCTGTACCTGCAAGAAAACTCAAGAAAACAAAAGTACACACAAGCACAAAAGCTCTCTCTCACTCTCTCGCATGCACAAATGAGGGGAAATGAGGAGAATGGGTGGATATGGTGAATTTTCTGATTTTTTTGGAGATCAAGATGTAGATGTGGTGATGAAGATAGAGTGTGGGGGAGGTGAAAAACAACAAAAACTAAGTAAAAACAACAACAAAAACTGAAATTTTTACCTTCCAACGCCACTTCCTACTATACTCTTACCATCACACATTCGTCTTAGACTCGATCCCCGCCAACGGCGCCAAATTTGGTGTTGCTCTAGCACAATGGTAAGTACCACGTTAAGAAGCTTCACCTCCTTAATTGTCTGCACACACACATACACAAACACTACGAAGAGACAAACAAGACACAATGGAAGGTGAGAAATTAACTCTATTGCTCAAGAACACTATTACAAGCTCAAAAGAACTCTAAGCTCAAACAAGCTAACCCCAAAAATGAGCTCTCTAGCTCTTTTTATAGTTTCTAGACTAGTTTTGACCGGTTTCACATTTAGTGACCGGCATAGTTAAAAAATAGGTCCTAGATGCTATTTGAAAGGGTAAACGGCGTCTAAAAATAACGAAAATTGATACGCTTGTTCTACCTAAGCCCCTCAAGCTCCAGGACTCCTCGGCTTGCACAAAATGGAGCTATGGATTACAAAATGGGGTTTTCTATGTTACATATGTTACAATAGTGATAGAAATCACTGTTGGAGGTTTTTGGAAAGTATTTGAAAACATAATTCTTTGAGAAAAGATTTGACTGGCTCCCTGCTCCGTCGGTACATGCTTCCGCGTCTTCTATGCCTCTGGCTGCTTCCAACACCGTGACACAATCCCGATGGTCTGAGACCGTCGCGATGGTCCACCAAAGTATGATTTTTTGCAATGCAAGTATGGATTCCTACAGGCGCAAGTGTGCTCTACACGCTGGTGTGGTCGCCTTCTTCAAATTCCGAACTTTGCAGACCATCGCGATGGTGTGACACAGTCGGAAATTTCTGACAGAAACTCAAAATTTTACCTTTTCCAAGCTTTCCTGATGCACTGGACCTCTGTACCTGCAAGATAACTCAAGAAAACAAAAGTACACACAAGCACAAAAGCTCTCTCTCACTCTCTCGCATGCACAAATGAGGGGAAATGAGGAGAATGGGTGGATATGGTGAATTTTTTGATTTTTTTGGAGATGAAGATGATGATGCGGTGATGAAGATAGAGTGTGCGGGAGGCGAAAAACAACAAAAACTAAGTAAAAACAACAACAAAAACTGAAATTTTTACCTTCCAACGCCACTTCTTGCTATACTCTTACCATCACACATTCGTCCTAGACTCGATCCCAGGCAACGGCGCGAAATTTGGTGTTGCTCTAACACAATTGTAAAGACCACGTTAAGAAGCTTCACCTCCTTAATTGTCAATCCGCGGAAGAGATAGGAGTGATATGAAGATCGTGAATGTGAGATGAAGTGAGAGTGAAGGTGAGAAGCACAAAGATGCACACACACATACACACACACTACGAAGAGACAAGCAAGACACAATGGAAGGTGAGAAATTAACTCTATTGCTCAAGAACACTATTACAACTTCAAAAGAACTCTAACCTCAAACAAGCTAACCCCAAAAATTAGCTCTCTAGCTGTTTTTATAGTTTCTAGACTAGTTTTGATCGGTTTCACATCTAGTGACTGGCATAGTTAAAAAATAAGTCCTATATGCTATTTGAAAGGGTAAACGATGTCTAAAAATAATGAAAACTGATACGCTTGTTCTACCTAAGCTCCTCAAGCTCGAGGACTCCTCGGCTTGCACAAAATGGAGCTATGGATTACAAAATGGGGTTTTCTATGTTACATATGTTACAATAGTGATAAAAATCACTGTTGGAGGTTTTTGGAAAGTATTTGAAAACATAATTCTTTGAAAAAAGATTTGACTGGCTCCCTGCTCCGTCGTTACATGCTTCCGCGTCTTCTATGCCTCTCGCTGCTTCCAACACCGTGACACAATCGCGATGGTCTGAGACCGTCGCGATGGTCCACAAAGTATGACTTTTTGCAATGCAAGTATGGATTCCTAGAGGTGCAAGTTTGGTCGCCTTCTTCAAATTCGGAACTTTGCAGACCATCGCGATGGTCTGACACAGTTGGAAATTTCTGACAGAAACTGAAAATTTTACCTTTTCCAAGCTTTCCTGATGCATTGGAGCTCTCTACCTGCAAGAAAACTCAAGAAAACAAAAGTACACACAAGCACAAAAGCTCTCTCTCACTCTCTCGCATGCACAAATGAGGGGAAATGAGGAGAATGGGTGGATATGGTGAATTTTCTTATTTTTTTGGAGATGAAGATGATGATGCGGTGATGAAGATAGAGTGTGGGGGAGGTGAAAAACAACAAAAACTAAGTAAAAACAACAACAAAAACTGAAATTTTTACCTTCCAACGCCACTTCTTGCTATACTCTTACCATCACACATTCGTCCTAGACTCGATCCCCGGCAACGGCGCCAAATTTGGTGTTGCTCTAGCACAATGGTAAGTACCACGTTAAGAAGCTTCACCTCCTTAATTGTCAATCCGCGGAAGAGATAGGAGTGATATGAAGATCGTGAATGTGAGATGAAGTGAGAGTGAAGGTGAGAAGCACAAAGATGCATACACACATACACACACACTACGAAGAGACAAGCAAGAGACAATGGAAGGTGAGAAATTAACTCTATTGCTCAAGAACACTATTAGAAGCTCATTAGAACTCTAACCTCAAACAAGCTAACCCCAAAAATGAGCTCTCTAGCTCTTTTTATAGTTTCTAGACTAGTTTTGACCGGTTTCACATTTAGTGACCGACATAGTTAAAAAATAGGTCTTAGATGCTATTTAAAAGGGTAAACGGTGTCTAAAAATAACGAAAATTGATACGCTTGTTCTACCTAAGCTCCTCAAGCTCGAGGACTCCTCGGCTTGCACAAAATGGAACTATGGATTACAAAATGGGTTTTCTATGTTACATATGTTACAATAGTGATAAAAATCATTGTTGGAGGTTTTTGGAAAGTATTTGAAAACATAATTCTTTGAAAAAAGATTTGACTGGCTCCCTGCTCCGTCGTTACATGCTTCCGCGTCTTCTATGCCTCTGGCTGCTCCCAACACCGTGACACAATCGCGATGGTCTGAGACCGTCGCGATGGTCCACCAAAGTATGATTTTTTGCAATGCAAGTATGGATTCCTAGAGGCGCAAGTGTGCTCTACACGCTGGTGTGGTCGCCTTCTTCAAATTCCGAACTTTGCAGACCATCACGATGGTCTGACACAGTCGGAAATTTCTGACAGGAGCTCAAAATTTTACCTTTTCTAAGCTTTCCTGATGCATTGGAGCTCTCTACCTGCAAGAAAACTCAAGAAAACAAAAGTACACACAAGCACAAAAGCTCTCTCTCACTCTCTCGCATGCACAAATGAGGGGAAATGAGGAGAATGGGTGGATATGGTGAATTTTCTTATTTTTTTGGAGATGAAGATGATGATGCGGTGATGAAGATAGAGTGTGGGGGAGGTGAAAAACAACAAAAACTAAGTAAAAACAACAACAAAAACTGAAATTTTTACCTTCCAACGCCACATCTTGCTATACTCTTACCATCACACATTCGTCCTAGATTCGATCGCCGACAACGGCGCCAAATTTGGTGTTGCTCTAGCACAATGGTAAGTACCACGTTAAGAAGCTTAACCTCCTTAATTGTCAATCCGCGGAAGAGATAGGAGTGATATGAAGATCGTGAATGTGAGATGAAGTGAGAGTGAAGATGAGAAGCACAAAGATGCACACACACATACACACACACTACGAAGAGACAAGCAAGACACAATGGAAGGTGAGAAATTAACTCTATTGTTCAAGAACACTATTACAAACTCAAAAGAACTCTAACCTCAAACAAGCTAACCCCAAAAATGAGCTCTCTAGCTCTTTTTATAGTTTCTAGACTAGTTTTGACCGGTTTCACATCTAGTGACCGGCATAGTTAAAAAATAGGTCCTAGATGCTATTTGAAAGGGTAAACGGTGTCTAAAAATAACGAAAATTGATACGCTTGTTCTACCTAAGCTCCTCAAGCTCGAGGACTCCTCGGTTTGCACAAAATGGAGCTATGGACTACAAAATGGGGTTTTCTATGTTACATATGTTACAATAGTGATAAAAATCACTGTTGGAGGTTCTTGGAAAGTATTTGAAAACATAATTCTTTGAAAAAAGATTTGACTGGCTCCCTGCTCCGTCGTTACATGCTTCCGTGTCTTCTATGCCTCTGGCTGCTTCCAACACCGTGACACAATCGCGATGGTCTGAGACCGTCGCGATGGTCCACCAAAGTATGATTTTTTGCAATGCAAGTATGGATTCCTAGAGGCGCAAGTGTGCTCTACACGCTGATGTGGTCCCCTTCTTCAAATTCCGAACTTTGCAGACCATCGCGATGGTCTGACACAGTCGGAAATTTCTGACAGAAACTGAAAATTTTACCTTTTCCAAGCTTTCTTGATGCACTGGAGCTCTGTACCTGCAAGAAAACTCAAGAAAACAAAAGTACACACAAGCACAAAAGCTCTCTCTCACTCTCTCGCATGCACAAATGAGGGGAAATGAGGAGAATGGGTGGATATGGTGAATTTTTTTATTTCTTTGGAGATGAAGATGATGACGCGGTGATGAAGATAGAGTGTGGGGGAGGTGAAAAATAACAAAAACTAACTAAAAACAACAACCAAAACAGAAATTTTTACCTTCCAACGCCACTTCTTGCTATACTCTTACCATCACACATTCGTCCTATACTCGATCCCCGACAACGGCGCCAAATTTGGTGTTGCTCTAGCACAATGGTAAGTACCACGTTAAGAAGGTTCACCTCCTTAATTGTCAATCCGCGGAAGAGATAGGAGTGATATGAAGATCGTGAATGTGAGATGAAGTGAGAGTGAACGTGAGAAGCACAAAGATGCACACACACATACACACACACTACGAAGAGACAAGCAAGACACAATGGAAGGTGAGAAATTAACTCTATTGCTCAAGAACACTATTACAAGCTCAAAAGAACTCTAACCTCAAACAAGCTAACCCCAAAAATGAGCTCTCTAGCTCTTTTTATAGTTTCTAGAGTAGTTTTGACCGGTTTCACATCTAGTGACCGGCATAGATAAAAAATAGGTCTTAGATGCTATTTGAAAGGGTAAACGGTGTCTAAAAATAACAAAAATTGATACGCTTGTTCTACCTAAGCTCCTCAAGCTCGAGGACTCCTCGGCTTGCACAAAATGGAGCTATGGATTACAAAATGGGGTTTTCTATGTTACATATGTTACAATAGTGATAAAAATCACTGTTGGAGGTTTTTGGAAAGTATTTGAAAACATAATTCTTTGGAAAAAGATTTGACTGGCTCCCTGCTCCGTCATTACATGCTTCCGCGTCTTCTATGCCTCTGGCTGCTTCCAACACCGTGACACAATCGCGATGGTCTGAGACCGTCGCGATGGTCCACCAAAGTATGATTTTTGCAATGCAAGTATGGATTCCTAGAGGCGCAACTGTGCTCTACACGCTGGTGTGGTCGCCTTCTTCAAATTCCGAACTTTGCAGACCATCACGATGGTCTGACACAGTCGGAAATTTCTGACAGAAACTGAAAATTTTACCTTTTCCAAGCTTTCCTGATGCACTGGAGCTCTCTACCTGCAAGAAAACTTAAGAAAACAAAAGTACACACAAGCACAAAAGCTCTCTCTCACTCTCTCGCATGCACAAATGAGGGGAAATGAGAAGAATGGGTGGATATGCTGAATTTTCTGATTTTTTTGGAGATGAAGATGATGATGCGGTGATGAAGATAGAGTGTGGGGGAGGTGAAAAACAACAAAAACTAAGTAAAAACAACGACAAAAACTGAAATTTTTACCTTCCAATGCCACCTCTTGCTATACTCTTATCATCACACATTCGTCCTAGACTCGATCCCCGGCAACGGCGCCAAATTTGGTGTTGCTCTAGCACAATGGTAAGTACCACGTTAAGAAGCTTCACCTCCTTAATTGTCAATCCGCGGAAGAGATAGGAGTGATATGAAGATCGTGAATGTGAGATGAAGTGAGAGTGAACGTGAGAAGCACAAAGATGCACACACACATACACACACACTACGAAGAAACAAGCAAGACACAATGGAAGGTGAGAAATTAACTCTATTGCTCAAGAACACTATTACAAGCTCAAAAGAACTCTAACCTCAAACAAGCTAACCCCAAAAATGAGCTCTCTAGCTCTTTTTATAGTTTCTAGAGTAGTTTTGACCGGTTTCACATCTAGTGACCGGCATAGTTAAAAAATAGGTCCTAGATGCTATTTGAAAGGGTAAACGGCGTCTAAAAATAACGAAAATTGATACGTTTGTTCTACCTAAGCCCCTCAAGCTCGAGGACTCCTCGACTTGCACAAAATGGAGCTATGGATTACAAAATGGGGTTTTCTATGTTACATATGTTACAATAGTGATAAAAATCACTGTTGGAGGTTTTTGGAAAGTATTTGAAAACATAATTCTTTGGAAAAAGATTTGACTGGCTCCCTGCTCCGTCATTACATGCTTCCGCGTCTTCTATGCCTCTGGCTGCTTCCAACACCGTGACACAATCGCGATGGTATGAGACCGTCGCGATGGTCCACCAAAGTATGATTTTTGCAATGCAAGTATGGATTCCTAGAGGCGCAAGTGTGCTCTACATGCTGGTGTGGTCGCCTTCTTCAAATTCCGAACTTTGCAGACCATCGCGATGGTCTGACACAGTCGGAAATTTCTGACAGAAACTCAAATATTTACCTTTTCCAAGCTTTCCTGATGCACTGGAGCTCTGTACCTGCAAGAAAACTCAAGAAAATAAAAGTACACACAAGCACAAAAGCTCTCTCTCACTCTCTCGCATGCACAAATGAGCGGAAATGAGGAGAATGGGTGGATATGGTGAATTTTCTGATTTTTTTGGAGATGAAGATGTAGATGTGGTGATGAAGATAGAGTGTGGGGGAGGTGAAAAACAACAAAAACTAAGTAAAAACAACAACAAAAACTGAAATTTTTACCTTCCAACGCCACTTCTTGCTATACTCTTACCATCACACATTCGTCCTAGACTCGATCCCCGGCAACGGTGCCAAATTTGGTGTTGCTCTAGCACAATGGTAAGTACCACGTTAAGAAGCTTCACCTCCTTAATTGTCTGCACACACACATACACAAACACTACGAAGAGACAAGCAAGACACAATGGAAGGTGAGAAATTAACTCTATTGCTCAAGAACACTATTACAAGCTCAAAAGAACTCTAACCTCAAACAAGTTAACCCCAAAAATGAGCTCTCTAGCTCTTTTTATAGTTTCTAGACTAGTTTTGACCGGTTTCACATTTAGTGACCGGCATAGTTAAAAAATAGGTCTTAGATGCTATTTGAAAGGGTAAACGGTGTCTAAAAATAACGAAAATTGATACGCTTGTTCTACCTAAGCTCCTCAAGCTCGAGGACTGCTCGGCTTCCACAAAATGGAGCTATGGATTACAAAATGGGGTTTTCTATGTTACATATGTTACAATAGTGATAAAAATCACTGTTGGAGGTTTTTGGAAAGTATTTGAAAACATAATTCTTTGAAAAAAGATTTGACTCGGTCCCTGCTACGTCGTTACATGCTTCTGCGTCTTCTATGCCTCTGGCTGCTTCCAACACCGTGACACAATCGCGATGGTCTGAGACCGTTGCGATGGTCCACCAAAGTATGATTTTTTGCAATGCAAGTATGGATTCCTAGAGGCGCAAGTGTGCTCTACATGCTGGTGTGGTCGCCTTCTTCAAATTCCAAACTTTGCAGACCATCACGATGGTCTGACACAGTCGGAAATTTCTGACAGAAACTCAAAATTTTACCTTTTCCAAGCTTTCTTGATGCACTGGAGCTCTATACCTGCAAGAAAACTCAAGAAATGAAAAGTACGCACAAGCATTTTCTGACAGAAACTCAAAATTTTACCTTTTCCAAGCTTTCTTGATGCACTGGAGCTCTGTACCTGCAAGAAAACTCAAGAAATGAGGGGAAATGAGGACAATGGGTGGATATCGTGAATTTTCTGATTTTTTTGGAGATGAAGATGATGATGCGGTGATGAAGATAGAGTGTGGGGGAGGCGAAAAACAACAAAAACTAAGTAAAAACAACAACAAAAACTGAAATTTTTACCTTCCAACGCCACTTCTTGCTATACTCTTACCATCACACATTCGTCCTAGACTCGATCCCCGGCAACGGCGCCAAATTTGGTGTTGCTCTAGCACAATGGTAAGTACCACAAAAGTACACACAAGCACAAAAGCTCTCTCTCACTCTCTCGCATGCACAAATGAGGGGAAATGAGGAGGATGGGTGGATATAGTGAATTTTCTGATTTTTTTGGAGATGAAGATGATGATGCGGTGATGAAGATAGAGTGTGGGAGAGGTGAAAAACAACAAAAATTAAGTAAAAACAACAACAAAAACTGAAATTTTTACCTTCCAACGCCACTTCTTGCTATACTCTTACCATCACACATTCGTCCTAGACTCGATCCCCGGCAACGGCGCCAAATTTGGTGTTGCTCTAGCACAATGGTAAGTACCACGTTAAGAAGCTTCACCTCCTTAATTGTCAATCTGCGGAAGAGATAGGAGTGATATGAAGATCGTGAATGTGAGATGAAGTGAGAGTGAAGGTGAGAAGCACAAAGATGCACACACACATACACACACACTACGAAGAGACAAGCAAGACACAATGGAAGGTGAGAAATTAACTCTATTGCTCAAGAACACTATTACAAGCTCAAAAGAACTCTAACCTCAAACAAGATAACCCCAAAAATGAGCTCTCTAGCTCTTTTTATAGTTTCTAGACTAGTTTTGACCGGTTTCACATCTAGTGACCGGCATAGTTAAAAAATAGGTCCTAGATGCTATTTGAAAGGGTAAACGGTATCTAAAAATAATGAAAACTGATACGCTTGTTCTACCTAAGCTCCTCAAGCTCGAGGACTCCTCGGCTTGCACAAAATGGAGCTATGGATTACAAAATGGGGATTTCTATGTTACATATGTTACAATAGTGATAAAAATCACTGTTGGAGGATTTTGGAAAGTATTTGAAAAGATAATTCTTTGAAAACAGGTTTGACTGGCTCCCTACTCCGTCGTTACATGCTTCCGCATCTTCTATGCCTCTGGCTGCTTCCAACACCGTGACACAATCGCGATGGTCTGAGACCGTCGCGATGGTCCACCAAAGTATGATTTTTTGCAATGCAAGTATGGATTCCTAGAGGCGCAAGTGTGCTCTACACGCTGGTGTGGTCGCCTTCTTCAAATTCCGAACTTTGGAGACCATCGCGATGGTGTGACACAGTCGGAAATTTCTGACAGAAACTCAAAATTTTACCTTTTCCAAGCTTTCCTGATGCACTGGAGCTCTGTACCTGCAAGAAAACTCAAGAAAACAAAAGTACACACAAGCACAAAAGCTCTCTCTCACTCTCTCGCATGCACAAATGAGGGGAAATGAGGAGAATGGATAGATATGGTGAATTTTCTGATTTTTTTGGAGATAAAGATGATGATGCGGTGATGAAGATAGAGTGTGGGGAGGTGAAAAACAACAAAAACTAAGTAAAAACAACAACAAAAACTGAAATTTTTACCTTCCAACGCCACTTCTTGCTATACTCTTACCATCACACATTCGTACTAGACTCGATCCCCGGCAACGGCGCCAAATTTGGTGTTGCTCTAGCACAATGGTAAGTATCACGTTAAGAAGCTTCACCTCCTTAATTGTAAATCTGCAGAGGAGATAGGAGTGATATGAAGATTGTGAATGTGAGATGAAGTGAGAGTGAAGGTGAGAAGCACAAAGATGCACACACACATACACACACACTACGAAGAGACAAGCAAGACACAATGGAAGGTGAGAAATTAACTCTATTGCTCAAGAACACTATAACAAGCTCAAAAGAACTCTAACCTCAAACAAGCTAACCCCAAAAATGAGCTCTCTAGCTCTTTTTATAGTTTCTAGAGTAGTTTTGACCGGTTTCACATCTAGTGACCGGCATAGTTAAAAAATAGGTCTTAGATGCTATTTGAAAGGGTAAACGGCATCTAAAAATAACGAAAATTGATACGCTTGTTCTACCTAAGCCCCTCAAGCTCGAGGACTCCTCGGCTTGCACAAAATGGAGCTATGGATTACAAAATGGGGTTTTCTATGTTACATATGTTACAATAGTGATAGAAATCACTGTTGGAGGTTTTTGGAAAGTATTTGAAAACATAATTCTTTGAAGAAAGATTTGACTGGCTCCCTGCTCCGTCGGTACATGCTTCCGCGTCTTCTATGCCTCTGGCTGCTTCCAACACCGTGACAAAATCGCGATGGTCTGAGACCGTCGCGATGGTCCACCAAAGTATGATTTTTTGCAATGCAAGTATGGATTCCTAGAGGCGCAAGTGTGCTCTACACGCTGGTGTGGTCGCCTTCTTCAAATTCCAAACTTTGCAGACCATCGCGATGGTGTGACACAGTCGGAAATTTCTGACAGAAACTCAAAATTTTACCTTTTCCAAGCTTTCCTGATGCACTGGACCTCTGTACCTGCAAGAAAACTCAAGAAAACAAAAGTACACACAAGCACAAAAGCTCTCTCTCACTCTCTCGCATGCACAAATGAGGGGAAATGAGGAGAATGGGTGGATATGGTGAATTTTCTGATTTTTTTGGAGATGAAGATGATGATGCGGTGATGAAGATAGAGTGTGGGGGAGGTGAAAAACAACAAAAACTAAGTAAAAACAACAACAGAAACTGAAAATTTTACCTTCCAACGCCACTTCTTGCTATACTCTTACCATCACACATTCGTCCTAGACTCGATCCCCGGCAACGGCGCCAAATTTGGTGTTGCTCTAGCACAATGGTAAGTACCACGTTAAGAAGCTTCACCTCCTTAATTGTCAATCCGCGGAAGAGATAGGAGTGATATGAAGATCGTGAATGTGAGATGAAGTGAGAGTGAAGGTGAGAAGCACAAAGATGCATACACACCTACACACACACTACGAAGAGACAAGCAAGACACAATGGAAGGTGAGAAATTAACTCTATTGCTCAAGAACACTATTAGAAGCTCATTAAAACTCTAACCTCAAACAAGCTAACCCCAAAAATGAGCTCTCTAGCTCTTTTTATAGTTTCTAGACTAGTTTTGACCGGTTTCACATTTAGTGACCGACATAGTTAAAAAATAGGTCCTAGATGCTATTTGAAAGGGTAAACAGTGTCTAAAAATAACGAAAATTGATACGCTTGTTCTACCTAAGCTCGTCAAGCTCGAGGACTCCTCGGCTTGCACAAAATGGAGCTATGGATTACAAAATGGGTTTTCTATGTTACATATGTTACAATAGTGATAAAAATCATTGTTGGAGGTTTTTGGAAAGTATTTGAAAACATAATTCTTTGAAAAAAGATTTGACTGGCTCCCTGCTCCGTCGTTACATGCTTCCGCGTCTTCTATGCCTCTGGCTGCTTCCAACACCGTGACACAATCGCGATGGTCTGAGACCGTCGCGATGGTCCACCAAAGTATGATTTTTTGCAATGCAAGTATGGATTCCTAGAGGCGCAAGTGTGCTCTACACGCTGGTGTGGTCGCCTTCTTCAAATTCCGAACTTTGCAGACCATCGCGATGGTCTGACACAGTCGGAAATTTCTGACAGAAATTGAAAATTTTACCTTTTCCAAGCTTTCCTGATGCACTGGTGCTCTGTACCTGCAAGAAAACTCAAGAAAACAAAAGTACACACAAGCACAGAAGCTCTCTCTCACTCTCTCGCATGCACAAATGAGGGGAAATGAGGAGAATGGGTGGATATGGTGAATTTTCTGATTTTTTTGGAGATGAAGATGATGATGCGGTGATGAAGATAGAGTGTGGGGGAGGTGAAAAACAACAAAAACTAAGTAAAAAAAACAACAAAAACTGAAATTTTTACCTTCCAACGCCACTTCTTGCTATACTCTTACCATCACACATTCGTCCTAGATTTGATCGCCAGCAACGGCGCCAAATTTGGTGTTGCTTTAGCACAATGGTAAGTACCACGTTAAGAAGCTTCACCTCCTTAATTGTCAATCCGCGGGAGAGATAGGAGTGATATGAAGATCGTGAATGTGAGATGAAGTGAGAGTGAAGATGAGAAGCACAAAGATGCACACACACATACACACACACTACGAAGAGACAAGCAAGACACAATGGAAGGTGAGAAATTAACTCTATTGCTCAAGAACACTATTACAAACTCAAAAGAACTCTAACCTCAAACAAGCTAACCCCAAAAATGAGCTCTCTAGCTCTTTTTATAGTTTCTAAACTACGTTTGACCGGTTTCACATCTAGTGACCGGCATAGTTAAAAAACAGGTCCTAGATGCTATTTGAAAGGGTAAACGGTGTCTAAAAATAACGAAAATTGATACGCTTGTTCTACCTAAGCTCCTCAAGCTCGAGGACTCCTCGGTTTGCACAAAATGGAGCTATGGACTACAAAATGGGTTTTCTATGTTAAATATGTTACAATAGTGATAAAAATCACTGTTGGAGGTTTTTGGAAAGTATTTGAAAACATAATTCTTTGAAAAAAGATTTGACTGGCTCCCTGCTCCGTCGTTACATGCTTCCGCGTCTTCTATGCCTCTGGCTGCTTCCAACACCGTGACACAATCGCGATGGTCTGAGACCGTCGCGATGGTCCACCAAAGTATGATTTTTTGCAATGCAAGTATGGATTCCTAGAGGCGCAAGTGTGCTCTACACGCTGGTGTGGTCGCCTTCTTCAAATTCCGAACTTTGCAGACCATCGCGATGGTCTGACACAGTCGGAAATTTTTGACAGAAACTCAAAATTTGACCTTTTCCAAGCTTTATTGATGCACTGGAGCTCTGTACCTGCAAGAAAACTCAAGAAAACAAAAGTACACACAAGCACAAAAGCTCTCTCTCACTCTCTCGCATGCACAAATGAGGGGAAATGAGGAGAATGGGTGGATATGGTGAATTTTTTGATTTTTTTGGAGATGAAGATGATGATGCGGTGATGAAGATAGAGTGTGGGGGAGGTGAAAAATAACAAAAACTAACTAAAAACAACAACCAAAACAGAAATTTTTACCTTCCAACGCCACTTTTTGCTATACTCTTACCATCACACATTCGTCCTATACTCGATCCCCGACAACGGCGCCAAATTTGGTGTTGCTCTAGCACAATGGTAAGTACCACGTTAAGAAGCTTCACCTCCTTAATTGTCAATCCGCGGAAGAGATAGGAGTGATATGAAGATCGTGAATGTGAGATGAAGTGAGAGTGAAGGTGAGAAGCACAAAGATGCACACACACATACACACACACTACGAAGAGACAAGCAAGACACAATGGAAGGTGAGAAATTAACTCTATTGCTCAAGAACACTATTACAAGCTCAAAAGAACTCTAACCTCAAACAAGCTAACCCCAAAAATGAGCTCTCTAGCTCTTTTTATAGTTTCTAGACTAGTTTTGACCGGTTTCACATCTAGTGACTGGCATAGTTAAAAAATAGGTCCTAGATGCTATTTGAAAGGGTAAACGGTGTCTAAAAATAACAAAAATTGATACGCTTGTTCTACCTAAGCTCCTCAAGCTCGAGGACTCCTCGGCTTGCACAAAATGGAGCTATGGATTACAAAATGGGGTTTTCTATGTTACATATGTTACAATAGTGATAAAAATCACTTTTGTAGGTTTTTGGAAAGTATTTGAAAACATAATTCTTTGGAAAAAGATTTGACTGGCTCCCTGCTCCGTCATTACATGCTTCCGCGTCTTCTATGCATCTGGCTGCTTCCAACACCGTGACACAATCGTGATGGTCTGAGACCGTCGCGATGGTCCACCAAAGTATGATTTTTGCAATGCAAGTATGGATTCCTAGAGGCGCAAGTGTGCTCTACACGCTGGTGTGGTCGCCTTCTTCAAATTCCGAACTTTGCAGAGCATCACGATGGTCTGACACAGTCGGAAATTTCTGACAGAAACTGAAAATTTTACCTTTTCCAAGCTTTCCTGATGCACTGGAGCTCTCTACCTGCAAGAAAACTTAAGAAAACAAAAGTACACACAAGCACAAAAGCTCTCTCTCACTCTCTCGCATGCACAAATGAGGGGAAATGAGAAGAATGGGTGGATATGCTGAATTTTCTGATTTTTTTGGAGATGAAGATGATGATGCGGTGATGAAGATAGAGTGTGGGGGAGGTGAAAAACAACAAAAACTAAGTAAAAACAACGACAAAAACTGAAATTTTTACCTTCCAATGCCACTTCTTGCTATACTCTTACCATCACACATTCGTCCTAGACTCGATCCCCGGCAACAGCGCCAAATTTGGTGTTGCTCTAGCACAATGGTAAGTACCACGTTAAGAAGCTTCACCTCCTTAATTGCCAATCTGCGAAAGAGATAGGAGTGATATGAAGATCGTGAATGTGAGATGAAGTGAGAGTGAACGTGAGAAGCACAAAGATGCACACACACATACACACACACACTACGAAGAGACAAGCAAGACACAATGGAAGGTGAGAAATTAACTCTATTGCTCAAGAACACTATTACAGGCTCAAAAGAACTCTAACCTCAAACAAGCTAACCCCAAAAATGAGCTCTCTAGCTCTTTTTATAGTTTCTAGACTAGTTTTGACCGGTTTCACATCTACTGACCGGCATAGTTAAAAAATAGGTCCTAGATGCTATTTGAAAGGGTAAACGTTGTCTAAAAATAACGAAAATTGATACGCTTGTTCTACCTAAGCTCCTCAAGCTCGAGGACTCCTCGGCTTGCACAAAATGGAGCTATGGATTACAAAATGGGGTTTTCTATGTTACATATGTTACAATAGTGATAAAAATCAATGTTGGAGGTTTTTGGAATGTATTTGAAAACATAATTCTTTGAAACAAGATTTGACTGGCTCCCTCCTCCGTCGTTACATGCTTCCGCGTCTTCTATGCCTCCGGCTGCTTCCAACACCGTGACACAATCGCGATGGTCTGAGACCGTCGCGATGGTCCACCAAAGTATGATTTTTTGCAATGCAAGTATGGATTCCTAGAGGCGCAAGTGTGCTCTACACGCTGGTGTGGTCGCCTTCTTCAAATTCCGAACTTTGCAGACCATCGCGATGGTCTGACACAGTCGGACATTTCTGACAGAAACTCAAAATTTTACCTTTTCCAAGCTTTCCTGATGCACTGGAGATCTGTACCTGCAAGAAAACTCAAAAAAACAAAAGTACACACAAGCACAAAAGCTCTCTCTCACTCTCTCCCATGCACAAATGAGGGGAAATGAGGAGAATGGGTGGATATGGTGAATTTTCTGATTTTTTTGGAGATGAAGATGATGATGCGGTGATGAAGATAGAGTGTGGGGGAGGTGAAAAAGAACAAAAACTAAGTAAAAACAACAACAAAAACTGAAATTTTTACCTTCCAACGCCACTTCTTGCTATACTCTTACCATCACACATTTGTCCTAGACTCGATCCCCGGCAACGGCGCCAAATTTGGTGTTGCTATAGCACAATGGTAAGTACCACGTTAAGAAGCTTCACCTCCTTAATTGTCAATCCGCGGAAGAGATAGGAGTGATATGAAGATCGTGAATGTGAGATGAAGTGAGAGTGAAGGTGAGAAGCACAAAGATGCACACACACATACACACACACTACGAAGAGACAAACAAGCTAACCCCAAAAATGAGCTCTCTAGCTCTTTTTATAGTTTCTAGACTAGTTTTGACCGGTTTCACATCTAGTGACCGGCATAGTTAAAAAATAGGTCCTAGATGCTATTTGAAAGGGTAAACGGTGTCTAAAAATAACGAAAATTGATACGCTTGTTCTACCTGAGCTCCTCAAGCTCGAGGACTCTTCGGCTTGCACAAAATGGAGCTATGGATTACAAAATGGGGTTTGTTTTGTTACATATGTTACAATAGTGATAAAAATCACTGTTGGAGGTTTTTGGAAAGTATTTGAAAACATAATTCTTTGAAAAAAGATTTGACTGGCTCTTTGCTCCGTCGTTACATGCTTCCGCGTTTTCTATGCCTCTCGCTGCTTCCAACACCGTGACACAATCGCGATGGTCTGAGACCGTCGCGATGGTCCACCAAAGTATGATTTCTTGCAATGCAAGTATGGATTCCTAGAGGCGCAAGTGTGCTCTACACGCTGGTGTGGTCGCCTTCTTCAAATTCCAAACTTTGCAGACCATCGCGATGGTCTGACACAGTCGAAAATTTCTGACAGAAACTCAAAATTTTACCTTTTCCAAGCTTTCCTCATGCACTGGAGCTCTGTACGTGCAAGAAAACTCAAGAAAACAAAAGTACACACAAGCACAAAAGCTCTCTCTCACTCTCTCGCATGCACAAATGAGGGGAAATGAGGAGAATGGGTGGATGTAGTGAATTTTCTGATTTTTTTGGAGATGAAGATGATGATGCGGTGATGAAGATAGAGTGTGGGGAGGTGAAAAACAACAAAAACTAAGTAAAAACAACAACAAAAACTGAAATTTTTACCTTCCAACGCCAATTCTTGCTATACTCTTACCATCACACATTCGTCTTAGACTCGATCCCCGGCAACGGTGCCAAATTTGGTGTTGCGCTAGCACAATTGTAGTACCACGTTCAGAAGCTTCACCTCTTTAATTGTCAATCCGCCGAAGAGATAGGAGTGATATGAAGATTGTGAATGTGAGATGAAGTGAGAGTGAAGGTGAGAAGCACGAAGATGCACACACACATACACACACACTACGAAGAGACAAGCAAGACACAATGGAAGGTGAGAAATTAAATCTATTGCTGTAGAACACTATTACAAGCTCAGAAGAACTCTAACCTCAAACAAGCTAACCCCAAAAATGAGCTCTCTAGCTCTTTTTATAGTTTGTAGAATAGTTTTGACCGGTTTCACATCTAGTGACCGGCATAGTTAAAAAATAGGTCATAGATGCTATTTGAAAGGGTAAACGGTGTCTAAAAATAACGAAAATTGATACGCTTGTTATACCTAAGCTCCTCAAGCTCGAGGACTCCTCGGCTTGCACAAAATGGAGCTATGGATTACAAAATGGGGTTTTCTATGTTACATATGTTACAATAGTGATAAAAATCACTCTCGGAGGTTTTTGGAAAGTATTTGAAAACATAATTCTTTGAAAAAACATTTGACTGGATCCCTGCTCCGTCGTTACATGCTTCCGCGTCTTCTATGCCTCTGGCTGCTTCCTACACCGTGACACAATCGCGATGGTCTGAGATCGTTGCGATGGTCCACCAAAGTATGATTTTTTGCAATGCAAGTATGGATTCCTAGAGGCGCAAGTGTGCTCTATACGCTGGTGTTGTCGCCTTCTTCAAATTCCGAACTTTGCAGACCATCGCGATGGTCTGACACAGTCGGAAATTTCTGATAGAAACTCAAAATTTTACCTTTTCCAAGCTTTCCTGATGCACTAGAGCTCTGTACCTGCAAGAAAACTCAAGAAAACAAAAGTACACACAAGCACAAAAGCTCTCTCTCACTCTCTCGCATGCACAAATGAGGGGAAATGAGGAGAATGGGTGGATATAGTGAATTTTCTGATTTTTTTGGAGATGAAGATGATGATGCGGTGATGAAGATAGAGTGTGGGGGAGGTGAAAAACAACAAAAACTCAGTAAAAACAACAACAAAAACTGAAATTTTTACCTTCCAACACCACTTCTTGCTATACTCTTACCATCACACATTGGTCCTAGACTCGATCCCCGGCAACGGCGCCAAATTTGGTGTTGCTCTAGCACAATGGTAAGTACCACGTTAAGAAGCTTCACCTCCTTAATTGTCAATCCGCGGAAGAGATAGGAGTGATATGAAGATCGTGAATGTGAGATGAAGTGAGAGTGAAGGTGAGAAGCACAAAGATGCACACACACATACACACACACTACGAAGAGACAAGCAAGACACAATGGAAGGTGAGAAATTAACTCTATTGCTCAAGAACACTATTATAAGCTCAAAAGAACTCTAACCTCAAACAAGCTAACCCCAAAAATGAGCTCTCTAGCTCTTTTTATAGTTTCTAGAATAGTTTTGACCGGTTTCACATCTAGTGACCGGCATTGTTAAAAAATAGTCCTAGATGCTATTTGAAAGGGTAAACGGTGTCAAAAAATAACGAAAATTGATACGCTTGTTCTACCTAAGCTCCTCAAGCTCGAGGACTCCTCGGCTTGCACAAAATGGAGCTATGGATTACAAAATGGGGATTTCTATGTTACATATGTTACAATAATGATAAAAATCACTCTTGGAGGTTTTTGGAAAGTATTTGAAAACATAATTCTTTGAAAAAAGATTTGACTGGCTCCCTGCTCCATCGTTACATGCTTCCGCGTCTTCTATGCCTCTGGCTGCTTCCAACACCGTGACACAATCGCGATGGTCTGAGACCGTCGCGATGGTCCACCAAAGTATGATTTTTTGCAATGCAAGTATGGATTCCTAGAGGTGCAAGTGTGCTCTACACGCTGGTGTGGTCGCCTTCTTCAAATTCCGAACTTTGCAGACCATCGCGATGGTCTGACACAGTCGGAAATTTCTGACAGAAACTCAAAATTTTACCTTTTCCAAGCTTTCCTGATGCAGTAGAGCTCTGTACCTACAAGAAAACTCAAGAAAACAAAAGTACACACAAGCACAAAAGCTCTCTTTCACTCTCTCGCATGCACAAATGAGGGGAAATGAGGAGAATGGGTGGATATGGTGAATTTTCTGATTTTTTTGGAGATGAAGATGATGATGCGGTGATGAAGATAGAGTGTGGGGGAGGTGAAAAACAACAAAAACTAAGTAAAAACAACAACAAAAACTAAAATTTTTACCTTCCAACGCCACTTCTTGCTATACTCTTACCATCACACATTCGTCATAAACTCGATCCCCGGCAACGGCGCCAAATTTGGTGTTGCTCTAGCACAATTGTAAGTACCATGTTAAGAAGCTTCACCTCCTTAATTGTCAATCCGCGGAAGAGATAGGAGTGATATAAAGAGCGTGAATGTGAGATGAAGTGAGAGTGAAGGTGAGAAGCACAAAGATGCACACACACATACACACACACTACGAAGAGACAAGCAAGACACAATGGAAGGTGAGAAATTAACTCTATTGCTCAAGAACACTATTACAAGCTCAAAAGAACTCTGAGCTCAAACAAGCTAACCCCAAAAATGAGCTCTCTAGCTCTTTTTATAGTTTCTAGATTAGTTTTGACCCGTTTCACATCTAGTGACCGGCATAGTTAAAAAATAGGTCCTAGATGCTATTTGAAAGGGTAAACGGTGTCTAAAAATAACGAAAATTGATACGCTTGTTCTACCTAAGCTCCTCAAGCTCGAGGACTCCTCGGCTTGCACAAAATGGAACTATGGATTACAAAATGGGGTTTTCTATGTTACATATGTTACAATAGTGATAAAAATCACTGTTGGAAATTTTTGGAAAGTATTTGAAAACATAATTCTTTGAAAAAAGATTTGACTGGCTCCCTGCTCCGTCGTTACATGCTTCCGCGTCTTCTATGCCTTTGGCTGCTTCCAACACCGTGACACAATCGCGATGGTCTGAGACCGTCGCGATGGTCCACCAAAGTATGATTTTTTGCAATGCAAGTATGGATTCCTAGAGGCGCAAGTGTGCTCTACACGCTGGTGTGGTCGCCTTCTTCAAATTCCGAACTTTGCAGACCATCGCGATGGTCTGACACAGTCGGAAATTTCTGACAGAAACTCAAAATTTTACCTTTTCCAAGCTTTCCTGATGCACTGGACCTCTGTACCTGCAAGATAACTCAAGAAAACAAAAGTACACACAAGCACAAAAGCTCTCTCTCACTCTCTCGCATGCACAAATGAGGGGACATGAGGAGAATGGGTGGATATGGTGAATTTTCTGATTTTTTTGGAGATGAAGATGATGATGCGGTGATGAAGATAGAGTGTGGGGGAGGTGAAAAACAACAAAAACTAAGTAAAAACAACAACAAAAACTGAAATTTTTACCTTCCAACGCCACTTCTTGCTATACTCTTACCATCACACATTCGTCCTACACTCGATCCCCGGCAACGGCACGAAATTTGGTGTTGCTGTAGCACAATGGTAAGTACCACGTTAAGAAGCTTCACCTCCTTAATTGTCAATCCGCGGAAGAGATAGGAGTGATATGAAGATCGTGAATGTGAGATGAAGTGAAAGTGAAGGTGAAAAGCACAAAGATGCACACACACATACACACACACTACGAAGAGACAAGCAAGACACAATGGAAGGTGAGAAATTAACTCTATTGCTCAAGAACACTATTACAAGCTCAAAAGAACTCTAACCTCAAACAAGCTAACCCCAAAAATGAGCTCTCTAGCTCTTTTTATAGTTTCTAGACTAGTTTTGACCGGTTTCACATCTAGTGACCGGCATAGTTAAAAAATAGGTCCTAGATGCTATTTGAAAGGGTAAACGGTGTCTAAAAATAACGAAAATTGATACGCTTGTTCTACCTAAGCTCCTGAAGCTCGAGGACTCCTCAGTTTGCACAAAATGGAGCTATGGATTACAAAATGGGGTTCTCTATGTTACAATAGTGATAAAAATCACTGTTGGAGGTTTTTGGAAAGTATTTGAAAACATAATTCTTTGAAAAAAGATTTGACTGGCTCCCTGCTCCGTCGTTACATGCTTCCGCGTCTTCTATGCCTCTGGCTGCTTCCAACACCGTGACACAATCGCGATGGTCTGAGACCATCGCGATGGTCCACCAAAGTATGATTTTTTGCAATGCAAGTATGGATTCCTAGAGGCGCAAGTGTGCTTTACACGCTAGTGTGGTCGCCTTCTTCAAATTCCAAACTTTGCAGACCATCCCGATGGTCTGACACAGTCGGACATTTCTGATAGAAACTCAAAATTTTAGCTTTTCCAAGCTTTTTTGATGCACTCGAGCTCTGTACCTGCAAGAAAACTCAAGAAAACAAAAGTACACACAAGCACAAAAGCTCTCTCTCACTCTCTCGCATGCACAAATGAGGGGAAATGAGGAGAATGGGTGGATATGGTGAATTTTTTGATTTTTTTGGAGATGAAGATGATGATGCGGTGATGAAGATAGAGTGTGGGGGAGGTGAAAAATAACAAAAACTAAGTAAAAACAACAACAAAAACTGAAATTTTTTACTTCCAACGCCATTTTTTGCTATACTCTTACCATCACACATTCGTCCTATACTGGATCCCCGGCAACGGCGCCAAATTTGGTGTTGCTCTAGCACAATGGTAAGTACCACGTTAAGAAGCTTCACCTCCTTAATTGTCAATCCGCGGAAGAGATAGGAGTGATATGAAGATCGTGAATGTGAGATGAAGTGAGAGTGAAGGTGAGAAGCACAAAGATGCACACACACATACACACACACTACGAAGAGACAAGCAAGACACAATGGAAGGTGAGAAATTAACTCTATTGCTCAAGAACACTATTACAAGCTCAAAAGAACTCTAACCTCAAACAAGCTAACCCCAAAAATGAGCTCTTTAGATCTTTTTATAGTTTCTAGACTAGTTTTGACCGGTTTCACATCTAGTGACCGGCATAGTTAAAAAATAGATCTTAGATGCTATTTGAAAGGGTAAACGGTGTCTAAAAATAACAAAAACTGATACGCTTGTTCTACCTAAGCTCCTCAAGCTCGAGGACTCCTCCGCTTGCAGAAAATGGAGCTATGGATTACAAAATTGGGTTTTCTATGTTACATATGTTACAATAGTAATAAAAATCACTATTGGAGGTTTTTGGAAAGTATTTGAAAACATAATTCTTTGGAAAAAGATTTGACTGGCTCCCTGCTCCGTCATTACATGCTTCCGCGTCTTCTATGCCTCTGGCTGTTTCCAACACCGTGACACAATCGCGATGGTCTGAGACCGTCGCGATGGTCCACCAAAGTATGATTTTTGCAATGCAAGTATGGATTCCTAGAGGCGCAAGTGTGCTCTACATGCTGGTGTGGTCGCCTTCTTCAAATTCCGAACTTTGCAGACCATCGCGATGGTCTGACACAGTCGGAAATTTCTGACAGAAACTGAAAATTTTACCTTTTCCAAGCTTTCCTGATGCACTGGAGCTCTGTACCTGCAAGAAAACTCAAGAAAACAAAAGTACACACAAGCACAAAAGCTCTCTCTCACTCACTCACATGCACAAATGAGGGGAAATGAGGAGAATGGGTGGATATGGTGAATTTTCTGATTTTTTTGGAGATGAAGATGTAGATGTGGTGATGAAGATAGAGTGTGGGGGAGGTGAAAAACAACAAAAACTAAGTAAAAACAACAACAAAAACTGAAATTTTTACCTTCCAACGCCACTTTTTGCTATACTCTTACCATCACACATTCGTCCTAGACTCGATCCCCGGCAACGGCGCCAAATTTGGTTTTGCTCTAGCACAATGGTAAGTACCACGTTAAGAAGCTTCACCTCCTTAATTGTCTGCACACACACATACACACACTACGAAGAGACAAGCAAGACACAATGGAAGGTGAGAAATTAACTCTATTGCTCAAGAACACTATTACAAGCTCAAAAGAACTCTAACCTCAAACAAGCTAACCCCAAAAATGAGCTCTCTAGCTCTTTTTATAGTTTCTAGATTAGTTTTGACCGGTTTCACATTTAGTGACCGGCATAGTTAAAAAATAAGTCGTAGATGCTATTTGAAAGGGTAAACGGTGTCTAAAAATAACGAAAATTGATACGCTTGTTCTACCTAAGCTCCTCAAGCTCGAGGACTCCTCGGGTTCCACAAAATGGAGCTATGGATTACAAAATTGGGTTTTCTATGTTACATATGTTACAATAGTGATAAAAATCACTGTTGGAGGTTTTTGGAAAGTATTTGAAAACATAATTCTTTGAAAAAAGATTTGACTCGCTCCCTGCTCCGTCGTTACATGCTTCTGCGTCTTCTATGCCTCTGGCTGCTTCCAACACCGTGACACAATCGCGATGGTCTGAGACCGTCGCGATGGTCCACCAAAGTATGATTTTTTGCAATGCAAGTATGGATTCCTAGAGGCGCAAGTGTGCTCTACACGCTGGTGTGGTCGCCTTCTTCAAATTCCAAACTTTGCAGACCATCACGATGGTCTGACACAGTCGGAAATTTCTGATAGAAACTCAAAATTTTACCTTTTCCAAGCTTTCCTGATGCACTGGAGCTCTGTACCTGCAAGAAAACTCAAGAAAAGAAAAGTACACACAAGCATGCACAAATGAGGGGAAATGAGGAGAATGGGTGGATATGGTGAATTTTCTGATTTTTTTGGAGATGAAGATGATGATGCGGTGATGAAGATAGAGTGTGGGGGAGGCGAAAAAGAACAAAAACTAAGTAAAAACAACAACAAAAACTGAAATTTTTACCTTCCAACACAACTTCTTGCTATACTCTTACCATCACACATTCGTCCTAGACTCGATCCCCGGCAACGGCGCCAAATTTGGTGTTGCTCTAGCACAATGGTAAGTACCACGTTAAGAAGCTTCACCTCCTTAATTGTCAATCCGCGGAAGAGATAGGAGTGATATGAAGATCGTGAATGTGAGATGAAGTGAGAGTGAAGGTGAGAAGCACAAAGATGCATACACACATACACACACACTACAAAGAGACAAGCAAGACACAATGGAATGTGAGAAATTAACTCTATTGCTCGAGAACACTATTACAAGCTCAAAAGAACTCTAACCTCAAACAAGCTAACCCCAAAAATAAGCTCTCTAGCTCTTTTTATAGTTTCTAGACTATTTTTGACCGGTTTCACATCTACTGACCGGCATAGTTAAAAAATAGGTCCTAAATGCTATTTGAAAGGGTAAACGGTGTCTACAAATAACGAAAACTGATACGCTTGTTCTACCTAAGCTCCTCAAGCTCGAGGACTCCTCGGCTTGCACAAAATGGAGCTATGGATTACAAAATGGGGTTTTCTATGTTACATATGTTACAATAGTGATAAAAATCACTGTTGGAGGTTTTTGGAAAGTATTTGAAAACATAATTCTTTGAAAAAAGATTTGACTGGCTCCCTGCTCCGTCGTTACATGCTTCCGGGTCTTCTATGCCTCTGGCTACTTCCAACACCGTGACACAATCGCGATCGTCTGAGACCGTCGCGATGGTCCACCAAAGTATGATTTTTTGCAATGCAAGTATGGATTCCTAGAGGCGCAAGTGTGCTTTACACGCTGGTGTGTTCGCCTTCTTCAAATTCCGAACTTTGCAGACCATCGCGATGGTCTGACACAGTCGGAAATTTCTGACAGAAACTGAAAATTTTACCTTTTCCAAGCTTTCCTGATGCACTGGAGCTCTGTACCTGAGGGAAAACTCAAGAAAACAAAAGTACACACAAGCACAAAAGCTCTCTCTCACTCTCTCGCATGCACAAATGAGGGGAAATGATGAGGATGGGTGGATATAGTGAATTTTCTGATTTCTTTGGAGATGAAGATGATGATGCGGTGATGAAGATAGAGTGTGGGGGAGGTGAAAAACAACAAAAACTAAGTAAAAACAACAACAAAAACTGAAATTTTTACCTTCCAACGCCACTTCTTGCTATACTCTTACCATCACACATTCGTCCTAGACTCGATCCCCGGCAACGGCGCCAAATTTGGTGTTGCTCTAGCACAATGGTAAGTACCACGTTAAGAAGCTTCACCTCCTTAATTGTCAATCTGCGGAAGAGATAGGAGTGATATGAAGATCGTGAATGTGAGATGAAGTGAGAGTGAAGGTGAGAAGCACAAAGATGCATACACACATACACACACACTACGAAGAGACAAGCAAGACACAATGGAAGGTGAGAAATTAACTCTATTGCTCAAAAACACTATTACAAGCTCAAAAGAACTCTAACCTCAAACAAGCTAACCCCAAAAATGAGCTCTCTAGCTCCTTTTATAGTTTCTAGACTAGTTTTGACCGGTTTCACATTTAGTGACCGGCATAGTTAAAAAATAGGTCCTAGATGCTATTTGAAAGGGTAAACGGTGTCTAAAAATAAAGAAAACTGATACACTTGTTCTACCTAAGCTCCTCAAGCTCGAGGACTCCTCGGCTTGCACAAAATGGAGCTATGGATTACAAAATGGGGTTTTCTATGTTACATATGTTACAATAGTGATAAAAATCACTGTTGGAGGTTTTTGGAAAGTATTTGAAAACATAATTCTTTGAAAAAAGGTTTGACTGGCTCCCTACTCCGTCGTTACATGCTTCCGCGTCTTCTATGCCTCTGGCTGCTTCCAACACTGTGACACAATCGCGATGGTCTGAGACCGTCGTTATGGTCCACCAAAGTATGATTTTTTGCAATGCAAGTATGGATTCCTAGAGGTGCAAGTGTGCTCTACACGCTGGTGTGGTCGCCTTCTTCAAATTCCGAACTTTGCAGACCATCGCGATGGTCTGACACAGTCGGAAATTTCTCATTTTACCTTTTTCAAGCTTTCCTGATGCACTGGAGCTCTGTACGTGCAAGAAAACTCAAGAAAACAAAAGTACACACAAGCACAAAAGCTCTCTCTCACTCTCTCGCATGCACAAATGAGGGGACATGAGGAGAATGGGTGGATATGGTGAATTTTCTGATTTTTTTGGAGATGAAGATGATGATGCGGTGATGAAGATAGAGTGTGGGGGAGGTGAAAAACAACAAAAACTAAGTAAAAACAACAACAAAAACTGAAATTTTTACCTTCCAACGCCACTTCGTGCTATACTCTTACCATCACACATTCGTCCTACACTCGATCCCCGGCAACGGCACGAAATTTGGTGTTGCTCTAGCACAATGGTAAGTACCACGTTAAGAAGCTTCACCTCCTTAATTGTCAATCCGCGGAAGAGATAGGAGTGATATGAAGATCGTGAATGTGAGATGAAGTGAGAGTGAAGGTGAAAAGCACAAAGATGCACACACACATACACACACACTACGAAGAGACAAGCAAGACACAATGGAAGGTGAGAAATTAACTCTATTGCTCAAGAACACTATTACAAGCTCAAAAGAACTCTAACCTCAAACAAGCTAACCCCAAAAATGAGCTCTCTAGCTCTTTTTATAGTTTCTAGAATAGTTTTGACCGGTTTCACATCTAGTGACCGGCATAGTTAAAAAATAGGTCCTAGATGCTATTTGAAAGGGTAAACGGTGTCTAAAAATAACGAAATTTGATACGCTTGTTCTACCTAAGCTCCTCAAGCTCGAGGACTCCTCGGTTTGCACAAAATGGAGCTATGGATTACAAAATGGGGTTTTCTATGTTACATATGTTACAATAGTGATAAAAATCACTGTTGGAGGTTTTTGGAAAGTATTTGAAAACATAATTCTTTGAAAAAAGATTTGACTGGCTCCCTGCTCCGTCGTTACATGCTTCCGCGTCTTCTATGCCTCTGGCTGCTTCCAACACCGTGACACAATCGCGATGGTCTGAGACCATCGCGATGGTCCACCAAAGTATGATTTTTTGCAATGCAAGTATGGATTCCTAGAGGCGCAAGTGTGCTTTACACGCTAGTGTGGTCGCCTTCTTCAAATTCCAAACTTTGCAGACCATCCCGATGGTCTGACACAGTCGGACATTTCTGATAGAAACTCAAAATTTTAGCTTTTCCAAGCTTTCTTGATGCACTCGAGCTCTGTACCTGCAAGAAAACTCAAGAAAACAAAAGTACACACAAGCACAAAAGCTCTCTCTCACTCTCTCGCATGCACAAATGAGGGGAAATGAGGAGAATGGGTGGATATGGTGAATTTTTTGATTTTTTTGGAGATGAAGATGATGATGCGGTGATGAAGATAGAGTGTGGGGGAGGTGAAAAATAACAAAAACTAAGTAAAAACAACAACAAAAACTGAAATTTTTACCTTCCAACGCCATTTTTTGCTATACTCTTACCATCACACATTCGTCCTAGACTGGATCCCTGGCAACGGCGCCAAATTTGGTGTTGCTCTAGCAGAATGGTAAGTACCACGTTAAGAAGCTTCACCTCCTTAATTGTCAATCCGCGGAAGAGATAGGAGTGATATGAAGATCGTGAATGTGAGATGAAGTGAGAGTGAAGGTGAGAAGCACAAAGATGCACACACACATACACACACACTACGAAGAGACAAGCAAGACACAATGGAAGGTGAGAAATTAACTCTATTGCTCAAGAACACTATTACAAGCTCAAAAGAACTCTAACCTCAAACAAGCTAACCCCAAAAATGAGCTCTCTAGATCTTTTTATAGTTTCTAGACTAGTTTTGACCGGTTTCACATCTAGTGACCGGCATAGTTAAAAAATAGGTCTTAGATGCTATTTGAAAGGGTAAACGGTGTCTAAAAATAACAAAAATTGATACGCTTGTTCTACCTAAGCTCCTCAAGCTCGAGGACTCCTCGGCTTGCAGAAAATGGAGCTATGGATTACAAAATTGGGTTTTCTATGTTACATATGTTACAATAGTGATAAAAATCACTGTTGGAGGTTTTTGGAAAGTATTTGAAAACATAATTCTTTGGAAAAAGATTTGACTGGCTCCCTGCTCCGTCGTTACATGCTTCCGCGTCTTCTATGCCTCTGGCTGCTTCCAACACCGTGACACAATCGCGATGGTCTGAGACCGTCGCGATGGTCCACCAAAGTATGATTTTTGCAATGCAAGTATGGATTCCTAGAGGCGCAAGTGTGCTCTACATGCTGGTGTGGTCGCCTTCTTCAAATTCCGAACTTTGGAGACCATCGCGATGGTCTGACACAGTCGGAAATTTCTGACAGAAACTGAAAATTTTACCTTTTCCAAGCTTTCCTGATGCACTGGAGCTCTGTACCTGCAAGAAAACTCAAGAAAACAAAAGTACACACAAGCACAAAAGCTCTCTCTCAGTCTCTCGCATGCACAAATGAGGGGAAATGAGGAGAATGGGTGGATATGGTGAATTTTCTGATTTTTTTGTAGATGAAGATGTAGATGTGGTGATGAAGATAGAGTGTGGGGGAGGTGAAAAACAACAAAAACTAAGTAAAAACAACAATAAAAACTGAAATTTTTACCTTCCAACGCCACTTTTTGCTATACTCTTACCATCACACATTCGTCCTAGACTCGATCCCCGGCAACGGCGCCAAATTTGGTTTTGCTCTAGCACAATGGTAAGTACCACGTTAAGAAGCTTCACCTCCTTAATTGTCTGCACACACACATACACAC
Source organism: Ceratopteris richardii (assembly GCA_020310875.1). Classification (NCBI taxonomy): domain Eukaryota; kingdom Viridiplantae; phylum Streptophyta; class Polypodiopsida; order Polypodiales; family Pteridaceae; genus Ceratopteris; species Ceratopteris richardii. The sequence goes on from CM035407.1 coordinate 8,227,728, forward strand.
ACTACGAAGAGACAAGCAAGACACAATGGAAGGTGAGAAATTAACTCTATTGCTCAAGAACACTATTACAAGCTCAAAAGAACTCTAACCTCAAACAAGCTAACCCCAAAAATGAGCTCTCTAGCTCTTTTTATAGTTTCTAGATTAGTTTTGACCGGTTTCACATTTAGTGACCGGCATAGTTAAAAAATAGGTCGTAGATGCTATTTGAAAGGGTAAACGGTGTCTAAAAATAACGAAAATTGATACGCTTGTTCTACCTAAGCTCCTCAAGCTCGAGGACTCCTCGGCTTCCACAAAATGGAGCTATGGATTACAAAATTGGGTTTTCTATGTTACATATGTTACAATAGTGATAAAAATCACTGTTGGAGGTTTTTGGAAAGTATTTGAAAACATAATTCTTTGAAAAAAGATTTGACTCGCTCCCTGCTCCGTCGTTACATGCTTCTGCGTCTTCTATGCCTCTGGCTGCTTCCAACACCGTGACACAATCGCGATGGTATGAGACCGTCGCGATGGTCCACCAAAGTATGATTTTTTGCAATGCAAGTATGGATTCCTAGAGGCGCAAGTGTGCTCTACACGCTGGCGTGGTCGCCTTCTTCAAATTCCAAACTTTGCAGACCATCACGATGGTCTGACACAGTCAGAAATTTCTGACAGAAACTCAAAATTTTACCTTTTCCAAGCTTTCCTGATGCACTGGAGCTCTGTACCTGCAAGAAAACTCAAGAAAAGAAAAGTACACACAAGCATGCACAAATGAGGGGAAATGAGGAGAATGGGTGGATATGGTGAATTTTCTGATTTTTTTGGAGATGAAGATGATGATGCGGTGATGAAGATAGAGTGTGGGGGAGGCGAAAAACAACAAAAACTAAGTAAAAACAAGAACAAAAACTGAAATTTTTACCTTCCAACACCACTTCTTGCTATACTCTTACCATCACACATTCGTCCTAGACTCGATCCCCGGCAACGGCGCCAAATTTGGTGTTGCTCTAGCACAATGGTAAGTACCACGTTAAGAAGCTTCACCTCCTTAATTGTCAATCCGCGGAAGAGATAGGAGTGATATGAAGATCGTGAATGTGAGATGAAGTGAGAGTGAAGGTGAGAAGCACAAAGATGCACACACACATACACACACACTACGAAGAGACAAGCAAGACACAATGGAATGTGAGAAATTAACTCTATTGCTCAAGAACACTATTACAAGCTCAAAAGAACTCTAACCTCAAACAAGCTAACCCCAAAAATAAGCTCTCTAGCTCTTTTTATAGTTTCTAGACTAGTTTTGACCGGTTTCACATCTATTGACCGGCATAGTTAAAAAATAGGTCCTAAATGCTATTTGAAAGGGTAAACGGTGTCTAAAAATAACGAAAACTGATACGCTTGTTCTACCTAAGTTCCTCAAGCTCGAGGACTCCTCGGCTTGCACAAAATGGAGCTATGGATTACAAAATGGGGTTTTCTATGTTACATATGTTACAATAGTGATAAAAATCACTGTTGGAGGTTTTTGGAAAGTATTTGAAAACATAATTCTTTGAAAAAAGATTTGACTGGCTCCCTGCTCCGTCGTTACATGCTTCCGGGTCTTCTATGCCTCTGGCTGCTTCCAACACCGTGACACAATCGCGACCGTCTGAGACCGTCGCGATGGTTCACCAAAGTATGATTTTTTGCAATGCAAGTATGGATTCCTAGAGGCGCAAGTGTGCTTTACACGCTGGTGTGTTCGCCTTCTTCAAATTCCGAACTTTGCAGACCATCGCGATGGTCTGACACAGTTGGAAATTTCTGACAGAAACTGAAAATTTTACCTTTTCCAAGCTTTCCTGATGCACTGGAGCTCTGTACCTGCAAGAAAACTCAAGAAAACAAAAGTACACACAAGCACAAAAGCTCTCTCTCACTCTCTCGCATGCACAAATGAGGGGAAATGAGGAGGATGGGTGGATATAGTGAATTTTCTGATTTCTTTGGAGATGAAGATGATGATGCGGTGATGAAGATAGAGTGTGGGGGAGGTGAAAAACAACAAAAACTAAGTAAAAACAACAACAAAAACTGAAATTTTTACCTTCCAACGCCACTTCTTGCTATACTCTTACCATCACACATTCGTCCTAGACTCGATCCCCGGCAACGGCGCCAAATTTGGTGTTGCTCTAGCACAATGGTAAGTACCACGTTAAGAAGCTTCACCTCCTTAATTGTCAATCTGCGGAAGAGATAGGAGTGATATGAAGATCGTGAATGTGAGATGAAGTGAGAGTGAAGGTGAGAAGCACAAAGATGCATACACACATACACACACACTACGAAGAGACAAGCAAGACACAATGGAAGGTGAGAAATTAACTCTATTGCTCAAAAACACTATTACAAGCTCAAAAGAACTCTAACCTCAAACAAGCTAACCCCAAAAATGAGCTCTCTAGCTCCTTTTATAGTTTCTAGACTAGTTTTGACCGGTTTCACATTTATGACCGGCATAGTTCAAAAATAGGTCCTAGATGCTATTTGAAAGGGTAAACGGTGTCTAAAAATAAAGAAAACTGATACGCTTGTTCTACCTAAGCTCCTCAAGCTCGAGGACTCCTCGGCTTGCACAAAATTGAGCTATGGATTACAAAATGGGGTTTTCTATGTTACATATGTTACAATAGTGATAAAAATCACTGTTGGTGGTTTTTGGAAAGTATTTGAAAACATAATTCTTTGAAAAAAGGTTTGACTGGCTCCCTACTCCGTCGTTACATGCTTCCGCGTCTTCTATGCCCCTGGCTGCTTCCAACACCGTGACACAATCGCGATGGTCTGAGACCGTCGCGATGGTCCACCAAAGTATGATTTTTTGCAATGCAAGTATAGATTCCTAGAGGCGCAAGTGTGCTCTACACGCTGGTGTGGTCGCCTTCTTCAAATTCCGAACTTTGCAGACCATCGCGATGGTCTGACACAGTCGGAAATTTCTGACAGAAACTCAAAATTTTACCTTTTCCAAGCTTTCCTGATGCACTGGAGCTCTGTACCTGTAAGAAAATTCAAGAAAACAAAAGTACACACAAGCACAAAAGCTCTCTCTCACTCTCTCGCATGCACAAATGAAAGGAAATGAGGAGAATGGGTGGATATGGTGAATTTTCTGATTTTTTTGGATATGAAGATGATGATGCGGTGATGAAGATAGAGTGTGGGGAAGTGAAAATCAACAAAAACGAAGTAAAAACAACAACAAAAACTGAAATTTTTACCTTCCAACGCCACTTCTTGCTATACTCTTACCATCACACATTCGTCCTAGACTCGATCCCCGGCAACAGCGCCAAATTTGGTGTTGCTCTAGCACAATGGTAAGCACCACGTTAAGAAGCTTCACCTCCTTAATTGTAAATCTGCAGAAGAGATAGGAGTGATATGAAGATCGTGAATGTGAGATGAAGTGAGAGTGAAGGTGAGAAGCACAAAGATGCACACACACATACACACACACACACTAAGAAGAGACAAGCAAGACACAATGGAAGGTGAGAAATTAACTCTATTGCTCAAGAACACTATTACAAGCTCAAAAGAACTCTAACCTCAAACAAGCTAACACCAAAAATGAGCTCTTTAGCTCTTTTTATAGTTTCTAGAGTAGTTTTGACCAGTTTCACATCTAGTGACCGGCATAGTTAAAAAATAGGTCGTAGATGCTATTTGAAAGGGTAAACGGCGTCTAAAAATAACGAAAATTGATACGCTTGTTGTACCTAAGCCCCTCAAGCTCGAGGACTCCTCGGCTTGCACAAAATGGAGCTATGGATTACAAAATGGGGTTTTCTATGTTACATATGTTACAATAGTGATAGAAATCACTGTTGGAGGTTTTTGGAAAGTATTTGAAAACATAATTCTTTGAAAAAAGATTTGACTGGCTCCCTGCTCCGTCGGTACATGCTTCCGCGTCTTCTATGACTCTGGCTGCTTCCAACACCGTGACACAATCGCGATGGTCTGAGACCGTCGCGATGGTCCACCAAAGTATGATTTTTTGCAATGCAAGTATGGATTCCTAGAGGCGCAAGTGTGCTCTACACGTTGGTGTGGTCGCCTTCTTCAAATTCCGAACTTTGCAGACCATCGCGATGGTGTGATACAGTCGGAAATTTCTGACAGAAACTCAAAATTTTACCTTTTCTAAGCTTTCCTGATGCACTGGACCTCTGTACCTGCAAGAAAACTCAAGAAAACAAAAGTACACACAAGCACAAAAGCTCTCTCTCACTCTCTCGCATGCACAAATGAGGGGAAATGAGGAGAATGGGTGGATATGGTGAATTTTCTGATTTTTTCGGAGATGAAGATGATGATGCGGTGATCAAGATAGAGTGTGGGGGAGGTGAAAAACAACAAAAACTAAGTAAAAACAACAACAAAAACTGAAATTTTTACCTTCCAACGCCACTTCTTGCTATACTCTTACCATCACACATTCGTCCTAGACTCGATCCCAGGCAACGGCGCGAAATTTGGTGTTGCTCTAGCACAATGGTAAAGACCACGTTAAGAAGCTTCACCTCCTTAATTGTCAATCCGCGGAAGAGATAGGAGTGATATGAAGATCGTGAATGTGAGATGAAGTGAGAGTGAAGGTGAGAAGCACAAAGATGCACACACACATACACACACACTACGAAGAGACAAGCAAGACACAATGGAAGGTGAGAAATTAACTCTATTGCTCAAGAACACTATTACAAGCTCAAAAGAACTCTAACGTCAAACAAGCTAACCCAAAAATGAGCTCTCTAGCTATTTTTATAGTTTCTAGACTAGTTTTGATCGGTTTCACATCTAGTGACTGGCATAGTTAAAAAATAAGTCCTATATGCTATTTGAAAGGGTAAACGATGTCTAAAAATAACGAAAACTGATACGCTTTTTCTACCTAACCTCCTCAAGCTCGAGGACTCCTCGGCTTGCACAAAATGGAGCTATGGATTACAAAATGGGGTTTTCTATGTTACATATGTTACAATAGTGATAAAAATCACTGTTTGAGGTTTTTGGAAAGTATTTGAAAACATAATTCTTTGAAAAAAGATTTGACTGGCTCCCTCCTCCGTCGTTACATGCTTCCGCGTCTTCTATGCCTCTGGCTGCTTCCAACACCGTGACACAATCGCGATGGTCTGAGACCGTCGCGATGGTCCACAAAGTATGATTTTTTCCAATGCAAGTATGGATTCCTAGAGGCGCAAGTGTGGTCGCCTTCTTCAAATTCGGAACTTTGCAGACCATCGCGATGGTCTGACACAGTCGGAAATTTCTGACAGAAACTGAAAATTTTACCTTTTCCAAGCTTTCCTGATGCACTGGAGCTCTCTACCTGCAAGAAAACTCAAGAAAACAAAAGTACACACAAGCACAAAAGCTCTCTCTCACTCTCTCGCATGCACAAATGAGGGGAAATGAGGAGAATGGGTGGATATGGTGAATTTTCTTATTTTTTTGGAGATGAAGATGATGATGCGGTGATGAAGATAGAGTGTGGGGGAGGTGAAAAACAACAAAAACTAAGTAAATACAACAACAAAAACTAAAATTTTTACCTTCCAACGCCACTTCTTGCTATACTCTTACCATCACACATTCGTCCTAGACTCGATCCCCGGCAACGGCGCCAAATTTGGTGTTGCTCTAGCACAATGGTAAGTACCACGTTAAGAAGCTTCACCTCCTTAATTGTCAATCCGCGGAAGAGATAGGAGTGATATGAAGATCGTGAATGTGAGATGAAGTGAGAGTGAAGGTGAGAAGCACAAAGATGCATACACACATACACACACACTACGAAGAGACAAGCAAGACACAATGGAAGGTGAGAAATTAACTCTATTGCTCAAGAACACTATTAGAAGCTCATTAGAACTCTAACCTCAAACAAGCTAACCCCAAAAATGAGCTCTCTAGCTCTTTTTATAGTTTTTAGATTAGTTTTGACCGGTTTCACATCTAATGACCGACATAGTTAAAAAATAGGTCCTAGATGATATTTGAAAGGGTAAACGGTGTCTAAAAATAACGAAAATTGATACGCTTGTTCTACCTAAGCTCCTCAAGCTCGAGGACTCCTCGGCTTGCACAAAATGGAACTATGGATTACAAAATGGGGTTTTCTATGTTACATATGTTACAATAGTGATAAAAATCACTGTTGGAGGTTTTTGGAAAGTATTTGAAAACATAATTCTTTGAAAAAAGATTTGACTGGCTCCCTGCTCTGTCGTTACATGCTTCCGCGTCTTCTATGCCTCTGGCTGCTTCCAACACCGTGACACAATCGCGATGGTCTGAGACCGTCGCGATGGTCCACCAAAGTATGCTTTTTTGCAATGCAAGTATGGATTCCTAGAGGCGCAAGTGTGCTCTACACGCTGGTGTGGTCGCCTTCTTCAAATTCGGAACTTTGCAGACCATCACGATGGTCTGACACAGTCGGAAATTTCTGACAGAAACTCAAAATTTTACCTTTTCCAAGCTTTCCTGATGCACTGGAGCTCTGTACCTGCAAGAAAACTCAAGAAAACAAAAGTACACACAAGCACAAAAGCTCTCTCTCACTCTCTCGCATGCACAAATGAGGGGAAATGAAGAGAATGGGTGGATATGGTGAATTTTCTGATTTTTTTGGAGATGAAGATGATGATGCGGTGATGAAGATAGAGTGTGGGGGAGGTGAAAAACAACAAAAACTAAGTAAAAACAACAACAAAAACTGAAATTTTTACCTTCCAACGCCACTTCTTGCTATACTCTTACCATCACACATTTGTCCTATACTCGATCCCCGGCAACGGCGCGAAATTTGGTGTTGCTTTAGCACAATGGTAAGTACCACGTTAAGAAGCTTCACCTCCTTAATTGTCAATCCGCGGAAGAGATAGGAGTGATATGAAGATCGTGAATGTGAGATGAAGTGAGAGTGAAGGTGAGAAGCACAAAGATGCACACACACATACACACACACTACGAAGAGACAAGCAAGACACAATGGAAGGTGAGAAATTAACTCTATTGCTCAAGAACACTATTACAAGCTCAACAGAACTCTAACCTCAAACAAGCTAACCCCAAAAATGAGCTCTGTAGCTTTTTTTATAGTTTCTAGACTAGTTTTGACCGGTTTCACATCTAGTGACTGACATAGTTAAAAAATAGGTCTTAGATGCTATTTGAAAGGGTAAAGGGTGTCTAAAAGTAACGAAAATTGATACGCTTGTTCTACCTAAGCTCCTCAAGCTCGAGGACTCCTCGGTTTGCACAAAATGGAGCTATGGACTACAAAATGGGGTTTTCTATGTTACATATGTTACAATAGTGATAAAAATCACTGTTGGAGGTTCTTGGAAAGTATTTGAAAACATAATTCTTTGAAAAAAGATTTGACTGGCTCCCTGCTCCGTCGTTACATGCTTCCGCGTCTTCTATGCCTCTGGCTGCTTCCAACACCGTGACACAATCACGATGGTCTGAGACCGTCGCGATGGTCCACCAAAGTATGATTTTTTGCAATGCAAGTATGGATTCCTAGAGGCGCAAGTGTGCTCTACACGCTGGTGTGGTCGCCTTCTTCAAATTCCGAACTTTGCAGACCATCACGATGGTCTGACACAGTCGGAAATTTCTGACAGAAACTAAAAATTTTACCTTTTCCAAGCTTTCTTGATGCACTGGAGCTCTGTACCTGCAAGAAAACTCAAGAAAACAAAAGTACACACAAGCACAAAAGCTCTCTCTCACTCTCTCGCATGCACAAATGAGGGGAAATGAGGAGAATGGGTGGATATGGTGAATTTTTTGATTTTTTTGGAGATAAAGATGATGCGGTGATGAAGATAGAGTGTGGGGGAGGTGAAAAATAACAAAAACTAACTAAAAACAACAACCAAAACAGAAATTTTTACCTTCCAACGCCACTTCTTGCTATACTCTTACCATCATAGATTCGTCCTATACTCGATCCCCGACAACGGCGCCAAATTTGGTGTTGCTCTAGCACAATGGTAAGTACCACGTTAAGAAGCTTCACCTCCTTAATTGTCAATCCGCGGAAGAGATAGGAGTGATATGAAGATCGTGAATGTGAGATGAAGTGAGAGTGAAGGTGAGAAGCACAAAGATGCACACACACATACACACACACTACGAAGAGACAAGCAAGACACAATGGAAGGTGAGAAATTAACTCTATTGCTCAAGAACACTATTACAAGCTCAAAAGAACTCTAACCTCAAACAAGCTAACCCCAAAAATGAGCTCTCTAGCTCTTTTTATAGTTTCTAGAGTAGTTTTGACCGGTTTCACATCTACTGACCGGCATAGTTAAAAAATAGGTCATAGATGCTATTTGAAAGGGTAAACGTTGTCTAAAACTAACGAAAATTGATACGCTTGTTCTACCTAAGCTCCTCAAGCTCAAGGACTCCTCGGCTTGCACAAAATGGAGCTATGGATTACAAAATGGGGTTTTCTATGTTACATATGTTACAATAGTGATAAAAATCAATGTTGGAGGTTTTTGGAAAGTATTTGAAAACATAATTCTTTGAAACAAGATTTGACTGTCTCCCTGCTCCGTCGTTACATGCTTCCGCGTCTTCTATGCCTCCGGCTGCTTCCAACACCGTGACACAATCGCGATGGTCTGAGACCGTCGTGATGGTCCACCAAAGTATGATTTTTTGCAATGCAAGTATGGATTCCTAGAGGCGCAAGTGTGCTCTACACGCTGGTGTGGTCGCCTTCTTCAAATTCCGAACTTTGCAGACCATCGCGATGGTCTGACACAGTCGGAAATTTCTGACAGAAACTCAAAATTTTACCTTTTCCAAGCTTTCCTCATGCACTGGAGCTCTTTACCTGCAAGAAAACTCAAGAAAACAAAAGTACACACAAGCACAAAAGCTCTCTCTCACTCTCTTGCATGCACAAATGAGGGAAAATGAGGAGAATGGGTGGATATGGTGAATTTTCTGATTTTTTTGGAGATGAAGATGATGATGCGGTGATGAAGATAGAGTGTGGGGAGGTGAAAAACAACAAAAACTAAGTAAAAACAACAACAAAAACTGAAATTTTTACCTTCCAACGCCACTTCTTGCTATACTCTTACCATCACACATTTGACCTATACTCGATCCCCGGCAACGGCGCCAAATTTGGTGTTGCTCTAGCACAATGGTAAGTACCACGTTAATAAGCTTCACCTCCTTAATTGTCAATCCGCGGAAGAGATAGGAGTGATATGAAGATCGTGAATGTGAGATGAAGTGAGAGTGAAGGTGAGAAGCACAAAGATGCACACACACATACACACACACTACGAAGAGACAAGCAAGACACAATGGAAGGTGAGAAATTAACTCTATTGCTCAAGAACACTATTACAAGCTCAAAAGAACTCTAACCTCAAACAAGATAACCCCAAAAATGAGCTCTCTAGCTCTTTTTATAGTTTCTAGATTAGTTTTGACCGGTTTCACATCTAGTGACCGGCATAGTTAAAAAATAGGTCCCAGATGCTTTTTGAAAGGGTAAACGGTGTATAAAAATAACGAAAATTGATACGCTTGTTCTACCTAAGCTCCTCAAGCTCGAGGACTCCTCGGCTTGCACAAAATGGAGCTATGGATTACAAAATGGGGTTTTCTATGTTACATATGTTACAATAGTGATAAAAATCACTGTTGGAGGTTTTTGGAAAGTATTTGAAAACATAATTCTTTGAAAAAAGATTTGATTGGCTCCCTGCTCTGTCGTTACATGCTTCCGCGTCTTCTATGCCTCTCGCTGCTTCCAACACCGTGACACAATCGCGATGGTCTGAGACCGTCGCGATGGTCCACCAAAGTATGATTTCTTGCAATGCAAGTATGGATTCCTAGAGGCGCAAGTGTGCTCTACACGCTGGTGTGGTCGCCTTCTTCAAATTCCAAATTTTGCAGACCATCGCGATGGTCTGACACAGTCGGAAATTTCTGACAGAAACTAAAAATTTTACCTTTTCCAAGCTTTCCTGATGCACTGGAGCTCTGTACCTGCAAGAAAACTCAAGAAAACAAAAGTACACACAAGCACAAAAGCTCTCTCTCACTCTCCCGCATGCACAAATGAGGGGAAATGAGGAGAATGGGTGGATGTAGTGAATTTTCTGATTTTTTTGGAGATGAAGATGATGATGCGGTGATGAAGATAGAGTGTCGGGAGGTGAAAAACAACAAAAACTAAGTAAAAACAACAACAAAAACTGAAATTTTTACCTTCCAACGCCAATTCTTGCTATACTCTTACCATCACACATTCGTCTTAGACTCGATCCTCGGCAACGGCGCCAAATTTGGTGTTGCGCTAGCACAATGGTAAGTACCACGTTCAGAAGCTTCACCTCCTTAATTGTCAATCCGCGGAAGAGATAGGAGTGATATGAAGATCGTGAATGTGAGATGAAGTGAGAGTGAAGGTGAGAAGCACAAAGATGCACACACACATACACACACACTACGAAGAGACAAGCAAGACACAATGGAAGGTGAGAAATTAACTCTGTTGCTCAAGAACACTATTACAAACTCAGAAGAACTCTAACCTCAAACAAGCTAACCCCAAAAATGAGCTCTCTAGCTCTTTTTATAGTTTGTAGAGTAGTTTTGACCGGTTTCACATCTAGTGACCGGCATAGTTAAAAAATAGGTCATAGATGCTATTTGAAAGGGTAAACGGTGTCTAAAAATAACAAAAATTGATACGCTTGTTCTACCTAAGCTCCTCATGCTCGAGGACTCCTCGGCTTGCACAAAATGGAGCTATGGATTACAAAATGGGGTTTTCTATGTTACATATGTTACAATAGTGATAAAAATCACTGTTTGAGGTTTTTGGAAAGTATTTGAAATCATAATTCTTTGAAAAAAGATTTGACTGGCTCCCTCCTCCGTCGTTACATGCTTCCGCGTCTTCTATGCCTCTGGCTGCTTCCAACACCGTGACACAATCGCGATGGTCTGAGACCGTCGCGATGGTCCACAAAGTATGATTTTTTCCAATGCAAGTATGGATTCCTAGAGGCGCAAGTGTGGTCGCCTTCTTCAAATTCGGAACTTTGCAGACCATCGCGATGGTCTGACACAGTCGGAAATTTCTGACAGAAACTGAAAATTTTACCTTTTCCAAGCTTTCCTGATGCACTGGAGCTCTCTACCTGCAAGAAAACTCAAGAAAACAAAAGTACACACAAGCACAAAAGCTCTCTCTCACTCTCTCGCATGCACAAATGAGGGGAAATGAGGAGAATGGGTGGATATGGTGAATTTTCTTATTTTTTTGGAGATGAAGATGATGATGCGGTGATGAAGATAGAGTGTGGGGGAGGTGAAAAACAACAAAAACTAAGTAAATACAACAACAAAAACTAAAATTTTTACCTTCCAACGCCACTTCTTGCTATACTCTTACCATCACACATTCGTCCTAGACTCGATCCCCGGCAACTGCGCCAAATTTGGTGTTGCTCTAGCACAATGGTAAGTACCACGTTAAGAAGCTTCACCTCCTTAATTGTCAATCCGCGGAAGAGATAGGAGTGATATGAAGATCGTGAATGTGAGATGAAGTGAGAGTGAAGGTGAGAAGCACAAAGATGCATACACACATACACACACACTACGAAGAGACAAGCAAGACACAATGGAAGGTGAGAAATTAACTCTATTGCTCAAGAACACTATTAGAAGCTCATTAGAACTCTAACCTCAAACAAGCTAACCCCAAAAATGAGCTCTCTAGCTCTTTTTATAGTTTTTAGATTAGTTTTGACCGGTTTCACATCTAATGACCGACATAGTTAAAAAATAGGTCCTAGATGATATTTGAAAGGGTAAACGGTGTCTAAAAATAACGAAAATTGATACGCTTGTTCTACCTAAGCTCCTCAAGCTCGAGGACTCCTCGGCTTGCACAAAATGGAACTATGGATTACAAAATGGGGTTTTCTATGTTACATATGTTACAATAGTGATAAAAATCACTGTTGGAGGTTTTTGGAAAGTATTTGAAAACATAATTCTTTGAAAAAAGATTTGACTGGCTCCCTGCTCTGTCGTTACATGCTTCCGCGTCTTCTATGCCTCTGGCTGCTTCCAACACCGTGACACAATCGCGATGGTCTGAGACCGTCGCGATGGTCCACCAAAGTATGCTTTTTTGCAATGCAAGTATGGATTCCTAGAGGCGCAAGTGTGCTCTACACGCTGGTGTGGTCGCCTTCTTCAAATTCGGAACTTTGCAGACCATCGCGATGGTCTGACACAGTCGGAAATTTCTGACAGAAACTCAAAATTTTACCTTTTCCAAGCTTTCCTGATGCACTGGAGCTCTGTACCTGCAAGAAAACTCAAGAAAACAAAAGTACACACAAGCACAAAAGCTCTCTCTCACTCTCTCGCATGCACAAATGAGGGGAAATGAAGAGAATGGGTGGATATGGTGAATTTTCTGATTTTTTTGGAGATGAAGATGATAATGCGGTGATGAAGATAGAGTGTGGGGGAGGTGAAAAACAACAAAAACTAAGTAAAAACAACAACAAAAACTGAAATTTTTACCTTCCAACGCCACTTCTTGCTATACTCTTACCATCACACATTTGTCCTATACTCGATCCCCGGCAACGGCGCGAAATTTGGTGTTGCTTTAGCACAATGGTAAGTACCACGTTAAGAAGCTTCACCTCCTTAATTGTCAATCCGCGGAAGAGATAGGAGTGATATGAAGATCGTGAATGTGAGATGAAGTGAGAGTGAAGGTGAGAAGCACAAAGATGCACACACACATACACACACACTACGAAGAGACAAGCAAGACACAATGGAAGGTGAGAAATTAACTCTATTGCTCAAGAACACTATTACAAGCTCAACAGAACTCTAACCTCAAACAAGCTAACCCCAAAAATGAGCTCTCTAGCTTTTTTTATAGTTTCTAGACTAGTTTTGACCGGTTTCACATCTAGTGACTGACATAGTTAAAAAATAGGTCTTAGATGCTATTTGAAAGGGTAAAGGGTGTCTAAAAGTAACGAAAATTGATACGCTTGTTCTACCTAAGCTCCTCAAGCTCGAGGACTCCTCGGTTTGCACAAAATGGAGCTATGGACTACAAAATGGGGTTTTCTATGTTACATATGTTACAATAGTGATAAAAATTACTGTTGGAGGTTCTTGGAAAGTATTTGAAAACATAATTCTTTGAAAAAAGATTTGACTGGCTCCCTGCTCCGTCGTTACATGCTTCCGCGTCTTCTATGCCTCTGGCTGCTTCCAACACCGTGACACAATCACGATGGTCTGAGACCGTCGCGATGGTCCACCAAAGTATGATTTTTTGCAATGCAAGTATGGATTCCTAGAGGCGCAAGTGTGCTCTACACGCTGGTGTGGTCGCCTTCTTCAAATTCCGAACTTTGCAGACCATCGCGATGGTCTGACACAGTCGGAAATTTCTGACAGAAACTAAAAATTTTACCTTTTCCAAGCTTTCTTGATGCACTGGAGCTCTGTACCTACAAGAAAACTCAAGAAAACAAAAGAACACACAAGCACAAAAGCTCTCTCTCACTCTCTCGCATGCACAAATGAGGGGAAATGAGGAGAATGGGTGGATATGGTGAATTTTTTGATTTTTTTGGAGATGAAGATGATGCGGTGATGAAGATAGAGTGTGGGGGAGGTGAAAAATAACAAAAACTAACTAAAAACAACAACCAAAACAGAAATTTTTACCTTCCAACGCCACTTCTTGCTATACTCTTACCATCATAGATTCGTCCTATACTCGATCCCCGACAACGGCGCCAAATTTGGTGTTGCTCTAGCACAATGGTAAGTACCACGTTAAGAAGCTTCACCTCCTTAATTGTCAATCCGCGGAAGAGATAGGAGTGATATGAAGATCGTGAATGTGAGATGAAGTGAGAGTGAAGGTGAGAAGCACAAAGATGCACACACACATACACACACACTACGAAGAGACAAGCAAGACACAATGGAAGGTGAGAAATTAACTCTATTGCTCAAGAACACTATTACAAGCTCAAAAGAACTCTAACCTCAAACAAGCTAACCCCAAAAATGAGCTCTCTAGCTCTTTTTATAGTTTCTAGAGTAGTTTTGACCGGTTTCACATCTACTGACCGGCATAGTTAAAAAATAGGTCATAGATGCTATTTGAAAGGGTAAACGTTGTCTAAAACTAACGAAAATTGATACGCTTGTTCTACCTAAGCTCCTCAAGCTCAAGGACTCCTCGGCTTGCACAAAATGGAGCTATGGATTACAAAATGGGGTTTTCTATGTTACATATGTTACAATAGTGATAAAAATCAATGTTGGAGGTTTTTGGAAAGTATTTGAAAACATAATTCTTTGAAACAAGATTTGACTGGCTGCCTGCTCCGTCGTTACATGCTTCCGCGTCTTCTATGGCTCCGGCTGCTTCCAACACCGTGACACAATCGCGATGGTCTGAGACCGTCGCGATGGTCCACCAAAGTATGATTTTTTGCAATGCAAGTATGGATTCCTAGAGGCGCAAGTGTGCTCTACACGCTGGTGTTGATGCCTTCTTCAAATTCCGAACTTTGCAGACCATCACGATGGTCTGACACAGTCGGAAATTTCTGATAGAAACTCAAAATTTTACCTTTTCCAAGCTTTCCTGATGCACTAGAGCTCTGTACCTGCAAGAAAACTCAAGAAAACAAAAGTACACACAAGCACAAAAGCTCTCTCTCACTCTCTCGCATGCACAAATGAGGGGAAATGAGGAGAATGGGTGGATATAGTGAATTTTCTGATTTTTTTGGAGATGAAGATAATGATGCGATGATGAAGATAGAGTGTGGGGGAGGTGAAAAACAACAAAAAATAAGTAAATACAACAACAAAAACTAAAATTTTTACCTTCCAACGCCACTTCTTGCTATACTCTTACCATCACACATTCGTCCTAGACTGGATCCCCGGCAACGGCGCCAAATTTGGTGTTGCTCTAGCACAATGGTAAGTACCACGTTAAGAAGCTTCACCTCCTTAATTGTCAATCCGCGGAAGAGATAGGAGTGATATGAAGATCGTGAATGTGAGATGAAGTGAGAGTCAAGTTGAGAAGCACAAAGATGCACACACACATACACACACACTACGAAGAGACAAGCAAGACACAATGGAAGGTGAGAAATTAACTCTATTGCTCAAGAACACTATTACAAGCTCAAAAGAACTCTAACCTCAAACAAGCTAACCCCAAAAATGAGCTCTCTAACTCTTTTTATAGTTTCTAGAATAGTTTTGACCGGTTTCACATCTAGTGACCGGCATTGTTAAAAAATAGTCCTAAATGATATTTGAAAGGGTAAACGGTGTCTAAAAATAACGAAAATTGATACGCTTGTTCTACCTAAGCTCCTCAAGCTCGAGGACTCCTCGGCTTGCACAAAATGGAGCTATGGATTACAAAATGGGGATTTCTATGTTACATATGTTACAATAATGATAAAAATCACTCTTGGAGGTTTTTGGAAAGTATTTGAAAACATAATTCTTTGAAAAAAGATTTGACTGGCTCCCTGCTCCATCGTTACATGCTTCCGCGTCTTCTATGCCTCTGGCTGCTTCCAACACCGTGACACAATCGCGATGGTCTGAGACCGTCGCGATGGTCCACCAAAGTATGATTTTTTGCAATGCAAGTATGGATTCCTAGAGGTGCAAGTGTGCTCTACACGCTGGTGTGGTCGCCTTCTTCAAATTCCGAACTTTGCAGACCATCGCGATGGTCTGACACAGTCGGAAATTTCTGACAGAAACTCAAAATTTTACCTTTTCCAAGCTTTCCTGATGCACTAGAGCTCTGTACCTGCAAGAAAACTCAAGAAAACAAAAGAACACACAAGCACAAAAGCTCTCTCTCACTCTCTCGCATGCACAAATGAGGGGAAATGAGGAGAATGGGTGGATATGGTGAATTTTCTGATTTTTTTGGAGATGAAGATGATGATGCGGTGATGAACATAGAGTGTGGGGGAGGTGAAAAACAACAAAAACTAAAATTTTTACCTTCCAACGCCACTTCTTGCTATACTCTTACCATCAAACATTCGTCTTAGACTCGATCCCCGGCAACGGCGCCAAATTTGGTGTTACTATAGCACAATGGTAAGTACCATGTTAAGAAGCTTCACCTCCTTAATTGTCAATCCGCGGAAGAGATAGGAGTGATATGAAGAGCGTGAATGTGAGATGAAGTGAGAGTGAAGGTGAGAAGCACAAAGATGCACACACACATACACACACACTACGAAGAGACAAGCAAAACACAATGGAAGGTGAGAAATTAACTCTATTGCTCAAGAACACTATTACAAGCTCAAAAGAACTCTAACCTCAAACAAGCTAACCCCAAAAATGAGCTCTCTATCTCTTTTTATAGTTTCTAGACTAGTTTTGACCGGTTTCACATCTACTGACCGGCATAGTTAAAAAATAGGTCCTAGATGCTATTTGAAAGGGTAAACGGTGTCTAAAAATAACGAAAATTGATACGCTTGTTCTACCTAAGCTCGTCGAGCTCGAGGACTCCTCGGCTTGCACAAAATGGAACTATGGATTACAAAATGGGGTTTTCTATGTTACATATGTTACAATAGTGATAAAAATCAGTGCTGGAGGTTTTTGAAAAGTATTTGAAAACATAATTCTTTGAAAAAAGATTTGACTGGCTCCCTGCTCCGTCGTTACATGCTTCCGCGTCTTCTATGCCTCTTGCTGCTTCCAACACCGTGACACAATCGCGATGGTCTGAGACCGTCGCGATGGTCCACCAAAGTATGATTTTTTGCAATGCAAGTATGGATTCCTAGAGGCGCAAGTGTGCTCTACACGCTGGTGTGATCGCCTTCTTCCAATTCCAAACTTTGCAGACCATCGCGATGGTCTGACACAGTTGGAAATTTCTGACAGAAACTCAAAATTTTACCTTTTCCAAGCTTTCCTGATGCACTGGAGCTCTGTACCTGCAAGAAAACTCAAGAAAACAAAAGTACACACAAGCACAAAAGCTCTCTCTCACTCTCTCGCATGCACAAATGAGGGGAAATGAGGAGAATGGGTGGATATGGTGAATTTTCTGATTTTTTTGGAGATGAAGATGATGATGCGGTGATGAAGATAGAGTGTGGGGGAGGTGAAAAACAACAAAAACTAACTAAAAACAACAATAAAAACTGAAATTTTTACCTTCCAACGCCACCTCTTGCTATACTCTTACCATCACACATTCGTCCTATACTCGATCCCCGGCAACGGCGCCAAATTTGGTATTGCTCTAGCACAATGGTAAGTACCATGTTAAGAAGCTTCACCTCCTTAATTGTCAATCCGCGGAAGAGATAGGAGTGATATGAAGAGCGTGAATGTAAGATGAAGTGAGAGTGAAGGTGAGAAGCACAAAGATGCACACACACATACACACACACTACGAAGAGACAAGCAAGACACAATGGAAGGTGAGAAATTAACTCTATTGCTCAAGAACACTATTACAAGCTCAAAAGAACTCTAACCCTAAACAAGTTAACCCCAAAGATGAGCTCTCTAGCTCTTTTTATAGTTTCTAGATTAGTTTTGACCGGTTTCACATCTAGTGACCGGCATAGTTAAAAAATAGGTCCTAGATGCTATTTGAAAGGGTAAACGGTGTCTAAAAATAACGAAAATTGATACGCTTGTTCTACCTAAGCTCCTCAAGCTCGAGGACTCCTCGGCTTGCTCAAAATGGAGCTATGGATTACAAAATGGGGTTTTCTATGTTACATATGTTACAATAGTGATAAAAATCACTGTTGTAGGTTTTTGGAAAGTATTTGAAAACATAATTCTTTGAAAAAAGATTTGACTGGCTCCCTGCTCCGTCGTTACATGCTTCCGCGTCTTCTATGCCTCTCGCTGCTTCCAACACCGTGACACAATCGCGATGGTCTGAGACCGTCGCGATGGTCCACCAAAGTATGATTTCTTGCAATGCAAGTATGGATTCCTAGAGGCGCAAGTGTGCTCTACACGTTGGTGTGGTCGCCTTCTTCAAATTCCAAATTTTGCAGACCATCGCGATGGTCTGACACAGTCGGAAATTTCTGACAGAAACTCAAAATTTTACCTTTTCCAAGCTTTCCTGATGCACTGGAGCTCTGTACGTGCAAGAAAACTCAAGAAAACAAAAGTACACACAAGCACAAAAGCTCTCTCTCACTCTCTCGCATGCACAAATGAGGGGAAATGAGGAGAATGGGTGGATGTAGTGAATTTTCTGATTTTTTTGGAGATGAAGATGATGATGCGGTGATGAAGATAGAGTGTGGGGGAGGTGAAAAACAACAAAAACTAAGTAAAAACAACAACAAAAACTGAAATTTTTACCTTCCAACGCCAATTCTTGCTATACTCTTACCATCACACATTCGTCCTAGACTCGATCCCCGGCAACGGCGCCAAATTTGGTGTTGCGCTAGCACAATGGTAAGTACCACGTTCAGAAGTTTCACCTCCTTAATTGTCAATCCGCGGAAGAGATAGGAGTGATATGAAGATCGTGAATGTGAGATGAAGTGAGAGTGAAGGTGAGAAGCACAAAGATGCACACACACATACACACACACTACGAAGAGACAAGCAAGACACAATGGAAGGTGAGAAATTAACTCTATTGCTCAAGAACACTATTACAAGCTCAGAAGAACTCTAACATCAAACAAGCTAACCCCAAAAATGAGCTCTCTAGCCCTTTTTATAGTTTGTAGATTAGTTTTGACCGGTTTCACATCTAGTGACCGGCATAGTTAAAAAATAGGTCCTACATGTTATTTGAAAGTGTAAACGGTGTCTAAAAATAACGAAAATTGATACGCTTGTTCTACCTAAGCCCCTCAAGCTCGAGGACTCCTCGGCTTGCACAAAATGGAGCTATGGATTACAAAATGGGGTTTTCTATGTTACATATGTTACAATAGTGATAAAAATCACTGTTGGAGGTTTTTGGAAAGTATTTGAAAACATAATTCTTTAAAAAAAGATTTGACTGGCTCCCTGCTCCGTCGTTACATGCTTCCGCGTCTTCTATGCCTTTGGCTGCTTCCAACACCGTGACACAATCGCGATGGTCTGAGACCGTCGCGATGGTCCACCAAAGTATGATTTTTGCAATGCAAGTATGGATTCCTAGAGGCGCGTGTGCTCTACACGCTGGTGTGGTCGCCTTCTTCAAATTCTGAACTTTGCAGACCATCGCGATGGTCTGACACACTCGGAAATTTCTGACAGAAACTCAAAATTTTACCTTTTCCAAGCTTTCCTGATGCACTAGAGCTCTGTACGTGCAAGAAAACTCAAGAAAACAAAAGTACACACAAGCACAAAAGCTCTCTCTCACTCTCTCGCATGCACAAATGAGGGGACATGAGGAGAATGGGTGGATATGGTGAATTTTCTGATTTTTTTGGAGATGAAGATGATGATGCGGTGATGAAGATAGAGTGTGGGGGAGGTGAAAAACAACAAAAACTAAGTAAAAACAACAACAAAAACTGAAATTTTTACCTTCCAACGCCACTTCTTGCTATACTCTTACCATCACACATTCGTCCTACACTCGATCCCCGGCAACGGCGCGAAATTTGGTGTTGCTCTAGCACAATGGTAAGTACCACGTTAAGAAGCTTCACCTCCTTAATTGTCAATCCGCGGAAGAGATAGGAGTGATATGAAGATCGTGAATGTGAGATGAAGTGAGAGTGAAGGTGAGAAGCACAAAGATGCACACACACATACACACCACTACGAAGAGACAAGCAAGACACAATGGAAGGTGAGAATTTAAGTCTATTGCTCAAGAACACTATTATAAACTCAAAAGAACTCTAACCTTAAGAAAGCTAACCCCAAAAATGAGCTCTCTAGCTCTTTTTATAGTTTCTAGAATAGTTTTGACCGGTTTCACATTTAGTGACCGGCATAGTTAAAAAATAGGTCCTAGATGCTATTTGAAAGGGTAAACGGTGTCTAAAAATAACGAAAATTGATACGCTTGTTCTACCTAAGCTCCTCAAGCTCGAGGACTCCTCGGTTTGCACAAAATTGAGCTATGGATTACAAAATGTGGTTTTCTATGTTACATATGTTACAATAGTGATAAAAATCACCGTTGGAGGTTTTTGGAAAGTATTTGAAAACATAACTCTTTGAAAAAAGATTTGACTGGCTCCCTTCTCCGTCGTTACATGCTTCCGCGTCTTCTATGCCTCTGGCTGCTTCCAACACCGTGACACAATCGCGATGGTCTGAGACCATCGCGATGGTCCACCAAAGTATGATTTTTTGCAATGCAAGTATGGATTCCTAGAGGCGCAAGTGTGGTCTACACGCTGGTGTGGTCGCCTTCTTCAAATTCCGAACTTTGCAGACCATCGCGATGGTCTGACACAATCAGACATTTCTGATAGAAACTCAAAATTTTACCTTTTCCAAGCTTTCTTGATGCACTCGAGCTCTGTACCTGCAAGAAAACTCAAGAAAACAAAAGTACACACAAGCACAAAAGCTCTCTCTCACTCTCTCGCATGCACAAATGAGGGGAAATGAGGAGAATGGGTGGATATGGTGAATTTTCTGATTTTTTTGGAGATGAAGATGGAGATGCGGTGATGAAGATAGAGTGTGGGGGAGGTGAAAAACAACAAAAACTAAGTAAAAACAACAACAAAAACTGAAATTTTTACCTTCCAACGCCACTTCTTGCTATACTCTTACCATCACACATTCGTCCTAGACTCGATCCCCGGCAACGTCGCCAAATTTGGTGTTGCTCTAGCACAATGGTAAGTACCACGTTAAGAAGCTTCACCTCCTTAATTGTCTGCACACACACATACACACACACTACGAAGAGACAAGCAAGACACAATGGAAGGTGATAAATTAACTCTATTGCTCAAGAACACTATTACAAGCTCAAAAGAACTCTAACCTCAAACAAGATAACGCCAAAAATGAGCTCTCTAGCTCTTTTTATAGTTTCTAGAATAGTTTTGACCGGTTTCACATCTAGTGACCGGCATAGTTAAAAAATAGGTCCTAAATGTTATTTGAAAGGGTAAACGGTGTCTAAAAATAATGAAAATTGATACGCTTGTTCTACCTAAGCTCCTCAAGCTCGAGGACTCCTCGGCTTCCACAAAATGGAGCTATGGATTACAAAATGGGGTTTTCTATGTTACATATGTTACAATAGTGATAAAAATCACTGTTGGAGGTTTTTGGAAAGTATTTGAAAACATAATTCTTTGAAAAAAGATTTGACTCGCTCCCTGCTCCGTCATTACATGCTTCTGCGTCTTCTATGCCTCTGGCTGCTTCCAACACCGTGACACAATCGCGATGGTCTGAGACCGTCGCGATACTCCACCAAAGTATGATTTTTTGCAATGCAAGTATGGATTCCTAGAGGTGCAAGTGTGCGCTACACGCTGGTGTGGTCGCCTTCTTCAAATTCCAAACTTTGCAGACCATCACGATGGTCTGACACAGTCGGAAATTTCTGACAGAAACTCAAAATTTTACCTTTTCCAAGCTTTCCTGATGCACTGGAGCTCTGTACCTGCAAGAAAACTCAAGAAAAGAAAAGTACACACAAGCATGCACAAATGAGGGGAAATGAGGAGAATGGGTGGATATGGTGAATTTTCTGATTTTTTTGGAGATGAAAATGATGATGCGGTGATGAAGATAGAGTGTGGGGGAGGTGAAAAACAACAAAAACTAAGTAAAAACAACAACAAAAACTGAAATTTTTACCTTCCAACGCCACTTCTTGCTATACTCTTACCATCACACATTCGTCATAGACTCGATCCCCGGCAACGGCGCCAAATTTGGTGTTGCTCTAACACAATGGTAAGTACCACGTTAAGAAGCTTCACCTCCTTAATTGTCAATCCGCGGAAGAGATAGGAGTGATATGAAGATCGTGAATGTGAGATGAAGTGAGAGTGAAGGTGAGAAGCACAAAGATGCACACACACATACACACACACTACGAAGAGACAAGCAAGACACAATGGAAGGTGAGAAATTAACTCTATTGCTCAAGATCACTATTACAAGCTCAAAAGAACTCTAACCTCAAACAAGCTAACCCCAAAAATGAGCTCTCTAGCTCTTTTTATAGTTTCTAGACTAGTTTTGACCGATTTCACATCTAGTGACCGGCATAGTTAAAAAATAGGTCCTAGATGCTATTTGAAAGGGTAAACGGTGTCTAAAAATTACGAAAACTGATACGCTTGTTCTACCTAAGCTCCTCAAGCTCGGGGACTACTCGGCTTGCACAAAATGGAGCTATGGATTACAAAATGGGGTTTTCTATGTTACATATGTTACAATAGTGATAAAAATCACTGTTGGAGGTTTTTGGAAAGTATTTGAAAACATAATTCTTTAAAAAAAGATTTGACTGGCTCCCTGCTCCGTCGTTACATGCTTCCGCGTCTTCTATGCCTCTGGCTGCTTCCAACAGCGTGACACAATCGCGATGGTCTGAGACCGTCGCGATGGTCCACCAAAGTAAGATTTTTTGCAATGCAAGTATGGATTCCTAGAGGCGCAAGTGTGCTCTACACGCAAGTGTGGTCGCCTTCTTCAAATTCCAAACTTTGCAGACCATCGCGATGGTCTGACACAGTCGGAAATTTCTGACAGAAACTGAAAATTTTACCTTTTCCAAGCTTTCCTGATGCACTGGAGCTCTGTACCTGCAAGAAAACTCAAGAAAAGAAAAGTACACACAAGCACAAAAGCTCTCTCTCACTCTCTCGCATGCACAAATGAGGGGAAATGAGGAGAATGGGTGGATATAGTGAATTTTCTGATTTTTTTGGAGATGAAGATGATGATGCGGTGATGAAGATAGAGTGTGGGGGAGGTGAAAAACAACAAAAACTAAGTAAAAACAACAACAAAAACTGAAATTTTTACCTTCCAACGCCACTTCTTGCTATACTCTTACCATCACACATTCGTCCTAGACTCGATCGCCGGCAACGGCGCCAAATTTGGTGTTGCTCTAGCACAATGGTAAGTACCACGTTAAGAAGCTTCACCTCCTTAATTGTCAATCTGCGGAAGAGATAGGAGTGATATGAAGATTGTGAATGTGAGATGAAGTGAGAGTGAAGGTGAGAAGCACAAAGATGCACACACACATACACACACACTACGAAGAGACAAGCAAGACACAATGGAAGGTGAGAAATTAACTCTATTGCTCAAGAACACTATTACAAGCTCAAAAGAACTCTAACCTCAAACAAGCTAACCCCAAAAATGAGCTCTCTAGCTCTTTTTATAGTTTCTAGACTAGTTTTGACCGGTTCCACATCTAGTGACCGGCATAGTTAAAAAATAGGTCCTAGATGCTATTTGAAAGGGTAAACGGTGTCTAAAAATAATGAAAACTGATACGCTTGTTCTACCTAAGCTCCTCAAGCTCGAGGACTCCTCGGCTTGCACAAAATGGAGCTATGGATTACAAAATGGGGTTTTCTATGTTACATATGTTACAATAGTGATAAAAATCACCGTTGGAGGTTTTTGGAAAGTATTTGAAAACATAATTCTTTGAAAAAAGGTTTGACTGGCTCCCTACTCCGTCGTTACATGCTTCCGCTTCTTCTATGCCTCTGGCTGCTTCCAACACCGTGACACAATCGCGATGGTCTGAGACCAACGCGATGGTCCACCAAAGTGTGATTTTTTGCAATGCAAGTATGGATTCCTAGAGGCGCAAGTGTGCTCTACACGCTGGTGTGGTCGCCTTCTTCAAATTCCGAACTTTGCAGACCATCGTGATGGTCTGACACAGTCGGAAATTTCTGACAGAAACTGAAAATTTTACCTTTTCCAAGCTTTCCTGATGCACTGGAGCTCTGTACCTGCAAGAAAACTCAAGAAAACAAAAGTACACACAAGCACAAAAGCTCTCTCTCAGTCTCTCGCATGCACAAATGAGGGGAAATGAGGAGAATGGGTGGATATGGTGAATTTTCTGATTTTTTTGGAGATGAAGATGATGATGCGGTGATGAAGATAGAGTGTGGTGAGGTGAAAAACAACAAAAACTAAGTAAAAACAACAACAAAAACTGAAATTTTTACCTTCCAACGCCACTTCTTGCTATACTCTTACCATCACACATTCGTTCTAGACTCGATCCCCGGCAACGGCGCCAAATTTGGTGTTGCTCTAGCACAATGGTAAGTACCACGTTAAGAAGCTTCACCTCCTTAATTGTAAATCTGCGGAAGAGATAGGAGTGATATGAAGATCGTGAATGTGAGATGAAGTGAGAGTGAAGGTGAGAAGCACAAAGATGCACACACACATACACACACACTACGAAGAGACAAGCAAGACACAATGGAAGGTGATAAATTAACTCTATTGCTCAAGAACACTATTACAAGCTCAAAAGAACTCTAACCTCAAACAAGCTAACCCCAAAAATGAGCTCTCTAGCTCTTTTTATAGTTTCTAGATTAGTTTTGACCGGTTTCACATTTAGTGACCGGCATAGTTAAAAAATAGGTCCTAGATGCTATTTGAAAGGGTAAACGGCGTCTAAAAATAACGTAAATTGATACGCTTGTTCTACCTAAGCCCCTCAAGCTCGAGGACTCCTCGGCTTGCACAAAATGGAGCTATGGATTACAAAATGGGGTTTTCTATGTTACATATGTTACAATAGTGATAGAAATCACTGTTGGAGGTTTTTGGAAAGTATTTGAAAACATAATTCTTTGAAAAAAGATTTGACTGGCTCCCTGCTCCGTCGGTACATGCTTCCGCGTCTTCTATGCCTCTCGCTGCTTCCAACACCGTGACACAATCGCGATGGTCTGAGACTGTCGCGATCGTCCACCAAAGTATGATTTTTTGCAATGCAAGTATGGATTCCTAGAGGCGCAAGTGTGCTCTACACGCTGGTGTGGTCGCCTTCTTCAAATTCCGAACTTTGCAGACCATCGCGATGGTGTGACACAGTCGGGAATTTCTGACAGAAACTCAAAATTTTACCTTTTCCAAGCTTTCCTGATGCACTGGAGCTCTGTACCTGCAAGAAAACTCAAGAAAACAAAAGTACACACAAGCACAAAAGCTCTCTCTCACTCTCTCGCATGCACAAATGAGGGGAAATGAGGAGAATGGGTGGATATGGTGAATTTTCTGATTTTTTTGGAGATGAAGATGATGATGCGGTGATGAAGATAGAGTGTGGGGGAGGTGAAAAACAACAAAAACTAAGTAAAAACAACAACAAAAACTGAAATTTTTACCTTCCAACGCCACTTCTTGCTATAATCTTACCATCACACATTCGTCCTACACTCGATCCCCGGCAACGGCGCGAAATTTGGTGTTGCTCTAGCACAATGGTAAATACCACGTTAAGAAGCTTCACCTCCTTAATTGTCAATCCGCGGAAGAGATAGGAGTGATATGAAGATCGTGAATGTGAGATGAAGTGAGAGTGAAGGTGAGAAGCACAAAGATGCACACACACATACACACACACTATGAAGAGACAAGCAAGACACAATGGAAGGTGAGAAATTAACTCTATTGCTCAAGAACACTATTACAAGCTCAAAAGAACTCTAACGTCAAACAAGCTAACCCCAAAAACAGAGCTCTCTAGCTGTTTTTATAGTTTCAAGAATAGTTTTGATCGGTTTCACATCTAGTGACTGGCATAGTTAAAAAATAAGTCCTATATGCTATTTGAAAGGGTAAACGATGTCTAAAAGTAACGAAAACTGATACGCTTGTTCTACCTAAGCTCCTCAAGCTCGAGGACTCCTCGGCTTGCAGAAAATGGAGCTATGGATTACAAAATGGGGTTTTCTATGTTACATATGTTACAATAGTGATAAAAATCACTGTTGGAGGTTTTTGGAAAGTATTTGAAAACATAATTCTTTGAAAAAAGATTTGACTGGCTCCCTGCTCCGTCGTTACATGCTTCCGCGTCTTCTATGCCTCTGGCTGCTTCCAACACCGTGACACAATCGCGATGGTCTGAGACCGTCACTATGGTCCACAAAGTATGATTTTTTGCAATGCAAGTATGGATTCCTAGAGGCGCAAGTGTGGTTGCCTTCTTCAAATTCGGAACTTTGCAGACCATCGCGATGGTCTGACACAGTCGGAAATTTCTGACAGAAACTGAAAATTTTACCTTTTCCAAGCTTTCTTGATGCACTGGAGCTCTCTACCTGCAAGAAAACTCAAGAAAACAAAAGTACACACAAGCACAAAAGCTCTCTCTCACTCTCTCGCATGCACAAATGAGGGGAAATGAGGAGAATGGGTGGATATGGTGAATTTTCTGATTTTTTTGGAGATGAAGATGATGATGCGGTGATGAAGATAGAGTGTGGGGGAGGTGAAAAACAACAAAAACTAAGTAAAAACAACAACAAAAACTGAAATTTTTACCTTCCAACGCCACTTCTTGCTATACTCTTACCATCACACATTCGTCCTAGACTCGATCCCCGGCAACGGTGCCAAATTTGGTGTTGCTCTAGCACAATGGTAAGTACCACGTTAAGAAGCTTCACCTCCTTAATTGTCAATCCGCGGAAGAGATAGGAGTGATATGAAGATCGTGAATGTGAGATGAAGTGAGAGTGAAGGTGAGAAGCACAAAGATGCACACACACATACACACACACTACGAAGAGACAAGCAAGACACAATGGAAGGTGAGAAATTAACTCTATTGCTCAAGAACACTATTAGAAGCTCATTAGAACTCTAACCTCAAACAAGCTAACCCCAAAAATGAGCTCTCTAGCTCTTTTTATAGTTTCTAGACTAGTTTTGACCGGTTTCACATCTAATAACCGACATAGTTAAAAAATAGGTCCTAGATGCTATTTGAAAGGGTAAACGGTGTTTAAAAATAACGAAAATTGATACGCTTGTTCTACCTAAGCTCCTCAAGCTTGAGGACTCCTCGGCTTGCACAAAATGGAGCTATGGATTACAAAATGGGGTTTTCTATGCTACATATGTTACAATAGTGATAAAAATCACTGTTGGAGGTTTTTGCAAAGTATTTGAAAACATAATTCTTTGAAAAAAGATTTGACTGACTCCCTGCTCCGTCGTTACATGCTTCCGCGTCTTCTATGCCTCTGGCTGCTTCCAACACCGTGACACAATCGCGATGGTCTGAGACCGTCGCAATGGTCCAGCAGAGTATGATTTTTTGCATTGCAAGTATGGATTCCTAGAGGCGCAAGTGTGCTCTACACGTTGGTGTGCTCGCCTTCTTCAAATTCGGAACTTTGCAGACCATCGCGATGGTCTGACACAGTCGGAAATTTCTGACAGAAACTCAAAATTTTACCTTTTCCAAGCTTTCCTGATGCACTGGAGCTCTCTACCTGCAAGAAAACTCAAGAAAACAAAAGTACACACAAGCACAAAAGCTCTCTCTCACTCTCTCGCATGCACAAATGAGGGGAAATGAGGAGAATGGGTGGATATGGTGAATTTTCTGATTTTTTTGGAGATGAAGATGATGATGCGGTGATGAAGATAGAGTGTGGGGGGAGGTGAAAAACAACAAAAACTAAGTAAAAACAACAACAAAAACTGAAATTTTTACCTTCCAACGCCACTTCTTGCTATACTATTACCATCACACATTCGTCCTAGACTCGATCCCCGGCAACGGCGCCAAATTTGGTGTTGCTCTAGCACAATGGTAGGTACCACGTTAAGAAGCTTCACCTCCTTAATTGTCAATCTGCGGAAGAGATAGGAGTGATATGAAGATCGTGAATGTGAGATGAAGTGAGAGTGAAGCTGAGAAGCACAAAGATGCACACACACATACACACACACTACGAAGAGACAAGCAAGACACAATGGAAGGTGAGAAATTAACTCTATTGCTCAAGAACACTATTACAAGCTCAAAAGAACTCTAACCTCAAACAAACTAACCCCAAAAATGAGCTCTCTAGCTCTTTTTATAGTTTCTAGAATAGTTTTGACCGGTTTCACATCTACTGACCGGCATAGTTAAAAAATAGGTCCTAGATGCTATTTGAAAGGGTAAACGGTGTCTAAAAATAATGAAAACTGATACGCTTGTTCTACCTAAGCTCCTCAAGCTCGAGGACTCCTCGGCTTGCACAAAATGGAGCTATGGATTACAAAATGGGGTTTTCTATGTTACATATGTTACAATAGTGATAAAAATCACCGTTGGAGGTTTTTGGAAAGTATTTGAAAACATAATTCTTTGAAAAAAGGTTTGACTGGCTCCCTACTCCGTCGTTACATGCTTCCGCGTCTTCTATGCCTCTGGCTGCTTCCAACACCGTGACACAATCGCGATGGTCTGAGACCGTCGCGATGGTCCACCAAAGTGTGATTTTTTGCAATGCAAGTATGGATTCCTAGAGGCGCAAGTGTGCTCTACACGCTGGTGTGGTCGCCTTCTTCAAATTCCGAACTTTGCAGACCATCGTGATGGTCTGACACAGTCGGAAATTTCTGACAGAAACTGAAAATTTTACCTTTTCCAAGCTTTCCTGATGCACTGGAGCTCTGTACCTGCAAGAAAACTCAAGAAAACAAAAGTACACACAAGCACAAAAGCTCTCTCTCAGTCTCTCGCATGCACAAATGAGGGGAAATGAGGAGAATGGGTGGATATGGTGAATTTTCTGATTTTTTTGGAGATGAAGATGATGATGCGGTGATGAAGATAGAGTGTGGGGGAGGTGAAAAACAACAAAAACTAAGTAAAAACAACAACAAAAACTGAAATTTTTACCTTCCAACGCCACTTCTTGCTATACTCTTACCATCACACATTCGTCCTAGACTCGATCGCCGGCAACGGCGCCAAATTTGGTGTTGCTCTAGCACAATGGTAAGTACCAGGTTAAGGAGCTTCACCTCCTTAATTGTCAATCCGTGGAAGAGATAGGAGTGATATGAAGATCGTGAATGTGAGATGAAGTGAGAGTGAAGATGAGAAGCACAAAGATGCACACACACATACACACACACTACGAAGAGACAAGCAAGACACAATGGAAGGTGAGAAATTAACTCTATTGCTCAAGAACACTATTACAACCTCAAAAGAACTCTAACCTCAAACAAGGTAACCCCAAAAATGAGCTCTCTAGCTCTTTTTATAGTTTCTAGAATAGTTTTGACCGGTTCCACATCTAGTGACCGGCATAGTTAAAAAATAGGTCCTAGATGCTATTTGAAAGGATAAACGGTGTCTAAAAATAACGAAAATTGATACGCTTGTTCTACCTAAGCTCCTCAAGCTCGAGGACTCCTCGGTTTGCACAAAATGGAGCTATGGACTACAAAATGGGGTTTTCTATGTTACATATGTTACAATAGTGATGAAAATCACTGTTGGAGGTTTTTGGAAAGTATTTGAAAACATAATTCTTTGAAAAAAAGATTTGACTGGCTCCCTGCTCCGTCGTTACATGCTTCCGCGTCTTCTATGCCTCTGGCTGCTTCCAACACCGTGACACAATCGCGATGGTCTGAGACCGTCGCGATGGTCCACCAAAGTATGATTTTTTTCAATGCAAGTATGGATTCCTAGAGGCGCAAGTGTGCTCTACACGCTGGTGTGGGCGCCTTCTTCAAACTCCGAACTTTGGAGACCATCGCCATGGTCTGACACAGTCGGAAATTTCTGACAGAAACTGAAAATTTTACCTTTTCCAAGCTTTCTTGATGCACTGGAGCTCTGTACCTGCAAGAAAACTCAAGAAAACAAAAGTACACACAAGCACAAAAGCGCTCTCTCAGTCTCTCGCATGCACAAATGAGGGGAAATGAGGAGAATAGGTGGATATGGTGAATTTTTTGATTTTTTTGGAGATGAAGATGATGATGCGGTGATGAAGATAGAGTGTGGGGGAGGTGAAAAATAACAAAAACTAAGTAAAAACAACAACCAAAACTGAAATTTTTACCTTCCAACGCCACTTCTTGCTATACTCTTACCATCACACATTTGTCCTATACTCGATCCCCGACAACGGCGCCAAATTTGGTGTTGCTGTAGCATAATGGTAAGTACCACGTTAAGAAGCTTCACCTCCTTAATTGTCAATCCGCGGAAGAGATAGGAGTTATATGAAGATCGTGAATGTGAGATGAAGTGAGAGTGAAGGTGAGAAGCACAAAGATGCACACACACATACACACACACTACGAAGAGACAAGCAAGACACAATGGAAGGTGAGAAATTAACTCTATTGCTCAAGAACACTATTACAAGTGTTGGAAGCAGCCAGAGGCACAGACGCCACGGAAGCATGTAAAGAAGGAGCAGGGAGCCAGTCGGATCAATTTTTCAAACAAATATATTCCTTATTAATTCTTCAAACATTCAACAGTGATTGTTATCACTAATTGTAACATATGTATCATAGAAAACCCCATTTTGTAATCCATAGCTCCATTTTGTGCAAGCCGAGGAGTCCTCGAGCTTGAGGAGCTTAGGTAGAATGCGCGTACCAATTTTCGTTATTTTTAGACACCGTTTACCCTTCCAAATAGCATCTAGGACCTATTTTTTTAACTAGGCCGGTCACTAGATGTGAAACCGGTCAAAAATAGTCTAGAAACTATAAAAAGAGCTAGAGAGCTCATTTTTGAGGTTGGTTCATTTTGGTTAGTGTGAGCTTAGAGCTAATTTGAGCTTGTAAGAGTATTCTTGAGTAATAGAGCTAATTTCCCACCTTCCATTGTGTCTTGCTTGTCTCTTCATTGTGTGTGTGTATGTGTGTGTGCATCTTTGTGTTCTCACCTTCACGCTCACAACATCTCACGTTCACGATCTTCATATCACTCCTACCTCTCCCACGGATTGACATTAAGGAGGTGAAGCTTCTTAACGTGGTACTTACCATTGTGCTAGAGCAACACCAAATTTGGCGCCGTTGCCGGGGATCGAGTCTAGGACGAATGTGTGATGGTAAGAGTATAGCAAGAAGTGGCGTTGGAAGGTAAAAATTTCAGTTTTCGTTGTTATTTTTACTTAGTTTTTAGTGTTTTTCACCTTCCCCATACTCCATCTTCATCATCGCATCATCATCTCCATCTTCAAAAAAATCAGAAAATTCACCATATCCCCCCATTCACCTCATTTCCCCTCATTTGTGCATGCGAGAGAGCGAGAGAGAGTTTTTGCGTTTGCATGTGCTTGCATTTTCTTGAGTTTTCTTGCAGGTACAGAGCTTCAGAGCATCAGGAAAGCTTCCAAAAGGTAAAAAATGTACTTTCTGTCAGAGATTTCCGAGTGTGGCGGACCATCGCGATGGTCTGCAACTTTCGGATTTTGAGGTAGGCGACCACACCACGAGGTAGGCGATCCTTGCGCATACACGGAACCACAGTTGCATTTTGAAAATTCGTTGTTTGGTGGACCATCGCGATTGGCTCGGACCATCGCGATTGTGTCGCACCATCGCGATAGGCTCACGCCATCGCGACGGCTCGGCCGGACCATCGCGACGGTTCGCTTTTTCGGACCATCGCGACGGTTCACCTGAGCCATCGCGACGGTCCACTTGGACCATCGCGATTGTTCAGCTGACCCCGCACCATCGCGATTGGCTCAAGCCATCACCACGACAGTGCCACGTGTCACGATAGACCATCGCGACGGTTCATTTTTTGGACCATCGCGACAGCCCAACATCGGACCATCGCGATTGGCTCAAGCCATCGCATCGCGGACCATCGCGACGGTTCACTTCGGACCATCGCCATTGTCCACCTTTGACCGTTGACCGCGCCATCGCGATTGTCCGCCTGTTCACGCCATCGCGATGGTTCACCTTTTCGCGCCATCGCGATTGTCCAAATTCCACGCCATCGCGACGGTTCGACCTCACGCCATCGCGACGGTTCGACCTCACGCCATCGCGATCGTTCACTTCGGGCCATCGCGACGGTTCGCTTGGACCATCGCGACGGTCCCAGACCATCGCGATTGTGCACCCCCATTGCAAATTTAGGGTTCCATTTTTTGACCAATTTTGGGGGTATTTTTGAGAAATTTTTGGACCATTAGACTCATAGGAGACCCCTTAGCTCATATTTGAAGGAAAACCTGATTGTCAGATTTTTACCCCCCAGGGCCTGAATGCTCATAACTTTTTCATTCGAAGTCCGTTTTTTGAGCTTAATAGCTCGTTAGAAAGCTCGTGACGAGTACTACGTGACCTCAACTGTTTTTTTCATAAAGAATACATCTATTTTTGGATAAGCTATTTTGAGGTTCACCTAGTTTGGGACTAGGAAGCCAGGGGGCAAGTATTGAAAATTTGGGCAAAAAGGGAAGGGACTAAAAAGGTGTGTATACTCAAGTGTTTGATCATCTTGTGAATTGGTCTAATATTGGAATTTTCCAGGTCTAGCAAGGGCAATCAAAGGCAAGTAAGCAAGGCAGTGAAGACAGCAGAGCTTGGGAAGCACGGCTTCTTGGGCAACAGGGCATCAGAGCAACAGAAAAGCCGACTCGAGGTTGGAAGATTACTCAACCCCCTCAGTCAATTCTTAGCTTAGGCTAAACGGTAGTTGTGGATTAACGACGATAGGAACGCCTCAAGTTCAAGATACCTAATTCTTTTCAAGTTTAAGACTTAAAGTAAAGGTGTGTGTGACGAAAACCTAAAGAAACGAACCTAAGTCTGACGGAACGACAACTTAAAATCATAACGAAAGTCGAATTCCTGACGCATAAACTAAGACAAGAATCCAAAGAAAAGTAAAAAGAATCAAGATAGTAATAACAAAGGATCATTGACGATCTAAGTGTGTAATTGAGCGTGCAAGGAAGGAAATTAATGAACCTTAGATCAGGGAGACACATAGGTAAGTCGGATCGACGAAGCCTTAGGTCATCAGAGGCAAGTGCAAGAACTACTGCACGATCGTGGGCTCAGCAATTGAATAGTAATTATCCCTACGAGAGCTCAGATACTAGCGAATCAGAAATGGCGTTTAGCGCAGACAGACCAGAAGGAGGGTCTCATGTAGCATACCTAGAAAAACCAGAAGGACCCTATAGAACGCAATTAGAGTTTCTCCGAACCAACCGATTAGGTGCTCGCATCTATGAGGATGGTTTGCGAAGGCAAGTGGTACAAATGCACAACCCTGATCAACCCATTGGATTGGAAAGACCAGTGGTGAAGTTTGAGAGAGACGCTTACATAGACAAAGAAGGAACCATGTATGTCCTAAGTACGCAACCAAACGATACTAATGAGTTTGGCACAATTCAATTAGAGACGGAAACGAAATTTCCAGGAAAAGAACCGATAGAAGAACCTAGAACACCTAGAGGGAAATCCGTATTAACAAGAGTACTCATCCCAGAATGGATCCCTCAAGATAACAGGAGCACCGAGTTGTTCGTAAATAAAGAGACAGAGGAAGCCTTTTGGAGGTACAGAAAGGAACACCCTGGTGAGAAAGGCATCATTACAATTTATGAATTCAAGGACCCAGATACACCTGGAAAGGTTGTATACCTGGATGAGACTTCAGAAAGAGTCTTTGTGGTGCCTGAGCGCGCTAAAAACACATACACATGGAGAGGTGAATTGATATTCCCTCCATCTAGAACGAACATAAATGCAAATCAACAAGGGGCAGGAACCTCCTCAGCCCATGGACATCAAAGAGAAGGAAATAAAGAGAGACAGGAAATAAGCTTTAATCACCCCATAGGGAGAGATAGAACAACCACGAACACTAATAGGACGGATAGACAAAGAGATCATGGAATACTAGGTGGTAGAGATGATTTTCCTCTACCTAGGCCACGTGAACACGCAAGAGTATTGAGACCCACTCAATTAGTGAAATCCATGAAAAATTATTTTGATGGGACAGGAGATCCCTATGACCACGTTGCAGAATTCAAGCAAGTACTAAGAGCAGAACAAGTTGAAGACATGTTCACGCAGTACAACGCATTTGGATTAACGTTAAAGAATACCGCTTTAACTTGGTTCCAACCACTGCAACAAAGGCAATTTAGAGACATCCATCACTTTTTAGAGTCATTCATCACTGAATTCTCTAAAAGTGGGATTAGACATGACACGTCTTCGTTGATTCATAGCTTTAAACAAACCCCTCAGGAAACAGTTAGACTGGCAGGACGTAGGTTCAGACAATATGTGGAACGATGTCCAATGCAAGAGCTACCCTCACAAGCTAAACAAGTATCACTGTTCCTAGATGGCTTGTTGAGCGCTAAACTACGCTCCTATGTGTACCTAAAAGAACCCAGAACGCTAGAGGAGTGTGTAAGAATATGTATAGACATTGAGGATAACCTAGGAGAGGAATTAGAGCTCTCAAAGGTCTATAAGGACTCAGATTGTTCTTCTCTAGCATCCACAAAATTGTCTAATTCGATAGAGGACCTAGCAGAAAAAGTGGCCCAAAAACTAGGAGTTTCTAGTAAACAGGTGCCCAAGCTACCAACGAATGTACGTTGTTACACTTGTGGTGGAAATCATTTGGCAAACATGTGCCCCAATGCACCTCAACCTCAAGCCAACCCTAGTGGCCAATACTGTACAATTGAGAGGAGATATACAAATCATACGGCTCAGGACTGCCCATACAACAAACAAACCGTGAGACAGAACTACCCGCAAACATACCAGCAGCCAGGTAGGTATCAAGGCCAATACAATGCTCAGCCTTATTACTATAGGCCTCCCCAGAACTACCCTTACCAGGCTCAACAGAGACTTCAACCTGTCTTAGCTCAGCAGCCACCCCCACCAGCGAATGTCATCTCGGTCAAATACGCTGCTGCAGAAGAGAACCTAAGTAGGGCCTTAGTGCCTTCTTCACCCCTGATCACCGAAAGTGACCCGAACTCAAACAGTTTTGACTCTACTCATGTAACTAGTCCACCCGCTTATTACACGGAGTCACCAGAACATGTGGAGACATATCATTATGATAGTCCACCAATGGAACCTAGTTGGGAGCCAGATTATACTAATGTGATGTACGCAAACCCAAACCCACGGCCCCAATTGAGACAACAGAGACCACAGGGCCCTAGAGGACCATGCTTTAGGTGCCAAGGAGATCACTTCGTAAAGGATTGTCCACACCCCCCAATAGCAAGACAATCACCGTACTATAACATACAAGGCTTTTGTGCCGATTGTGGCAAAGAGCACGTAATCAAAGATTGTCCGAAGAACCCAGTTAACACTTCAAATGTGACATCGATCAACGTGATAGGTATTGTAAACAACGCAGATGGATCCAACCCTACATACGTGCCTATCCAAGCGATAACCAGAGCCCAGGCGCTCTTACAAAACCAACAGCTTAATCAAGAGAAAGTAGCAGGAACTAGTGAAGTTGCAGAATCTAGCAGTAAAAAGACAAAATCTTGGAAAGATTCTAGAGAAAGGATAAAGAGAAAGTGGAGTAAAAAGATAAGTGAGCTGGAAGGAAGTTTAAGGGAATCTAGAGCCAAAATCCAAGAATTGGCTTCACAAGAATTAAACCAAGAAATCCCAGCTCAGGAATCAGGATCAGTTTTAGCGGAACCCATACCGGAAGATCTAGACATGATGTTTCGTGCATATCAGGCTAGAATAAAAGAGGGACCTCAAGTAACGGAAATGAGTAAAAACTACCCTCGAGCTGATCTAGAAATTGAGAGAACTAAACTGTGCATGAAGATGGTAGAACTAGCACAAGCTTTGTTCGAAGCCTCTAGATATCTTAATTGGAATAACATGGCAAAACCGGAATTACACTTTCAAGGACTAATGGAGAGGCTAGAACACTTGATAGAAAGCAAAGAGAAAAAGGATCAGCATAGGAACCCTATTGTCCCAGAGACACAGGAAAGGAATGCACCATCCCTGTCTCAAGTACCTAATACAGAAAGTCAAGACAATTTGTCTTCCATACATAGGTACTCACATGAATTTTTGAGGGAAATCCAAGAAGAGAAATGGAGAAAAGAACAAGGAACTCATCCTCCTATTCGAGAAATAGACGACTTGCAGGAACAATTTCCCCAAGACATCCCCTCTATATACGATGAGGTAGAGGTGGAGCAACTGAGTGAACCCACAGGATTTGAATCTAATTATTTACAAGAATTACCTCAGTTCACAGGACCTTGGGAAGCTAAGTCTATTAGTATGAGAGCACCCACGATAATAGTGAGGAATGAAGAGTCAGTGATCCCTAGGAACACGGAAGTGATCAAGAATATGAAAGTACAGTGTAATCTCACTCTGGAGGAATTGTTAAAGGTAAAACCAGAATTGTGGAAGCATGTAGCAAATCAATTCCCTGAGCTAGCTACCACACCCTCTCAGATAGGATCACATAAGAAGGTATCAGAGATACCCGTGGAAAAGATTGGAGACGTAAGCGAAGGAGAGGAAGGTAACACATATCTTCCAATAACCCATCAGGGCTACACCACGAAAGCCATCTTAGATTCAGGAGCCGGAGTAGCCATAGCTACCACCGCTTTGTGGAAACGTTGGGGTAAGCCAGCCCTCCGACCCACCAGGATGAAGCTGCAAATGGCTGATGGACACATAGAAAAACCATTAGGCTTACTAGAAGGCATATCTCTCACCACTTGTGGTGTAGAATTTGAGCATACTTTTGCCATTTGTGACTTTGCGAAAAACCGTGCGTATGAGATGATATTGGGACGACCATTCATGCGTCAGTTGCAAATTGTACAAGATTGGGGAACTAATTCTTTGTACTTGCAACATTTAGGAGTGACTACCAAAGTCAACCTTAAAGACTATTCACATAGAGATGTACCCCCAATACAATGGAATACCATCCATAAAACACCAGTAGAGACGGAATCCGTGCACTCATTAGAATCAGATCCTTCTTGGTTGCATGAGGATACCCATTTATGGATGTGTAAAGTAGCCAAACAAGAGGAAGAACGATTAGAAGCAAGGACCTTAGGTGCAGAACAACATCCACGAACCCTTCAAGATCCAGCCTACGCACCTGTAGTATTCCCAGACGAAGAATTTGAACCCCATGGTTGGGCAGAAATACTAGCAACCATGGATGTAGCCATCAATGAAGAACAATGGACACCCCACTGTGACGAGGATGGCTATGACATTTTAGTTTTCACGATAGAGCCAATCATGTGCGATGCAATTTTAGAAGAGTGTGAACCGAACACTGATGCATTTGAGGATGCAAGCGATGTTGATTTGGAATCAATTATTATGGACTCTCCATTCGCATCAGAGGAAGAATATTTCTACGAAGTAGAGACTCACACTCAGAAACACGAGGAAATTACAAACGAGGTAAGACTAGCCACGGAAGTGACTACCAAGAGTGAAGGCAAGAAAAGAAAGAAGAAAGAAACCATGTCAGAAAAAGAAGAATCTTTATTCGAAGTACCCGAGAACTTCAAGAAATATGAAATTGAAGATAGAAGAATCATGGTACGAATGCCCAATAGAAAGGCGAATGACGGACAAGTATATGATAACCGAGAGAAAACCAAGAAAATAATAGTTGCCATAGAAGGAGAAGAAGAAAAGTGTACATACATAGGGCATGATTTGACGAAGGATGAAGAAGAGGAGTTAGTTGCCCTATTGCGTGAATATAGAGATGTTTTTGCTTGGAGTTATAAAGAATTGAAAGGAGTAGATCCAGATGTATGTTCTCATACAATCCCTATGACTCCAGATGCAAAACCGACAAAACAGAAACCGTACACATATAATGATAACTACGCTGCGAAGATTAAAGAGGAGATAGATCGATTGATAGAAGCAGGATTTATCTACGAAATTGAACATACCGAATGGGTATCCCCCATTGTGGTTGTGCCCAAGAAGAATGGAAAATTGCGTGTGTGTATTAACCTTAAAAAAGTTAATGCCGCAACGATTAGAGACAGTTATCCTCTTCCTATCACAGAACATCTATTGGAGAGAGTTGCGGGCAAGGAAGTGTACAGCTTTCTTGATGGATTCTCAGGCTATAATCAAGTAGCCATTGCTCCAGAAGACCAACACAAGACGGCTTTTGCCACAGAATGGGGCATATTTGCATTTCGTGTGATGCCATTTGGCTTAACAAATGCACCCGCCACTTTCCAGCGACTCATGTGTCATGTTTTTAAGGAATTCTTACGCAAGAGCTTGGAAGTTTACGTCGATGACTTATGTGCTCATTCAAATGTAAGACAGACACATATTCCAGAGTTAAGACAAATATTTGACAAATGTCGAGAATATCAGGTTTGTTTGAACCCAGAAAAGTGCGTTTTCATGGTCAGACAAGGCAAAATTCTAGGACACATTGTGTCAAAAAATGGAATCTCTACGGACGAGGAAAAGGTGAAGGTAATTGCAGAATTACCCAGACCAACTAATGTGAAAGAGGTACAGGCATTCATGGGCCATTGCGGTTATTATAGGAGATTCATACACATGTATGCAATCATAGCCAAGCCTTTGTACTCTCTTTTAACCAATTTTGAGTGGACAGATGAGTGTGAAAATTCATTCAATGAACTTAAACGACGTTTGTGTTTAGCACCTATATTGACCACTCCAGATTGGAGTAAGCCATTCCATGTACATGTGGATGCATCCAATTACGCCATAGGATGTGTGTTAGCACAACCCACGGAGGAAGGTAACATAGATCTCCCCATAGCTTACGCTAGCAGACAACTGAACGCAGCAGAAAGAAATTACACCACGACGGAACGAGAAGGATTAGGGATGATCTACGCAGTAAAGAAGTTTAGGCACTACTTGTTGGCCAACAAATTCAAGTTCTTTACAGATCATCAA
Organism: Ceratopteris richardii; assembly: GCA_020310875.1. Classification (NCBI taxonomy): domain Eukaryota; kingdom Viridiplantae; phylum Streptophyta; class Polypodiopsida; order Polypodiales; family Pteridaceae; genus Ceratopteris; species Ceratopteris richardii. Next base: position 8,266,836 of record CM035407.1, read on the forward strand.
GCCCTATTATATTTAGTCAACAAACCTTGTAACACAGGACGACTGATACGTTGGTTTCTATTACTCATGGAGTATGATTTTGAAGTGGTAGTTAGGAAGGGAAAGACGCATCTTAGAGCTGACCACCTTTCAAGATTAACCTCAGGAGAAGCTCCTCAAGGAGTAGCGGATGAATTACCAGATGCATACTTGTTTAACCTTGAGATAGCACCAGAATGGGCTAAGACTATAGTCCCTATTCTGACATATGGACCCAAGAATCCGAGGATAAAGATCAAAGAAGGAGAGATTACCAAGTCTCAGAAATATCAAATAATGGCAGGAAGCATATATAAACAGGATAATCAAAAGATTCTTGCTTGTTGTGTAGATGAATCAGAGCATGCGAATTGGTTGCAATTAGCACACGTAGGTGCACTAAAGCAACACCATTCAAAACATCGAACATTACAGACTCTGCATAGATTAGGAGTATATTGGCCTACGATGGAAGCAGATGTCTACAAGTTGTGTAAGGAATGCCATGTTTGCTGTGAAAGACCACCAGTAGAGCATGCGACATTATATCACGTGTCTCTCACACCAGACTGGAGTGAACCTTTAGTGACATACTTGAGGACGAACACATTCCCTCAAGGCATGACCTTAGCTCGACAACGCAGTCTAGAGCAGGAAGCTCAAGACTATTCACTTATTGGCGATAATCTATACAAAAGAGGACGAGATGGATATTTAAGACAATGTGTTCATGAAAGCGATTATCTGAGCATACTAGAGACTGCACACCAAGGTGTTGCAGGAGGTCATTTTGGACCAGATAGGATAATCAAAGCCATCCTCTTTGCAGGATTATGGTGGCCCACTCTTCACATGGATGCACATACCTATGTAAAGAGATGTGATGTGTGCCAAAGAACTCAGTTTCCTACTCGCAGAGATGAAATGCCATTGAAACCCATGATGGGCGGACGTGCATTTTCAAAGTGGGGTATAGACTTTGTAGGACCCATTAACCCCCCTGCAAAAGGTACACATGCGGAATAAATTATTGTTGCCACAGATTATCTGACGAAATGGGTAGAGGCAAAAGCCACAAAAAAGAATGATGCACACACGACTGCAAAATTCTTATTTGAAAATGTCTTTACAAGATATGGATTGCCTATAGAGTTAGTGAGCGATCGAGGCACTCACTTTCTAAACCAAGTCATTGAATATTTGTTACAGGATTTTATGGTGATTTACAAGAAATCTGCACCATATCATCCTCAGGCCAATGGTCAGGCTGAAAGCACTAACAAGATACTTTGTAACGTACTGACGAAACTCGTGAACAACAAACGTTCAGATTGGGACAAACAGTTACACCACGCTGTTTGGGCATATCGAGTGGCCTACAAGACCGTACTCAATGCAACTCCCTTTCAGATGGTTTTTGGTCAGAATGCAGTGCTTCCCTTGGACTTCTTGATACCGACCCTTAAGGTTGCACAAGAACATCAGTGGACCGGCCATGAATTATCAGCGAGAATATTGGACTTGGAACGATTAGGAGAAACCAGGCTGAAAGCAGCAGCAGGAATATACGCAGCGAAGAAGCGACAGAAAGCATATTTTGATGCACATGTGAAAGATAAAGGCCTAAAAGAAGGAGATTTAGTTCTAGTGTATACACTGAAACAGCACGCACGGAAGTTAGAAAAGCGAGGTTATGGACCTATGATCATTAACAGACTTTCGACTAGTGGAGCAGTACAGTTAGCCACCTTAGAAGGAGATATAATGCCTAATTACATTAGTGGCTGTAGAGTCAAGCTATATCAGGAACCTCTTACTGAAGACATGCTTAGACGACTCACGTTGGCAAAGAAGCGTAAGGAGGAAGAAAATAGAATACGAGCGGAAGCTCAGGCAGAAGCCATAGAACGCATTAAGCGCATGAAGCTAAGAAGACAAGGACTAGGGAGAGAACATTATAACCATCTGGAAACATCACCCAGATATCCCATGGCCATGTGTCAAGTAAAGTCAACCACTCATCCTAGCATAGTGGACAGGAGACCATTCATTACAGTTAGGCTAGAGCACGGCAACCCTTACCAAGAACTCAGGGCTTTAATTGACTCAGGTGCTACGACTAGTGCGATTAGGTGGTCCCACTATAAGGATTCAGGAATAGAAATGCGGCCAATTGAGGCATACCTCATAGGCCTAGGAGGCATGGAAACCCCTTGCATGGGTGAGGTGGACCTTCCTATCCTCATTAAGGATTTGACGATGACAGCAAAGCTACTAGTGTGCCATGATGACGACCTGATAGAACCCCTAATCCTTGGCCAAGATTGGCTATACGATCACTCAGTGGACCTAAATCTTAGACAAGGCTCCTTACAGATTGGAACCTTCGAGCAGAAGCGAGTGATACCGCTTGACTTCCCTAACGGCATTCCGCTTGACGGTTGTGACCCTAGACCCCATGAAACACATGCAACGGAAGACCGGAAGATCTTTGATCAGCTCAGTCACGCTACGTCTACACCAACCCACTCGAGATGGGCTATAGACAGTTGTCAATCAGAAGGTCTACAGGAGATCTTCTCGGGGACTTCCTGCAAACTAGAAGAGGCAGTTACCCAACCGCAAGGGCAGATGGACACAATTTGCGGTCAGGTGGGTTGCATCAGCGGCCAAATGAGCACGACACCCTGCGGTGCTCATCCTTCCAAACTTGTTGCGGACTGGCCTAGATTAAAGTTAAATAAGGCATCACTTCCTAATGGGCAGGTCACGCAAGTGTTGGATCTCCCTTCTTTTCCAAAGCAGAGTGTCCATCCGACCTCTCAACCTCAACAACAACAGAGTCAACCACGACGAAGGAACCCAGACCGACGTCAGTATCAGAGGAAACAACAAGGAAAGTAGTTTAGGCCACCCAAAGGAAGCGGCACCAAACAAATATGGGTGCCAAAAGGGCAAAGAGCACTGAAGAACTCCAACCAAACAGAAATCGACAAGAAAAAGGCAGTGCAGAAACAGAATCGATATCCACCATCCCCTCGACCTCCTTCTACAGGTCCGAGCATCCGACAAATGTGGATCGCTAAGAAGTACCTTACCCATAGACCCACGCCCACGCAGATTTGGGTACCCAAACCATGTATCATAGCTCAACCCATAAGCCATGTAATATATAACCCCCACAACTCATTTCATCCCTCGATACCACCACACCCGACACCACCCTTTGCCCCTCAGCAAAAACCCACCACCCACTCCAAAATCCTTAGGAAATGGATACCGAAACGTGTCCAACCGTCTCCCCCTAACCCCATGTCTGATAAAACTACCCCCCCGACTAACATACAACCTTGTACTAAATCACTAACCTTTAAACCTTGTATAAATTCACCCACCATCATCACACATCACTCGTAATCTCATCTCATCAAGAAATGTATGCATGATCTGAAACGTGTAGGAGTCTAGAGACCTGCACTAGTGCTGCAAGAAACATTGCATCCATCACATCACAGCACTTGGCTACACGGGTTACGCATCAGTTATGGAAAGGGATTGCGGTCTCACTTTAATGGGATCATAATTAATTTCCATGCTAATGTGTTAATCTTTTGTAGCAGATCTTTCTCATTAGCGCATCAGTCACCATGCAAACCGACGAAGGAACATCAGGAGCAGGCCCCAGTGTAGCGGCTGTGCCCCTCAATGTGCTACGAGCAGAGTCCCACCCGACTGCTCCACCGCCGGAATTCCAAGGATTTCCAGGGCCCATGCCTATCGACAACCCACCCATGGGCTACACCGAAAAGATACACAGAAACTCTCATTGGTTTCAGGGCCTTGCAGGACCCCTTGCGGACGCGGACTTTATATTTGAATCCTCTCTGACATTTGATGACCGCACGTGGGGAAAATATCAGTTTTTCTCCAGAGAGTTCGAAGCCCTACAGAGCACCCAAGATTTAACTCACGTTTGGGCCAGAGCAGGCTTCACAGAGTATTTCAGTGATCCTTTGCCCAAACCGGATTTTTACAGGTGCTATTACTTAATCATTACCTTGCTGGCATCAGAGAATAAGGACATCCCAGGAACCTTCATATTGCCTACTCTAGTGGATGATCCACCTTACAAAAGGTTTTACCTATCTAAGGATTTAATCAGAGCGGCCATTAAAATTCATGGAACCCACACACCCACAGATCGAGAGAGATTAATTCCAGACCCGATGAAACGTGGGGATGTCACGAAGTGGGAGGAGATTTCGGCAATCACACCTGAGCTGTCAAAGCCACTAAGGATATGCATGCAACATTTCGCATTCCCAGCTCAGGACAGATTTACCATGCCCCATAAACGAATCTGGTTCGGTTTGTATTTGGCATGCACGGGACCTCAAACTGTTGATCTGGCAAGCTGGATCATAGATCAAATGTATCTGGCACAGCACAGATGGGAGCGTAAAAAAGTGCTTAATGGATGTTGTGCACTCACAAGAATTGTGTATATGTGTTTGGCTTATGACTTGCCAATTGAGCGTGCACTAACAGGAGAAGAATTGAAGGCATTCAAAGGAACAATGAAGAAAGCCAGGAAGCCCAGTCGAACACGGGCAGGTAAGCGCATGAGAGGCACCATCCCCTGCCTTCAAGTGCCAGAGTCGCCATCACCACAACCCTCTCCAGAGCGACCACAGATGGAAGCGGCTCCCACAGTACAACCTATTCGCATAAGGTTGTCCAGACCAGTGGTTACGGAGGCCACCACTAGTACCGCTGCACCTCAGGCAGCTGCCACCACAGAACCCACCACCACAACAGCAGAAGCTCCCACAACTATTGGTGCGGAGGCTTTTTCTTTCCCAATACCACATATGGAGGCCGACCCAATCAACACAACATTTGATTTTGAGATGCCTCATGCATTCTCAAACGAATTCCAGTATTCAGAAGCACAGTTGTTCTCCCAGGAATATGAACGTCCCAGCTACCCTACCACACCGCGAGATCTGCCACAGGGACAAGCTGTGTCGAGCTCTGAAGAAGAAAGAACCGAAACAGACGACGAGGAAGGCGACGATGAAGCCAGCCAGGGCTCACATGACGGACAGACAGATGGCCAAGGCCAACAGACTGACGCACACGGCGACACCAGCACATATGAAGAAGAGACTTTTGAAGCCGCAGCGTACACGCTGGCCATAAAGAAATTATATCGTACCATGGAGAAAGTCTGGGCCCAGAAGAAGTTAACTGAAGAGGAGAGCCAGGCATTAATTGAACAGGAACTCATCTCCGGAGGATTCGAAGACGCATACATCAGAGGGTTCAGAGAGTTAGTCAAATCAGTAGGCTCCCATGAAGCACTCAGGTTTTTACAAAGAAAGCAACTACCACAGTTTGACCCCCGCCGAGTGCGACTACTTTCAAAGCCTGGAGAGTATATTCGCGTACCAACAGGAGCTCAGTCTTCAGCACAAGCCAGGGAGGCACGCCTCGTCCCCGAAAGTTCATTGACCGCAGAACCCATCCTTGTAGATTCCCCACCCCGTACTACCGTTGTACATACCACTACTATCCTCGAAATAACATCCACCCCTTCTACTCCTCTCTCACCTCATCTTTCACCAACCCATCCTGTATCCCCTGCACACCCACCTGCTTCCCCCACATCCACACCTGTACAAGGCAACATAGCCACAACCTTTGCCCTGCCCATTCAGACCACCATGCCCACACCCAGCCCTTCGTATCTACATGTTAACCCCTTCACCCCTTCATCTTTCCCCGCGTTTCCCCCACCTCTAAGAACCCCATTCCCCTTTCTAACCCCACTAACCTTCTCACCAGTTTCACCTCCCCAACCCACCATAACCCCTATTTCCCCTTTTCACCAAGCTGCTCCAGCCAGCCCCCATGTAAATTACTCCACATTTGTAAATCCCGTCTTCACACCTACACAACCACCCACAATCACACCACTTTTCACAATCACAACACTAAACACGTCCAGTGACATGGACATCTCACCACCCACGGCACCACCACTCACTTCACTCCCGGCACAAACATTTTTAGACACATCACAATTTTCCACGATCACCACTGCATCCACCGTCCCAACCCCATTTCCCATTCCCGCTGCATCTACTCCCACTGCATCATCATTTAGCACTTCACTACTACTATCGCCCACCATAGACACCGCATTCCAACACATGTTCACATGCATGACACAAGTCCGCGATGAGTTTGCATCACTCGGCACCAACTATCAACAGCTGCAGAGGACTACGAATGAATTACAGTCGCAGCTTAATTCACTATCAATTGAGAATGCCTCACTGAACAGCCGATACCAAGATTTACGAGAGGCCTATCACAAATTAGAACTAGAAAGTGAGGAGAAAACAAAAGAAGCCACTGCGGATTTGGACAATCTACTTCGCGCCCAAACGATTAGAAATGCAATGCTCACTAGAAATATGGGCTTACTAAGAAGACACTTAGCCGCAGCAAAAGAGGAGAACCAGAGACTCCAAGAGCAGAATAGAGAGAACTTGGAAGCGGCACTGGACCACCCTGAACAACCACTAAGTCCGAGCAATTCAAAGCTATCCCATCTGAATCGATGAGGATGTTGCTAGATGATCATGTGCGATTGCTCGAGGACTATGATCGTATGAACGAAGAACATCAAAAGTTAAAGGAAGATCACAAGCTGCTACAGCTCAGAGAACCAGCAACACAACAAGTACAAGTAGCAGCAGAATTACCAGCGCCTGCGGACCCTGCCCCTGAAATTTTAGAGGAGCTCAACGCACTCCGGGCCCAGGTAACAAATCTTGAATCTAGAATTGCAGTCTATGAAGCACCACCAAGGCCAGACTCCCCACCTGAGCTACCAGCTGAGGAAGAAACCGTCACTATCCCGGTGGAGGAGACATTCGAAGAGGCATATGACCCGATACCCATCCCAGGCGGACGTGTCACGGCCGAAGGCCAGATGACATATGAATTACCTACCCCCGCGTGGATGAAGACAGTTGAAGAACTCGGAACAACACATTCGGCCAGAGTAGAGGCACAGTTACATGCCATGGCCATGATTGAAGAGAGAATTCTACAGTCACCATTCTTTGCTCATCTGGCCCCGCGACGATACATATCTGGGCATGAGCTCCAATATAAACCGTACTTCATGTTAATGGCCGAATACCAGTTAGCCATAGAGAAAGAAACAGGCATGAAACCAACGCATGCAACTCAATTCGAGCCGGAGGACTTGCCACCAAGTGCACAGAGAGGTGAAATTTCCCATCAACCAGACTGGCGCAGAGATTTATTGCAAAACTATCCCGAGATGATGAGCACATGGGTGAAAGCGCCGCTGCACTTAAAATTTAATCCATGCTGGGGACCAGTCCCACGACGCCGCTCTTGGACTGCCTTCGCTATTAAGCTACAGAACAATAAGCAGTGCCAAGACTGGCTGAATTATCCCTATTTCAAGCCACCAATCGAGTTACCCACAGTAGGCTACATGATGGCGACGATCCGCCACTGGCTCCCTAGGTTAAAGCATATGAATGATATTGCCGCGCACATGACTGTCAAAATCTTTGACATGATGCAAATGGTCTTTAAAGTCTTCCGACGCGTCAAGGCTCCCCATGTAAACACCCCGGGCTTTGAGCATGGCAACTTTGATTTAGTCTATGATATGAGCACAACGCCATCGCTACGGGTGTGTTATGCCTGGCACTGCAGGATCAAATACCTACCGGCATGTTACAAGCAGACATTCGAAGAAATGTTCACCACTGGCTTTTGGGAGTACCATTCAGAGGTATTTATAAGCAGGCCCACACACTTATTGCAATTATTCGCCTGTGAACGAATGGTGTACTCCACACATTATCAGCTCCCACCACCAGACGAGCCGCAACCTATCGACTGGGAGAAACTCGAGGCTGACCTAGCCCGAGGCATTCGTATATCAGAGCACACCCTCGCTCAGGACCTCCTACAGAACTACATCCGGCAAACCTCACAACAAGGTTCTGTCAGGGACGACAGAAGCGAGAGGGAGGGGGGTGTTGGAAGCAGCCAGAGGCACAGACGCCACGGAAGCATGTAAAGAAGGACCAGGGAGCCAGTCGGATCAATTTTTCAAACAAATATATTCCTTATTAATTCTTCAAACATTCAACAGTGATTGTTATCACTAATTGTAACATATGTATCATAGAAAACCCCATTTTGTAATCCATAGCTCCATTTTGTGCAAGCCGAGGAGTCCTCGAGCTTGAGGAGCTTAGGTAGAATGCGCGTACCAATTTTTGTTATTTTTAGACACCGTTTACCCTTCCAAATAGCATCTAGGACCTATTTTTTAACTAGGCCGGTCACTAGATGTGAAACCGGTCAAAACTAGTCTAGAAACTATAAAAAGAGCTAGAGAGCTCATTTTTGAGGTTGGTTCATTTTGGTTAGTGTGAGCCTAGAGCTAATTTGAGCTTGTAAGAGTATTCTTGAGTAATAGAGCTAATTTCCCACCTTCCATTGTGTCTTGCTTGTCTCTTCATTGTGTGTGTGTATGTGTGTGTGCATCTTTGTGCTTCTCACCTTCACGCTCACAACATCTCACGTTCACGATCTTCATATCACTCCTACCTCAAACAAGCTAACCCCAAAAATGAGCTCTCTAGCTCTTTTTATAGTTTCTAGACTAGTTTTGACCGGTTTCACATATAGTGACCGGCATAGTTAAAAAATAGGTCTTAGATGCTATTTGAAAGGGTAAACGGTGTCTAAAAATAACAAAAATTGATACGCTTGTTCTAGCTAAGCTCCTCAAGCTCGAGGACTCCTCGGCTTGCACAAAATGGAGCTATGGATTACAAAATGGGGTTTTCTATGTTACATATGCTACAATAGTGATAAAAATCACTGTTGGAGGTTTTTGGAAAGTATTTGAAAACATAATTCTTTGGAAAAAGATTTGACTGGCTCCCTGCTCCGTCATTACATGCTTCCGCGTCTTCTATGCCTCTGGCTGCTTCCAACACCGTGACACAATCGCGATGGTCTGAGACCGTCGCGATGGTCCACCAAAGTATGATTTTTGCAATGCAAGTATGGATTCCTAGAGGCGCAAGTGTGCTCTACATGCTGGTGTGGTCGCCTTCTTCAAATTCCGAACTTTGCAGACCATCACGATGGTCTGACACAGTTGGAAATTTCTCACAGAAACTCAAAATTTTACCTTTTCCAAGCTTTCCTGATGCACTAGAGCTCTCTACCTGCAAGAAAACTTAAGAAAACAAAAGTACACACAAGCACAAAAGCTCTCTCTCACTCTCTCGCATGCACAAATGAGGGGAAATGAGAAGAATGGGTGGATATGGTGAATTTTCTGATTTTTTTGGAGATGAAGATGATGATGCGGTGATGAAGATAGAGTGCGGGGGAGGTGAAAAACAACAAAAACTAAGTAAAAACAACAACAAAAACTGAAATTTTTACCTTCCAACGCCACTTCTTGCTATACTCTTACCATCACACATTCGTCCTAAACTCGATCCCCGGCAACGGCGCCAAATTTGGTGTTGCTTTAGCACAATGGTAAGTACCACGTTAAGAAGCTTCACCTCTTTAATTGTCAATCCGCGGAAGAGATAGGAGTGATATGAAGATCGTGAATGTGAGATGAAGTGAGAGTGAAGGTGAGAAGCACAAAGATGCACACACACATACACACACACTACGAAGAGACAAGCAAGACACAATGGAAGGTGAGAAATTAACTCTATTGCTCAAGAACACTATTACAAGCTCAAAAGAACTCTAACCTCAAACAAGCGAACCCCAAAAATGAGCTCTCTAGCTCTTTTTATAGTTTCTAGACTAGTTTTGACCGGTTTCACATTTAGTGACCGGCATAGTTAAAAAATAGGTCCTAGATGCTATTTGAAAGGGTAAACGGTGTCTAAAAATAACGAAAATTGATACGCTTGTTCTACCTAAGCTCCTCAAGCTCGAGGACTCCTCGGCTTCCACAAAATGGAGCTATGGATTACAAAATGGGGTTTTCTATGTCACATATGTTACAATAGTGATAAAAATCACTGTTGGAGGTTTTTGGAAAGTATTTGAAAACATAATTCTTTGAAAAAAGATTTGACTGGCTCCCTGCTCCGTCGTTACATGCTTCCGCGTCTTCTATGCCTCTGGCTGCTTCCAACACCGTGACACAATCGTGATGGTCTGAGACCGTCGCGATGGTCCACCAAAGTATGATTTTTTGCAATGCAAGTATGGATTCCTAGAGGCACAAATGTGCTCTACACGCTGGTGTGGTCGCCTTCTTCAAATTCCGAACTTTGCAGACCATGGCGATGGTCTGACACAGTCGGAAATTTCTGACAGAAACTCAAAATTTTACCTTTTCCAAGCTTTCCTGATGCACTGGAGCTCTGTACCTGCAAGAAAACTCAAGAAAACAAAAGTACACACAAGCACAAAAGCTCTCTCTCACTCTCTTGCATGCACAAATGAGGGGAAATGAGGAGAATGGGTGGATATGGTGAATTTTCTGATTTTTTTGGAGATGAAGATGATGATGCGGTGATGAAGATAGAGTGTGGGCGAGGTGAAAAACAACAAAAACTAAGTAAAAACAACAACAAAAACTGAAATTTTTACCTTTCAACGCCACTTTTTGCTATACTCTTACCATCACACATTCGTCCTACACTCCATCCCCGGCAACGGCGCCAAATTTGGTGTTGCTCTAGCACAATGGTAAGTACGACGTTAAGAAGCTTCACCTCCTTAATTGTCAATCCGCGGAAGAGATAGGAGTGATATGAAGATCGTGAATGTGAGATGAAGTGAGAGTGAAGGTGAGAAGCACAAAGATGCACACACACATACACACACACTACGAAGAGACAAGCAAGACACAATGGAAGGTGAGAAATTAACTCTATTGCTCAAGAACACTATTACAAGCTCAAAAGAACTCTAACCTCAGACAAGCTAACCCCAAAAATGAGCTCTCTAGCTCTTTTTATAGTTTCTAGACTAGTTTTGACCAGTTTCACATCTAGTGACCGGCATAGTTAAAAAATAGGTCCTAGATGCTATTTGAAAGGGTAAATGGTGTCTAAAAATAACGAAAACTGATACGCTTGTTCTACCTAAGCTCCTCAAGCTCGAGGACTCCTCGGCTTGCACAAAATGGAGCTATGGATTACAAAATGGGGTTTTCTATGTTACATATGTTACAATAGTGATAAAAATCACTGTTGGAGGTTTTTGGAAAGTATTTGAAAACATAATTCTTTGAAAAAAGATTTGACTGGCTCCCTACTCCGTCGTTACATGCTTCCGCGTCTTCTACGCCTCTGGCTGCTTCCAACATCGTGACACAATCGCGATGGTCTGAGACCGTCGCGATGGTCCACCAAAGTATGATTTTTTGCAATGCAAGTATGGATTCCTAGAGGCGCAAGTGTGCTCTACACGCTGGTGTGGTCGCCTTCTTCAAATTCCGAACTTTGCAGACCATCGCGATGGTCTGATACAGTCGGAAATTTCTGACAGAAACTCAAAATTTTACCTTTTCCAAGCTTTCCTGATGCACTGGAGCTCTGTACCTGCAAGAAAACTCAAGAAAACAAAAGTACACACAAGCACAAAAGCTCTCTCTCACTCTCTCGAATGCACAAATGAGGGGAAATGAGGAGAATGGGTGGATATGGTGAATTTTCTGAGTTTTTTGGAGATGAAGATGATGATGCGGTGATGAAGATAGAGTGTGGGGAGGTGAAAAACAACAAAAACTAAGTAAAAACAACAACAAAAACTGAAATTTTTACCTTCCAACGCCACTTCTTGCTATACTCTTACCATCACACATTCGTCCTAGACTCGATCCCCGGCAATGGCGCCAAATTTGGTGTTGCTCTATGTAGCTCAGTGATGAGTAGCACCTCCTTTAATGTCAATCCGGGAAGACGTGAGGATGGTATGAAGACCTCGAGCAAGTGGCGGCACAAGTGCGTGAGTGAGAAGCACACAAACATGCACACACATACACATACACGCGCACACACGGCAAGACAAAGAGAGAGAATCAATGGAGTTCTTCGATTACTTTTCAAAAAGCTCTTACAAGTTTTTTTTCTATTACCATCTAACCCCCCAAAAATGAGCTCTATAGCTCTTTTTATAGTTTTTGACTAGGTTTTGGCCCTGTACAGACCTAGTGTCCGGCCTAGTTAAAAATTAGGTTCCAGGGCTTATTTGAGGGCTCAAACGATATCTAAAAAATACGAAATTTGGCAGGTAGATACTTTCTAAAGCTCCTCAAGCTCAAGGACTCCTTGGCTTGCACAAAATGGAGCTGCAAAAAGATGAATTGGCATTTACAATGGTGTTTAGTGATGAAAATCACTTTGAATGGGTGTAAAGGAGTTGAAAATTTAAGGGTTGCCTTAGTGCTAGATCTGCGTGAGTGCTCGTACTTGCTTCTTCATGAGGAAAATTACTGGCCTATTTGCCAGATCTTCGTTGACTCCCTTGTCTGCTGCTAACACCCCCCCCTCTCTCGCGTCTGTCGTCCCTGACAGACCCTTGTTGTGGGGGTTTCTGAATGTAGTACTCGACGACATCCTGCGCTAAGTGATGTTCAGCAATTCTCAACCCTTTGGCCAAATCTGTCAGAAGAGCATCCCAGTCTATCGGCCCGGGAACCTCTGGATGTGGTATGCGTAGCTTTTCGGAATGTAGAGCTTGTTCCACTGCAAACAACTGCAAGAGATGGGATGGTCTGGGAATGAATATCTCGGAGTGATATTCCCAGAATCCCGTGACAAACATCTCTTCAAACGTTTGTTTGAAGCAGGCCGGTAGATATTTGATGCGAGCGTGCCATGCATACACAACATTAATCGATGGGGTTGTGCTCATGTCGTATACAAGGTCCTGGTTACCTTCGTTAAATCCTAGTGCTGAGAGATGTGGTTCCTTGACATTTTTGAAGGTCTTGAAGGTGACCAGCATAAGTTCGAAAATCTTCAGGCACATCTGAGTCATGACATCAGGTACATTCTTGAAACGGGCCCCCCAATGTCGAATCGTCGAAATCATATATCCAATAGTAGGTGGGCCCTTCGGGGGTGCGAAGTACACATAATTAAGCCACTTCTCACATCCTTTAATCGTCAGCACTGTTTGTGTGTACTCCGGCCAGGATCTCCTTCGAAATACAGGGCAATAACATGGGTTATATTTGATGTACAATGGCATGTTGTTCCATGTTCTTACCATTTCCGGGTATGTTTCCAGCAGCCGAATTCTCCACGTGGGTTGGCGAATATGTCCCTGCTTGGCGCTTTCGGGGATGTCGTCAGGTGCAAATTGTGTGGCAAAGGTTGGTTCCCTTGAGGTGTGGTGCTTGATCTCCGCATTATAATCTGCCATTAGCACGCACAAAGGAACATACAGGTCGTCCGATGGGCCGATCCACCTATGGTGTGAGAGGTTCTTAAAATAATCGGATTTTATTACAACCTCCTCCAATTTTGACATCAATGCGATTTGGACTGCTACCCTGTCATCATGCGTCGTGGCTACTTTCTCTAACTTTTGCATCCATTCAGGTGCCTCGATTTCAATTGTGTCCATGCCCTGTTCTGTTCGCTTACCTCCGGGTGTTGGCATCGGGACATAGGGATCCTCGAATGTTTCTTCTACTTCGATTGGCACAAGATCGTCAGGCTCGGGCTCTACCAGAGGGGAGGGCTGACGCTCATATTGCATGACCTTGCTGCGTAATTCCTCAAGTTTGGCCCGGAGTTTAGTGACCTCTTCAGCTGTTTCTTCTGCGGTTATGCTCTGGCTGGGTTCTGTCTGTCGGGTGGCCAACTGTCTTCGTAACTCATCTCTCTCTTTTTCTAAGGCGGCATGGGCCTCCATTAGATCTGCATGAGTTTCTAACACCACCTTCATATTCTCAGAGGGAATGGCCTTGAATCGCTCTGGGTCAATTTCTTGTGGGGAACCCTCCATGGCCGCCTCCAGGTTTTCTTCGTTCTGTTTCTGTAATCTTTTATTCTCCTCTAGCACTGTAGACATATGCTTGCGTAGGAGGCCCAAGTTCCGTCGAAGCTTCAGGTTTTCCGTGATCTGAGAATGTAGCAGCTCGTCCATGTGTTGTCGTTCTTCATCATCTGCTTGGGGTGGGTTGGCTTCTAATTGTGCGTATTGCTCCTGTAATGTCACGTGCTGCTGTTGTAGTAGCTGCTTCTGCTCTTCAAGATCCTTACATCGTGCTTGGAGATCTTCGTGGCTTCGGAAGAGCCTTGTATGTTGGTTGTCAAGGTGTTGGTAGTGTTGCTGAAGTTGGGACATGCATTGATACATATTATTACAGACATTATTAAAAGGAATGGTGGGAGAAATGGTGTTGAATGCAGCGGGGAAGGGAAAGGGAAAGGGAATTGTGGATGTAGTACTGGAGAAGGGTGAGGGGGGAGGTGGGGGAATGGGAGATTGTGGGTAAATGGGGGGTGGGAGAGGTGCAGATGTGGGTGATACCTCCATGGATTCAAAAGTGGAGGCAGTGATGGGAGTGACTGTGAACATGGGGATTGTGGTGGCGGTGATAGTTGTGAACGTGTATAGAGGTGTGTGTAATTGTGAACTCCCAGGAAGTGTGACGAAAGTAGTGGGGTTTACCGTGGCTGTGGTTAGACTTATGTGTTCAGTGGAAATAGAGTATGTGGGTTGACTAATGGTGTGTGCGTCGGTGTGTGTAGTGAGTTCGGAGGTGGTGACAGTAGAGGTTACAGTGGTAGAGGGAGGTGAGTGGGGTGCATGTGGGGGAGAAGGTGGCAAGGGAGGTGATGGAGGTGCACTTGATGTGTGGGCTTCCGCGGTGTCGTGAACAGTGTGTGCTGTGCCAGTGGTTGTGGGGGTGCCTTGTGGTCCCGAACCTAATACATTCATTCGTTTTCCTGTTCGTGGGGGGCGTCTTCCATATCTTTTCTCTGTCCTTCGTGATTGCGCTAGTGCAGTGTGCACCGTTTCAGGTACTCCCAAGGCATCTGATATCATTTCCAGGGTGGCACGGTATTGCTCGTCCACGCCTTCCTCCTCCAGAATCTGGTTCATGAGGGCTTTACCTACAGCTAATGATAGCCTGTGTTGCTCTTGGACTCGGTTCATCGTATCGTAGAGCTTCTTTAATGCGTTAGTATAGGCGGGGGCACCTTCCAGTACTTGTAGGGCTTCTTGATCATACTCTTGTTCTTCTGCTTCTGATTGTCCACCCTGTGCCTCCTCATGAGCTTCTTCTTCATCGTCCACGTTGACTACGTCCGGTTGGCTGGGCTGGGCTTGCTCTTCTTCAACTTCCGCGTTTACAGCTTCGATGATTCTTGCAACTTCTTCGTCCGTTAGATCCTCCAGAGTGAATCCATGCGGGAATTCCAGATCAGTCGGTACTGGTGGAAACACAAGATTAGGGCCATCTGTGCTGTGCCTGGGTAACCTGATAGTAAATGGTTGCACTCGTCGGGGAAGTCTTGGGGTTGTCTCAGGCGTCAGGGTTGCACCGCGAGCTTGTGCACAAGGCATCTGGACGACGCCTCTCATCTTCTTTGAGGGAGGCCCTACGGTTGACAATCTGCATTGAAATTCCTGTGCTCTGGACCAGATCAGAGCCCTCTGCACCGGTACATCATATGCGAGACATCTGTATACAATTCTTGTGAGTGCACAGCAACCATACAACACAGATTTTTGCTTCTTATACCATCTCTGATGAGCCATATAAATCTGGTCGATAATCCAGTGGGGCATATTGATGGTCAACTCGAAAGCATCCGCCAGGTAGAGGCTAAACCAGATCTTTTTGGGAGGCATTGTGAACCTCTCCTGCGCGGGGAAGGCGAAATGCTGCATGACCATGCGTAAGTGGATGGCGATCGTGGGTGTCATTGCAACCATGTCCTTCAACTTCGTCAGATTCCTATTCTTCATGTTGTCTGGAACCATGGTCTCTTTCTCTGTTGGAATGTGCATACCCGTCATGTCGAGTGCTTCTCTTACCAGGTTGATAGTCAAGCGGAAACGCTTCAGCTCGTTGCCCCTTGTGAGTGATGGGAGCACAAAGGAGCTGTATCCTTTCTTGTCTTTGCTGGGGGTGAGGGTACTAATTAGATATGAGCATCTTAGGAAATCTGGCTTTGGTAGTTGGAACTTGAAGTAGTCATAAAGCCCAGCCTTCTTCCATATCGGCTTCAGTCCTTCGTTGTTCTGTAGCTTTTCGAACTCCCTGGTAAAGAAATGGTATCTGCCCCAACGTCCATTGAATTCTACCTCGGACTCCCACATATATGTGCCTTCACCCAGAGGGCCAGCAACGTCACTGAACCAGTGTGAGGTTTTGCCCACCGGCATGGTATGACCCTACGGAGGATTCTGAATTGGTATGGCATGTAATGCCCGTAATGCCGCTGGTCTTTCCTTTAATTCCTCCTCGACCGGAAGGCTTTCGATGTCCACCACTTGGGGGCTGGTGCCTGCCTGGGAGCTAGTTCCTACTGTATCTGCCATTTTACTTCTTGTTGTCTGTCTCTGTGAGAATATACAAACATGTGTTAATATTGTACAGGACAAGGGAGGACCGTTGTTGTTCCCATCACAATATTAACATGAGGGTCGGGAGCGAATAATGGGTTAGTAAGTGTTCGGTGCACGTGTGTGTAGTTAATGCTTGGGTAGTCCTAGGAGACTAATGAAGTTAGTAAGTGGGGATGAATTTACAAATTGGGGTCGGGGGGTTTATTACAGGTCTTAGGCTGCCAAAGGCAATGGATGGGCTTTGTTTTTGGTTTCGTAGAGACTCTAGAGAGCTTTATCGGTATCTGGGTTTGAAAATGAGGCCTTTTAGGGACCCATTTACAATTGATTATATGCATGCTCATGGGCCTTGGTGTGTTCCTGCGTGATGAGAACGAGTGAATGCTGGCCGTACGAGTCGATGGGTTAAGCTGTATAGGCTGTGGCTCGGGGTCGCTTGCGCCTGCAAGCAAGCCTTAGGCACCCAAATTTCTCTTGATTGTGGGCTAGCCTTCATCGACTTCTTGGGCACCCAAATAGATTTCACGTTAGCAGAAGAATTTCTGAAAGACTTCTTATTAGCGTCGTGTTGTTGGTTACTAATAAGAGGCTTTGCCCGTGTGATTGGCTTGAGTGCAACCGTGTGTTCGCCTTTCCGCACCCACACTTGGTTTACTTGCTGAGATACTTTGTTGCGCAGGTACTTTTGATTTCCGGCATAGGTAGTACTCTGCTTCTTCTGCCTTTGATCCACCTTTGGTTGCTGCCTCCTTCTAACCTTTGGAAAAGAAGGGAGTTCCATTGCATCCCTGACTCCTTTTTTGCAACCATCATTCCTCTGCAACACATAGTTTTGGACAAGAACAGCATGGTCATCTTCATGTGTACTCCTGGAAGGACCAGGAGTCTGTGCCTTTCCTAGTTCCTTGAGTGCTCCATTATCTAACTCTACTGTAATTCGACTATGATTGACCCATACCTGAAGAAGTCCACTTCTTAGGTTCAAGTTGACTGCTTGGTCATAGATCCAGTCTTGACCCAAGACAAGGGGTTCCGTGAGATCCTCATCTTGACACACTAGCACTTTAACTGTTATAGCCTCATCATGAATATAGAGGGGAAGTTCCACCTCGCCCATGCAAGGGGTTTCCACGCCTCCCAATCCTATGAGATACGCTTCCACAGGATTGACAGTTAACTGCAACTCTTGACAGTAAGACAATTTAACAGCACTAGTGGCTGCACCTGAGTCAATCAAGGCTCTTACAGTCCTTGCACTCTTTCCTTGTCCTATATCTAGGGTTATGAAAGGACGTCGATCAATTATCCTATGCGAGCTTGTTCCTGCGACTTCACACATGGCAATAGGATATCCTTGACCTGCATAGTCATTTGTTCTAGGCTGATCTCTACCTTGCCTTCGTAACTTCATCCTTCTGATGCGTTCTAAAGCTTCTGCTTGAGCTTCTTCTCGAACTCGCTTTTCTTCCTCTTTGCGTTTCTTAGCAGTGTTGAGTCGGCTGAGCATTTCCTCCGTGAGGGGTTCCTGATACAACTTGACTCTGCAACCGCTAATATAGTTTGGGAGAATATCACCTTCTAACGTGGCTAATTGTACTGCTCCACTCGTGGAGATCCTATTGATAATCATAGGTCCGTAGCCTCTCTTTTCTAGCTTCCTTGCGTGTTGTTTCAGTGTATAGACTAAAACTAGATCTCCTGCTTTCAAGCCCTTATCCTTCACATGGGCATCGAAATATGCCTTCTGTCTCTTCTTGGCTGCATATATTCCTGCAGCGGCTCTCAGTCTTGTTTCCCCTAATCGTTCAAGGTCAAAGATCCTAGAGGAGAGCTCATGACCTGTCCATTCGTGCTCTTGTGCTACTTTCAACGTAGGAATCAGGAAGTCCAAGGGTAGCACAGCGTTTTGGCCAAATACCATCTGAAAGGGGGTGGCTTGGAGTACCGTTTTGTAGGCAACTCGGTATGCCCAAACAGCATGGTGTAACTGTTTGTCCCAATCAGAGCGTTTTGTGTTCACTAATTTTGTCAGTACATTGCATAAGATCTTATTAGTGCTCTCAGCTTGTCCATTAGCTTGAGGGTGATAGGGGGCAGACTTCTTGTGTATTACCAAGAATTCTTGGAGTAAATTTTCGATCACTTCGTTCAAGAAATGAGTGCCTCTATCACTTACCAGCTCTATAGGTAGCCCGTATCTTGTGAATACATTCTCAAACAAGAATTTGGCAGTTGTTTGAGCATCGTTCTTTGTCGTAGCCTTTACCTCCACCCACTTGGTGAGATAATCTGTTGCAACAATGATATATTCCGCATGGGAACCCTTAGCTGGGGGATTAATAGGACCTACGAAGTCTATTCCCCACTTAGAGAATGCACGTCCACCCATCATAGGTTTCAGTGGCATCTCATCTTTGCGTATAGGATACTGAGTCCTTTGACAGACATCACACCGTTTCACATAGGTATGAGCATCCATGTGAAGGGTAGGCCACCAGAAGCCTGCAAATAGTATCGCCTTGATCACCCGATCTGGTCCAAAGTGTCCTCCTGCTACACCTTGGTGAGCAGTTTCCAAGATCTTAAGATATTCACTTTCATGGACACACAGCCTTAGGTAACCATCTTTACCACGCTTATATAGGTTATCACCAATAAGTGAATAATCCTGGGCTTCTTGTTCTAAACTCCTTTTCCTAGCTAGAGTCATGTCTGGAGGGAATGTGTTTGTCCTCAAGAATGATACTAGAGGTTCACTCCAATCTGGCACAATGGATACTTGATAAAGAGTGGCATGTTCCACAGGTGGTTTAGTGCAACAGATTGGGCATTCCTTGCACAACTTTTGGACATCCGCTTCCATAGTCGGCCAATGCACTCCGAGTCTTCTTAGTGTCTGTAAAGTTCGTTGCTTTGAATGGTGTTGCTCTAGTGCACCGACATCTGCTAATTGCAACCATTTATTGTACTCGTCCTCTTCCACACAACAAGCCAAGATCCCTTGATCTGTGTGCTTGTACATACCTCCTGCCATGATGTGGTACTTTTGGGCTTTTACAACCTCTCTATTCCGGGTGTTTACCACTGGATGGTTAGGCCCGTATGTCAATACTGGTACCAATGGCTTAGCCCACTGCGGTACAACTTCCAAATTAAACAAGTAAGCATCAGGAAGGTCATCTGACACTCCTTGTGGGACTTCTCCCGATGTGAGCCTAGAGAGGTGATCTGCTCTCAAGTGAGTCCTCCCTTTTCTTACCACAACCTCAAAATCATATTCCATTAGCAAGAGAAACCATCTCACTAATCTTCATGTATTGCAAGGCTTGTTTACGAGGTATAGCAATGCTTGATGATCCGTAAAAAATTTAAACTTATTTGCAAGCAAATAGTGTCTAAATTTCTTAACTGCATATACCATGCCTAAACCTTCTCTCTCCGTAGTGGTGTAATTTCGTTCAGCCGCATTCAACTGTCTACTGGCATAGGCAATTGGAAGATCCATATTACCTTCACCAGTAGGTTGTGCAAGTACACATCCAATAGCATAATTGGATGCATCCACGTGAACATGGAATGGCTTATTCCAATCTGGTGTGGTCAAGATTGGTGCTGAACATAATCTTCGTTTAAGCTCCTGGAAGGAATTCTCACAATCATCCGTCCACTCAAAGTTAGTCAGAAGCCCATACATGGGCTTTGCAATGACAGCATACATGTGTATAAATCGTCGGTAATAACCACAATGCCCCATGAAAGCTTGTGCTTCCTTGACATTCTTTGGCCTAGGTAGCTCTGCTATGGCTCTCACTTTTTCTTCGTCGGTAGATATGCCATTCTTTGACACTATGTGTCCTAGAATCTTGCCTTGCCTGACCATAAAAACGCACTTTTCTGGGTTCAGGCAGACTTGATATTCTCTACATTTGTCAAAGATTTGTCTGAGTTCAGGGATATGGGTTTGTCTAATGTTGGAATGAGCACAAAGATCATCAACGTAGACTTCTAAACTCTTCCTCAGGAACTCCTTAAACACATGGCACATCAACCTCTGGAAGGTAGCTGGTGCATTGGTAAGCCCAAATGGCATTACTCTAAAAGCAAAAATGCCCCACTCTGTGGCAAAGGTTGTCTTATGCTGATCCTCTGGAGCTATGGCTACTTGATTGTAGCCCGAAAATCCATCAAGGAAGCTGTACACTTCCTTGCCTGCCACTCTTTCTAAGAGATGTTCTGTGATGGGAAGCGGATAGTTATCTCGAATTGTGGCTGCATTGACCTTCTTCAAGTTAATGCATATGCGCAGCTTTCCATTTTTCTTGGGCACCACAACGATGGGGGATACCCATTCAGTGTGCTCAATTTCATAGATAAATCAAGCTTCAACCAGTCTATCTATCTCTTCTTTGATTTTAGCAGCGTAATTATCGTTATAAGTATAGGGCTTTTGCTTAGAGGGTTTGGCATCTGAAGTCATGGGGATGGTGTGTGAGCATATGTCACGGTCAACACCTTTCAAATCCTTGTAACTCCAAGCGAATACATCTCTGTATTCTCTCAGCAAGGCAATCAATTCGTGCTCTTCTGCTTCTGTCAGGTCATGGCCTATATACGTGCATCTCTCCTCTCCTTCTTCTATGGCCACTACTATTTTCTTGGTGGTTTCTTTGTTATCATAGGCCTCTCCTGATTGTGCCTCTCGTTTAGGCATTCTTATCATGACTCTCCTGTCATCTATCTCATACTTCTTAAAATTTTCTGGAACCTCAAACAAAGATTCTTCCTCTTCTGGTGAGGTTTCTCTCTTCTTTCGTTTCCTTCCTTCTTCCTTCGGGGTCACATGTGTTGCTAATCTTACATCATTTGTAACCTCTCCATGCCTCTGGGGTTGAAATTCTACTTCATGGAAGTATTTTGCATCTGATGCAAATGGTGGGTCCATAATGATTGACTCTAGATCGGAGTCACTTGCATCCTCAAATGCATCAGGGTTAGGTTCGCATTCTTCTAGAACTGCCTCTCCCATGATTGGCTCTATGGAGAAGACTGAAATATCGTAGCCATCCTCATCACAGTGAGGGGTCCATTGTTCTTCATTGATGGCTACGTCCATGGTTGCCAAAATTTCTGCCCAGCCATGGGGTTCAAATTCCTCGTCAGGAAAAACTACAGGTGCATAGGCTGGGTCTTGAATGGGTCGATGGGTTTCGTTTGCACCTATTTCTCTGGCCCTTTCTCTCTTCTCTTCCTCTACTGCTACTTTGCACATCCATAAGTGGGTGTCTTCATGCATCCATGAGGATCCTGACCCTATGGAATGCACAGATTCCGCATCATCTTTGGCTCTATGGATGGGATTCCATTGGATAGGAGGGACGTCTCTATGAGAGTAATCCTTGAGATTGACTTTGGTCGTAACACCCAAGTGTTGCAAATACAAGGAGTTGGTTCCCCAATCCTGTACCACTTGCAACTGTCGCATAAATGGTCTTCCCAAAATCATCTCGTAGGCATGATTTTTACTGAAGTCACATATAGCAAAGCTATGCTCAAACTCAACACCACAAGTGGTGAGAGTTATGCCTTCTAGCAATCCCAAGGGTCTTTCAATATGACCATCGGCCATCTGCAATTTCATTCTCGTTGGCCTGAGTGCCGGCTTGCCCCAACGCTTCCATAGGGAAGTAGTGGCAATTGCAACTCCTGCACCTGAGTCCAAAATTGCCTTGGTGGTGTACTCCTGGTAGGTGATGGGAAGATAGGTGTTCCCTTCTTCACCTTCACACATATCTCCTATCTTATCCAAGGGAATTTCTGACACTGTCCTATGGGATCCTACCTGGGAACGAGGTTTTGCTATCTCTGGTACTTGTTTGGCTACATGTTTCCATAATTCAGGTCTAACCTTGAGTAGCTCTTCTAACTTGAGGTTACACTGCACGTTAGTGTTCTTCACTACCTCTGTGTTCCTAGGTATGACTGAATCTTCGTTTCTTACCATGACTGTAGGTGCTCTCATACAGGTGGACTTTGCTTCCCATGGGCCTGTGAAGTGGGGTAGTTCTTGTAGAGAGTTAGACTCGAAGTCTAATCTTTCGTGAGACTGAGTACTCTCATGTTCCCCGTAAATAGATGGGATGTCTTGTGGGAATTGGTCGTGTGCATCATCCACAAGTTCAAAAGGAGGGGCGACTTCACTTTCGTTATCCCATTTGTCTTCTTGAATCTCTCGTAGGAAGTCTGGTGCAAACCGATTCATAGAAGAAGAAGTGTCTGGCTCCGTAGAATTAGGCGCATAAGCAACCTGGGAAGGAGGGCTTATTCTATCATTGGCTCTCTCCTCGTTCTCATAGATGGCTGGAGCACAAGCTTCCTGGGGAGGGTTACTTATTCTATTACTTTTCCAAACAGGCTCATACGCTCCCTGAGAAGGAATGTAGGCAATCTGTGGAGGTACGCAAGCTTTCGAGGGAGGCTCATGTGCCTTTTGGGGGGGAAGATAAGCTTCTTGAGGAGGCACATGGGCTTCCTGAAGAGGCTTGCTTATCTATTCTCTCGCCCTTTCCTTTCTTTGAGGGGCAGGTTCCTTCTCTGATTGTGCAATTAGCCTCTCTATTCTTTCTAGCAGTCCATCAAAATGTAACTGCGTCTTAGCTGAGCTAGAGATGTTAAAGAGGCGGCTAGCTTCGAACATGGCTTGAGCCAATTCCACCATCTTAGCACAAATTTTGGTTCGTTCAAGCTCTAGCTCGGCTCTAGGGTAGCATTTTTCATGATCAGTTACGTTTGGCCCTTCTTGGATTCTGGCCTGATATGCTTTAAGCATCATATTAAGGTCTTCGGGAGTGGGGTCTGCTAGGACTGATCCTACTCTAGGGGGTGGTGGGTTTAGGTTGGGCGGGTTGGAAGGTGGTTGGTCGGATGGCGATGGGAATGGTGGTGGTGGAGTCGTGTGAGAGGGAGTTTGAGTTGTGAGTTCAGTTATTCTGGCTCTTGTTTCTCTTACACTTTCCTCGAGTTCACTCATCTTTTTTGCCCATTGCCTTTTCATTCTTTCCCGACTATCTTTCTAAGCTCTAGTCCTTTTCTTGGTTATGCTCTCAGTTTCACTAGCCTCTGGGCCCTTTTCCAGGCTTGTCTCTTGGTTTTGCTGCAATGCCTGAGCTCTAGTGACTACCTGTACTGGTGCAGTGGAAGTCACGCTCCCTGTGGAGTCTACCACTAACCCAACAACGTTGATAGGAGTGATTTTTGGCATGTTATTGGGGTTCTTTGGGCAATCTCGTAAGAGATGCTCTTTTCCACAGTCTTGGCAAAAGCCTTGGATCATCACTGACTGGGGTTGTGTAGGTGGAGGCAAGGGACATTCACGAATGAGGTGATCTCCTTGGCACCTGTAGCACGGTCCTCTTGGGAATGGAGGTCTTACTTGCCTAGGTTGAGGCCTAGGGTTGGGGTTTGCATACATGACATTCGTGTAATCTGACTCCCAACTTATTTCATTTGGCTCTTCACTATAGTAGGACTCACTATGTTCAGGAGACTGCATGTAGTAGGCCTGGGGACTATCGACATGTGTAGAATCAAAGCTATGGTCACTGAGGTCATTTTCAGAGAGCAAGGGTGTCACAGGGACTATCGCTCTATTCAGGTTTTCTTCCGCAACAGCATACTTTACCGGAATCACATTAGCTGGGGTAGGTGGTTGTTGAGCTAACACTGGCAGAGGCCTTTGTTGGTTTTGGTATGGTTGCTGATAGGGTTGTTGTGGCCTCCCATATGGCTGTGGAGAGTACTGGTTTTGGTATCTTCCCTGTGGTGGATAGGGTTGAGGGTAAGTTTGCCTAACTGTTTGCTTATTGTAGGGGCAATCTTGTGCGGTATGATTGGTGTACCTTCGTTCTATGGTGCAATATTGGCTACTAGGATTTACTTGGGGCTGAGCCATAATGGGGCACACGTTTGCCATATGGTCACCACCGCATGTATAGCACCTCTTCGTTGGGGTAAACCTCGGAATTTGTTTGCTAGAGACGCCTAGTTTTTGGGCCACTTTCTCTGCGAGTTCCTCAATTGATGTGGATTGCGTGGAAGAGTGACTAGATGCACTATCTGAATCTTTGTAGATTTTGGAAAGCTCTAGTTCTTTCCCTAGGTTATCTTCAATGTCAATGCACATGCGTACACATTCTTCTATAGTCCTAGGGTCCTTCAGATACACATAAGATCTCAATTTCGTACTCAGCAATCCATCAAGGAATAAGGCTACTTGTTTGGCAAATGTGGGTAGCTCCGAAACAGGACATCTTTCAAGGTATTGCCTAAATCTTCTTCCTGCAAGTCTCACAGTCTCTTGAGGGGTTTGCTTGAAGCTGTGAATCAGTGAGGAGGTATTGTGCCTTATGCCACTCTTGGAGAATTCCATAATAAATGCTTCTAGGAGTTGGTCTATGCTCCTGAACTGGCGCTCATCCAATGGCTGAAACCATGTAAGTGCTGTGTTCCTAAGGGTTAGACCGAAGGCATTGTACTGCGTGAATAGATCCTCCACTTGTTCAGCTCTCAAGACTTGCTTGAACTCCGCCACATGATCATAGGGATCTCCTGTGCCATCAAAGTAATTCTTCATGGACTTAACTAGCTGGGTCGGTCTCAGAGTTCTTGTGTGCTCTCTAGGTCTCGGCGGCGGGAATCCATCCACGTTTCTTTGGTTTCTGTGAGCTCTAAGCATCTCAGGTTCTACCCTATTCGTTTCCGTCCTCGTTCTTTCTCTGCCCACTGGGTTAGCAAAGCTTACTTCTGGTCTATCTCTGCTTCTGTCTCTTTGCATTCCATGAGCTTGGGATGTTCCAGCTCCAGGGTGACCATAGGATACATTCGCTCTTCGTTGGGGGAAAACGAATTCACCCTTCCAAGTGTAAGCATGCCTATCATTTTCCGTAACCACAAAGATCCTTTCCGAGGTGTGATCTAAGTAGGTCACTCTACCTGGGCTATCCGGATCCTTAAACTCATAGATCATGATATTTCCTATATCAGTTGGCTGATTAGATTTATACCTCCAAAAGGCTTCGTCAGTTTCTCGATTGAGGAGCAACTCTATGCTCTTGTTGTCTTGGGGAATCCACTCAGGTGTGATAATCCTAGTGAGAACTGATTTACCTCGAGGGGTTCTAGGTTCCACGCCCATATTTCCTTGTTCTAAGTCACCTAAGTCCGCTTCTGAGATTACATTCCCAAATTCATCTGTCCTATCTGGGTGACTGGTGACTACATATATGGTTCCTTCTTTGTCCAGGTATGCACCGTTTTCAAACTTGACAGCTGGGTGCTCTAGTCCTATGGATTGGTCAGGGTTCTTAATCTGTATCACAGATCTTCCTAAGCCGTCCTCATAGATGCTAGCACCTAATCGGTTGGTCCTAAGGTATTCCAACTGTGTTTTGTAAGGGCCTTCTACCCTATACAAATATGGCATTCCTGAACTTCCCGTAGGCCTGTCCATGCCTTGAGACATCTCTAACTCACTGGTCTCAGAGCTAGGGTAGTACGAGTGGTGGCTCAACTGCTGGGCCCAAGACCTAGCAGTGTGGTTAACACTAGCCTCTGAAGACCTAAGGCTTTGTCTCTCCCTTACTAAATGTCGTCCTGATCTAAGGTTCATATGCCTATCTAAGTAGCCGAATTCTTTGCCCAGAGTACAACCTCGTTGCTGGTTACTTTATATTAGTCGCTTGGTTCTTTTTAGTTATTCCTCGTGTTTAAGGTCTTGTCTGATATTACGTCGTCAGGAATACTTGAATGTTCTTCGTGCTTTTAGGTTGATCGTTCCACGTTAGGTCCTTTTCCTTTATGTTATCGACAGTACAAAGATTAGGTTTTTCGCTTGAACTTGAGTTTTTAGGTGGTCTTCAACTTGATACCTGCCTATCGTCACCCTGACTTACTCCTACCTCTAGTCGTTCTTAGCCTAGGCTATGAATTGACAGAAGGGGTTAAAAGTTTCCAACCTTTTGTTTCCTGCACGGTTGCCCTTGAGTACCCCTGACTTTGATCCCCCTGGATATGGTCAACTTCAAAATACTCTATCTGAAAATCAACGTATTATCTTTATAAAAAACAGTTGAGGGCTTGTAGTAGATGCCACGAGCTTTCCAACAAGCCCTAGATCTCAAAAACTTGATTTCGTATGAAGAAGTTATGACTGTTCAGGGTTTAGGGGGTTAAAACAAGATTCAATCTGGCTGACAGATCCTAGGATTTTCTCCCAAAACACAAGTGTAGGAACCTCAATAATGCTAATGGATTGACTATTTTGCCCCAAAATTATCCCCAATTTTGAACAAAAACAAACCCTAATTTTTGGCCGAAAAGCCTGTCAATCGCGATCGACAGGTCTGTCAATCGCGATTGACAGAGGTGTCCGTCGGGCCTGTCAGTCGCGATCGACAGTGTCAATCGCGATCGACAGAGTCGATCGTGGCTGTCAATCGCGATCGACAGTATCAATCACGATCGACACGTTTTCCGATTTTTTCGCCGAAATTTCTGTCAATCGGGGGCCTATCAGTCGCGATGGACACGTGGCTACGCGTAAAAGTCAATCAATCGTGGAATTTCAGTCGATCGCGATCGACGGTGTCAATCGCGACTGACAGAGGTGTCGGTCGTGGCTGTCGATCGCGATCGATGGTATCAATCGCGATTGGCAGGGTCCTTCGTGGAAGTCAGTCGATCGTGGAGGTCTGTCGATCGCGATTGACAGAGGCTGTCGGTCGCGATTGACAGGGTCTGTCGGTGGCGATTGACAGAGGCTGTCGGTCGCAATTGACAGAAAACCTCGGAATTTTTCTACTGTTTTTAATGTTTTAGGATGTGCTCTTTGTGCTTGTTCTAGTGGTGCACTCAATTTTGTAAAAGACCAAAAATTTCTGTCAGTCGCGATCGACAGAAGCCTGCGACTGCGAGACAGTTGCGTCGAGTTTCGTACCTGCGCAGGAAGCTGGGGATGATGATACGGCAAGAACCTGCAATGAAACTCAAGAAACATGCAAAATCCGCACGCACAATATCGCTCTCTCGCTCTCTCTGACAAGTGAAATGAGGGAAATGAGGTGGGGAAGATGATATGATCAAAAAACAGAAATTTTCGCGATGATGGAGATGGAGGTGGGAGATGGTGATGATGATGATGGAAATGAAGATGGAGAAGAAAGTAAAAGAAAATCGATGAGAGTGAAGAAAATACCTACAACTCCAACGCGTCAACTCTACGTCTTACCATCACACGCTCGTCCTCAAAGCTCAATCCCCGGCAACAGCGCCAAAATTTGGTGTAGCTCAGTGATGAGTAGCACCTCCTTTAATGTCAATCCGGGAAGACGTGAGGATGGTATGAAGACCTCGAGCAAGTGGCGGCACAAGTGCGTGAGTGAGAAGCACACAAACATGCACACACATACACACACACACGCGCACACACGACAAGACAAAGAGAGAGAATCAATGGAGTTCTTCGATTACTTTTCAAAAAGCTCTTACAAGTTTGTTTCTATTACCATCTAACCCCCCAAAAATGAGCTCTCTAGCTCTTTTTATAGTTTTTGACTAGGTTTTGGCCCTGTACAGACCTAGTGTCCGGCCTAGTTAAAAATTAGGTTCCAGGGCTTATTTGAGGGCTCAAACGATATCTAAAAAATACGAAATTTGGCAGGTAGATACTTCTAAAGCTCCTCAAGCTCAAGGACTCCTTGACTTGCACAAAATGGAGCTGCAAAAAGATGAATTTGCATTTACAATGGTGTTTAGTGATGAAAATCACTTTGAATGGGTGTAAAGGAGTTGAAAATTTAAGGGTTGCCTTAGTGCTAGATCTGCGTGAGTGCTCGTACTTGCTTCTTCATGAGGAAAATTACTGGCCTATTTGCCAGATCTTCGTTGACTCCCTTGTCTGCTGCTAACACTCTAGCACAATGGTAAGTACCACGTTAAGAAGCTTCACCTCCTTAATTGTCAATCTGCGGAAGAGATAGGAGTGATATGAAGATCGTGAATGTGAGATGAAGTGAGAGTGAAGGTGAGAAGCACAAAGATGCACACACACATACACACACACTACGAAGAGACAAGCAAGACACAATGGAAGGTGAGAAATTAACTCTATTGCTCAAGAACACTATTACAAGCTCAAAAGAACTCTAAAGTCAAACAAGCTAACCCCAAAAATGAGCTCTCTAGCTCTTTTTATAGTTTCTAGAATAGTTTTGACCGGTTTCACATCTAGTGACCGGCATAGTTAAAAAATAGGTCCTAGATGATATTTGAAAGGGTAAACGGTGTCTAAAAATAACAAAAATTGATACGCTTGTTCTACCTAAGCTCCTCAAGCTCGATGACTCCTCGGCTTCCACAAAATGGAGCTATGGATTACAAAATGGGGTTTTCTATGTTACATATGTTACAATAGTGATAAAAATCATTGTTGGAGGTTTTTGGAAAGTATTTGAAAACATAATTCTTTGAAAAAAGATTTGACTGGCTCCGTGCTCCGTCGTTACATGCTTCCGCGTCTTCTATGCCTCTCGCTGCTTCCAACACCGTGACACAATCGCGATGGTCTGAGACCGTCGCGATGGTCCACCAAAGTATGATTTTTTGCAATGCAAGTATGGATTCCTAGAGGCGCAAGTGTGCTCTACACGCTGGTGTGGTCGCGTTCTTCAAATTCCGAACTTTGCAGACCATCGCGATGGTCTGACACAGTCGGAAATTTCTGACAGAAACTCAAAATTTTACCTTTTCCAAGCTTTCCTGATGCACTGGAGCTCTGTACCTGCAAGAAAACTCAAGAAAACAAAAGTACACACAAGCACAAAAGCTCTTTCTCACTCTCTCGCATGCACAAATGAGGGGAAATGAGGAGAATGGGTGGATATGGTGAATTTTCTGATTTTTTTGGAGATGAAGATGATGATGCGGTGATGAAGATAGAGTGTGGGGGAGGTGAAAAACAACAAAAACTAAGTAAAAACAACAACAAAAACTGAAATTTTCACCTTCCAACGCCACTTCTTGCTATACTCTTACCATCACACATTCGTCCTACACTCGATCCCCGGCAACGGCGCCAAATTTGGTGTTGCTCTAGCACAATGGTAAGTAGCACGTTAAGAAGCTTCACCTCCTTAATTGTCAATCCGCGGAAGAGATAGGAGTGATATGAAGATCGTGAATGTGAGATGAAGTGAGAGTGAAGGTGAGAAGCACAAAGATGCACACACACATACACACACACTACGAAGAGACAAGCAAGACACAATGGAAGGTGAGAAATTAACTCTATTGCTCAAGAACACTATTACAAGCTCAAAAGAACTCTAACCTCAAACAAGCTAACCCCAAAAATGAGCTCTCTAGCTCTTTTTATAGTTTCTAGACTAGTTTTGACCGGTTTCACATCTAGTGACAGGCATAGTTAAAAAGTAGGTCCTAGATGCTATTTGAAAGGGTAAACAGTGTCTAAAAATAACGAAAATTGATACGCTTGTTCTACCTAAGCTCCTCAATCTCGAGGACTCCTCGGCTTGCACAAAATGGAGCTATGGGTTACAAAATGGGGTTTTCTATGTTACATATGTTACATATGTTACATATGTTACAATAGTGATAAAAATCACTGTTGGAGGTTTTTGGAAAGTATTTGAAAACATAATTCTTTGAAAAAAGATTTTACTGGCTCCCTGCTCCATCGTTACATGCTTCCGCGTCTTCTATGCCTCTGGCTGCTTCCAACACCGTGACACAATCGCGATGGTCTGAGACCGTCGCGATGGTCCACCAAAGTATGATTTTTTGCAGTGCAAGTATGGATTCCTAGAGGCGCAAGTGTGCTCTACACGCTGGTGTGGTCGCCTTCTTCAAATTTTGAACTTTGCAGACCATCGCGATGGTCTGACACAGTCGGAAATTTCTGACAGAAACTGAAAATTTTACCTTTTCCAAGCTTTCCTGATGCACTGGAGCTCTGTACCTGCAAGAAAACTCAAGAAAACAAAAGTACACACAAGCACAAAAGCTCTCTCTCACTCTCTCGCATGCACAAATGAGGGGAAATGAGGAGAATGGGTGGATATGGTGAATTTTCTGATTTTTTGGAGATGAAGATGATGATGCGGTGATGAAGATAGACTGTGGGGGAGGTGAAAAACAACAAAAACTAAGTAAAAACAACAACAAAAACTAAAATTTTTACCTTCCAACGCCACTTCTTGATATACTCTTACCATCACACATTCGTCATAGACTCGATCCCCGGCAACGGCGCCAAATTTGGTGTTGCTCTAGCACAATGGTAAGTACCACGTTAAGAAGCTTCACCTCCTTAATTGTCAATCCGCGGAAGAGATAGGAGTGATATGAAGATCGTGAATGTGAGATGAAGTGAGAGTGAAGGTGAGAAGCACAAAGATGTGCACACACATACACACACACTACGAAGAGACAAGCAAGACACAATGGAAGGTGAGAAATTAACTCTATTGCTCAAGAACACTATTTCAAGCTCAAAAGAACTCTAACCTCAAACAAGCTAACCCCAAAAATGAGCTCTTTAGCTCTTTTTATAGTTTCTAGACTATTTTTGACCGGTTTCACATCTAGTGACCGGCATAGTTAAAAAATAGTCCTAGATGCTATTTGAAAGGGTAAACGGTGTCTAAAAATAATGAAAATTGATACGCTTGTTCTACCTAAGCTCCTCAAGCTGGAGGACTCCTCGGCTTGCAGAAAATGGAGCTATGGATTACAAAATGGGGTTTTCTATGTTACATATGTTACAGTAGTGATAAAAATCACTGTTGGAGGTTTTTGGAAAGTATTTGAAAACATAATTCTTTGAAAAAAGATTTGACTGGCTCCCTGCTCCGTCGTTACATGCTTCCGCGTGTTCTATGCCTCTGGCTGCTTCCAACACCGTGACACAATCGCGATGGTCTGAGACCGTCGCGATGGTCCACCAAAGTATGATTTTTTGCAATGCAAGTATGGATTCCTACACGCGCAAGTGTGGTCGCTTTCTTCAAATTCGGAACTTTGCAGACCATCGCGATGGTCTGACACAGTCGGAAATTTCTGATAGAAAGTGAAAATTTTACCTTTTCCAAGCTTTCCTGATGCACTGGAGCTCTGTACCTGCAAGAAAACTCAAGGAAACAAAAGTACACACAAGCACAAAAGCTCTCTCTCACTCTCTCGCATGCACAAATGAGGGGAAATGAGGAGAATGGGTGGATATGGTGAATTTTCTGATTTGTTTGGATATAAAGATGATGATGCGGTGATGAAGATAGAGTGAGGGGAAGGTGAAAAACAACAAAAACTAAGTAAAAACAACAACAAAAACTGAAATTTTTACCTTCCAACGCCACTTCTTGCTATACTCTTACCATCACACATTCGTCCTAGACTCGATCCCTGGCAACGGCGCCAAATTTGGTGCTGCTCTAACACAATGGTAAGTACCACGTTAAGAAGCTTCACCTCCTTAATTGTCAATCTGCGGAAGAGATAGGAGTGATATGAAGATCGTGAATGTGAGATGAAGTGAGAGTGAAGGTGAGAAGCACAAAGATGCACACACACATACACACACACTACCAAGAGACAAGCAAGACACAATGGAAGGTGAGAAATTAACTCTATTGCTCAAGAACACTATTACAAGCTCAAAAGAACTCTAACCTCAAACAAGCTAACCCCAAAAATGAGCTCTCTAGCTCTTTTTATAGTTTCTAGACTAGTTTTGACCAGTTTCACATCTAGTGACCGGCATAGTTAAAAAATAGGTCCTAGATGCTATTTGAAAGGGTAAACGGTGTCTAAAAATAACGAAAATTGATACGCTTGTTCTACCTAAGCTCCTGAAGCTCGAGGACTCCTCCGCTTGCACAAAATGGAGCTATGGATTACAAAATGGGGTTTTCTATGTTACATATGTTACAATAGTGATAAAAATCACTGTTGGAGGTTTTTGGAAAGTATTTGAAAACATAATTCTTTGAAAAAAGATTTGACTGGCTCTCTGCTCTGTCGTTACATGCTTCCGCGTCTTGTATGCCTCTGGTTGCTTCCAACACCGTGACACAATCGCGATGGTCTGAGACCGTCGTGATGGTCCACCAAAGTATGATTTTTTGCAATGCAAGTATGGATTCCTAGAGGCGCAACTGTGCTCTACACGCTGGTGTGATCGCCTTCTTCAAATTCCGAACTTTGGAGACCATCGCGATGGTTTGACACAGTCGGAAATTTCTGACAGAAACTCAAAATTTTACCTTCTCCAAGCTTTCCTGATGCACTGGAGCTCTGTACCTGCAAGAAAACTCAAGAAAACAAAAGTACACACAAGCACAAAAGCTCTCTCTCACTCTCTCGCATGCACAAATGAGGGGAAATGAGGAGAATGGGTGGATATGGTGAATTTTCTGATTTTTTTGGAGATGAAGATGATGATGCGGTGATGAAGATAGAGTGTGGGGGAGGTGAAAAACAACAAACACTAAGTAAAAACAAGAACAAAAACTGAAATTTTTACCTTCCAACACCACTTCTTGCTATACTCTTACCATCACACATTCGTCATAGACTCGATCCCCGGCAACGGCTCCAAATTTGGTGTTGCTCTAGCACAATGGTAAGTACCACGTTAAGAAGCTTCACCTCCTTAATTGTCAATCTGCGGAAGAGATAAGAGTGATATGAAGATCGTGAATGTGAGATGAAGTGAGAGTGAAGGTGAGAAGCACAAAGATGCACACACACATACACACACACTACGAAGAGACAAGCAAGACACAATGGAAGGTGAGAAATTAACTCTATTGCTCAAGAACACTATTACAAGCTCAAAAGAACTCTAACCTCAAACAAGTTAACCCCAAAAATGAGCTCTCTAGCTCTTTTTATAGTTTCTAGATTAGTTTTGACCGGTTTCACATCTAGTGACCGGCATAGTTAAAAAATAGGTCCTAGATGCTATTTGAAAGGGTAAACGGTGTCTAAAAATAACGAAAATTTATACGCTTGTTCTACCTAAGCTCCTCAAGCTCGAGGACTCCTCGGCTTGCACAAAATGGAGCTATGGATTAAAAAATGGGGTTTTCTATGTTACATATGTTACAATAGTGATAAAAATCACTGTTGGAGGTTTTTGGAAAGTATTTGAAAACATAATTCTTTGAAAAAAGATTTTACTGGCTCCCTGCTCCATCGTTACATGCTTCCGCGTCTTCTATGCCTCTGGCTGCTTCCAACATCGTGACACAATCGCGATGGTCTGAGACCGTCGCAATGGTCCACCAAAGTATGATTTTTTGCAATGCAAGTATGGATTCCTAGAGGCGCAAGTGTGCTCTACACGCTGGTGTGGTCGCCTTCTTCAAATTCTGAACTTTGCAGACCATCGCGATGGTCTGACACAGTCGGAAATTTCTGACAGAAACTGAAAATTTTACCTTTTCCAAGCTTTCCTGATGCACTGGAGCTCTGTACCTGCAAGAAAACTCAAGAAAACAAAAGTACACACAAGCACAAAAGCTCTCTCTCACTCTCTTGCATGCACAAATGAGGGGAAATGAGGAGAATGGGTGGATATGGTGAATTTTCTGATTTTTTTGGAGATGAAGATGATGATGCGGTGATGAAGATAGAGTGTGGGGGAGGTGAAAAACAACAAAAACTAAGTAAAAACAACAACAAAAACTGAAATTTTTACCTTCCAACGCCACTTCTTGCTATACTCTTACCATCACACATTCGTCATAGACTTGATCCCCGGCAACGGCGCCAAATTTGGTGTTGCTCTAGCACAATGGTAAGTAGCACGTTAAGAAGCTTCACCTCCTTAATTGTCAATCCGCGGAAGAGATAGGAGTGATATGAAGATCGTGAATGTGAGATGAAGTGAGAGTGAAGGTGAGAAGCACAAAGATGCACACACACATACACACACACTAGGAAGAGACAAGCAAGACACAATGGAAGGTGAGAAATTAACTCTATTGCTCAAGAACACTATTACAAGCTCAAAAGAACTCTAACCTTAAACAAGCTAACCCCAAAAATGAGCTCTCTAGCTCTTTTTATAGTTTCTAGATTAGTTTTGACCATGTTCCCATCTAGTGACCGGCATAGTTAAAAAATAGGTCCTAGATGCTATTTGAAAGGGTAAACAGTGTCTAAAAATAACGAAAATTGATACGCTTGTTCTACCTAAGCTCCTCAAGCTTGAGGACTCCTCCGCTTGCACAAAATGGAGCTATGGATTACAAAATGGGGTTTTCTATGTTGCATATGTTACAATAGTGATAAAAATCACTGTTGGAGGGTTTTGGAAAGTATTTGAAAACATAATTCTTTGAAAAAAGATTTGACTGGCTCCCTGCTCCGTCGTTACATGCTTCCGCGTCTTCTATGCCTCTGGCTGCTTCCAACACCGTGACACAATCGCGATGGTCTGAGACCGTCGCGATGGTCCACCAAAGTATGATTTTTTGCAATGCAAATATGGACTCCTACAGGCGCAAGTGTGCTCTACACGCTGGTGTGGTTGCCTTCTTCAAATTCGGAACTTTGCAGACCATCGCGATGTCTGACACAGTCGGAAATTTCTGACAGAAACTCAAAATTTTACCTTTTCCAAGCTTTCCTGATGCACTGGAGCTCTGTACCTGCAAGAAAACTCAAGAAAACAAAAGTACACACAAGCACAAAAGCTCTCTCTCACTCTCTCCCATGCACAAATGAGGGGAAATGAGGAAAATGGGTGGATATGGTGAATTTTCTGCTTTTTTTGGAGATGAAGATGATGATGCGGTGATGAAGATAGAGTGTGGGGGAGGTGAAAAACAACAAAAACTAAGTTAAAACAACAACAAAAACTGAAATTTTTACCTTCCAACGCCACTTCTTGATATACTCTTACCATCACACATTCGTCATAGACTCGATCCTCGGCAACGGTGCCAAATTTGGTGTTGCTCTAACACAATGGTAAGTACCACGTTAAGAAGCCTCACCTCCTTAATTGTCAATCCGCGGAAGAGATAGGAGTGATATGAAGATCGTGAATGTGAGATGAAGTGAGAGTGAAGGTGAGAAGCACAAAGATGCACACACACATACACACACACTACGAAGAGATAAGCAAGACACAATGGAAGGTGAGAAATTAACTCTATTGCTCAACAACACTATTACAAGCTCAAAAGAACTCTAACCTCAAACAAGCTAACCCCAAAAATGAGCTCTCTAGCTCTTTTTATAGTTTCTAAAAATAATTTTGACCGGTTTCACATGTAGTGACCGGCATAGTTAAAAAATAGTCCTAGATGCTATTTGAAAGGGTAAACGGTGTCTAAAAATAATGAAAATTGATACGCTTGTTCTACCTAAGCTCCTCAAGCTCGAGGACTCCTCGGCTTGCAGAAAATGGAGCTATGGATTACAAAATGGGGTTTTCTATGTTACATATGTTACAGTAGTGATAAAAATCACTGTTGGAGGTTTTTGGAAAGTATTTGAAAACATAATTCTTTGAAAAAAGATTTGACTGGCTCCCTGCTCCGTCGTTACATGCTTCCGCGTCTTCTATGCCTCTGGCTGCTTCCAACACCGTGACACAATCGCGATGGTCTGAGACCGTCGCGATGGTCCACCAAAGTATGATTTTTTGCAATGCAAGTATGGATTCCTAGAGGCGCAAGTGTGGTCGCCTTCTTCAAATTCGGAACTTTGCAGACCATCGCGATGGTCTGACACAGTCGGAAATTTCTGATAGAAACTGAAAGTTTTACCTTTTCCAAGCTTTCCTGATGCACTGGAGCTCTGTACCTGCAAGAAAACTCAAGGAAACAAAAGTACACACAAGCACAAAAGCTCTCTCTCACTCTCTCGCATGCACAAATGAGGGGAAATGAGGAGAATGGATGGATATGGTGAATTTTCAAATTTTTTTGGAGATGAAGATGATGATGCGGTGATGAAGATAGAGTGAGGGGGAGGTGAAAAACAACAAAAACTAAGTATAAACAACAACAAAAACTGAAATTTTTACCTTCCAACGCCACTTCTTGCTATACTCTTACCATCACACATTCGTCCTAGACTCGATCCCCGGCAACGGCACGAAATTTGGTGTTGCTCTAGCACAATGGTAAGTAGCACGTTAAGAAGCTTCACCTCTTTAATTGTCAATCCGCGGAAGAGATAGGAGTGATATGAAGATCGTGAATGTGAGATGAAGTGAGAGCGAAGGTGAGAAGCACAAAGATGCACACACACATACACACACACTAGGAAGAGACAAGCAAGACACAATGGAAGGTGAGAAATTAACTCTATTGCTCAAGAACACTATTACAAGGTCAAAAGAACTATAACTTCAAACAAGCTAACCCCAAAAATGAGCTCTCTAGCTCTTTTTATAGTTTCTAGACTAGTTTTGACCAGTTTCACATCTAGTAAGCGGCATAGTTAAAAAATAGGTCATAGATGCTATTTGAAACGGTAAACGGTGTCTAAAAATAACGAAAATTGATACGCTTGTTCTACCTAAGCTCTTCAAGCTCGAGGACTCCTCGGCTTGCACAAAATGGAGCTATGCATTACAAAATGGGGTTTTCTATGTTCAATATGTTACAATAGTGATAAAAATCACTGTTGGAGGTTTTTGGAAAGTATTTGAAAACATAATTCTTTGAAAAAAGATTTGACTGGCTCCCTGCTCCGTCGTTACATGCTTCCGCGTCTTCTATGCCTCTGGCTGCTTCCAACAGCGTGACACAATCGCGATGGTCTGAGACCGTCGCGATGGTCCACCAAAGTATGATTTTTTGCAATGCAAGTATGGATTCCTAGAGGCGCAAGTGTGCTCTACACGCTGGTGTGGTCGCCTTCTTCAAATTCCAAACTTTGCAGACCATCGCGATGGTCTGACACAGTCGGAAATTTCTGATAGAAACTGAAAATTTTACCTTTTCCAAGATTTCCTGATGCACTGGAGCTCTGTACCTGCAAGAAAACTCAAGAAAACAAAAGTACACACAAGCACAAAAGCTCTCTCTCACTCTCTCGCATGCACAAATGAGGGGAAATGAGGAGAATGGGTGGATATGGTGAATTTTTTTATTTTTTTGGAGATGAAGATGATGATGCGGTGATGAAGATAGAGTGTGGGGAGGTGAAAAACAACAAATACTAAGTAAAAACAACAACAAAAACTGAAATTTTTACCTTCCAATGCCACTTCTTGCTATACTCTTACCATCACACATTCGTCCTAGACTCGATCCCCGGCAACGGCGTCAAATTTGGTGTTGCTCTAGCACAATGGTAAGTACCACGTTAAGAAGCTTCACCTCTTTAAGTGTCAATCTGCGGAAGAGATAGGAGTGATATGAAGATCGTGAATGTGAGATGAAGTGAGAGTGAAGGTGAGAAGCACAAAGATGCACACACACATACACACACACTACGAAGAGACAAGCAAGACACAATGGAAGGTGAGAAATTAACTCTATTGCTCAAGAACACTATTACAAGCTCAAAAGAACTCTAACCTCAAACAAGCTAACCCCAAAAATGAGCTCTCTAGCTCTTTTTATAGTTTCTAGACTAGTTTTGACCGGTTTCACATCTAGTGACCGGCATAGTTAAAAAATAGGTCCTAGATGCTATTTGAAAGGATAAACGGTGTCTAAAAATAAGGAAAATTGATACGCTTGTTCTACCTAAGCTCCTCAAGCTCGAGGACTCCTCGGCTTCCACAAAATGGAGCTATGGATTACAAAATGGGGTTTTCTATGTTACATATGTTACAATAGTGATAAAAATCACTGTTGGAGGTTTTTGGAAAGTATTTGAAAACATAATTCTTTGAAAAAAGATTTGACTGGCTCCCTGTTCCGTCGTTACATGCTTCCGCGTCTTCTATGCCTCTGGCTGCTTCCAACACCGTGACACAATCGCGATGGTCTGAGACCGTCGCGATGGTCCACCAAAGTATGATTTTTTGCAATGCAAGTATGGATTCCTACAGGCGCAAGTGTGCTCTACACGTTGGTGTGGTCGCCTTCTTCAAATTCCGAACTTTGCAGACCATCGCGATGGTTTGACACAGTCGGAAATTTCTGACAGAAACTGAAAATTTTACCTTTTCCTAGCTTTCCTGATGCACTGGAGCTCTGTACCTGCAAGAAAACTCAAGAAAACAAAAGTACACACAAGCACAAAAGCTCTTTCTCACTGTCTCGCATGCACAAATGAAGGGAAATGAGGAGAATGGGTGGATATGGTGAATTTTCTGATTTTTTTGGAGATGAAGATGATGATGCGGTGATGAAGATAGAGTGTGGGGGAGGTGAAAAACAACAAACACTAAGTAAAAACAACAACAAAAACTGAAATTTTTACCTTCCAACGCCACTTCTTGCTATACTCTTACCATCACACATTCGTTCTAGACTCGATCCCCGGCAACGGCGGGAAATTTGGTGTTGCTCTACCACAATGGTAAGTACCACGTTAAGAAGCTTCAGCTCCTTAATTGTCAATCCGCGGAAGAGATAGGAGTGATATGAAGATCGTGAATGTGATATGAAGTGAGAGTGAAGGTGAGAAGCACAAAGATGCACACACACATACACACACTACGAAGAGACAAGCAAGACACAATGGAAGGTGAGAAATTAACTCTATTGCTCAAGAACACTATTACAAGCTCAAAAGAACTCTAACCTCAAACAAGCTAACCCCAAAAATGAGCTCTCTAGCTCTTTTTATAGTTTCTAGACTAGTTTTGACCGGTTTCACATCTAGTGACCGGCATAGTTAAAAAATAGGTCCTAGATGCTATTTGAAAAGGTAAACGGTGTCTAAAAATAACGAAAATTGATACGCTTGTTCTACCTAAGCTCCTCAAGCTCGAGGACTCCTCGGCTTGCACAAAATGGAGCTATGCATTACAAAATGGGGTTTTCTATGTTACATATGTTACAATAGTGATAAAAATCACTGTTGGAGGTTTTTGGAAAGTATTTGAAAACATAATTCTTTGAAAAAAGATTTGACTGGCGCCCTGCTCCGTCGTTACATGCTTCCGCATCCTCTATGCCTCTGGCTGCTTCCAACATCGTGACACAATCGCGATGGTCTGAGACCGTCGCGATGGTCCACCAAAGTATGACTTTTTGCAATGCAAGTATGGATTCCTAGAGGTGCAAGTGTGCTCTACACGCTGGTGTGGTCGCCTTCTTCAAATTCGGAACTTTGCAGACCATCGCGATGGTTTGACACAGTCGGAAATTTATGATAGAAACTCAAAATTTTACCTTTTCCAAGCTTTTCTGATGCACTGGAGCTCTGTAACTGCAAGAAAAGTCAAGAAAACAAAAGTACACACAAGCACAAAAGCTCTCTCTCACTCTCTCGCATGCACAAATGAGGGGAAATGAGGAGAATGGGTGGATATGGTGAATTTTTTGATTTTTTTGGAGATGAAGATGATGATGCGGTGATGAAGATAGAGTGTGGGGAGGTGAAAAACAACAAAAACTAAGTAAAAACAACAATAAAAACTAAGTAAAAACAACAACAAAAACTGAAATTTTTACCTTCCAACGCCACTTCTTGCTATACTCTTACCATCACACATTTGTCCTATACTCGATCCCCGGCAACGGCGCCAAATTTGGTGTTGCTCTAGCACAATGGTAAGTACCACGTTAAGAAGCTTCACCTCCTTAATTGTCAATCTGCGGAAGAGACAGGAGTGATATGAAGATCGTGAATGTGAGATTAAGTGAGAGCGAAAGTGAGAAGCACAAAGATGCACACACACATACACACACACTACGAAGAGACAAGCAAGACACAATGGAAGGTGAGAAATTAACTCTATTGCTCAAGAACACTATTACAAGCTCAAAAGAACTCTAACCTCAAACAAGCTAACCCCAAAAATGAGCTCTCTAGCTCTTTTTATAGTTTCTAGAATAGTTTTGACCGGTTTCACATCTAGTGACCGTCATAGTTAAAAAATAGGTCCTAGATGCTATTTGAAAGGGTAAACGGTGTCTAAAAATAACGAAAATTGATACGCTTGTTCTACCTAAGCTTCTCAAGCTCGAGGACTCCTCGGCTTGCACAAAATCGAGCTATGGATTACAAAATGGGGTTTTCTATGTTACATATGTTACAATAGTGATAAAAATCACTGTTGGAGGTTTTTGGAAAGTATTTGAAAACATAATTCTTTGAAAAAAGATTTGACTGGCTCCGTGCTCCGTCGTTACATGCTTCCCGTCTTCTATGCCTCTGGCTGCTTCCAACACCGTGACACAATCGCGATGGTCTGAGACCGTCGTGATGGTCCACCAAAGTATGATTTTTTGCAATGCAAGTATGGATTCCTAGAGGCGCAAGTGTGCTCTACACGCTGGTGTGGTCGCCTTCTTCAAATTCCGAACTTTGCAGACCATCGCGATGCTCTGACACAGTCGGAAATTTCTAACAGAAACTGAAAATTTTACCTTCTCCAAGCTTTCCTGATGCACTAGAGCTCTGTACCTGCAAGAAAACTCAAGAAAACAAAAGTACACACAAGCACAAAAGCTCTCTCTCACTCTCTCGCATGCACAAATGAGGAGAAATGAGGAGAATGGGTGGATATGGTGAATTTTTTGATTTTTTTGGAGATGAAGATGATGATGCGGTGATGAAGATAGAGTGTGGGGGAGGTGAAAAACAACAAACACTAAGTAAAAACAACAACAAAAACTGAAATTTTTACCTTCCAACGCCACTTCTTGCTATACTCTTACCATCACACATTCGTCCTAGACTCGATCTCCGGCAACGGCGCGAAATTTGATGTTGCTCTAGCACAATGGTAAGTACCACGTTAAGAAGGTTCACCTCCTTAATTGTCAATACGCGGAAGAGATAGGAGTGATATGAAGATCGTGAATGTGAGATGAAGTGAGAGTGAAGGTGAGAAGCACAAAGATGCACACACACATACACACACACTACCAAGAGACAAGCAAGACACAATGGAAGGTGAGAAATTAACTCTATTGCTCAAGAAAACTATTACAAGCTCAAAAGAACTCTAACCTCAAACAAGCTAACCCCAAAAATGAGCTCTCTAGCTCTTTTTATAGTTTCT
Organism: Ceratopteris richardii; assembly: GCA_020310875.1. Classification (NCBI taxonomy): domain Eukaryota; kingdom Viridiplantae; phylum Streptophyta; class Polypodiopsida; order Polypodiales; family Pteridaceae; genus Ceratopteris; species Ceratopteris richardii. The sequence continues at coordinate 8,308,729 of CM035407.1, forward strand.
AAAATAGTTTTGACCGGTTTCACATCTACTGACCGGCATAGTTAAAAAATAGGTCCTAGATGCTATTTGAAAGGGTAAACGGTGTCTAAAAATAAGGAAAATTGATACGCTTGTTCTACCTAAGCCCCTCAAGCTCGAGGACTCCTCAGCTTGCACAAAATGGAGCTATGGATTACAAAAATGGGGTTTTCTATGTTACATATGTTACAATAGTGATACAAATCACTGTTGGAGGTTTTTGGAAAGTATTTGAAAACATAATTCTTTGAAAAAAGATTTGACTGGCTCCCTGCTCCGTCGTTACATGCTTCCGCGTCTTCTATGCCTCTGGCTGCTTCCAACACCGTGACACAATCGCGATGGTCTGAGACCGTCGCGATGGTCCACCAAAGTATGATTTTTTGCAATGCAAGTATGGATTCCTACACGCGCAAGTGTGCTCTACACGCTCGTGTGGTCGCCTTCTTCAAATTCCGAACTTTGCAAACCATCGCGATGGTCTGACACAGTCAGAAATTTCTGACAGAAACTCAAAATTTTACCTTTTCCAAGCTTTCCTGATGCACTGGAGCTCTATACCTGCAAGAAAACTCAAGAAAACAAAAGTACACACAAGCACAACAGCTCTCTCTCACTCTCTCGCATGCACAAATGAGGGGAAATGAGGAGAATGGGTGGATATGGTGAATTTTCTGATTTTTTTGGAGATGAAGATGATGATGCGGTGATGAAGATAGAGTGTGGGGGAGGTGAAAAACAACAAAAACTAAGTAAAAACAACAACAAAAACTTAAATTTTTACCTTCCAACGCCACTTTTTGCTATACTCTTACCATCACACATTCGGCTTAGACTCGATCCCCGGCAACGGCGCCAAATTTGGTGTTGCTCTAGCACAATGGTAAGTACCACGCTAAGAAGCTTCACCTCCTTAATTGTCAATACGCGGAAGAGATAGGAGTGATATGAAGATCGTGAATGTGAGATGAAGTGAGAGTGAAGGTGAGAAGCACAAAGATGCACACACACATACACACACACTACGAAGAGACAAGCAAGACACAATGGAAGGTGAGAAATTAACTCTATTGCTCAAGAACACTATTACAAGCTCAAAAGAACTCTAACCTCAAACAAGCTAACCCCAAAAATGAGCTCTCTAGCTCTTTTTATAGTTTCTAGACTAGTTTTGACCGGTTTCACATCTAGTGACCGGCATAGTTAAAAAATAGGTCCTAGATGCTATTTGAAAGGGTAAACGGTGTCTAAAAATAACGAAAATTGATACGCTTGTTCTACCTAAGCTCCTCAAGCTCGAGGACTCCTCGGCTTGCACAAAATGGAGCTATGGATTACAAAATGGGGTTTTCTATGTTACATATGTTACAATAGTGATAAAAATCAATGTTGGAGGTTTTTGGAAAGTATTTGAAAACATAATTCTTTGAAAAAAGATTTGACTGGCTTTCTGCTCCGTCATTACATGCTTCCGCATCCTCTATGCCTCTGGCTGCTTCCAACACTGTGACACAATCGCGATGGTCTGAGACCGTCGCGATGGTCCACCAAAGTATGATTTTTTGCAATGCAAGTATGGATTCCTAGAGGCGCAAGTGTGCTCTACACGCTGGTGTGGTCGCCTTCTTCAAATTCCGAATTTTGAAGACCTTCGCGATGGTTTGACATAGGCGGAAATTTCTGACAGAAACTCAAAATTTTACCTTTTCCAAGCTTTCCTGATGCACTGGAGCTCTGTACCTGCAAGAAAACAAAAGTACACACAAGCACAAAAGCTCTCTCTCACTCTCTCGCATGCACAAATGAGGGGAAATGAGGAGAAATGGGTGGATATGGTGAATTTTCTGATTTTTATGAAGATGAAGATGATGATGCGGTGATGAAGATAGAGTGTGGGGGAGGTGAAAAACAACAAAAACTGAAATTTTTACCTTCCAACGGCACTTCTTGATATACTCTTACCATCACACATTCGTCATAGACTCGATCCTCGGCAACTGCGCCAAATTTGGTGTTGCTTTAGCACAATGGTAAGTACCACGTTAAGAAGCTTCACCTCCTTAATTGTCAATCCGCGGAAGAGATAGGAGTGATATGAAGATCGTGAATGTGAGATGAAGTGAGAGTGAAGGTGAGAAGCACAAAGATGCACACACACATACACACACACTACGAAGAGACAAGCAAGACACAATGGAAGGTGAGAAATTAACTCTATTGCTCAAGAACACTATTACAAGCTCAAAAGAACTCTAACTTCAAACAAGCTAACCCCAAAAATGAGCTCTCTAACTCTTTTTATAGTTTCTAGAGTCGTTTTGACCGGTTTCACATCTAGTGACCGGCATAGTTAAAAAATAGGTCCTAGATGCTATTTGAAAGGGTAAACGGTGTTTAAAAATAACGAAAATTGATACGCTTTTTCTACCTAAGCTCCTCAAGCTCAAGGAGTCCTCGGCTTGCACAAAATGGAGCTATTGATTACAAAATGGGGTTTTCTATGTTACAATAGTGATAAAAATCACTGTTATGAGGTTTTTGGAAAGTATTTGAAAACATAATTCTTTGAAAAAAGATTTGAATGGCTTCCTGCTCCGTCGTTACATGCTTCCGCGTCTTCTATGCCTCTGGCTGCTTCCAACACCGTGACACAATCGCGATGGTCTGAGACCGTCGCGATGGTCCACCAAAGTATGATTTTTTGCAATGCAAGTATGGATTCCTAGAGGCGCAAGTGTGGTCGCCTTCTTCAAATTCGGAACTTTGCAGACCATCACGATGGTCTGACACAGTCGGAAATTTCTGACAGAAACTGAAAATTCTACCTTTTCCAAGCTTTCCTGATGCACTGGAGCTCTGTACCTGCAAAAAAACTCAAGAAAACAAAAGTACACACAAGCACAAAAGCTCTCTCTCACTCTCTCGCATGCACAAATGAGGGGAAATGAGGAGAATGGGTGGATATGGTGAATTTTCTGATTTTTTTGGAGATGAAGATGATGATGCGGTGATGAAGATAGAGTGTGGGGGAGGTGAAAAACAAGAAAAACTAAGTAAAAACAACAACAAAAACTGAAATTTTTTCCTTCCAACGCCACTTTTTGCTATACTCTTACCATCACACATTCGTCCTAGACTCGATCCCCGGCAACGGCGCCAAATTTGGTGTTGCTCTAGCACAATGGTAAGTACCACATTAAGAAGCTTCACCTCCTTAATTGTCAATCCACGGAAGAGATAGGAGTGATATGAAGATCGTGAATGTGAGATAAAGTGAGAGTGAAGGTGAGAAGCACAAAGATGCACACACACATACACACAAACTACGAAGACACAAGCAAGACACAATGGAAGGTGAGAAAATATCTCTATTGCTCAAGAACACTATTACAAGCTCAAAAGAACTCTAACCTCAAACAAGCTAACCCCAAAAATGATCTCTCTAGCTCTTTTTATAGTTTCTAGACTAGTTTTGACCGGTTTCACATCTAGTGACCGGCATAGTTAAAAAATAGGTCCTAGATGCTATTTGAAAGGGTAAACGGTGTCTAAAAATAACGAAAATTGATACGCTTGTTCTACCTAAGCTCCTCAAGCTCGAGGAGTCCTCGGCTTGCACAAAATGGAGCTATGGATTACAAAATGGGGTTTTCTATGTTACATATGTTACAATAGTGATAAAAATCACTGTTGGAGGTTTTTGGAAAGTATTTTAAAACATAATTCTTTGAAAAAAGATTTGACTCGCTCCCTGCTCCGTCGTTACATGCTTCCGCGTCTTCTATGCCTCTGGCTGCTTCCAACACCGTGACACAATCGCGATGGTCTGAGACCGTCGTGATGGTCCACCAAAGAATGATTTTTTGCAATGCAAGTATGGATTCCTAGAGGCGCAAGTGTGCTCTACACGCTGGTGTGGTCGCCTTCTTCAAATTCGGAACTTTGCAGACCATCGCGATGGTCTGACACAGTCGGAAATTTCTGACAGAAACTGAAAATTTTACCTTCTCCAAGCTTTCGTGATGCACTGGAGCTCTGTACCTGCAAGAAAACTCAAGAAAACTAAAAGTACACACAAGCACAAAAGCTCTCTCTCACTCTCTCGCATGCACAAATGAGGGGAAATGAGGAGAATGGGTGGATATGGTGAATTTTCTGATTTTTTTGGAGATGAAGATGATGATGCGGTGATGAAGATAGAGTGTGGGGGAGGTGAAAAACAACAAACACTAAGTAAAAACAACAACAAAAACTGAAATTTTTACCTTCCAACGCCACTTGTTGCTATACTCTTACCATCACACATTCGTCCTAGACTCGATCCCCGGCAACGGCGCGAAATTTGGTGTTGCTCTAGCACAATGGTAAGTACCACGTTAAGAAGCTTCACCTCCTTAATTGTGAATCCGCGGAAGAGATAGGAGTGATATGAAGATCGTGAATGTGAGATGAAGTGAGAGTGAAGGTGAGAAGCACAAAGATGCACACACACATACACATACACTACGAGGAGACAAGCAAGACACAATGGAAGGTGAGAAATTAACTCTATTGCTCAAGAACACTATTACAAGCTCAAAAGAACTCTAACCTCAAACAAGCTAACCCCAAAAATGAGCTCTCTAGCTCTTTTTATAGTTTCTAGATTAGTTTTGACCGGTTTCACATCTAGTGACCGGCATAGTTAAAAAATAGCTCCTAGATGCTATTTGAAAGGGTAAACGGTGTCTAAAAATAATGAAAATTGATACGCTTGTTCTACCTAAGCTCCTCAAGCTCGAGGAATCCTCGGCTTGCACAAAATGGAGCTATGCATTAAAAAATGGGGTTTTCTATGTTACATATGTTACAATAGTGATGAAAATCACTGTTGGAGGTTTTTGGAAAGTATTTGAAAACATAATTCTTTGAAAAAAGATTTGACTGGCTCCCTGCTCCGTCGTTACATGCTTCCGCGTCTTCTATGCCTCTGGCTGCTTCCAACACCGTGACACAATCGCGATGGTCTGAGACCGTCGCGATGGTCCACCAAAGTATGATTTTTTGCAATGCAAAGTATGGATTCCTAGAGGCGCAAGTGTGGTCGCCTTCTTCAAATTCGGAACTTTGCAGACCATCGCGATGGTATGACACAGTCGGAAATTTCTGATAGAAACTGAAAATTTTACCTTTTCCAAGCTTTCCTGATGCACTGGAGCTCTGTACCTGCAAGAAAACTCAAGGAAACAAAAGTACACAAGCACAAAAGCTCTCTCTCACTCTCTCGCCTGCACAAATGAGAGGAAATGAGGAGAATGGGTGGATATGGTGAATTTTTTGGTTTTTTTGGAGATGAAGATGATGATGCGGTGATGAAGATAGAGTGTGGGGGAGGTGAAAAACAACAAAAACTAAGTAAAAACAACAACAAAAACTGAAATTTTTACCTTCCAACGCCACTTCTTGCTATAGTCTTACCATCACACATTCGTCCTAGACTCGATCCCCGGCAACGGCGCCAAATTTGGTGTTGCTATAGCACAATGGTAAGTACCACATTAAGAAGCTTCACCTCCTTAATTGTCAATCCGCGGAAGAGATAGGAGTGATATGAAGATCGTGTATGTGAGATGAAGTGAGAGTGAAGGTGAGAAGCACAAAGATGCACACACACATACACACACACTACGAAGAGACAAGCAAGACACAATGGAAGGTTAGAAATTAACTCTATTGCTCAAGAACACTATTACAAGCTCAAAAGAACTTTAACCTCAAACAAGCTAACCCCAAAAATGATCTCTCTAGCTCTTTTTATAGTTTCTACATTAGTTTTGACCGGTTTCACATCTAGTGACCGGCATAGTTAAAAAATAGGTCCTAGATGCTATTTGAAAGGGTAAACGGTGTCTAAAAATAACGAAAATTGATACGCTTGTTCTACCTAAGCTCCTTAAGCTCGAGGACTCCTCGGCTTGCACAAAATGGAGCTATGGATTACAAAATGGGGTTTTCTATGTTACATATATTACAATAGTGATAAAAATCACTGTTGGAGGTTTTTGGAAAGTATTTGAAAACATAATTCTTTGAAAAAAGATTTGACTGGCTCCCTGCTCCGTGATGACATGCTTCCGCGTCTTCTATGCCTCTGGCTCCTTCCAACACCGTGACACAATCGCGATGGTCTGAGACCGTCGTGATGGTCCACCAAAGTATGATTTTTTTCAATGCAAGTATGGATTTCTAGAGGCGCAAGTGTGCTCTACACGCTGGTGTGGTCGCCTTCTTCAAATTCGGAATTTTGCAGACCATCGTGATGGTCTGACACAGTCGGAAATTTCTGACAGAAACTAAAAATTTTACCTTTTCCAATCTTTCCTGATGCACTGGAGCTCTGTACCTGCAAGAAAACTCAAGAAAACAAAAGTACACACAAGCACAAAAGCTCTCTCTCACTCTCTCGCATGCACAAATGAGGGGAAATGAGGAGAATGGGTGGATATGGTGAATTTTCTGATTTTTTTGGAGATGAAGATGATGATGCGGTGATGAAGATAGAGTGTGGGGGAGGTGAAAAACAACAAACACTAAGTAAAAACAACAACAAAAACTGAAATTTTTACCTTCCAACGCCACTTCTTGATATACTCTTACCATCACACATTCGTCCTAGACTCGATCCCTGGCAACGGCGCGAAATTTGGTGTTGCTCTAGCACAATGGTAAGTACCACGTTAAGAAGGTTCACCTCCTTAATGGTCAATCCGCGGAAGAGATAGGAGTGATATGAAGATCGTGAATGTGAGATGAAGTGAGAGTGAAGGTGAGAAGCACAAAGATGCACACACACATACACACACACTACGAAGAGACAAGCAAGACACAATGGAAGGTGAGAAATTAACTCTATTGCTCAAGAACACTATTACAAGCTCAAAAGAACTCTAACCTCAAACAAGCTAACCCCAAAAATGAGCTCTCTAGCTCTTTTTATAGTTTCTAGATTAGTTTTGACCGGTTTCACATCTAGTGACCGGCATAGTTAAAAAATAGGTCCTAGATGCTATTTGAAAGGGTAAACGGTGTCTAAAAATAACGAAAATTGATAGGCTTGTTCTACCTAAGCTCCTCAAGCTCGAGGACTCCTCGGCTTGCACAAAATGGAGATATGCATTACAAAATGGGGTTTTCTATGTTACATATGTTACAATAGTGATAAAAATCACTGTTGGAGGTTTTTGGAAAGTATTTGAAAACATAATTCTTTGAAAAAAGATTTGACTGGCTCTCTGCACCGTTGTTACATGCTTCCGCGTCTTCTATGCCTCTGGCTACTTCCAACACCGTGACACAATCGCGATGGTCTGAGACCGTCGCGATGGTCCACCAAAGTATGATTTTTTGCAATGCAAGTATGGATTCCTAGAGGCGCAAGTGTGCTCTACACGCTGGTGTGGTCGCCTTCTTCAAATTCCGAACTTTGCAGACCATCGCGATGGTTTGACACAGTCGGAAATTTCTGATAGAAACTGAAAATTTTACCTTTTCCAAGCTTTCCTGATGCACTGGAGCTTTGTACCTGCAACAAAACTCAAGAAAACAAAAGTACACACAAGCACAAAAGCTCTCTCTCACTCTCTCGCATGCACAAATAAGGGGAAATGAGGAAAATGGGTGGATATGGTGAATTTTCTGATTTTTGTGGAGATGAAGATGATGATGCGGTAATGAAGATAGAGTGTGGGGAGGTGAAAAACAACAAAAACTAAGTAAAAACAACAACAAAAACTGAAATTTTTACCTTCCAACGCCACTTCTTGCTATACTCTTACCATCACACATTCGTCCTAAACTCGATCCTCGGCAACGGCGCCAAATTTGGTGTTGCTCTAGCACAATGGTAAGTACCACGATAAGAAGCTTCACCTCCTTAATTGTCAATCTTCATAAGAGATAATAGTGATATGAAGATCGTGAATGTGAGATGAAGTGAGAGTGAAGGTGAGAAGCACAAAGATGCACACACACATACACACACACTACGAAGAGACAAGCAAGACACAATGGAAGGTGAGAAATTAACTCTATTGATCAACAACACTATTACAAGCTCAAAAGAACTCTAAGCTCAAACAAGCTAACCCCAAAAATGATCTCTCTAGCTCTTTTTATAGTTTCTAGACTAGTTTTGACCGGTTTCACATCTAGTGACCGGCATAGTTAAAAAATAGGTCCTATATGCTATTTGAAAGGGTAAACGGTGTCTAAAAATAACGAGAATTGATACGCTTGTTCTACCTAAGCTCCTCAAGCTCGAGGACTCCTCGGCTTGCACAAAATGGAGCTATGGATTACAAAATGGGGTTTTCTATTTTACATATGTTACAATAGTGATAAAAATCACTGTTGGAGGTTTTTGGAAAGTATTTGAAAACATAATTCTTTGAAAAACGATTTGACTGGCTTCCTGCTCCGTCGTTACATGCTTCCGCGTCTTCTATGCCTCTGGCTGCTTTCAACACCGTGACACAATCGCGATGGTCTGAGACCGTCGTGAAGATCCACCAAAGTATGATTTTTTGCAATGCAAGTATGGATTCCTAGAGGCGCAAGTGTGCTCTACACGCTGGTGTGGTCGCCTTCTTCAAATTCCGAACTTTGCAGACCATCGCGATGGTCTGACACAGTAGGAAATTTCTGACACAAACTGAAAATTTTACCTTTTCCAACCTTTCTTGATGCACTGGAGCTCTGTACCTGCAAGCAAACTCAAGAAAACAAAAGTACACACAAGCACAAAAGCTCTCTCTCACTCTCTCGCATGCACAAATGAGGGGAAATGAGGAGAATGGGTGGATATGGTGAATTTTCTGATTTTTTTGGAGATGAAGATGATGATGCGGTGATGAAGATAGAGTGTGGGGGAGGTGGAAAACAACAAACACTAAGTAAAAACAACATTAAAAACTGAAATTTTTACCTTCCAACGCCACTTGTTGCTATACTCTTACCATCACACATTCGTCCTAGACTCGATCCCCGCCAACGGCGCGAAATTTGGTGTTGCTCTAGCACAATGGTAAGTACCACGTTAAGAAGCTTCAGCTCCTTAATTGTCAATCCGCGGAAGAGATAGGAGTGATATGAAGATCGTGAATGTGAGATGAAGTGAGAGTGAAGAACACTATTGCTCAAGAACACTATTACAAGCTCAAAAGAACTCTAACCTCAAACAAGCTAACCCCAAAAATGAGCTCTCTAGCTCTTTTTATAGTTTCTAGAATAGTTTTGACCGGTTTCACATCTAGTGAGCGGCATAGTTAAAAAATAGGTCCTAAATGCTATTTGAAAGGGTAAACGGTGTCTAAAAATAACGAAAATTGATACGCTTGTTCTATCTAAGCTCCTCGAACTCGAGGACTCCTCGGTTTGCACAAAATGCAGCTATGCATTACAAAATGGGGGTTTCTATGTTACATATGTTACAATAGTGATAAAAATCACTCTTGGAGGTTTTTGGAAAGTATTTGAAAACATAATTCTTTGAAAAAAGATTTGACTGGCTCCCTGCTCCGTCGTTACATGCTTCCGCGTCTTCTATGCCTCTGGCTGCTTCCAACACCGTGACACAATCGCGATGGTCTGAGACCGTCGCGATGGTCCACCAAAGTATGATTTTTTGCAATGCAAGTATGGATTCCTAGAGGCGCAAGTGTGCTCTACACGCTGGTGTGGTCGCCTTCTTCAAATTCCGAACTTTGCAGACCATCGCGATGGTCTCACACAGTCGGAAATTTCTGACAGAAACTGAAAATTTTACCTTTTCCAAGCTTTCCTGATGCACTGGAGCTCTGTACCTGCAAGAAAACTCAACAAAACAAAAGTACACACAAGCACAAAAGCTCTCTCTCACTCTCTTGCATGCACAAATGAGGGGAAATGAGGAGAATGGGTGGATATGGTGAATTTTCTGATTTTTTTGGAGATGAAGATGATGATGCGGTGATGAAGATAGAGTGTGGGGGAGGTGAAAAACAACAAAAACTAAGTAAAAACAACAACAAAAACTGAAATTTTTACCTTCCAATGCCACTTCTTGCTATACTCTTACCATCACACATTCGTTCTAGACTCGATCCCCGGCAACGGCGCCAAATTTGGTGTTGCTCTAGCACAATGGTAAGTACCACGTTAAGAAGGTTCACCTCCTTAATTGTCAATCCGCGGAAGAGATAGGAGTGATATGAAGATCGTGAATGTGAGATGAAGTGAGAGTGAAGGTGAGAAGCACAAAGATGCACACACACATACACACACACTACGAAGAGACAAGCAAGACACAATGGAAGGTGAGAAATTAACTCTATTGCTCAAGAACACTATTACAACCTCAAAAGCACTCTGACTTCAAACAAGCTAACCCCAAAAATGAGCTCTCTATCTCTTTTTATAGTTTCTAGACTAGTTTTGACCGGTTTCACATCTAGTGACCGGCATAGTTAAAAAATAGGTCTTAGATGCTATTTGAAAGGGTAAACGGTGTCTAAAAATAAGGAAAATTGATACGCTTGTTCTACCTAAGCCCCTCAAGCTCGAGGACTCCTCGGCTTGCACAAAATGGAGCTATGGATTACAAAATGGGGTTTTCTATGTTACATATGTTACAATAATGATAAAAATCACTGTTGGAGGTTTTTGGAAAGTATTTGAAAACATAATTCTTTGAAAAAAGATTTGACTGGCTCCCTGCTCCGTCGTTACATGCTTCCGCATCCTCTATGCCTCTGGTTGCTTCCAACACCGTGACACAATCGCGATGGTCTGAGACCGTCGCGATGGTCCACCAAAGTATGATTTTTTGCAATGCAAGTATGGATTCCTAGAGGCACAAGTGTGCTCTACACGTTGGTGTGGTCGCCTTCTTCAAATTCCGAACTTTGAAGAGCATCGCGATGGTCTAACACAGTCGCAAAATTTTTGATAGAAACTCAAAATTTTACCTTTTCCAAGCTTTCCTGATGCACAGGAGCTCTGTACCTGCAAGAAAACTCAAGAAAACAGAAGTACACACAAGCACAAAAGCTTTCTCTCACTCGCTCGCATGCACAAATGAGGGGAAATGAGGAGAATAGGTGGATATGGTGAATTTTCTGATTTTTTTGGAGATGAAGATAATGATGTGGTGATGAAGATAGAGTGTGGGGGAGGTGAAAAACAACAAAAACTAAGTAAAAACAACAACAAAAACTGAAATTTTTACCTTCCAACGCCACTTCTTGATATACTCTTACCATCACACATTCGTCATAGATTCGATCCTCGGCAACCGTGCCAAATTTGGTGTTGCTCTAGCACAATGGTAAGTACCACGTTAAGAAGCTTCACCTCCTTAGTTGTCAATCCGCGGAAGAGATAGGAGTGATATGAAGATCGTGAATGTGAGATGAAGTGAGAGTGAAGGTGAGAAGCACAAAGATGCACACACACATACACACATACTACGAAGAGACAAGCAAGACACAATGGAAGGTGAGAAATTAACTCTATTGCTCAAGAACACTATTACAAGCTCAAAAGAACTCTAACCTCAAACAAGCTAACTCCAAAAATGAGCTCTCTAGCTCTTTTTATAGTTTCTAGACTAGTTTTGAGCGGTTTCACATCTAGTGACCGGCATAGTTAAAAAATAGGTCCTAGATGCTATTTGAAAGGGTAAACGGTGTTTAAAAATAACGAAAATTGATACGCTTTTTCTACCTAAGCTCCTCAAGCTCAAGGACTCCTCGGCTTGCACAAAATGGAGCTATTGATTACAAAATGGGGTTTTCTATGTTACAATAGTGATAAAAATCACTGTTGGAGGTTTTTGGAAAGTATTTGAAAACATAATTCTTTGAAAAAGATTTGAATGGCTTCCTGCTCCGTCGTTACATGCTTCCGCGTCTTCTATGCCTCTGGCTGCTTCCAACACCGTGACACAATCGCGATGGTCTGAGACCGTCGCGATGGTCCACCAAAGTATGATTTTTTGCAATGCAAGTATGGATTCCTAGAGGCGCAAGTGTGGTCGCCTTCTTCAAATTCGGAACTTTGCAGACCATCACGATGGTCTGACATAGTCGAATATTTCTGACAGAAACTGAAAATTCTACCTTTTCCAAGCTTTCCTGATGCACTGGAGCTCTGTACCTGCAAAAAAACTCAAGAAAACAAAAGTACACACAAGCACAAAAGCTCTCTCTCACTCTCTCGCATGCACAAATGAGGGGAAATGAGGAGAATGGGTGGATATGGTGAATTTTCTGATTTTTTTGGAGATGAAGATGATGATGCGGTGATGAAGATACAGTGTGGGGGAGGTGAAAAACAACAAAAACTAAGTAAAAACAACAACAAAAACTTAAATTTTTTTCCTTGCAACGCCACTTTTTGCTATACTCTTACCATCACACATTCGTCCTAGACTCGATCCCCGGCAACGGCGCCAAATTTGGTGTTGCTCTAGCACAATGGTAAGTACCACATTAAGAAGCTTCACCTCCTTAATTGTCAATCCGAGGAAGAGATAGGAGTGATATGAAGATCGTGAATGTGAGATGAAGTGAGAGTGAAGGTGAAAAGCACAAAGATGCACACACACATACACACACTACGAAGACACAAGCAAGACACAATGGAAGGTGAGAAAATATCTCTATTGCTCAAGAACACTATTACAAGCTCAAAAGAACTCTAACCTCAAACAAGCTAACCCCAAAAATGATCTCTCTAGCTCTTTTTATAGTTTCTAGACTAGTTTTGACCGGTTTCACATATAGTGACCGGCATAGTTAAAAAATAGGTCCTAGATGCTATTTGAAAGGGTAAACGGTGTCTAAAAATAACGAAAATTGATACGCTTGTTCTACCTAAGCTCCTCAAGCTCGAGGAGTCCTCGGCTTGCACAAAATGGAGCTATGGATTACAAAATGGGGTTTTCTATGTTACATATGTTACAATAGTGATAAAAATCACTGTTGGAGGTTTTTGGAAAGTATTTGAAAACATAATTCTTTGAAAAAAGATTTGACTGGCTCCCTGCTCCGTCGTGACATGCTTCCGCGTCTTCTATGCCTCTGGCTCCTTCCAACACCGTGACACAATCGCGATGGTCTGAGAGCGTCGCGATGGTCCACCAAAGTATGATTTTTTGCAATGCAAGTATGGATTCCTAGAGGCGCAAGTGTGCTCTACACGCTGGTGTGGTCGCCTTCTTCAAATTCGGAACTTTGCAGACCATCGTGATGGTCTGACACAGTCGGAAATTTTTGACAGAAACTGAAAATTTTACCTTTTCCAATCTTTCCTGATGCACTGGAGCTCTGTACCTGTAAGAAAACTCAAGAAAACAAAAGTACACACAAGCACAAAAGCTCTCTCTCACTCTCTCGCATGCACAAATGAGGGGAAATGAGGAGAATGGGTGGATATGGTGAATTCTCTGATTTTTTTGGAGATGAAGATGATGATGCGGTGATGAAGATAGAGTGTGGGGGAGGTGAAAAACAACAAACACTAAGTAAAAACAACAACAAAAACTGAAATTTTTACCTTCCAACGCCACTTCTTGATATACTCTTACCATCACACATTCGTCCTAGACTCGATCCCCGGCAACGGCGCGAAATTTGGTGTTGCTCTAGCACAATGGTAAGTACCACGTTAAGAAGCTTCACCTCCTTAATTGTCAATCCGCGGAAGAGATAGGAGTGATATGAAGATCGTGAATGTGAGATGAAGTGAGAGTGAAGGTGAGAAGCACAAAGATGCACACACACATACACACACACTACGAAGAGACAAGCAAGACACAATGGAAGGTGAGAAATTAACTCTATTGCTCAAGAACACTATTACAAGCTCAAAAGAACTCTAACCTCAAACAAGCTAACCCCAAAAATGAGCTCTCTAGCTCTTTTTATAGTTTCTAGAATAGTTTTGACCGGTTTCACATCTAGTGACCGGCATAGTTAAAAAATAGGTCCTAGATGCTATTTGAAAGGGTAAACGGTGTCTAAAAATAACGAAAATTGATACGCTTGTTCTTTCTAAGCCCCTCAAGCTCGAGGACTCCTCGGCTTGCACAAAATGGAGCTATGCATTACAAAATGGGGTTTTCTATGTTACATATGTTACAATAGTGATAAAAATCACTGTTGGAGCTTTTTGGAAAGTATTTGAACACATAATTCTTTGAAAAAAGATTTGACTGGCTCAGTGCTCCGTCGTTACATGCTTCTGCGTCTTCTATGCCTCTGGCTGCTTCCAACACCGTGACACAATCGCGATGGTCTGAGACCGTCGCGATGGTCCACCAAAGTATGATTTTTTGCAATGCAAGTATGGATTCCTAGAGGCGCAAGTGTGCTCTACACGCTGGTGTGGTCGCCTTCTTCAAATTCCGAACTTTGCAGACCATCGCGATGGTCTGACACAGTCGGAAATTTCTGACAGAAACTCAAAATTTTACCTTTTCATAGCTTTCCTGATGCACTGGAGCTCTCTACCTGCAAGAAAACTCAAGAAAACAAAAGTACACACAAGCACAAAAGCTCCCTCTCACTCTCTCGCATGCACAAATGAGGGGAAATGAGGAGAATGGGTGGATATGGTGAATTTTCTGATTTTTTTGGAGATGAAGATGATGATGCGGTGATGAAGATAGAGTGTGGGGGAGGTGAAAAACAACAAAAACTAAGTAAAAACAACAACAAAAACTGAAATTTTTACCTTCCAACGCCACTTCTTGCTATACTCTTACCATCACACATTCGTTGTAGACTCGATCCCTGGGAACGGCGCCAAATTTGGTGTTGCTCTAGCACAATGGTAACTACCACGTTAAGAAGGTTCACCTCCTTAATTGTCAATCCGCGGAAGAGATAGGAGTGATATGAAGATCGTGAATGTGAGATGAAGTGAGAGTGAAGGTGAGAAGCACAAAGATGCACACACACATACACACATACTACGAAGAGACAAGCAAGACACAATGGAAGGTGAGAAATTAACTCTATTGCTCAAGAACACTATTACAAGCTCAAAAGAACTCTAACTTCAAACAAGCTAACCCCAAAATTGATCTCTCTAGCTCTTTTTATAGTTTCTAGACTAGTTTTGACCGGTTTCACATCTAGTGACCGGCATAGTTAAAAAATAGGTCCTAGATGCTATTTGAAAGGGTAAACGGTGTTTAAAAATAACGAAAATTGATACGCTTGTTCTACCTAAGCTCCTTAAACTCGAGGACTCCTCGGCTTGCACAAAATGGAGCTATGGATTACAAAATGGGGTTTTCTATGTTACATATGTTACAATAGTGATAAAAATCACTGTTGGAGGTTTTTGGAAAGTATTCGAAAACATAATTCTTTGAAAAAAGATTTGACTGGCTCCCTGCTCCGTCGTTACATGCTTCCGCGTCTTCTATGCCTCTGGCTGCTTCCAACACCATGACACAATCGCGATGGTCTGAGACCGTCGCGATTGTCCACCAAAGTATGATTTTTTGCAATGCAAGTATCGATTCCTAGAGGCGCAAGTGTATTCTACACGCTGGTGTGGTCGCCTTCTTCAAATTCCGAACTTTGCAGAGCATCGCGATGGTCTGACACAGTCGGAAATTTCTGACAGAAACTGAAAATTTTACCTTTTCCAAGCTTTCTTGATGCACTGGAGCTCTGTACCTACAAGAAAACTCAAGAAAACAAAAGTACACAAAAGCACAAAAGCTCTCTCTCACTCTCTCGCATCCACAAATGAGGGGAAATGAGGAGAATGGGTGGATATGGTGAATTTTCTGATTTTTTTGAAGATGAAGATGATGATGCGGTGATGAAGATAGAGTGTGGGGGAGGTGAAAAACAACAAAAACTAAGTAAAAACAACAACAAAAACTGAAATTTTTACCTTCCAACGCCACTTCTTGCTATACTCTTACCATCACACATTCGTCCTAGACTCGATCCTCGGCAACGGCGCCAAATTTGTTGTTGCTCTAGCACAATGGTAAGTACCACGTTAAGAAGCTTCACCTCCTTAATTGTCAATCCACGGAAGAGATAGGAGTGATATGAAGATCGTGAATGTGAGATGAAGTGAGAGTGAAGGTGAGAATCACAAAGATGCACACACACATACACACACACTACGAAGAGACAAGCAAGACACAATGGAAGGTGAGAAATTAACTCTATTGCTCAAGAACACAATTACAAGCTCAAAAGAACTCTAACCTCAAACAAGCTAACCCCAAAAATGAGCTCTCTAGCTCTTTTTATAGTTTCTAGACTAGTTTTGACCAGTTTCACATCTAGTGACCGACATAGTTAAAAAATAGGTCCTAGATGCTATTTGAAAGGGTAAACGGTGTCTAAAAATAAGGAAAATTGATACGCTTGTTCTACCTAAGCCCCTCAAGCTCGAGGACTCCTCGGCTTGCACAGAATGGAGCTATGGATTACAAAATGGGGTTTTCTATGTTACATATGTTACAATAGTGATAAAAATCACTGTTGGAGGTTTTTGGAAAGTATTTGAAAACATAATTCTTTGAAAAAAGATTTGACTGGCTCCCTGCTCCGTCGTTACATGCTTCCGCGTCTTCTATGCCTCTGGCTGCTTCCAACACCGTGACACAATCGCGATGGTCTGAGACCATCGCGATCGTCCACCAAAGTATGATTTTTTGCAATGCAAGTATGGATTCCTAGAGGCGCAAGTGTGCTCTACACGCTGGTGTGGTCGCGTTCTTCAAATTCCGAACTTTGCAGACCATCGCGATGGTCTGACACAGTCGGAAATTTTTGACAGAAACTCAAAAGTTTACCTTTTCCAAGCTTTCCTGATTCACTGGAGCTCTCTACCTGCAAGAAAACTCAAGAAAACAAAAATACACACAAGCACAAAAGCTCTCTCTCACTCTGTCGCATGCACAAATGAGGGGAAATGAGGAGAATGGGTGGACATGGTGAATTTTCTGATTTTTTTGGAGATGAAGATGATGATGCGGTGATGAAGATAGAGTGTGGGGGAGGTGAAAAACAACAAAAACTGAAATTTTTACCTTCCAACGCCACTTTTTGCTATACTCTTACCATCACACATTCGTCCTAGACTCGATCCCCGGCAACGGCGCCAAATTTGGTGTTGCTCTAGCACAATGGTAAGTACCACATTAAGAAGCTTCACCTCCTTAATTGTCAATCCGCGGAAGAGATAGGAGTGATATGAAGATCGTGAATGTGAGATGAAGTGAGAGTGAAGGTGAGAAGCACAAAGATGCACACACACATACACACACACTACGAAGAGACAAGCAAGACACAATGGAAGGTGAGAAATTAACTCTATTGCTCAAGAACACTATTACAAGCTCAAAAGAACTCTAACCTCAAACAAGCTAACCCCAAAAATGATCTCTCTAGCTCTTTTTATAGTTTTTAGACTAGTTTTGACCGGTTTCACATTTAGTGACCGGCATAGTTAAAAAATAGGTCCTAGATACTATTTGAAAGGGTAAACGGTGTCTAAAAATAACGAAAATTGATACGCTTGTTCTACCTAAGCTCCTCAAGCTCGAGGACTCCTCGGCTTGCACAAAATGGAGCTATGGATTACAAAATGGGTTTTCTATGTTACATATGGTACAATAATGATAAAAATCACTGTTGGAGGTTTTTGGAAAGTATTTGAAAACATAATTCTTTGAAAAAAGATTTGACTGGCTCCATGCTCCGTCGTTACATGCTTCCGCATCCTCTATGCCTCTGGCTGCTTCAAACACCGTGACACAATCGCGATGGTCTGAGATCGTCGCGATGGTCTACCAAAGTATGATTTTTTGCAATGCAAGTATGGATTCCTAGAGGCGCAAGTGTGCTCTACACGCTGGTGTGGTCACCTTCTTCAAATTCCGAACTTTGAAGACCTTCGCGATGGTTTGACACAGGCGGAAATTTGTGATAGAAACTCAAAATTTTACCTTTTCCAAGCTTTCCTGATGCACTGGAGCTCTGTACCTGCAAGAAAACTCAAGAAAACACCGTGACACAATCGCGATGGTCTGAGACCGTCACGATGGTCCACCAAAGTATGATTTTTTGCAATGCAAGTATGGATTCCTAGAGGCGCAAGTGTGGTCGCCTTCTTCAAATTCGGAACTTTGCAGACCATCGCGATGGTATGACACAGTCGGAAATTTCTGATAGAAATTGAAAATTTTACCTTTTCCAAGCTTTCGTTTGCACCTATTTCTCTAGCCCTTTCTCTCTTCTCTTCCTCTACTGCTACTTTGCACATCCATAAGTGGGTGTCTTCATGCATCCATGAGGATCCTGACCCTATGGAATGCACAGATTCCGCATCATCTTTGGCTCTATGGATGGGATTCCATTGGATAGGAGGGACGTCTCTATGAGAGTAATCCTTGAGATTGACTTTGGTCGTAACACCCAAGTGTTGCAAATACAAGGAGTTGGTTCCCCAATCCTGTACCACTTGCAACTGTCGCATAAATGGTCTTCCCAAAATCATCTCGTAGGCATGATTTTTGCTGAAGTCACATATAGCAAAGCTATGCTCAAACTCAACACCACAAGTGGTGAGAGTTATGCCTTCTAGCAATCCCAAGGGTCTTTCAATATGACCATCGGCCATCTGCAATTTCATTCTCGTTGGCCTGAGTGCCGGCTTGCCCCAACGCTTCCATAGGGAAGTAGTGGCAATTGCAACTCCTGCACCTGAGTCCAAAATTGCCTTGGTGGTGTACTCCTGGTAGGTGATGGGAAGATAAGTGTTCCCTTCTTCACCTTCACACATATCTTCTATCTTATCCAAGGGAATTTCTGGCACTGTCCTATGGGATCCTACCTGGGAACGAGGTTTTGCTATCTCTGGTACTTGTTTGGCTACATGTTTCCATAATTCAGGTCTAACCTTGAGTAGCTCTTCTAACTTGAGGTTACACTGCACGTTAGTGTTCTTCACTACCTCTGTGTTCCTAGGTATGACTGAATCTTCGTTTCTTACCATGACTGTAGGTGCTCTCATACAGGTGGACTTTGCTTCCCATGGGCCTGTGAAGTGGGGTAGTTCTTGTAGAGAGTTAGACTCGAAGTCTAATCTTTCGTGAGACTGAGTACTCTCATGTTCCCCGTAAATAGATGGGATGTCTTGTGGGAATTGGTCGTGTGCATCATCCACAAGTTCAAAAGGAGGGGCGACTTCACTTTCGTTATCCCATTTGTCTTCTTGAATCTCTCGTAGGAAGTCTGGTGCAAACCGATTCATAGAAGAAGAAGTGTCTGGCTCCGTAGAATTAGGCGCATAAGCAACCTGGGAAGGAGGGCTTATTCTATCATTGGCTCTCTCCTCGTTCTCATAGATGGCTGGAGCACAAGCTTCCTGGGGAGGGTTACTTATTCTATTACTTTTCCAAGCAGGCTCATACGCTCCCTGAGAAGGAATGTAGGCAATCTGTGGAGGTACGCAAGCTTTCGAGGGAGGCTCATGTGCCTTTTGGGGGGGAAGATAAGCTTCTTGAGGAGGCACATGGGCTTCCTGAAGAGGCTTGCTTATCTATTCTCTCGCCCTTTCCTTTCTTTGAGGGGCAGGTTCCTTCTCTGATTGTGCAATTAGCCTCTCTATTCTTTCTAGCAGTCCATCAAAATGTAACTGTGTCTTAGCTGAGCTAGAGATGTTAAAGAGGCGGCTAGCTTCGAACATGGCTTGAGCCAATTCCACCATCTTAGCACAAATTTTGGTTCGTTCAAGCTCTAGCTCGGCTCTAGGGTAGCATTTTTCATGATCAGTTACGTTTGGCCCTTCTTGGATTCTGGCCTGATATGCTTTAAGCATCATATTAAGGTCTTCGGGAGTGGGGTCTGCTAGGACTGATCCTACTCTAGGGGGTGGTGGGTTTAGGTTAGGCGGGTTGGAAGGTGGTTGGTCGGATGGCGATGGGAATGGTGGTGGTGGAGTCGTGTGAGAGGGAGTTTGAGTTGTGAGTTCAGTTATTCTGGCTCTTGTTTCTCTTACACTTTCCTCGAGTTCACTCATCTTTTTTGTCCATTGCCTTTTCATTCTTTCCCGACTATCTTTCTAAGCTCTAGTCCTTTTCTTGGTTATGCTCTCAGTTTCACTAGCCTCTGGGCCCTTTTCCAGGCTTGTCTCTTGGTTTTGCTGCAATGCCTGAGCTCTAGTGACTACCTGTACTGGTGCAGTGGAAGTCACGCTCCCTGTGGAGTCTACCACTAACCCAACAACGTTGATAGGAGTGATTTTTGGCATGTTATTGGGGTTCTTTGGGCAATCTCGTAAGAGATGCTCTTTTCCACAGTCTTGGCAAAAGCCTTGGATCATCACTGACTGGGGTTGTGTAGGTGGAGGCAAGGGACATTCACGAATGAGGTGATCTCCTTGGCACCTGTAGCACGGTCCTCTTGGGAATGGAGGTCTTACTTGCCTAGGTTGAGGCCTAGGGTTGGGGTTTGCATACATGACATTCGTGTAATCTGACTCCCAACTTATTTCATTTGGCTCTTCACTATAGTAGGACTCACCATGTTCAGGAGACTGCATGTAGTAGGCCTGGGGACTATCGACATGTGTAGAATCAAAGCTATGGTCACTGAGGTCATTTTCAGAGAGCAAGGGTGTCACAGGGACTATCGCTCTATTCAGGTTTTCTTCCGCAACAGCATACTTTACCGGAATCACATTAGCTGGGGTAGGTGGTTGTTGAGCTAACACTGGCAGAGGCCTTTGTTGGTTTTGGTATGGTTGCTGATAGGGTTGTTGTGGCCTCCCATATGGCTGTGGAGAGTACTGGTTTTGGTATCTTCCCTGTGGTGGATAGGGTTGAGGGTAAGTTTGCCTAACTGTTTGCTTATTGTAGGGGCAATCTTGTGCGGTATGATTGGTGTACCTTCGTTCTATGGTGCAATATTGGCTACTAGGATTTACTTGGGGCTGAGCCATAATGGGGCACACGTTTGCCATATGGTCACCACCGCATGTATAGCACCTCTTCGTTGGGGTAAACCTCGGAATTTGTTTGCTAGAGACGCCTAGTTTTTGGGCCACTTTCTCTGCGAGTTCCTCAATTGATGTGGATTGCGTGGAAGAGTGACTAGATGCACTATCTGAATCTTTGTAGATTTTGGAAAGCTCTAGTTCTTTCCCTAGGTTATCTTCAATGTCAATGCACATGCGTACACATTCTTCTATAGTCCTAGGGTCCTTCAGATACACATAAGATCTCAATTTCGTACTCAGCAATCCATCAAGGAATAAGGCTACTTGTTTGGCAAATGTGGGTAGCTCCGAAACAGGACATCTTTCAAGGTATTGCCTAAATCTTCTTCCTGCAAGTCTCACAGTCTCTTGAGGGGTTTGCTTGAAGCTGTGAATCAGTGAGGAGGTATTGTGCCTTATGCCACTCTTGGAGAATTCCATAATAAATGCTTCTAGGAGTTGGTCTATGCTCCTGAACTGGCGCTCATCCAATGGCTGAAACCATGTAAGTGTTGTGTTCCTAAGGGTTAGACCGAAGGCATTGTACTGCGTGAATAGATCCTCCACTTGTTCAGCTCTCAAGACTTGCTTGAACTCCGCCACATGATCATAGGGATCTCCTGTGCCATCAAAGTAATTCTTCATGGACTTAACTAGCTGGGTCGGTCTCAGAGTTCTTGTGTGCTCTCTAGGTCTCGGCAGCGGGAATCCATCCACGTTTCTTTGGTTTCTGTGAGCTCTAAGCATCTCAGGTTCTACCCTATTCGTTTCCGTCCTCGTTCTTTCTCTGCCCACTGGGTTAGCAAAGCTTACTTCTGGTCTATCTCTGCTTCTGTCTCTTTGCATTCCATGAGCTTGGGATGTTCCAGCTCCAGGGTGACCATAGGATACATTCGCTCTTCGTTGGGGGAAAACGAATTCACCCTTCCAAGTGTAAGCATGCCTATCATTTTCCGTAACCACAAAGATCCTTTCCGAGGTGTGATCTAAGTAGGTCACTCTACCTGGGCTATCCGGATCCTTAAACTCATAGATCATGATATTTCCTATATCAGTTGGCTGATTAGATTTATACCTCCAAAAGGCTTCGTCAGTTTCTCGATTGAGGAGCAACTCTATGCTCTTGTTGTCTTGGGGAATCCACTCAGGTGTGATAATCCTAGTGAGAACTGATTTACCTCGAGGGGTTCTAGGTTCCACGCCCATATTTCCTTGTTCTAAGTCACCTAAGTCCGCTTCTGAGATTACATTCCCAAATTCATCTGTCCTATCTGGGTGACTGGTGACTACATATATGGTTCCTTCTTTGTCCAGGTATGCACCGTTTTCAAACTTGACAGCTGGGTGCTCTAGTCCTATGGATTGGTCAGGGTTCTTAATCTGTATCACAGATCTTCCTAAGCCGTCCTCATAGATGCTAGCACCTAATCGGTTGGTCCTAAGGTATTCCAACTGTGTTTTGTAAGGGCCTTCTACCCTATACAAATATGGCATTCCTGAACTTCCCGTAGGCCTGTCCATGCCTTGAGACATCTCTAACTCACTGGTCTCAGAGCTAGGGTAGTACGAGTGGTGGCTCAACTGCTGGGCCCAAGACCTAGCAGTGTGGTTAACACTAGCCTCTGAAGACCTAAGGCTTTGTCTCTCCCTTACTAAATGTCGTCCTGATCTAAGGTTCATATGCCTATCTAAGTAGCCGAATTCTTTGCCCAGAGTACAACCTCATTGCTGGTTACTTTATATTAGTCGCTTGGTTCTTTTTAGTTATTCCTCGTGTTTAAGGTCTTGTCTGATATTACGTCGTCAGGAATACTTGAATGTTCTTCGTGCTTTTAGGTTGATCGTTCCACGTTAGGTCCTTTTCCTTTATGTTATCGACAGTACAAAGATTAGGTTTTTCGCTTGAACTTGAGTTTTTAGGTGGTCTTCAACTTGATACCTGCCTATCGTCACCCTGACTTACTCCTACCTCTAGTCGTTCTTAGCCTAGGCTATGAATTGACAGAAGGGGTTAAAAGTTTCCAACCTTTTGTTTCCTGCACGGTTGCCCTTGAGTGCCCAGGAAGTGTGTTCCCAAGCTTGCACTTACACTTGCTGAGAACGCCTTTCGATGCTCTCAATAGATCTGTAAGTGTTCCAAAGTTAGCTTAAAGATTTAAATTCTAAAGATAGAACCAATGACTTTCATTCTTGTAGCACACACACAAACTTGCAGAGTGATTTTTAAGAAAACAATCCTAAAGACCCCTGACTTTGATCCCCCTGGATATGGTCAACTTCAAAATACTCTATCTGAAAATCAACGTATTATCTTTATAAAAAACAGTTGAGGGCTTGTAGTAGATGCCACGAGCTTTCCAACAAGCCCTAGATCTCAAAAAATTGATTTCGTATGAAGAAGTTATGACTGTTCAGGGTTTAGGGGGTTAAAACAAGATTCAATCTGGCTGACAGATCCTAGGATTTTCTCCCAAAACACAAGTGTAGGAACCTCAATAATGCTAATGGATTGACTATTTTGCCCCAAAATTATCCCCAATTTTGAACAAAAACAAACCCTAATTTTTGGCCGAAAAGCCTGTCAATCGCGATCGACAGGTCTGTCAATCGCGATTGACAGAGGTGTCCGTCGGGCCTGTCAGTCGCGATCGACAGTGTCAATCGCGATCGACAGAGTCGATCGTGGCTGTCAATCGCGATCGACAGTATCAATCACGATCGACACGTTTTCCGATTTTTTCGTCGAAATTTCTGTCAATCGGGGGCCTATCAGTCGCGATGGACACGTGGCTACGCGTAAAAGTCAATCAATCGTGGAATTTCAGTCGATCGCGATCGACGGTGTCAATCGCGACTGACAGAGGTGTCGGTCGTGGCTGTCGATCGCGATCGATGGTATCAATCGCGATTGGCAGGGTCCTTCGTGGAAGTCAGTCGATCGTGGAGGTCTGTCGATCGCGATTGACAGAGGCTGTCGGTCGCGATTGACAGGGTCTGTCGGTGGCGATTGACAGAGGCTGTCGGTCGCAATTGACAGAAAACCTCGGAATTTTTCTACTGTTTTTAATGTTTTAGGATGTGCTCTTTGTGCTTGTTCTAGTGGTGCACTCAATTTTGTAAAAGACCAAAAATTTCTGTCAGTCGCGATCGACAGAAGCCTGCGACCGCGAGACAGTTGCGTCGAGTTTCGTACCTGCGCAGGAAGCTGGGGATGATGATACGGCAAGAACCTGCAATGAAACTCAAGAAACATGCAAAATCCACACGCACAATATCGCTCTCTCGCTCTCTCTGACAAGTGAAATGAGGGAAATGAGGTGGGGAAGATGATATGATCAAAAAACAGAAATTTTCGCGATGATGGAGATGGAGGTGGGAGATGGTGATGATGATGATGGAAATGAAGATGGAGAAGAAAGTAAAAGAAAATCGATGAGAGTGAAGAAAATACCTACAACTCCAACGCGTCAACTCTACGTCTTACCATCACACGCTCGTCCTCAAAGCTCAATCCCCGGCAACAGCGCCAAAATTTGGTGTAGCTCAGTGATGAGTATCACCTCCTTTAATGTCAATCCGGGAAGACGTGAGGATGGTATGAAGACCTCGAGCAAGTGGCGGCACAAGTGCGTGAGTGAGAAGCACACAAACATGCACACACATACACACACACGCGCACACACGACAAGACAAAGAGAGAGAATCAATGGAGTTCTTCGATTACTTTTCAAAAAGCTCTTACAAGTTTGTTTCTATTACCATCTAACCCCCCAAAAATGAGCTCTCTAGCTCTTTTTATAGTTTTTGACTAGGTTTTGGCCCTGTACAGACCTAGTGTCCGGCCTAGTTAAAAATTAGGTTCCAGGGCTTATTTGAGGGCTCAAACGATATCTAAAAAATACGAAATTTGGCAGGTAGATACTTCTAAAGCTCCTCAAGCTCAAGGACTCCTTGGCTTGCACAAAATGGAGCTGCAAAAAGATGAATTTGCATTTACAATGGTGTTTAGTGATGAAAATCACTTTGAATGGGTGTAAAGGAGTTGAAAATTTAAGGGTTGCCTTAGTGCTAGATCTGCGTGAGTGCTCGTACTTGCTTCTTCATGAGGAAAATTACTGGCCTATTTGCCAGATCTTCGTTGACTCCCTTGTCTGCTGCTAACACTCTAGCACAATGGTAAGTACCACGTTAAGAAGCTTCACCTCCTTAATTGTCAATCTGCGGAAGAGATAGGAGTGATATGAAGATCGTGAATGTGAGATGAAGTGAAAGTGAAGGTGAGAAGCACAAAGATGCACACACACATACACACACACTACGAAGAGACAAGCAAGACACAATGGAAGGTGAGAAATTAACTCTATTGCTCAAGAACACTATTACAAGCTCAAAAGAACTCTAAAGTCAAACAAGCTAACCCCAAAAATGAGCTCTCTAGCTCTTTTTATAGTTTCTAGAATACTTTTGACCGGTTTCACATCTAGTGACCGGCATAGTTAAAAAATAGGTCCTAGATGCTATTTGAAAGGGTAAACGGTGTCTAAAAATAACGAAAATTGATACGCTTGTTCTACCTAAGCTCCTCAAGCTCGATGACTCCTCGGCTTCCACAAAATGGAGCTATGGATTACAAAATGGGGTTTTCTATGTTACATATGTTACAATAGTGATAAAAATCATTGTTGGAGGTTTTTGGAAAGTATTTGAAAACATAATTCTTTGAAAAAAGATTTGACTGGCTCCGTGCTCCGTCGTTACATGCTTCCGCGTCTTCTATGCCTCTGGCTGCTTCCAACACCGTGACACAATCGCGATGGTCTGAGACCGTCGCGATGGTCCACCAAAGTATGATTTTTTGCAATGCAAGTATGGATTCCTAGAGGCGCAAGTGTGCTCTACACGCTGGTGTGGTCGCGTTCTTCAAATTCCGAACTTTGCAGACCATCGCGATGGTCTGACACAGTCGGAAATTTCTGACAGAAACTCAAAATTTTACCTTTTCCAAGCTTTCCTGATGCACTGGAGCTCTGTACCTGCAAGAAAACTCAAGAAAACAAAAGTACACACAAGCACAAAAGCTCTCTCTCACTCTCTCGCATGCACAAATGAGGGGAAATGAGGAGAATAGGTGGATATGGTGAATTTTCTGATTTTTTTGGAGATGAAGATGATGATGCGGTGATGAAGATAGAGTGTGGGGGAGGTGAAAAACAACAAAAACTAAGTAAAAACAACAACAAAAACTGAAATTTTCACCTTCCAACGCCACTTCTTGCTATACTCTTACCATCACACATTCGTCCTACACTCGATCCCCGGCAACGGCGCCAAATTTGGTGTTGCTCTAGCACAATGGTAAGTAGCACGTTAAGAAGCTTCACCTCCTTAATTGTCAATCCGCGGAAGAGATAGGAGTGATATGAAGATCGTGAATGTGAGATGAAGTGAGAGTGAAGGTGAGAAGCACAAAGATGCACACACACATACACACACACTACGAAGAGACAAGCAAGACACAATGGAAGGTGAGAAATTAACTCTATTGCTCAAGAACACTATTACAAGCTCAAAAGAACTCTAACCTCAAACAAGCTAACCCCAAAAATGAGCTCTCTAGCTCTTTTTATAGTTTCTAGATTAGTTTTGACCGGTTTCACATCTAGTGACAGGAATAGTTAAAAAGTAGGTCCTAGATGCTATTTGAAAGGGTAAACAGTGTCTAAAAATAACGAAAATTGATACGCTTGTTCTACCTAAGCTCCTCAATCTCGAGGACTCCTCGGCTTGCACAAAATGGAGCTATGGATTACAAAATGGGGTTTTCTATGTTACATATGTTACATATGTTACAATAGTGATAAAAATCACTGTTGGAGGTTTTTGGAAAGTATTTGAAAACATAATTCTTTGAAAAAAGATTTTACTGGCTCCCTGCTTCATCGTTACATGCTTCCGCGTCTTCTATGCCTCTGGCTGCTTCCAACACCGTGACACAATCGCGATGGTCTGAGACCGTCGCGATGGTCCACCAAATTATGATTTTTTGCAATGCAAGTATGGATTCCTAGAGGCGCAAGTGTGCTCTACACGCTGGTGTGGTCGCCTTCTTCAAATTTTGAACTTTGCAGACCATCGCGATGGTCTGACACAGTCGGAAATTTCTGACAGAAACTCAAAATTTTACCTTTTCCAAGCTTTCCTGATGCACTGGAGCTCTGTACCTGCAAGAAAACTCAAGAAAACAAAAGTACACACAAGCACAAAAGCTCTCTCTCACTCTCTCGCATGCACAAATGAGGGGAAATGAGGAGAATGGGTGGATATGGTGAATTTTCTGATTTTTTTGGAGATGAAGATGATGATGTGGTGATGAAGATAGAGTGTGGGGGAGGTGAAAAACAACAAAAACTAAGTAAAAACAACAACAAAAACTGAAATTTTTACCTTCCAACGCCACTTCTTGCTATACTCTTACCATCACACATTCGTCCTAGACTCGATCCGCGGCAACGGCGCCAAATTTGGTGTTGCTCTAGCACAATGGTAAGTAGCACGTTAAGAAGCTTCACCTCCTTAATTGTCAATCCGCGGAAGAGATAGGAGTGATATGAAGATCGTGAATGTGAGATGAAGTGAGAGTGAAGGTGAGAAGCACAAAGATGCACACACACATACACACACACTACGAAGAGACAAGCAAGACACAATGGAAGGTGAGAAATTAACTCTATTGCTCAAGAACACTATTACAAGCTCAAAAGAACTCTAACCTCAAACAAGCTAACCCCAAAAATGAGCTCTCTAGCTCTTTTTATAGTTTCTAGACAAGTTTTGACCGGTTTCACATCTAGTGACCGGCATAGTTAAAAAATAGGTCCTAGATGCTATTTGAAAGGGTAAACGGTGTTTAAAAATAACGAAAATTGATACGCTTGTTCTACCTAAGCTCCTCAAGCTCGAGGACTCCTCGGCTTGCACAAAATGGAGCTATGGATTACAAAATGGGGTTTTCTATGTTACATATGTTACAATAGTGATAAAAATCACTGTTGGAGGGTTTTGGAAAGTATTTGAAAACATAATTCTTTGAAAAAAGATTTGACTGGCTCCCTGCTCCGTCGTTACATGCTTCCGCGTCTTCTATGCCTCTGGCTGATTCCAACACCGTGACACAATCGCGATGGTCTGAGACCGTCGCGATGGTCCACCAAAGTATGATTTTTTGCAATGCAAGTATGGATTCCTAGAGGCGCAAGTGTGCTCTACACGCTGGTGTGGTCGCCTTCTTCAAATTCGGAACTTTGCAGACCATCGCGATGGTCTGACACAGTCGGAAATTTCTGACAGAAACTCAAAATTTTACCTTTTCCAAGCTTTCCTGATGCACTGGAGCTCTATACCTGCAAGAAAACTCAAGAAAACAAAAGTACACACAAGCACAAAAGCTCTCTCTCACTCTCTCGCATGCACAAATGAGGGGAAATGAGGAGAATGGGTGGATATGGTGAATTTTCTGATTTTTTGGAGATGAAGATGATGATGCGGTGATGAAGATAGAGTGTGGGGGAGGTGAAAAACAACAAAACTAAGTAAAAACAACAAAAACTGAAATTTTTACCTTCCAACGCCACTTCTTGATATACTCTTACCATCACACATTCGTCATAGACTCGATCCCCGGCAACGGCGCCAAATTTGGTGTTGCTCTAGCACAATGGTAAGTACCACGTTAAGAAGCTTCACCTCCTTAATTGTCAATCCGCGAAAGAGATAGGAGTGATATGAAGATCGTGAATGTGAGATGAAGTGAGAGTGAAGGTGAGAAGCACAAAGATGCACAGACACATACACACACACTACGAAGAGACAAGCAAGACACAATGGAAGGTGAGAAATTAACTCTATTGCTCAAGAACACTATTTCAAGGTCAAAAGAACTCTAACCTCAAACAAGCTAACCCCAAAAATGAGCTCTCTAGCTCTTTTTATAGTTTCTAGACTAGTTTTGACCGGTTTCACATCTAGTGACCGGCATAGTTAAAAAATAGGTCCTAGATGCTATTTGAAAAGGTAAACGGTGTCTAAAAATAACGAAAATTGATACGCTTGTTCTACCTAAGCTCCTCAAGCTCGAGGACTCCTCGGCTTGCACAAAATGGAGCTATGCATTACAAAATGGGGTTTTCTATGTTACATATGTTACAATAGTGATAAAAATCACTGTTGGAGGTTTTTGGAAAGTATTTGAAAACATAATTCTTTGAAAAAAGATTTGACTGGCGCCCTGCTCCGTCGTTACATGCTTCCGCATCCTCTATGCCTCTGGCTGCTTCCAACATCGTGACACAATCGCGATAGTCTGAGACCGTCGCCATGGTCCACCAAAGTATGATTTTTTGCAATGCAAGTATGGATTCCTAGAGGTGCAAGTGTGCTCTACATGCTGGTGTGGTCGCCTTCTTCAAATTCGGAACTTTGCAGACCATCGCGATGGTTTGACACAGTCGGAAATTTATGACAGAAACTCAAAATTTTACCTTTTCCAAGCTTTTCTGATGCACTGGAGCTCTGTAACTGCAAGAAAAGTCAAGAAAACAAAAGTACACACAAGCACAAAAGCTCTCTCTCACTCTCTCGCATGCACAAATGAGGGGAAATGAGGAGAATGGGTGGATATGGTGAATTTTTTGATTTTTTTGGAGATGAAGATGATGATGCGGTGATGAAGATAGAGTGTGGGGAGGTGAAAAACAACAAAAACTAAGTAAAAACAACAACAAAAACTAAGTAAAAACAACAACAAAAACTGAAATTTTTACCTTCCAACGCCACTTCTTGCTATACTCTTACCATCACACATTCGTCCTATACTCGATCCCCGGCAACGACGCCAAATTTGGTGTTGCTCTAGCACAATGGTAAGTACCACGTTAAGAAGCTTCACCTCCTTAATTGTCAATCTGCGGAAGAGACAGGAGTGATATGAAGATCGTGAATGTGAGATTAAGTGAGAGCGAAAGTGAGAAGCACAAAGATGCACACACACATACACACACACTACGAAGAGACAAGCAAGACACAATGGAAGGTGAGAAATTAACTCTATTGCTCAAGAACACTATTACAAGCTCAAAAGAACTCTAACCTCAAACAAGCTAACCCCAAAAATGAGCTCTCTAGCTCTTTTTATAGTTTCTAGAATAGTTTTGACCGGTTTCACATCTAGTGACCGTCATAGTTAAAAAATAGGTCCTAGATGCTATTTGAAAGGGTAAACGATGTCGAAAAATAACGAAAATTGATACGCTTGTTCTACCTAAGCTTCTCAAGCTCGAGGACTCCTCGGCTTGCACAAAATCGAGCTATGGATTACAAAATGGGGTTTTCTATGTTACATATGTTACAATAGTGATAAAAATCACTATTGGAGGTTTTTGGAAAGTATTTGAAAACATAATTCTTTGAAAAAAGATTTGACTGGCTCCGTGCTTCGTCGTTACATGCTTCCCGTCTTCTATGCCTCTGGCTGCTTCCAACACCGTGACACAATCGCGATGGTCTGAGACCGTCGTGATGGTCCACCAAAGTATGATTTTTTGCAATGCAAGTATGGAATCCTAGAGGCGCAAGTGTGCTCTACACGCTGGTGTGGTCGCCTTCTTCAAATTCCGAACTTTGCAGACCATCGCGATGCTCTGACACAGTCGGAAATTTCTAACAGAAACTGAAAATTTTACCTTCTCCAAGCTTTCCTGATGCACTAGAGCTCTGTACCTGCAAGAAAACTCAAGAAAACAAAAGTACACACAAGCACAAAAGCTCTCTCTCACTCTCTCGCATGCACAAATGAGGAGAAATGAGGAGAATGGGTGGATATGGTGAATTTTTTGATTTTTTTGGAGATGAAGATGATGATGCGGTGATGAAGATAGAGTGTGGGGGAGGTGAAAAACAACAAACACTAAGTAAAAACAACAACAAAAACTGAAATTTTTACCTTCCAACGCCACTTGTTGCTATACTCTTACCATCACACATTCGTGCTAGACTCGATCTCCGGCAACGGCGCGAAATTTGATGTTGCTCTAGCACAATGGTAAGTACCACGTTAAGAAGGTTCACCTCCTTAATTGTCAATCCGCGGAAGAGATAGGAGTGATATGAAGATCGTGAATGTGAGATAAAGTGAGAGTGAAGGTGAGAAGCACAAAGATGCACACACACATACACACACACTACGAAGAGACAAGCAAGACACAATGGAAGGTGAGAAATTAACTCTATTGCTCAAGAACACTATTACAAGCTCAAAAGAACTCTAACCTCAAACAAGCTAACCCCAAAAATGAGCTCTATAGCTCTTTTTATAGTTTCTAAAATAGTTTTGACCGGTTTCACATCTAGTGACCGGCATAGTTAAAAAATAGGTCCTAGATGCTATTTGAAAGGGTAAACGGTGTCTAAAAATAAGGAAAATTGATACGCTTGTTCTACCTAAGCCCCTCAAGCTCGAGGACTCCTCCGCTTGCACAAAATGGAGCTATGGATTACAAAATGGGGTTTTCTATGTTACATATGTTACAATAGTGATAAAAATCACTGTTGGAGGTTTTTGGAAAGTATTTGAAAACATAATTCTTTGAAAAAAGATTTGACTAGCTCCCTGCTCCGTCGTTACATGCTTCCGCGTCTTCTATGCCTGTGGCTGCTTCCAACACCGTGACACAATCGCGATGGTCTGAGACCGTCGCGATGGTCCACCAAAGTATGATTTTTTGCAATGCAAGTATGGATTCCTACACGCGCAAGTGTGCTCTACACGCTCGTGTGGTCGCCTTCTTCAAATTCCGAACTTTGCAGACCATCGCGATGGTCTGACACAGTCGGAAATTTCTGACAGAAACTCAAAATTTTACCTTTTCCAAGCTTTCCTAATGCACTGGAGCTCTGTACCTGCAAGAAAACTCAAGAAAACAAAAGTACACACAAGCACAACAGCTCTCTCTCACTCTCTCGCATGCACAAATGAGGGGAAATGAGGAGAATGGGTGGATATGGTGAATTTTCTGATTTTTTTGGAGATGAAGATGATGATGCGGTGATGAAGATAGAGTGTGGGGGAGGTGAAAAACAACAAAAACTAAGTAAAAACAACAACAAAAACTTAAATTTTTACCTTCCAACGCCACTTTTTGCTATACTCTTACCATCACACATTCGTCTTAGACTCGATCCCCGGCAACGGCGCCAAATTTGGTGTTGCTCTAGCACAATGGTAAGTACCACGCTAAGAAGCTTCACCTCCTTAATTGTCAATCCGCGGAAGAGATAGGAGTGATATGAAGATCGTGAATGTGAGATGAAGTGAGAGTGAAGGTGAGAAGCACAAAGATGCACACACACATACACACACACTACGAAGAAACAAGCAAGACACAATGGAAGGTGAGAAATTAACTCTATTGCTCAAGAACACTATTACAAGCTCAAAAGAACTCTAACCTCAAACAAGCTAACCCCAAAAATGAGCTCTCTAGCTCTTTTTATAGTTTCTAGACTAGTTTTGACCGGTTTCACATCTAGTGACCGGCATAGTTAAAAAATAGGTCCTAGATGCTATTTGAAAGGGTAAACGGTGTCTAAAAATAACGAAAATTGATACGCTTGTTCTACCTAAGCTCCTCAAGCTCGAGGACTCCTCGGCTTGCACAAAATGGAGCTATGGATTACAAAATGGGGTTTTCTATGTTACATATGTTACAATAGTGTTAAAAATCAATGTTGGAGGTTTTTGGAAAGTATTTGAAAACATAATTCTTTGAAAAAAGATTTTACTGGCTTTCTGCTCCGTCGTTACATGCTTCCGCATCCTCTATGCCTCTGGCTGCTTCCAACACCGTGACACAATCGCGATGGTCTGAGACCGTCGCGATGGTCCACCAAAGTATGATTTTTTGCAATGCAAGTATGGATTCCTAGAGGCGCAAGTGTGCTCTACACGCTGGTGTGGTCGCCTTCTTCAAATTCCGAGTTTTGAAGACCTTCGCGATGGTTTGACATATGCGGAATTTTCTGACAGAAACTCAAAATTTTACCTTTTCCAAGCTTTCCTGATGCACTGGAGCTCTGTACCTGCAAAAAAACTCAAGAAAACAAAAGTACACACAAGCACAAAAGCTCTCTCTAACTCTCTCGCATGCACAAATGAGGGGAAATGAGGAGAAATGGGTGGATATGGTGAATTTTCTGATTTTTATGAAGATGAAGATGATGATGCGGTGATGAAGATAGAGTGTGGGGGAGGTGAAAAACAACAAAAACTAAGTAAAAACAACAACAAAAACTGAAATTTTTACCTTCCAACGCCACTTCTTGCTATACTCTTACCATCACACATTCGTCCTAAACTCGATCCACGGCAACGGCGCCAAATTTGGTGTTGCTTTAGCACAATGGTAAGTACCACGTTAAGAAGCTTCACCTCCTTAATTGTCAATCCGCGGAAGAGATAGGAGTGATATGAAGATCGTGAATGTGAGATGAAGTGAGAGTGAAGGTGAGAACACAAAGATGCACACACACATACACACACACTACGAAGAGACAAGCAAGACACAATGGAAAGTGAGAAATTAACTCTATTGCTCAAGAACACTATTACAAGCTCAAAAGAACTCTAACCTCAAACAAGCTAACCCCAAAAATGAGCTCTCTAGCTCTTTTTATAGTTTTTAGAATAGTTTTGACCGGTTTCACATCTAGTGACCGGCATAGTTAAAAAATAGGTCCTAAATGCTATTTGAAAGGGATAACGAAAATTGATACGCTTGTTCTACCTAAGCTCCTCAAGCTCGAGGAGTCCTCGGCTTGCACAAAATGGAGCTATGGATTACAAAATGGGGTTTTCTATGTTATATATGTTACAATAGTGATAAAAATCACTGTTGGAGGTTTTTGGAAAGTATTTGAAAACATAATTCTTTGAAAAAAGATTTGAATGGCTTCTTGCTCCGTCGTTACATGCTTCCGCGTCTTCTATGCCTCTGGCTGCTTCCAACACCGTGACACAATCGCGATGGTCTGAGACCGTCGCGATGGTCCAACAAAGTATGATTTTTTGCAATGCAAGTATGGATTCCTAGAGGCGCAAGTATGGTCGCCTTCTTCAAATTCGGAACTTTGCAGACCATCACGATGGTCTGACACAGTCGGAAATTTCTGATAGAAACTGAAACTTTTACCTTTTCCAAGCGTTCCTGATGCACTGGAGCGTTGTACCTGCAAGAAAACTCAAGAAAACAAAAGTACACACAAGCACAAAAGCTCTCTCTCACTCTTTCGCATGCACAAATGAGGGGAAATGAGGAGAATGGGTGGATATGGTGAGTTTTCTGATTTTTTTGGAGATGAAGATGATGATGCGATGATGAAGATAGAGTGTGGGGGAGGTGAAAAACAACAAAAACTAAGTAAAAACAACAACAAAAACTGAAATTTTTACCTTCCAACGCCACTTTTTGCTATACTCTTACCATCACACATTCGTCTTAGACTCGATCCCCGGCAACGGCACCAAATTTGGTGTTGCTCTAGCACAATGGTAAGTACCACATTAAGAAGCTTCACCTCCTTAATTGTCAATCCGCGGAAGAGATAGGAGTGATATGAAGATCGTGAATGTGAGATGAAGTGAGAGTGAAGGTGAGAAGCACAAAGATTTGAAAACATAATTATTTGAAAAAAGATTTGACTGGCTCCCTGCTCCGTCGTTACATGCTTCCGCGTCTTGTATGCCTCTGGCTGCTTCCAACACCGTGACACAATCGCGATGGTCTGAGACCGTCGTGATGGTCCACCAAAGTATGATTTTTTGCAACGCAAGTATGGATTCCTAGACGCGCAAGTGTGCTCTACACGCTGGTGTGGTCGGCTTCTTAAAATTCCGAACTTTGCAGACCATCGCGATGGTCTGACACAGTCGGAAATTTCTGACAGAAACTCAAAATTTTACCTTCTCCAAGTATTCCTGATGCACTGGAGCTCTGTACCTACAAGAAAACTCAAGAAAACAAAAGTACACACAAGCACAAAAGCTCTCTCTCACTCTCTCGCATGCACAAATGAGGGGAAATGAGGAGAATGGGTGGATATGGTGAATTTTCTGATTTTTTTGGAGATGAAGATGATGATGCGGTGATGAAGATAGAGTGTGGGGGAGGTGAAAAACAACAAAAACTAAGTAAAAACAACAACAAAAACTGAAATTTTTACCTTCCAACGCCACTTCTTGCTATACTCTTACCATCACACATTTGTCCTAGACTCGATCCCCGGCAACGGCGCCAAATTTGGTGTTGCTATAGCACAATGGTAAGTACCACGTTAAGAAGCTTCACCTCCTTAATTGTCAATCCGCGGAAGAGATAGGAGTGATATGAAGATCGTGAATGTGAGATGAAGTGAGAGTGAAGGTGAGAAGCACAAAGATGCACACACATACACACACACTATGAAGAGACAAGCAAGACACAATGGAAGGTGAGAAATTAACTCTATTGCTCAAGAACACTATTACAAGCTCAAAAGAACTCTAACCTCAAACAAGCTAACCCCAAAAATGAGCTCTCTAGCTCTTTTTATAGTTTTTAGAATAGTTTTGACCGGTTTCACATCTAGTGACCGGCATAGTTAAAAAATAGGTCCTAGATGCTATTTGAAAGGGTAAACGGTGTCTAAAAATAACGAAAATTGATACGCTTGTTCTACCTAAGCTCCTCAAGCTCGAGGACTCCTCGGCTTGCACAAAATGGAGCTATGGATTACAAAATGGGGTTTTCTATGTTACATATGTTACAATAGTGATAAAAATTACTGTTGGAGGGTTTTGGAAAGTATTTGAAAACATAATTCTTTGAAAAAAGATTTGACTAGCTCCTTGCTCCGTCGTTACATGCTTCCGCGTCTTCTATGCCTCTGGTTGCTTCCAACACCGTGACACAATCGCGATGGTCTGAGACCGTCGCGATGGTCCACCAAAGTATGATTTTTTGCAATGCAAGTATGGATTCCTAGAGGCACAAGTGTGCTCTACACGTTGGTGTGGTCGCCTTCTTCAAATTCCGAACTTTGAAGAGCATCGCGATGGTCTAACACAGTCGGAAATTTTTGACAGAAACTCAAAATTTTACCTTTTCCAAGCTTTCCTGATGCACTGGAGCTCTGTACCTGCAAGAAAACTCAAGAAAACAAAAGTACACACAAGCACAAAAGCTCTCTCTCACTCTCTCGCATGCACAAATGAGGGGAAATGAGGAGAATAGGTGGATATGGTGAATTTTCTGATTTTTTTGGAGATGAAGATGATGATGTGGTGATGAAGATAGAGTGTGGGGGAGGTGAAAAACAACAAAAACTGAAATTTTTACCTTCCAACGCCACTTCTTGATATACTCTTACCATCACACATTCGTCATAGACTCGATCCTCGGCAACTGCGCCAAATTTGGTGTTGCTTTAGCACAATGGTAAGTACCACGTTAAGAAGCTTCACCTCCTTAATTGTCAATCCGCGGAAGAGATAGGAGTGATATGAAGATCGTGAATGTGAGATGAAGTGAGAGTGAAGGTGAGAAGCACAAAGATGCACACACACATACACACACACTACGAAGAGACAAGCAAGACACAATGGAAGGTGAGAAATTAACTCTATTGCTCAAGAACACTATTACAAGCTCAAAAGAACTCTAACTTCAAACAAGCTAACCCCAAAAATGAGCTCTCTAACTCTTTTTATAGTTTCTAGAGTAGTTTTGACCGGTTTCACATCTAGTGACCGGCATAGTTAAAAAATAGGTCGTAGATGCTATTTGAAAGGGTAAACGGTGTTTAAAAATAACAAAAATTGATACGCTTTTTCTACCTAAGCTCCTCAAGCTCAAGGAGTCCTCGGCTTGCACAAAATGGAGCTATTGATTACAAAATGGGGTTTTCTATGTTACAATAGTGATAAAAATCACTGTTATGAGGTTTTTGGAAAGTATTTGAAAACATAATTCTTTGAAAAAAGATTTGAATGGCTTCCTGCTCCGTCGTTACATGCTTCCGCGTCTTCTATGCCTCTGGCTGCTTCCAACACCGTGACACAATCGCGATGGTCTGAGACCGTCGCGATGGTCCACCAAAGTATGATTTTTTGCAATGCAAGTATGGATTCCTAGAGGCGCAAGTGTGGTCGCCTTCTTCAAATTCGGAACTTTGCAGACCATCACGATGGTCTGACACAGTCGGAAATTTCTGACAGAAACTGAAAATTCTACCTTTTCCAAGCTTTCCTGATGCAC
This sequence comes from Ceratopteris richardii, assembly GCA_020310875.1. NCBI lineage: Eukaryota > Viridiplantae > Streptophyta > Polypodiopsida > Polypodiales > Pteridaceae > Ceratopteris > Ceratopteris richardii. The sequence goes on from CM035407.1 coordinate 8,346,126, forward strand.
TGGAGCTCTGTACCTGCAAAAAAACTCAAGAAAACAAAAGTACACACAAGGACAAAAGCTCTCTCTCACTCTCTCGCATGCACAAATGAGGGGAAATGAGGAGAATGGGTGGATATGGTGAATTTTCTGATTTTTTTGGAGATGAAGATGATGATGCGGTGATGAAGATAGAGTGTGGGGGAGGTGAAAAACAAGAAAAACTAAGTAAAAACAACAACAAAAACTGAAATTTTTTCCTTCCAACGCCACTTTTTGCTATACTCTTACCATCACACATTCGTCCTAGACTCGATCCCCGGCAACGGCGCCAAATTTGGTGTTGCTCTAGCACAATGGTAAGTACCACATTAAGAAGCTTCACCTCCTTAATTGTCAATCCGCGGAAGAGATAGGAGTGATATGAAGATCGTGAATGTGAGATGAAGTGAGAGTGAAGGTGAGAAGCACAAAGATGCACACACACATACACACACACTACGAAGACATAAGCAAGACACAATGGAAGGTGAGAAAATATCTCTATTGCTCAAGAACACTATTACAAGCTCAAAAGAACTCTAACCTCAAACAAGCTAACCCCAAAAATGATCTCTCTAGCTCTTTTTATAGTTTCTAGACTAGTTTTGACCGGTTTCACATCTAGTGACCGGCATAGTTAAAAAATAGGTCCTAGATGCTATTTGAAAGGGTAAACGGTGTCTAAAAATAACGAAAATTGATACGCTTGTTCTACCTAAGCTCCTCAAGCTCGAGGAGTCCTCGGCTTGCACAAAATGGAGCTATGGATTACAAAATGGGGTTTTCTATGTTACATATGTTACAATAGTGATAAAAATCACTGTTGGAGGTTTTTGGAAAGTATTTTAAAACATAATTCTTTGAAAAAAGATTTGACTGGCTCCCTGCTCCGTCGTTACATGCTTCCGCGTCTTCTATGCCTCTGGCTGCTTCCAACACCGTGACACAATCGCGATGGTCTGAGACCGTCGTGATGGTCCACCAAAGTATGATTTTTTGCAATGCAAGTATGGATTCCTAGAGGCGCAAGTGTGCTCTACACGCTGGTGTGGTCGCCTTCTTCAAATTCGGAACTTTGCAGACCATCGCGATGGTCTGACACAGTCGGAAATTTCTGACAAAAACTGAAAATTTTACCTTCTCCAAGCTTTCCTGATGCACTGGAGCTCTATACCTGCAAGAAAACTCAAGAAAACTAAAAGTACACACAAGCACAAAAGCTCTCTCTCACTCTCTCGCATGCACAAATGAGGGGAAATGAGGAGAATGGGTGGATATGGTGAATTTTCTGATTTTTTTGGAGATGAAGATGATGATGCGGTGATGAAGATAGAGTGTGGGGGAGGTGAAAAACAACAAACACTAAGTAAAAACAACAACAAAAACTGAAATTTTTACCTTCCAACGCCACTTGTTGCTATACTCTTACCATCACACATTCGTCCTAGACTCGATCCCCGGCAACAGCGCGAAATTTGGTGTTGCTCTAGCACAATGGTAAGTACCACGTTAAGAAGCTTCACCTCCTTAATTGTGAATCCGTGGAAGAGATAGGAGTGATATGAAGATCGTGAATGTGAGATGAAGTGAGAGTGAAGGTGAGAAGCACAAAGATGCACACACACATACACATACACTACGAAGACGCAAGCAAGACACAATGGAAGGTGAGAAATTAACTCTATTGCTCAAGAACACTATTACAAGCTCAAAAGAACTCTAACCTCAAACAAGCTAACCCCAAAAATGAGCTCTCTAGCTCTTTTTATAGTTTCTAGATTAGTTTTGACCGGTTTCACATCTAGTGACCGGCATAGTTAAAAAATAGGTCCTAGATGCTATTTGAAAGGGTAAACGGTGTCTAAAAATAATGAAAATTGATACGCTTGTTCTACCTAAGCTCCTCAAGCTCGAGGAATCCTCGGCTTGCACAAAATGGAGCTATGCATTACAAAATGGGGTTTTCTATGTTACATATGTTACAATAGTGATGAAAATCACTGTTGGAGGTTTTTGGAAAGTATTTGAAAACATAATTCTTTGAAAAAAGATTTGACTGGCTCCCTGCTCCGTCGTTACATGCTTCCGCGTCTTCTATGCCTCTGGCTGCTTCCAACACCGTGACACAATCGCGATGGTCTGAGACCGTCACGATGGTCCACCAAAGTATGATTTTTTGCAATGCAAAGTATGGATTCCTAGAGGCGCAAGTGTGGTCGCCTTCTTCAAATTCGGAACTTTGCAGACCATCGCGATGGTATGACACAGTCGGAAATTTCTGATAGAAACTGAAAATTTTACCTTTTCCAAGCTTTCCTCATGCACTGGAGCTCTGTACCTGCAAGAAAACTCAAGGAAACAAAAGTACACAAGCACAAAAGCTCTCTCTCACTCTCTCGCCTACACAAATGAGAGGAAATGAGGAGAATGGGTGGATATGGTGAATTTTTCGATTTTTTTGGAGATGAAGATGATGATGCGGTGATGAAGATAGAGTGTGGGGGAGGTGAAAAACAACAAAAACTAAGTAAAAACAACAACAAAAACTGAAATTTTTACCTTCCAACGCCACTTCTTGCTATACTCTTACCATCACACATTCGTCCTAGACTCGATCCCCGGCAACGGCGCCAAATTTGGTGTTGCTATAGCACAATGGTAAGTACCACATTAAGAAGCTTCACCTCCTTAATTGTCAATCCGCGGAAGAGATAGGAGTGATATGAAGATCGTGTATGTGAGATGAAGTGAGAGTGAAGGTGAGAAGCACAAAGATGCACACACACATACACACACACTACGAAGAGACAAGCAAGACACAATGGAAGGTTAGAAATTAACTCTATTGTTCAAGAACACTATTACAAGCTCAAAAGAACTTTAACCTCAAACAAGCTAACCCCAAAAATGATCTCTCTAGCTCTTTTTATAGTTTCTACATTAGTTTTGACCGGTTTCACATCTAGTGACCGGCATAGTTAAAAAATAGGTCCTAGATGCTATTTGAAAGGGTAAACGGTGTCTAAAAATAAGGAAAATTGATACGCTTGTTCTACCTAAGCTCCTTAAGCTCGAGGACTCCTCGGCTTGCACAAAATGGAGCTATGGATTACAAAATGGGGTTTTCTATGTTACATATATTACAATAGTGATAAAAATCACTGTTGGAGGTTTTCGGAAAGTATTTGAAAACATAATTCTTTGAAAAAAGATTTGATTGGCTCCCTACTCCGTCGTGACATGCTTCCGCGTCTTCTATGCCTCTGGCTGCTTCCAACACCGTGACACAATCGCGATGGTCTGAGACCGTCGTGATGGTCCACCAAAGTATGATTTTTTGCAATGCAAGTATGGATTTCTAGAGGCGCAAGTGTGCTCTACACGCTGGTGTGGTCGCCTTCTTCAAATTCGGAATTTTGCAGACCATCGTGATGGTCTGACACAGTCGGAAATTTCTGATAGAAACTGAAAATTTTACCTTTTCCAATCTTTCCTGATGCACTGGAGCTCTGTACCTGCAAGAAAACTCAAGAAAACAAAAGTACACACAAGCACAAAAGCTCTCTCTCACTCTCTCGCATGCACAAATGAGGGGAAATGAGGAGAATGGGTGGATATGGTGAATTTTCTGATTTTTTTGGAGATGAAGATGATGATGCGGTGATGAAGATAGAGTGTGGGGGAGGTGAAAAACAACAAACACTAAGTAAAAACAACAACAAAAACTGAAATTTTTACCTTCCAACGCCACTTCTTGATATACTCTTACCATCACACATTCGTCCTAGACTCGATCCCTGGCAACGGCGCGAAATTTGGCGTTGCTCTAGCACAATGGTAAGTACCACGTTAAGAAGCTTCACCTCCTTAATGGTCAATCCGCAGAAGAGATAGGAGTGATATGAAGATCGTGAATGTGAGATGAAGTGAGAGTGAAGGTGAGAAGCACAAAGATGCACACACACATACACACACACTGCGAAGAGACAAGCAAGACACAATGGAAGGTGAGAAATTAACTCTATTGCTCAAGAACACTATTACAAGCTCAAAAGAACTCTAACCTCAAACAAGCTAACCCCAAAAATGAGCTCTCTAGCTCTTTTTATAGTTTCTAGACTAGTTTTGACCGGTTTCACATCTAGTGACCGGCATAGTTAAAAAATAGGTCCTAGATGCTATTTGAAAGGGTAAACGGTGTCTAAAAATAACGAAAATTGATAGGCTTGTTCTACCTAAGCTCCTCAAGCTCGAGGACTCCTCGGCTTGCACAAAATGGAGCTATGCATTACAAAATGGGGTTTTCTATGTTACATATGTTACAATAGTGATAAAAATCACTGTTGGAGGTTTTTGGAAAGTATTTGAAAACATAATTCTTTGAAAAAAGATTTGACTGGCTCCCTGCACCGTTGTTACATGCTTCCGCGTCTTCTATGCCTCTGGATACTTCCAACACCGTGACACAATCGCGATGGTCTGAGACCGTCGCGATGGTCCACCACAGTATGATTTTTTGCAATGCAAGTATGGATTCCTAGAGGCGCAAGTGTGCTCTACACGCTGGTGTGGTCGCCTTCTTCAAATTCCGAACTTTGCAGACCATCGCGATGGTTTGACACAGTCGGAAATTTCTGATAGAAACTGAAAATTTTACCTTTTCCAAGCTTTCCTGATGCACTGGAGCTTTGTACCTGCAACAAAACTCAAGAAAACAAAAGTACACACAAGCACAAAAGCTCTCTCTCACTCTCTCGCATGCACAAATGAGGGGAAATGAGGAAAATGGGTGGATATGGTGAATTTTCTGATTTTTTTGGAGATGAAGATGATGATGCGGTAATGAAGATAGAGTGTGGGGAGGTGAAAAACAACAAAAACTAAGTAAAAACAACAACAAAAACTGAAATTTTTATCTTCCAACGCCACTTCTTGCTATACTCTTACCATCACACATTCGTCCTAAACTCGATCCTCGGCAACGGCGCCAAATTTGGTGTTGCTCTAGCACAATGGTAAGTACCACGATAAGAAGCTTCACCTCCTTAATTGTCAATCTTCGGAAGAGATAAGAGTGATATGAAGATCGTTAATGTGAGATGAAGTGAGAGTGAAGGTGAGAAGCACAAAGATGCACACACACATACACACACACTACGAAGAGACAAGCAAGACACAATGGAAGGTGAGAAATTAACTCTATCGCTCAACAACACTATTACAAGCTCAAAAGAACTCTAAGCTCAAACAAGCTAACCCCAAAAATGATCTCTCTAGCTCTTTTTATAGTTTCTAGACTAGTTTTGACCGGTTTCACATATAGTGACCGGCATAGTTAAAAAATAGGTCCTATATGCTATTTGAAAGGGTAAACGGTGTCTAAAAATAACGAGAATTGATACGCTTGTTCTACCTAAGCTCCTCAAGCTCGAGGACTCCTCGGCTTGCACAAAATGGAGCTATGGATTACAAAATGGGGTTTTCTATTTTACATATGTTACAATAGTGATAAAAATCACTGTTGGAGGTTTTTGGAAAGTATTTGAAAACATAATTCTTTGAAAAACGATTTGACTGGCTTCCTGCTCCGTCGTTACATGCTTCCGCGTCTTCTATGCCTCTGGCTGCTTTCAACACCGTGACACAATCGCGATGGTTTGAGACCGTCGTGAAGATCCACCAAAGTATGATTTTTTGCAATGCAAGTATGGATTCCTAGAGGCGCAAGTGTGCTCTACACGCTGGTGTGGTCGCCTTCTTCAAATTCCGAACTTTGCAGACCATCGCGATGGTCTGACACAGTCGGAAATTTCTGACACAAACTGAAAATTTTACCTTTTCCAACCTTTCTTGATGCACTGGAGCTCTGTACCTGCAAGCAAACTCAAGAAAACAAAAGTACACACAAGCACAAAAGCTCTCTCTCACTCTCTCGCATGCACAAATGAGGGGAAATGAGGAGAATGGGTGGATATGGTGAATTTTCTGATTTTTTTGGAGATGAAGATGATGATGCGGTGATGAAGATAGAGTGTGGGGGAGGTGGAAAACAACAAACACTAAGTAAAAACAACAACAAAAACTGAAATTTTTACCTTCCAACGCCACTTGTTGCTATACTCTTACCATCACACATTCGTCCTAGACTCGATCCCCGCCAACGGCGCGAAATTTGGTGTTGCTCTAGCACAATGGTAAGTACCACGTTAAGAAGCTTCAGCTCCTTAATTGTCAATCCGCGGAAGAGATAGGAGTGATATGAAGATCGTGAATGTGAGATGAAGTGAGAGTGAAGAACACTATTGCTCAAGAACACTATTACAAGCTCAAAAGAACTCTAACCTCAAACAAGCTAACCCCAAAAATGAGCTCTCTAGCTCTTTTTATAGTTTCTAGAATAGTTTTGACCGGTTTCACATCTAGTGAGCGGCATAGTTAAAAAATAGGTCTTAGATGCTATTTGAAAGGGTAAACGGTGTCTAAAAATAACGAAAATTGATACGCTTGTTCTATCTAAGCTCCTCAAACTCGAGGACTCCTCGGTTTGCACAAAATGGAGCAATGCATTACAAAATGGGGGTTTCTATGTTACATATGTTACAATAGTGATAAAAATCACTGTTGGAGGTTTTTGGAAAGTATTTGAAAACATAATTCTTTGAAAAAAGATTTGACTGGCTCCCTGCTCCGTCGTTACATGCTTCCGCGTCTTCTATGCCTCTGGCTGCTTCCAACACCGTGACACATGATGGAGAATGTTAATCTCCAAAAGAACAACTTACTCTTGTGATTAGAGCACCTCTATACCAAGAGTAAGTCAAACACTTCACTAATTTAGAGGATCAACTTCTAATTATCAAAAGATGAACAAATCTGTGAAGAAGATGATACACAGAAAAGTCTGCTGCACTATTTCCTTACATTGACTTATCAAACGTGTAAAGTTTTTGATGAAACTTTGTACGAATCATCTCCTAGAGATTGCGCAACTATTCCAAGTTGAATTACTCCAAAAGATTAAGTATAACTTGAGAAATTGATTTCACAAGTTACCTATGTCAGAAACTGTCATCCAAAACAGTCGACTTTACACCTGTAACTTTTAAGACTTGGTTCTCCTTGAATAGAACCCGTTTTACAAAATGCTTTTAGACATAAGTAGCTTATCTTCTAACTTAAAGATTAAGCCCTCACTCATGCAAAACTTTAAACTGTGCTAGGAGAAATGACCAAAACATTGACTTCGAAATCTGCGCCTGTTTTAGGAACTAGTGAACATGCTTCACATATGAATGTTCCTACACTCAATTCACTCAGCCTGATTACAATTGGAAGCTGAAATTTTGCACAGAGGTCAAGCAACTCTCAACTTAGACTTGTACAAAAGCATTCCACAATTGATCTACTGTAGAAGGAGAACACGCAGAAACATCGGGCGCAAAATTTTTCATTTACTCAGAGAAAATACAACTGAGTGATGAGAGCAAACTCAAATTCACTTTCCTCTAACTTATGACTTCTATCTCCCTCATTCTTGACTTCTAACAAATATCACATATGCTCTCATACATGCCCCGACTTTTCTCAAGGTATTTATAGATAATTTGTACATAATTCTTACTGAACAAAAGATCTAAGTCATCTATGACTATGCTAATGTACATATGTGTACACTTCTCTTGTCCTCTGATTATAATCTTCTTCCATACTTTAGGAATTGATTCTTCCTTCATCATTTGATCTTTCAAGCCTTCAATTGGTGATTGGTATGCACCAACAGCTCCCCCTCAATCATCAATTGAGGTCTTCTCTGTCTTCTTGATACTTGCCATGTCTTTGAACCTTTGTAACTTAGGTCCATCCAAACTCTTTGTCATCATATCTGCCACTTGTTCTTTTGTTGGAGTATACATCACTTCAATCTCTTTATCAAGTACTTTTTCCCTCAAGAAATGATACTGAATCTCTATATGCTTAGTCCTGGCATGAAAAACAGGGTTAGCTGCCAAATACAAAGAACTCATGTTGTCTCCAAAAATTATTGGAGTACTATGATCAAACTCAAAACTCTTCATCAAGGTCTTCAACCATATCACTTCTTTTGCAGCTTCTACCATTCCCTTATACTCAGCTTCTGTGGATGATAAAGCAACTGTGTGTTGCTTCTTTGAACACCAAGACACTAACTTGTCTCCAACATAACATAGATATCCATGAGTAGACCTTCTATCATCTGAGTCACCTGCCCAATCTGCATCACTAAACACTTTGATTCTTGTGTCAGAAGTGAAACCATAATACAAACCTTCACTTAGGGTTCCCTTGATATATCTGAGTACCCTTTGGGCTGCAATCCAATGAGTCTTCTTTGGACAATGCATGAATTGTGACAACACACCTACTGCATATGATAGATCTGGCCTTGTCAAGGTAGCATAGATTAGACTACCTACCAAACTCTGATATTTCTTCATGTCATTGAACTCTTCACCTCCATGTCTGCTTAATTTATGATTTACCTCCAATGGTGTAGTTGAGGTCTTGCAATCTTCCATGTTAAACTTGACTAGAAGATTCTTCAAGTATCTCTCTTGTGAAACATATACTCCATGTTGAGTATACACAATCTGCATTCCTAGGAAATAAGATAAGTTTCCCAAGTCACTTATCTTAAACTCCTTCTCTATTTGCTTCTTGAGTTCATTGATTCCTTGAGCATCTGTTCCTGTAACAATAATATCATCAACATAAATGCACATGTAAATATATCCATTTTCACTTGCCTTCACTAGCAAGCTACTATCTGCCTTTGATGCTTGAAAACCACATTCATTCAAGAACTTGACCAATCTGTAATTCCAAGCTCTTGGAGCTTGCTTCAATCCATATAAAGCTCTCTTGAGCTTACACACATAATCTGATCCAATTGACTCCATGAAGCCTTCTGGTTGCTCCATATATACTTCATCTGCAATGTATCCATTAAGAAATGCATTCTTCACATCCAATTGTGATAATTTCCATCCCTTGCAAGTAGCAATAGCAATCAATGTCCTAATTGTAGACATCTTAGCAACAGGACTAAAGGTTTCATCATAATCTACCCCATAAGTTTGGGCATAACCTTTAACCACAAGTCTAGCCTTATATCTAGACACCTTACCATCTGCAAACCTCTTTGTTTTATATACCCACTTGCATCCAATGACTTTCTGATTCTTTGGTCTTGGTACTAGTTCCCAAGTTTCATTTTCAAGTAGAGCATCATACTCTTCTTGCATTGCCTTCTCCCAATTCTGTTTACCTTTGGCTTCTTCATAAGTGGTTGGATCTTCTTCTGTTTTCACAATGTAAGCATAATCTTTTGTTGTTAGGAAAGATGTATCATAGCTATACCTTATAGGCTCTTTCCTTTCTCTTGTAGATCTTCTGATTTCTGCACTTCTTGAAGTTTCAGCCTCATTTGATTCTGGATCAAATCTTGGCCCTTCTTCTACATGATCCTGCACTCTACATCTAGAGTCAACTTCATCAACAATTTCTTCACATACTTTTACCTTTGCCTTTCCTTTCCTTTGTATTTCTTCAACACCTGCATACTCATTTGGTGATCCTGTATACCACATGTTTTGCTCATCAAATGTTACATCTTTAGTAACAAGAAATTGCTTTGTGGATGGACTCCACAACCTGTAACCCATTTGTCTATCATCATACCCAATAAACACATACTTCTCTGCTTTTGGTTCTAGCTTATGTCTTAATTGTGAAGGAACATAAGCATATGCAATACATCCAAATACTTTACAATGATCAAGACTAGGCTTCTTACCCCACCATGCTTCATAAGGGGTTCCTCCATCCAAAGCTTTGCAAGGCAACCTATTCACAAGGTATGTTGCAGTGTTAATGGCCTCTGCCCATAAGTAATTTGGACAATTCTTTTCCTTCATCATGGCTCTTGCAAACTCCACAAGAGTCCTATTCCTCCTTTCTGCTACTCCATTTTGTTGAGGAGAGTACCTGCAAGTCACTTCTCTTTTGATACCTGCATTCCACAAATAATCATCAAACTCTTTTGAGAAATACTCTCCCCCTCCATCTGATCTTAACCTCTTTAGCTTTTGTCCTGTGATCCTTTCTGCATAAGCATGAAAGTGTTTGAATGTCTTGAAGACTTCTGATTTGTCCTTGATTACATACAAAGTAATCCACCTGGTTGCATCATCAACAAACAACACATAATATCTGGATCCATTTATGCTATAGTCCCTTGAGGGACCCCATACATCTGTATGAACCAATTCAAGCATATTTGAATACTTGTACCCTGATTTGTTATAAGAACTTTTATGTGCTTTACCTAATTGACAAGCTTCACACTTGTACACCATATGTTGCCCTTCAATATTTGGCAATCCAAGCACTACCTGATTCTTTGACATCTCCTTTATAGCTCTCTCATTGAAATGACCTAGCCTTTTATGCCATAGGTCTAATTCAGACACCTTTTGACCTCCATAGGTATACAATGCATGTCCCACATTACCTTGGACTTTGAGAGTAAACAATCTCCCTTCCTTTTTTCCTGCAATTATGGTTCTATATCCCTGATTTGGATCTTGTACATAAACACCATCATTTGTGAATCTTACCTCATATCCTTTCTCCACAATTTGCCCTACACTTATCAAATTTTTAGGAATAGTAGGAACATAAAGTACCTTACTCAGAAGTGTACTTCCACTCTTTGTCTTCACTGATCCAATGCTCTCCACTTTATGTTTGGTATTATCACCTGTTTGAACTGTATGTCCATTCACCCTTGCTTCCATATCAGTCATCAAGGATAGATTCCCACTCAGATGGTTGCTGCACCCTGAGTCAATATAAAACACTCTTTGATCTTCTCCCATTGATTCATGAGTTGCATTCAGGATAAGAGTCATGTCATCCTTCTGATCTGATGCATAATTGTAATAATTATTGTTGTAGGACTGAGATTGGAAGTTTCTTCCACCTCCTCTACCATATGATGTCCTACCACCTCTTCCTCTGAAATTGCCTCTTTGGTTTCTGCCTCCTCTACCTCTTTGACTATAATTCTGATTGTTGTATCCTCCACTTTGATTATTATACCAACAATCATTTGCCAAATGATTTGTTCTGCCACAAATCCAACAAGCTTTAGCATTATCTTTGTTCTTACCTCCTCTTCCTTTACCTCTGAAATTTGTCTTCCCTTTTGTGAAGTTGGCTTGATTTGAATTTCCTTCATCATCATTTGATTGCTTTCCTTTGCCATTCTTTTTCTTGTCTTTGGAGTACATAGCTTGATTTGTACTTCTATCATTGTCTCCTTTAAGATCCTGCTCAAAGGTTAGCATATGTCCTAGCAATTGATTAAGGTCAGGAGTAAAGTGATCAAGTGACAACTCTATGGACAATATAAAAGGCTTCCACTTCTCATCACCTCTTAGACCTGTAAGTATTTGTCTTACCAACTTTTCTTCTTCAATATCTTCATCCACTGCTCCCAAGCTATCTGCAATATCTTTCATCCTTGCCACATAATCTGAAATTGATTGTGAGCTCTTTTTCTTGAAGGTTGTGAACTCAGCCCATAGTGAGGACTTCCTTGACTTAGTTGTATTTTGGAAATGCTCTTCCAAGGCATTCCAAACATCTGTGGCACTTTCTAAACCTCTGATGTGAGGTAGAAGGTAATCATTTACAGCCATGTAGATGATACTCCTTGCTTGAGCATCCTTTCTCATCCAAGTCTTCAACATTGCAAGTTCTTCCCTAGTAGGAATACTTGGATCTGCAAATTCTGGTTTTTCTTCATCTCCTGTAATAAATGATATAAGATCTTTGCTCATGAGGTGTGCTTCCATCCTCATGGACCATGCTGGATAGTTCTCCCTATCTAGCTTATCAATCTGCAAGCTTTCTCCCATCTTGTATCCACCTGTGTATTGAAATCTTCAAGCTTTACAAACAATGTATATACCTTTACTTCGAATTGAACTCCTTTTGCCTTTCTTGATGTCAAATAGTCTTCTCCTCAAGTTTTGACTCCAAGCTTTCACTTCTTGATCCTTCAAATGTTGAATCTCTTGAATCTGCAGCAGTCGGGATCCTCCTTTTCTTCAAAATTGATGTCTCCTGCTCTGATACCACTGATGGAGAATGTTAATCTCCAAAAGAACAACTTACTCTTGTGATTAGAGCACCTCTATACCAAGAGTAAGTCAAACACTTCACTAATTTAGAGGATCAACTTCTAATTATCAAAAGATGAACAAATCTGTGAAGAAGATGATACACAGAAAAGTCTGCTGCACTATTTCCTTACATTGACTTATCAAACGTGTAAAGTTTTTGATGAAACTTTGTACGAATCATCTCCTAGAGATTGCGCAACTATTCCAAGTTGAATTACTCCAAAAGATTAAGTATAACTTGAGAAATTGATTTCACAAGTTACCTATGTCAGAAACTGTCATCCAAAACAGTCGACTTTACACCTGTAACTTTTAAGACTTGGTTCTCCTTGAATAGAACCCGTTTTACAAAATGCTTTTAGACATAAGTAGCTTATCTTCTAACTTAAAGATTAAGCCCTCACTCATGCAAAACTTTAAACTGTGCTAGGAGAAATGACCAAAACATTGACTTCGAAATCTGCGCCTGTTTTAGGAACTAGTGAACATGCTTCACATATGAATGTTCCTACACTCAATTCACTCAGCCTGATTACAATTGGAAGCTGAAATTTTGCACAGAGGTCAAGCAACTCTCAACTTAGACTTGTACAAAAGCATTCCACAATTGATCTACTGTAGAAGGAGAACACGCAGAAACATCGGGCGCAAAATTTTTCATTTACTCAGAGAAAATACAACTGAGTGATGAGAGCAAACTCAAATTCACTTTCCTCTAACTTATGACTTCTATCTCCCTCATTCTTGACTTCTAACAAATATCACATATGCTCTCATACATGCCCCGACTTTTCTCAAGGTATTTATAGATAATTTGTACATAATTCTTACTGAACAAAAGATCTAAGTCATCTATGACTATGCTAATGTACATATGTGTACACTTCTCTTGTCCTCTGATTATAATCTTCTTCCATACTTTAGGAATTGATTCTTCCTTCATCATTTGATCTTTCAAGCCTTCAATTGGTGATTGGTATGCACCAACAACACAATCGCGATGGTCTGAGACCGTCGCGATGGTCCACCAAAGTATGATTTTTTGCAATGCAAGTATGGATTCCTAGAGGCGCAAGTGTGCTCTACACGCTGGTGTGGTCGCCTTCTTCAAATTCCGAACTTTGCAGACCATCGCGATGGTCTCACACTGTCAGAAATTTCTGACAGAAACTGAAAATTTTACCTTTTCCAAGCTTTCCTGATGCACTGGAGCTCTGTACCTGCAAGAAAACTCAAGAAAACAAAAGTACACACAAGCACAAAAGCTCTCTCACTCTCTTGCATGCACAAATGAGGGGAAATGAGGAGAATGGGTGGATATGGTGAATTTTCTGATTTTTTTGGAGATGAAGATGATGATGCGGTGATGAAGATAGAGTGTGGGGGAGGTGAAAAACAACAAAAACTAAGTAAAAACAACAACAAAAACTAAAATTTTTACCTTCCAACGCCACTTCTTGCTATACTCTTACCATCACACATTTGACCTAGACTCGATCCCCGGCAACGGCGCCAAATTTGGTGTTGCTCTAGCACAATGGTAAGTACCACGTTAAAAAGCTTCACCTCCTTAATTGTCAATCCGCGGAAGAGATAGGAGTGATATGAAGATCGTGAATGTGAGATGAAGTGAGAGTGAAGGTGAGAAGCACAAAGATGCACACACACATACACACACACTACGAAGAGACAAGCAAGACACAATGGAAGGTGAGAAATTAACTCTATTGCTCAAGAACACTATTACAAGCTCAAAAGAACTCTAACCTCAAACAAGCTAACCCCAAAAATGAGCTCTCTATCTCTTTTTATAGTTTCTAGACTAGTTTTGACCGGTTTCACATCTAGTGACCGGCATAGTTAAAAAATAGGTCCTAGATGCTATTTGAAAGGGTAAACGGTGTCTAAAAATAACAAAAATTGATACGCTTGTTCTACCTAAGCTCCTCAAGCTCGAGGACTCCTCGGCTTGCACAAAATGGAGCTATGGATTACAAAATGGGGTTTTCTATGTTACATATGTTACAATAGTGATAAAAATCACTGTTGGAGGTTTTTGGAAAGTATTTGAAAACATAATTCTTTGAAAAAAGATTTGACTGGCTCAGTGCTCCGTCGTTACATGCTTTCGCGTCTTCTATGCCTCTGGCTGCTTCCAACACCGTGACACAATCGCGATGGTCTGAGACCATCGCGATGGTCCACCAAAGTATGATTTTTTGCAATGCAAGTATGGATTCCTAGAGGCGCAAGTGTGCTCTACACGCTGGTGTGGTCGCGTTCTTCAAATTCCGAACTTTGCAGACCATCGCGATGGTCTGACACAGTCGGAAATTTCTGACAGAAACTCAAAATTTTACCTTTTCCAAGCTTTCCTGATGCACTGGAGCTCTGTACCTGCAAGAAAACTCAAGAAAACAAAAGTACACACAAGCACAAAAGCTCTCTCTCACTCTCTCGCATGCACAAATGAGGGGAAATGAGGAGAATGGGTGGATATGGTGAATTTTCTGATTTTTCTGGAGATGAAGATGATGATGCGGTGATGAAGATAGAGTGTGGGGGAGGTGAAAAACAACAAAAACTAAGTAAAAACAACAACAAAAACTGAAATTTTTACCTTCCAATGCCACTTCTTGCTATACTCTTACCATCACACATTCGTTCTAGACTCGATCCCCGGCAACGGTGCCAAATTTGGTGTTGCTCTAGCACAATGGTAAGTACCACGTTAAGAAGGTTCACCTCCTTAATTGTCAATCCGCGGAAGAGATAGGAGTGATATGAAGATCGTGAATGTGAGATGAAGTGAGAGTGAAGGTGAGAAGCACAAAGATGCACACACACATACACACACACTACGAAGAGACAAGCAAGACACAATGGAAGGTGAGAAATTAACTCTATTGCTCAAGAACACTATTACAACCTCAAAAGAACTCTGACTTCAAACAAGCTAACCCCAAAAATGAGCTCTCTATCTCTTTTTATAGTTTCTAGAATAGTTTTGACCGGTTTCACATCTAGTGACCGGCATAGTTAAAAAATAGGTCTTAGATGCTATTTGAAAGGGTAAACGGTGTTTAAAAATAAGGAAAATTGATACGCTTGTTCTACCTAAGCCCCTCAAGCTCGAGGACTCCTCGGCTTGCACAAACTGGAGCTATGGATTACAAAATGGGGTTTTCTATGTTACATATGTTACAATAATGATAAAAATCACTGTTGGAGGTTTTTGGAAAGTATTTGAAAACATAATTCTTTGAAAAAAGATTTGACTGGCTCCCTGCTCCGTCGTTACATGCTTCCGCATCCTCTATGCCTCTGGTTGCTTCCAAGACCGTGACACAATCGCGATGGTCTGAGACCGTCGCGATGGTCCACCAAAGTATGATTTTTTGCAATGCAAGTATGGATTCCTAGAGGCACAAGTGTGCTCTACACGTTGGTGTGGTCGCCTTCTTCAAATTCCGAACTTTGAAGAGCATCGCGATGGTCTAACACAGTCGCAAAATTTTTGATAGAAACTCAAAATTTTACCTTTTCCAAGCTTTCCTGATGCATTGGAGCTCTGTACCTGCAAGAAAACTCAAGAAAACAGAAGTACACACAAGCACAAAAGCTCTCTCTCACTCGCTCGCATGCACAAATGAGGGGAAATGAGGAGAATAGGTGGATATGGTGAATTTTCTGATTTTTTTGGAGATGAAGATAATGATGTGGTGATGAAGATAGAGTGTGGGGGAGGTGAAAAACAACAAAAACTAAGTAAAAACAACAACAGAAACTGAAATTTTTACCTTCCAACGCCACTTCTTGATATACTCTTACCATCACACATTCGTCATAGACTCGATCATCGGCAACCGTGCCAAATTTGGTGTTGCTATAGCACAATGGTAAGTACCACGTTAAGAAGCTTCACCTCCTTAGTTGTCAATCCGCGGAAGAGATAGGAGTGATATGAAGATCGTGAATGTGAGATGAAGTGAGAGTGAAGGTGAGAAGCACAAAGATGCACACACACATACACACATACTACGAAGAGACAAGCAAGACACAATGGAAGGTGAGAAATTAACTCTATTGCTCAAGAACACTATTACAAGCTCAAAAGAACTCTAACCTCAAACAAGCTAACCCCAAAAATGAGCTCTCTAGCTCTTTTTATAGTTTCTAGATTAGTTTTGAGCGGTTTCACATTTAGTGACCGGCATAGTTAAAAAATAGGTCCTAGATGCTATTTGAAAGGGTAAACGGTGTTTAAAAATAACGAAAATTGATACGCTTTTTCTACCTAAGCTCCTCAAGCTCAAGGACTCCTCGGCTTGCACAAAATGGAGCTATTGATTACAAAATGGGGTTTTCTATGTTACAATAGTGATAAAAATCACTGTTGGAGGTTTTTGGAAAGTATTTGAAAACATAATTCTTTGAAAAAAGATTTGAATGGCTTCCTGCTCCGTCGTTACATGCTTCCGCGTCTTCTATGCCTCTGGCTGCTTCCAACACCGTGACACAATCGCGATGGTCTGAGACCGTCGCGATGGTCCACCAAAGTATGATTTTTTGCAATGCAAGTATGGATTCCTAGAGGCGCAAGTGTGGTCGCCTTCTTCAAATTTGGAACTTTGCAGACCATCACGATGGTCTGACACAGTCGGAAATTTCTGACAGAAACTGAAAATTCTACCTTTTCCAAGCTTTCCTGATGCACTGGAGCTCTGTACCTGCAAAAAAACTCAAGAAAACAAAAGTACACACAAGCACAAAAGCTCTCTCTCACTCTCTCGCATGCACAAATGAGGGGAAATGAGGAGAATGGGTGGATATGGTGAATTTTCTGATTTTTTTGGAGATGAAGATGATGATGCGGTGATGAAGATAGAGTGTGGGGGAGGTGAAAAACAACAAAAACTAAGTGAAAACAACAACAAAAACTTAAATTTTTTTCCTTCCAACGCCACTTTTTGCTATACTCTTACCATCACACATTCGTCCTAGACTCGATCCCCGGCAACGGCGCCAAATTTGGTGTTGCTCTAGCACAATGGTAAGTACCACATTAAGAAGCTTCACCTCCTTAATTGTCAATCTGCGGAAGAGATAGGAGTGATATGAAGATTGTGAATGTGAGATGAAGTGAGAGTGAAGGTGAAAAGCACAAAGATGCACACACACATACACACACTACGAAGACACAAGCAAGACACAATGGAAGGTGAGAAAATATCTCTATTGCTCAAGAACACTATTACAAGCTCAAAAGAACTCTAACCTCAAACAAGCTAACCCCAAAAATGATCTCTCTAGCTCTTTTTATAGTTTCTAGACTAGTTTTGACCGGTTTCACATCTAGTGACCGGCATAGTTAAAAAATAGGTCCTAGATGCTATTTGAAAGGGTAAACGGTGTCTAAAAATAACGAAAATTGATACGCTTGTTCTACCTAAGCTCCTCAAGCTCGAGGAGTCCTCGGCTTGCACAAAATGGAGCTATGGATTACAAAATGGGGTTTTCTATGTTACATATGTTACAATAGTGATAAAAATCACTGTTGGAGGTTTTTGGAAAGTATTTGAAAACATAATTCTTTGAAAAAAGATTTGACTGGCTCCCTGCTCCGTCGTGACATGCTTCCGCGTCTTCTATGCCTCTGGCTCCTTCCAACACCGTGACACAATCGCGATGGTCTGAGACCGTCGCGATGGTCCACCAAAGTATGATTTTTTGCAATGCAAGTATGGATTCCTAGAGGCGCAAGTGTGCTCTACACGCTGGTGTGGTCGCCTTCTTCAAATTCGGAACTTTGCAGACCATCGTGATGGTCTGACACAGTCGGAAATTTTTGACAGAAACTGAAAATTTTACCTTTTCCAATCTTTCCTGATGCACTGGAGCTCTGTACCTATAAGAAAACTCAAGAAAACAAAAGTACACACAAGCACAAAAGCTCTCTCTCACTCTCTCGCATGCACAAATGAGGGGAAATGAGGAGAATGGGTGGATATGGTGAATTTTCTGATTTTTTTGGAGATGAAGATGATGATGCGGTGATGAAGATAGAGTGTGGGGGAGGTGAAAAACAACAAACACTAAGTAAAAACAACAACAAAAACTGAAATTTTTACCTTCCAACGCCACTTCTTGATATACTCTTACCATCACACATTCGTCCTAGACTCGATCCCCGGCAACGGCGCGAAATTTGGTGTTGCTCTAGCACAATGGTAAGTACCACGTTAAGAAGCTTCACCTCCTTAATTGTCAATCCGCGGAAGAGATAGGAGTGATATGAAGATCGTGAATGTGAGATGAAGTGAGAGTGAAGGTGAGAAGCACAAAGATGCACACACACATACACACACACTACGAAGAGACAAGCAAGACACAATGGAAGGCGAGAAATTAACTCTATTGCTCAAGAACACTATTACAAGCTCAAAAGAACTCTAACCTCAAACAAGCTAACCCCAAAAATGAGCTCTCTAGCTCTTTTTATAGTTTCTAGAATAGTTTTGACCGGTTTCACATCTAGTGACCGGCATAGTTAAAAAATAGGTCCTAGATGCTATTTGAAAGGGTAAACGGTGTCTAAAAATAACGAAAATTGATACGCTTGTTCTTTCTAAGCCCCTCAAGCTCGAGGACTCCTCGGCTTGCACAAAATGGAGCTATGCATTACAAAATGGGGTTTTCTATGTTACATATGTTACAATAGTGATAAAAATCACTGTTGGAGGTTTTTGGAAAGTATTTGAACACATAATTCTTTGAAAAAAGATTTGACTGGCTCAGTGCTCCGTCGTTACATGCTTCCGCGTCTTCTATGCCTCTGGCTGCTTCCAACACCGTGACACAATCGCGATGGTCTGAGACCGTCGCGATGGTCCACCAAAGTATGATTTTTTGCAATGCAAGTATGGATTCATAGAGGCGCAAGTGTGCTCTACACGCTGGTGTGGTCGCCTTCTTCAAATTCCGAACTTTGCAGACCATCGCGATGGTCTGACACAGTCGGAAATTTCTGACAGAAACTCAAAATTTTACCTTTTCATAGCTTTCCTGATGCACTGGAGCTCTCTACCTGCAAGAAAACTCAAGAAAACAAAAGTACACACAAGCACAAAAGCTCTCTCTCACTCTCTCGCATGCACAAATGAGGGGAAATGAGGAGAATGGGTGGATATGGTGAATTTTCTGATTTTTTTGGAGATGAAGATGATGATGCGGTGATGAAGATAGAGTGTGGGGGAGGTGAAAAACAACAAAAACTAAGTAAAAACAACAACAAAAACTGAAATTTTTACCTTCCAACGCCACTTCTTGCTATACTCTTACCATCACACATTCGTTGTAGACTCGATCCCTGGGAACGGCACCAAATTTGGTGTTGCTCTAGCACAATGGTAACTACCACGTTAAGAAGGTTCACCTCCTTAATTGTCAATCCGCGGAAGAGATACGAGTGATATGAAGATCGTGAATGTGAGATGAAGTGAGAGTGAAGGTGAGAAGCACAAAGATGCACACACACATACACACACACTACGAAGAGACAAGCAAGACACAATGGAAGGTGAGAAATTAACTCTATTGCTCAAGAACACTATTACAAGCTCAAAAGAACTCTAACTTCAAACAAGCTAACCCCAAAATTGATCTCTCTAGCTCTTTTTATAGTTTCTAGAGTAGTTTTGACCGGTTTCACATCTAGTGACCGGCATAGTTAAAAAATAGGTCCTAGATGCTATTTGAAAGGGTAAACGGTGTTTAAAAATAACGAAAATTGATACGCTTGTTCTACGTAAGCTCCTTAAACTCGAGGACTCCTCGGCTTGCACAAAATGGAGCTATGGATTACAAAATGGGATTTTCTATGTTACATATGTTACAATAGTGATAAAAATCACTGTTGGAGGTTTTTGGAAAGTATTCGAAAACATAATTCTTTGAAAAAAGATTTGACTGGCTCCCTGCTCCGTCGTTACATGCTTCCGCGTCTTCTATGCCTCTGGCTGCTTCCAACACCGTGACACAATCGCGATGGTCTGAGACCGTCGCGATGGTCCACCAAAGTATGATTTTTTGCAATGCAAGTATCGATTCCTAGAGGCGCAAGTGTATTCTACACGCTGGTGTGGTCGCCTTCTTCAAATTCCGAACTTTGCAGAGCATCGCGATGGTCTGACACAGTCGGAAATTTCTGAGAGAAACTGAAAATTTTACCTTTTCCAAGCTTTCTTGATGCACTGGAGCTCTGTACCTACAAGAAAACTCAAGAAAACAAAAGTACACAAAAGCACAAAAGCTCTCTCTCACTCTCTCGCATCCACAAATGAGGGGAAATGAGGAGAATGGGTGGATATGGTGAATTTTCTGATTTTTTTGAAGATGAAGATGATGATGCGGTGATGAAGATAGAGTGTGGGGGAGGTGAAAAACAACAAAATCTAAGTAAAAACAACAACAAAAACTGAAATTTTTACCTTCCAACGCCACTTCTTGCTATACTCTTACCATCACACATTCGTCCTAAACTCGATCCTCGGCAACGGCGCCAAATTTGTTGTTGCTCTAGCACAATGGTAAGTACCACGTTAAGAAGCTTCACCTCCTTAATTGTCAATCCACGGAAGAGATAGGAGTGATATGAAGATCGTGAATGTGAGATGAAGTGAGAGTGAAGGTGAGAATCACAAAGATGCACACACACATACACACACACTACGAAGAGACAAGCAAGACACAATGGAAGGTGAGAAATTAACTCTATTGCTCAAGAACACAATTACAAGCTCAAAAGAACTCTAACCTCAAACAAGCTAACCCCAAAAATGAGCTCTCTAGCTCTTTTTATAGTTTCTAGACTAGTTTTGACCGGTTTCACATCTAGTGACCGACATAGTTAAAAAATAGGTCCTAGATGCTATTTGAAAGGGTAAACGATGTCTAAAAATAAGGAAAATTGATACGCTTGTTCTACCTAAGCCCCTCAAGCTCGAGGACTCCTCGGCTTGCACAGAATGGAGCTATGGATTACAAAATGGGGTTTTCTATGTTACATATGTTACAATAGTGATAAAAATCACTGTTGGAGGTTTTTGGAAAGTATTTGAAAACATAATTCTTTGAAAAAAGATTTGACTGGCTCCCTGCTCCGTCGTTACATGCTTCCGCGTCTTCTATGCCTCTGGCTGCTTCCAACACCGTGACACAATCGCGATGGTCTGAGACCATCGCGATCGTCCACCAAAGTATGATTTTTTGCAATGCAAGTATGGATTCCTAGAGGCGCAAGTGTGCTCTACACGCTGGTGTGGTCGCGTTCTTCAAATTCCGAACTTTGCAGACCATCGCGATGGTCTGACACAGTCGGAAATTTTTGACAGAAACTCAAAAGTTTACCTTTTCCAAGCTTTCCTGATTCACTGGAGCTCTCTACCTGCAAGAAAACTCAAGAAAACAAAAATACACACAAGCACAAAAGCTCTCTCTCACTCTGTCGCATGCACAAATGAGGGGAAATGAGGAGAATGGGTGGACATGGTGAATTTTCTGATTTTTTTGGAGATGAAGATGATGATGCGGTGATGAAGATAGAGTGTGGGGGAGGTGAAAAAACAACAAAAACTGAAATTTTTACCTTCCAACGCCACTTTTTGCTATACTCTTACCATCACACATTCGTCCTAGACTCGATCCCCGGCAACGGCGCCAAATTTGGTGTTGCTCTAGCACAATGGTAAGTACCACATTAAGAAGCTTCACCTCCTTAATTGTCAATCCGCGGAAGAGATAGGAGTGATATGAAGATCGTGAATGTGAGATGAAGTGAGAGTGAAGGTGAGAAGCACAAAGATGCACACACACATACACACACACTACGAAGAGACAAGCAAGACACAATGGAAGGTGAGAAATTAACTCTATTGCTCAAGAACACTATTACAAGCTCAAAAGAACTCTAACCTCAAACAAGCTAACCCCAAAAATGAGCTCTCTATCTCTTTTTATAGTTTCTAGAATAGTTTTGACCGGTTTCACATCTAGTGACCGGCATAGTTAAAAAATAGGTCCTAGATGCTATTTGAAAGGGTAAACGGTGTCTAAAAATAACAAAAATTGATACGCTTGTTCTACCTAAGCTCCTCAAGCTCGAGGACTCCTCGGCTTGCACAAAATGGAGCTATGGATTACAAAATGGGGTTTTCTATGTTACATATGTTACAATAGTGATAAAAATCACTGTTGGAGGTTTTTGGAAAGTATTTGAAAACATAATTCTTTGAAAAAAGATTTGACTGGCTCAGTGCTCCGTCGTTACATGCTTTCGCGTCTTCTATGCCTCTGGCTGCTTCCAACACCGTGACAGAATCGCGATGGTCTGAGACCATCGCGATGGTCCACCAAAGTATGATTTTTTGCAATGCAAGTATGGATTCCTAGAGGCGCAAGTGTGCTCTACACGCTGGTGTGGTCGCGTTCTTCAAATTCCGAACTTTGCAGACCATCGCGATGGTCTGACACAGTCGGAAATTTCTGACAGAAACTCAAAATTTTACCTTTTCCAAGCTTTCCTGATGCACTAGAGCTCTGTACCTGCAAGAAAACTCAAGAAAACAAAAGTACACACAAGCACAAAAGCTCTCTCTCACTCTCTCGCATGCACAAATGAGGGGAAATGAGGAGAATGGGTGGATATGGTGAATTTTCTGATTTTTTTGGAGATGAAGATGATGATGCGGTGATGAAGATAGAGTGTGGGGGAGGTGAAAAACAACAAAAACTAAGTAAAAACAACAACAAAAACTGAAATTTTTACCTTCCAATGCCACTTCTTGCTATACTCTTACCATCACACATTCGTTCTAGACTCGATCCCCGGCAACGGTGCCAAATTTGGTGTTGCTCTAGCACAATGGTAAGTACCACGTTAAGAAGGTTCACCTCCTTAATTGTCAATCCGCGGAAGAGATAGGAGTGATATGAAGATCGTGAATGTGAGATGAAGTGAGAGTGAAGGTGAGAAGCACAAAGATGCACACACACATACACACACACTACGAAGAGACAAGCAAGACACAATGGAAGGTGAGAAATTAACTCTATTGCTCAAGAACACTATTACAACCTCAAAAGAACTCTGACTTCAAACAACCTAACCCCAAAAATGAGCTCTCTATCTCTTTTTATAGTTTCTAGAATAGTTTTGACCGGTTTCACATCTAGTGACCGGCATAGTTAAAAAATAGGTCTTAGATGCTATTTGAAAGGGTAAACGGTGTTTAAAAATAAGGAAAATTGATACGCTTGTTCTACCTAAGCCCCTCAAGCTCGAGGACTCCTCGGCTTGCACAAACTGGAGCTATGGATTACAAAATGGGGTTTTCTATGTTACATATGTTACAATAATGATAAAAATCACTGTTGGAGGTTTTTGGAAAGTATTTGAAAACATAATTCTTTGAAAAAAGATTTGACTGGCTCCCTGCTCCGTCGTTACATGCTTCCGCATCCTCTATGCCTCTGGTTGCTTCCAAGACCGTGACACAATCGCGATGGTCTGAGACCGTCGCGATGGTCCACCAAAGTATGATTTTTTGCAATGCAAGTATGGATTCCTAGAGGCACAAGTGTGCTCTACACGTTGGTGTGGTCGCCTTCTTCAAATTCCGAACTTTGAAGAGCATCGCGATGGTCTAACACAGTCGCAAAATTTTTGATAGAAACTCAAAATTTTACCTTTTCCAAGCTTTCCTGATGCATTGGAGCTCTGTACCTGCAAGAAAACTCAAGAAAACAGAAGTACACACAAGCACAAAAGCTCTCTCTCACTCGCTCGCATGCACAAATGAGGGGAAATGAGGAGAATAGGTGGATATGGTGAATTTTCTGATTTTTTTGGAGATGAAGATAATGATGTGGTGATGAAGATAGAGTGTGGGGGAGGTGAAAAACAACAAAAACTAAGTAAAAACAACAACAAAAACTGAAATTTTTTACCTTCCAACGCCACTTCTTGATATACTCTTACCATCACACATTCGTCATAGACTCGATCCTCGGCAACCGTGCCAAATTTGGTGTTGCTATAGCACAATGGTAAGTACCACGTTAAGAAGCTTCACCTCCTTAGTTGTCAATCCGCGGAAGAGATAGGAGTGATATGAAGATCGTGAATGTGAGATGAAGTGAGAGTGAAGGTGAGAAGCACAAAGATGCACACACACATACACACATACTACGAAGAGACAAGCAAGACACAATGGAAGGTGAGAAATTAACTCTATTGCTCAAGAACACTATTACAAGCTCAAAAGAACTCTAACCTCAAACAAGCTAACCCCAAAAATGAGCTCTCTAGCTCTTTTTATAGTTTCTAGACTAGTTTTGAGCGGTTTCACATTTAGTGACCGGCATAGTTAAAAAATAGGTCCTAGATGCTATTTGAAAGGGTAAACGGTGTTTAAAAATAACGAAAATTGATACGCTTTTTCTACCTAAGCTCCTCAAGCTCAAGGACTCCTCGGCTTGCACAAAATGGAGCTATTGATTACAAAATGGGGTTTTCTATGTTACAATAGTGATAAAAATCACTGTTGGAGGTTCTTGGAAAGTATTTGAAAACATAATTCTTTGAAAAAAGATTTGAATGGCTTCCTGCTCCGTCGTTACATGCTTCCGCGTCTTCTATGCCTCTGGCTGCTTCCAACACCGTGACACAATCGCGATGGTCTGAGACCGTCGCGATGGTCCACCAAAGTATGATTTTTTGCAATGCAAGTATGGATTCCTAGAGGCGCAAGTGTGGTCGCCTTCTTCAAATTTGGAACTTTGCAGACCATCACGATGGTCTGACACAGTCGGAAATTTCTGACAGAAACTGAAAATTCTACCTTTTCCAAGCTTTCCTGATGCACTGGAGCTCTGTACCTGCAAAAAAACTCAAGAAAACAAAAGTACACACAAGCACAAAAGCTCTCTCTCACTCTCTCGCATGCACAAATGAGGGGAAATGAGGAGAATGGGTGGATATGGTGAATTTTCTGATTTTTTTGGAGATGAAGATGATGATGCGGTGATGAAGATAGAGTGTGGGGGAGGTGAAAAACAACAAAAACTAAGTGAAAACAACAACAAAAACTTAAATTTTTTCCTTCCAACGCCACTTTTTGCTATACTCTTACCATCACACATTCGTCCTAGACTCGATCCCCGGCAACGGCGCCAAATTTGATGTTGCTCTAGCACAATGGTAAGTACCACATTAAGAAGCTTCACCTCCTTAATTGTCAATCTGCGGAAGAGATAGGAGTGATATGAAGATTGTGAATGTGAGATGAAGTGAGAGTGAAGGTGAAAAGCACAAAGATGCACACACACATACACACACTACGAAGACACAAGCAAGACACAATGGAAGGTGAGAAAATATCTCTATTGCTCAAGAACACTATTACAAGCTCAAAAGAACTCTAACCTCAAACAAGCTAACCCCAAAAATGATCTCTCTAGCTCTTTTTATAGTTTCTAGACTAGTTTTGACCGGTTTCACATCTAGTGACCGGCATAGTTAAAAAATAGGTCCTAGATGCTATTTGAAAGGGTAAACGGTGTCTAAAAATAACGAAAATTGATACGCTTGTTCTACCTAAGCTCCTCAAGCTCGAGGAGTCCTCGGCTTGCACAAAATGGAGCTATGGATTACAAAATGGGGTTTTCTATGTTACATATGTTACAATAGTGATAAAAATCACTGTTGGAGGTTTTTGGAAAGTATTTGAAAACATAATTCTTTGAAAAAAGATTTGACTGGCTCCCTGCTCCGTCGTGACATGCTTCCGCGTCTTCTATGCCTCTGGCTCCTTCCAACACCGTGACACAATCGCGATGGTCTGAGACCGTCGCGATGGTCCACCAAAGTATGATTTTTTGCAATGCAAGTATGGATTCCTAGAGGCGCAAGTGTGCTCTACACGCTGGTGTGGTCGCCTTCTTCAAATTCGGAACTTTGCAGACCATCGTGATGGTCTGACACAGTCGGAAATTTTTGACAGAAACTGAAAATTTTACCTTTTCCATAGCTTTCCTGATGCACTGGAGCTCTGTACCTATAAGAAAACTCAAGAAAACAAAAGTACACACAAGCACAAAAGCTCTCTCTCACTCTCTCGCATGCACAAATGAGGGGAAATGAGGAGAATGGGTGGATATGGTGAATTTTCTGATTTTTTTGGAGATGAAGATGATGATGCGGTGATGAAGATAGAGTGTGGGGGAGGTGAAAAACAACAAACACTAAGTAAAAACAACAACAAAAACTGAAATTTTTACCTTCCAACGCCACTTCTTGATATACTCTTACCATCACACATTCGTCCTAGACTCGATCCCCTGGCAACGGCAGCGAAATTTGGTGTTGCTCTAGCACAATGGTAAGTACCACGTTAAGAAGGCTTCACCTCCTTAATTGTCAATCCGCGGAAGAGATAGGAGTGATATGAAGATCGTGAATGTGAGATGAAGTGAGAGTGAAGGTGAGAAGCACAAAGATGCACACACACATACACACACACTACGAAGAGACAAGCAAGACACAATGGAAGGCTGAGAAATTAACTCTATTGCTCAAGAACACTATTACAAGCTCAAAAGAACTCTAACCTCAAACAAGCTAACCCCAAAAATGATCTCTCTAGCTCTTTTTATAGTTTCTAGAGTAGTTTTGACCGGTTTCACATCTAGTGACCGGCATAGTTAAAAAATAGGTCCTAGATGCTATTTGAAAGGGTAAACGGTGTCTAAAAATAACGAAAATTGATACGCTTGTTCTTACTAAGCTCCTTCAACTCGAGGACTCCTCGGCTTGCACAAAATGGAGCTATGCATTACAAAATGGGATTTTCTATGTTACATATGTTACAATAGTGATAAAAATCACTGTTGGAGGTTTTTGGAAAGTATTTGAACACATAATTCTTTGAAAAAAGATTTGACTGGCTCAGTGCTCCGTCGTTACATGCTTCCGCGTCTTCTATGCCTCTGGCTGCTTCCAACACCGTGACACAATCGCGATGGTCTGAGACCGTCGCGATGGTCCACCAAAGTATGATTTTTTGCAATGCAAGTATGGATTCATAGAGGCGCAAGTGTATCTCTACACGCTGGTGTGGTCGCCTTCTTCAAATTTCGAACTTTGCAGAGCCATCGCGATGGTCTGACACAGTCGGAAATTTCTGACGAGAAACTGCAAAATTTTACCTTTTCATAGCTTTCCTGATGCACTGGAGCTCTCTACCTACAAGAAAACTCAAGAAAACAAAAGTACACACAAGCACAAAAGCTCTCTCTCACTCTCTCGCATCCACAAATGAGGGGAAATGAGGAGAATGGGTGGATATGGTGAATTTTCTGATTTTTTTGAAGATGAAGATGATGATGCGGTGATGAAGATAGAGTGTGGGGGAGGTGAAAAACAACAAAATCTAAGTAAAAACAACAACAAAAACTGAAATTTTTACCTTCCAACGCCACTTCTTGCTATACTCTTACCATCACACATTCGTCCTAACTCGATCCTCGGCAACGGCGCCAAATTTGTTGTTGCTCTAGCACAATGGTAAGTACCACGTTAAGAAGCTTCACCTCCTTAATTGTCAATCCACGGAAGAGATAGGAGTGATATGAAGATCGTGAATGTGAGATGAAGTGAGAGTGAAGGTGAGAATCACAAAGATGCACACACACATACACACACACTACGAAGAGACAAGCAAGACACAATGGAAGGTGAGAAATTAACTCTATTGCTCAAGAACACAATTACAAGCTCAAAAGAACTCTAACCTCAAACAAGCTAACCCCAAAATTGAGCTCTCTAGCTCTTTTTATAGTTTCTAGACTAGTTTTGACCGGTTTCACATCTAGTGACCGACATAGTTAAAAAATAGGTCCTAGATGCTATTTGAAAGGGTAAACGATGTCTAAAAATAAGGAAAATTGATACGCTTGTTCTACCTAAGCCCCTCAAGCTCGAGGACTCCTCGGCTTGCACAGAATGGAGCTATGGATTACAAAATGGGGTTTTCTATGTTACATATGTTACAATAGTGATAAAAATCACTGTTGGAGGTTTTTGGAAAGTATTTGAAAACATAATTCTTTGAAAAAAGATTTGACTGGCTCCCTGCTCCGTCGTTACATGCTTCCGCGTCTTCTATGCCTCTGGCTGCTTCCAACACCGTGACACAATCGCGATGGTCTGAGACCATCGCGATCGTCCACCAAAGTATGATTTTTTGCAATGCAAGTATGGATTCCTAGAGGCGCAAGTGTGCTCTACACGCTGGTGTGGTCGCGTTCTTCAAATTCCGAACTTTGCAGACCATCGTGATGGTCTGACACAGTCGGAAATTTTTGACAGAAACTCAAAAGTTTACCTTTTCCAAGCTTTCCTGATTCACTGGAGCTCTCTACCTGCAAGAAAACTCAAGAAAACAAAAATACACACAAGCACAAAAGCTCTCTCTCACTCTGTCGCATGCACAAATGAGGGGAAATGAGGAGAATGGGTGGACATGGTGAATTTTCTGATTTTTTTGGAGATGAAGATGATGATGCGGTGATGAAGATAGAGTGTGGGGGAGGTGAAAAACAACAAAAACTGAAATTTTTACCTTCCAACGCCACTTTTTGCTATACTCTTACCATCACACATTCGTCCTAGACTCGATCCCCGGCAACGGCGCCAAATTTGGTGTTGCTCTAGCACAATTGTAAGTACCACATTAAGAAGCTTCACCTCCTTAATTGTCAATCCGCGGAAGAGATAGGAGTGATATGAAGATCGTGAATGTGAGATGAAGTGAGAGTGAAGGTGAGAAGCACAAAGATGCACACACACATACACACACACTACGAAGAGACAAGCAAGACACAATGGAAGGTGAGAAATTAACTCTATTGCTCAAGAACACTATTACAAGCTCAAAAGAACTCTAACCTCAAACAAGCTAACCCCAAAAATGAGCTCTCTATCTCTTTTTATAGTTTCTAGAATAGTTTTGACCGGTTTCACATCTAGTGACCGGCATAGTTAAAAAATAGGTCCTAGATGCTATTTGAAAGGGTAAACGGTGTCTAAAAATAACAAAAATTGATACGCTTGTTCTACCTAAGCTCCTCAAGCTCTCGGACTCCTCGGCTTGCACAAAATGGAGCTATGGATTACAAAATGGGGTTTTCTATGTTACATATGTTACAATAGTGATAAAAATCACTGTTGGAGGTTTTTGGAAAGTATTTGAAAACATAATTCTTTGAAAAAAGATTTGACTGGCTCAGTGCTCCGTCGTTACATGCTTTCGCGTCTTCTATGCCTCTGGCTGCTTCCAACACCGTGACAGAATCGCGATGGTCTGAGACCATCGCGATGGTCCACCAAAGTATGATTTTTTGAAATGCAAGTATGGATTCCTAGAGGCGCAAGTGTGCTCTACACGCTGGTGTGGTCGCGTTCTTCAAATTCCGAACTTTGCAGACCATCGCGATGGTCTGACACAGTCGGAAATTTCTGACAGAAACTCAAAATTTTACCTTTTCCAAGCTTTCCTGATGCACTGGAGCTCTGTACCTGCAAGAAAACTCAAGAAAACAAAAGTACACACAAGCACAAAAGCTCTCTCTCACTCTCTCGCATGCACAAATGAGGGGAAATGAGGAGAATGGGTGGATATGGTGAATTTTCTGATTTTTTTGGAGATGAAGATGATGATGCGGTGATGAAGATAGAGTGTGGGGGAGGTGAAAAACAACAAAAACTAAGTAAAAACAACAACAAAAACTGAAATTTTTACCTTCCAATGCCACTTCTTGCTATACTCTTACCATCACACATTCGTTCTAGACTCGATCCCCGGCAACGGTGCCAAATTTGGTGTTGCTCTAGCACAATGGTAAGTACCACGTTAAGAAGGTTCACCTCCTTAATTGTCAATCCGCGGAAGAGATAGGAGTGATATGAAGATCGTGAATGTGAGATGAAGTGAGAGTGAAGGTGAGAAGCACAAAGATGCACACACACATACACACACACTACGAAGAGACAAGCAAGACACAATGGAAGGTGAGAAATTAACTCTATTGCTCAAGAACACTATTACAACCTCAAAAGAACTCTGACTTCAAACAAGCTAACCCCAAAAATGAGCTCTCTATCTCTTTTTATAGTTTCTAGAATAGTTTTGACCGGTTTCACATCTAGTGACCGGCATAGTTAAAAAATAGGTCTTAGATGCTATTTGAAAGGGTAAACGGTGTTTAAAAATAAGGAAAATTGATACGCTTGTTCTACCTAAGCCCCTCAAGCTCGAGGACTCCTCGGCTTGCACAAAATGGAGCTATGGATTACAAAATGGGGTTTTCTATGTTACATATGTTACAATAATGATAAAAATCACTGTTGGAGGTTTTTGGAAAGTATTTGAAAACATAATTCTTTGAAAAAAGATTTGACTGGCTCCCTGCTCCGTCGTTACATGCTTCCGCATCCTCTATGCCTCTGGTTGCTTCCAAGACCGTGACACAATCGCGATGGTCTGAGACCGTCGCGATGGTCCACCAAAGTATGATTTTTTGCAATGCAAGTATGGATTCCTAGAGGCACAAGTGTGCTCTACACGTTGGTGTGGTCGCCTTCTTCAAATTCCGAACTTTGAAGAGCATCGCGATGGTCTAACACAGTCGCAAAATTTTTGATAGAAACTCAAAATTTTACCTTTTCCAAGCTTTCCTGATGCACTGGAGCTCTGTACCTGCAAGAAAACTCAAGAAAACAGAAGTACACACAAGCACAAAAGCTCTCTCTCACTCGCTCGCATGCACAAATGAGGGGAAATGAGGAGAATAGGTGGATATGGTGAATTTTCTGATTTTTTTGGAGATGAAGATAATGATGTGGTGATGAAGATAGAGTGTGGGGGAGGTGAAAAACAACAAAAACTAAGTAAAAACAACAACAAAAACTGAAATTTTTACCTTCCAACGCCACTTCTTGATATACTCTTACCATCACACATTCGTCATAGACTCGATCCTCGGCAACCGTGCCAAATTTGGTGTTGCTATAGCACAATGGTAAGTACCACGTTAAGAAGCTTCACCTCCTTAGTTGTCAATCCGCGGAAGAGATAGGAGTGATATGAAGATCGTGAATGTGAGATGAAGTGAGAGTGAAGGTGAGAAGCACAAAGATGCACACACACATACACACATACTACGAAGAGACAAGCAAGACACAATGGAAGGTGAGAAATTAACTCTATTGCTCAAGAACACTATTACAAGCTCAAAAGAACTCTAACCTCAAACAAGCTAACCCCAAAAATGAGCTCTCTAGCTCTTTTTATAGTTTCTAGACTAGTTTTGAGCGGTTTCACATTTAGTGACCGGCATAGTTAAAAAATAGGTCCTAGATGCTATTTGAAAGGGTAAACGGTGTTTAAAAATAACGAAAATTGATACGCTTTTTCTACCTAAGCTCCTCAAGCTCAAGGACTCCTCGACTTGCACAAAATGGAGCTATTGATTACAAAATGGGGTTTTCTATGTTACAATAGTGATAAAAATCACTGTTGGAGGTTTTTGGAAAGTATTTGAAAACAAAATTCTTTGAAAAAAGATTTGAATGGCTTCCTGCTCCGTCGTTACATGCTTCCGCGTCTTCTATGCCTCTGGCTGCTTCCAACACCGTGACACAATCGCGATGGTCTGAGACCGTCGCGATGGTCCACCAAAGTATGATTTTTTGCAATGCAAGTATGGATTCCTAGAGGCGCAAGTGTGGTCGCCTTCTTCAAATTTGGAACTTTGCAGACCATCACGATGGTCTGACACAGTCGGAAATTTCTGACAGAAACTGAAAATTCTACCTTTTCCAAGCTTTCCTGATGCACTGGAGCTCTGTACCTGCAAAAAAACTCAAGAAAACAAAAGTACACACAAGCACAAAAGCTCTCTCTCACTCTCTCGCATGCACAAATGAGGGGAAATGAGGAGAATGGGTGGATATGGTGAATTTTCTGATTTTTTTGGAGATGAAGATGATGATGCGGTGATGAAGATAGAGTGTGGGGGAGGTGAAAAACAACAAAAACTAAGTGAAAACAACAACAAAAACTTAAATTTTTTTCCTTCCAACGCCACTTTTTACTATACTTTTACCATCACACATTCGTCCTAGACTCGATCCCCGGCAACGGCGCCAAATTTGGTGTTGCTCTAGCACAATGGTAAGTACCACATTAAGAAGCTTCACCTCCTTAATTGTCAATCTGCGGAAGAGATAGGAGTTATATGAAGATTGTGAATGTGAGATGAAGTGAGAGTGAAGGTGAAAAGCACAAAGATGCACACACACATACACACACTACGAAGACACAAGCAAGACACAATGGAAGGTGAGAAAATATCTCTATTGCTCAAGAACACTATTACAAGCTCAAAAGAACTCAAACCTCAAACAAGCTAACCCCAAAAATGATCTCTCTAGCTCTTTTTATAGTTTCTAGACTAGTTTTGACCGGTTTCACATCTAGTGACCGGCATAGTTAAAAAATAGGTCCTAGATGCTATTTGAAAGGGTAAACGGTGTCTAAAAATAACGAAAATTGATACGCTTGTTCTACCTAAGCTCCTCAAGCTCGAGGAGTCCTCGGCTTGCACAAAATGGAGCTATGGATTACAAAATGGGGTTTTCTATGTTACATATGTTACAATAGTGATAAAAATCACTGTTGGAGGTTTTTGGAAAGTATTTGAAAACATAATTCTTTGAAAAAAGATTTGACTGGCTCCCTGCTCCGTCGTGACATGCTTCCGCGTCTTCTATGCCTCTGGCTCCTTCCAACACCGTGACACAATCGCGATGGTCTGAGACCGTCGCGATGGTCCACCAAAGTATGATTTTTTGCAATGCAAGTATGGATTCCTAGAGGCGCAAGTGTGCTCTACACGCTGGTGTGGTCGCCTTCTTCAAATTCGGAACTTTGCAGACCATCGTGATGGTCTGACACAGTCGGAAATTTTTGACAGAAACTGAAAATTTTACCTTTTCCAGTCTTTCCTGATGCACTAGAGCTCTGTACCTGTAAGAAAACTCAAGAAAACAAAAGTACACACAAGCACAAAAGCTCTCTCTCACTCTCTCGCATGCACAAATGAGGGGAAATGAGGAGAATGGGTGGATATGGTGAATTTTCTGATTTTTTTGGAGATGAAGATGATGATGCGGTGATGAAGATAGAGTGTGGGGGAGGTGAAAAACAACAAACACTAAGTAAAAACAACAACAAAAACTGAAATTTTTACCTTCCAACGCCACTTCTTGATATACTCTTACCATCACACATTCGTCCTAGACTCGATCCCCGGCAACGGCGCGAAATTTGGTGTTGCTCTAGCACAATGGTAAGTACCACGTTAAGAAGCTTCACCTCCTTAATTGTCAATCCGCGGTAGAGATAGGAGTGATATGAAGATCGTGAATGTGAGATGAAGTGAGAGTGAAGGTGAGAAGCACAAAGATGCACACACACATACACACACACTACGAAGAGACAAGCAAGACACAATGGAAGGCGAGAAATTAACTCTATTGCTCAAGAACACTATTACAAGCTCAAAAGAACTCTAACCTCAAACAAGCTAACCCCAAAAATGAGCTCTCTAGCTCTTTTTATAGTTTCTAGAATAGTTTTGACCGGTTTCACATCTAGTGACCGGCATAGTTAAAAAATAGGTCCTAGATGCTATTTGAAAGGGTAAACGGTGTCTAAAAATAACGAAAATTGATACGCTTGTTCTTTCTAAGCCCCTCAAGCTCGAGGACTCCTCGGCTTGCACAAAATGGAGCTATGCATTACAAAATGGGGTTTTCTATGTTACATATGTTACAATAGTGATAAAAATCACTGTTGGAGGTTTTTGGAAAGTATTTGAACACATAATTCTTTGAAAAAAGATTTGACTGGCTCAGTGCTCCGTCGTTACATGCTTCCGCGTCTTCTATGCCTCTGGCTGCTTCCAACACCGTGACACAATCGCGATGGTCTGAGACCGTCGCGATGGTCCACCAAAGTATGATTTTTTGCAATGCAAGTATGGATTCATAGAGGCGCAAGTGTGCTCTACACGCTGGTGTGGTCGCCTTCTTCAAATTCCGAACTTTGCAGACCATCGCGATGGTCTGACACAGTCGGAAATTTCTGACAGAAACTCAAAATTTTACCTTTTCATAGCTTTCCTGATGCACTGGAGCTCTCTACCTGCAAGAAAACTCAAGAAAACAAAAGTACACACAAGCACAAAAGCTCTCTCTCACTCTCTCGCATGCACAAATGAGGGGAAATGAGGAGAATGGGTGGATATGGTGAATTTTCTGATTTTTTTGGAGATGAAGATGATGATGGGGTGATGAAGATAGAGTGTGGGGGAGGTGAAAAACAACAAAAACTAAGTAAAAACAACAACAAAAACTGAAATTTTTACCTTCCAACGCCACTTCTTGCTATACTCTTACCATCACACATTCGTTGTAGACTCGATCCCTGGGAACGGCACCAAATTTGGTGTTGCTCTAGCACAATGGTAACTACCACGTTAAGAAGGTTCCCTCCTTAATTGTCAATCCGCGGAAGAGATAGGAGTGATATGAAGATCGTGAATGTGAGATGAAGTGAGAGTGAAGGTGAGAAGCACAAAGATGCACACACACATACACACACACTACGAAGAGACAAGCAAGACACAATGGAAGGTGAGAAATTAACTCTATTGCTCAAGAACACTATTACAAGCTCAAAAGAACTCTAACTTCAAACAAGCTAACCCCAAAATTGATCTCTCTAGCTCTTTTTATAGTTTCTAGAGTAGTTTTGACCGGTTTCACATCTAGTGACCGGCATAGTTAAAAAATAGGTCCTAGATGCTATTTGAAAGGGTAAACGGTGTCTAAAAATAACGAAAATTGATACGCTTGTTCTTTCTAAGCCCCTCAAGCTCGAGGACTCCTCGGCTTGCACAGAATGGAGCTATGCATTACAAAATGGGGTTTTCTATGTTACATATGTTACAATAGTGATAAAAATCACTGTTGGAGGTTTTTGGAAAGTATTTGAACACATAATTCTTTGAAAAAAGATTTGACTGGCTCCCTGCTCCGTCGTTACATGCTTCCGCGTCTTCTATGCCTCTGGCTGCTTCCAACACCGTGACACAATCGCGATGGTCTGAGACCATCGCGATCGTCCACCAAAGTATGATTTTTTGCAATGCAAGTATGGATTCCTAGAGGCGCAAGTGTGCTCTACACGCTGGTGTGGTCGCGTTCTTCAAATTCCGAACTTTGCAGACCATCGCGATGGTCTGACACAGTCGGAAATTTTTGAAAGAAACTCAAAAGTTTACCTTTTCCAAGCTTTCCTGATTCACTGGAGCTCTCTACCTGCAAGAAAACTCAAGAAAACAAAAATACACACAAGCACAAAAGCTCTCTCTCACTGTGTCGCATGCACAAATGAGTGGAAATGAGGAGAATGGGTGGACATGCTGAATTTTTTGATTTTTTTGGAGATGAAGATGATGATGCGGTGATGAAGATAGAGTGTGGGGGAGGTGAAAAACAACAAAAACTGAAATTTTTACCTTCCAACGCCACTTTTTGCTATACTCTTACCATCACACATTCGTCCTAGACTCGATCCCCGGCAACGGCGCCAAATTTGGTGTTGCTCTAGCACAATGGTAAGTACCACATTAAGAAGCTTCACCTCCTTAATTGTCAATCCGCGAAAGAGATAGGAGTGATATGAAGATGGTGAATGTGAGATGAAGTGAGAGTGAAGGTGAGAAGCACAAAGATGCACACACACATACACACACACTGCGAAGAGACAAGCAAGACACAATGGAAGGTGAGAAATTAACTCTATTGCTCAAGAACACTATTACAAGCTCAAAAGAACTCTAACCTCAAACAAGCTAACCCCAAAAATGATCTCTCTAGCTCTTTTTATAGTTTTTAGACTAGATTTGACCGATTTCACATTTAGTGACCGGCATAGTTAAAAAATAGGTCCTAGATACTATTTGAAAGGGTAAACGGTGTCTAAAAATAACGAAAATTGATACGCTTGTTCTACCTAAGCTCCTCAAGCTCGAGGACTCCTCGGCTTGCACAAAATGGAGCTATGGATTACAAAATGGGTTTTCTATGTTACATATGGTACAATAATGATAAAAATCACTGTTGGAGGTTTTTGGAAAGTATTTGAAAACATAATTCTTTGAAAAAATATTTGACTGGCTCCATGCTCCGTCGTTACATGCTTCCGCATCCTCTATGCCTCTGGCTGCTTCAAACACCGTGACACAATCGCGATGGTCTGAGATCGTCGCGATGGTCCACCAAAGTATGATTTTTTGCAATGCAAGTATGGATTCCTAGAGGCGCAAGTGTGCTCTACACGCTGGTGTGGTCACCTTCTTCAAATTCCGAACTTTGAAGACCTTCGCGATGGTTTGACACAGGCGGAATTTTCTGATAGAAACTGAAAATTTTACCTTTTCCAAGCTTTCCTGATGCACTGGAGCTCTGTACCTGCAAGAAAACTCAAGAAGACAAAAGTACACACAAGCACAAAAGCTCTCTCTGACTCTGTCGCATGCACAAATGAGGGGAAATGAGGAGAATGGGTGGATATGGTGAATTTTCTGATTTTTTTGAAGATGAAGATGATGATGCGGTGATGAAGGTAGAGTGTGGAGGAGGTGAAAAACAACAAAAACTAAGTAAAAACAACAACAAAAACTGAAATTTTTACCTTCCAACGCCACTTCTTGCTATACTCTTACCATCACACATTCGTCCTAGACTCGATCCTCGGCAACGGCGCCAAATTTGGTGTTGCTCTAGCACAATGGTAAGTACCACGTTAAGAAGCTTCACCTCCTTAATTGTGAATCCACGGAAGAGATAGGAGTGATATGAAGATCGTGAATGTGAGATGAAGTGAGAGTGAAGGTGAGAAGCACAAAGATGCACACACACATACACACACACTACGAAGAGACAAGCAAGACACAATGGAAGGTGAGAAATTAACTCTATTGCTCAAGAACACTATTACAAGCTCAAAAGAACTCTAACCTCAAACAAGCTAACCCCAAAAATGAGCTCTCTAGCTCTTCTTATAGTTTTTAGAATAGTTTTGACCGGTTTCACATCTA
The DNA here is from genome assembly GCA_020310875.1 of Ceratopteris richardii. Lineage (NCBI taxonomy): Eukaryota > Viridiplantae > Streptophyta > Polypodiopsida > Polypodiales > Pteridaceae > Ceratopteris > Ceratopteris richardii. The sequence continues at coordinate 8,383,658 of CM035407.1, forward strand.
GTGACCGGCATAGTTAAAAAATAGGTCCTAGATGCTATTTGAAAGGATAACCGGTGTCTAAAAATAACAAAAATTGATACGCTTGTTCTACCTAAGCTCCTCAAGCTTGAGGACTCCTCGCCTTGCACAAAATGGAGCTATGGATTACAAAATGGGGTTTTCTATGTTACATATGTTACAATAGTGATAAAAATCACTGTTGGAGGTTTTTGGAAAGTATTTGAAAACAAAATTCTTTGAAAAAAGATTTGACTGGCTCCCTGCTCCGTCGTTACATGCTTCCGCGTCTTCTATGCCTCTGGCTGCTTTCAACACCATGACACAATCGCGATGGTCTGAGACCGTCGCGATGGTCCACCAAAGTATGATTTCTTGCAATGCAAGTATGGATTCCTAGAGGCGCAAGTGTGCTCTACACGCTGGTGTGGTTGCCCTCTTCAAATTCCGAACTTTGCAGACCATCGCCTTGGTCTGACACAGTCGGAAATTTCTGACAGAGACTCAAAATTTTACCTTTTCCAAGCTTTCTTGATGCACTAGAGCTCTGTACCTGCAAGAAAACTCAAGAAAACAAAAGTACACACAAGCACAAAAGCTCTCTCTCACTCTCTCGCATCCACAAATGAGGGGAAATGAGGAGAATGGGTGGATATGGTGAATTTTCTGATTTTTTTGGAGATGAAGATGATGATGCGGTGATGAAGATAGAGTGTGGGGGAGGTGAAAAACAACAAAAACTAAGTAAAAACAACAACAAAACTGAAATTTTTACCTTCCAACGCCACTTCTTGCTATACTCTTACCATCACACATTCGTCCTTAGACTCGATCCCCGGCAACGGCGCCAAATTTGGTGTTGTTCTACCACAATGGTAAGTACCACGTTAAGAAGCTTCACCTCCTTAATTGTCAATCCGCGGAAAAGATAGGAGTGATATGAAGATCGTGAATGTGAGATGAAGTGAGAGTGAAGGTGAGAAGCACAAAGATGCACACACACATACACACACACTACCACAATGGTAAGTACCACGTTAAGAAGCTTCACCTCCTTAATTGTCAATCCGCGGAAAAGATAGGAGTGATATGAAGATCGTGAATGTGAGATGAAGTGAGAGTGAAGGTGAGAAGCACAAAGATGCACACACACATACACACACACTACGAAGAGACAAGCAAGACACAATGGAAGGTGAGAAATTAACTCTATTGCTCAAGAACACTATTACAAGCTCAAAAGAACTCTAACCTCAAACAAGCTAACCCCAAAAATGAGCTCTCTAGCTCTTTTTATAGTTTCTAGATTAGTTTTGGCCGGTTTCACATCTAATGACCGGCATAGTTAAAAAATAGGTCTTAGATACTATTTGAAAGGGTAAACGGTGTCTAAAAATAACGAAAATTGATACGCTTGTTCTACCTAAGCTCCTCAAGCTCGAGGACTCCTCGGCTTGCACAAAATGTAGCTATGGACTACAAAATGGGGTTTTCTATGTTACATATGTTACAATAGTGATAAAAATCACTGTTGGAGGTTTTTGGAAAGTATTTGAAAACATAATTCTTTGAAAAAAGATTTGACTGGCTCCCTACTCCGTCGTTACATGCTTTCGCGTCTTCTATGCCTCTGGCTGCTTCCAACACCGTGACACAATCGCGATGGTCTGAGACCGTCGCGATGGTCCACCAAAGTATGATTTTTTGCAATGCAAGTATGGATTCCTAGAGGCGCAAGTGTGCTCTACACGCTGGTGTGGTCGCCTTCTTCAAATTCCGAACTTTGAAGACCATCGCGATGGTCTGACACAGTCGGAAATTTCTGACGGAAACTGAAAATTTTACCTTTTCCAAGCTTTCCTGATGCATTGGAGCTCTGTACCTGCAAGAAAACTAAAGAAAACAAAAGTACACACAAGCACAAAAGCTCTCTCTCACTCTCTCGCATGCACAAATGAGGGGAAATGAGGAGAATGGGTGGATATGGTGAATTTTCTGATTTTTTTGGAGATGAAGATGATGATGCGGTAATGAAGATAGAGTGTGGGGGAGGTGAAAAACAACAAAAACTAAGTAAAAACAACAACAAAAACTGAAATTTTTACCTTCCATCGCCACTTCTTGCTATACTCTTACCATCACACATTCGTCCTAGACTCGATCCCGGCAACGGCGCCAAGTTTGGTGTTGCTCTAGCACAATGGTAAGTACCACGTTAAGAAGCTTCACCTCCTTAATTGTCAATCCGCGGAAGATATATGAGTGATATGAAGATCGTGAATGTGAGATGAAGTGAGAGTGAAGGTGAAAAGCACAAAGATGCACACACACATACACACACACTACGAAGACACAAGCAAGACACAATGGAAGGTGAGAAACTAACTCTATTGCTCAAGAACACTATTACAAGCTCAAAAGAACTCTAACCTCAAACAAGCTAACCCCAAAAATGAGCTCTCTAACTCGTTTTATAGTTTCTAGATTAGTTTTGACCGGTTTCACATCTAGTGACCGGCATAGTTAAAAAATAGGTCCTAGATGCTATTTGAAAGGGTAAACGGTGTCTAAAAATAACGAAAATTGATACGCTTGTTCTACCTAAGCTCCTCAAACTCGAGGACTCCTCGGCTTGCACAAAATGGAGCTATGGATTACAAAATGGGGTTTCTATGTTACATATGTTACAATAGTGATAAAAATCGCTGTTGGAGGTTTTTGGAAAGTATTTGAAAACATAATTCTTTGAAAAAAGATTTGACTGGCTCCCTGCTCCGTCGTTACATTCTTCCGCGTCTTCTATGCCTCTGGCTGCTTCCAACACCGTGACACAATCGCGATGGTCTGAGACCAGCGCGATGGTCCACCAAAGTATGATTTTTTGCAATGCAAGTATGGATTCCTAGAGGCGCAAGTGGGCTCTACACGCTGGTGTGGTCGCCTTCTTCAAATTCCGAACTTTGTAGACCATCGCGATGGTCTGACACAGTCGGAAATTTCTGACAGAAACTGAAAATTTTACCTTTTCCAAGCTTTCCTGATGCACTGGAGCTCTGTACCTGCAAGAAAACTCAAGAAAACAAAAGTACACACAAGCACAAAAGCTCTCTCTCACTCTCTCGCATGCACAAATGAGGGGAAATGAGGAGAATGGGTGGATATGGTGAATTTTTTTATTTTTTTGGAGATGAAGATGATGATGCGGTGATGAAGATAGAGTGTGGGGGAGGTGAAAAGCAACAAAAACTAAGTAAAAACAACAACAAAAACTGAAAATCTTACCTTCCAACGCCACTTCTTGCTATACTCTTACCATCACACATTCGTCCTACACTCGATTCCCGGCAACGGCGCCAAATTTGGTGTTGGTCTAGCACAATGCTAAGTACCACGTTAAGAAGCTTCACCTCCTTAATTGTCAATCCGCGGAAGAGATAGGAGTGATATGAAGATCGTGAATGTGAGATGAAGTGAGAGTGGAGGTGAGAAGAACAAAGATGATCACACACACTACGAAGAGACAAGCAAGACACAATGGAACGTGAGAAATTAACTCTATTGCTCAAGAACACTATTACAAGCTCAAAAGAACTCTAACCTCAAACAAGCTAACCCCAAAAATGAGCTCTCTAGCTCTTTTTATAGTTTCTAGATTAGTTTTGACTGGTTTCACATCTAGTGACCGGCATAGTTAAAAAATAGGTCCTAGATGCTATTTGAAAGGGTAAACGGTGACTAAAAATAACGAAAATTGATACGCTTGTTCTACCTAAGCTCTTCAAGCTCGAGGACTCCTCGGCTTGCACAAAATGGAGCTATGGATTACAAAATGGGGTTTTCTATGTTACATATGTTACAATAGTGATAAAAATCACTGTTGGAGGTTTTTGGAAAGTATTTGAAAACATAATTCTTTGAAAAAAGATTTGACTGGCTCCCTGCTCCGTCGTTCAATGCTTCCGCGTCTTCTATGCCTCTGGCTGCTTCCAACACCGTGACACAATCGCGATGGTCTGAGACCGTCGCGATGGTCCACCAAAGTATGATTTTTTGCAATGCAAGTATGGATTCCTAGAGGCGCAAGTGTGCTCTACACGCTGGTGTGGTCGCCTTCTTCAAATTCCGAACTTTGAAGACCATCGCGATGGTCTGACACAGTCGGAAATTTCTGACAGAAACTGAAAATTTTACCTTTTCCAAGCTTTCCTTATGCACTGGAGCTCTGTACCTGCAAGAAAACTCAAGAAAACAAAAGTACACACAAGCACAAAAGCTCTCTCTCACTCTCTCGAATGCACAAATGAGGGGAAATGAGGAGAATGGGTGGATATGGTGAATTTTCTGATTTTTTTGGAGATGAAGATGATGATGCGGTGATGAAGATAGAGTGTGGGGGAGGTGAAAAATAACAAAAACTAAGTAAAAACAACAAAAAAAACTAAAATTTTTACCTTCCAACGCCACTTCTTGCTACACTCTTACCATCACACATTCGTCTTAGACTCGATCCCCGGCAACGGCGCCAAATTTGGTGTTGCTCTAGCACAATGGTAAGTACCACGTTAAGAAGGTTCACCTCCTTAATTGTCAATCCGCGGAAGAGATAGGAGTGATATGAAGATCGTGAATGTGAGATGAAGTGAGAGTGAAGGTGAGAAGCACAAAGATGCACACACACATACACACACACTACGAAGACACAAGCAAGACACAATGGAAGGTGAGAAACTAACTCTATTGCTCAAGAACACTATTACAAGCTCAAAAGAACTCTAACCTCAAACAAGGTAACCCCAAAAATGAGCTCTCTAGCTCTTTTTATAGTTTCTAGATTAGTTTTGACCGGTTTCACATCTAGTGACCGGCATAGTTAAAAAATAGGTCCTAGATGCTATTTGAAAGGGTAAACGGTGTTTAAAAATAACGAAAATTGATACGCTTGTTCTACCTAAGGTCCTTAAACTCGAGGACTCCTCGGCTTGCACAAAATGGAGCTATGGATTACAAAATGGGGTTTTCTATGTTACATATGTTACAATAGTGATAAAAATCACTGTTGGAGGTTTTTGGAAAGTATTCGAAAACATAATTCTTTGAAAAAAGATTTGACTGGCTCCCTGCTCCGTCGTTACATGCTTCCGCGTCTTCTATGCCTCTGGCTGCTTCCAACACCGTGACACAATCGCGATGGTCTGAGACCGTCGCGATGGTCCACCAAAGTATAATTTTTTGCAATGCAAGTATGGATTCCTAGAGGCGCAAGTGTATTCTACACGCTGGTGTGGTCGCCTTCTTCAAATTCCGAACTTTGCAGACCATCGCGATGGTCTGACACAGTCGGAAATTTCTGACAGAAACTGAAAATTTTACCTTTTCCAAGCTTTCTTGATGCACTGGAGCTCTGTACCTACAAGAAAACTCAAGAAAACAAAAGTACACAAAAGCACAAAAGCTCTCTCTCACTCTCTCGCATCCACAAATGAGGGGAAATGAGGAGAATGGGTGGATATGGTGAATTTTCTGATTTTTTTGAAGATGAAGATGATGATGCGGTGATGAAGATAGAGTGTGGGGGAGGTGAAAAACAACAAAAACTAAGTAAAAACAACAACAAAAACTGAAATTTTTACCTTCCAACGCCACTTCTTGCTATACTCTTACCATCACACATTCGTCCTAGACTCGATCCTCGGCAACGGCGCCAAATTTGCTGTTGCTCTAGCACAATGGTAAGTACCACGTTAAGAAGCTTCACCTCCTTAATTGTCAATCCACGGAAGAGATAGGAGTGATATGAAGATCGTGAATGTGAGATGAAGTGAGAGTGAAGGTGAGAATCACAAAGATGCACACATACATACACACACACTACGAAGAGACAAGCAAGACACAATGGAAGGTGAGAAATTAACTCGATTGCTCAAGAACACAATTACAAGCTCAAAAGAACTCTAACCTCAAACAAGCTAACCCCAAAAATGAGCTCTCTAGCTCTTTTTATAGTTTCTAGACTAGTTTTGACCGGTTTCACATCTAGTGACCGACATAGTTAAAAAATAGGTCCTAAATGCTATTTGAAAGGGTAAACGGTGTCTAAAAATAAGGAAAATTGATACGCTTGTTCTACCTAAGCCCCTCAAGCTCGAGGACTCCTCGGCTTGCACAGAATGGAGCTATGGATTACGAAATGGGGTTTTCTATGTTACATATGTTACAATAGTGATAAAAATCACTGTTGGAGGTTTTTGGAAAGTATTTGAAAACATAATTCTTTGAAAAAAGATTTGACTGGCTCCCTGCTCCGTCGTTACATGCTTCCGCGTCTTCTATGCCTCTGGCTGCTTCCAACACCGTGACACAATCGCGATGGTCTGAGACCATCGCGATCGTCCACCAAAGTATGATTTTTTGCAATGCAAGTATGGATTCCTATAGGCGCAAGTGTGCTCTACACGCTGGTGTGGTCGCGTTCTTCAAATTCCGAACTTTGCAGACCATCGCGATGGTCTGACACAGTTGGAAATTTTTGACAGAAACTCAAAAGTTTACCTTTTCCAAGCTTTCCTGATTCACTGGAGCTCTCTACCTGCAAGAAAACTCAAGAAAACAAAAATACACACAAGCACAAAAGCTCTCTCTCACTCTGTCGCATGCACAAATGAGGGGAAATGAGGAGAATGGGTGGACATGGTGAATTTTCTGATTTTTTTGGAGATGAAGATGATGATGCGGTGATGAAGATAGAGTGTGGGGGAGGTGAAAAACAACAAAAACTGAAATTTTTACCTTCCAACGCCACTTTTTGCTATACTCTTACCATCACACATTCGTCCTAGACTCGATCCCCGGTAACGGCGCCAAATTTGGTGTTGCTCTAGCACAATGGTAAGTACCACATTAAGAAGCTTCACCTCCTTAATTGTCAATCCGCGAAAGAGATAGGAGTGATATGAAGATGGTGAATGTGAGATGAAGTGAGAGTGAAGGTGAGAAGCACAAAGATGCACACACACATACACACACACTACGAAGAGACAAGCAAGACACAATGGAAGGTGAGAAATTAACTCTATTGCTCAAGAACACTATTACAAGCTCAAAAGAACTCTAACCTCAAACAAGCTAACCCCAAAAATGATCTGAAAAAAGATTTGACTGGCTCCATGCTCCGTCGTTACATGCTTCCGCATCCTCTATGCCTCTGGCTGCTTCAAACACCGTGACACAATCCCGATGGTCTGAGATCGTCGCGATGGTCCACCAAAGTATGATTTTTTGCAATGCAAGTATGGATTCCTAGAGGCGCAAGTGTGCTCTACACGCTGGTGTGGTCACCTTCTTCAAATTCCGAACTTTGAAGACCTTCGCGATGGTTTGACACAGGCGGAAATTTCTGATAGAAACTCAAAATTTTACCTTTTCCAAGCTTTCCTGATGCACTGGAGCTCTGTACCTGCAAGAAAACTCAAGAAGACAAAAGTACACACAAGCACAAAAGCTCTCTCTGACTCTGTCGCATGCACAAATGAGGGGAAATGAGGAGAATGGGTGGATATGGTGAATTTTCTGATTTTTTTGAAGATGAAGATGATGATGCGGTGATGAAGGTAGAGTGTGGAGGAGGTGAAAAACAACAAAAACTAAGTAAAAACAACAACAAAAACTGAAATTTTTACCTTCCAACGCCACTTCTTGCTATACTCTTACCATCACACATTCGTCCTAGACTCGATCCTCGGCAACGGCGCCAAATTTGGTGTTGCTCTAGCACAATGGTAAGTACCACGTTAAGAAGCTTCACCTCCTTAATTGTGAATCCAGGGAAACTCTAACCTCAAACAAGCTAACCCCAAAAATGAGCTCTCTAGCTCTTCTTATAGTTTTTAGAATAGTTTTGACCGGTTTCACATCTAGTGACCGGCATAGTTAAAAAATAGGTCCTAGATGCTATTTGAAAGGATAAACGGTGTCTAAAAATAACAAAAATTGATACGCTTGTTCTACCTAAGCTCCTCAAGCTTGAGGACTCCTCGCCTTGCACAAAATGGAGCTATGGATTACAAAATGGGGTTTTCTATGTTACATATGTTACAATAGTGATAAAAATCACTGTTGGAGGTTTTTGGAAAGTATTTGAAAACATAATTCTTTGAAAAAAGATTTGACTGGCTCCCTGCTCCGTCGTTACATGCTTCCGCGTCTTCTATGCCTCTGCCTGCTTCCAACACCGTGACACAATCGCGATGGTCTGAGACCGTCGCGATGGTCCACCAAAGTATGATTTCTTGCAATGCAAGTATGGATTCCTAGAGGCGCAAGTGTGCTCTACACGCTGGTGTGGTCGCCTTCTTCAAATTCCGAACTTTGCAGACCATCGCGATAGTCTGACACAGTCGGAAATTTTTGACAGAAACTGAAAATTTTACCTTTTCCAAGCTTTCCTGATGCACTGGAGCTCTGTACGCGCAAGAAAACTCAAGAAAACAAAAGTACACACAAGCACAAAAGCTCTCTCTCACTCTCTCGCATGCACAAATGAGGGGAAATGAGGAGAATGGGTGGATATGGTGAATTTTCTCATTTTTTTGGAGATGAAGATGATGATGCGGTGATGAAGATAGAGTGTGGGGGAGGTGAAAAACAACAAAGACTAAGTAAAAACAACAATAAAAACTGAAATTTTTAACTTCCAACGCCACTTTTTGCTATACTCTTACCATCACACATTTGTCCTAGACTCGATCCCCGTCAATGGCGCCAAATTTGGTGTTGCTCTAGCACAATGGTAAGTACCACGTTAAGAAGCTTCACCTCCTTAATTGTCAATCCGCGGAAGACATAGGAGTGATATGAAGATCGTGAATGTGAGATGAAGTGAGAGTGAAGGTGAGAAGCACAAAGATGCACACACACATACACACACACTACGAAGAGACAAGCAAGACACAATGGAAGGTGAGAAATTAACTCTATTGCTCAAGAACACTATTACAAGCTCACAAGAACTTTAACCTCAAACAAGCTAACCCCAAAAATGAGCTCTCTAGCTCTTTTTATAGTTTTTAGACTATTTTTGACCGGTTTCACATCTAGTGACCGGCATAGTTAAAAAATAGGTCATAGATGCTATTTGAAAGGATAAACGGTGTCTAAAAATAACGAAAATTGATACGCTTGTTCTACCTAAGCTCCTCAAGCTCGAGGACTCCTCGGATTGCACAAAATGGAGCTATGGATTACAAAATGGGGTTTTCTATGTTACATATGTTACAATAGTGATAAAAATCACTGTTGGAGGTTTTTGGAAAGTATTTGAACACATAATTCTTTGAAAAAAGATTTGACTGGTTCAGTGCTCCGTCGTTACATGCTTTCGCGTCTTCTATGCCTCTGGGTGCTTCCAACACCGTGACACAATCGCGATGGTCTGAGACCGTCGCGATGGTCCACCAAAGTATGATTTTTTGCAATGCAAGTATGGATTCCTAGAATGGGTGGATATGGTGAATTTTCTGATTTTTTTGGAGATGAAGATGATGATGCGGTGATGAAGATAGAGTGTGGGGGAGGTGAAAAACAACAAAAACTAAGTAAAAACAACAACAAAAACTGAAATTTCTACCTTGCAACGCCACTTCTTGCTATACTCTTACCATCACACATTCGTTCTAGACTCGATCCCCGGCAACGGCGCCAAATTTGGTGTTGCTCTAGCACAATGGTAAGTACCACGTTAAGAAGGTTCACCTCCTTAATTGTCAATCCGCGGAAGAGATAGGAGTGATATGAAGATCGTGAATGTGAGATGAAGTGAGAGTGAAGGTGAGAAGCACAAAGATGCACACACACATACACACACACTACGAAGAGACAAGCAACACACAATGGAAGGTGAGAAATTAACTCTATTGCTCAAGAACACTATTACAAGCTCAAAAGAACTCTGACTTCAAACAAGCTAACCCCAAAAATGAGCTCTCTATCTCTTTTTATAGTTTCTAGACTAGTTTTGACCGGTTTCACATCTAGTGACCGGCATAGTTAAAAAATAGGTCCTAGATGCTATTTGAAAGGGTAAACGGTGTCTAAAAATAACGAAAATTGATACGCTTGTTCTACCTAACCTCCTCAAACTCGAGGACTCCTCGGCTTGCACAAAATGGAGCTATGGATTACAAAATGGGGTTTTCTATGTTACATATGTTACAATAGTGATAAAAATCACTGTTGGAGGTTTTTGGAAAGTATTCGAAAACATAATTCTTTGAAAAAAGATTTGACTGGCTCCCTGCTCCGTCGTTACATGCTTCCACCTCTTCTATGCCTCTGGCTGCTTCCAACACCGTGACACAATCGCGATGGTCTGAGACCGTCGCGATGGTCCACCAAAGTATGATTTTTTGCAATGCAAGTATGGATTCCTAGAGGCGCAAGTGTATTCTACACGCTGGTGTGGTCGCCTTCTTCAAATTCCGAACTTTGCAGACCATCGCGATGGTCTGACACAGTCGGAAATTTCTGACAGAAACTGAAAATTTTACCTTTTCCAAGCTTTCCTGATGCACTAGAGCTCTGTACCTACAAGAAAACTCAAGAAAACAAAAGTACACAAAAGCACAAAAGCTCTCTCTCACTCTCTCGCATCCACAAATGAGGGGAAATGAGGAGAATGGGTGGATATGGTGAATTTTCTGATTTTTTTGAAGATGAAGATGATGATGCGGTGATGAAGATAGAGTGTGGGGGAGGTGAAAAACAACAAAAACTAAGTAAAAACAACAACAAAAACTGAAATTTTTACCTTCCAACGCCACTTCTTGCTATACTCTTACCATCACACATTCATCCTAGACTCGATCGTCGGCAACGGCGCCAAATTTGCTGTTGCTCTAGCACAATGGTAAGTACCACGTTAAGAAGCTTCACCTCCTTAATTGTCAATCCACGGAAGAGATAGGAGTGATATGAAGATAGTGAATGTGAGATGAAGTGAGAGTGAAGGTGAGAAGCACAAAGATGCACACACACATACACACACACTACGAAGAGACAAGCAAGACACAATGGAAGGTGAGAAATTAACTCTATTGCTCAAGAACACAATTACAAGCTCAAAAGAACTCTAACCTCAAACAAGCTAACCCCAAAAATGAGCTCTCTAGCTCTTTTTATAGTTTCTAGAATAGTTTTGACCGGTTTCACATCTAGTGACCGACATAGTTAAAAAATAGGTCATAGATGCTATTTGAAAGTGTAAACGGTGTCTAAAAATAACGAAAATTGATACGCTTGTTCTACCTGAGCCCCTCAAGCTCGAGGACTCCTCGCTTTGCACAAAATGGAGCTATGGATTACAAAATGGGGTTTTCTATGTTACATATGTTACAATAGTGATAAAAATCACTGTTGGAGGTTTTTGGAAAGTATTTGAAAACATAATTCTTTGAAAAAAGATTTGACTGGCTCCCTGCTCCGTCGTTACATGCTTCCGCGTCTTCTATGCCTCTGGCTGCTTCCAACACCGTGACACAATCGCGATGGTCTGAAACCGTCGCGATGGTCCACCAAAGTATGATTTTTTGCAATGCAAGTATGGATTCCTAGAGGCGCAAGTGTGCTCTACACGCTGGTGTGGTCGCCTTCTTCAAATTCCGAACTTTGCAGACCATCGCGATGGTCTGACACAGTCGGAAATTTCTGACAGAAACTCAAAATTTTACCTTTTCCAAGCTTTCCTGATGCACTAGAGCTCTGTACCTGCAAGAAAACTCAAGAAAACAAAAGTACACACAAGCACAAAAGCTCTCTCTCACTCTCTCGCATGCACAAATGAGGGGAAATGAGGAGAATTGGTGGATATGGTGAATTTTCTGATTTTTTTGGAGATGAAGATGATGATGCGGTGATGAAGGTAGAGTGTGGTGGAGGTGAAAAACAACAAAAAGTAAGTAAAAACAACAACAAAAATTGAAATTTTTACCTTCCAACGCCACTTCTTGCTATACTCTTACCATCACACATTCGTCCTAGACTCGATCCCCCGCAACGGCGCCAAATTTGGTGTTGCTCTAGCACAATGGTAAGTACCACGTTAAGAAGCTTCACCTCCTTAATTGTCAATCCGCAGAAGAGATAGGAGTGATATGAAGATCGTGAATGTGAGATGAAGTGAGAGTGAAGGTGATAATCACAAAGATGCACACACACATACACACACACTACGAAGAGACAAGCAAGACACAATGGAAGGTGAGAAATTAACTCTATTGCTCAAGAACACTATTACAAGCTCAAAAGAACTCTAACCTCAAACAAGCTAACCCCAAAAATGAGCTCTCTAGCTCTTTTTATAGTTTCTAGAATAGTTTTGACCGGTTTCACATCTAGTGACCGGCATAGTTAAAAAATAGGTCCTAGATGCTATTTGAAAAGGTAAACGGTGTCTAAAAATAAGGAAAATTGATACGCTTGTTCTACCTAAGCCCCTCAAGCTCGAGGACTCCGCGGCTTGCACAAAATGGAGCTATGGATTACAAAATGGGGTTTTCTATGTTACATATGTTACAATAATGATAAAAATCACTGTTGGAGGTTTTTGGAAAGTATTTGAAAACATAATTCTTTGAAAAAAGATTTGACTGGCTCCCTGCTCCGTCGTTACATGCTTCCGCATCCTCTATGCCTCTGGTTGCTTCCAACACCGTGACACAATCGCGATGGTCTGAGACCGTCGCGATGGTCCACCAAAGTATGATTTTTTGCAATGCAAGTATGGATTCCTAGAGGCACAAGTGTGCTCTACACGTTGGTGTGGTCGCCTTCTTCAAATTCCGAACTTTGAAGAGCATCGCGATGGTCTAACACAGTCGGAAATTTTTGATAGAAACTCAAAATTTTACCTTTTCCAAGCTTTCCTGATGCACTGGAGCTCTGTACCTGCAAGAAAACTCAAGAAAACAGAAGTACACACAAGCACAAAAGCTCTCTCTCACTCGCTCGCATGCACAAATGAGGGGAAATGAGGAGAATAGGTGGATATGGTGAATTTTCTGATTTTTTTGGAGATGAAGATGATGATGTGGTGATGAAGATAGAGTGTGGGGGAGGTGAAAAACAACAAAAACTAAGTAAAAACAACAACAAAAACTGAAATTTTTACCTTCCAACGCCACTTCTTGATATACTCTTACCATCACACATTCGTCATAGACTCGATCCTCGGCAACCGCGCCAAATTTGGTGTTGCTCTAGCACAATGGTAAGTACCACGTTAAGAAGCTTAACCTCCTTAGTTGTCAATCCGCGGAAGAGATAGGAGTGATATGAAGATCGTGAATGTGAGATGAAGTGAGAGTGAAGGTGAGAAGCACAAAGATGCACACACACATACACACACACTACGAAGAGACAAGCAAGACACAATGGAAGGTGAGAAATTAACTCTATTGCTCAAGAACACTATTACAAGCTCAAAAGAACTCTAACCTCAAACAAGCTAACCCCAAAAATGAGCTCTCTAGCTCTTTTTATAGTTTCTAGACTAGTTTTGACCGGTTTCACATATAGTGACCGGCATAGTTAAAAAATAGGTCATAGATGCTATTTGAAAGGGTAAACGGTGTCTAAAAATAACGAAAATTGATACTCTTTTTCTACTTAAGCTCCTCAAGCTCAAGGACTCCTCGGCTTGCACAAAATGGAGCTATTGATTACAAAATGGGGTTTTCTATGTTACAATAGTGATAAAAATCACTGTTGGAGGTTTTTGGAAAGTATTTGAAAACATAATTCTTTGAAAAAAGATTTGAATGGCTTCCTGCTCCGTCGTTACATGCTTCCGCGTCTTCTATGCCTCTGGCTACTTCCAACACCGTGACACAATCGCGATGGTCTGAGACCGTCGCGATGGTCCACCAAAGTATGATTTTTTGCAATGCAAGTATGGATTCCTAGAGGCGCAAGTGTGGTCGCCTTCTTCAAATTCGGAACTTTGCAGACCATCACGATGGTCTGACACAGTCGGAAATTTCTGACAGAAACTGAAAATTCTACCTTTTCCAAGCTTTCCTGATGCACTGGAGCTCTGTATCTGCAAAAAAACTCAAGAAAACAAAAGTACACACAAGCACAAAAGCTCTCTCTCACTCTCTCGCATGCACAAATGAGGGGAAATGAGGAGAATGGGTGGATATGGTGAATTTTCTGATTTTTTTGGAGATGAAGATGATGATGCGGTGATGAAGATAGAGTATGGGGGAGGTGAAAAACAACAAAAACTACGTAAAAACAACAACAAAAACTTAAATTTTTTCCTTCCAACGCCACTTTTTGCTATACTCTTACCATCACACATTCGTCCTAGACTCGATCCCCGGCAACAGCGCCAAATTTGGTGTTGCTCTAGCACAATGGTAAGTACCACATTAAGAAGCTTCACCTCCTTAATTGTCAATCCGCGGAAGAGATAGGAGTGATATGAAGATCGTGACTGTGAGATGAAGTGAGAGTGAAGGTGAGAAGCACAAAGATGCACACACACATACACACACACTACGAAGACACAAGCAAGACACAATGGAAGGTGAGAAAATATCTCTATTGCTCAAGAACACTATTACAAGCTCAAAAGAACTCTAACCTCAAACAAGCTAACCCCAAAAATGATCTCTCTAGCTCTTTTTATAGATTCTAGACTAGTTTTGACCGGTTTCACATCTAGTGACCGGCATAGTTAAAAAATAGGTCCTAGATGCTATTTGAAAGGGTAAACGGTGTCTAAAAATAACGAAAATTGATACGCTTGTTCTACCTAAGCTCCTCAAGCTCGAGGAGTCCTCGGCTTGCACAAAATGGAGCTATGGATTACAAAATGGGGTTTTCTATGTTACATATGTTACAATAGTGATAAAAATCACTGTTGGAGGTTTTTGGAAAGTATTTGAAAACATAATTCTTTGAAAAAAGATTTGACTGGCTCCCTGCTCCGTCGTGACATGCTTGCGCGTCTTCTATGCCTCTGGCTCCTTCCAACACCGTGACACAATCGCGATGGTCTTAGACCGTCGCGATGGTCCACCAAAGTATGATTTTTTGCAATGCAAGTATGGATTCCTAGAGGCGCAAGTGTGCTCTACACGCTGGTGTGGTCGCCTTCTTCAAATTCGGAACTTTGCAGACCATCGTGATGGTCTGACACAGTCGGAAATTTCTGACAGAAACTGAAAATTTTACCTTTTCCAATCTTTCCTGATGCACTAGAGCTCTGTACCTGCAAGAAAACTCAAGAAAACAAAAGTACACACAAGCACAAAAGCTCTCTCTCACTCTCTCGCATGCACAAATGAGGGGAAATGAGGAGAATGGGTGGATATGGTGAATTTTCTGATTTTTTTGGAGATGAAGATGATGATGCGGTGATGAAGATAGAGTGTGGGGGAGGTGAAAAACAACAAACACTAAGTAAAAACAACAACAAAAACTGAAATTTTTACCTTCCAACGCCACTTCTTGATATACTCTTACCATCACACATTCGTCCTAGACTCGATCCCCGGCAACGGCGCGAAATTTGGTGTTGCTCTAGCACAATGGTAAGTACCACGTTAAGAAGCTTCACCTCCTTAATTGTCAATCCGCGGAAGAGATAGGAGTGATATGAAGATCGTGAATGTGAGATGAAGTGAGAGTGAAGGTGAGAAGCACAAAGATGCACACACACATACACACACACTACGAAGAGACAAGCAAGACACAATGGAAGGTGAGAAATTAACTCTATTGCTCAAGAACACTATTACAAGCTCAAAAGAACTCTAACCTCAAACAAGCTAACCCCAAAAATGAGCTCTCTAGCTCTTTTTATAGTTTCTAGAATAGTTTTGACCGGTTTCACATCTAGTGACCGGCATAGTTAAAAAATAGGTCCTAGATGCTATTTGAAAGGGTAAATGGTGTCTAAAAATAACGAAAATTGATACGCTTGTTCTTTCTAAGCCCCTCAAGCTCGAGGACTCCTCGGCTTGCACAAAATGGAGCTATGCATTACAAAATGAGGTTTTCTATGTTACATATGTTACAATAGTGATAAAAATCACTGTTGGAGGTTTTTGGAAAGTATTTGAACACATAATTCTTTGGAAAAAGATTTGACTGGCTCAGTGCTCCGTCGTTACATGCTTCCACGTCTTCTATGCCTCTGGCTGCTTCCAACACCGTGACACAATCGCGATGGTCTGAGACCGTCGCGATGGTCCAGCAAAGTATGATTTTTTGCAATGCAAGTATGGATTCCTAGAGGCGCAAGTGTGCTCTACACGCTGGTGTGGTCGCCTTCTTCAAATTCCGAACTTTGCAGACCATCGCGATGGTCTGACACAGTCGTAAATTTCTGACAGAAACTCAAAATTTTACCTTTTCATAGCTTTCCTGATGCACTGGAGCTCTGTACCTGCAAGAAAACTCAAGAAAACAAAAGTACACACAAGCACAAAAGCTCTCTCTCACTCTCTCGCATGCA
The DNA here is from genome assembly GCA_020310875.1 of Ceratopteris richardii. Classification (NCBI taxonomy): domain Eukaryota; kingdom Viridiplantae; phylum Streptophyta; class Polypodiopsida; order Polypodiales; family Pteridaceae; genus Ceratopteris; species Ceratopteris richardii. The sequence continues at coordinate 8,400,171 of CM035407.1, forward strand.
CAAATGAGGGGAAATGAGGAGAATGGATGGATATGGTGAATTTTCTGATTTTTTTGGAGATGAAGATGATGATGCGGTGATGAAGATAGAGTGTGGGGGAGGTGAAAAACAACAAAAACTAAGTAAAAACAACAACAAAAACTGAAATTTTTACCTTCCAACGCCACTTCTTGCTATACTCTTACCATCACACATTCGTTCTAGACTCGATCCCTGGGAACGGCGCCAAATTTGGTGTTGCTCTAGCACAATGGTAAGTACCACGTTAAGAAGGTTCACCTCCTTAATTGTCAATCCGCGGAAGAGATAGGAGTGATATGAAGATCGTGAATGTGAGATGAAGTGAGAGTGAAGGTGAGAAGCACAAAGATGCACACACACATACACACACACTACGAAGAGACAAGCAAGACACAATGGAAGGTGAGAAATTAACTCTATTGCTCAAGAACACTATTACAAGCTCAACAGAACTCTAACTTCAAACAAGCTAACCCCAAAAATGATCTCTCTAGCTCTTTTTATAGTTTCTAGAGTAGTTTTGACCGGTTTCACATCTAGTGACCGGCATAGTTAAAAAATAGGTCCTAGATGCTATTTGAAAGGGTAAACGGTGTTTAAAAATAACGAAAATTGATACGCTTGTTCTACCTAAGCTCCTTAAACTCGAGGACTCCTCGGCTTGCACAAAATGGAGCTATGGATTACAAAATGGGGTTTTCTATGTTACATATGTTACAATAGTGATAAAAATCACTGTTGGAGGTTTTTGGAAAGTATTCGAAAACATAATTCTTTGAAAAAAGATTTGACTGGCTCCCTGCTCCGTCGTTACATGCTTCCGCGTCTTCTATGCCTCTGGCTGCTTCCAACACCGTGACACAATCGCGATGGTCTGAGACCGTCGCGATGGTCCACCAAAGTATGATTTTTTGCAATGCAAGTATGGATTCCTAGAGGCGCAAGTGTATTCTACACGCTGGTGTGGTCGCCTTCTTCAAATTCCGAGCTTTGCAGACCATCGCGATGGTCTGACACAGTCGGAAATTTCTGACAGAAACTAAAAATTTTACCTTTTCCAAGCTTTCTTGATGCACTGGAGCTCTGTACCTACAAGAAAACTCAAGAAAGCAAAAGTACACAAAAGCACAAAAGCTCTCTTTCACTCTCTCGCATCCACAAATGAGGGGAAATGAGGAGAATGGGTGGATATGGTGAATTTTCTGATTTTTTTGAAGATGAAGATGATGATGCGGTGATGAAGATAGAGTGTGGGGGAGGTGAAAAACAACAAAAACTAAGTAAAAACAACAACAAAAACTGAAATTTTTACCTTCCAACGCCACTTCTTGCTATACTCTTACCATCACACATTCGTCCTAGACTCGATCCTCGGCAACGGCGCCAAATTTGCTGTTGCTCTAGCACAATGGTAAGTACCACGTTAAGAAGCTTCACCTCCTTAATTGTCAATCCACGGAAGAGATAGGAGTGATATGAAGATCGTGAATGTGAGATGAAGTGAGAGTGAAGGTGAGAATCACAAAGATGCACACACACATACACACACACTACGAAGAGACAAGCAAGACACAATGGAAGGTGAGAAATTAACTCTATTGCTCAAGAACACAATTACAAGCTCAAAAGAACTCTAACCTCAAACAAGCTAACCCCAAAAATGAGCTCTCTAGCTCTTTTTATAGTTTCTAGACTAGTTTTGACCGGTTTCACATCTAGTGACCGACATAGTTAAAAAATAGGTCCTAGATGCTATTTGAAAGGGTAAACGGTGTCTAAAAATAAGGAAAATTGATACGCTTGTTCTACCTAAGCCCCTCAAGCTCGAGGACTCCTCGGCTTGCACAGAATGGAGCTATGGATTACGAAATGGGGTTTTCTATGTTACATATGTTACAATAGTGATAAAAATCACTGTTGGAGGTTTTTGGAAAGTATTTGAAAACATAATTCTTTGAAAAAAGATTTGACTGGCTCCCTGCTCCGTCGTTACATGCTTTCGCGTCTTCTATGCCTCTGGCTGCTTCCAACACCGTGACACAATCGCGATGGTCTGAGACCATCGCGATCGTCCACCAAAGTATGATTTTTTGCAATGCAAGTATGGATTCCTAGAGGCGCAAGTGTGCTCTACACGCTGGTGTGGTCGCGTTCTTCAAATTCCGAACTTTGCAGACCATCGCGATGGTCTGACACAGTCGGAAATTTTTGACAGAAACTCAAAAGTTTACCTTTCCCAAGCTTCCCTGATTCACTGGAGCTCTCTACCTGCAAGAAAACTCAAGAAAACAAAAATCCACACAAGCACAAAAGCTCTCTCTCACTCTGTCGCATGCACAAATGAGGGGAAATGAGGAGAATGGGTGGACATGGTGAATTTTCTGATTTTTTTGGAGATGAAGATGATGATGCGGTGATGAAGATAGAGTGTGGGGGAGGTGAAAAACAACAAAAACTGAAATTTTTACCTTCCAACGCCACTTTTTGCTATACTCTTACCATCACACATTCGTCCTAGACTCGATCCCCGGCAACGGCGCCAAATTTGGTGTTGCTCTAGCACAATGGTAAGTACCACATTAAGAAGCTTCACCTCCTTAATTGTCAATCCGCGAAAGAGATAGGAGTGATATGAAGATGGTGAATGTGAGATGAAGTGAGAGTGAAGGTGAGAAGCACAAAGATGCACACACACATACACACACACTACGAAGAGACAAGCAAGACACAATGGAAGGTGAGAAATTAACTCTATTGCTCAAGAACACTATTACAAGCTCAAAAGAACTCTAACCTCAAACAAGCTAACCCCAAAAATGATCTCTCTAGCTCTTTTTATAGTTTTTAGACTAGTTTTGATCGGTTTCACATTTAGTGACCGGCATAGTTAAAAAATAGGTCCTAGATACTATTTGAAAGGGTAAACGGTGTATAAAAATAACGAAAATTGATACGCTTGTTCTACCTAAGCTCCTCAAGCTCGAGGACTCCTCGGCTTGCACAAAATGGAGCTATGGATTACAAAATGGGTTTTCTATGTTACATATGGTACAATAATGATAAAAATCACTGTTGGAGGTTTTTGGAAAGTATTTGAAAACATAATTCTTTGAAAAAAGATTTGACTGGCTCCATGCTCCGTCGTTACATGCTTCCGCATCCTCTATGCCTCTGGCTGCTTCAAACACCGTGACACAATCGCGATGGTCTGAGATCGTCGCGATGGTCCACCAAAGTATGATTTTTTGCAATGCAAGTATGGATTCCTAGAGGCGCAAGTGTGCTCTACACGCTGGTGTGGTCACCTTCTTCAAATTCCGAACTGTGAAGACCTTCGCGATGGTTTGACACAGGCGGAAATTTCTGATAGAAACTCAAAATTTTACCTTTTCCAAGCTTTCCTGATGCACTGGAGCTCTGTACCTGCAAGAAAACTCAAGAAGACAAAAGTACACACAAGCACAAAAGCTCTCTCTGACTCTGTCGCATGCACAAATGAGGGGAAATGAGGAGAATGGGTGGATATGGTGAAGTTTCTCATTTTTCTGAAGATGAAGATGATGATGTGGTGATGAAGGTAGAGTGTGGAGGAGGTAAAAAACAACACAAACTAAGTAAAAACAACAACAAAAACTGAAATTTTTACCTTCCAACGCCACTTCTTGCTATACTCTTACCATCACACATTCGTCCTAGACTCGATCCTCGGCAACGGCACCAAATTTGGTGTTGCTCTAGCACAATGGTAAGTACCACGTTAAGAAGCTTCACCTCCTTAATTGTGAATCCACGGAAGAGATAGGAGTGATATGAAGATCGTGAATGTGAGATGAAGTGAGAGTGAAGGTGAGAAGCACAAAGATGCACACACACATACACACACACTACGAAGAGACAAGCAAGACACAATGGAAGGTGAGAAATTAACTCTATTGCTCAAGAACACTATTACAAGCTCAAAAGAACTCTAACCTCAAACAAGCTAACCCCAAAAATAAGCTCTCTAGCTCTTCTTATAGTTTTTAGAATAGTTTTGACCGGTTTCACATCTAGTGACCGGCATAGTTAAAAAATAGGTCTACCTAAGCTCCTCAAGCTTGAGGACTCCTCGCCTTGCACAAAATGGAGCTATGGATTACAAAATGGGGTTTTCTATGTTACATATGTTACAATAGTGATAAAAATCACTGTTGGAGGTTTTTGGAAAGTATTTGAAAACATAATTCTTTGAAAAAAGATTTGACTGGCTCCCTGCTCCGTCGTTACATGCTTCCGCGTCTTCTATGCCTCTGGCTGCTTTCAACACCATGACACAATCGCGATGGTCTGAGACCGTCGCGATGGTCCACCAAAGTATGATTTCTTGCAATGCAAGTATGGATTCCTAGAGGCGCAAGTGTGCTCTACACGCTGGTGTGGTTGCCCTCTTCAAATTCCGAACTTTGCAGACCATCCCGTTGGTCTGACACAGTCGGAAATTTCTGACAGAGACTCAAAATTTTACCTTTTCCAAGCTTTCCTGATGCACTAGAGCTCTGTACCTGCAAGAAAACTCAAGAAAACAAAAGTACACACAAGCACAAAAGCTCTCTCTCACTCTCTCGCATGCACAAATGAGGGGAAATGAGGAGAATGGGTGGATATGGTGAATTTTCTGATTTTTTTGAGGATGAAGATGATGATGCGGTGTTGGAAGCAGTCAGAGGCACAGACGCCACGGAAGCATGTGAAGACGAAATCAGAGGCACAGACGCCACGGAAGCATGTGAAGACGAAGCAGGGAGCCAGTCGGATCATTTTTTCAAAACAATTATATTTTTATTACTTCTTCAAACATCCAACAGTGATTTTCATCACTCTTGTAACATATGTAATATAGACAAAACCCCATTTTGTAATCCATAGCTCCATTTTGTGCAAGCCGAGGAGTCCTCGAGCTTGAGGAGCTTAGGTAGAATACTCGTACCAAATTTCGTTATTTTTAGACATCGTTTACCCTTCCAAATAGCCTCTAGGACCTAATTTTTAACTAGGCCGGTCATTAGATGTGAAACCGGTCAAAACTAGTCTAGAAACTATAAAAAGAGCTAGAGAGCTCATTTTTGAGGTTGGTTCATTTTGGTTAGTGTGAGCATAGAGTTAGTTTGAGCTTGTAAGAGTATTCTTGAGTAATAGAGCTAATTTCCCACCTTCCATTGTGTCTTGCTTGTCTCTTCATTGTGTGTGTGTATGTGTGTGTGCATCTTTGTGCTTCTCACCTTCACTCTCACATCATCTCACGTTCACGATCTTCATATCACTCCTACCTCTCCCTCGGATTGACATTAAGGAGGTGAAGCTTCTTAACGTGGTTCTCACCATTGTGCTAGAGCAACGCCAAATTTGGCGCCGTTGCCGGGGATCGAGTCTAGGACGAATGTGTGATGGTAAGAGTATAGCAAGAAGTGGCGTTGGAAGGTAAAAATTTCAGTTTTTGTTGTTGTTTTTACTTAGTTTTTAGTGTTTTTCACCTTCCCCATACTCCATCTTCATCATCGCATCATCATCTCCATTTCCAAAAAAATCAGAAAATTCACCATATCCACCCATTCACCTCATTTCCCCTCATTTGTGCATGCGAGAGAGCGAGAGAGAACTTTTGTGCTTGTTTGTGCTTGTGTTTTCTTGAGTTTTCTTGCAGGTACAGAGCTTCAGAGCATCAGGAAAGCTTCCAAAAGGTAAAAATTTCAGTTTCTGTCAGAAATTTCCGACTGTGTCAGACCATCGCGATGGTCCGCCAAGTTCGGAATTTGGAGAAGGCGACCACACCAGCGTGAAGAGCACACCTGCGCCACTAGGAATCCATACTCGCATCCCAAAAATTCATCATTTGGTGGACCATCGCGATTGGCTCGGACCATCGCGATTGTGTCGCACCATCGCGATAGGCTCACGCCATCGCGACGGCTCGGCCGGACCATCGCGACGGTTCGCTTTTTCGGACCATCGCGACGGTTCACTTGAGCCATCGCGACGGTCCACTTGGACCATCGCGACGGTTCATTTGACCCCGGACCATCGCGATTGGCTTATGCCATCGCCACGACAGTGCCACGTGTCACGATAGACCATCGCGACGGTTCAATTTTTCGGACCATCGCGACAGCCCAAAATCGGACCATCGCGATTGGCTCAAGCCATCGCATCGCGGACCATCGCGACGGTTCACTTCGGACCATCGCGATTGTCCACCGTTGACCGTTGACCGCACCATCGCGATTGTCCGCCTGATCACGCCATCGCGACGGTTCATTTTTCGGACCATCGCGACGGTCCATTTCCACGCCATCGCGATCGTTCACTTCGGGCCATCGCGACGGTTCGCCTTTTCGGGCCATCGCGATTGTCCAAATTTTACGCCATCGCGACGGTTCGCTCGGACCATCGCGACGGTCCCAGACCATCGCGATTGCCCACCCCCATCGCAAATTTTGGACTTCAATTTTTGACCAAATTTGAGGGTATTTTTGGAAAATTTTTGGACCATTAGACTCATAGGAGACCCCTTAGCTCATATTTGAAGGAAAATTTGATTGTCAGTTTTTACCCCCCAGGGCCTGAACGCTCATAACTTTTTCATCCGAAGTCCGTTTTTTGAGCTTAATAGCTCGTTAGAAAGCTCGTGACGAGTACTACGTGACCTCAACTGTTTTTTTTTCATAAAGAATACATCTATTTTTGGATAGGCTAATTTGAGGTTCACCTAGTTTGGGACTAGGAAGTCAGGGGGCACACATTGAAAATTTGAGCTTAAAAGATGTATGTGCTCAAGTGTTTAATCATCTTGTGAATTGGTCTAACATTGGAATTTTCCAGGTCTAGCAAGGGCAATCCAAGGCAAGCAAGCGAGGCAGTGAAGACAGCAGAGCTTGGGAAGCACGGCTTCTTGGGCAACAGGATATCAGAGCAATCAGAAAAGCCGACTCGAGGTTGGAAGATTACTCAACCCCCTCAGTCAATTCTTAGCTTAGGCTAAACAGTAGTTGTGGATTAACGACGATAGGAACGCCTCAAGTTTAAGATACTTAATTATTTCAAGTCTAAGACTTAAAGTAAAGGTGTGTGTGACGCGAAAACCTAAAGAAAAGAACCTAAGTCTGACGGAACGAAAACTTAAAATCATCACGAAAGTCGAATTCCTGACGCATATATTAAGACAAGAATCCAAAGAAAAATTAAAAGGAACCAAGAATTAATCACAAAGAACCATTGACGATCTAAGTGTGTAATTGAGCGTGCAAGGAAGAAAATTAATGAACCTTAGATCGGGCAAACATATAGGTAAGTCGGACAGAAGAAGCCTTAGATCATCGGAGGCTAGTGTAAGAACCACCGCACGATCTTGGGCTCAGCAATTGAACAGTAGTTATCCCTACGAGTTGAGCTCAGAATCAAGTGAATCAGAAATGGCATTTAGCACAGACAGACCAGCAGGAGGGTCTAATGTAGCATACTTAGAAGAACCTGAAGGACCCTATAGAACGCAGTTAGAGTTTCTCCGAACCAACCGACTAGGTGCTCGCATCTATGAGGATGGTTTGCAAAGGCAAGTGGTGCAACTGCACAACCCTGATCAACCCATTGGATTGGAAAGACCAGTGGTGAAATTTGAGAGAGACGCTTACATAGACAAGGAAGGAACCATGTACGTCCTGAGTACGCAGCCAAACGATACTAATGAGTTTGGCACAATCCAATTAGAGACAGAAGGGAAATTTCAAGGAAAAGAACCGTTAGAAGAACCTAGAACACCGAGAGGGAAATCCGTATTAACAAGAGTACTCATCCCAGAATGGATCCCTCAAGATAACAGGAGCACAGAGTTGTTCATAAATAAAGAGACAGATGAAGCCTTTTGGAGGTACAGAAAGGAAAACCCTGGTGAGATAGGCATCATTACAATCTATGAATTCAAGGACCCAGATACACCAGGAAAGGTTGTATACCTGGATGAGACTTCAGAAAGAGTCTTTGTGGTGCCTGAACGCGCTAAAAACACATACACATGGAGAGGTGAATTGATATTCCCTCCATCCAGAACGAACATGAATGCAAATCAACAAGGGGCAGGAACATCCTCAGCCCATGGAAATCAAAGAGAAGGAAATTACGAGAGACCGGAAGTAAGCTTCATTCACCCCATAGGGAGAGATAGAACAACCACGAACACTAATAGGACGGATAGACAAAGAGAACATGGAGTACCAGGTGGTAGAGATGATTTTCCTCTACCTAGACCACGTGAACATGCAAGAGTATTGAGACCCACACAGTTAGTGAAATCAATGAAGAATTACTTTGATGGGACAGGAGATCCCTATGACCATGTCGCAGAATTCAAGCAAGTACTAAGAGCAGAACAAGTCGAGGACATGTTCACGCAGTACAACGCATTTGGACTAACGTTAAAGAATACCGCTTTAACTTGGTTCCAACCACTGCAACAAAGGCAATTTAGAGACATCCATCACTTTTTAGAGTCATTCATCACTGAATTCTCTAAAAGTGGGGTTAGACATGACACGTCTTCGCTTATTCATAGCTTTAAACAAACCCCTCAGGAAACAGTAAGACTGGCAGGTCGTAGATTCAGACAATATGTTGAGCGATGTCCAATGCAAGAGCTACCCTCACAAGCCAAACAAGTATCACTGTTCCTAGATGGCTTGTTGAGCGCTAAACTACGCTCCTATGTGTACCTAAAAGAACCCAGAACGCTAGAGGAGTGTGTAAGAATATGTATAGACATTGAGGACAACTTAGGAGATGAATTAGAACTCTCAAAGGTCTATAAGGACTCAGATTGTTCTTCTCTAGCATCCACAAAATTGTCTACTTCGATAGAGGACCTAGCAGAAAAAGTGGCCCAAAAACTAGGAGTTTCTAGTAAGCAGGTGCCCAAGCTAGCAACTAACGTACGTTGTTACACTTGTGGTGGAAATCATTTGGCAAACGTGTGCCCCAATGCACCTCAACCTCACGTCAACCCTAGTGGCCAATATTGCACAATTGAGAGAAGATACACGAATCATACGGCTCAGGACTGCCCATACAACAAACAAACCGTGAGACAGAACTACCCGCAAACATACCAGCAGCCAGGTAGATATCAAGGCCAATACAATGCTCAGCCTTATTACTATAGGCCTCCTCAGAACTACCCATACCAGGCTCAACAGAGACCTCAACCCGTCTTAGCTCAGCAGCCACCCCCACCAGCGAATGTCATCTCAGTCAAATATGCGGCTGCAGAAGAGAACCTAAGTAGGGCCTTAGTGCCTTCTTCACCCCTGATCACCGAAAGTGACCCGAACTCAAACAGTTTTGACTCTACGCATGTAACTAGTCCACCCGCTTATTACACGGAGTCACCAGAACATGTGGAGGCATATCATTATGATAGTCCACCAATGGAACCTAGTTGGGAGCCAGATTATACTAATGTGATGTACGCAAACCCAAACCCACGGCCCCAATTGAGACAGCAGAGACCACAGGGCCCTAGAGGACCATGCTTTAGGTGCCAAGGAGATCATTTCATAAAGGATTGTCCACATCCCCCAATAGCAAGGCAATCGCAGTACTATAGCATCCAAGGCTTTTGCGCCGATTGTGGCAAAGAACACATAATCAAAGATTGTCCTAAGAACCCAGTTAACACTTCAAATGTGACATCGATCAACGTGATAGGTATTGTAAACAACGCAGATGCATCCAACCCTACGTACGTGCCTATCCAAGCTATAACCAGAGCCCAGGCGCTCTTACAAAACCAACAGCTTAATCATGAGAAAATAGCCGAAACTAGTGAAGTTGCGGAATCGAGTAGCAAAAAGACGAAATCTTGGAAAGATTCTAGAGAAAGAATCAAGAGAAAATGGAGTAAAAAGATAAGTGAGTTGGAAGGAAGTTTAAGAGAATCTAGAGCCAAAATACAAGAATTGGCTTCACAAGAATCAAACCAAGAAATCCCAGCTCAGAAATCAGGATCAGTCTTAGCGGAACCCATACCGGAAGATCTAGATATGATGTTTCGTGCATATCAGGCTAGAATAACAGAGGGACCTCAAGTCACGGAAATGAGTAAAAACTACCCTCGAGCTGATCTAGAGATTGAGAGAACTAAACTTTGCATGAAGATGGTAGAATTAGCACAAGCCTTGTTCGAAGCCTCTAGATATCTTAACTGGAATAACATGGCAAAACCAGAACTACACTTTCAAGGACTAATGGAGAGGCTAGAACACTTGATAGAAAGCAAAGAGAGAGAAGATCAGTCTAGGAACCCTATTATCCCAGAGACACAGGAAAGGACTCCACCATCCCTGTCTCAAGTACCTAATACAGAAAGTCAAGGTAACCTATCTTCCATACAGAGGTACTCACATGAATTTTTGAGAGAAATCCAAGAAGAGAAATGGAGAAAAGAACAAGGAACTCATCCTCCTATTCAAGAAATAGACGACTTGCAGGAACAATTTCCCCAAGACATCCCCTCTATATATGGTGATGTAGAGGTGGAACAACTGAGTGAACCCACAGGATTTGAGTCTAATTCTTTACAAGAATTACCTCAGTTCACAGGACCTTGGGAAGCTAAGTCTATTAGTATGAGAGCACCCACAATAATAGTGAGGAATGAAGAATCAGTGATCCCTAGAAATACGGAAGTGATCAAGAATACCAAAGTACAATGTAATCTCACTCTGGAGGAACTGTTAAAGGTAAAACCAGAATTGTGGAAGCACGTAGCAAATCAATTCCCTGAGCTAGCTACCACACCCTCTCAGATAGGATCACATAAGAAGGTACCAGAGATACCCGTGGAAAAGATTGGAGACGTAAGCGAAGGAGAGGAAGGTAACACATATCTTCCCATAACCCATCAAGGCTACACCACGAAAGCCATCTTAGATTCAGGAGCCGGAGTAGCCATCGCTACTACCGCCTTATGGAAACGTTGGGGTAAGCCAGCACTCAGACCCACCAGGATGAAACTACAAATGGCCGATGGACACATAGAAAAACCGTTAGGCTTACTAGAAGGCGTATCTCTCACCACTTGTGGTGTAGAATTTGAGCATACCTTTGCCATTTGTGACTTTGCTAAAAATCATGCGTATGAGATGATATTGGGACGACCATTCATGCGTCAGTTGCAAATTGTACAAGATTGGGGAACTAATTCTTTGTACTTGCAACATTTAGGAGTGACTACCAAAGTCAACCTTAAAGACTATTCACATAGAGACGTACCCCCAATACAATGGAATACCATCCATAAAACACCAGTAGAGACGGAATCCGTGCACTCATTAGAATCAGATCCTTCTTGGTTGCATGAGGACACCCATTTATGGATGTGTAAAGTAGCCAAACAAGAGGAAGAACGATTAGAAGCCAGGACCTTAGGTGCAGAACAACATCCACGAACCCTTCAAGATCCAGCCTATGCACCTGTAGTATTCCCAGACGAAGAGTTTGAACCCCATGGTTGGGCAGAAATACTAGCAACCATGGATGTAGCCATCAATGAAGAACAATGGACACCCCACTGTGACGAGGATGGCTATGACATTTCAGTTTTTATGATAGAGCCAATCATGGGCGATGCAATTTTAGAAGAGTGCGAACCAAACACTGATGCATTTGAGGACGCAAGCGATTTTGATTTAGAATCAATTATCATGGACCCACCCTTTGCATCAGAGGAAGAATATTTCTACGAAGTAGAGACTCACACTCAGAGACACGAGGAAAATACGAACGAGGTAAGGTTAGCCACGGAAGTGACGACCAAGAGTGAAGGAAAGAAGAGAAAGAAGAAAGAAACCATGTCAGAAAAAGAAGAATCTTTATTTGAAGTACCCAAGAATTTCAAGAAATATGAAATTGAAGATAGAAGAATCATGGTACGAATGCCTAATAGAAAGGCGAATGACGGACAAGTATATGATAACCGAGAGAAAACCAAGAAAGTAATAGTTGCCATAGAAGGAGAAGAAGAAAAATGTACATACATAGGGCATGATTTGACGACAGAAGAAGAAGAAGAGCTAGTTGCCCTATTGCGCGAATATAGAGATGTTTTTGCTTGGAGTTACAAAGATTTGAAAGGAGTAGACCCAGATATATGTTCTCATAGAATCCCTATGACTCCAGATGCGAAACCGACAAAACAGAAACCGTACACGTACAATGATAACTACGCTGCGAAGATTAAAGAGGAGATAGATCACTTGATAGAAGCAGGATTCATTTACGAAATTGAGCATACCGAATGGGTATCCCCCATTGTGGTTGTGCCCAAGAAGAATGGAAAATTGCGTGTGTGTATTAACCTTAAAAAAGTTAATGCCGCCACGATTAGAGATAGTTATCCTCTTCCTATCACGGAACACCTATTGGAAAGAGTTGCGGGCAAGGAAGTTTACAGCTTTCTTGATGGATTCTCAGGCTATAACCAAGTAGCCATTGCTCCAGAAGACCAACACAAGACGGCTTTTGCCACAGAATGGGGCATATTTGCATTTCGTGTAATGCCATTTGGCTTAACAAATGCACCCGCTACTTTCCAGCGACTCATGTGTCATGTTTTTAAGGAATTCTTACGCAAGAGCTTGGAAGTTTATGTCGATGACTTATGTGCTCATTCAAATGTAAGGCAGACACATATCCCGGAGTTAAGACAAATATTTGACAAATGTCGAGAATATCAGGTTTGTTTGAACCCAGAAAAATGCGTTTTCATGGTCAGACAAGGCAAAATTCTAGGACACATTGTGTCAAAAAATGGAATCTCTACGGACGAGGAAAAGGTGAAGGTAATTGCAGAATTACCTAGACCAACTAATGTGAAGGAGGTACAGGCATTTATGGGCCATTGCGGTTATTATAGGAGATTCATACACATGTATGCAATCATAGCCAAGCCCTTGTACTCTCTTTTGACCAATTTTGAGTGGACAGATGAATGCGAAAATTCATTCAATGAACTCAAACGACGCTTGTGCTCAGCACCCATATTGACTACCCCAGATTGGAGTAAGCCATTCCATGTACATGTGGATGCATCCAATTACGCCATAGGATGTGTGTTAGCACAACCCACGAGTGAAGGTAACATAGATCTCCCCATAGCTTACGCTAGCAGACAATTGAACGCAGCAGAAAGAAATTACACCACGACGGAACGAGAGGGATTAGGGATGATCTACGTAGTAAAGAAATTTAGGCACTACTTGTTGGCCAACAAATTCAAGTTCTTTACAGATCATCAAGCCCTATTATATTTAGTCAACAAACCATGTAACACCGGACGACTGATACGATGGTTTCTATTACTCATGGAGTATGATTTTGAAGTGGTAGTTAGGAAAGGAAAGACGCATCTTAGAGCTGACCACCTCTCAAGATTAACCTCAGGAGAAGCTCCTCAAGGAGTAGCTGATGATCTACCAGATGCATACTTATTCAACCTTGAGATAGCACCAGAATGGGCTAAGCCGTTAGTCCCTATTCTGACATACGGACCCAAGAGTCCTAGGATAAAGATCAAAGAAGGAGAGATTACCAAATCTCAGAGGTACCAAATAATGGCAGGAAGTATATACAAACAGGATAATCAAAAGATTCTTGCTTGTTGTGTAGATGAATCAGAACATGCGAATTGGTTGCAATTAGCACACATTGGTGCACTAAAGCAACATCATTCAAAACATCGAACATTACAGACTCTGCAAAGACTAGGAGTATTTTGGCCTACGATGGAAGCAGATGTCTACAAGTTGTGTAAAGAATGTCAGGTGTGTTGTGAAAGACCACCAGTAGAGCATGCTACATTATATCATGTGTCTCTCACACCAGATTGGAGTGAACCATTAGTGACATACTTGAGGACGCACACATTCCCTCAAGGAATGACCTTAGCTCGACAACGCAGTCTAGAGCAGGAAGCTCAAGACTATTCACTTATTGGCGATAATCTATACAAAAGAGGACGAGATGGATATCTAAGGCAATGTGTCCATGAGAGCGATTATCTGAGAATACTAGAGACTGCACACCAAGGTGTAGCAGGAGGTCATTTTGGACCAGATAGGATAATCAAAGCCATCCTCTTTGCAGGATTATGGTGGCCCACTCTTCACATGGATGCACATACCTATGTAAAGAGATGTGACGTGTGCCAAAGAACGCAGTTTCCTACTCGCAGAGATGAAATGCCATTGAAACCCATGATGGGCGGACGTGCATTTTCTAAGTGGGGTATAGACTTTGTAGGACCCATTAACCCCCCTGCAAAAGGTACACATGCGGAATACATTATTGTTGCTACAGATTATCTGACGAAATGGGTAGAGGCAAAGGCTACAAAAAAGAATGATGCTCACACGACTGCAAAATTCTTATTTGAAAATGTCTTTACAAGATATGGATTGCCTATAGAGTTGGTGAGCGATCGAGGCACTCACTTTCTAAACCAAGTCATTGAATATTTGTTACAGGATTTTATGGTGATTCACAAGAAATCTGCACCATATCATCCTCAGGCCAATGGTCAGGCTGAAAGCACTAACAAGATACTTTGTACCGTACTGACGAAACTCGTGAACAATAAACGTTCAGATTGGGACAAACAGCTACACCACGCTGTTTGGGCATATCGAGTGGCCTACAAGACCGTACTCAATGCAACTCCCTTTCAGATGGTTTTTGGTCAGAATGCAGTGCTTCCCTTGGACTTCTTGATACCGACCCTTAAGGTTGCACAAGAACATGAGTGGACCGGCCATGAATTATCAGCGAGAATAATGGACTTGGAACGATTAGGAGAAACCAGGCTGAAAGCAGCAGCAGGAATATACGCAGCGAAGAAGCGACAGAAAGCATATTTTGATGCACATGTGAAAGATAAAGGCCTAAAAGAAGGAGATTTAGTTCTAGTATATACGCTGAAACAGCACGCACGGAAGTTAGAAAAGCGAGGTTATGGACCTATGATCATTAACAGACTCTCGACGAGCGGAGCAGTACAGTTAGCCACCTTAGAAGGAGATATAATGCCTAATTACATTAGTGGCTGTAGAGTCAGGTTATATCAAGAACCTCTTACTGAGGATATGCTTAGACGACTCACATTGGCAAAGAAGCGTAAGGAGGAAGAAAATAGAATACGAGCGGAAGCTCAGGCAGAAGCCATAGAACGCATTAAGCGCATGAAGCTAAGAAGACAAGGACTAAGGAGAGAACATTATAACCATCTGGAAACATCACCCAGATATCCCATGGCCATGTGTCAAGTAAAGTCAACCACTCATCCGAGCATAGTGGACAGGAGACCATTCATTACAGTAAGGCTAGAGCACGGTAAACATAGCCAAGAACTCAGGGCTTTAATTGACTCAGGTGCTGCTACTAGTGCGATTAGATGGTCCCACTATAAAGATTCAGGAATAGAAATGCGGCCAATTGAGGCATACCTCATAGGCCTAGGAGGCATGGAAACCCCTTGCATGGGTGAGGTGGACCTTCCTATCCTCATTAAGGATGTGACCATGACGGCAAAGCTACTAGTGTGCCATGATGACGACCTGATAGAACCCCTAATCCTTGGCCAAGATTGGCTATACGATCACTCAGTGGACCTAAACCTTAGACAAGGCTCCTTACAGATTGGAACCTTAGAGCAGAAGCGAGTGATACCGCTTGACTTCCCTAACGGCATTCCGCTTGACGGTTGTGACCCTAGACCCAAGGAAACGCATGCGACGGAAGACAGGAAGATCTTGGATCAGCTCAATCACGCTACGTCCACACCAACCCACTCGGGCTTGGCGATGGATGAATGTCAATCAGAAGGAAGACAGGAGATCTTCCTTGGGACTTCCTGCAAACTAGAAGCGACAGTTACCCAAACGAAAGGACAGAAGGGCACAATCAGAGGTCAGGTGGGTTGCATCAGCGGCCAAATGAGCACGACACCCTACGGTGCTCATCCTTCCAAGTTTGTTGCGGACTGGCCTAGATTAAAGTTACAAAAGGCATCACTTCCTAATGGGCAGGTCACGCAAGTGTTGGAACTCCCTTCTTTTCCAAAGCAGAGTGTCCATCCGACCTCTCAACCCCCGCCACAACAGAGTCAACCACGACAAAGGAACCCAGATCGACGACAGTATCAGAAGACACGACCAGGAAGGCAGTTTAGGCCTCCCAAAGGAAGCGGCACCCGACAAATATGGGTGCCTAAAGGACAAAAAGCACCGAAGAACTCCAACCAAGCAGAGATCAACAAGCAAAAGGCAGAACAGAAACAGAATCGATATCCACCATCCCCTCGACCTTCTTCTACAGGTCCGAGCATCCGACAAATGTGGATCGCCAAGAAGTACCTTACCCATAGACCCACGCCTACGCAGATTTGGGTACCCAAACCATGTATCATAGCTCAACCCATAAGCCATGTAATATATAATCCTCACAAACCTTTTCATCCTTCGATACCACCACACCCGTTACCACCTTTTGCCCCTCAGCAGAAACCCACCACCCATTCAAAAACTCTTAGGAGATGGATACCAAAGCTTGTCCAACCGTCTTCCCCTAACCCGTTGTCTAACTACCCCCCGACTAACATACAACCTTGTACTCAATTACTAACCTTTAACCCTTGTATACATTCACACACCATCATCACACACCACTCGTAATCTCATCTCATCAAGAAATGTATGCATGATCTGAAACGTATAGGTGTCTAGAGACCTGCACTAGTGCTGCAAGAAACATTGCATCCATCACATCACAGCACTTGGCTACACGGGTTACGCATCAGTTATGGAAAGGGATTGCGGTCTCACTTTAATGGGATCATGATTAATTTCCATGCTAATGTGTTAATCTTTTGTAGCAGATCTTTCTCACTAGCGCACCAGCCACCATGCAAACTGACGAAGGAACATCAGGAGCAGGCCCCAGTGTAGCAGCAGTACCACTCAACGTGCTACGAGCAGAGTCCCACCCTACTGCTCCACCGCCGGAATTTCAGGGATTTCCAGGGCCCATGCCTATCGATAACCCCCCTATGGGCTACACCGAAAAGATACACAGGAACTCTCATTGGTTTCAGGGCCTGGCAGGACCCCTTGCGGACGCAGACTTTATATTTGAATCCTCTCTGACTTTTGATGACCGCACGTGGGGAAAGTACCAGTTTTTCTCCAGAGAATTTGAAGCCCTACAAAGCACCCAGGATTTAACTCATGTTTGGGCCAGAGCCGGCTTTACAGAATATTTCAGTGATCCTCTACCCAAACCGGATTTTTATAGGTGCTATTATTTAATCACTACATTGCTGGCATCAGAAAATAAGGACATCCCAGGAACCTTTATATTGCCTACCCTAGTGGATGATCCACCTTACAAGCGATTTTATCTCTCTAAGGACCTAATCAGAGCAGCCATCAAGATTCATGGAACCCACACTCCCACAGATCGAGAGAGATTGATTCCAGAACAGATGAAACGTGGGGATGTCACGAAGTGGGAAGAGATTTCGGCCATTACACCTGAGTTGTCAAAGCCACTAAGAATATGCATGCAACATTTTGCATTTCCGGCTCAGGACAGATTTACCATGCCACACAAAAGAATATGGTTCGGATTATATTTGGCATGTACGGGACCTCAAACAGTTGATCTGGCAAGCTGGATCATAGATCAGATGTACCTGGCACAGCACAGATGGGAGCGTAAAAAAGTGCTTAACGGATGTTGTGCACTCACAAGAATTGTGTATATGTGTTTGGCTTATGACTTGCCCATCGAGCGTGCATTAACAGGAGAGGAATTGAAGGCATTCAAGAGCACAGCGAAGAAAGCTAGGAAGCCCAGTAGGACACGGGCAGGTAAGCGCATGCGAGGCACCATCCCTTGCCTCCAAGTGCCAGAGTCGCCGTCACCACAACCCTCTCCCGAGCGACCACAGACAGAAGCTGCGCCCACTGTACAACCTATTCGTATACGGTTGTCCAGACCAGTGATTACAGAGGCCACCACGAGTACCGCTGCACCTCAGGCAGCTACCATCTCAGAACCCCCCACCACAACCGCAGAAGCTCCCACCACCATTGGTGCGGAAGCGTTTTCTTTCCCGATACCACATATGGAGGCCGACCCCATAAACACGACATTTGATTTTGAGATGCCTGATGCATTCTCAAACGAATTTCAGTATTCAGAAGCACCACTGTTCTCCCAGGAATATGAACGTCCCAGCTACCCGACTACGCCGCGAGACTTGCCACAGGGACAAGCTGTGTCGGGCTCTGAAGAAGAAAGAACCGAAACAGACGACGATCAAGGCGACGATGAAGCCAGCCAGGGCTCACAAGAGGAACAGACAGAGGGCCAAGGCCAACAGACTGACACACACGGCGACACCAGCACATATGAAGATGAAACTTTCGAAGCCGCAGCGTATACATTGGCCATAAAGAAATTATATCGTACCATGGAGAAAGTCTGGGCACGAAAGAAGTTAACTGAAGAGGAGAGCCAGGCATTAATTGAACAGGAACTCATCTCCGGAGGATTCGAAGACGCCTATATCAGAGGATTCCGAGAGTTAGTCCAATCAGTAGGCTCCCATGAAGCACTCAGGTTTTTACAAAGAAAGCAACTGCCACAGTTTGATCCCCGCCGAGTGCGACTACTCTCAAAACCCGGGGAGTATATTCGTGTACCAACAGGAGCCCAATCTTCAGCACAAGCCAGGGAGGCACGCCTCGCCCCCGAACGTTCAGTAACCGCAGAAACCATTCTTGTAGATTCGCCACCCCGTACCACCATTGTACATACCACTACAATCCTCGAAATAACCTCCACCCCTTCGACCCCTCTTTCACCTCATCCTTCACCAACCCATCCTGTCTCACCCGCACACCCACCTGCTTTCCCCACATCCACACCTGTACAAAGCAATATAGCCCCAACCTCTTCCTTACCCATTCATACCACCAGGCCCACACCCAGCCCTCTACATCCCTATGTTAACCCCTTCGCCCCTTCATCCTTCCCAGCGTTTCCCCCACCTCTAAGACCCCCATTTCCCTTCCTAACCCCGCTAACCTTCTCACCAGTCTCACCTCCCCAACCTACCCTAACCCCCATTTCCCCGTTTCACCAAACTATTCCCACAATCCCCCCTGTAAACTACTCGACGTTTGTAAATCCCGTATTCACACCTACGCAACCACCCACAATCACACCACTTTTCACAGTCACAACATTAAACACGTCCAATGGCATGGACATATCACCACCCACCTCACCACCACCCACTCCACTCACAGCACCCTCATATTTAGGCACTTCACAATTTTCCACAATCACCACTGCATCCACAGTCCCAACCCCGCTCCCCATTCCCACTGCATCTACTATCACTGCATCCTCATTTAGCACTTCACTACTACTATCGCCCACCATCGACACAGCATTTCAACACATGTTCGCATGCATGACGCAAGTCCGAGATGAGTTTGCATCACTCGGCACCAATTATCAACAGCTGCAGAAAACGACGAACGATTTACAAACGCAGCTTAATTTGTTGTCAATTGAGAACGCCTCACTGAACAGCCGGTACCAAGAGTTACGAGAGGCTTATCACAAGTTAGAAATAGAAAGTGAGGAAAAAAGCAAAGAGGCCACCGCGGATTTAGATAACCTACTTAGAGCCCAGACTGTCCGCAATGCAACGCTTACTAGAAATATGGGCTTATTGCGAAGACACTTAGCCGCAGCAAAAGAAGAGAACCAGAGACTCCAAGAGCAGAACAGAGAAAACTTGGAGGCGGCTTTAGATCACCCAGAACAGCCACTAAGTCCGAGCAGATTCAAGGCAATCCCATCTGAGTCGATGCGGATGTTGCTAGACGACCATGTTAGATTGCTCGAGGACTATGACCGTATGAACGAAGAGTATCAAAAGTTAAAGGAAGATCACAAACTGCTACAACTCAGAGAACCTGCAACACAACAGGTACCAGTAGCAGCGGAATTACCAGCACCTGTGGACCCTGCACCTGAAATTTTAGAGGAACTCAACGCACTCCGGGCCCAGGTAGTGAATCTTGAATCTCGAATCGCCATCTATGAAGCACCACCAAGGCCAGACTCCCCACCTGAGCTACCAGCTGAGGAAGAAACTGTCACTATCCCGGTGGAGGAGACCTTCGAAGAGGCTTATGAACCGATACCCATCCCAGGCGGACGTGTCACGGCCGAAGGTCAGATGACCTACGAATTACCTACCCCCGCATGGATGAAAACAGTAGAAGAACTAGGAACGACCCACTCGGCCAGAGTAGAGGCACAGCTACATGCCATGGCCATAATTGAAGAAAAAATTTTACAATCACCGTTCTTTGCTCAAATGGCCCCGCGAAGATACATATCCGGGCATGAGCTTCAGTATAAACCATACTTTATGTTAATGGCAGAATATCAATTAACCATAGAGAAAGAAACCGGCATGAAACCGACGCATGCAACTCAATTCGAGCCAGAGGACTTGCCACCAAGGGCGCAGAGAGGTGAAATCCTTCAACCAGACTGGCGCAAAGATTTACTGCAAAATTATCCAGAGATGATGAGCACGTGGGTAAAAGCGCCGCTTCACTTAAAATTTAATCCGTGCTGGGGACCAGTACCACGACGCCGCTCTTGGACTGCCTTCGCTATAAAGCTACAGAACAATAAGCAGTGCCAAGACTGGTTGAACTACCCCTACTTCAAGCCACCAGTCGCGTTACCCACAGTAGGCTACATGATGGCGACGATCCGCCACTGGCTCCCTCGATTAAAACCTATGGATGATATAGCCGCGCAAATGACTGTCAAAATCTTTGACATGATGCAGATGGTCTTTAAAGTCTTCCGGCGCATCAAGGCTCCCCATGTCAACACCCCGGGCTTTGAGCATGGCAACTTGGATTTAGTCTATGATATGAGCACAACGCCATCGCTACGGGTGTGTTACGCCTGGCACTGCAGGATCAAATATCTACCGGCATGTTACAAGCAAACATTCGAAGAAATGTTCACCACCGGTTTTTGGGAGTACCATTCAGAAGTATTCATAAGCAGGCCCACACACTTATTGCAATTATTCGCCTGTGAACGAATGGTGTACTCCACACACTATCAGCTCCCACCACCAGACGAGCCGCAACCTATCGACTGGGAGAAACTCGAGGCTGATCTAGCCCGAGGTATTCGCGTATCAGAGCACACCCTCGCTCAAGACCTCCTACAGAATTACATCCGGCAGACCTCACAACAAGGTTCTGTCAGGGACGACAGAAGCGAGAGGGAGGGGGGTGTTGGAAGCAGTCAGAGGCACAGACGCCACGGAAGCATGTGAAGACGAAATCAGAGGCACAGACGCCACGGAAGCATGTGAAGACGAAGCAGGGAGCCAGTCGGATCATTTTTTCAAAACAATTATATTTTTATTACTTCTTCAAACATCCAACAGTGATTTTCATCACTCTTGTAACATATGTAATATAGACAAAACCCCATTTTGTAATCCATAGCTCCATTTTGTACCCCATTTTGTAATCCATAGCTCCATTTTGTGCAAGCCGAGGAGTCCTCGAGCTTGAGGAGCTTAGGTAGAATACTCGTACCAAATTTCGTTATTTTTAGACATCGTTTACCCTTCCAAATAGCCTCTAGGACCTAATTTTTAACTAGGCCGGTCATTAGATGTGAAACCGGTCAAAACTAGTCTAGAAACTATAAAAAGAGCTAGAGAGCTCATTTTTGAGGTTGGTTCATTTTGGTTAGTGTGAGCATAGAGTTAGTTTGAGCTTGTAAGAGTATTCTTGAGTAATAGAGCTAATTTCCCACCTTCCATTGTGTCTTGCTTGTCTCTTCATTGTGTGTGTGTATGTGTGTGTGCATCTTTGTGCTTCTCACCTTCACTCTCACATCATCTCACGTTCACGATCTTCATATCACTCCTACCTCTCCCTCGGATTGACATTAAGGAGGTGAAGCTTCTTAACGTGGTTCTCACCATTGTGCTAGAGCAACATGCGGTGATGAAGATAGAGTGTGGGGGAGGTGAAAAACAACAAAAACTAAGTAAAAACAACAACAAAAACTGAAATTTTTACCTTCCAACGCAACTTCTTGCTATACTCTTACCATCACACATTCGTCCTTAGACTCGATCCCCGGCAACGGCGCCAAATTTGGTGTTGTTCTACCACAATGGTAAGTACCACGTTAAGAAGCTTCACCTCCTTAATTGTCAATCCGCGGAAAAGATAGGAGTGATATGAAGATCGTGAATGTGAGATGAAGTGAGAGTGAAGGTGAGAAGCACAAAGATGCACACACACATACACACACACTACGAAGAGACAAGCAAGACACAATGGAAGGTGAGAAATTAACTCTATTGCTCAAGAACACTATTACAAGCTCAAAAGAACTCTAACCTCAAACAAGCTAACCCCAAAAATGAGCTCTCTAGCTCTTTTTATAGTTTCTAGATTAGTTTTGACCGGTTTCACATCTAATGACCGGCATAGTTAAAAAATAGGTCTTAGATGCTATTTGAAAGGGTAAACGGTGTCTAAAAATAACGAAAATTGATACGCTTGTTCTACCTAAGCTCCTCAAGCTCGAGGACTCCTCGGCTTGCACAAAATGTAGCTATGGACTACAAAATGGGGTTTTCTATGTTACATATGTTACAATAGTGATAAAAATCACTGTTGGAGGTTTTTGGAAAGTATTTGAAAACATAATTCTTTGAAAAAAGATTTGACTGGCTCCCTACTCCGTCGTTACATGCTTTCGCGTCTTCTATGCCTCTGGCTGCTTCCAACACCGTGACACAATCGCGATGGTCTGAGACCGTCGCGATGGTCCACCAAAGTATGATTTTTTGCAATGCAAGTATGGATTCCTAGAGGCGCAAGTGTGCTCTACACGCTGGTGTGGTCGCCTTCTTCAAATTCCGAACTTTGAAGACCATCGCGATGGTCTGACACAGTCGGAAATTTCTGACGGAAACTGAAAATTTTACCTTTTCCAAGCTTTCCTGATGCATTGGAGCTCTGTACCTGCAAGAAAACTAAAGAAAACAAAAGTACACACAAGCACAAAAGCTCTCTCTCACTCTCTCGCATGCACAAATGAGGGGAAATGAGGAGAATGGGTGGATATGGTGAATTTTGTGATTTTTTTGGAGATGAAGATGATGATGCGGTAATGAAGATAGAGTGTGGGGGAGGTGAAAAACAACAAAAACTAAGTAAAAACAACAACAAAAACTGAAATTTTTACCTTCCATCGCCACTTCTTGCTATACTCTTACCATCACACATTCGTCCTAGACTCGATCCCGGCAACGGCGCCAAGTTTGGTGTTGCTCTAGCACAATGGTAAGTACCACGTTAAGAAGGTTCACCTCCTTAATTGTCAATCCGCGGAAGAGATAGGACTGATATGAAGATCGTGAATGTGAGATGAAGTGAGAGTGAAGGTGAGAAGCACAAAGATGCACACACACATACACACACACTATGAAGACACAAGCAAGACACAATGGAAGGTGAGAAACTAACTCTATTGCTCAAGAACACTATTACAAGCTCAAAAGAACTCTAACCTCAAACAAGGTAACCCCAAAAATGAGCTCTCTAGCTCTTTTTATAGTTTCTAGATTAGTTTTGACCGGTTTCACATCTAGTGACCGGCATAGTTAAAAAATAGGTCCTAGATGCTATTTGAAAGGGTAAACGGTGTTTAAAAATAACGAAAATTGATACGCTTGTTCTACCTAAGCTCCTTAAACTCGAGGACTCCTCGGCTTGCACAAAATGGAGCTATGGATTACAAAATGGGGTTTTCTATGTTACATATGTTACAATAGTGATAAAAATCACTGTTGGAGGTTTTTGGAAAGTATTCGAAAACATAATTCTTTGAAAAAAGATTTGAGTGGCTCCCTGCTCCGTCGTGACATGCTTCCGCGTCTTCTATGCCTCTGGCTGCTTCCAACACCGTGACACAATCGCGATGGTCTGAGACCGTCGCGATGGTCCACCAAAGTATGATTTTTTTCAATGCAAGTATGGATTCCTAGAGGCGCAAGTGTATTCTACACGCTGGTGTGGTCGCCTTCTTCAAATTCCGAACTTTGCAGACCATCGCGATGGTCTGACACAGTCGGAAATTTCTGACAGAAACTGAAAATTTTACCTTTTCCAAGCTTTCTTGATGCACTGGAGCTCTGTACCTACAAGAAAACTCAAGAAAACAAAAGTACACAAAAGCACAAAAGCTTTCTCTCACTCTCTCGCATCCACAAATGAGGGGAAATGAGGAGAATGGGTGGATATGGTGAATTTTCTGATTTTTTTGAAGATGAAGATGATGATGCGGTGATGAAGATAGAGTGTGGGGGAGGTGAAAAACAACAAAAACTAAGTAAAAACAACAACAAAAACTGAAATTTTTACCTTCCAACGCCACTTCTTGCTATACTCTTACCATCACACATTCGTCCTAGACTCGATCCTCGGCAACGGCGCCAAATTTGCTGTTGCTCTAGCACAATGGTAAGTACCACGTTAAGAAGCTTCACCTCCTTAATTGTCAATCCACGGAAGAGATAGGAGTGATATGAAGATCGTGAATGTGAGATGAAGTGAGAGTGAAGGTGAGAATCACAAAGATGCACACACACATACACACACACTACGAAGAGACAAGCAAGACACAATGGAAGGTGAGAAATTAACTCTATTGCTCAAGAACACAATTACAAGCTCAAAAGAACTCTAACCTCAAACAAGCTAACCCCAAAAATGAGCTCTCTAGCTCTTTTTATAGTTTCTAGACTAGTTTTGACCGGTTTCACATCTAGTGACCGACATAGTTAAAAAATAGGTCCTAAATGCTATTTGAAAGGGTAAACGGTGTCTAAAAATAAGGAAAATTGATACGCTTGTTCTACCTAAGCCCCTCAAGCTCGAGGACTCCTCGGCTTGCACAGAATGGAGCTATGGATTACGAAATGGGGTTTTCTATGTTACATATGTTACAATAGTGATAAAAATCACTGTTGGAGGTTTTTGGAAAGTATTTGAAAACATAATTCTTTGAAAAAAGATTTGACTGGCTCCCTGCTCCGTCGTTACATGCTTCCGCATCCTCTATGCCTCTGGCTGCTTCAAACACCGTGACACAATCGCGATGGTCTGAGATCGTCGCGATGGTCCACCAAAGTATGATTTTTTGCAATGCAAGTATGGATTCCTAGAGGCGCAAGTGTGCTCTACACGCTGGTGTGGTCACCTTCTTCAAATTCGGAACTTTGAAGACCTTCGCGATGGTTTGACACAGGCGGAAATTTCTGATAGACACTCAAAATTTTACCTTTTCCAAGCTTTCCTGATGCACTGGAGCTCTGTACCTGCAAGAAAACTCAAGAAGACAAAAGTACACACAAGCACAAAAGCTCTCTCTGACTCTGTCGCATACACAAATGAGGGGAAATGAGGAGAATGGGTGGATATGGTGAATTTTCTGATTTTTTTGAAGATGAAGATGATGATGCGGTGATGAAGGTAGAGTGTGGAGGAGGTGAAAAACAACAAAAAATAAGTAAAAACAACAACAAAAACTGAAATTTTTACCTTCCAACGCCACTTCTTGCTATACTCTTACCATCACACATTTGTCCTAGACTCGATCCTCGGCAACGGCGCCAAATTTGGTGTTGCTCTAGCACAATGGTAAGTACCACGTTAAGAAGCTTCACCTCCTTAATTGTGAATCCACGGAAGAGATAGGAGTGATATGAAGATCGTGAATGTGAGATGAAGTGAGAGTGAAGGTGAGAAGCACAAAGATGCACACACACATACACACACACTACGAAGAGACAAGCAAGACACAATGGAAGGTGAGAAATTAACTCTATTGCTCAAGAACACTATTACAAGCTCAAAAGAACTCTAACCTCAAACAAGCTAACCCCAAAAATGAGCTCTCTAGCTCTTCTTATAGTTTTTAGAATAGTTTTGACCGGTTTCACATCTAGTGACCGGCATAGTTAAAAAATAGGTCCTAGATGCTATTTGAAAGGATAAACGGTGTCTAAAAATAACAAAAATTGATACGCTTGTTCTACCTAAGCTCCTCAAGCTTGAGGACTCCTCGCCTTGCACAAAATGGAGCTATGGATTACAAAATGGAGTTTTCTATGTTACATATGTTACAATAGTGATAAAAATCACTGTTGGAGGTTTTTGGAAAGTATTTGAAAACATAATTCTTTGAAAAAAGATTTGACTGGCTCCCTGCTCCGTCGTTACATGCTTCCGTGTCTTCTATGCCTCTGGCTGCTTTCAACACCATGACACAATCGCGATGGTCTGAGACCGTCGCGATGGTCCACCAAAGTATGATTTCTTGCAATGCAAGTATGGATTCCTAGAGGCGCAAGTGTGATCTACACGCTGGTGTGGTTGCCCTCTTCAAATTCCGAACTTTGCAGACCATCGCGTTGGTCTGACACAGTCGGAAATTTCTGACAGAGACTCAAAATTTTACCTTTTCCAAGCTTTCCTGATGCACTAGAGCTCTGTACCTGCAAGAAAACTCAAGAAAACAAAAGTACACACAAGCACAAAAGCTCTCTCTCACTCTCTCGCATGCACAAATGAGGGGAAATGAGGAGAATGGGTGGATATGGTGAATTTTCTGATTTTTTTGGAGATGAAGATGATGATGTGGTGATGAAGATAGAGTGTGGGGGAGGTGAAAAACAACAAAAACTAAGTAAAAACAACAACAAAACTGAAATTTTTACCTTCCAACGCCACTTCTTGCTATACTCTTACCATCACACATTCGTCCTTAGACTCGATCCCCGGCAACGGCGCCAAATTTGGTGTTGTTCTACCACAATGGTAAGTACCACGTTAAGAAGCTTCACCTCCTTAATTGTCAATCCGCGGAAGAGATAGGAGTGGTATGAAGATCGTGAATGTGAGATGAAGTGAGAGTGAAGGTGAGAAGCACAAAGATGCACACACACATACACACACACTACGAAGAGACAAGCAAGACACAATGGAAGGTGAGAAATTAACTCTATTGCTCAAGAACACTATTACAAGCTCAAAAGAACTCTAACCTCAAACAAGCTAACCCCAAAAATGAGCTCTCTAGCTCTTTTTATAGTTTCTAGATTAGTTTTGACCGGTTTCACATCTAATGACCGGCATAGTTAGAAAATAGGTCTTAGATGCTATTTGAAAGGGTAAACGGTGTCTAAAAATAACGAAAATTGATACGCTTGTTCTACCTAAGCTCCTCAAGCTCGAGGACTCCTCGGCTTGCACAAAATGTAGCTATGGACTACAAAATGGGGTTTTCTATGTTACATATGTTACAATAGTGATAAAAATCAATGTTGGAGGTTTTTGGAAAGTATTTGAAAACATAATTCTTTGAAAAAAGATTTGACTGGCACCCTACTCCGTCGTTACATGCTTTCGCGTCTTCTATGCCTCTGGCTGCTTCCAACACCGTGACACAATCGCGATGGTCTGAGACCGTCGCGATGGTCCACCAAAGTATGATTTTTTGCAATGCAAGTATGGATTCCTAGAGGCGCAAGTGTGCTCTACACGCTGGTGTGATCGCCTTCTTCAAATTCCGAACTTTGAAGACCATCGTGATGGTCTGACACAGTCGGAAATTTCTGACGGAAACTGAAAATTTTACCTTTTCCAAGCTTTCCTGATGCATTGGAGCTCTGTACCTGCAAGAAAACTAAAGAAAACAAAAGTACACACAAGCACAAAAGCTCTCTTTCACTCTCTCGCATGCACAAATGAGGGGAAATGAGGAGAATGGGTGGATATGGTGAATTTTTTGATTTTTTTGGAGATGAAGATGATGATGCGGTAATGAAGATAGAGTGTGGGGGAGGTGAAAAACAACAAAAACTAAGTAAAAACAACAACAAAAATTGAAATTTTTACCTTCCATCGCCACTTCTTGCTATACTCTTACCATCACACATTCGTCCTAGACTCGATCCCGGCAACGGCGCCAAGTTTGGTGTTGCTCTAGCACAATGGTAAGTACCACGTTAAGAAGCTTCACCTCCTTAATTGTCAATCCGCGGAAGAGATAGGAGTGATATGAAGATCGTGAATGTGAGATGAAGTGAGAGTGAAGGTGAAAAGCACAAAGATGCACACACACATACACACACACTACGAAGACACAAGCAAGACACAATGGAAGGTGAGAAACTAACTCTATTGCTCAAGAACACTATTACAAGCTCAAAAGAACTCTAACCTCAAACAAGCTAACCCCAAAAATGAGCTCTCTAACTCGTTTTATAGTTTCTAGATTAGTTTTGACCGGTTTCACATCTAGTGACCGGCATAGTTAAAAAATAGGTCCTAGATGCTATTTGAAAGGGTAAACGGTGTCTAAAAATAACGAAAATTGATACGCTTGTTCTACCTAAGCTCCTCAAACTCGAGGACTCCTCGGCTTGCACAAAATGGAGCTATGGATTACAAAATGGGATTTCTATGTTACATATGTTACAATAGTGATAAAAATCGCTGTTGGAGGTTTTTGGAAAGTATTTGAAAACATAATTCTTTGAAAAAATATTTGACAGGCTCCCTGCTCCGTCGTTACATTCTTCCGCGTCTTCTATGCCTCTGGCTGCTTCCAACACCGTGACACAATCGCGATGGTCTGAGACCAGCGCGATGGTCCACCAAAGTATGATTTTTTGCAATGCAAGTATGGATTCCTAGAGGTGCAAGTGGGCTCTACACGCTGGTGTGGTCGCCTTCTTCAAATTCCGAACTTTGTAGACCATCGCGATGGTCTGACACAGTCGGAAATTTCTGACAGAAACTGAAAATTTTACCTTTTCCAAGCTTTCCTGATGCACTGGAGCTCTGTACCTGCAAGAAAACTCAAGAAAACAAAAGTACACACAAGCACAAAAGCTCTCTCTCACTCTCTCGCATGCACAAATGAGGGGAAATGAGGAGAATGGGTGGATATGGTGAATTTTTTTATTTTTTTGGAGATGAAGATGATGATGCGGTGATGAAGATAGAGTGTGGGGGAGGTGAAAAGCAACAAAAACTAAGTAAAAACAACAATAAAAACTGAAAATCTTACCTTCCAACGCCACTTCTTGCTATACTCTTACCATCACACATTCGTCCTAGACTCGATTCCCGGCAACGGCGCCAAATTTGGTGTTGGTCTAGCACAATGCTAAGTACCACGTTAAGAAGCTTCACCTCCTTAATTGTCAATCCGCGGAAGAGATAGGAGTGATATGAAGATCGTGAATGTGAGATGAAGTGAGAGTGGAGGTGAGAAGAACAAAGATGCACACACACACTACGAAGAGACAAGCAAGACACAATGGAACGTGAGAAATTAACTCTATTGCTCAAGAACACTATTACAAGCTCAAAAGAACTCTAACCTCAAACAAGCTAACCCCAAAAATGAGCTCTCTAGCTCTTTTTATAGTTTCTAGATTAGTTTTGACTGGTTTCACATCTAGTGACCGGCATAGTTAAAAAATAGGTCCTAGATGCTATTTGAAAGGGTAAACGGTGACTAAAAATAACGAAAATTGATACGCTTGTTCTACCTAAGCTCCTCAAGCTCGAGGACTCCTCGGCTTGCACAAAATGGAGCTATGGATTACAAAACGGGGTTTTCTATGTTACATATGTTACAATAGTGATAAAAATCACTGTTGGAGGTTTTTGGAAAGTATTTGAAAACATAATTCTTTGAAAAAAGATTTGACTGGCTCCCTGCTCCGTCGTTCAATGCTTCCGCGTCTTCTATGCCTCTGGCTGCTTCCAACACCGTGACACAATCGCGATGGTCTGAGACCGTCGCGATGGTCCACCAAAGTATGATTTTTTGCAATGCAAGTATGGATTCCTAGAGGCGCAAGTGTGCTCTACACGCTGGTGTGGTCGCCTTCTTCAAATTCCGAACTTTGAAGACCATCGCGATGGTCTGACACAGTCGGAAATTTCTGACAAAAACTGAAAATTTTACCTTTTCCAAGCTTTCCTTATGCACTGGAGCTCTGTACCTGCAAGAAAACTCAAGAAAACAAAAGTACACACAAGCACAAAAGCTCTCTCTCACTCTCTCGAATGCACAAATGAGGGGAAATGAGGAGAATGGTGGATATGGTGAATTTTCTGATTTTTTTGGAGATGAAGATGATGATGCGGTGATGAAGATAGAGTGTGGGGGAGGTGAAAAATAACAAAAACTAAGTAAAAACAACAACAAAAACTAAAATTTTTACCTTCCAACGCCACTTCTTGCTACACTCTTACCATCACACATTCGTCTTAGACTCGATCCCCGGCAACGGCGCCAAATTTGGTGTTGCTCTAGCACAATGGTAAGTACCACGTTAAGAAGCTTCACCTCCTTAATTGTCAATCCGCGGAAGAGATAGGAGTGATATGAAGATCGTGAATGTGAGATGAAGTGAGAGTGAAGGTGAGAAGCACAAAGATGCACACACACATACACACACACTACGAAGACACAAGCAAGACACAATGGAAGGTGAGAAACTAACTCTATTGCTCAAGAACACTATTACAAGCTCAAAAGAACTCTAACCTCAAACAAGGTAACCCCAAAAATGAGCTCTCTAACTCTTTTTATAGTTTCTAGATTAGTTTTGATCGGTTTCACATCTAGTGACCGGCATAGTTAAAAAATAGGTCCTAGATGCTATTTGAAAGGGTAAACGGTGTCTAAAAATAACGAAAATTGATACGCTTGTTCTACCTAAGCTCCTCAAACTCGAGGACTCCTCGGCTTGCACAAAATGGAGCTATGGATTACAAAATGGGGTTTCTATGTTACATATGTTACAATAGTGATAAAAATCGCTGTTGGAGGTTTTTGGAAAGTATTTGAAAACATAATTCTTTGAAAAAAGATTTGACTGGCTCCCTGCTCCGTCGTTACATTCTTCCGCGTCTTCTATGCCTCTGGCTGCTTCCAACACCGTGACACAATCGCGATGGTCTGAGACCGTCGCGATGGTCCACCAAAGTATGATTTTTTGCAATGCAAGTATGGATTCCTAGAGGCGTAAGTGGGCTCTACACGCTGGTGTGGTCGCCTTCTTCAAATTCCGAACTTTGTAGACCATCGCGATGGTCTGACACAGTCGGAAATTTCTGACAGAAACTGAAAATTTTACCTTTTCCAAGCTTTCCTGATGCACTGGAGCTCTGTACCTGCAAGAAAACTCAAGAAAACAAAAGTACACACAAGCACAAAAGCTCTCTCTCACTCTCTCGCATGCACAAATGAGGGGAAATGAGGAGAATGGGTGGATATGGTGAATTTTTTTATTTTTTGGAGATGAAGATGATGATGCGGTGATGAAGATAGAGTGTGGGGGAGGTGAAAAGCAACAAAAACTAAGTAAAAACAACAACAAAAACTGAAAATCTTACCTTCCAACGCCACTTCTTGCTATACTCTTACCATCACACATTCGTCCTAGACTCGATTCCCGGCAACGGCGCCAAATTTGGTGTTGGTCTAGCACAATGCTAAGTACCACGTTAAGAAGCTTCACCTCCTTAATTGTCAATCCGCGGAAGAGATAGGAGTGATATGAAGATCGTGAATGTGAGATGAAGTGAGAGTGGAGGTGAGAAGAACAAAGATGCACACACACACTACGAAGAGACAAGCAAGACACAATGGAACGTGAGAAATTAACTCTATTGCTCAAGAACACTATTACAAGCTCAAAAGAACTCTAACCTCAAACAAGCTAACCCCAAAAATGAGCTCTCTAGCTCTTTTTATAGTTTCTAGATTAGTTTTGACCGGTTTCACATCTAGTGACCGGCATAGTTAAAAAATAGGTCCTAGATGCTATTTGAAAGGGTAAACGGTGTCTAAAAATAACGAAAATTGATACGCTTGTTCTACCTAAGCTCCTCAAGCTCGAGGACTCCTCGGCTTGCACAAAATGGAGCTATGGATTACAAAATGGGGTTTTCTATGTTACATATGTTACAATAGTGATAAAAATCACTGTTGGAGGTTTTTGGAAAGTATTTGAAAACATAATTCTTTGAAAAAAGATTTGACTGGCTCCCTGCTTCGTCGTTCAATTCTTCCGCGTCTTCTATGCCTCTGGCTGCTTCCAACACCGTGACACAATCGCGATGGTCTGAGACCGTCGCGATGGTCCACCAAAGTATGATTTTTTGCAATGCAAGTATGGATTCCTAGAGGCGCAAGTGTGCTCTACACGCTGGTGTGGTCGCCTTCTTCAAATTCCGAACTTTGAAGACCATCGCGATGGTCTGACACAGTCGGAAATTTCTGACAGAAACTGAAAATTTTACCTTTTCCAAGCTTTCCTTATCCATTGGAGCTCTGTACCTGCAAGAAAACTCAAGAAAACAAAAGTACACACAAGCACAAAAGCTCTCTCTCACTCTTTCGAATGCACAAATGAGGGGAAATGAGGAGAATGGGTGGATATGGTGAATTTTCTGATTTTTTTGGAGATGAAGATGATGATGCGGTGATGAAGATAGAGTGTGGGGGAGGTGAAAAATAACAAAAACTAAGTAAAAACAACAACAAAAACTAAAATTTTTACCTTCCAACGCCACTTCTTGCTACACTCTTACCATCACACATTCGTCCTAGACTCGATCCCCGGCAACGGCGCCAAATTTGGTGTTGCTCTAGCACAATGGTAAGTACCACGTTAAGAAGCTTCACCTCCTTAATTGTCAATCCGCGGAAGAGATAGGAGTGATATGAAGATCGTGAATGTGAGATGAAGTGAGAGTGAAGGTGAGAAGCACAAAGATGCACACATACATACACACACTACGAAGAGACAAGCAAGACACAATGGAAGGTGAAAAATTAACTCTATTGCTCAAGAACACTATTACATGCTCAAAAGAACTCTAACCTCAAACAAGTTAACCCCAAAAATGAGCTCTCTAGCTCTTTTTATAGTTTCTAGAGTAGTTTTGACCGGTTTCACATCTAGTGACCGGCATAGTTAAAAAATAGGTCCTAGATGCTATTTGAAAAGGTAAACGGTGTCTAAAAATAACGAAAATTGATACGCTTGTTCTACCTAAGCTCCTCAAGCTCGGGGACTCCTCGGGTTGCACAAAATGGAGCTATGGATTACAAAATGGGGATTTCTATGTTACATATGTTACAATAGTGATAAAAATCACTCTTGGATGTCTTTGGAAAGTATTTGAAAACATAATTCTTTGAAAAAAGATTTGACTGGCTCCCTGCTCCGTCGTTACATGCTTCCGCGTCTTCTATGCCTCTGGCTGCTTCCAACACCGTGACACAATCGCGATGGTCTGAGACCGTCGCGATGGTCCACCAAAGTATGATTTTTTGCAATGCAAGTATGGATTCCTAGATGCGCAAGTGTGCTCTACACGCTGGTGTGGTCGCCTTCTTCAAATTCCGAACTTTGCAGACCATCGCGATGGTCTGACACAGTCGGAAATTTCTGACAGAAACTCAAAATTTTACCTTTTCCAAGCTTTCTTGATGCACTCGAGCTCTGTACCTGCAAGAAAACTCAAGAAAACAAAAGTACACACAAGCACAAAAGCTCTCTCTCACTCTCTTGCATGCACAAATGAGGGGAAATGAGGAGAATGGGTGGATATGGTGAATTTTCTGATTTTTTTGGAGATGAAGATGATGATGCGGTGATGAAGATAGAGTGTGGGGGAGGTGAAAAACAACAAAAACTAAGTAAAAACAACAACAAAAACTGAAATTTTTACCTTCCAACGCCACTTCTTGCTATACTCTTACCATCACACATTCGTCCTAGACTCGATCCCCGGCAACGGCGCAAAATTTGGTGTTGCTCTAGCACAATGGTAAGTACCACGTTAAGAAGCTTCACCTCCTTAATTGTCAATCCGCGGAAGAGATAGGAGTGATATGAAGATCGTGAATGTGAGATGAAGTGAGAGTGAAGGTGAGAAGCACAAAGATGCACACACACATACACACACACTACGAAGAGACAAGCAAGACACAATGGAAGGTGAGAAATTAACTCTATTGCTCAAGAACACTATTACAAGCTCAAAAGAACTCTAACCTCAAACAAGCTAACCCCAAAAATGAGCTCTCTAGCTCTTTTTATAGTTTCTAGAATAGTTTTGACCGGTTTCACATCTAGTGACCGGCATAGTTAAAAAATAGGTCCTAGATGCTATTTGAAAGGGTAAACGGTGTCTAAAAATAAGGAAAATTGATACGCTTGTTCTACCTAAGCCCCTCAAGCTCGAGGACTCATCGGCTTGCACAAAATGGAGCTATGGATTACAAAATGGGGTTTTCTATGTTACATATGTTACAATAGTGATAAAAATCACTGTTGGAGGTTTTTGGAAAGTATTTGAAAACATAATTCTTTGAAAAAAGATTTGACTGGCTCACTCCTCCGTCGTTACATGCTTCCGCGTCTTCTATGCCTCTGGCTGCTTCCAACACCGTGACACAATCGCGATGGTCTGAGACCGTCGCGATGGTCCACCAAAGTATGATTTTTTGCAATGCAAGTATGGATTCCTAGATGCGCAAGTGTGCTCTACACGCTGGTGTGGTCGCCTTCTTCAAATTCCGAACTTTGCAGACCATCGCGATGGTCTGACACAGTCGGAAATTTCTGACAGAAACTGAAAATTTTACCTTTTCCAAGCTTTCCTGATGCACTGGAGCTCTGTACCTGCAAGAAAACTCAAGAAAACAAAAGTACACACAAGCACAAAAGCTCTCTCTCACTCTCTCGCATGCACAAATGAGGGGAAATGAGGAGAATGGGTGGATATGGTGAATTTTTTGATTTTTTTGGAGATGAAGATGATGATGTGGTGATGAAGATAGAGTGTGGGGGAGGTGAAAAACAACAAAAACTAAATAAAAACAACAACAAAAACTGAAATTTTTACCTTCCAACGCCACTTCTTGCTATACTCTTACCATCACACATTCGTCTTAGACTCGATCCCCGGCAACGGCGCCAAATTTGGTGTTGCTCTAGCACAATGGTAAGTACCACGTTAAGAAGCTTCACCTCAAATTGTCAATCCGCGGAAGAGATAGGAGTGATATGAAGATCGTGAATGTGAGATGAAGTGAGAGTGAAGGTGAGAAGCACAAAGATGCACACACACATACACACACACTACGAAGAGACAAGCAAGACACAATGGAAGGTGAGAAATTAACTCTATTGCTCAAGAACACAATTACAAGCTCAAAAGAACTCTAACCTCAAACAAGCTAACCCCAAAAATGAGCTCTCTAGCTCATTTTATAGTTTCTAGATTAGTTTTGACCGGTTTCACATCTAGTGACCGGCATAGTTAAAAAATAGGTCCTATATGCTATTTGAAAGGGTAAACGGTGTCTAAAAATAACGAAAATTGATACGCTTGTTCCACCTAAGCTCCTCAAAATCGAGGACTCCTCGGCTTGCACAAAATGGAGCTATGGATTACAAAATGGGGTTTTCTATGTTACATATGTTACAATAGTGATAAAAATCACTGTTGGAGGTTTTTGGAAAGTATTTGAAAACATAGTTCTTTGAAAAAAGATTTGACTGGCTCCCTGCTTCGTCGTTACATGCTTCCGCATCTTCTATGCCTCTGGCTGCTTCCAACACCGTGACACAATCGCGATGGTCTGAGACCGTCGCGATGGTCCACCAAAGTATGATTTCTTGCAATGCAAGTATGGATTCCTAGAGGCGCAAGTGTGCTCTACACGCTGGTGTGGTCGCCTTCTTCAAATTCGGAACTTTGCAGACCATCGCGATGGTCTGACACAGTCGGAAATTTCTGACAGAAACTCAAAATTTTACCTTTTCCAAGCTTTCCTAATGCACTGGAGCTCTGTACCTGCAAGAAAACTCAAGAAAACAAAAGTACACACAAGCACAAAAGCTCTCTCTCACTCTCTCGCATGCACAAATGAGGGGAAATGAGGAGAATGGGTGGATATGGTGAATTTTCTGATTTTTTTGGAGATGAAGATGATGATGCGGTGATGAAGATAGAGTGTGGGGGAGGTGAAAAACAATAAAAACTAAGTAAAAACAACAATAAAAACTGAAATTTTTACCTTCCATCGCCACTTCTTGCTATACTCTTAACATCACACATTCGTCATAGACTCGATCCCCGGCAACGGCGCCAAATTTGGTGTTGCTCTAACACAATGGTAAGTACCACGTTAAGAAGCTTCACCTCCTTAATTGTCAATCCGCGGAAGAGATAGGAGTGATATGAAGATCGTGAATGTGAGATGAAGTGAGAGTGAAGGTGAGAAGCACAAAGATGCACACACACATACACACACACTACGAAGACACAAGCAAGACACAATGGAAGGTGAGAAATTAACTCTATTGCTCAAGAACACTATTACAAGCTCAAAAGAACTCTAACCTCAAACAAGCTAACCCCAAAAATGAGCTCTCTAGCTCTTTTTATAGTTTCTAGATTAGTTTTGACTGGTTTCACATCTAGTGACCGGCATAGTTAAAAAATAGGTCCTAGATGCTATTTGAAAGGGTAAACGGTGTCTAAAAATAACGAAAATTGATACGCTTGTTTTACCTAAGCCCCTCAAGCTC
This sequence comes from Ceratopteris richardii, assembly GCA_020310875.1. Taxonomy (NCBI): domain Eukaryota; kingdom Viridiplantae; phylum Streptophyta; class Polypodiopsida; order Polypodiales; family Pteridaceae; genus Ceratopteris; species Ceratopteris richardii. Next base: position 8,437,051 of record CM035407.1, read on the forward strand.
GAGGACTCCTCGGCTTGCACAAAATGGAGCTATGGATTACAAAATGGGGTTTTCTATGTTACATATGTTACAATAGTGATAAAAATCACTGTTGGAGGTTTTTGGAAAGTATTTGAAAACATAATTCTTTGAAAAAAGATTTGACTGGCTCCCTGCTCCGTCGTTACATTCTTCCGCGTCTTCTATGCCTCTGGCTGCTTCCAACACCGTGACACAATCGCGATGGTCTGAGACCGTCGCGATGGTCCACCAAAGTATGATTTTTTGCAATGCATGTATGGATTCCTAGAGGCGCAAGTGTGCTCTACACGCTGGTGTGGTCGCCTTCTTCAAACTCCGAACTTTGTAGACCATCGCGATGGTCTGACAGAGTCGGAAATTTCTGACAGAAACTCAAAATTTTACCTTTTCCAAGCTTTCCTGATGCACTGGAGCTCTGTACCTGCAAGAAAACTCAAGAAAACAAAAGTACACACAAGCACAAAAGCTCTCTCTCACTCTCTCGCATGCACAAATGAGGGGAAATGAGGAGAATGGGTGGATATGGTGAATTTTCTGATTTTTTTGGAGATGAAGATGATGATGCGGTGATGAAGATAGAGTGTGGGGGAGGTGAAAAACAACAAAAACTAAGTAAAAACAACAACAAAAACTGAAATTTTTACCTTCCAACGACACTTCTTGCTATACTCTTACCATCACACATTCTTCGTAGACTCGATCCCCGGCAACGGTGCCAAATTTGGTGTTGCTCTAGCACAATGGTAAGTACCACGTTAAGAAGCTTCACCTCCTTAATTGTCAATCCGCGGAAGAGATAGGAGTGATATGAAGATCGTGAATGTGAGATGAAGTGAGAGTGAAGGTGAGAAGCACAAAGATGCACACACACATACACACACACTACGAAGAGACAAGCAAGATACAATAGAAGGTGAGAAATTAACTCTATTGCTCAAGAACACTATTACAAGCTCAAAAGAACTCTAACCTCAAACAAGATAACCCCAAAAATGAGCTCTCTAGCTCTTTTTATAGTTTCTAGAATAGTTTTGACCGGTTTCACATTTAGTGACCGGCATAGTTAAAAAATAGGTCGTAGATGCTATTTGAAAGGGTAAACGGTGTCTAAAAATAACGAGAATTGATACGCTTGTTCTACCTAAGCCCCTGAAGCTTGAGGACTCCTAGGTTTGCACAAAATGGAGCTATGGATTACAAAATGGGGTTTTCTATGTTACATATGTTACAATAGTGATAAAAATCACTGTTGGAGGTTTTTGGAAAGTATCTGAAAACATAATTCTTTGAAAAAAGATTTGACTGGCTCCCTGCTCCGTCGTTACATGCTTCCGCATCTTCTATGCCTCTGGCTCCTTCCAACACCGTGACACAATCGTGATGGTCTGAGACCGTCGCGATGGTCCACCAAAGTATGATTTTTTGCAATGCAAGTATGGATTCCTAGAGGCGCAAGTGTGCTCTACACGCTGGTGTGGTCGCCTTCTTCAAATTCCGAACTTTGCAGACCATTGCGATGGTCTGACACAGTCGGAAATTTCTGACAGAAACTGAAAATTTTACCTTTTCCAAGCTTTCCTGATGCACTGGAGCTCTGTACCTGCAAGAAAACTCAAGAAAACAAAAGTACACACAAGCACAAAAGCTCTCTCTCACTCTCTCGCATGCACAAATGAGGGGAAATGAGGAGAATGGGTGGATATGGTGAATTTTCTGATTTTTTTGGAGATGAAGATGATGATGCGGTGATGAAGATAGAGTGTGGGGGAGGTGAAAAACAACAAAAACTAAGTAAAAACAACAACAAAAACTGAAATTTTTACCTTCCAATGCCACTTCTTGCTATACTCTTACCATCACACATTCGTCCTAGACTCGATCCCCGGCAACGGCGCCAAATTTGGTGTTGCTCTAGCACAATGGTAAGTACCACGTTAAGAAGCTTCACCTCCTTAATTGTCAATCCGCGGAAGAGATAGGAGTGATATGAAGATCGTGAATGTGAGATGAAGTGAGAGTGAAGGTGAGAAGCACAAAGATGCACACACACATACACACACACTACGAAGAGACAAGCAAGACACAATGGAAGGTGAGAAATTAACTCTATTGCTCAAAAACACTATTACAAGCTCAAAAGAACTCTAACCTCAAACAAACTGACCCCAAAAATGAGCTCTCTAGCTCTTTTTATAGTTTCTAGAATAGTTTTGATCGGTTTCACATCTAGTGACCGGCATAGTTAAAAAATAGGTCCTATATGCTATTTGAAAGGGTAAACGGTGTCTAAAAATAACGAAAATTGATACGTTTGTTCTACCTAAGTTCCTCAAGCTCGAGGACTCCTCGGCTTGCACAAAATGGAGCTATGGATTACAAAATGGGGTTTTCTATGTTACATATGTTACAATAGTGATAAAAATCACTGTTGGAGGTTTTTGGAAAGTATTTGAAAACATAATTCTTTGAAAAAAGATTTGACTGGCTCCCTGCTCCGTCGTTACATGCTTCCGCGTCTTCTATGCCTCTGGCTGCTTCCAACACCGTGACACAATCGCGATGGTCTGAGACCGTCGCGATGGTCCACCAAAGTATGATTTTTTGGAATGCAAGTATGGATTCCTAGAGGCGCAAGTGTGCTCTACACGCTGGTGTGGTCGCCTTCTTCAAATTTTGAACTTTGCAGACCATCGTGATGGTCTGACACAGTCGGAAATTTCTGACAGAAATTGAAAATTTTACCTTTTCCAAGCTTTCCTGATGCACTGGAGCTCTGTACCTGCAAGAAAACTCAAGATAACAAAAGTACACACAAGCACAAAAGCTCTCTCTCACTCTCTCGCATGCACAAATGAGGGGAAATGAGGAGAATGGGTGGATATGGTGAATTTTCTGATTTTTTTGGAGATGAAGATGATGATGCGGTGATGAAGATAGAGTGTGGGGGAGGTGAAAAACAACAAAAACTAAGTAAAAACAACAACAAAAACTGAAATTTTTACCTTCCAATGCCACTTCTTGCTATACTCTTACCATCACACATTCGTCCTAGACTCGATCCCCGGCAACGGCGCCAAATTTGGTGTTGCTCTAGCACAATGGTAAGTACCACGTTAAGAAGCTTCACCTCCTTAATTGTCAATCCGCGGAAGAGATAGGAGTGATATGAAGATCGTGAATGTGAGATGAAGTGAGAGTGAAGGTGAGAAGCACAAAGATGCACACACACATACACACACACTACGAAGAGACAAGCAAGACACAATGGAAGGTGAGAAATTAACTCTATTGCTCAAGAACACTATTACAAGCTCAAAAGAACTCTAACCTCAAACAAACTAACACCAAAAATGAGCTCTCTAGCTCTTTTTATAGTTTCTAGAATAGTTTTGACCGGTTTCACATTTAGTGACCGGCATAGTTAAAAAATAGGTCCTAGATGCTATTTGAAAGGGTAAACAGTGTCTAAAAATAAAGAAAATTGATACGCTTGTTCTACCTAAGCCCCTGAAGCTTGAGGACTCCTCGGTTTGCACAAAATGGAGCTATGGATTACAAAATGGGGTTTTCTATGTTACATATGTTACAATAGTGATAAAAATCACTGTTGGAGGTTTTTGGAAAGTATTTGAAAACATAATTCTTTGAAAAAAGATTTGACTGGCTCCCTGCTCCGTCGTTACATGCTTCCGCGTCTTCTATGCCTCTGGCTGCTTCCAACACCGTGACACAATCGTGATGGTCTGAGACCGTCGCGATGGTCCACCAAAGTATGATTTTTTGCAATGCAAGTATGGATTCCTAGAGGCGCAAGTGTGCTCTACACGCTGGTGTGGTCGCCTTCTTCAAATTCCGAACTTTGCAGACCATCGCGATGGTCTAACATAGTCGGAAATTTCTGACAGAAACTGAAAATTTTACCTTTTCCAAGCTTTCCTCATGCACTGGAGCTCTGTACCTGCAAGAAAACTCAAGAAAACAAAAGTACACACAAGCACAAAAGCTCTCTCTCACTCTCTCGCATGCACAAATGAGGGGAAATGAGGAGAATGGGTGGATATGGTGAATTTTCTGATTTTTTTGGAGATGAAGATGATGATGCGGTGATGAAGATAGAGTGTGGGGGAGGTGAAAAACAACAAAAACTAAGTAAAAACAACAACAAAAACTGAAATTTTTACCTTCCAATGCCACTTCTTGCTATACTCTTACCATCACACATTCGTCCTAGACTCGATCCCCGGCAACGGCGCCAAATTTGGTGTTGCTCTAGCACAATGGTAACTACCACGTTAAGAAGCTTCACCTCCTTAATTGTCAATCCGCGGAAGAGATAGGAGTGATATGAAGATCGTGAATGTGAGATGAAGTGAGAGTGAAGGTGAGAAGCACAAAGATGCACACACACATACACACACACTACGAAGAGACAAGCAAGACACAATGGAAGGTGAGAAATTAACTCTATTGCTCAAAAACACTATTACAAGCTCAAAAGAACTCTAACCTCAAACAAGCTAACCCCAAAAATGAGCTCTCTAGCTATTTTTAGAGTTTCTAGAATAGTTTTGATCGGTTTCACATCTAGTGACCGGCATAGTTAAAAAATAGGTCCTATATGCTATTTGAAAGGGTAAACGGTGTCTAAAAATAACGAAAATTGATACGTTTGTTCTACCTAAGTTCCTCAAGCTCGAGGACTCCTCGGCTTGCACAAAATGGAGCTATGGATTACAAAATGGGGTTTTCTATGTTACATATGTTACAATAGTGATACAAATCACTGTTGGAGGTTTTTGGAAAGTATTTGAAAACATAATTCTTTGAAAAAAGATTTGACTGGCTCCCTGCTCCGTCGTTACATGCTTCCGCGTCTTCTATGCCTCTAGCTGCTTCCAACACCGTGACACAATCGCGATGGTCTGAGACCGTCGCGATGGTCCACCAAAGTATGATTTTTTGGAATGCAAGTATGGATTCCTAGAGGCGCAAGTGTGCTCTACACGCTGGTGTGGTCGCCTTCTTCAAATTTTGAACTTTGCAGACCATCGTGATGGTCTGACACAGTCGGAAATTTCTGACAGAAACTGAAAATTTTACCTTTTCCAAGCTTTCCTGATGCACTGGAGCTCTGTACCTGCAAGAAAACTCAAGATAACAAAAGTACACACAAGCACAAAAGCTCTCTCTCACTCTCTCGCATGCACAAATGAGGGGAAATGAGGAGAATGGGTGGATATGGTGAATTTTCTGATTTTTTTGGAGATGAAGATGATGATGCGGTGATGAAGATAGAGTGTGGGGGAGGTGAAAAACAACAAAAACTAAGTAAAAACAACAACAAAAACTAAAATTTTTACCTTCCAATGCCACTTCTTGCTATACTCTTACCATCACACATTCGTCCTAGACTCGATCCCCGGCAACGGCGCCAAATTTGGTGTTGCTCTAGCACAATGGTAAGTACCACGTTAAGAAGCTTCACCTCCTTAATTGTCAATCCGCGGAAGAGATAGGAGTGATATGAAGATCGTGAATGTGAGATGAAGTGAGAGTGAAGGTGAGAAGCACAAAGATGCACACACACATACACACACACTACGAAGAGACAAGCAAGACACAATGGAAGGTGAGAAATTAACTCTATTGCTCAAGAACACTATTACAAGCTCAAAAGAACTCTAACCTCAAACAAGCTAACACCAAAAATGAGCTCTCTAGCTCTTTTTATAGTTTCTAGAATAGTTTTGACCGGTTTCACATTTAGTGACCGGCATAGTTAAAAAATAGGTCCTAGATGCTATTTGAAAGGGTAAACGGTGTCTAAAAATAACGAAAATTGATACGCTTGTTCTACCTAAGCCCCTGAAGCTTGAGGACTCCTCGGTTTGCACAAAATGGAGCTATGGATTACAAAATGGGGTTTTCTATGTTACATATGTTACAATAGTGATAAAAATCACTGTTGGAGGTTTTTGGAAAGTATTTGAAAACATAATTCTTTGAAAAAAGATTTGACTGGCTCCCTGCTCCGTCGTTACATGCTTCCGCGTCTTCTATGCCTCTGGCTGCTTCCAACACCGTGACACAATCGCGATGGTCTGAGACCGTCGCGATGGTCCACCAAAGTATGATTTTTTGCAATGCAAGTATGGATTCCTAGAGGCGCAAGTGTGCTCTACACGCTGGTGTGGTCGCCTTCTTCAAATTCCGAACTTTGCAGACCATCGCGATGGTCTGACACAGTCGGAAATTTCTGACAGAAACTGAAAATTTTACCTTTTCCAAGCTTTCCTGATGCACTGGAGCTCTGTACCTGCAAGAAAACTCAAGAAAACAAAAGTACACACAAGCACAAAAGCTCTCTCTCACTCTCTCGCATGCACAAATGAGGGGAAATGAGGAGAATGGGTGGATATGGTGAATTTTCTGATTTTTTTGGAGATGAAGATGATGATGCGGTGATGAAGATAGAGTGTGGGGGAGGTGAAAAACAACAAAAACTAAGCAAAAACAACAACAAAAACTGAAATTTTTACCTTCTAACGCCACTTCTTGCTATACTCTTACCATCACACATTCGTCCTAAACTCGATCCCCGGCAACGGTGCCAAATTTGGTGTTGCTCTAGCACAATGGTAAGTACCACGTTAAGAAGCTTCACCTCCTTAATTGTCAATCCGCGGAAGAGATAGGAGTGATATGAAGATCGTGAATGTGAGATGAAGTGAGAGTGAAGGTGAGAAGCACAAAGATGCACACACACATACACACACACTACGAAGAGACAAGCAAGACAAAATGGAAGGTGAGAAATTAACTCTATTGCTCAAGAACACTATTACAAGCTCAAAAGAACTCTAACCTCAAACAAGCTAACCCCAAAAATGAGCTCTCTAGCTCTTTTTATAGTTTCTAGACTAGTTTTGACCGGTTTCACATCTAGTGACCGGCATAGTTAAAAAATAGGTCCTAGATGCTATTTGAAAGGGTAAACGGTGTCTAAAAATAACGAAAATTGATACGCTTGTTCTACCTAAGCTCCTCAAGCTCGAGGACTCCTCCGCTTGCACAAAATGGAGCTATGGATTACAAAATGGGGTTTTCTATGTTACATATGTTACAATAGTGATAAAAATCATTGTTGGAGGTTTTTGGAAATTATTTGAAAACATAATTTTTAAAAAAAGATTTCACGAGCTCCCTGCTCCGTCGTTACATGCTTCCGCGTCTTCTATGCCTCTGGCTGCTTCCAACACCGTGACACTATCACGATGGTCTGAGACCGTCGCGATGGTCCACCAAAGTATGATTTTTTGCAATGCAAGTATGGATTCCTAGAGGCGCAAGTGTGCTCTACACGCTGGTGTGGTCGCCTTCTTCAAATTCCGAACTTTCCAGACCATCGCGATGGTCTGACACAGTCGGAAATTTTTGACAGAAACTGAAAATTTTACCTTTTCCAAGCTTTCCTGATGCACTGGAGCTCTGTACCTGCAAGAAAACTCAAGAAAACAAAAGTACACACAAGGACAAAAGCTCTCTCTCACTCTCTCGCATGCACAAATGAGGGGAAATGAGGAGAATGGGTGGATATGGTGAATTTTCTGATTTTTTTGGAGATGAAGATGATGATGCGGTGATGAAGATAGAGTGTGGGGGAGGTGAAAAACAACAAAAACTAAGTAAAAACAACAACAAAAACTGAAATTTTTACCTTCCAACGCCACTTCTTGCTATACTCTTACCATCACACATTCGTCCTAGACTCGATCCCCGGCAACGGCGCCAAATTTGGTGTTGCTCTAGCACAATGGTAAGTACCACATTAATAAGCTTTACCTCCTTAATTGTCAATCCGCGGAAGAGATAGGAGTGATATGAAGATCGTGAATGTGAGATGAAGTGAGAGTGAAGGTGAGAAGCACAAAGATGCACACACACATACACACACACTACGAAGAGACAAGCAAGACACAATGGAAGTGTGAGAAATTAACTCTATTGCTCAAGAACACTATTACAAGCTCAAAAGAACTCTAACCTCAAACAAGCTAACCCCAAAAATGAGCTCTCTAGCTCTTTTTATAGTTTTTAGACTAGTTTTGACCGGTTTCACATCTAGTTACCGGCATAGTTAAAAAATAGGTCCTAGATTCTATTTGAAAGGGTAAACGGTGTTTAAAAATAACGAAAATTGATACGCTTGTTCTACCTAAGCTCCTCAAGCTCGAGGACTCCTCGGCTTGCACAAAATGGAGCTATGGATTACAAAATGGGGTTTTCTATGTTACATATGTTACAATAGTGATAAAAATCACTGTTGGAGGTTTTTGGAAAGTATTTGAAAACATAATTCTTTGAAAAAAGATTTGACTGGCTCCGTGCTCCGTCGTTACATGCTTCCGCGTCTTCTATGCCTCTAGCTGCTTCCAACACCGTGACACAATCGCGATGGTCTGAGACCGTCGCGATGGTCCACCAAAGTATGATTTTTTGCAATGCAAGTATGGATTCTTAGAGGCGCAAGTGTGCTCTACACGCTGGTGTGGTCGCCTTCTTCAAATTCCAAACTTTGCAGACCATCGCGATGGTCTGACACAGTCGGAAATTTCTGACAGAAACTGAAAACTTTACCTTTTCCAAGCTTTCCTGATGCACTAGAGCTTTGTACCTGCAAGAAAACTCAAGAAAACAAAAGTACACACAAGCACAAAAGCTCTCTCTCACTCTCTCGCATGCACAAATGAGGGGAAATGAGGAGAATGGGTGGATATGGTGAATTTTCTGATTTTTTTGGAGATGAAGATGATGATGCGGTGATGAAGATAGAGTGTGGGGAAGGTGAAAAACAACAAAAACTAAGTAAAAACAACAACAAAAACTGAAATTTTTACCTTCCAACGCCACTTCTTGCTATACTCTTACCATCACACATTCGTCCTAGACTCGATCCCCGGCAAGGGCGCCAAATTTGGTGTTGCTCTAGCACAATGGTAAGTACCATGTTAAGAAGCTTTACCTCCTTAATTGTCAATCCGCGGAAGAGATAGGAGTGATATGAAGATCGTGAATGTGAGATGAAGTGAGAGTGAAGGTGAGAAGCACAAAGATGCACACACACATACACACACACTACGAAGAGACAAGCAAGACACAATGGAAGGTGAGAAATTAACTCTATTGCTCAAGAACACTATTACAAGGTCAAAAGAACTCTAACCTCAAGCAAGCTAACCCCAAAAATGAGCTCTCTAGCTCTTTTTATAGTTTTTAGACTAGTTTTGACCGGTTTCACATTTAGTGACCGGTATAGTTAGAAAATAGGTCCTAGATGCTATTTGAAAGGGTAAACGATGTCTAAAAATAACGAAAATTGATACGCTTGTTCTACCTAAGCTCCTCAAGCTCGAGGACTCCTCGGCTTGCACAAAATGGAGCTATGGATTACAAAATGGGGTTTTCTATGTTACATATGTTACAATAGTGATAAAAATCACTGTTGGAGGTTTTTGGAAAGTATTTGAAAACATAATTCTTTGAAAAAAGATTTGACTGGCTCCGTGCTCCGTCGTTACATGCTTCCGCGTCTTCTATGCCTCTGGCTGCTTCTAACACCGTGACACAATCGCGATGGTCTGAGACCGTCGCGATGGTCCACCAAAGTATGATTTTTTGCAATGCAAGTATGGATTCCTAGAGGCGCAAGTGTGCTCTACACGCTGGTGTGGTCGCCTTCTTCGAATTCCGAACTTTGCAGACCATCGCGATGGTCTGACACAGTCGGAAATTTCTGACAGAAGCTGAAAATTTTACCTTTTCCAAGCTTTTCTGATGCACTGGAGCTCTGTACGTGCAAGAAAACTCAAGAAAACAAAAGTACACACAAGCACAAAAGCTCTCTCTCACTCTCTCGCATGCACAAATGAGGGGAAATGAGGAGAATGGGTGGATATGGTGAATTTTCTGATTTTTTTGGAGATGAAGATGATGATGCGGTGATGAAGATAGAGTGTGGGGGAGGTGAAAAACAACAAAAACTAAGTAAAAACAACAACAAAAACTGAAATTTTTACCTTCCAATGCCATTCTTGCTATACTCTTATCATCACACATTCGTCCTAGCCTCGATCCCCGGCAACGGCGCCAAATTTGGTGTTGCTCTAGCACAATGGTAAGTACCACGTTAAGAAGCTTCACCTCCTTAATTGTCAATCCGCGGAAGAGATAGGAGTGATATGAAGATCGTGAATGTGAGATGAAGTGAGAGTGAAGGTGAGAAGCACAAAGATGCACACACACATACACACACTACGAAGAGACAAGCAAGACACAATGGAAGGTGAGAAATTAACTCTATTGCTCAAGAACACTATTACAAGCTCAAAAGAACTCTAACCTCAAACAAGCTAACCCCAAAAATGAGCTCTCTAGCTCTTTTTATAGTTTCTAGACTAGTTTTGACCGGTTTCACATCTAGTGACCGGCATAGGTAAAAAATAGGTCCTAGATGCTATTTGAAAGGGTAAACGGTGTCTAAAAATAACGAAAATTGATACGCTTGTTCTACCTAAGCTCCTCAAGCTTGAGGACTCCTCGGTTTGCACAAAATGGAGCTATGGATTACAAAATGGGGTTTTCTATGTTACATATGTTACAATAGTGATAAAAATCACTGTTGGAGGTTTTTGGAAAGTATTTGAAAACATAATTCTTTGAAAAAAGATTTGACTGGCTCCCTGCTCCGTCGTTACATGCTTCCGCGTCTTCTATGCCTCTGGCTGCTTCCAACAGATGATCACCTCCACAATGCATACATCGTCTAAGCATGGGTGCTCTCATTGGGTTGTTGGGGTAGTTCCTTTGTCCTTGAACATTCAGTTTCTTTGCTACTAAGTCAGCTATTTCCTCTACATGGTTCTTTGGGTTTGATGTGCTGCTGGCAGAATCTTCACTTTTTACGCTACCTTGAGGTATTTTCAGATCTTCTGCTAGATTATCCTCTAGATAAATACATTCTTTCATACATTCTTCCAGAGTTTGAACTCTTTTCACGTATACCAGAGATCTTAATGATCCATTCACTAATCCTTCCAAAAATAATGACACCATCCTGTTTTGAGTGGGTCTCTCTTCAACTGGACATCTATCCACATATTGCTTGAATCTTCTTGCTGCCAATCTTACTGATTCCGTAGGAGCTTGCTTAAAACTATGGATCAATGAGGAAGAGTTGTTTTTAATCCCAGATTTGGTGAATTCTTCAATTAATTCTTGATAGACTTGTTCCATGTTTTGGAAATTGTTCGGCTCTAATGGATGGAACCAAGTTAAAGCTGTGTCTGTCAAAGTTAGACCAAAGGATTCGTATTGGATCAAGAAATCTTCCACTTGTTCGGCTCAGATTACTTGCTTGAATTCAGCTATATGATTGTAAGGTTTGCTAGAGTCATCATAATGGTTTCTCATGCATTTGGTGACTTGAATGGGTCTTAATCTTCTTCCTGCTTTAGGTGGTCTAGGCATCACCAGGAAAACAGGTCTTCCTATGGTTATACCAGGTCATCTTACTACAGGTGGTCTATCTGGGACAGGGATTCTATTCCTTGGCTCAACAGGTGGCTGAGGCCGATAGTTAGGGTTATTGGCCGGCATAGCAAACTACACATGTGGTCTGATCGGTATATGCGTTTGTTGCATCTGTCCAGAATGCTGATATGAATTATCTTGAAAAGTTTCGTGGGGGTTTTGTGAAGTAGTTGCTTGATCCCTAGGAGGAACACTGGAATGTTCTGATATTTCAATCCTGCTCTTTCTAACTCAGTTAGAGGCCAGTACCTCCTTTGGTTTTTGTCCAAATATGTGATAATGGTGGGGAGTTCAGGATCTTGTAACTTATTGATAGTAACTGGGTTACTGGCTACTTCCCATTATGAAGAGTGGGCTCTGAGGAGATGCTCCATTCCATTGATCAAATACACATCCATTAGGGAATCGTCTTGGGGAACTAGGTCTCCTCTCCAAACCCTAACAATAGTGGATCTCCCTCTAGGGGTGGTCACCTGCTCTTCCTGTCCCTCTTCATTAGGGTTGTGAGCATTGCCTTCTTCCCCTTGCATTGATGCTTTCAGGGTGTTCTGTAAAAACATACTGAATATCTCTTTTGTCCATATAAAACCCTCCTGCATACTTAACTGCTGGCCTAGGTACTATGTAAGCATCTGTAGCTTTCTTTAGTCTGGCCACTGACCAGTTGAGACCATCTAGATAGATAGGTTCCCATGTTGGTTAGTGTTCACATATTCCAAAGATGTCTGATATTCACCCTCAATAATTGACATCATGCCAATTATTGGTACAGAGCTCTGCATATCCTCTGAAGCCATGGCAATTTCTTCTTCAGACTCACTCGAGGTTTCAGAGTAATGTGAACGACTACTAGGTTCAGCTACACTTCCTATAGAAGAAATCACACTTCTTCGGCTTCCCAGGGTTCTTCCGGATCTTAAGTTCATTCACTTAAAAGTTCTCTTCTTGTTTTAACCACTCCTAGCTTCCAATGCTCCTTGTTGTGGTCCCAATTTATGGAATTACTTGATTAACTAAGAAACTTCCTCTGAGTCCACGATACACGATATTCCACCTCAAAAGAGTATGTCACGATACTCGATATCTGACACACTAGAAAGATACCACGATACTCGATATTTGAGCCAGACGATACACGATACTAGACACCTAAGAAGGTCACGATACACGATACTTATGTGTGACGATAGACAATATTCGAGGGAACACGATACACGATACTTCTCAAATATCGCAAGCCAATCACGATACTCGATACTCGATATTCCACAAAGAGAATCTCCATGATATTCGACTAATATCGTTTTCGAATCCCACGATACACGATACTTCACAAGTATCACGAGAAAATTCCGACGATACTCGATATCCACCAAGTATCGTGAAAGCTTTCTCCACAATACATGATAGTTCACAGGTATCGCGATCGGAATTTCACGATAGACGATACACAACAGGTATCCCTATCAGATTTTTGCAATACACGATACACGATATCTGCTTAGTATCACGAGTGTTTCTCAGCGATACACGATATTCGACGACTTGCAAGTATCGCATTACTCGACCACAGGAGTTCACGACACCCAGGTATCGCGATACCTCAACCGCGGAAGAACACGATACTTGACACTTTTTCAAATTTTTAGGTAAACTTTTTGGATTTTAAATGCATACACATGTTCCTAAAGTGCATCTACCCTCTCCCCTCAGTTTGTATCACAAAAATAAACTTTCTTTGCCCCAAGATAGCCTTCATGATACTTGCCGCAGATCGTTCTACTGACACACTTGATTTATTTGGCAATGATGAGTGAATGATTAGTATGCTCACCTTGGGAACTCTCTTTCAACTCTCCAAACACTCCTACTCACCCTACATAGATCAAAAGCCCTGATCTCTGATCGCGATACTCGCCAGCTAGCTCACACGATACTCGCCTTGAAGACAAGTGATTTGAAGAAGGACAATTTTTGGGTTTTATACTTTTTTGAAAAGTTCTCTTAACTATAAAGACTTAAAAGACTAAGGTTGATGGCTACTCTAACTCCCTAACTACTCCCTTCTACTCTACTTCACTCACTTCTCTAGACTATCAACTCACTACACACACTCCAAGAGCGAGAAGTAGTAAGTGCGGATGAGTGTGACTTACCAAAGAAGAGAACTTCACAACTCTTCTACTCACTTCAATGCTAAAAGCTACTTACCATCACACGAATGCCTCGGTTTGATTCGACATTCCCCGGCAACAGTGCCAAAAACATGTGTACCTAAGGGCAAACCTAGGGACTTGTGGGGAAAGAGACTCTACCTCGATCCCCCTCAAGTGCATATAGTGGGGATTCACGCTTTATTTATCAATCTAAGGAGTATCAAAACCTAGCCGAGTGTATGAAGACATGCATTCAAATGACGATCAATGCAAATGAGCTTCCCAAAGGGTGCAAACAAGGCTAAGACTATTCCAAACAAGCTTCAATTGTAAGTCATGGTGTCACGATACTTGGAGCAGCAGCCAACAGTAAATTGAGCTTTTCTTTGAGCTCAGAACTCCAAATATAGCAAATAGCATATGTGTTTCTAAGCTCTCGTGAAAACGCATCCAATGGTATATTTTCACTCAATTTTGACACTTCTGCTTCAAGTTATAAGCAAAATACTGAGTCGCAAGAATGACCTTCCTACACTTAAGCACCTCCTACACTTCACACACACCTCAACAACAACCAACAAACACTTTCATGGATAGACAACACTTCCTAACACTCTTTTCAAGCAACACACATGCATACAAGCTCACCAAGAAGATGATACAGAGAGGAGAAGACACAAATTCGAAATTCTATGCTCTTGATTCTCACAATGGCAAAAAATCCTTACAAAGAGTCACAATTTGACTTATATACATGTGCCCTAAAATTGGTCCTTTCACACAAGAGACCGGCACTTTATTCACTAAGAGGCTAGTTTTCTACTAATTTACAAGGTTAAGCTACCATTCTCTGTGGGTATGCATCTAGAGGACTCCTCTAGTGCATTTACAACGGAAAGTATGTTACAAAATTATTATAATACAAAAATAGAGTGTCCAAATCGGAAAACTTTTGGGGCCCTTCTTTTTTCTGCCTTGTGCTCTTCTTAGCTCTACAACACAGCCCAAGCTACACATATTTCAAACACTTGAAGTTTGAAGGCTTGAAGATTAGAACCCAAGCTGAAGGTGGCCAAGGCAAGGATGCCCATTTTAAGACTCTTGAAGAGTGCAAGGAGTAGAAGACTCCAAAGAAAGGCTACCATAAAGTGTTGAAGACTCACAAAGGACTTGAAGATACTCCCCATGGTTTGAGCACAAGCAAGTGCCAAGATAGAATGAATAGTCACTCATTAGAAGTGTGACATGTTGGCTAAAGCAAAGGAAGGTAAAGAAGTCCACTTGCAAAGGTAAGGCCTGAGGTAAAGGTTTTAAAAAATCCACATTGTGTGTGGTGGTAAGTTCCAAGCATAAATTAAGTGAATTTATAGTCAAAGGATGAGCCTAGTAAGACCACCAAAAGAGAGTGGCAAGCAAATGTAAAGGCAAGTAAGACCACCAAGAAGAGTGGCAAGCCTAGGTTAAGGCAAGTAAGACCATTCCAAGAGGAGTCGCAAGCCTATGAATGTAAAGGCAAATAAGAGCATCCCAAGAGGAGTAGAAAGCCATACCTAAGATCCAACCTAGGGACTTGCGGAGAAAGAGACTATACCTCAATCCCCTTCAAGTGCATATAGTGGGGATTCACGCTTTATTTATCAATGCGATGAGTATCAAAACCTAGCCGAGTGTATGAAGACATGCATTCAAATGAAAATCAACACACATGAGTTTCCCAAAGAGTGTAAACAAAGCTAAGACTAATCCAAACAAGCTTCAACTGCCAGTCAAAGTGTCGCGATACTTGGTGCAGTAGCCAACAGTAAATTGATCTTTTCTCTCAACTCCGAACTCCAAATATAGCAAATAGCATATACATTTCGAAGCTCTTAAGAAGGCGCATCCAATGGTTGTATTTCCACTCAATTTTGATGCTTGTACTTCAAGTTATGAGCAAAATACGGAGTCGTGGGAATGACCTTCCTACACTTCAGCACTCCCTACACTTCACACACACCTTAACCACAACAAAAAAACACTTTCATGGATAGACAACACTTCCTAACACTATTTTCAAGCAACACACATGCATACAAGCTCACAAAGAAGATGATATAGAGAGAAAAAGAAACAAATTCGAATTTCTGTGCTCTTGATTCTCACAATGGCAAAAAGTCCTTACAAAGAGTCACAAATTGACTTATACATGTGCCCTAAAAATGGTCCTTTCACACAAGAGACTGGCACTTTATTCATTGAAAGGCTAACTTCCTACTAATTTACATGGGTAAGCTACTAATCTTCTATGGGGATGCATCTAGAGGACTCCTCTAGTGCATTTACAACGGAAAATATGTTACAAGAAAGGTTATAATACAAAAATGAGGTGTCCAAATCGGAAAATTTTGGGGCCCATCTTTTTCTCTGCCTTGTGCTCTTCTTTGCTCTGCAACACTCTCCCCCTCTTTGTCTCTATCGTCCCTTGACAGGCTTTACTTCTTGTATTCAGTTTGTTCTCCGCATGCATCTTTTGGTCAGTTCTGCCTGCTTGTTAAACAGGTGTTCAGTTTTGATGGCCTCTTCTTGATTCTTCTTTTATATCCTCTGGGCCTGATGCATTTATGTTGCCTGTTAAGTCGGGTTGTCACGCACACCACCAGTGGAAGGTATGAGGATGTGATCCTTCAGCCTTCGATCTGGACCTTCCAAAGACCCAGATGTTGAAGGACCTTCTTGTGGTTTCGGAACCGCTGGATATCTTCTTGCACTTCTTCATGGATACTTTCCTGGCCCTGGTTCCTCCTTCCACCTACGTGCTTTTCCTTGATATGTGCCCCTGCGGGGCTCTGTGCAGAGATGGGTGTTGCGCCCCTGCGGGGCTTCTTGGAGAGATGTATCTTCAGATATGATCTTTTTAGTGAAGCTTCTTTCTTTGTCTTCTTCTTTTCTTCTTTTTGCTTCACTCTCCCTCAACACTGCCCCCTTCCTGAACTCTGTCGTCCCCGACAGGCTTTGGAAGTCGACGGGAGTATGTTCTGTATACCTTTTGCTTTGTTTCATTAAGCAGATTAGCTTCACGTATCATCAGTTGCTTCCACTGTTCTGCTTTCACACCATCATGTGGTGGTTGTCTGTGGTCAGCAAAGAAACTTAGTTCATATGCCACTAATCTGGCATTCAAATTGGATGACATCTTTAAGAAAATTTCTGAGTCAATTTCAAAAAGCCCTGTAAAAAACGCTTCTTTGAATGTTTGCATATAGGTACTCGGTAGAAACATGAGCCTAGAATAATAGGCCATTATTGTGGGTCGGCTAGGCATAACAGACAAATAAAAAACGAGAATATCTATTCCCTGATTAATGCCAATGAAGTTCAAAAATGTATATACCATGTGCTTGAACACCTTCAAAACTATAAGAATCATGCTGAGTATTTTATTCGTCATCCTAATAGTTAGATCGGGTATGGTTGTGTAACTTTGCAGCCAATATTCAATGGTTTTTACCATATAATCCTCCGTTGGTAAATAATTATGAGGTGGACTTGGAAGTAGTGGATAATTCAGCCACTGTGTCTTGATTACACCATTCTTTTGCATATCCAAAAATTCTCTTACTTCTTTGCGACGTGGTGTTGGGCAAAATGAAGGGTTTACCTGTAATAAGTATGGTGCTGCTTGCCAGTGCACCTGCAATGTAGGATTTATCTCCAAAAATTTTCTTCTCCATACAGGCTGTGCAGCTTCAAATTCTTCTTGAGTATAAGTGAATGTGTCATTTTTGAAGTGCAGCTGCTCGTCTGGATTTTTCTATGTGATCTTCTTTATGTATTGCCTTGTTTTCTCTTTCAATAATCCGTACGGAATGTTGAAAGGCTTCATGATCATATCCAAGTCTTTACCTCTGATCTTTGCTTCTTTCATGACTTTGATGACTTCATTTTCAAAATTTTCTATCAATCGGGGCACCAATAGTGCTCGTTCCTTCTGACCTATTTCTGTAGTGTATGGCATTGAATGATCATCATGTGGTTCCGTTATCTGCTCTTTTATTGGAGAATGATAAATCGGGGGAGATAGAGGACGTATCTCTACCTCGTCAGTAGGATTCTTTTGTGTTGGCTCTACTGGTGTTTCGATTGATACTTTCTCTTCTGCTTTAGTTTCTAATTGCGCTATGCATTCAGTCTTTTCTTGAATTTCTTGCATAGCTGCTCTGAGTGCCTCTTTTGCTGCAAGCAGTTCATTACCAATTTTTGCTATATGATCCATATTTTCACTGTAACTCACTACAAGTTTTCCATGTGTAGTGTTTAGTTGTTTCTTAAGTTCATTGGTCTCGTTGACATATCTTTGTTCCCATTCTTCCCTTAGGGCTTGCTCTTGCTTCAGCAATTCTGCATATTTCTCATTTTGATCTTTCAATTCCTTCTGTTCAGTGACTGATGTTTCCTGTTTTTCTATAGGCTGGTCATATAGTAATGCCTTCATCAACTCTTTATTTCGGCTACATAAACTATCATTTTCCTCCATGTATACATTTAGTCGTGTTTCAAGCAGGTTGCTTCGAGCTTTCATTCTCTCTTTGTTGGCTTCGTTGGCTTCTTGTAGTCTTTGTAAATCTGTCAGTTGAGTCTGTAACTGATGATGCTGTGTCATCAATGTATCATATTTTGTTGTGGCGGCGAGTAGCTCCGTTCCTTTGGTTGCAATCTCTTTTTGGGCCTGGATGAGCTGTGCGGACAGTTGTTCACTTATTATTTGAAATTGATTCTTTTCCCGCATGGCCTTGTCATAATCCATATCAGTTTCCATCATTTGTTGTTGCGTGTCCATGGCCGTCTGGATCATTTGCTTGATAACAGGTTTCAATTGAGTTACATCCACATTTAACCAGGTGGTAGGGATGCTAGGTTCTTCACCTGTTGTGACATCTTTTCCTTTTGCCACATGTAAAGTAGTGTCATGAGGCTACCTAATATGAAGTTGGATCCTTGGCTCAGCCTCCCTATGGTCAATTTTACCTTGAGGTGTATCATCAGGTACCTCAATCACAATTGGCTCTTTATTTTGTAGCAGGCCTGATTCCTTGTCCATTGGAGTTTGTATTTCTTCTTTGATAGGTGGCACTACATCTTTATTATTTATTGGTACTTCTTTGATGCTTATCTTTGAACGATCATTTAATTGAAACAAGTGTTCCTGTGCTTTTTGTTGTTGATTGTCAGGTGTGACTTCCACCTGATTTATTTCTGTCCATTCTTCGTTGTTCAATTCAGTTTGTATATCAATGTCTAAGGTGTCCTTCTCTGGGCTGGATTCTTCCTCAGAGCTTGAATCTTCTAACCCTAATTCTTTGTATCAGACCAATTGTTCTGGAGTATGTTCTTTATCTTTTTGTTTCTTCTCCTGGCTTGCCTGTCTGTAATGGTGACCTTGAATGTTCAAATTTACTTGTCCCCGCATATATTGATGCGTTTCTTCCAAGGCTACGGAGAGGTCTCTCTTGCTGATTGGCTGCTGCGTCATAGAAATCTTTGGCAGTGTATGGGTCCTCTTTGATTGTGCTGTCTCTTGAGCTTCTTCCTCTCTTAAGCGTTTAGTCCCCCTCATGGGTTTCTTTGAACTGGTTCCTACTTCATCAATAGATATGGTTGTTTTCTTTTTCTTTGGAATAGTCGCTGACTTGGCATATTTCGCTATCTCTGTTGATGTTGGCATATAGCGTAAGCAATTCTTCATGTCCACTGCCTCATAAATGAGTAGGGTCAAGGCCGAACTACCATTTAGAAACTTTTTCTGTCCCCATTTTTTCTTTGCTTCAAATAGGCGGTCTTGAACATATGGAGTTATGTTCACTTTATTTCCCACTTGTCTCATAGCGTGTGAGAGTAGTTGCACAACAATCTTTTGAGGTGTTGTATATCTATGCAAACTTGGAAAGCAAAAATGCTGGTGAACTAAGCGAACAGAGTCTTCAATATCTGTTTGGTTGATTTCCAAAAATGTTCTCTTTTTCGGGTCATGACATTCATCTTTGACATTCGTGAGTCCCTCTTGATTCCATCCAAAAGCTCTGTTAATGAGCTCATGAGTGAATTGAATTGTTTTCCAGGTACCGACTTTGTCAAGTACCCTTGCTTCCGAGACTGATGCCTTATTCGATGCAGACTGAAGTGTATTCATTACTTGTGTACATCTCTGGAAATCTGGCATATAGATAGGCAGTCTTAGGAATGCATCAATTCCTGCTTGTGTCCAGACATCTTTCATTCGAGGTAATCCTTGTATGATAGTCTTAAAATCTTGTGACATGATAGGGAAGTAGTGATCCCTATCCATTATCTTGATGGTTGCCATGAAAATGAGTTCAGACATGGGTTGGTCATCAAGAAACCAATGACCTCTTGCTTTCGTTATTGATTCCAAGGGAAGAAACTAGACCTCTTCCTCTTGCGTAGCCTCGGAATTAGCAGATGCCATCTGCACTCAATATATATCAAAAAATCAGTGGCAAGCTGGTATCCAGAATTATCTTTCACTTATTCTCATTGAATTTGGCAACTCTCCGAGTGGATTGTGTTGTCCCTTCCCCGTGGGTGTGAGAAAGGTAATACCTGGGATTTTTCATACTTTTAGATATTTTTATGTTTTTGTCTGAAAGAAAAATAGAAAAGTCAGTTCATAGCCGAAGGTGTTATTAATTTTTGAGTGATTTTGTTTAGCTTATGTACAAGTGCTCTCCTATTTCCCAAGAGGAAAATGTGCTTCACTATCCTGAAGTAGAAGAAGAATGTGCCGAATGCTTGGCCTTGTATTGTGACCCTATCATGCATACTTTGGGTTTTTGTAACTCCAAATGTGTGCAACTCGAAGTATTTGGGTGATGCATACAGCTTGTCTTGCCTTTTGGCATCCAAATATTCTTTACTCTGTTGGGGGGGATTGTATTCCCAACATTCTTGGTGAATGTGGTACTTCTCATGTTGTACTTTTGCTTTGTCTGCTTTTTGAATCTTGGAATGATTTTTAATTCGTATGTAGACTCCTGCTATATCCTGTAGCGGTTTATCTTCTGTTGTTTAGCCTTGAGATCATACTGATTCTCCTTGCACCTTGACTCATCTTTCTTGATGATTTTCCTTTGATTACATGACTTGGGAATCCATATTTGTGTTCAGGCTGATTGGGTAGCTGCCACCTTCTTCGGAATCCATACTCGAGCAATTCTTTGTGGAACTAGTGTAGCTCAGTGATGAGTAGCACCTCCTTTAATGTCAATCCGGGAAGACGTGAGGATGGTATGAAGACCTCGAACAAGTGATGGCACAAGTGCATGAGTGAGAAGCACACTAACATGCACACACATACACACACGCGCGCACACACGGCAAGACAAAGAGAAAGACAATGGAGTTCTTTTAGATTACTTCCAAAATGCTCATACCAGTTCAAATCTATTACAAGCTAACCTCAAAAATGAGCTCTCTACCTCTATTTATAGTTTTTGACTAGCTTTTGGCCCTGTCCAGACCTAGTGTCCGGCCTAGTTAAAAATTAGGTTCTAGGGCCTATTTGGGGGCTCAAACGAAGTCTAAAAATTATGAAAATTGGTACGATGCTACTTCTAATACTCCTCAAGCTTGAGGACTCCTTGGCTTGCACAAAATGGAGTTACAAAAAGGTGAAATGGTATTTACAATGATGTAGAGTGGCTAAATCCACTATTTAGGAAGTATTACCTCATGGAAAATTTTGGATGGCCTACTTGATAGATCTTCGTTGACTACTTTGTCTGTTGGTGCTTTCTCTTCGCTCTCAATCCCTTCTTTGACTTCCTTGTCTTGTGAGTCCTTGTGTACCTTGACTACTACCAACACCCCCCCTCTCTCGCGTCTATCCTCTCTGACAGACCCTTGTTGAGTGGGTCGTTGGATGTAGTACTCCACAACATCTGTGGCTAAATGATGTTCTGCTATTCTCAACCCTTTGGCCAGATCAGTGAGTAGGGCATCCCTGTCTACTGGCCCTAGAACTTCTGGATGTGGCATACTATTGGCAGTCAAGGAACTGAAGGACTGACAAGGCAAGGAAGCTTACGAAGGGAGTTAGAGCGAAGAGAAGGCACAAGCAGACAGAGTAGTCAACAACGATTTGGCAAGTAGGCCATTATTTTTTCAGGACACTAAAGCATATCAAAGAGGTGGACACACAAGAAGAAGGAGCAAGTAGGGAGCTCGAAGATGTGTATGTCAAATCGTTAGAAGAAATCCCTACAACAATAGTGATTTTCATCACTAAAAGCCATTGTAGATACCATTTCATATTTTTGTAGCTCCATTTTGTGCAAGCCAAGGAGTCCTTGAGCTTGAGGAGCATTCAAAGTAGCTACCTACCAATTTTCATAATTTTTAGACTTCGTTTGAGTTTTCAAATAGGCCCTAGAACCTAATTTTTAACGAGGCCTGACACTAGGTCTGGACACGGCCAAAACCTAGTCAAAAACTATAAATAGAGCTAGAGAGCTCATTTTTGAGGTTAGCTTGTAATTGATTTAAACTTGTATGAGCTTTTTGGAAGCAATCTAAAGAACTCCATTGCTTCTCACTCTTTTTTTTACCTTGTGTGCGCGTGTGTGTGAATGTGTGTGCATGTTAGTGTGCTTCTCACTCACGCACTTGTGCCTTCACTTGCTCAAGGTCATCATACCATCCTCACGTCTTCCCAGATTGACATTAAACGAGGTGCTACTCATCGCTGAGCTACACCAAATTTTGGCACCGTTGCCAGGGATCGAGCTTTGAGGACGAGCGTGTGATGGTAAGACGTAGATTTGAGACGTTGGCGTTGTAGGTAATTTCTTTACTTTTCTTATTTTTCTCTTTCTTACCTCACCACCATCATCACCATCATCATCCTCACCATATCCGATCTCCATCTTCATCATCGCGAAAAATTTCAGTTTTTTTTATCATATCACCTTCTCCACCTCATTTCCCTCATTCCACTTGTGAGAGAGAGCGAGAGAGCGATATTGTGTGCGTTGTTCTTGCATGTTTCTTGAGTATTCTTGCAGGTTCTTGCTGCATCATCATCTCCAGCACTCTGCGTAGGCACGAAAATCACGAAACTGTCTCTGTGTTGCCGACGTCTGTCGATCGCGATCGACAGAAAAATCGGCCATTTGGTAAAACAAAGCACACCATAAGGATACACATAAGGAGCACACTCTAAATTACCTAAAACAGTAAAAAAATTCCGTGTTTCTATGTCAATCGCAACCGACACCATCGATCGCGATTGACAGCCACGATCGACAACATCTGTCAATCGCGATCGACAGACCTGTCGATCGCGATCGACAGAGACGACCGACTGGCCTTGTCAATCGCGATTGGCACCATCGATCGCGATCGACAGCCACGACCGACACCTCTGTCAGTCGCGATTGACACCGTCGATCGCGACCGACTAAATTTTGACGTTTGACTGATTTCTCGCATTGCCACGTGTCCATCGTGACGGACACAGCCCCGATCGACTGAATTTACGGTGAAAATCCCGGAAAACGTGTCGATCGCGATTGACACCATTGATTGCAATTGACAGGACCCACGATCGACTTTGTCGATCGCGATTGACACTATCGATCGCGACTGACGCATCGATCGTGACCGACAGGCCCCGACGGACACCTCTGTCAATCGCAATTGACAGACCTGTCGATCGTGATTGACAGGCTTTTTCGGCCAATTTTCTAGGGTTTTTAATACCAAGTTTTTGGAGTAATTTTTGGCATACCTATCAAATAATTAGTGATTGGTGAGGTCCCTACAAGTGTGTCTTGAGAAAAATCCTGTGTATCAAATACCATACCTAGGGGGAACAAAACCAAGGGATCTCTAGAATTGTTTGCAATAAAGACAGGGGACATAATTGATATCCAAATTACATGCATGAACGTGATCTGTCTGTCATTTGAGTTTAAGTCTTGAGCTAATTTTGGGACTTTCACAGGTCCATTGAGAGCAATTGAGAGCATCCAAAGCAAGGGTTTCTTTGCAAGCTTGAGAACCGGGTTCTTGAGCATCATAAAGCAAGGGATCAACAAGTAAGGTCGGAATATTCTCAACTCCCTTTGTCAATTCCTAGCTTAGGCTAAGGTCAAGTAGTGCTAGGAGTAAGTCAGGACAACGATAGGCACAAGACAAGTCAAAGACTATCTAAGAAATCAAGTTCAAGGGATGACCTACGTGTGACCGATAACTTTAAAGGAAAAGAATTTAACGGGGATGATCAACTTAAGTGCGGAAAATTAACTCAAATATTCCTGACGACGCGATATCAGACAAGATCATAAACACGATAACACACTAAAAAAAAAAGAATTAAGTGACTGACACCAATTGATCGGCAACGAGGTTGTACTTTGGGCAAAAAATTGGGCTACTTAAATAGGCATATGAACCTTAGATCAGGACGGCATCTAGTACGAGATAGACAAAGTCTTAGGTCTTCAGAGACTAGTGTTAATCATACTGCTAGGTCTTGGGCCCAGCAGTTGAGCCACCACTCGCATTACCCTAGCTCTGAGACTAGTGAATCAGAGATGTCTCAAGGTATGGAGAGACCTGCGGGGAGCTCAGGTGTGCCATATTTGTATAGGGTGGAAGGCCCCTACAAGATGCAGCTGGAATACCTTAGGACCAACCGATTAGGTGCTAGCATCTATGAGGACGGCCTAGGAAGATCTGTGGTCCAGATTAAAAACCCGGACCAATCCATTGGACTAGAACACCCAGTTGTCAAGTTTGAAAACAGAGCATACTTGGACAAAGAGGGAACCATATATGTGGTCACTAGTCACCCAAACAAGATAGATGAATTCAGGAATGTGATCCCTGAGACGGCCACAGATGACCTAGAACAAGGGAACGTAGGAGGAGAGCCTAGGACCCCTCGAGGGAAATCTGTTCTTACTAGAATCCTCAATCCCGAGTGGGTTCCCCAGGACAATAAGAGTATAGATCTGCTCCTAAACCAAGAGACCGATGAAGCTACTTAGATCACGCTTTAGAGAGGATCTTTGTGGTTACAGAACATGACAGGCATGCTTATACTTGGAAGGGTGAATTTGTTTTTCCCCAACCAAGATCGAACGTGTCCTATGGTCACCCGGGAGCTGGAGCATCCCAAGCTCATGGAGCTCAAAGAGACAGAAGTAGAGATAGGCCAGAAGTAAGCTTTGCCAACCCAGGGGGCAGAGAAAGAACGAGAACGGAAACAAATAGAGTGGAACCTGAGGTACTTAAAGCTCCAAGGAATCAAAGAAATGCGGATGAGTTCCCTCTACCAAGACCTAGAGAGCACACAAGGACTTTGAGACCGACTCAGCTAGTTAAGTCCATGAAGAACTACTTCGATGGCACTGGAGATCCATACGATCATGTGGCTGAGTTTAGGCAAGTCTTGAGAGCTGAACAAGTTGAAGATTTGTTCACGCAGTACAATGCCTTTGGTCTAACCCTTAGGAACACCGCCCTGACATGGTTCCAGCCACTAAACGAGAGGCAGTTCAGGAGCATAGACCAACTTCTAGAGGCATTCATTACCGAATTCTCTAAAAGTGGCATAAGACATAACACTTCCTCGCTGATTCACAGCTTCAAGCAAACCCCTCAAGAAACCGTGAGACTTGCCGGAAGAAGATTTAGGCAATACCTAGAGAGATGCCATGTCCCTGAGTTACCCACACCAGCTAAGCAATTGGCTTTATTCTTGGATGGATTGCTAAGTACCAAATTGAGATCATATGTGTACTTGAAGGACCCTAGGACCATAGAAGAGTGTGTACGCATGTGCATTGACATCGAGGATAACCTAGGGGAGGAATTAGAGCTTTCAAAAATGTATAAAGATACTGATAGTTCTTCTAGCCTCTCTTCCACACAATCCACATCTATTGAGGAATTAGCAGAGAAAGTAGCTCAGAAATTAGGTGTCACTAGCAAACAGATTCCAAGATTTGCCCCTGTGAAAAGATGCTATACTTGTGGAGGTGACCATATGGCAAATGTATGTCCCATTATGGCTCAACCCCAAGTAAATCCTAGTAGCCAGTACTGCACCATAGAGCGAAGATACACAAATCACACAGCACAAGACTACCCATACAACAAGCGAGCGGTTAGGCAAACCTACCCTCAGCCATACCCTCAACAAGGCAGATACCAGAGTCAATACCCACCACAACAGTATACTAGGCCTCATCAAAATTACCAACCTCAATATCAAGCCCAACTGAGACCTCAGCCGGTGCTAGCACAACAACCACCTGCTCCTACTAATGTGATTCCGGTAAAGTATGCAGCTGCAGAAGAAAACCTGAATAGAGCTATAGTCCCAGTAACACCATTAATTTCAGAAAGTGATCCCAGTGACCATAGCTTTGATTCTACGCATGTTGATAGTCCCCAGGCTTACTACATGCAGTCTCCTGAGCATGGTGAGTCCTACTACAGTGAGGAACCGAGTGAACCTAATTGGGAACCAGAGTATGCTAATGTCATGTACGCAAACCCCAACTCTAGAACCCAACCTATGCAGGTAAGACCCCCATTTCCTAGAGGACCATGCTACAGATGTCAGGGAGATCATCTCATTTGTGATTGTCCCTTGCCTCCACCTACACAACCCCAGTCAGTGATGATCCAGGGCTATTGCCAGGAGTGTGGAAAGGAGCATCTCTTACGAGACTGCCCAAAGAATCCGAATAATACGCCGAAAATCACTTCTATCAATGTCGTAGGGTTAGTTGTAGACTCCACAAGAAGTGTGACGTCCACTACACCACTGCAAGTGATCACTAGAGGCCAAGCCTTGCAACAGAACCAAAGTTTAGGCCAGGGAAAGAGCCCAGATGTTAGTGAAACGGAGAGCATGACAAAGAAGAGGACTAGAGCTTGGAGAGATAGTCGCGAAAGAATGAAAAGACAATGGGCAAAGAAAATGAGTGAACTTGAGGAAAGCCTAAGAGAAACGAGAGCCAGGATAACCGAACTCACATCTCAAACTCCCTCTCAAACTACCCCTCCTCCACCATTCCCAACTCCATCCGACCCGCCACCTTCCAACCCGCCTCACCTAATCCCACCACCACCTAGAGTAGGATCAGTCCTAGCGGATCCCACTCCCGAGGACCTAAACATGATGCTCAAAGCATATCAGGCCAGAATCCAAGATGGGCCAAACGTAACTGATCATGGAAAGTGCTACCCTAGAGCAGAATTAGAGCTTGAACGAACTAAAATTTGTGCTAAGATGGTGGAGTTGGCTCAAACCATGTTTGAAGCCAGCCGCCTCTTTAACATATCTAGCTCAGCCAAGGTGCAATTGCACTTTGAAGGACTGTTGGAAATAATAGAGAGGCTAATTGCACAATCAGAAAAGGAACCCGCCTCTCAACACAAGGACAAGGCAAGTGAAAGAGTAGGTCTTCCTGCCCAGGAAGCCTATGTGCCTAACTCTACGGAGACAAACACATCATCTTCTATGAATCGGTTCACACCCGAATTCCTACGAGAGATTCAAGAAGACAAATGGGCTAAAGAAAGTGAAGTCCCTTCTCCCATTGAACTTGTGGATGATGCACACGACCAATTCCCACAAGACATCCCATCCATTTATGAGGATCAGGAGAGCACCCAATCTCAAGAAAGATTGGACTTTGAGTCTAACTCTCTACAAGAATTACCCCACTTCACAGGCCCATGGGAAGCTAAGTCTACTTGTATGAGAGCACCCACGGTCATGGTACGAAATGAGGACTCAGTCATACCTAGGAACACAGAGGTAGTGAAAAACACTAAAGTACAGTGCAATCTCACCTTAGAAGAACTACTCAAAGTAAGGCCAGAATTATGGAAACATGTAGCCAAACAAGTACCAGAGATAGCAAAACCTCGTTCCCAGGTAGGATCCCAAAGAACAATGCCAAAAATACCCTTGGACAAGATAGGAGACATGAGTGAGGGCGAAGAGGGAAACACATATCTTCCTATCACCCATCAAGGATACACCACCAAAGCCATTCTAGACTCAGGCGCAGGAGTTGCAATTGCTACCACTTCCCTATGGAAGCGTTGGGGCAAGCCAGCACTCAGGCACACGAGGATGAAATTGCAAATGGCCGATGGTCACATAGAGAGACCCTTAGGGCTGTTAGAAGGAATAACTCTCACCACATGTGGTGTTGAGTTCGAGCATACATTTGCTATATGTGATTTTAGCAAAAATCATGCCTATGAAATGATCTTGGGACGACCCTTTATGCGACAGTTGCAAGTGGTACAGGACTGGGGAACCAATTCCTTGTACCTGCAACACTTAGGTGTTATGACCAAAGTGAATCTCAAAGATTACTCTCATAGAGATGTCCCTCCTATCCAATGGAATCCCCTCCATAGAGCCAAAGATGATACAGAATCTGTGCATTCCATAGGATCAGGATCCTCATGACGAAGACACCCACTTATGGATGTGCAAAGTAGCAGTAGAAGAAGAGAAGAGAGAAGAAGCCAGAGAGATAGGTGCAAAAGAAACACATAGATCAATTCAAGACCCAACCTATGCACCTATAGTCTTTCCTGATGAAGAATTTGAACCCCACGGCTGGGCAGAAATCCTAGCAACAATGGATGTAGCCATCAATGAAGAACAATGGAAACCTCACTGTGATGAAGATGGCTATGACATTTCAGTCTTCTCCATAGAGCCAATCATGGGAGAGGCAGTGTTAGAAGAGTGTGAACCTAGCCTTGATGCATTTGAGGATGCAAGTCACTCCGATCTAGAGTCAATCATTATGGACCCACCATTTGCATCAGATGAAGAATACTTCTATGAAGTAGAATCTCAACCCCAGAGGCATGGAGAGCTTACAAATGGTGTAAGGCTAGCCACACATATGACCCCGAAGGAAGAAGGAAAGAAAAGAAAGAAGAGAGAAGTCACACCAGAAGGGGAAGAATCTTTGTTTGAGGTCCCAGAAAATTTTAAGAAGTATGAGATAGATGACAAGAGAGTCATGATCAGAATGCCTAAACGAGAGGCGCAATCGGGGGAGGCCTATGATAACAAAGAAACCACCAAGAAAATAGTGGTAGCCGTGGAAGAAGGAGAAGAGAGATGCACGTACATAGGCCATGACCTAACGGAAGATGAAGAGCACAAATTTGATAGCCTTGCTAAGAGAATACAGAGATGTATTCGCTTGGAGTTACAAGGATTTGAAAGGCGTGGACCCTGACATATGCTCACACACTATCCCCATGACCTCAGATGCCAAACCTTCTAAGCAAAAGCCATACACATATAATGATAATTATGTTGCTAAGATCAAAGACGAGATAGATAGACTGGTTGAAGCTGGATTCATCTATGAAATTGAGCACACTGAATGGGTATCCCCCATCATAGTGGTGCCCAAGAAAAATGGAGAGCTGCGTGTATGCATTAACTTAAAGAAGGTCAATACAGCCACAATTCGAGATAACTACCCGCTTCATATCACAGAGCATCTCTTAGAAAGAGTAGCAGGCAAGGAAGTGTACAGCTTCCTTGATGGATTTTCGGGCTACAATCAAGTAGCCATAGCTCCAGAAGATCAGCATAAGACGGCTTTTGCCACTGAATGGGGCATATTTGCCTTTAGAGTAATGCCATTTGGGCTTACCAATGCACCAGCTACCTTCCAGAGGCTGATGTGGCATGTATTTAAAGAGCTCCTGAGGAAGAACTTAGAAGTCTATGTTGATGATCTTTGTGCTCATTCCAACATTAGACAAACCCATATTCCTGAACTCAGACAAATCTTTGACAAATGTAGAGAATATCAAGTCTGCCTGAACCCAAAAAAGTGTGTTTTATGGTCAGGCAAGGCAAGATTCTAAGACACATAGTGTCAAAGAATGGCATATCCACTGATGAAGAGAAAGTGAGAGCCATAGCCGAGTTACCTAGGCCAAATAATGTCAAGGAAGTACAAGCTTTCATGGGGCATTGTGGTTATTACCGACGGTTTATACACATGTATGCCATCATAGCAAAGCCTCTGTATGGACTTTTGACTAACTTTGAGTGGACTGATGAATGTGAGAATTCCTTCAATTAGCTTAAACGGCGATTATGTTCAGCACCAATCTTGACCACACCAGATTGGAATAAGCCTTTCCATGTTCACGTTGATGCATCCAATTATGCTATTGGGTGTGTACTCGCGCAGCCTACCGGTGAAGGTAATATGGATCTTCCAATTGCCTATGCTAGTAGACAATTGAATGCAGCTGAACGAAATTATACCACTACGGAGAGAGAAGGACTAGGCATGGTATATGCAGTTAAAAAGTTTAGACATTACTTGCTTGCAAATAAGTTTAAATTTTTTACTGACCATCAGGCACTGCTATATCTCGTGAACAAGCTGTTGGAAGGAGTATTTTTGGAAAGCATTTTTGATGTAAAAAATTAGTAAAAAGCCAAAAAACTTGTAAAATATTTATGCAATGGTTGTAAAAATAAGGAAGAGTCTTCCTTATGTAGTCAAGGACCTCATGTAATTTTTGTAGAATTTTTAGAAACTCTTAGATAGCATAGTTTTAGAAAATTAGAGAAAAAGACCTAATTTCAAGTGTGAAAAGGGACACTTGAAAATGTATATAAGTCAATTTTCTCTATTTTTGAGGGGTTGGTTAGTCATTTGCTCAAGCTATCAATAGAGAAGGAAGAGTTTCTGCAAAAATCGTGTTTTCTCCTGTTGAGTGTATTTTCTTTGATGTGTGAGCTTGTCTCTTGCTTAATCATGGAGATTTGTGAGTCACATTTGTGTATTACTGAGTAAGTTGTATGAAGAGAGAGACCTATTGCTGTAATGAGTGGAAAAGGACTGAAGGAAGTTCCAAAATTGTGAAAATCGTCTGATGATACAGAATCGCGATTGTCTCGTCTCTGTGATACAGGTGATATTTTTCAATTTTGAGTTCATAATAGTATTCTGCTACTGAAATGGCATGGTTTTGACATAAAGATCATAGAAAATGGTGGAGATTTGCCTTAGTTATGGTAAACTCTAGATTTTCTCTTCATCTTCAATTTCTCTTAGCAATCCAGCCATTAATCTCTTATTTCCTTGAATCTATTATCTTGAAGGGGCTGTGGTCTTATGGATATTCCTAGGATTGACAAAATAAAGATGATTTGTTGATTCTTTGTTACTTCATGATTGGAGAGGACAACTTGGAGTCCAAAACAAAACATTTTTTGGCGCCGTTGCCGGGGAACATTCCAAGAACTTCTTTGAAGTTGGACCTTTGCTGGATCTTCAGTTGATGATTGTGAACAAGGTAAAGCTCATCAATTAGGAAAAGTGCACATGAATAGGTAGATATCATTGTTTGTCTTTAGGGAAGAAGAAAGCAATGGATGTCTTGTAGAAGTGGAAGTGCTGAAATCTTTGTAAATTGATAGTTACTCATCATATTGGTGAAGTAAAAGTGCAGGTGTGTGGAGGATTTGAGCCAAGAAGCTGAAGATGGAGGTAACTTGAATCTATTCTTGCATTTCTAGATTTCTTTTTGCCCAAGTACTAGACACCATGGGTGATCTTGGGAAGATAACATGGTGATATTAAGGAAAGGACAGTTAAAGTAGCTAGATGTAAGAATGAGGGATTCAGTTGTTGACCAAGTCTGAGCATTAAATCTTGAGTTGTTCTGCATTTTGAAAAAAAACATATGATTGAGTTTATCTTTACAAAATTTGATTGCCTTTCATAACACTTTTTCATTGGAGAACCTTTCTTTGGTACTTTAGTGATAGCTAAGGACATAGAAACTCATAACCAATCAAGAACCAAGGGATCAGTTGATTTCCAAAACCAGAAACCCTAAGTAAAGTGTTCACCTTTATTTTTAGGGCAAAAATACCAAACAAATTCACAAAACTCATCAAAAACAATCAAACAAATTTCTTTTCTTGATAAGAAGTTGAAGTGAGGTGTTGTGGATAGGGGTGATTGTGGAAAACTAAAGAAAGAAAACAAAAAATGATCAAAAAACCAGAAAATTAAAAAACACGATTCTCTCCACAGAATCGCGACTTTCTGAAAAAAGTGATTGATTTTGAAATAACATTTTAAGTGAAAGTTGAATTGAAGTTGTTCAAGGGTCTTGAAGGTAATCAAGAAGAAAAAACTACTCAAAGTGGCATAAAATCAAAAATAGAGAAAAACACGATTTTCTGCACAAAGTCGCGATTTTCTGAGGAAGATTGTGATTTTGGTGCAAAAGTTCAGGAGTAGAGTGAATTACAAAGAAAAGAAGGAATTGAAGCAAAACAAAGAGAAAGAAAGTTTAAAAAAATAAAAAAAAAAATTTCAAAAAACCCAGAAAATTAGAAAACACGATTCTCTGAACAGAATCGCGATTTTCTGTAAAAAGTGTTGTTTCTGGAATAACATTTCAGGTGATTCATGTATTGAAGTTGTGAAGGGTATTGAGAAAAGGCAAGGACATAGAATACTCAAAATTGCACAAGAAAAGATCTACAGAAAAAACACGATTCTCTACACAAAATCGCGATTTTCTGTAAAGAAAGTTTTTTGGAATCTGTGGTAAATTTGGATACATTGAGATAAGGAAGTGTAAGGAAGATTAGGGGGATTGAGTAAGTGAAGAGGAATAATTGAAAGAGGGTGGAAAACTGAAACTTGAACAAAATCGCGACTTTCTGAGTACAAAATCGTGATTTCTTGAGCACTATATAAACAGATAATTGAAGAAAAAATTCATTTGAGAGTGAGAGTGAGGGAGAGAGAGAGTGAGCAGAGCTGCCAGAATCGCGATGTCCAGCAAACAGTGGACTTTGGAACATTTGCACCCAAGGAAGAAAGGTAAGAATCCTAACTTCACATTTGAATACATATTTTTGGTTTTGAGTGAAAAATAACACCAAAAAATAGAAAAAATCAGAGGAGGACAGAATCGCAATTTTCTGATTTCTTGAGTTTTTACTAAGGAATCATTTGTTTTTGCTTTAGTTGCTTCATTGCATGTTAAAATTTAGATAAGGCGATTCTATAGGTGAAAAAATATTGAAAAAAGCATAAGTTGAAATTCTGCCAAAAATTGGACAAAATCGCGATTCTGAGTTTTAACTCAAAATCGCGATTCTGTGAAAAGTGCCATCAACATCGCGATTCCCAGAACGCGATTTTCATAAGAAAATCGTGTTTTTTACAATCTGTGAGCAATCACAATTGTCTGGGAACAAAATCGTGGAAAACACGATTTTGTGAACAAAATCGTGAAAAACACGATTTTCACACAAAATCGTGAAAAAACACGATTTTGACACAAAATCGTGAAAAAACACGATTTTGACACAAAATCGTGAAAAACACGATTTTCACACAAAATCGTGAAAAACACGATTTTCATCACAACATCGTGAAATACACGATTTTCATTACAAAATCGTGAAAAAACACGATTTTGACACAAAATCGTGGAAAACACGATTTTCACACAAAATCGTGGAAAACACGATTTTCACAGAAAATCGTAAAAAAACTCACAAGTAGACACAAAATCGTGAAAAACTCGATTTTGACACAAAATCGTGAAAAACACGATTTTCAACAGAAAATCGTAAAAAAACTCACAAGTAGACACAAAATCGTGAAAAACTCGATTTTGAATACAAAATCGTGAAAAACTCGATTTTGAACACAAAATCGTGAAAAACACGATTTTGACACAAAATCGTGAAAAACACGATTTTCAACAGAAAATCGTAAAAAAACTCACAAGTAGACACAAAATCGTGAAAAACACGCTTTTCAACAGAAAATCGTAAAAAAACTCACAAGTAGACACAAAATCGTGAAAAACACGATTTTCAACAGAAAATCGTGAAAAACTCACAAGTAGACACAAAATCATGAAAAACACGATTTTCAACAGAAAATCGTGAAAAACTCACAAGTAGGCACAAAATCGTGAAAAACACGATTTTCATCAGAAAATCGTGAAAAACATCAAGTCCATCTGAAAATCGTGAAAAAACACTACTGGCAGTAGAAAATCGTGAAAAACCCTAATTTCATTAGAAAGTTGTGAAAAGTACAAAACTTAGGAAGAAAATTAAAACATACATAATTTTGGACAGAAAATTGTGGAAAACCAATACATTGGTTAAGAAACTGTGACAAACACTCTTTTGAGTATTAGAAATTTGTCAAAAATAGTTGAATGATACTAAGGTCTGGAAATAAAATAAATTCACTTTTTAAACAAGACCTAACAAGAAAGGAAAAAGAGCCAGGAAGTAGTAAAAGATCAGAAAGAAATTTAGGCCAAGAAAATAACATGGAGAACCTAAATGAAACAAATGAGTCAATAGAAACTGGGGATTTTAGAAACATCCTCAAATACATGTATACAAATAGGTTTGGAGCCTATGTATACCAGGATGGAATGCATAAATTCCTCATTAGATTGAGAAATTTAGAAGTTCCCCTGAATATAACTCCAGTAGCCCAATTCAAAGATGGAAGATATGAAGACAGGCAAGGATGTGTATACATCTTCTCTCAAGACCCAGAAAATTCAAATGATCTAGGGCAATGTGCTGACAAAGGACCTTGGGAACATAACATGGGACAACCAGATATACCTAGACCAAATGAAAACTACACTAATAATGAGCAACATCAAGGGAGAAGAACACATGCTTCACCAAATCCCTTTGACAAAGAACCAGAAGGATACAATGACTTCCCACTCAGAAGAAGACCTCATTGGCAACCTCAGGGTAGGATGCTTAGACCATACCAAGTAGCCAAATGCATGAAGAACCAATATGAGGGGTATTCAGATCCTCATGCTCATGCTGCAGAATTTAGACAACTAATTAGAGCAGAGGAAGTAGAAGATTACAAGGTGCAATTTGAGGCATTTGGTCTAACCCTAACAGGGCCAGCCTTATCATGGTTCATTCCTTTGAGAAAAGAAATGTACCTAGACATTGAATCTTTCTTAGAAGCTTTCATTGGTGAATTCTCTAAGACTGGAATCAAACATAGTACAGCCACATTGATACACAGCTTCAAACAACAAAAGGAGGAAAATGTTAGAGAAGCAGCCAGAAGGTTTAAACAGTACATTGATAGATGCCCAAGAGAAGAAGTACCTTCCATGGCAAAACAAGTATCCTTATTCATTGAGGGTTTGAGAAGTGCCCAATTAAGGACCCTAGTGTACTATAGGAGATGTCCTGATTTAGCAGCCTGTGTTAAGGAAGCAATAGATTTGGAGGACAACAGAGGTCAAGATTTGTTAGCATTTGATCAACCCAGATCTTATGAAGACAAAATTCCTCCAGCAGAAGAGTTGGCTCAGGCTATTGCTAAAGCCCTAGAGGTAAGCACTAAAACTAATCTAATAAACTCTAGGATAAACACAAACAAGAAATGTTATATTTGTGGAGAAAATCATCTGGCACAACAATGCCCTTATCAGAAGCCACAACACTTACAAGATAGGAAGACACTCAAGTATTGTACACTAGAGAGAAAATGGACAAACCATACCAGGGAGGAATGCTTCTATAACAAACAGCCTGTCAAGGAAAGAGACTACATGGCTCAGAGGGAATCAGGTTATACTGAGCAACCAAGGCCAGTATTAGGACAACAGCCTCCTATTCCAACTAATGTGGTACCAGTCAAATATACAACCATTGACGAAGGAAATTCAAGATTCAGATCACCTTATAAGGAAGAGTATCAATGGAGTGAGGAACATCAGGAAGAATGGGAAGATTATGAAATGAGAGAACCTGAGCTTAAAGCCCTAGATCTGGGAAATGGAAAAATTGAAATGGACACAGCAACATTCATGTACATTACCAACAACTACATGTCCAATCAAAAACCTCAATTCAAAGGGGGACCAAAGATAACATGTTATAGGTGTGGGGGAGAGCATTTCATAAGAGATTGTCCACAACCTCCAACATTCAGAATAGAGGGAGCATACTGTAAGGATTGTGGTAGAGAACATCTGATCAAGGACTGTCCAAAAAATCCCCAAAAACAACAGAACACACCTAATAACATACCTTTAAAAACAGTCAAAATTATGGAACAAGAGGAATTGAGTGACAGTGATCAAGTTGAACTTAATGTTATAACAAGGGCACAAGCCAAACAACAAGGAACAATTAAAGAACAAAATGAGGGTTCTACATCAAAAGGGAAGAAAAATAGACAAAAAGGGAAATGGGAAAAGAAAAGAAAAGTGGGCAAAAGTCTGGAAGAAGACAATCAGGAACAATCAAATTCAAAACATACCTCTCCTCAAAAGACTCAGAATCTGTCTGAATTAGGAAATT
Organism: Ceratopteris richardii; assembly: GCA_020310875.1. Taxonomy (NCBI): domain Eukaryota; kingdom Viridiplantae; phylum Streptophyta; class Polypodiopsida; order Polypodiales; family Pteridaceae; genus Ceratopteris; species Ceratopteris richardii. Next base: position 8,473,246 of record CM035407.1, read on the forward strand.
CTCAGAGTCTAGACACCCTAATCAAAGCCTATAAAGGAAGGATTCAAGAAGGACCAAGCCCTGCAGATCATGCAATGGCTTATCCCATACCGGATCTAGAGCATGAAAGGATGCTAAAATGCAAACAAATTATCCTGGAAACACAACTTAAATTAGGGGAAGAAGACAGCTCTCGGAGAACAATTGAACAGCATGAAAAAACAAAAACCAAGGAAGATGATAAAGAAGGAAATCCACAAATAACATTCCAAATGATCTTAGATGAACATTGTAGCATTACATGTCATACAACATGGGAAAATTTGTTGAAACAAAATCCTCACCTACAAAACAAGATGAACAAAGGAGAAACAATATCTGGAAACCTTCATTCACCATTACAAGAATTAGAGGAACTATGGTATATTCCTATTGACAAAATAGGAGGATATTGTGAAGGAGAAGAAGGAAATTCAACTCTAAAATTACATTATGGAAAAAATTCAGCTAAAGCTATTTTGGATAGTGGATCAGGAGTGGCCATAATGACTAAACAAACCTGGGAGAAATGGGGAAGAAAGGAATTACTACCCACTAAAATGAGATTACAACTTGCAGATGGACATATAGAAAAACCCCTAGGTATTTGGGAAAAAGTAATTGTGGATATATGTGGAATAGAAATAGAGCACACCTTTGCTATAGTAGAATTTCCACAATCCACATCTTATGAAATTATCCTAGGAAGACCTTTCATGAGACAAATGCAAATTGTACAAGATTGGGGTAATGATTGTTTGTATCTTCAGAACAAGGGGAGAATAACAAGAGTAAACTTAAGAAATGGCCACTATTGTGACATATCTCCTAGAGAATGGTATAAAATACATCAAAATCAACAAGAAAGTGAAGAATCAGAAAGGGAGGATAAGGAAGAGGGTGAATCAGCAGTTTGGAAGTGTAACATATTAAGAAATCTCACAAATAGGAAAAGAAAGTTAAGAAGAGAAGATTGTGTGGAAGAAAGAAAAATACAAGATGGAAGTTATGTGCCTCAACAATTTAAAGATGAAGAATTTGAGCCTTATGGATGGAATCAAATCTTAGCTACCATGGATTTGGCCAGTGAGGAATATGTGGGAGTGGAATTCCAAAATGAGGAAGGATTTGATATTTTCCACATTAGCATACACATGATAGGAGTATCAAAAACAGAAAAGGATCCAAATCAAGAAATGATATTAAAAGAAGGAAAATCACAGTATTTGGAAACAGTAAAAGCTGAGGATGCAATCAAAGATAAAATCTCAGGCAAATACAAGGAACGTAAACACAAAGAAATAGAAAGAGACCAGGAAAAAGAAAAGAAAGAAAAAGAGATAAACAGAGATCAATACTTTGATGTACCAGCAAATTTTAAAACTTATGAAGTAGAAGACAGACTACTTCTGAAAATGAAACCAAAAAGAGAGAAGAAGAAAGGGGAAGCATATGATAATGAAGAACAAACAAAGAAAATTGTAATTACACAGGAAGAAGGAGAGGAGAGACAAATAGTAATAGCTGATGACATGACATCACAAGAAGAAGAAGCATTAAGGAACCTGGCAAAGAACTATAGGGATGTATTTGCTTACAGTTATAAAGATTTGAAAGGAATTGATCCAAAAATTTGTGAGCATAAGATTCCTATGACACCTGATGCAAAACCAAGCAAACAGAGACATTATACATTTAATGATAAATACTCTGCCAAAATAAAGGAAGAAATTGACAAGTTGTTGGCTGCTAATTTCATTTATGAAATAGAGTATACTGAATGGATATCACCTATAGTTGTGGTGCCAAAAAAAGAACGGAAAACTTAGGGTATGCATCAACTTGAAGAAAGTAAATGCAGCAACTATAAGGGATAGTTATCCACTGCCAATAACAGATCATCTTCTTGAGAGAGTTGCAGGAAAGGAAGTCTATAGTTTTCTAGATGGTTTCTCAGGATACAATCAAGTACCTATAGCCTTAGAGGACCAACATAAGACTGCCTTTTCTACAGAATGGGGGGTTTATGCTTTTAGGGTTATGCCCTTTGGATTGACCAATGCCCCAGCAACTTTTCAAAGGTTGATGTGTCATATTTTCAAAGAATTCCTGAGAAAGGTGATGGAAATCTATGTAGATGATTTATGCACTTTTTCTTTAAAAAGACAAGATCATCTACAAGATTTGGAAAGAATATTCAGGAAGTGCAAGACATATAGAGTATGCTTAAATCCTGAAAAGTGTGTATTCTATGTCAGGCAAGGAAGAATGTTGGGTCACATAGTGTCAAAAAATGGAATTTCTACTGATGAGAAAAAAATAAAAGCCATAATAGAGCTTCCTAGACCTACAAATGTGAAGGAACTCCAAACTTTTATGGGACATTGTGGGTACTACAGAAAATTTGTACACAAATTTGCTGATATAGCCAAGCCCTTATATGCCCTCATCACAAAGTTTGAGTGGACTGAAGAATGTGACCAAGCATTTGAAATAATAAGAACTTGTTTGGTGATAGCACCAATTTTAAAAACACCTCAGTGGGATAAAATCTTTCATGTACATGTCGATGCTTCAAATTATGCTCTGGGATGTGTGTTAGCACAACCTATAGAAAGAAGCAAATTAGATTTCCCAGTAGCATATGCAAGTAGACAATTAAACATTGCAGAAAGAAATTACACAACCACTGAGAGAGAAGGATTGGGAATGATCTTTGCTGTCAAAAAATACAGACATTATCTATTGGCCAACAAGTTTAAATTCTTTGTGGATCATCAAGCTCTACTCTATTTAGTAAATAAACCATGTCATACAGGAAGAATAGTTAGATGGTTTCTTTTACTAATGGAATTTGAATTTGAGGTGGTGGTTAGACAAGGAAAAACACACTTGAGAGCAGATCATTTGTCAAGAATCCAGTCAAAAGAACCTAGTTCACCTATAGATGATGATTTGCCAGATACATACTTATTCAAGGTGGAAAGTGTTCCTGAATGGTCGATGTCATTAATTCCTTTGTTAACCATGGGACCTTGTAGGTCATTAGCAAATAACACACATTTGGTGTTACAAAGCAGGAATTTCATGTTGTTAGCTGGACATTTGTATCACCTCAATCAGTCAGGTATACTGGAATATTGTACTCCAGAAGAGGAGCAACATGAATATGTAAGGAAAGCTCATTGCTGGAATCCATGTACTCATGCTTCCACAATTGTCACTCTAAGTAACCTTAATAGGATGGGAGTACATTGGCCAAATAAGATTCAAGATGTGGAGAGATATATTGATAACTGTCAAAAATGTCAAACATTGCAGAAATCAGAATTAATAACTTTATATTGGTTTCAGAAAAACCCTGAATGGAGTAAAAACATTGTTGAGAAGTTGAAGAGAAGGGAGAAAGGAAAACAGGTAATAGCTGGTGCTGATTCAAGAAATCTACAAGTGATCTCAGAGGAATATCAACTCATAGGAGAACAATTATACAAGAGAGGAATGGATGGATATCTGAGAATTTGTGTTCCAGAAGAAAAGTATTTAGAGATGTTGGAAATGGCACACTCGGGAGTAGCTGGAGGACATTTCTCAAGTGATAGAACAGCCAAACTCATCTTATATTCTGGCTTTTGGTGGCCAACCCTATTTCCCGATGCTAGAACTTATGTAAAAAGATGTGATGTCTGTCAAAGGGTAAGTCAACCAAACAAAAGAGATAACATGCCATTAATTCCTTTAATTTCAGCCAGAGCTTTTAGTAAATGGGGATTGGATTTTATTGGACCAATACATCCTCCAGCCAGACAATCTCATGCAGAATACATACTAGTAGCTACAGATTATTTGACAAAATGGGCTGAGGCCAAAGCTACTAGAAGAAATGATGCTCACACCACTGCTAGATTTTTGTATGAAAACATTATCACTAGATTTGGACTACCAATTGAATTGGTAAGTGATAGGGGGACTCATTTTTTGAATCAGATCATAGAAAACATGACCAATTATTTCATGATTAGTCATAATAAGTCAGCCCCATATCACCCACAAGCCAATGGGTTAGCAGAAAGTACTAATAAAGTACTTTGCAATGTATTGTCCAAATTAGTCAACACAAACAGAAACGATTGGGATTCTCAACTTAATCATGTTCTTTGGGCTTATAGAGTGGCATACAAAACGGCTTTAGGGACTACACCATTTAATTTGGTGTATGGCCAGAATGCAGTTTTACCCATGGAATTTCTTATTCCAACATTGAAGGTGGGTAGCCAATACAATTGGACAGGACATGAATTATCTGAGAGAGTCATAGATTTGGAAAAACTGGGAGCATCAAGACTCCAAGCAGTGATGAGTATATACACAAACAAGAAAAGACAAAAAGCTTATCATGATGTTCACATAAAAGACAAAGATCTACAAGAAGGAGACCTGGTCTTAGCTTACACAATCAAGGAACATCAGAAAAAGTTTCAGAAAAAAGGTCATGGGCCATATATCATACATCAGATAAGCAAGAGTGGAGCTATTCAATTAGCCAACATTGATGGGGAAATCATGCCAAATTTCATAAGTGGATGTAGAGTGAAGAGGTATGAGTGCCCATTAACTACTGATGAATGGAGAAGATTGCAAAAGGCCCAAAACAGGAAAAAAGAAGAAAAAAGTATTAGAAAGGAGGCTCAACTAGAAGCCAAAGAGAGAATTAGAAAATTAAAACAAGTGTGCTTATGTGAAAACACTCTAAAGCAAAAAGAACATTTGCCTTTGATTATGATGAATTATCAGAATGAAAACATAAGGGTTTTGATAGATTCAGGAGCTCAAGTGAATCTAATTAGCTCAGCCTTGGTCAATAAGTTTAACCTTAAGAGAGCTGAAAGCAGAATTTTGATCAAAACCCTGGGAGGGAAAAGGATTCAAAGCATATCTTCACTTTCTATTAAAGTTAAATTTAATAATGAATATATGGAGATAGATTGTGAAGAGTGGCCAGACCATTTAATGGCGGAAAAGTTGAATTTAGGGCAACCATGGCTCAAACAAGGTAAAGTCATCTTAAATTTTGAAAAAATGAAGATTAATTTGACCATCAAGGACAAAAAGTTTTTAATGTTCTTTCTGAATAATGAAGAACAGGTAGTTCATATGGATGTTCATGACCCAGATCTCGAAGGATTTACTTTCTCTATGGAGGACAGGAACATTTTGACAATACAAAGTGATCAAGCTTCATACACTCAAAACCAGCAAAAGATTGAAGGGATAAAGGTGGATGAGGAGACAAAACAAAGAAGACTATTATTGCCAAATTTGCAACATCAACAAATCAGAACAAGAGGAATATGGAAACAGGTCATGCACAGTTATTGCTCACCAAAACAGGAAATTAAAACAAAATGGAAGCCAAAAAGTGCCACAAAATGTTCATCCACAGAGCATGGATATTTCCATAACAAAAGGACAAATGGAGTAAAACAGTACTGGGTGAAAAAATCAGAATTGGGTCAATGGAAGAGGGATTATCCACAGTGGACCTATCTTTGGAATTTTGAAAATTACAAAAAAATATTTCCTTCTTTTCCCTTAAAAGAAAATTAGGAGGGGAAGGAAAGAAGACAGAAAAAAAAAAAAAAAAAAAAAAAACAAACCCAGAAAAATATATTTTATTTTCTTGATTGTCTTTCTAAAATTAAAAAACATAAAGCAAGATATAGGGAGGGAGAGAGTAACTTATTATGGAAAAAAGTTGTTTTGTCTTATTGTTGATCAATTTTTTGTGATCATCTTTTTTGGACCACTACTTTTTCAAGTTTCTTCATTAATCATCTTTTCTAGCATCATCTTTCTATTCAGAAATTGTTTTTTGAGCAAGGAAGTGACAATTGAAGAGAGCACATTAGATGTCTTGCTACACCTGTATTGCTCACTTAAAATTGAGTCTCTTGGAAAAAAGCAAAAATTGCTTGGAACTTGTCTTTCTTATTTTTTATATATCAGTAACATTCCAGAATAAGATAGTATTTTCTTGTGAAATCTTGTGACTCATGTGGGTGGAGTGTTTTCTTTTCTGTTATATATAAATACAGGATGGTGAATGCAAAGGAGTTGACAATTCATGACTTCAAAGCTGATTCAGTAACTTTGTCCAGAGGACACTGGTTTTTGGATAGTGATGCAGCTGAGGAACAGGTGAACCTAGACTCAGAAGAAGACCAAGAAATCCCAGAAGTTGAAAAAGTAGCGAAAGAACTTAAAGAAATTCTGGGAATAATAGGACAGCACATCTTCACAGTGGCAGTGGGAGGATATAAGTACACTATGCTGTGCCAGGAATTTTACAGGTTTCAGAAAACTTCTGTCAATATCAAGAGATGGAAAGCTGTGGGATTGCACAAGCTCTTGGAAGAACCTATTTTCTTTATTGACTTTGAAAGGGTAGCTCAAGTGATGGGTAGTTTGGAGGAAGTAGGGAAAGGTAATGATGCCTACTTCAGATGCAAAGTGAAGGACAAGGACAATCAGGAGGTACGGGTAGTTATCAAAGCAGAACATATCAGAGCCGCCTTACAGTTCTATCCAATGGGCACCAAACTAGACCAAAGTTTTGTCAAAAAGAATAAGGAGACTTACACTGGATATGCAAAGTTCACTGACTTCAAAGGAAGAGAAAATGAAGAATACGCTATAAGAATGTTCTTACAGTTCTTTTGTTTTCCAAAATTACCAAGGTACACCATGCCTCATAAGTCAGTAACTCTATTGATGTTCAATAACAAAGATAGAACCAAGCCATTTGGGGTAATGGATGTCTCACCATACATCCATGAACAGCTGAGGGAAGCAGCAAAACACTGGGAGCAGAAGAAATTCATGAATGGAGCCCAGTATTTGACAAAAATCATTTATCATGTTCTAGGAATGGAAGAACAGTTAAAGTTAGCTCCTGAAGCACAGTACTTCAGAAATCTGATGTCAGGAATCAAAAGTCCCCCAAGAAAAGCACTTGGAAGAGAATCAGAAGGACAAACTCGCATGAGGGGAACAGGAATGAAGAGAAAAGTAATATCTGAGGAAGTGATTCCAGTAAAGAAGAGAAAGTTGGATCCCAGAAAAGTTGAATTAGAACAGGCAGAAGAAACAAGAGAGGAACATGTGGTAGCACAGAAAAAGGTACAATCCTCCAGTGAACCTCACCCTCCACAGACAAGTAAAGAACAGCTTTATACTTATCTCACCCAAGGAAACAACAAAAGAGCTATGTATGAGGCACAGTATCAAAAAATATTGGAAGATTTCTCATGCAAAGCTACAGATTGGATCCAAGAAGAGGTGGAGCACTATGAAGCATTACATGAAGAAATGATGGCAGCTGAAACTGAAGAGATATTTGTGAAGAAGGAAGTAGAGTTGCTGGCATACTTCAAGGAGTTGCAAGGACCTCCAGAGGCCAGGATTACTGTGATAGTGAAAAAGAAGATGCCAAGGAAACCTGTCCAAAAGAAGAAGATGATAAAGAAAGGGAAAGGAAAAATGGTAGATGAACCTGTGATGAAAGAAATGGAAACACAGAAGCTAATCACAGTAAAGGAAGTATCAAAGCCTACAGAACAAGAAGTAGGAGGATCCTCACGATTCTCATCTGATTCAGATAGTGACATTGAGAGTTTTCTGTTGAAAAGTTTAAACTTGTCAATACCCAACACTCCCAATGTAGCTGTACAGGCTGTGGAAAAAGTGAAGACACCTGAGGATACAAGTAAGAAGTCTAAAGAAAGGAAGACTTATGAAGAAACAGTTCAACAGATGAGTGCTGAAGAAGAAAGAAGACTGTTGAAAGGTAAGGCAAGAATGACAGAAGAGGAAAATCAGAAGAGAGATGAAGATAGCTTTGGAATAATGAATGTTGATGAAAATTCAATATGGACCAAGCCTTCACAGACACAATTCCAATTGAACGCAAGATTGAATGTAAGTTTAGAGGAACTAGCAAAGAGGGTATTCGGCAGTTCAAATAATCAGCAGAAGGATGCACCCAAAGAACAGGAAAGCAAGAAGTTAGAACCAGAAAAGAGTGCTCAAGAGGTCTTAGGACAGGTAATGGAGGAAGGAATTATTCAAAGTATAAAAGATGTACTGCAGGATATAAAAAGCAGTGGGGAATCTACATCCAAGAATGATCAAGAACAAGAGGTAGAAGCAGACTTTATGGACATTGATGAGCAAGATCAAGAATACACAAATAAGGGAAGTGATGATCAGATAAAAAATTCCTATACAAATGAATCAGATATAGCCCAAGAAACAGAAAGACAGGCATTGCAGAAAAATAATGTTCAGATTGATTGTGTGGAAAAAATTGAATCAATGTCTGTTCAGGAAAGAATGGGGTAGGAAGAGCAAATCATGAAGGTTCAAACAGGTCATGTTGGAGAAGAGTTAGACAAAAGTCAGGGAACTCTAATAAAGGGAAATGAGATACAAGATCTGGAAGGAACAGAAAAGCAACAGGTAATGGAAGGAAGAAGTTCACTAGAAGGAATAAGGACTTCAGATTTATCAGGGCAGAAGGAGACAAAAAATCAAGCACTAGTTTATGAAGAAGATGATACTAATCAGGAGACTGAGAATGATGATCACAGTGATGAAGAACTAGATACTAAGGATATAGATGATGAAACAGTAGCAGAAGAGGATGATAAGGGTAAAGAAGACAAGCAAATTGAAATCAGACAGACAGAAATGGAAGTAGGTTTGGAAAGGATACCCAAGAGTATAAGAGCAGCTTGTCAGAAGATCATAAGTAATATTGAACAGTTCAGACCATCCAGCAGAAATATGATCATATCAGGCATGGTGGCTGAATCTGAATTTGAGAAAGGGAGTATGATTATCAAAGAACACAGAAAGGAAAAGGAGCAGATGTCAGAACAACTGAGGTCAATTCAGAAGAAAAATGAAGAGTATGTCAATAGAATAATTGCTTTGGAAGAAAGTGAAGTTCAGAAGCAGAACAAAATACAATATTTGGAGGATAAGAGTGTGAAGTTATCAGAACAGAATGCCAAGATGGAAATGGAACTAAAAACCATAGGAGGAAGATACAGAACACTACAAACCTCATATCAAATTTTGACTAGGGCCCATGAAGATATTAATAAGTTGCTGCTAGAAGAAGGTCTAGTAAAAGATGAAAGTAAACCTGCCCAATTGACAGAGGAAGAAAGAGATGAAATGCATAAAGAAATTCAGAAACTCCAAGAAGAATTAAAGGAAGCCAAAGAACTAGAAAAGCAAGCAAGTACACATGCTGCTACAGCCATGAGAGGGTATAATAAGTTGTTTCTGAATACAGAGCAAGAGAGGAAGGATTGGCAGGACAAGTTGGAAAGAGAAAGAATGGACTGGATGAAAGAAAGAGAAGATTTGACAACTCAGAATAAAAGCTTAAGGATGACCTTAGAAGATTTGCAGGAACAACTGGAGAAATCAAAAGCTCAGGAAGAGGTTCAGAATCAGGCACATGCAGAAGATACAAATACAAGAGAGTTTGAAACAGGAGATCCTGATAAAGAACAGGAAAATTATGAAGCAGTAGTCAAAAGATCTGAGGAAGAATACACTGAGGAATTTGTTCAGAAGTTGCTGACCAGCAGAGAATCAAGAATGGAGTTTATGAGAAAAATGCATGATGATTATGAAAACCAGATTGTCACATTTGCTTTAAACAAAGGCATCAATCCAGATCAGCACCATTGGGCTGCAGATGGATTAGGAATTCCTTTTTGTATGATATTGGAAAGCATAAAGAATTATCAGTTGGCCAGAGTGGGATTATCTCCAAATCAATATTTTGAATATGAAGAGGATATTAATGTTACAAAGGAATTATTTGAAAGAGCTAACCCAAAATGGAGGAATAAATGGTTGGATGCCAATAAAGAGTGTAGGAGAATCTGGAAGGAGGCACCTCTACACTTAAAGATTAATCCAGCTTATTGCCCCGTGGCCAGAAGAAGGGAGTGGACTGTTTTTTGGGAAAGAAGAAAAACAGGGCAGATTCCAGCAAAATGGCTGAACTTTCCAAAAATAGCAGGTCCAAAGGCAGGAACTTGGCCTACAAAAAGTTACATGGTGAACACTGCTGAGTCGGTTATAGCAACTTACAAAGATGTTAATGACCCTGCTTGTATATTACTTGTCAGAATAATGAGGTTAATTCTAGCCTGTATAGAAACATACACAGATACGGATGTCAGAATTCTGAATTACATTGGATTCAATTCTCCAACAGATGCTCTATTATTTGATCTCAGTGAGACACCTGATAGGATATGTCTAATGGCCTATTATAGCAGAATAGTATTTTTGGGCGGCCACTTTTTGCAAATTTTTGAGGATGCGTTTGACTATGGGTTTTTTGAACGAGAATCGGAAATTTTTGGGAAATTATCAGTTGTTACTAAATCCAGACTTACTGCCTATGAAGCCTCTTATACAGAATACTTGAAAAAGGACGTTATTGACAAACCTGAAGTTGCAATACAATGGAGAAAAGCCTTGTTCGAGATGGTCAACAATTTAAATGTAACAGAAAGAAAAAGCCATGATTTACTGTCACAGGTATATCAAAGAAAGAAGAAATGAAGAAAAGTGATCAAAGTAAAGGAGCAGAAAAATCTTTCGTCAGGAGCCGAAAGGCTTAGGAGGGGAAGGATGTTGGAAGGAGTATTTTTGGAAAGCATTTTTGATGTAAAAAATTAGTAAAAAGCCAAAAAACTTGTAAAATATTTATGCAATGGTTGTAAAAATAAGGAAGAGTCTTCCTTATGTAGTCAAGGACCTCATGTAATTTTTGTAGAATTTTTAGAAACTCTTAGATAGCATAGTTTTAGAAAATTAGAGAAAAAGACCTAATTTCAAGTGTGAAAAGGGACACTTGAAAATGTATATAAGTCAATTTTCTCTATTTTTGAGGGGTTGGTTAGTCATTTGCTCAAGCTATCAATAGAGAAGGAAGAGTTTCTGCAAAAATCGTGTTTTCTCCTGTTGAGTGTATTTTCTTTGATGTGTGAGCTTGTCTCTTGCTTAATCATGGAGATTTGTGAGTCACATTTGTGTATTACTGAGTAAGTTGTATGAAGAGAGAGACCTATTGCTGTAATGAGTGGAAAAGGACTGAAGGAAGTTCCAAAATTGTGAAAATCGTCTGATGATACAGAATCGCGATTGTCTCGTCTCTGTGATACAGGTGATATTTTTCAATTTTGAGTTCATAATAGTATTCTGCTACTGAAATGGCATGGTTTTGACATAAAGATCATAGAAAATGGTGGAGATTTGCCTTAGTTATGGTAAACTCTAGATTTTCTCTTCATCTTCAATTTCTCTCAGCAATCCAGCCATTAATCTCTTATTTCCTTGAATCTATTATCTTGAAGGGGCTGTGGTCTTATGGATATTCCTAGGATTGACAAAATAAAGATGATTTGTTGATTCTTTGTTACTTCATGATTGGAGAGGACAACTTGGAGTCCAAAACAAAACACAAGCCATGCAATACAGGAAGATTAGTAACATGGTTTCTCTTGCTAATGGAATATGATTTCAAGGTTGTGGTAAGGAAAGGGAAGACTCACTTGAGAGCAGACCATCTCTCTAGGCTCACATCTGGAGAAGCCCCACAAGGAGTGTCAGATGACCTTCCTGATGCTTACTTGTTTGATTTGGAAGTGGTGCCGCAGTGGGCTAAGCCATTAGCGCCAGTATTGACATACGGGCCTAACCACCCAGTAATAAACACACAGGATAGAGAGGTAGTAAAAGCCCAAAAGTATGTACAAGCACATAGATCAAGGGATCTTGGCTTGTTGTGTGGAAGAGGATGAGTACGCTAAATGGTTGCAATTAGCACATGTAGGTGCATTAGAGCAACACTACTCAAAGCAACGAACCCTACAGACACTAAGGAGACTCGGAGTGCATTGGCCGACTATGGAAGCTGATGTCCAAAAGTTGTGCAAGGAATGCCCAATCTGCTGCACTAAACCACCTGTGGAACATGCCACTCTTTATCAAGTGTCCATAGTGCCAGATTGGATTGAACCACTAGTATCCTTCCTGAGAACAAAAACATTCCCTCCAGACATGACTCTGGCTAGGAAAAGGAGTTTAGAACAAGAAGCCCTGGATTACTCACTCATTGGTGATAATCTATACAAACGTGGTAAAGATGGTTACCTCAGACTATGCGCCCATGAGAGTGAATATCTCAAGATCTTGGAAACTGCTCATCAAGGTGTAGCAGGAGGACATTTTGGACCAGACCGAGTGATTAAAGCGATCCTATTTGCAGGCTTGTGGTGGCCTACCCTTCACATGGATGCACATACCTATGTGAAACGGTGTGATGTTTGTCAGAGAACTCAGTACCCTATACGCAAAGATGAGATGCCACTAAAACCTATGATGGGTGGACGTGCATTCTCTAAGTGGGGCATAGACTTTGTAGGTCCTATTAATCCCCCAACTAAGGGTTCCCATGCTGAGCATATCATTGTTGCCACGGACTATCTAACCAAGTGGGTAGAGGTAAAAGCCACAACGAAGAACGATGCTCAAACAACAGCTAAGTTCTTATTTGAGAATGTGTTCACCAGATACAGATTACCTATAGAGCTAGTCAGTGACAGAGGCACTCACTTTTTGAATGAAGTTATTGAAAATCTGCTCCAAGAATTCTTGGTAGTACATAAGAAGTCTGCCCCCTATCACCCCCAAGCTAATGGCTAGGCTGAGAGCACCAATAAGATCTTATGCAATGTACTAACGAAATTAGTGAACAATAAACGCTCTAATTGGACAAACAGCTACACCATGCTGTTTGGGCATACCGAGTCGCCTACAAAACTGTTGGAGCAAGTCTATGACAAGCCTAAGTATTGGCTTGAGTCCCACAAAGTCTTGGAAGAAGCTTTAAAAAGAAGACTATGTAAAGTTCACTTATGAACTACCTCTTGTAATTTTTTGAAGAGTTTAAAAGGGAAAGAGGAGCCACGAATTTGTGATTTGTGGTAGGTAGAGAATCAAATCAATCATTGATTGATTGGAGAGTGATTGAGGGAAGTTAGCCTCCCAAACTCAACTATAAATAGATGGCAGTTTTAGTCGTGGTTAGAGAGACCTATGTGAAGACCTCCAAGAGCTGAGCTTTATGCCATATCAAGATGTGATTACAAGGCACACATATGTATCAGTAAGTCCATATTTGGGTTCATATTATCATTTGGGTTCATATTTCCATGTTCTTGTGAAGTGTACTACTCATTGCCATATCTCTCAGTTTTCTCAGTCAGCTTGCAGAGATGTTTTCTCTGAGCTTGGTGCATCATTCTTAGTGATTTAACTTGGTAAAGTTAGCTCTATATGTCTACTATAAGCTCACAAATTTTCATGTCATTTGGATGTTGCAATATTCAGTTATGTTCATTTGAAGTCAACAGGGTCTGTTCATCTTCACTTCTCTGTCAGGAACCCGACTTTTTCACTCATCTTGTCAGAGGTGTTTCGCAGTGGTTACTTATCCAAATTCAGTGATGGAAAACTTGTTGGATTCAGCGTACAGTCTAGTATAACCATACAAATTTTCATAATCATTGGATTCCTACATTTTGAGTTATGTTGATTTTTCTGCTCACTGGTCTCAAACTATAGCAGCCCGTGAAAATCGGGATGATGTCATCACTTGTTAAAACTCATTCTCAGTGTGTGGTTTATTATTTTTGATCAGATTACTCTTGAAAGTTAGCTCTTTACGCTACCTAGACTTCCCCAAGAGGAATTAAGCTAATTGCTACTGTGCTCAGAGAATTATGTAAAACACTGGACAGGTGTATGAACCAAGAATAGCAAGTTTTCACCTCTGAGCTAACTCCAACTTATCTGTTTTGATCTATCTTTTTGAGAGTGATCTTCCAAGGTACATAGGGTGTCTAATACATCCATTGGCAAGCTAAAAGGTCCCACCATATAATCCTGGAGTTCATTTGGTTGGTGTAGATCAAGGATTTTGCAACACCTCTTCATCTTCAAGCACATACCTATCCATCTCTTCCCAGTGGTATCAGAGCAAGGTTGGACAACATGGCAGATGGATTTCCTTCATCAATTGACAAATTGGACAGAGTAACTACTCAGCTTGGTCATTAAGGATGGAAGCTTATCTCCAAGGTAGAAGTTTATATGGTTATGTGGCTGGAGATGAAGTTATGCCAAGTTTTAGGAACAAAAGTCAACCAACACAAGAAGAGCAAGAAAGATTGAGCACATGGTGCTCCAAGGATGCACTTGCAAGGTCTTATCTCCTCAACTCTATCTCAGATTTTTTGTTGCCTCACATTAGAAGTTGTAAGACATCTCAGGAAGTGTGGGATGCACTTGAAGCTTTCTTTTCTTCAAGTACTAAAGCTAGGAAGCATCAACTATGGCTAGATTTCACAATTCTCAAGAAGGCTCCCAAACAAAATGTGACTGATTTTGTCACAAAGCTCAAGGACATAGCAGATCAGTTGGGAAGTATTGGAGAGGTAATAGATGAAGAGCAAATTGTAAGGCAGGTCATCAATGGCTTGAAGGCAGATGACAAGTGGGAAGCATTCACCACAGCTATGGATTTGTACATGGACATGCATGTACCTGATTTCAATACACTCATTGGAAAACTACTTACTCAAGACGCAAAGCTTATCAAAAATGGAGAAATCTCTAAAGGTAATCAATCTTCAGCTTTATACACTGATAAAAGCAAGTCCAAAGATAACAAAGGAAAGGCAAAGAAAGTGGATGATGAAGCAGGTACATATCAAGCTAACTATGCAGGTAGAGGAAGACATGGCAGAGGTAGAGGAAGAGGAGGTAGACAAGGCAGGGGGAGATCCCAAGACTCCAACTCATGTTCTATTTGTGGACTAACTAATCATACAACTGAAAATTGCTTTAGGAATTCCAGGAATCAAAGAGGAAGATGATACAATAGAGGAAGTTATGGCTATTCAAGAGGAAGGTTCAACAACTATCATGGCAACTACAACAACTACAATCATTCAAACTATCAAGGAGGCTATAAAGGAAGGAGAGACTACAATAACTACACAGAAGACTCAAACAAAGAGGATTCATTATTGATCATGAACATGGCTATGCCACAAGGTAAATCTGATGAGCATGTTTTCTACATAGATTCAGGTTGTTCAAATCATGTGGCACGAAATGTGGCACTCCTATCAGATTTAGAAGATCCAAGGAATAAGCATGAGGTACAAACAGGAGATGATACAAAACATCATGTGGAAAAAATAGGTAATGTCAAAGCACCTGATGGAAACATCAACCTACTCAGTAAGGTACTCTATGTCCCTACCATTACAAAGAATTTGATAAGTGTTGGGCAGATAGTAGAGAAAGGGTTGCAAGTCAGGTTCACAAAAGCAGGAGCATTTGTTGAAGATCCAAGTCAAGGATTCAGAAGAACTGCAAAAGGTGAAAAGACAGGTAGATTGTTCACATTTGAATTACAGGACACTAGAAACATTGCTCTCTTTAATTATGGTAGTCAGACACTCACAGAATTGGAAGTATGGCACAAAAGGTTAGCACATATTGGTGAAAGGTCATTAAAGCAAATTTGCAGGGACCAAAGTGTACTTCGACTCCCTAATTTGTCAAAACAACATATGATTTATAAGTGTAGTGCATGTCAATTTGGAAATTCTCACAGGTTACCATTCATGAAGAAAGGTTATATGCATGGAGATCTCTTGGAGTTGGTTCATACAGATGTATGGGGACCTAGCAAGGAAGCTTCAATATCTGGATCAAGGTATTATGTTTCCTTTATTGATGATTGCAGCAGATGGACTATCCTATTCTTTATGAAACACAAAGATGAAGTTTTTTCATGTTTCAAAAGATATTTGGCTCTTGTTGAGAATCAAACAGGTAAATCACTAAAAAGGCTAAGGTCAGATGGAGGGGGAGAATACTTCTCCCATGATTTTGATTCTTTTCTTCAAGAAAGAGGAATCAAAAGAGAGGTAACTACAAGGTATACTCCTGAGCAAAATGGAGTGGCAGAAAGGAGGAATAGGACAATTGTTGAAGCTGCAAGGTCTATGTTAAATGAAAAGCATTTACTTAATTACTTATGGGTTGAGGCTGTATCTACAGCCACTTACTTGATTAACAGGTTGCCTTGAAAATCCCTTGATGGGATGACTCCATATGAGGCTTGGAATGGAAGAAGACCAAGCTTAGATCATTGTAAAATTTTTGGATGTATTGCTTTTGCTCATGTTCCTTCACAGGTTAGAGGCAAGATGGATCCAAAGGCAGAAAGGTGTGTATTTATTAGATATGACAACAATCAAAAGGGCTACAGGTTATACAACCCTACCAACAAAGGATTCTTGGTAAGCAGAGATGTAGTTTTTGATGAGAACAATTCATGGTATGAAGATTCATGCAGGAAGGTCAATTTACCATTGTTAGCAGCAGACAAGGAACTGAAGGACTGACGAGGCATGGCAGTCAGAGAAGAGAGTCAGAGGGGAGAGAAGGTACAAGCAGACAAGGGAGTCAACGACGATCTGGCAAGTAGGCCAATAATTTTCTTCATGAAGAAGCAAGTACGAGCATTCACGCAGATCTAGCACTAAGGCAACCCTTTAATTTTTCAAAATCCTTACACAAATTAAAAGTGACTCTCATCACTAACAACCCCTGTAAATACCATCTTCACCTTTGTGTAGCTCCATTTTGTGCAAGCCGAGGAGTCCTCGAGCTTGAGGAGCCTTAGAAGTAGTTGCTTACCAATTTTCGTAATTTTTAGATCTCGTTTGAGCCCTCAAATAAGCCTTGGAACCTAATTTTTAACTAGGCCGGACACTAGGTCTGAACAGGGCCAAAGCTAGTCAAAAACTATAAAAGGAGCTAGAGAGCTCATTTTTGGGAGAGATTGATTGTAATTGAAATGAACTTGTAAGAGCTTTTTGAAAGTAATCTAAGAACTCCATTGCTCCTCACTCTTTGTCTTGTCGTGTGTGCGCGTATGTGTGTATGTGTGTGCATGTTTGTGTGCTTCTCACTCATGCACTTGTGCCTCCACTTGCTCGAGGTCTTCATACCATCCTCACGTCTTCCCGGATTGACATTAAAGGAGGTGCTACTCATCACTGAGCTACACCAAATTTTGGCACCGTTGCCGGGGATCGAACTTTGAGGACGAGCGTGTGATGGTAAGACATAGAGTTGACGCGTTGAAGTTGTAGGTATTTTCTTCACTTTCATCTATTTTCTTGTTTTTTCTTCACCATCTTCATCACCATCATCATCATCACCATCTCCCAGCTCCATCTCCATCATCGCGAAAATCTTCAGTTTTGATCATATCACCATCTCCACCTCATTTCCTTCATTCTACTTGTGAGAGAGAGCGAGAGAGCGATATTGCTCGCATTGTTTGTTGTGTTTCTTGCAGGTATCATCATCATCATCCCCGCCAGCACGCTGCGCAGGTACGAAACTCGTCGAATCTGTCTCGCAGTCGCCAGCCTCTGTCGATCGCGATCGACAAAAAATTCGATCATTTGGTAAAACAAAGTTCACCACTAGCACAAGCATGATGAGCACATCCCAAATCACCTAAAACAGTAGAAAAATTCCGTGTTTTTCTGTCAATCACGACCGACAGCCTCTGTCAATCGCGATCGACAGACCCTGTCAATCGCGACCGACAGACCCTGTCGATCGCGACCGACAGACTTCACGACCGACAGACTGCCACGTAGGACCCTGTCAATCACGATTGACACCGTCGATCGCGATCGACAGCCACGACCGACACCTCTGTCAGTCGCGATTGACACCGTCGATCGCGACCGACTGAAATTCAACGATTGATTGACTTTTACGCGTAGCCATGTGTCCATCGCGACTGATAGGCCCCCGATTGACTGAAATTTCGGTGAAAAACCCAGAAAACGTGTCGATCGCAATTGATACCGTCGATCGTGATTGACAGCCACGATCGACTCTGTCGATCGCGATTGACAGACCTGTCGATCGCGATTGACAGGCTTTTCGGCCAAAAATTAGGGTTTGCTTTTGTTCAAAATTGGGGATAATTTTGGGGCAAAATAGTCAATCCATTAGCATTTCTGGAGGTTCCTACACTTGAGATTTGGGAGAAAATCCTAGGATTTGTCAGCCAGATCGAATCCTGTCTTAACCCCCTAAACCCTGAACAGTCATAACTTTTTCATACAAAATCCATTTTTTGAGCTCTTGGGCTTGTCGGAAAGCTCGTGGCATATACTATACGCCCTCAACTGTTTTTTATAAAGATAATGTGTGGATTTTCAGATAGGGTATTTTGAAGTTGACCATAACCAGGGGGATCAAAGTCAGGGGTCTTTAGAATTGTTTTCCTAAAAATCACTATGCAAGTTAGTGTGTGTGCTACAGGAATGAAAATCATTGGTTCTGTCTTTAGAATTTAAATCTTAAAGCTAGCTTTGGAACTCTTACAGATCTATTGAGAGCATCGAAAGGCGTTCTAAGCAAGTGTAAGTGCAAGCTTGGGAACACACTTCCTGGGCATTCAAGGCAACCAAGAAGGAAACAAAAGGTTGGAATTTCTCAACTCCCTTTGTCAATTCCTAGCTTAGGCTAAGAACGACTAGTGATAGGAGTAAGCCAGGGCGACGATAGGCAGTTATCAAGTTGAAGACTACCTAAAAACTCAAGTTCAAGTTAAAAACCTAATCTATGTACTGTCGATAACATAAAGGAAAAGAACCTAACGTGGAACGATCAACTCCAAGTACGAAAACTACTCAAGTATTCCTTACGACGCAATATCAGACAAGATCATAAACACGATAATCAACATAAAAAGGGGATTAAGTAATTGGTACAAAAGGACTCTGCAACGAGGTTGTACTCTGGACAAAAATTGGGCTACTTAAATAGGCATATGAACCTTAGATCAGGACGACATCTAGTAAGGGATAGACAAAGTCTTAGGTCTTCAGAGGCTAGTGTCAACCACACTGCTAGGTCGTGGGCCCAGCAGTTGAGCCACCACTCCTACTACCCAAGTTCTGAGACTAGTGAATCCGAGATGTCTCAAGATATGGAGAGACCTACAGGAAGTTCAGGAGTGCCATACCTGCACAGGGTAGAAGGCCCGTACAAGACAGAGCTGGAATACCTTAGGACCAACCGAATAGGTGCCAGCATCTATGAGGACGGCTGTCAAGTTTGAAAACGGAGCATACTTGGACAAAGAAGGAACCATATACGTGGTCACCAGTCACCCAGATAGGACAGATGAATTTGGGAATGTAATCTCAGAAGCGGAATTAGGTGACTTGGAACAAGGAAACATGGGTGTAGAACCTAGAACCCCCCGAGGCAAATCTGTTCTCACTAGGATTATCACACCTGAGTGGGTTCCCCAAGACAACAAGAGCATAGATCTGCTTCTCAATCGAGAGACTGACGAAGCCTTTTGGAGGTACAAATCTGATCAGCCAACTGATATAGGAACAATCATGATCTATGAGTTTAAGGATCATGATAGCCCAGGTAGAGTGACCTACTTAGATCACGCTTCGGAGAGGATCTTTGTGGTGACAGAACATGATAGGCATGCTTACACTTGGAAGGGTGAATTCGTTTTCCCCCAACCAAGATCGAATGTATCCTATGGTCACCCTGGTGCTGGAACATCCCAAGCTCATGGAATGCAAAGAGATAGAAGCAGAGATAGACCAGAAGTAAGGTTTGCCAACCCAGTGGGCAGAGAAAGAACGAGGACGGAAACAAATAGAGTAGAACCTGAGATACTTAGAGCTCACAGGAATCAAAGAAATGCGGATGAGTTCCCTCTACCACGACCTAGAGAGCACACAAGGACTTTGAGACCGACTCAGCTAGTTAAGTCCATGAAGAACTACTTCGATGGCACTAGAGATCCATACGATCATGTGGCTGAGTTTAGGCAAGTCTTGAGAGCTGAACAAGTGGAGGATCTATTCACGCAGTACAATGCCTTTGGTCTGACCCTTAGGAACACTGCCCTGACATGGTTTCAGCCACTAAATGAGAGGCAGTTCAGGAGCATAGACCAACTCCTAGAGGCTTTCATTATTGAATTCTCTAAGAGTGGCATAAGGCATAATACCTCCTCGCTGATTCACAGCTTCAAGCAAACCCCTCAAGAAACGGTGAGACTTGCAGGAAGAAGATTTAGGCAATACTTAGAAATATGCCCTGTCTCGGAGCTTCCCACACCAGCTAAGCAAGTGGCTTTATTCCTGGATGGATTGCTAAGTACTAAATTGAGATCTTATGTGTACTTGAAGGACCCTAGGACCATAGAATGTGCGCATGTGCATTGACATCGAGGATAACCTAGGGGAGGAGTTAGAGCTTTCCAAGATATACAAAGATTCGGATAGTGCCTCTAACCTCTCTTCCACGCAATCCACATCAATTGAGGAACTTGCAGAGAAAGTTGCTCAGAAACTAGGTGTCTCTAGCAAACAAATTCCGAGATTTGCCCCTGTAAAAAGATGTTATACTTGTAGCGGCGACCACATGGCGAATGTATGTCCCATTATGGCTCAACCCCAAGTAAATCCTAGTAGCCAGTACTGCACCATAGAACGAAGATACACCAATCACAGCGCGCAAGATTGCCCATACAATAAGCAAGCGGTTAGGCAAACCTACCCTCAGCCATACCCTCAACAAGGAAGATACTAGAATCAGTACCCACCTCAGCAATACGCTAGGCCTCAGCAAAATTACCAACCGCAACATCAGGCCCAACTGAGACCTCAGCGAGTGTTAGCACAACAACCAACCGCTCCTACGAATGTGATTTCGGTAAAGTATGCAGTTGCAGAAGAGAACCTGAATAGAGCTATAGTCCCTGTAACACCACTGCTTTCTGAAAGTGACCCCAGTGACCATAGCTTTGATTCTACACATGTTGATAGTCCCCAGGCTTACTACATGCAATCTCCTGAACATGGTGAGTCCTACTATAGTGAAGAACCGAGTGAACCTAGTTGGGAGTCAGATCACACAAACGTCATGTATGCAAACCCCAACCCTAGACCTAAACCTAGGCAGGTAAGACCCCCATTCCCTAGAGGACCATGCTACAGATGTCAGGGGGATCACCTCATTCGTGATTGTCCTGTGCCTCCACCGACACAACCCCAGTCAGTAACGATCCAGGGTTTTTGCCAAGACTGTGGAAAGGAACATCTCTTACGAGACTGCCCTAGGAATCCTAATAATATGCCAAAAATCACTCCTATCAATGTTGTTGGGTTAGTGGTAGACTCCACAGGGAGCGTGACTTCCACTGCACCAGTACAAGTAATCACTAGACCCCAAGCACTGCAGCAAAACCAGGGTGTAGGTCAGGAAAAAAGCCCAGAAGTTAGTGAAACAGAGAGTACGACAAAGAAGAGGACTAGAGCGTGGAAAGATAGTAGGGAAAGAATGAAAAGACAATGGGCTAAAAAGATGAGTGAACTTGAGGAAAGCATAAGAGAAACCAAAGCCAGGATAACTGAACTCACATCTCAAACTCCCTCTCACACTACCCCACCACCACCATTCCCATCGCCATCCGACCAGCCACCTTCCAACCCGCCTCACCTAAACCCACCACCCCCTAGAGTAGGATCAGTCCTAGCAGATCCCACTCCCGAAGACCTTAATATGATGCTTAAAGCATATCAGGCCAGAATCCAAGAAGGGCCAAATGTAACTGATCATGAAAAGTGTTACCCAAGAGCAGAACTAGAGTTAGAACGAACCAAAATTTGTGCTAAGATGGTGGAATTGGCTTAGACCATGTTTGAGGCCAGTCGCCTATTTAACATCTCTAGTTCAGCGAAGACACAGTTGCACTTTGATGGACTGTTAGAAAGAATAGAGAAGCTGATTGCACAATCAGAAAAGGAACCCGCCTCTCAACACAAGGACAAGGCAAGTGAAAGAGCAAGTCTTCCTGCCCAGAAAGCCTATGCGCCTGAAGCCTATGTGCCTAACTCTACGGAGCCAGACACATCATCTTCTATGAATCGGTTCACACCAGAATTCCTACGCGAGATTCAAGAAGACAAATGGGCCAAAGAGAGTGAAGTCCCTCCTCCTATTGAACTTGTGGATGATGCACATGACCAATTCCCACAAGATATCCCATCCATTTATGAGGAGCAGGAGAGCACCCAATCTCAGGAAAGATTAGACTTTGAGTCTAACTCTCTACAAGAATTACCCCACTTCACAGGCCCATGGGAAACTAAGTCTACTTGTATGAGAGCACCCACGGTCATGGTACGAAATGAGGACTCAGTCTTACCTAGGAACACAGAGGTAGTGAAAAACACTAAAGTGCAGTGCAATCTCAAGTTAGAAGAGCTACTCAAGGTTAGACCTGAATTATGGAAACATGTCGCCAAACAAGTACCAGCGATAGTGAAACCTCATTCCCAGGTAGGATCCGAGAGGACAGTACCAGAAATACCCTTGGATAAGATAGGAGATATGTGTGAAGGTGAAGAAGGGAACACCTATCTTCCCATTACCTACCAGGAGTACACCACCAAGGCAATTTTGGACTCAGGTGTAGGAGTTGCAATTGCCACCACTTCCCTATGGAAGCGTTGGGGCAAGCCAGCACTCAGGCCAACGAGAATGAAATTGCAGATGGCCGATGGTCACATAGAGCGACCCCTAGGGTTGTTAGAAGGAATAACTCTCACTACATGTGGTGTTGAGTTCGAGCATACATTTGCTATATGTGACTTTAGCAAAAATCATGCCTATGAGATGATTTTGGGAAGACCATTTATGCGACAGTTGCAAGTGGTACAGGACTGGGGAACCAACTCCTTGTATTTGCAACACTTAGGTGTTACAACCAAAGTAAATCTCAAAGATTACTCTCATAGAGATGTACCTCCCATCCAATGGAATCCCATCCATAGAGCCAAAGATGATACGGAATCGGTGCATTCCATAGGATCAGGATCCTCATGGATGGATGAAGACACCCACTTATGGATGTGCAAGGTAGCAGTAGAAGAAGAGAAGAGAGAGAAAGCCAAAGAGGTAGGTGCAAAAGAAAACCATAGATCAATTCAAGACCCAGCCTATGCACCTGTAGTCTTTCCTGATGAGGAATTTGAACCCCATGGCTGGGCAGAAATCTTAGCAACAATGGATGTAGCCATCAATGAGGAACAATGGACACCTCACTGTGATGAGGATGGCTATGA
Source organism: Ceratopteris richardii (assembly GCA_020310875.1). Taxonomy (NCBI): domain Eukaryota; kingdom Viridiplantae; phylum Streptophyta; class Polypodiopsida; order Polypodiales; family Pteridaceae; genus Ceratopteris; species Ceratopteris richardii. The sequence continues at coordinate 8,496,633 of CM035407.1, forward strand.
CATTTCAGTCTTCTCCATAGAGCCAATCATGGGAGAGGCAGTTCTAGAAGAATGCGAACCTAGCCCTGATGCATTTGAGGATGCAAGTGACTCCGATCTAGAGTCAATCATTATGGACCCACCTTTTGCATCAGATGAAGAATACTTCCATGAAGTAGAATTTCAACCCCAGAGGCATGGAGAGCTTACAAACGATGTAAGATTAGCCACACATGTGACACCGAAGGAAGAAGGAAAGAAACGAAAGAAGAAAGAAGTCTCACCAGAAGAGGAAGAATCCTTGTTTGAGGTCCCAGAAATTTTAAGAAGTACGAGATAGACGACAGGAGAGTCATGATAAGAATGCCTAAACGAGAGGCGCAATCAGGAGAGGCCTATGATAACAAAGAAACCACCAAGAAAATAGTAGTGGCCCTAGAAGAAGGAGAGGAGAGATGCACGTACATAGGCCATGACCTAACAGAGGAAGAGGAGCATGTGTTAATTGCCTTGCTAAGAGAATACAGAGATGTGTTCGCTTGGAGTTACAAGGATTTGAAGGGTGTGGACCCTGACATATGCTCACACACCATCCCCATGACTTCAGATGCCAAACCCTCTAAGCAAAAGCCCTACACATATAACGATAATTACGCTGCTAAGATCAAAGAGGAGATGAATAGACTAGTCGAAGCTGGATTTATCTATGAAATTGAGCACACTGAGTGGGTATCCCCCATCGTAGTGGTGCCCAAGAAGAATGGCAAGCTGCGTGTATGCATTAACTTGAAGAAGGTCAATGCAGCCACAATTCGAGATAACTATCCGCTTCCCATCACAGACATCTCTTAGAAAGAGTAGCAGGTAAGGAAGTGTACAGCTTTCTCGATGGATTTTTCGGGCTACAATCAAGTAGCCATAGCTCCAGAAGATCAGCATAAGACAGCTTTTGCCACAGAGTGGGGTATATTTGCCTTTCGTGTAATGCCATTTGGGCTTACCAATGCACCAGCTACCTTCCAGAGACTAATGTGCCATGTGTTTAAGGAGTTCCTGAGGAAGAACTTAGAGGTCTATGTTGATGATCTTTGTGCTCATTCCAACATTAGACAAACCCATATCCCTGAACTCAGACAAATCTTTGACAAATGTAGAGAATATCAAGTCTGCCTGAACCCAGAAAAGTGTGTTTTCATGGTCAGGCAAGGCAAGATTCTAGGACACATAGTGTCAAAGAATGGCATATCTACTGACGAAGAGAAAGTGAGAGCCATAGCAGAGCTACCTAGGCCAAGGAATGTCAAGGAAGTACAAGCTTTCATGGGACATTGTGGTTACTACCGCCGGTTCATTCACATGTATGCTGTCATTGCAAAGCCCATGTACGGACTTCTGACTAACTTTGAGTGGACGGATGAATGTGAGAATTCCTTCCAGGAGCTTAAACGAAGATTATGTTCAGCACCAATCTTGACCACACCAGATTGGAATAAACCATTCCATGTTCATGTGGATGCATCCAATTATGCCATTGGATGTGTGCTTGCACAACCTACTGGTGAAGGTAATATGGATCTTCCAATTGCCTATGCCAGTAAACAATTGAATGCAGCTGAACGAAATTACACCACTACTGAGAGAGAAGGCTTAGGCATGGTATATGCAGTTAAGAAGTTTAGACACTATTTGCTTGCAAACAAGTTTAAATTTTTTACTGACCATCAAGCATTGTTATACCTTGTGAACAAGCCATGCAATACAGGTAGATTAGTAAGATGGTTTCTATTACTAATGGAATATGACTTTGAGGTAGTGGTGAGAAAAGGGAGGACTCATTTGAGAGCAGATCATCTCTCTAGGCTCACATCTGGAGAAGCCCCACAAGGAGTATCAGATGACCTTCCTGACGCTTACTTGTTTAATTTGGAAGTGGTGCCGCAGTGGGCTAAGCCATTGGTACCAGTATTGACATACGGGCCTAACCATCCAGTAGTAAACACACAAAATAGAGAGGTTGTGAAAGCCCAAAAGTACCACATCATGGCAGGAAGCATGTACAAGCACACAGATCAAGGAATCTTGGCCTGTTGTGTGGAAGAGGATGAGTACGCTAAATGGTTGCATTTAGCACATGTAGGTGCATTAGAGCAACACTACTCAAAGCAACGAACCTTACAGACACTAAGGAGACTCGGAGTACATTGGCCAACTATGGAAGCGGATGTCCAAAGGTTGTGCAAAGAATGCCCAATCTGTCGCACTAAACCACCGGTGGAACATGCCACTCTTTATCAAGTGTCCATTGTGCCAGATTGGAGTGAACCACTAGTATCCTTCCTAAGGACGAAAACATTCCCTCCAGACATGACTCTGGCGAGGAAAAGAAGTTTAGAACAAGAAGCCAAGGATTACTCACTTATTGGTGATAATCTATACAAACGTGGTAAAGACGGTTACCTGAGACTATGTGTCCATGAGAGTGAGTATCTCAAGATCTTGGACACTACTCACCAAGGTGCAGCAGGAGGACACTTTGGACCAGATCGGGTGATCAAGGCAATACTATTTGCGGGCTTCTGGTGGCCGACCCTTCACATGGATGCACATACCTATGTGAAACGGTGTGATATCTGTCAGCGAACTCAGTATCCTATACGCAAAGATGAGATGCCACTGAAACCTATGATGGGTGGACGTGCATTCTCTAAGTGGGGAATAGACTTCGTAGGTCCTATTAATCCCCCAGCTAAGGGTTCTCATGCAGAATACATCATTGTTGCAACAGACTATCTAACTAAGTGGGTAGAGGTAAAAGCCACAACGAAGAATGATGCTCAAACAACTGCTAAATTCTTGTTTGAGAATGTATTCACAAGATATGGGCTACCTATAGAGCTTGTAAGTGATAGAGGCACTCACTTCTTGAACGAAGTGATTGAAAATCTACTCCAAGAATTCTTGGTAGTTCATAAGAAGTCTGCCCCCTATCACCCTCAAGCTAATGGACAAGCCGAAAGCACCAACAAGATCTTATGCAATGTACTGACAAAATTAGTGAACACTAAACGCTCTGATTGGGACAAAAAGCTACACCATGCTGTTTGGGCATACCAAGTTGCCTACAAAACGGTACTCCAAGCCACCCCCTTTCAGATGGTATTTGGCCAAAACGCGGTGCTACCCTTGGACTTCTTGATACCTACATTGAAGGTAGCACAAGAACACGAATGGACGGGTCATGAACTCTCCTCTAGACTTTTTGACCTTGAACGATTAGGAGAAACAAGACTGAGAGCAGCTGCAGGGATATATGCAGCTAAGAAGAGACAGAAGGCATACTTTGATGCCCATGTGAAGGATAAGGGCTTGAAAGCAGGAGATCTAGTTTTAGTCTACACATTGAAACAACATGCAAGGAAGCTAGAAAAGAGAGGCTACGGACCTATGATCATCAATAGGATCTCCACGAGTGGAGCAGTACAACTAGCCACTTTAGAGGGTGATGTTCTCCCAAACTATATTAGCGGATGCAGAGTCAAGTTGTATCAGGAACCTCTCACAGAGGAAATGCTAAGTCGACTCAATACTGCTAAGCAACGTAAAGAGGAAGAAAAGCGAATTCGAGAAGAAGCTCAAGCAGAAGCCCTAGAGCGCATCCGGAGAATGAAATTAAGAAGACAAGGTAGAGAGCACCCTAGGCAAGATGCATATGCAGATCAAGGATATGACGTGGCTATGTGTGAAGTTTCAGGTGTTAGCTCACATAGGATAACTGATCGACGTCCTTTCATAACCTTAGATATAGGACAAGGAAAGAGTGCAAGGACTGTAAGAGCCTTGATTGACTCAGGTGCAGCCACTAGTGCTGTTAAATTGTCTTACTGTCAAGAGTTGCAATTAAATGTCAATCCTGTGGAAGCATATCTCATAGGATTGGGAGGCGTGGAAACCCCTTGCATGGGCGAGGTGGAACTTCCCCTCTATATTCATGATGAGGCAATGACAGTTAAAGTGCTAGTATGTCAAGATGAGGACCTCACTGAACCTCTTGTCTTGGGTCAAGACTGGATTTATGACCAAGCAGTCAACTTAAACCTAAGAAGTGGACTTCTTCAGGTATGGGTGAAGCAGACTAGAATTACTATGGAGTTAAATAATGGAGCACTCAAGGAACTAGGAAAGGCACAGACTCCTGGTCCCTCCAGGGGTGCACATGAAGTTGACCATGCTGTTCTTGTCCAAGGCTATGTGATGCAGAAGAATGAAGATCTCAAAAAAGGAGTCAGAACCACAACGGAACTCCCTTCTTTTCCAAAGGCCAGAGGGAGGCAGCAACCAAAGGTGGATCAAAGGCAGAAGAAGCAGAGTACTACCTATGTCGGAGATCAAAAGTACCTGCGCAACAAAATGTCTCAGCTAGTGAAACAAGTGTGGGTGCGGAAAGGCGAACACCCGGTTGCACTCAAGCCAACCACACGGGCAAAGCCTCTTATTAGTAACCAACAACACGACACTAATAAGAAGTCTTTCAGAAGTTCTTCTGCTAATGTGAAGTCTATTTGGGTGCCCAAGAAGTCGATGAAGGCTAGCCCACAATCAAGACAAATTTGGGTGCCTAAGACTTGTTTGCGGGCTCAAATAGCTACACCAAGGCCACACCCTAGACAGCATGATCCATTCACTCGCACAGCCGGCATCCACTCGTTTTCAACACTCAGGAACACACTAAGGTCCATGAGCACGAACAGAATCACTGGTAAATGGGTCCCTAAAAGGCCTCATTTTCAAGCCGACTCACCTATAAAGCTCTCGAGAGTCTCTACGAAACCAAGAGCAAAACCCATCCACTGCATTTGGCAGCCTAAGACGTGTAACAAACCCCCGGACCCCATTTGTAAATCCATGACAACCTACTAACCACATCACTATCACACTACATCATTCCACTTAGCTCTTAGGTCTATTGAACTCCTAACCACACACACACTCGCACCGAGCACTTACTAACCCATTATTCGCTCCCGACCCTCATGTTAATGTTGTAATGGGAACAACAACGGTTCTCCCTTGTCCTGTACAATGTTAACACATGTTTGTATATTCTCACAGAGACAGGCAGCAAGAAGTAACATGGCAGATACGGTAGGAACTAGCTCCCAGGCAGGCACCAGCCCCCAAGTGGTGGACATCGAAAGCCTTCCGGTCGAGGAGGAATTAAAGGAAAGACCAGCGGCATTAAGGGCATTACATGCCATACCGATTCAGAATCCTCCACAGGGTCACACAATGCCGGTGGGCAAAACCTCACACTGGTTCAGTGACGTTGCGGGACCTCTGGGTGAAGGCACATACATGTGGGAGTCCGAGGTAGAATTCAATGGACGTTGGGGCAGATACCACTTCTTTACCAGGGAGTTTGAAAAGCTACAGAATAACGAAGGACTGAAGCCGATATGGAAGAAGGCTGGGCTCTATGATTATTTCAAGTTCCAACTACCAAAGCCCGATTTTCTAAGGTGCTCATACTTGATTAGCACCCTCACTCCAAGCAAAGACAAAAAAGGATACAGCTCCTTTGTACTCCCATCACTCACAAGGGGCAACGAGCTGAAGCGTTTCCGCTTGACTATCAACTTGGTAAGAGAAGCTCTCGACATGAAAGGTATGCACATTCCTACGGAGAAAGAGACAATGGTCCCCGATAATATGAAGAACAGGAATCTGACGAAGTTAAAGGACATGGTCGTGATGACACCTACGATCGCCGTTCATTTACGCATGGTCATGCAACATTTCGCATTCCCCGCGCAGGAAAGGTTCACAATGCCTCCCAAAAAGATCTGGTTTAGCCTCTACTTAGCAGATGCCTTTGATTTGACAATCAATATGCCCCACTGGATTATCGACCAGATTCATTTGGCTCATCAAAGTTGGTATAAGAAACAAAAATCTGTACTATATGGTTGCTGTGCGCTTACCAGAATTGTGTATAGATGTCTCGCATATGATGTACCGGTGCAAAGGGCTCTCATTTGGACTAGAGCACAGGAGTTTCAACGCAGACTGTCAGCCGCAGGGCCTCCCTCAAAGAAGATGAGAGGCACCGTCCAGATGCCTTGTGCACAAGCCCGTGGTGCAACCCTAACACCTGAAACAACTCCAAGGCTTCCCAGACGGGTACAACCATTTACTATCAGGTTACCCAGGCACAGCACATATGGCCCTAACCTTGTGTTTCCACCAGTACCTACTGATCTGGAATTTCCTCACGGCTTCACTTTGGAAGATCTAACGGATGAAGAAGTTTCCAGAATCATTGAAGCTGTTAATGCGGAAGTCGAAGCAGAGCAGGGTAGTGGACAACAAACGGCCACAGAACAACCCCAGCCAAGACAACCAGAAGTGGTGGAATTGGAGGATGAAGAAGAAGAAGGCCAAGAGGATGAACAGGAAGGATTTTCTGATGAGGAGGCGCATGACTATGAGCAAGAAGTTATAGAGGAGCTAGAGGGTGCCCCAGCATATACAAAGGAGTTGAAAAAGCTCTACGATACCATCAACAGGGTCCAACAACAACATAAGTTATCCCTTGCAGCAGGAAAGGCTATCATGCACCAAATCCTTGAGGAGGAAGGAGTTGACGAACAGTATCGTGCCACACTGGATATGATCTCTGATGCCTTAGGAGTACCTGAGGCAGTGCAGACGGCCCTGGCACAATCACGCAGAATGGAAAGAAGATACGGAAGACGTCCCCCAAGAACAGGGAAACAAATGAATGTATTAGGATCAGGACCACAAGGCACCCCCACAACCACGGGCACTGCACACACCGCTCACGACACCGAGGAAGCCCATGTGTCCAGTCCACCCCCATCACCCCCCTTGCCACCCCCGCCTCCCACTCCACCACATTCACCTCCCCTTACCAATGTAACAACCACCGTTACCTCCTCCGAGTCCACCGCCATGACTGAAGCACAAACCGCCAATCAACCCACACACCCTCTCAACACCTCCCGTGTATACACCTCCACTTACACTGTAATCCTAACGGCAGCTACTGACATCCCCATTCCCCCACTCACACTTTCGGGCAGTTCACATTCACAACTGCACACACCACTGTACACATTCACCACAATCACTGCACCCACCATTCCACTATTCACAATCACTCCCACTGCTGCTTCCACCATGGATTTTATGGACATATCACCCTCCACTGCACCTCTCCCTCCCCCCATACGGCCACAATCTCCCATTCCCCCACCACCCACTTCACCACTTTCCAGCACCGCATTCACACTTCCCTTCCCCTTTCCCTTTCCCTCTGCATTGAACACCCTTACTGCATCCACCCCCATTAATAATGTATTTAATAACATGTATCAGTGCATGTCTCAGTTACAACAACACTATCAGCACCTCGATGCTCAGCATACAAGTTTGTTCAGGAGTCATGAAGCATTACAAGGAAGATTCATTGACTTAGAGCAAGAGAAGAAACAATTACAACAGCAGTTTAGTGCATTACAAGAACAACATGAGCAATTAGTGGCAAATCCACCGCAGCCAGATGCCGAAGAAAGACAACAAATGGATGATCTGCTACACTCCCAAATCACAGAGAACCTCAAGCTCCGCCGCAACATGGCTCTATTACGGAAACATATGTCTGCAGCCCTGGAAGAAAATAGACGGCTTCAGACACAAAACGAAGAGAACTTGGAAGTAGCCATGGACGGTTCCCCACAAGAAATTGACCCGGAGAGGTTTAAGGCCATTCCCTCGGACAATATGCAAATCATATTGGAAACTCATGCTGATCTCTTCGAAGCCCATGCAGCCTTAGAAAAGGAAAGAGACGAACTACGAAGGCAATTGGCAGCTCAACCAGCACCACCCAAAGAGGTCCCAACCACAGCTGACACAACTGACGAAGTAGCAGCGCTCAAAGCACAGCTCGAAGAATTACAAAAGAAAGTGCTTGTGTATGAACTCCAACCCTCCCCCTTGGTGGAACCAAAACCTGAAGACCTAGTACCCATCGAAGTAGAGGAAACCTTTGAGGAACCGTACGTTCCGATGCCAGCACCTGGAGGCAAGCAAACAGATGAGGGCATGGACACCCTTGAAATAGAGGCTCCTGAATGGATGCAGAAATTGGAAAAGGTGGCCACAACACATGATGATAGGGTGGCAGTCCAGATAGCATTGATGTCACGCTTGGAAGAGGTGGTCATAAAATCGGACTATTTTAGGAACCTCTCTCATCACAGGTGGATCGGCACCTCCGACAACTTGTATGTTCCTTTTTGTGTCCTAATGGCGAACTATAATGCTGAGATCAAGCACCACACCTCACGGGAACCAACCTCTGCCACACAGTTTGCACCAGACGACATCCCAGAAAGTGCCAAGCAGGGAAATATTCGCCAACCGACTTGGAGAATTCGACTGCTTGAAACCTACCCGGAAATGAATCGCACATGGAATAACATGCCCCTGTATATCAAGTACAATCCCTGCAACTGTCCTGTTTTCCGAAGAAGGTCATGGCCGGAATACACAAAGATGGTGCTGACAACCAAAGGCTGCGAGAAGTGGCTCAACTATGTCTACTTAGCACCACCTAAAGGTCAACCTACCGTAGGGTATATGATATCGACAATTCGGCATTGGGGTGTCAGGTTCAAAAACGTACCAGATGTCATGACACAGATGTGTCTTAAAATTTTTGAACTCATGATAGTCACCTTCCGGACCTTCAAGAATGTTAAGGAACCTCACCTCTCTGCGCTCGGATTTAATGAAGGCAATCAGGATCTTGTTTATGACATGAGCACAACGCCCTCTATTAATGTTGTTTATGCATGGCATGCCCGCATAAAGTACCTATCGGCCAGCTTCAAACAGACATTTGAAGAGATGTTTGTCACCGGGTTCTGGGAATACCACTCAGAGATCTTCATTCCCAAGCCCTCACATTTATTACAATTCTTTGCAGTGGAACAAGCTCTCCACTCAGATAAGTTACGTATGCCACATCCAGAGGTTCCCGGGCCGGTAGATTGGGATGCTCTACTCACAGACTTGGCCAAAGGATTGAGGATTGCCGAACATCACTTAGCGCAAGATGTCGTTGAGTACTACATCCAAAAACCCACACAAAAAGGGTCTGTCAGGGACGACAGACGCGAGAGAGGGGGGGGGGTGTTAGCAGCAGACAAGGAACTGAAGGACTGACGAGGCATGGCAGTCAGAGAAGAGAGTCAGAGGGGAGAGAAGGTACAAGCAGACAAGGGAGTCAACGACGATCTGGCAAGTAGGCCAATAATTTTCTTCATGAAGAAGCAAGTATGAGCATTCACGCAGATCTAGCACTAAGGCAACCCTTTAATTTTTCAAAATCCTTACACAAATTAAAAGTGATTCTCATCACTAACAACCCCTGTAAATACCATCTTCACCTTTGTGTAGCTCCATTTTGTGCAAGCCGAGGAGTCCTCGAGCTTGAGGAGCCTTAGAAGTAGTTGCTTACCAATTTTCGTAATTTTTAGATCTCGTTTGAGCCCTCAAATAAGCCCTGGAACCTAATTTTTAACTAGGCCGGACACTAGGTCTGAACAGGGCCAAAGCTAGTCAAAAACCATAAAAGGAGCTAGAGAGCTCATTTTTGGGAGAGATTGATTGTAATTGAAACGAACTTGTAAGAGCTTTTTGAAAGTAATCTAAGAACTCCATTGCTCCTCACTCTTTGTCTTGCCGTGTGTGCGCGTATGTGTGTATGTGTGTGCATGTTTGTGTGCTTCTCACTCACGCACTTGTGCCTCCACTTGCTCGAGGTCTTCATACCATCCTCACGTCTTCCCGGATTGACATTAAAGGAGGTGCTACTCATCACTGAGCTACAACCATATAATCTTGAAGAAGATTTTCCAAAGCTTGGTAGAGAACAACCAAAGATTGAAGAACAAGACACCTCAGAGGATGATGAAGAATCTCAAATGGAAAAGATCAAAGCATGGAAGTCTAAAGGTAAAGCAAAATTGCAGGAACTTGCCTGCATTTGCACATTCTCCACTTGTTGTGCCTCTTCTGCCTCCAGCTCTAAATCTTGTAATAATTGTTCGAAGTCTTCATTCGTGAGTTCTTCCAAAGGTGCACCACCGGGAAATTCAAGATCGGTTGGGATGGGAGGGAATATCAAGTTAGGACCATCGGTGCTGCGCCTTGGAAGTCGGAGTGTGAATGGTCGGACTCTTCGGGGTGGAGGTATAATGTCTGGTGTTAGGGTGGCTCCACGTGGTTGAGCACAAGGGACTTGGACAGTACCTCTCAGCTTCTTAGAAGGGGGTCCAGTGGATGTCTTGCCTCTAAACTGCTCTACACGATTCCACATCAAGGCCCGTTGAATAGGGATGTCATAAGCCAAACACCTATAAATGATTCTCGTCAGAGCACAACATCCATATAAAACCTGTTTCCGCGGCCATCGTTTGTGAGCTAGGTGTATCTGATCAATTATCCAGTGGGGTAAGTTGATGGTGAGGCTCTGTGTCTCTGCCAGATACAAATTAAACCATATTTTTTTGGGCGGCATGGTGAATCTATCTTGGGCAAGAAAAGCAAAGTGTTGCATGCACATGCGAAGGTGTATTGCAATATTAGGCATCATGGACACCATGTCCTTGAGTTTGGTGAGGCTTCAATTCTTCATGTAATCAGGCACTAGGGTCTCCTTCTCTGTAGGAATATGCATTCCGTGCATATCTAGGGCCTCTCTCACCAAGTTGTTGAATAACCTAAACCTCTTGAGCTCATTTCCTTTTGTTAGAGATGGGATCACAAATGAGCTTGCACCTTTTGGGTTCTTGTTTGGAGTCAAGGTGTTAATGAGATAGTAGCATTGCATGAAGTCAGGCTTTGGAAGCCGTGCACTGAAATATGCATCCAATCCTGCCTTCTCCCATACCGAACGGAGACCTTCTGCATTTTGTAACTTCTCGAATTCTCTTGTAAAGAAATGGTATTTACCTTGCTTCCCATTGAAGTCCAACTCTGATTCCCATAGGTATGTTCCCTCTCCCAAGGGTCCTGCCACTTCACCAAACCAGTGGGAAGCTTTTTCGACGGGCATGGTATGGCCACTGGGAGGGTCCGCAATAGGTATGATTTTGATGGCCTGCAATTCTTCTGGTCTTTCATTTGTCTCAGGAAAAACGGGTAAACTGTCTAAGTCCACCACTTGCTGGCTCGTTCCTGTTTGAGAGCTTGTTCCCGCAGCGTCAGCCATGTTGCGGAAATCACCGTCGGTTCTGTGAGAATATAGAAACAGGTGTTAACCTTGTAAAGGACAGGATAGAACCGTTTTTGTCCTCATTACAATATGAACATGAGGTTCGGAAGAGATTAGTAGGTTATTAAGTGCTCGGTGTATGTGTGTGTAGTTAGGAAGTGGGTAGACCTAGGAGCTAAGTGGAATGATGTAGTGTGAGAGTGATGTAGTTAGTAGGTGGGCATGGATGTTCACCTGGGGTCCGGGGGTTTATTACAAGCTTTGGCAGTGGATGGATTTTGATCTTGATTTTGTGGAGACTCTTGAGGGTCTGATAGGAGTATCTGCTTGAAAATGAGGCTTTTTAGGGACCCATTTACAAGTGATTCTACTTGTGCTCATGGAAGAATATGTGTCCGCGTGTGATGTATAAGAATGGGCATCTGATGTTCGAGTGAGTGAAACATGTTGTACCGGGTGTGGCCTCGACGTAGCTATTTGCGCTCGCAAGCAAGCCTTAGGCACCCAGATTTGTCGTGATTGTGGGCTGGCCTTCATTGACTTCTTGGGTACCCAAATAGACTTTACTTCCGCAGAAGAATTTATGAAAGACTTCTTATTAGTGTCGTGTTGTTGATTACTAATAAGAGGTTTTGGCTGTGGGGTTGGCGTGGTCGCAACAGGGTGTTTGCCTTTCCGCACCCACACTTGTTTCAACGGCAGAGACATTCTGCTTCGCACATGTTTTTGGCCTCCGGTATAGGTAGTACTCTGCTCCTTCTGTATTTGACCTGCTGTTGGTTTTTGCGTCCCTCTGGCCTTTGGAAAAGAAGGGAGTGTCGTCGTATCCTTGACTCCGTTGTTGAGACAATCCTCTTTCTGCATCATACAGTTTTGGACAAGCTTGACACACTAGTACTTTGACTGTCATTGCTTTGTCTTGAATATAGAGGGGAAGTTCCACCTCGCCCATGCAAGGGGTTTCCACACCTCCCAATCCTATGAGATATGCTTCTATAGGATTGACGATTAATTTCAACTTTTGACAGTATGCAAATTTAACAGCACTAGTGGCTGCACCTGAGTCAATCAAGGCTCTTACAGTCCTTGCACCCTTTCCTTGTCCTATCTCTAAGGTTATAAAAGGACGTCGATCAATTATTCTATGAGAGCTGATACCTGAAACGTCACACATAGCCACATGATATCCTTGATCTGCATATGCATCTGTCCTAGGTTGCTCTCTACCTTGTCTTCTCATCTTCATTCTCTGGATGCGTTCCAATGCTTCTGCTTGAGCTTCTTCGCGAATTCGTTTTTCTTCTTCTTTGCGTTTCTTAGTAGTGTTGAGTCAACTTAGCATCTCTTCCGTCAGAGGTTCCTGATATAACTTGACTCTGCATCCGCTAATGTAGCTCGGGAGAACATCACCCTCTAAAGTGGCTAGTTGTACTGCTCCACTTGTGGAGATCCTATTTATGATCATAGGTTCATAGCCTCTCTTTTCTAGCTTCCTTGCGTGTTGTTTCAATGTGTAGACTAAAACTAGATCTCCTGCTTTCAAGCCCTTATCCTTCACATGGGCATCAAAGTATGCCTTCTGTCTCTTCTTAGTTGCATATATCCCTGCCACCGCTCTCAGTCTTGTTTCTCCTAATCGTTCAAGGTCAAAAAGTCTAGAGGAGAGTTCATGACCCATCCATTCGTGCTCTTGTGCTACCTTCAATGTAGGTATTAAGAAGTCCAATGGTAGCACTGCATTTTGGCCAAACACCATCTGAAAGGGGGTGGCTTGGAGTACCGTTTTGTAGGCGACTCGGTATGCCAAAACAGCATGGTGTAGTTGTTTGTCCCAATCAGAGCGTTTATTATTCACTAATTTGGTCAACACATTGCATAGAATCTTGTTTGTGCTTTCGGCTTGCCCATTAGCTTGTGGGTGGTAGGGGGCAGACCTCTTATGAACTACCAAGAATTCTTGGAGCAGATTTTCAATCACTTCATTCAAGAAGTGAGTGCCCCTATCACTTACTAGCTCTATAGGTAGCCCGTACCTTGTGAACACATTCTCAAATAGGAACTTAGCAATTGTCTAAGCATCATTCTTTGTCGTAGCTTTTACCTCTACCCACTTTGTTAGATAGTCTATAGCAACGATGATATATTCTGCATGGGAACCCTTAGCTGGGGGATTAATAGGGCCTACAAAGTCTATTCCCCACTTAGAGAATGCTCGTCCATCCATCATGGGTTTCAGTGGCATCTCATCTTTGCGTATAGGAGGCTGAGCTCGCTGACAGACGTCACACCTCTTCACATGTGTATACGCGTCCATGTGAAGAGTTGGCCACCAGAGACCTACAAATAGTATGGCTTTGATCACCCGATCTGGTCCAAAATGTCCTCCTGCTACACCTTGGTGAGCAGTTTCTAATATCTTGAGGTATTCGCTCTCATGGACACATAATCTGAGGTAACCATCTTTACCACGCTTGTATAAATTATCACCAATGAGTGAGTAATCCAGGGCTTCTTGTTCTAAACTCGTTTTCCTAGCCAGGGTCATGTCTAGAGGGAATGTTTTCGTCCTCAGGAAGGATACTAGTGGTTCAGTCCAATCTGGCACTATGGACACTTGATAAAGAGTGGCATGTTCCATAGGTGGTTTAGTGCAACAGATTGGGCATTCCTTGCACAACTTTTGGACATCAGCTTCCATAGTCGGCCAATGCACTCCGAGTCTCCTTAGTGTCTGTAGGGTTTGTTGCTTTGAGTAGTGTTAGTCTAATGCACCTACGTGTGCTAATGGCAACCATTTAGCATACTCATCCTCTTCCACACAACACGCCAAGATCCCTTGATCCGTGTGCTTGTACATACTTCCTGCCATGATGTGATACTTTTGGGCTTTTACTACCTCTTTATCTTGTGTGTTTATTACTGGGTGGTTAGGCCCGTATGTCAATACTGGCACTAATGGCTTAGCCCACTGCGGCACCACTTCCAAATTAAACAAGTAAGCATGAGGAAGGTCATCTGATACTCCTTGTGGGGCTTCTTCAGATGTGAGCCTAGAGAGATGATCTGCTCTCAAGTGAGTCTTCCCTTTCCTTACCACAACCTCGAAATCATATTCCATTAGCAAGAGAAACCATCTTACTAATCTTCCTGTATTGCATGGCTTGTTCACGAGATATAGCAGTGCCTGATGGTCTGTAAAAAATTTAAACTTATTTGCAAGCAAGTAATGTCTAAACTTTTTAACTGCATATACCATGCCTAGTCCTTCTCTCCATAGTGGTATAATTTCATTCAGCTGCATTCAATTGTCTACTAGCATAGGCAATTGGAAGATCCATATTACCTTCACCGGTAGGTTGCGCGAGTACACACCCAATAGCATAATTGGATGCATCCACATGAACATGGAAAGGTTTATTCCAATTTGGTGTGGTCAAGATTGGTGCTGAACATAATCGCCGTTTAAGCTCATTGAAGGAATTCTCACATTCGTCAGTCCACTCAAAGTTAGTCAAAAGTCCATACAGAGGCTTTGCTATGATGGCATACATGTGTATAAACCATCGGTAATAACCGCAATGCCCCATGAAAGCTTGTACTTCCTTGACATTCTTTGGCCTAGGTAGCTCTGCTATGGCTCTCACTTTCTCTTCATCAGTGGATATGCCATTCTTTGACACTATGTGTCCTAAAATCTTGCCTTGCCTGACCAAACGCACTTTTCTGGGTTCAGGCAGACTTGATATTCTCTACATTTGTCAAAGATTTGTCTGAATTCGGGAATATGGGTTTGTCTGATGTTGAAATGAGCACAAAGATCATCAACATAGACTTCTAAGTTCTTCCTCAGGAACTCTTTAAATACATGGCACATCAGCCTCTGGAAGGTTGCTGGTGCATTGGTAAGCCCAAATGGCATTACTCTAAAGGCAAAAATGCCCAATTCAGTGGCGAAAGCCGTCTTATGCTGATCTTCTAGAGCTATGGCTACTTGATTGTAGCCCGAAAATCCATCAAGGAAGCTGTACACTTCCTTGCCTGCTACTCTTTCTAAGAGATGCTCTGTGATAGGAAGCAGATAGTTATCTCGAATTGTGGCTGCATTAACCTTCTTCAAGTTAATGCATACACGCAGCTTTCCATTTTTCTTGGGCACCACTACAATGGGGATACCCACTCAGTGTGCTCAATTTCATAGATAAATCCAGCTTCAACCAGTCTATCTATCTCCTCTTTGATCTTGGCAGTGTAATTATCATTATATGTATATGGCTTTTGCTTAGAGGGTTTGGCATCTGAGGTCATGGGGATGGTGTGTGAGCATATGTCAGGGTCCACACCTTTCAAGTCCTTGTAACTCCAAGCGAATACATCTCTGTATTCTCTTAGCAAGGCTCTTAGCTCTTGTTCTTCCTCTTCTGTCAGGTCATGGCCTATGTACGTGCATCTTTCTTCTCCTTCCTCGATGGCTACAACTACTTTCTTCGTGGTTTCTTTGTTATCATAGGCCTCCCCCGATTGCGCCTCTCATTTAGGCATTCTAATCATGACTCTCCTGTCATCTATCTCATACTTCTTAAAATTTTCTGGGACCTCAAACAAAGATTCTTCCTCTTCTGGTGTGACTTCTTTCTTCTTCCTTTTCTTTCCTTCTTCCTTAGGGGTTACATGTGTGGCTAGCCTTATATCATTTCTAAGCTCTCCGTGCCTCTGGGGTTGAATTTCTACTTCATAGAAGTATTCTTCATCTGATGCAAAAGGTGGGTCCATAATGATTGACTCTAGATCGGAGTCACTCGCATCCTCAATTGCATCAGGGCTAGGTTCGCATTCTTCTAACACTGCCTCTCCCATGATTGGCTCTATGGAGAAAACTGAAATTTCATAGCCATCCTCATCACAGTGGGGTGTCCATTGTTCCTCATTGATGGCTACATCCATTGTTGCTAAGATTTCTACCCAGCCGTGGGGTT
This sequence comes from Ceratopteris richardii, assembly GCA_020310875.1. Classification (NCBI taxonomy): domain Eukaryota; kingdom Viridiplantae; phylum Streptophyta; class Polypodiopsida; order Polypodiales; family Pteridaceae; genus Ceratopteris; species Ceratopteris richardii. Next base: position 8,512,887 of record CM035407.1, read on the forward strand.
CAAATTCTTCGTCAGGAAAGACTACAGGCGCATAGGCTGGGTCTTGAATTGATCTATGTGTTTCTTTTGCACCTATCTCTTTGGCTTCTTCTCTCTTCTCTTCTTCTACTGCTACTTTGCACATCCATAAGCGGGTGTCTTCATGCATCCATGAGGATCCTGATCCTATGGAATGCACCGATTCTGTATCATCTTTGGCTCTATGGATGGGATTCCATTGGATAGGAGGGACATCTCTATGAGAGTAATCTTTGAGATTCACTTTGGTCGTAACACCTAAGTGTTGCAGGTACAAAGAATTGGTTCCCCAATCCTGTACCACTTGCAACTCTTGCATAAAGGGTCTTCCCAAAATTATCTCATAGGCATGATGTTTGCTAAAATCACATATAGCAAATGTGTGCTCGAACTCAACATCACAGGTGGTGAGAGTTATTCCTTCTAACAACCCTAGGGGTCTCTCTATGTGACCATCGGCCATTTGCAATTTCATCCTTGTGGGCCTGAGTGCTGGCTTGCCCCAACGCTTCCATAGGGAAGTGGTAGCAATTGCAACACCTGCGCCTGAGTCTAGAATGGCCTTGGTGGTGTATCCTTGATGGGTGATAGGAAGATATGTGTTTCCCTCTTCGCCCTCACTCATGTCTCCTATCTTGTCCAATGGTATTTCTGGCACTGTTCTCTGGGATCCTACCTGGGAACGAGGTTTTGCTATCTCTGGTACTTGTTTGGCTACATGTTTCCATAGCTCTGGCCTTACTTTGAGTAGCTCTTCTAAGGTGAGGTTGCATTGTACTTTAGTGTTTTTCACTACCTCTGTGTTCCTAGGTATGACTGAGTCCTCATTTCGTACCATGACCATGGGTGCTCTCATACAAGTAGACTTAGCTTCCCATGGGCCTGTGAAGTGGGGTAATTCTTGTAGAGAGTTAGACTCAAAGTCTAATCTTTCCTGAGAGTGGGTGCTCTCCTGCTCCTCATAAATGGATGGGATGTCTTGTGGGAATTGGTCATGTGCATCATCCACAAGTTCAATGGGAGGAGGGACTTCACTTTCCTTAGCCCATTTGTCTTCTTGAATCTCTCGTAGGAATTCTGGTGTGAACTGATTCATAGAAGATGATGTGTCTGGTTCCGTAGAGTTAGGCACATAGGCTTCCTCGGCAGGAAGACTTGCCCTTTCACTTGCCTTGTCCTTGTGTTGAGAGGCGGGTTCCTTTTCTGACTGTGCAATTAGCTTCTCTATTCTTTCTAACAGTCCATCAAAGTGCAACTGTGTCTTTGCTGAACTAGAGATGTTAAAGAGGCGACTGGCTTCAAACATGGTCTGAGCCAATTCCACCATCTTAGCACAAATTTTGGTTCGTTCTAGCTCTAGTTCTGCTCTAGGGTAACACTTTTCATGATCAGTTACGTTTGGCCCTTCTTGGATTCTGGCCTGATATGCTTTAAGCATCATATTAAGGTCCTCGGGAGTGGGATCTGCTAGGACTGATCCTACTCTTGGGGGTGGTGGAATTCTGTGAGGTGGGTTGGAAGGTGGCGGGTCGGATGGAGATGGGAATGGTGGTGGTGGGGTAGTGTGAGAGGGAGTTTGAGATGTGAGTTCAGTTATCCTGGCCTTTGTTTCTCTGAGGCTTTCCTCGAGTTCACTCATCTTTTTTGCCCATTGCCTTTTCATTCTTTCACGACTATCTCTCCAAGCTCTAGTCCGTTTCTTGGTCACGCTCTCTGTTTCACTACCATCTGGGCTCTTTTCTTGGCTTACCCCTTGGTTTTGCTGCAATGCCTGAGCTCTAGTGACTACCTGTACTGGTGCAGTGGAAGTGACACTTCCTGTAGAATCGACCACTAACCCAATAACGTTAATCGGAGTGATTTTTGGCATATTGCTAGGATTCTTGGGATAATCTCGTAAGAGATGCTCCTTTCCACACTCTTGGCAAAAGCCTTGGATCGTCACTGATTGGGGTTGTGTAGGTGCAGGCATGGGGCAATCACGAATGAGGTGATCTCCCTGACATCTGTAGCATGGTCCTCTAGGGAATGGGGGTCTTACTTTCCAAGGTTGAGGTCTAGGGTTGGGGTTTGCATACATGACGTTCGTGTAATCTGACTCCCAACTAGGTTCATTTGGCTCTTCACTATAGTAGGACTCACCATGTTCAGGAGACTGCATGTAGTAGGCCTGGGGGCTATCAACATGTGTAGAATCTAAACTATGGTCACTGGGGTCACTTTCTGATAGTAATGGGGTTACTGGCACTATGGCCCTATTCAGGTTTTCTTCTGTAGCTGCATACTTTACAGGGATCACATTGGATGGAGCTGGAGGTTGTTGGGCTAACACAGGCTGAGGCCTTTGCTGGGCTTGATATTGTGGTTGGTAGGTTTGCTGAGGCCTAGTATACTATTGTGGTGGGTATTGACTCTGGTATCTATCTTGTTGAGGGTATGGCTGAGGGTAGGTTTGCCTAACCGCTTGCTTATTGTATGGGCAGTCTTGTGCTGAGTGATTTGTGTATCTTCGTTCTATGGTGCAGTACTGGCTACTAGGATTTACTTGGGGTTGAGCCATAATGGGACATACATTTGCCATATGATCACCACCGCAAGTATAGCACCTCTTTACTGGGGCGAACCTTGGGATTTGTTTGCTAGAGACACCTAGTTTTTGTGCCACTTTCTCTGCGAGTTCCTCAATTGATGTGGATTGCGAGGAAGAGAGGCTAGAGGCACTATCTAAATCTTTGTATATCTTGGAAAGCTCTAACTCCTCCCCTAGGTTATCCTCGATGTCAATGCACATGCGTACACACTCTTCTATGGTCCTAGGGTCCTTCAAGTACACATAAGATCTCAATTTGGTACTTAGCAATCCCTCCAAGAATAAAGCCACTTGCTTACCTAAGGTATTCCAGCTGCGTCTTGTAGGGGCCTTCCACCCTATACAGATATGGCACACATGAACTTCCTGTAGATCTATCCATCCCTTGAGACATCTCTGATTCACTAGTCTCAGAGCTAGGGTAATGCGAGTGGTGGCTCAACTGCTGGGCCCAAGACCTAGTAGTATGATTAACGCTAGGCTCTGAAGACCTAAGACTTTGTCTATCTCTCCCTAGATGTCGCCCTGATCTAAGGTTCATAAGCCTAATTGAATAGCCCAAATTTGCCCAAGTACAACCTCGTTGCTGAGTTCTTTTGTATCAGTTACTTGATTCTTTTTAGTGGTTACCGTGTTTATGCTCTTGTCAAAAATCACGTCGTCAAGAATATTTGAGTTAATTTTCGCACTGTAAGTTGATCGTTCCACGTTAGATTCTTTCCTTTAAGGTTATCGCATCACGAAGAGATTATGTTTAATCTTGAACTTGAGTGCATAGGTAGTCTTCAACTTGATTGATGCCTATCATTGCCCTGACTTACTCCTAGCACTTCCCGCACTTAGCCTAAGCTACAAATTGATAGAGGGTGTTGAGGATTTTCCAACCTTGAGTTTCTTTCCTTGTATTGTTGCCCTGGTGTGCCCAGGACGCGTGCTCCCAAGCTTGCACTTACTCTTGCTTAGAATGCCCTCAAGTGCTCTTACTAGACCTGTAAAAGTCCCACGGTTAGCTCAAGACTTAGATTCAAATGACACAATAGACCACTTTCATGCATGTAACTCACAGACCAAATTATCCTTTGCCTTTATGGAAAACAATCCCAAGGATCCCTCAGTTTTCCAACAAGACAAGAATCACAGCAAACGGATTTCGTATGAGAAAGTTATGTCAGCTCAGGCTTCAGGGATTAAAACAGGGTTCAAACAGGCCAACAGGGCAACAGGTTTTCCTCGGGTTATTTGCCTATAGCCTCCTTATGTGCTCTAGAGTCCATTATCCATGTCCAAAATTAGCCAAAATCTTCAATTAAAAAAAAAACCTAAAAATTTAGCCGAAAATGGTTATCAATCGCGATCGACTGGGCTGTCAATCGCGATGGACAGGGCTGTCCATCGTGGCCTCTCAATCACGATGGACTGGTGTCAATCGTGATGGACTGTTGTCAATCGCAATGGACAGGTGTCAGTCGTGATGGACAGGTATCAGTCGCGATGGACAGGTATCAGTCGCGATGGACAGGTATCAGTCGCGATGGACAGGTATCAGTCGTGATTTTTCTGTCGGTCGTGATGGACAGGGGTGTTCGTCGCGATGGACACGTGTCCGTCAGGGTCTGTCAGTCGCGATGGACTGGCTGTTTGTCGCGATGGACAGTGTCAATCGTGATTGATGCTATCAATCGCGATGGACAGAGAAAATGCAATTTTTTTTTTGAAATCTTTGCGGATTTTTGAAGTGCAAGGTATCTAGTCTACTGTGGTGCACTCAGTTTTACCAAAAGATGAAGTTTTCTGTCAATCGTGATTGACAGAAACTTGCGACACAGAGACAGTTCTGCACATTTCTGTACGTGCGCAGCATGCTGGGGATGATGGGATAGCCAATACCTGCAAGCAAACTCAAGAAACATGCAAAAAATAGCACACAACAGTTCGCTCTCTCTCACAAGTGAAATGAGGGAAATGAAAGGAGGAAGGAGATATAGTCAAAAAACTGAAATTTTTGCGATGATGGAGATGGAGGTGGAAGATGATGATGATGATGATGATGATGAAGTAAGGACGAGAAAAATAAGGAAAAGTAAAGAAATTACCTACAACGCCAACGTCACAACTCTATGTCTTACCATCACACGCTCGTCCTCAAAGCTCGATCCCCGGCAACGGTGCCAAAATTTGGTGTAGCTCAGTGATGAGTAGCACCTCCTTTAATGTCAATCCGGGAAGACAAGAGGATGGTATGAAGACCTCGAGCAAGTGAAGGCACAAGTGCGTGAGTGAGAAGCATACGAACATGCACACACATACACACACACGCGCACACACGGCAAGACAAAGAGTGAGAAGCAACGGAGTTCTTAGATTACTTTCAAAAAGCTCATCGAAGTTCAATTCAGTTACAAGCTAGCTCCAAAAATGAGCTCTCTAGCTCTATTTATAGTTTTTTACTAGGTTTTGGCCCTATCCAGACCTAGTGTCCGGCCTAGCTAAAAATTAGGTTCCAGGGCCTATTTGAGGGCTTAAACGGAGTCTAAAAAATACGAAAATTGATATGTAGGTACTTCTAAAGCTCCTCAAGCTCAAGGACTCCTTGGCTTGCACAAAATGGAGCTACAAAAATATGAAATGGTATTTACAATGATGGTTAGTGATAAAAATCACTGTTATAAAGATGTTGATTTGGAAAAATTTGAAGGCCTATCTGCCAGATCTGCGTCGACTGCTTTGTCTACTTAATCCTTCGCCTTGCTCTGACTCTCTCCGCTGGCTTCCTTGTCTCCTCAGTCCTTGGGTGCCCATACTACTCTCAACAAGAGGGCATTAATTTGGACCAGGGTACAGGAATTTCAACGTAGACTATCAACCGTAGGACCGCCATCAAAGAAAATGAGAGGCGTAGTTCAGATGCCCTGTGCACAAGCCCGCGGTGCGACACTAACACCTGAGACAACTCCACGACTTCTGAGGCGGGTACAACCCTTCACTATCCGATTACCAAGACACAGTACTGATGGACCGAATCTGGTGTTTCCACCTGTACCAACCGACCTAGAGTTTCCTCATGGATTCACATTAGAAGACCTAACTGATGAGGAGGTAGCCAGAATAATCGAGGCTGTTAATGCGGAAGTCGAGGTAGAGCAAGCTAGTGGACAACAAACTACTACAGACCAACCCCATCCCAGACAACCAGAGGTCATCAAAGTGGAGGGTGAAGAAGAAGAAGAACAAGAGGAGGAACGTGGTGGACAATCCGAGGAAGAAGAGCAGGAATATGATCAGGAAGCTCTGCAAGTACTTGAGGGTGCCCCGGCTTATACGAAGGAATTGAAAAAGCTCTATGATACCATCAATAGAGTTCAAGAGCAACATAGACTGTCCCTAGCAGCAGGAAAAGCCCTCATGACCCAAATCCTTGAGGAGGAAGGCATAGACGAGCAATACCGCGCCACACTTGACATGATATCTGATGCTTTAGGAGTACCTGAGACGGTGCATACCGCCCTTGCACAATCACGAAGAACGGAGCAAAGATACGGTAGACGTCCCCCTCGATCAAGAAAACAGATGAATGTATTAGTATCAGAACCACAAGGAACATCCAAAACCACGGGCACAGCACACACCGTTCATGATACTGAGGAAACCCATACATCAAGTGCACCTCTGTCACCCCCTTTGCCACCCCTACCTCCAACTCCACCACATTCACCTACCACTACCAGTGTAACCACTACTGTCACCGCCTCCGAGTCCACTACCCATACCGAAGCACAGACCGTCAGTCAACCCACACAACCCACACACCCTATCTCCACCTCGCTTGTCTATACGACCACTGACACATTAATTCTAACCGCGGCCACAGAAAACCTCATTCCCTCGATCACACTTCCTGGCAGTTCATATTCACAATTGCACACACCACTGTACACTATCACCGCACCCACAATTCCCATGTTCACAATCACTCCCACTACTGCATCCACTTATGATTTTATGGACATATCACCCACCTCCGCACCTCTCTCTCCCCCCATACATCCACCATCTCCCATTCCCCCACCACCCACTTCACCATTTTCTAGCACCGTATCCACATTCCCCTTCCCCTTCCCTTCTGCATTCAACACCCTTCCCGCATCCACCCCTATTAATAATGTATTTAATAATATGTATCAGTGTATGTCTCAACTACAACAGCACTACCAGCATCTTGATAACCAACATACAAGACTCTTCCGAAGCCATGAAGAACTTCAAGTACGATTCATTGATCTAGAAAGGGAAAAGCGGCTACTACAACAACAATATGTCACTTTACAGGAACAACATGAGCAGTTAGTAGCCAATCCATCCCAGTCAGATGCAGAAGAAAAACAACAAATGGATGATCTACTACACTCCCAGATAACAGAGAATCTCAAGCTTGGACGCAACTTGGCCCTCTTATGCAAACACATGTCTACAGCACTCGAGGAAAATAAACGACTACAGAAACAGAACGAAGAAAACTTGGAAGCAGCAATGGAGGGTTCCCCACAGGAAATCGACCCAGATAGATTCAAGGCCATCCCCTCAGTGAATATGCAAATCGTGTTGGAAACCCATGCCGACCTCTTGGAAGCCCATGCAGCATTAGAAAGAGAAAGAGATGACCTATTAAAGCAGCTGGCAACCCAGCAGGAGTCACCAAGCAAAGTCATAACCGCAGTTGACACGTCTGAAGAAGTCGAAAAACTCAGAGCGGAACTACACGAATTACGAAATAAAGTCATGCATTACGAGCGTCAACCCTCTCCCCTTGTAGAACCCGAACCTGAAGACTTAGTGCCAATTGAAGTAGAGGAAACCTTTGAAGACCCATATGTTCCCATGCTTGCACCAGGGGGCAAGCAAACAGAAGAGGGCATGGACACCATCGAGATCGAGGCTCCTGAATGGATGCAGAGGTTAGAGAAAGTGGCCACAACCCATGATGACAGAGTGGCAGTTCAGATAGCGTCTATGTCACGTTTGGAAGAGGTAGCCATAAAATCGGATTACTTTAGAAACCTCTCCCATCATAGGTGGATCGGCACATCCGACGATTTGTATGTTCCTTTCTGTGTCTTAATGGCGAATTACAATGCTGAAATCAAGCACCACACCTCAAAAGAACCAACCTCGGCAACACAGTTTGCACCGCACGACATCCCAGCAAGTGCCAAGCAGGGGAATATACATCAACCTACGTGGAGGATTCGTCTGCTTGAGACCTACCCTGAGATGGTAAGGACATGGAATAACATGCCTTTGTATATCAAATACAACCCATGCTACTACCCTGTCTTTCGAAGAAGGTCGTGGCCGGAATACACAAAAACTATGCTGACAACCAAAGGATGTGAGAAATGGCTCAATTATGTCTACTTAGCACCACCTAAAGGCCAACCTACCATAGGATATATGATTTCGACGATTCGGCATTGGGGGGTCCGGTTCAAAAATGTACCAGATGTCATGGCCCAAATGTGCCTTAAAATTTTTGAGCTCATGTTGGTCACCATCAGGACCTTCAAGAATGTCAAGGAACCTCATCTGTCAGCTCGCGGATTTAATGAAGGTAATCAGGACCTTGTCTACGACATGAGCACCACACCATCTATTAATGTCGTATATGCATGGCATGCGCGTATAAAGTATCTACCAGCCTGCTTCAAACAGACGTTTGAAGAAATGTTTGTCACGAGGTTCTGGGAATATCATTCAGAGATATTCATTCCGAGACCATCACATTTATTGCAGTTGTTTGCAGTGGAACAAGCTCTCCATTCAGAAAAGTTACGTATACCACATCCAGAGGTTCCCAGGCCAGTAGATTGGGATGCCCTACTCACTGACTTGGCCAAAGGATTGAGAATTGCGGAACATCACTTAGCACAAGACGTTGTGGAGTACTACATCCAACGACCCACCCAACAAGGGTCTGTCAGGGACGACAGACGTGAGAGAGGGGGGGGTGTTGGCAGTCAAGGAACTGAAGGACTGACAAGGCAAGGAAGCTTACGAAGGGAGTCATAGCGAAGAGAAGGCACAAGCAGATAGAGTAGTCAACGATGATCTGGCAAGTAGGCCATTATTTTTTCAAGACACTAAAGCATATCAAAGAGGTGGACACACAAGGAGAAGGAGCAAGTAGGGAGCTCGAAGATGTGTACGTCAAATCATTAGAAGAAATCCCTACAACAATAGTGATTTTCATCACTAAAAACAATTGTAGATACCATTTCATATTTTTGTAGCTCCATTTTGTGCAAGCCAAGGAGTCCTTGAGCTTGAGGAGCATTCGAAGTAGCTACCTACCAATTTTCATAATTTTTAGACTTCGTTTGAGTCTTCAAATAGGCCCTAGAACCTAATTTTTAACGAGGTCGGACACTAGGTCTGGACATGGCTAAAACCTAGTCAAAAACTATAAATAGAGCTAGAGAGCTCATTTTTGAGGTTAGCTTGTAATTGATTTAAACTTGTATGAGCTTTTTGGAAGCAATCTAAAGAACTCCATTGCTTCTCACTCTTTGTCTTACCTTGTGTGCGCGTGTGTGTGAATGGGTGTGCATGTTAGTGTGCTTCTCACTCCGCACTTGTGCCTTCACTTGCTCGAGGTCATCATACCATCCTCATGTCTTCCAGGATTGACATTAAAGGAGGTGCTACTCATCGCTGAGCTACACATACATAGCTTTTTTGAATGTAGAGCTTGTTCCACCGCAAATAACTGTAATAGATGAGATGGTCTGGGAATGAATATCTCTGAATGATATTCCCAGAACCCTGTGATGAACATTTCTTCAAACGTCTGTTTGAAGCAGGCAGGTAGATACTTTATACGAGCATGCCACGCATATACGACATTAATGGATGGTGTGGTGCTCATATTGTAGACAAGGTCTTGATTCCCTTCATTAAATCCAAGAGCCGAAAGATGAGGTTCTTTGATATTCTTAAATGTCCTGAATGTGACCAGCATGAGCTCAAAAATTTTGAGGCACATCTCTGCCATGACATCTGGGACATTCTTGAACCTGACTCCCCAATGCCGAATCGTCAAAATCATGTATGCTACTGTGGGTTGGCCTTTAGGTGGGGCTAAGTAGACAAAAATTGAGCCATTTTTCACATCCTTTGACTATCAGCATTGTTTTTGTGTACTCCGGCCAAGACCTTCTTCGAAAGACAGGGCAGTAGCAGGGATTATACTTGATATATAAAGGCATGTTATTCCACGTGCGTACACCATTGATGAGCTAAGTGTATCTAGTCAATAATCCAATGTGGCATGTTGATTGTCAAATTGAAAGCATCTGCTAAGTATAAATTGAACCACGAGCTTTCCAACAAAACAAGAATCACAGCAAACGGATTTCGTATGAGGAAGTTATGACAGTTCAGGGTTTTGGAGTTAAAACAGGGTAAAACAGGTTAAAAGTTCACAGGATTTTTCTCAAAACACACGTGTAAGGACCTCACAAATCACTAATTCCTTGATAAGTATGCCTAAAATTTACCCCAAAAACTTGGAACAAAAACCCCTAAAATTTGGTCGAAAAAGCCTGTCAATCGCGATTGATAGGATTTTTCGTCGGGGCCTGTCGGTCGCGATCGACACGTCAGTCGCGATTGATAGTGTCAATCGCGATCGACAGAGTCGGTCGTGAGTCTTGTCAATCGCGATCGATGGTGTCAATCGCGATCGACACTTTTTTTCGAGATTTTCATCGTGATTTCAGTCGATCGGGGATGTGTCCGTCGCGATGGACATGTGGCAACGCGAGTTTTGGTGTCAATCGTCAAATTTCAGTCGGTCGCGATCGACAGTGTCAATCGCGATTGACTGAATCCTACGTGGTAGTCAGCCGGTCGTGGGATCTGTCGGTCGCGATTGACAAAGGTTGTCGATCGTGGCTGTCAATCGCGATCGATGGTGTCGGTCGCGATTGACAGAGAAACACGGAATTTTTTTACTGTTTAGGTGATTTAGAGTGTGCTCATCTTGTGTGTCATTGTGGTGTGCTTTGTTTTACCAAATAGCGATTTTTCTGTCGATCGCAATCGACAGGGGTCTGCGACACAGAGACAGGGTGGAGCTTTTTCGTACCTGCGCAGCCTGCTAGAGATGGTGGGATAGCCAGTTCCTGCAAGAAAACTCAAGAAACATGCAAAAAGAGTGCACACAAATCGCTCTCTCGCTCTCTCTCACAAGTGGAATGAGGGAAATGGAGGGGAGAAGGTGATATGATCAAAAACTCAAATTTTCGCGATGATGGAGATGGAGGTGGGAGATGGTGAGGATGGTGATGGTGATGATGATGATGAAGTAAAAAAGAGAAAAATAAGAAAAAGTAAAGAAATTACCTACAACGCCAACGTCTCAACTCTACGTCTTACCATCACACGCTCGTCCTCAAAGCTCGATCCCCGGCAACGGTGCTAAAATTTGGTGTAGCTCAGTGATGAGTAGCACCTCCTTTAATGTCAATCCGGGAAGATGTGAGGATGGTATGAAGACCTCGAACAAGTGATGGCACAAGTGCGTGAGTGAGAAGCACACTAACATGCACACACATACACACACGCACACACACGGCAAGACAAAGAGAAAGAAAATGGAGTTCTTTTAGATTACTTCCAAAATGCTCATACCAGTTCAAATCTATTACAAGCTAACCTCAAAAATGAGCTCTCTAGCTCTATTTATAGTTTTTGACTAGCTTTTGGCCCTGTCCAGACCTAGTGTCCGACGTAGTTAAAAATTAGGTTCTATGGCCTATTTGGGGGCTCAAACAAAGTCTAAAAATTATGAAAATTGGTACAATGCTACTTCTAATACTCAAGCTCAAGGACTCCTCGGCTTGCAAAAAATGGAGTTACAAAAAGGTGAAATGGTATTTACAATGATGTAGAGTGACTAAATCCACTATTTAGGAAGTATTACTTCATGGAAAATTTTGGACGGCCTACTTGCCAGATCTTCGTTGACTAATTTTTCTGCTGGTGCTTTCCCTTCGCTCTGAATCCCTTCTTTGACTTCCTTGTCATGTGAGTCCTTGTGTACCTTGACTACTGCCAACAACTAGGTGTCCAAAATGATGTGTATTTTTATTCTGCAGTTCCTTCTGATGTCGTGAGTAGTTCTGTTGTTGAAGATACGCTGTCACTTGATCTTTTCGGATCCCAGCCTATCTAGTGTAAGGAATGGGGTATATTTTAATGTGTGCAGATTCGTGATAGTCCTGAGGACTAGTCTCTCTTGTGCTTGTTTCCTCTTTGAGTCTGTTATTGGATAGAGTACTACTCATGTGATTTATTGGATAAGAAGATTGTGTGCAATCGAAATTCGGTGTATCCTCACATGAATTACTCAATGAAGGGGATTCCATAGTGCGAGTGAACATATAGTCATCATCAATTTCATTTGAATGAGCTCTAGGGTCTATACTTTTGGTGATAGGTCGTTCATTTAACATGCTAAATACTTCACGATGTCCTATCTTGGCCGAGATGTATCCTAAGGCCAATTGAATAGTCACCTCGTATTCGTATATCCAGTCTTGACCTAACACGAGCTCTTCTAATGAGTCCTGACATACTAAAAGTTTTTGTTTCATTGTGTTGTTTCTGAGATGTAGAGGTAAAGTAATCTCACCTACACATTGAGTGATTTTTCCTCCTATTCCAATGAGTTGTGCCTTAGAGGGGCTTAGTTCCTCCTTGAGTTTCTGGGCCAATGAAAATTTGATACAGCTTACAGCGGCTCCTATGTCAATGAGAGCATCCACCAAGTGGTACTCTTTCGTTCCAGCACCCAGATTCAAATAAGGTTGCGTCATTTGCTGTCCTAGGTTTTCAGTGGCTCTAAAATTAGCCATTGGGATGAGTTCCTTGCCTAGTCGATATCTCTCATCTCTTTCTCTCATCCACTCTTTTCTTTTCCTGATTCGTTCTAGCGCTTCTTGTCTAGCTTCTTCTCGTATTCTTTCTTCCTCTATACGCCTATTTTTACCCATTATTAATCGTGACATTATCTCTTCATTCAATGGCTCTAGATATTTTTTCACTCGACATCCGCTGATATAGTTTCGCAATACGTCTCCATACAGGGTTGCTAAAATGATGGCCCCGCTGGTGGATATGTGATTGATGATTAATGGGCCATATCCTCTTTTCTGCAGTTTCTTAGCATGTTGTTTCAGGGTATATACCAAAACTAAATCTCCTTCCTTCAAATTCTTATCTTTAATATGAGCATCAAAATATGCCTTTTGTCGTCTTTTTGCAGCATAAATCCCTGCTACTGCTTGTAACCTAGTTTCATGTAATTTTTCTATTTGATCCAATTGAGCTGATAGTTCATGTCCCGTCCACTCATAAGTTGTCGCTACTCTGAGAGTGGGTATTAAGAATTCAATTGGTGAAATGGCATTCTGTCCCTAAACTAAGTTAAAAGGAGTAGTTCCTATGGTTGTTTTGTAGGCTACTCTGAATGCCTATAAAGCATGATGTAATTGTTTATCCCAATCTGATCTACCATTGTTCACAATTTTCGTGAGAACTGTGCACAAGGTTTTACTTGAACTTTCGGCTTGTCCATTAGCTTGTGGGTGATATGGGGCTGATTTCTTATGAATTACCAAGAATTCATTCAGTAAGGCTTCTATTACTTCATTCACAAAGTGTGTGCCTCTATCACTCACAATTTCTATCGGTAGTCCAAATCTAGTGAAAACGTTCTCAAAGAGAAACTTGGCTATAGTTCTTGCATCATTTTTCTTGGTTGCTTTGGCTTCAACCCATTTGGTCAATTAGTGTGTGGCTACTATTATGTACTCGGCATGGGATCCTTTGGCTGGTGGGTTAATAGGTCCTATTAAGTCTATTCCCCATTTAGTAAAAGCTCTGGCACTCATCATGGGTTTCAGCGGCATTTCATCTCTTCTAATTGGATATTTCGTTCGTTGACATGTATCACATCGTTGCACATATGTTGCTACATCTTGATGTAGAGTTGGCCACCACATTCCTGCAAAGAGAATCATTTTTGCAGTTTTATCTGCAGAGAAATGTCCTCCTGCAGCTCCTGTATGTGCCATTTCTAATATAGCAAGATACTCGTCTTCATGAATGCACATTCGTAAATGATTGTGTCTTCCTCGCTTAAAGAGTTGTTTTCCTATGAGAGCATACTCCTTGCTTTGTTCTACGAGTGCATGTTTCCTTGCTAGCGTGGCTCCTTCTGGGTATCCTTGGGTCTTTAAGAACTTTACCAGAGGCATGCTCCATCTTGGTGCTACAGTGGAGTAGCATAACATAGAGTTCTCTTTTGGATTCCGTTCTTGACAAGTTGGGCAAGCTGATACATAATTATATGTATCCCTTTGCATGGTTGGCCAATATATGCCTAATGTTGGAGGATAAACACTCTTATGTGCACAACAAAAGCAAATGAACCCTCCTAGGATCCTGAAATTTTTCAGACATAGGCTCTATATTTTCTGAGTTTCTCTAAGTATATGCAGAGATTGAAAATGAAATTTTGCAAGCATAAACTAGACTTTAAGAGATTTCAAATGAGAGTAAAATCACTCCATTTGGATACTAGATGATGCCTCGACCAGCTGCAACAAAATAGATAACTTGATCTCTTCATAGAGTATGAGCTAACTAGACAGACACTTATCTGGACATTTCTCTGCACATGTGCAGGAACTGAACCTGAGACTTATACCAGACAAAGTAGAACTTATAAGCTTTCCAACAAGACAGAAATCATTGCAAATGGATTCCGGATGAAGGAGAAACAACAATTACAAGACCGGGGGTTCTGCCAAAAACATCTAGATAGATAGAGTGTGTAAAAGTGAAATTTCTGCAAAATATGTAGAGAACAGCTAGTAGGGGGTGTGCTTAAGCAAGGGGGAAGCTTGGGCATGTATTTCCACGACTCTAAGTCATAATACAACTCATTAGAGGTTTTAAAGACCACATACTAACCTCTTTAACCAATCAAAAGCATATACATGTCAAAAATGAGGTCCAATCACATCAAGAGGTGAGATAAATCTTCTCTAATCAACTTCTTTCCATTATGGGCATAATTTGATGCCTCCAGCTCGTGGAAATCAGCCTCCTTTGATTGTGGATGATGTGGAAGGTTCAATTTGGGGCATGTTCCCACACTCTTGAGCTTGAAAAACTTTCAACACCTAATCTCTTCAATGTTTGCCATGTTCCGGTTGCATTTAAATGAGTTTTCCATTGAGTTACATGTGCTTTTTGAAGCCACATTTCTTGTTCCTCTTCTTCCACGCATCTCATGAGTAATCCACTTGAGTCTTGGTGATATAGACTTCCAGCAATGATATGAAGGTTTTAAGTCTTCCATAGATCTTGGTTTTGGTTTGGTGAGATCCCATGTTTAGGTCCATATGTGAGTATTGGGATCAACTTTTCTGCCCATTGGGGACATACTTCGAGGTTAAATAGGTACGTGTAAGGCAAATCATCTGGTACTCCTATGGGTGGTTCTCCATGTGTCATTCTTGATAGGTGATCTGCTCTAATGTGGGTATTCCCTTTCTTGACTACTACTTCAAAATCAAATTCCATCAACAATAAAAACCATCGTACTAGTCGTCCTGTATTACAAGGCTTATTGACTAAGTACAATAGAGCTTGATGATCAATGAAGAATTTGAATTTGTTTGTCAATAAGTAGTGTCAAAAATTCTTTATTGCGTACACCATTCCTGGACCTTCTCTTTCAGTCGTGGTATAATTGCGCTCCGCTTGATTCAATTGTCTACTGGCATAGGCTATAGGGTGGTCTAAATTTCCTATATCTGTAGGTTGAGCTAGGATGCAACCAATGGCAAACTTGGAAGCATCTACGTGAATGTGAAATGGTTTGTTCCAATTAGGTACTTGAAGGATTGGGGCTGAACTTAATCGACTCTTTAATTCATTAAAGGCCTTTTCACATTCTTCAGTCCAATTAAACTGAGTCAATAATGCATAAAGAGGTCTAGCAATTATGGCATACATATGTATAAATCTTCGGTAGTATCCGCAATGTCCCATAAATGCTTGTACTTCTTTAGCAATCTTTGGTCTCGGCAAATCCAGAATTACTTTGATTTTGTCTTCATCTGTTGAGATTCCATTCTTAGAGACAATATGTCCTAATATCTTTCCTTGTCAAACCATGAAGACACACTTTTCTAGATTAAGGCATACTCTATATTGTCGACATTTGGCAAATATCTTTCCTAGTTCAGGGATATGTTCTGATCGTATAGGTGAATAAGTACATAAATCATCCACGTATACCTCCATACTCTTCCTCAGGAACTCCTTGAATACATGGCACATCAATCTTTGGAAAGTGGCATGGGCATTGGTTAGGCCAAAAGGCATAACCCTAAAGGCGTATACTCCCCATTCAGTTGCAAAGGCTGTTTTATGTTGGTCCTCAGGAGCAATGGCTACCTGATTATACCCTGGAAAAGCCGTCCAAAAAACTGTAAACTTCCTTCCCTACAACTCTTTCCAAAAGATGATCCGTGATGGGTAATGGATAACTATCTCTTATGGTGGCAGCATTTACGTTTTTCAGGTTGATGCATACTCTTAACTTACCATTCTTTTTCGGTACAACCACCAAACGTGACACCCATTCCGTATGTTCGATCTCGTAAATGAACCCAGCATCTAACAGCTTATCTATTTCTTCTTTGATCTTTGCTGAGTAAACATCGTTATATGTGTATGGTCTTTGTTTGGAAGGTTTAGCTTCAGATGTCATAGGGATTCTATGTGCACATATAGAAGGATCTACTCCTTTCAAATCCTTATATGTCCAAGCAAAGACATCCCTATATTCTCGAATGAGTCGTATCAGCTCTTGTTCTTCCTCCATTGAGACATCTTGACCTATAAAAGTACATCTTTCTTCTCCTTCCTCTAGGGTTACTACTATTTTCTTGGTTTGCTCTTTATTGTCATATGCTATTCCTGGATGTGCTTCTCGTTTTGGCATTTGAATAGCAATTTTCCTCTCTTCTACTTCATATTTTTTGAAGTGGGTAGGCACTTCAAATTGGTCTTGAGGCTTTTGTCTTCATTATCCTTTGCTTTATCTAATCCAAGCCCTTCTTCCTGTGTTGGTTCTTGATTTATTTCATTAGCTATGACACTTACTTCTTGAATTTCATTTTCCATTTCCATATGTTCAAGTTCCATTTCAATGCTCTCGTAATCCTCCTTCCATTCTTTTTCAATTACTTCCCCTTCTTCAGCCTCTTGAAGAACTACCACATATAGACTAACATCATATCCATCCTCGTCAATACATTCATTCATGGTTACCACTTCTTCATTTACACACACGTCGAGAGTGGCTAAAATCTCCATCCAACCATGAGGTTCGAATTCTTCATCTAGGAATATGTGAGGCATATAGGCTAGATCTTGTACAGATCTAGCAACTCCTTGCCTTTGCTGCCACCCTTTCCTCGTATCCTCTTCCTTTTTTGCAGTTTGGCATATCCATAGATGAGTGTCTTCGTTCATTCACGATTGATCGCTTGAACCTATACTGTGAATCGACTAATCATCTTCCTCCTTATGAATCTGATTCCATTGTAAGGATGGAACATCTTGATATGTATATGTATGGAGATTTATTCTTGTGGTGGTTCCTTCATGCTATAGGTATACTGCGTCCTTTCCGCAATCTTGCACTACCTTTAGTTGTCTCATGAAGGGTCTTCCAAGTATCATTTCATAATTGCTAGCCCTTTCAAATTGACATATCGCTAAGGTGTGCTCAAATTCAACACCACATGTAGTGAAAGTTACTCTTTCCAATAATCCCAAGGGTCGTTCAGTGTGTCTGTCTGCCATTTGTATCTTCATGCGTGTTGGTCTTAGAGCTGGTTTTCCCCATTTCTCCCAGATTTCTTTAGTTGCAATTCCTACTCCAGCTCCACAATCCAGGATAGCTTTAGTAGTGTAACCCCTATAAGTAATTGGCAAACATGTATTTCCTTCATCTCCCTCACTAAAATCCCCAACCTTATCGACTGGGATTTTGACTGTGGCCACTTCATCAGGCATCTCCGTCTCTTTTGCCTTGATCTCCAACTAACTGGTCAGCTTCTCCTTCAAATGTGGTTTGACCTTCAAGAGTTCTTCCAATGTCAGAGTGCAAGGGATTTTTATCTTTTTAAGGTGTTGTATGATGTCCGATGTTTGGACTGATGGGTTCTGTTCTTTTTTTCTCATTGAGGGAATGCGGTATAATTCTGAATTATGTTCATATTCTCTTGTGTAATTTGGCAAAACCTTTACACTGTCATTTTCTTTTTCACTTTGGTCAAAGGGTAATAATCCTTCTGAATTTAGCTCAGGTATTGAATGTTCCAATTCACCTTCCGCTTCTAGCTCTTCAAAGGGTGGTTCTATTCCTTCCGCTTTCTTCCATCTATCTTCTTGGACCTTTGCCCACAAATCTTTAGACCATTCTCCATCTACTTCGGGGACAATGGATCCTTCCCTTTTATCCTCACAATGATTTTCATTATGTGTCTCACCTTTTTTGGTTTTCTCGGGGTCATTAGGGATGACACACTCTTGGAATTCTTTTTCGGGAATTCGTGAAATGGGTAGTCTACAGACAGGTTTTTCTAAGGTCTGTTGAGCTACTTCGATTAATTTCTTGCAAATCTCCAACCTTTCTTTCTCTAGATCACCTCTAGGATATTCTTTTTCATGATGTTCAATGGTTGGTCCTGCTCTGATTCGTGCCTTGTACGCCTGAATCCACATGGCTAACTCCTCTGGCATGCGATTTGCCAAAACTGATCCTACCTCTTCTTTTTTACACTTTCCTTTTTTATTTTCTTCTTCAAGTTTCTATTTTTCTTTTTGATCTTGTTCGTTTTTTTCCTTCTCCATCTGTTGCTGTAGTTTCTTTTCCTTTATCCTGTCTCTACGGTTCTTCCATCTCTGTGTTCGTTTACTTGTAACACTTTTCCCAAGCTCTTCTGAGTCTTCAACTACTTGGGGTACAGGTATATTCATTCCTCTATCACCTTGATTATTTTCTTCAGTTTTTTCTGGGGTCTCTCTAGCTTTAGCTCTTGTTATTGCTTTCAATGGCACAGTGTACTCCTTATCACTCCCTGATGACTCTATCACTTCTATCACATTAATCTGCACGTTCGAGTTAACTTTGTTAGGATTTTTGGGACAATCTCTGAAAAGATGTTCTTTACCACAATCACTACAGTATCCTTCCCAAACTCGCTGTGGTGGTGGTGGGTTTGGTATTGTACATTCTCTGATATAATGATCACCTCTGCATCTATAACATGGTCCTCTAGGTACAGGTGGTCTATTCATAGGTCGGGGGGGTATGGGTGCCCTAGGGGCTGTGTACATTAATGACACATAATCCTGCTCATATCCGTAAGAATTATTTGGTGCTTCCATGCCATATGTATTTGGTTCGTACATTTGTCCATATTCTTTCATAGAGCTCTCATAACTGGGATAGTTTCCTTGACTATGGTCATAAGATGAGTCATATGGTTCATTACTAGACAATGGTGTGGCTAGAACTATTGCTCTCTCTAAGTTTTCTTCAGGTTGAGCTATTTTCACCGGGACAACATTCTGAGGATGGGGTGGTTGTTGTCCTAACACCGGTTCTGGCTGAGTGTAACTTTGATAAGCATAGGGTCGTGGTGTTGGTGCCTGCTGCTGATATGTGGGATATCTAAAGGCTTCTTCTCCTTGATCTCTCTGCGGGTATCCATAAGGTCTCATGAGCGGTTGTATTGGTCTTGTTTGTCGATTGTAAGGACAGTTTTCTGTACTGTGGTTTGTGTACTTTTGTTCTATGCTGCAATATTGTAGAGGGCCTGGAATAGGTGGTCTATTGTAAGCATAAGCAAGTGGTGCGACTACACCCCTAGTGCACAAATGAGAGGGATGATCACCTCCACAATGAATACATATTCTAAGCATGGGCACTCTCATTGGGTTGTTGGGGTAGCTCCTCTGTCCTTGAACGTTCACTTTCTTTGCTACTAAGTCGGTTATTTCCTCTACATTGTTCTTAGGCTTTGATGCGCTGTTGACTGAATCTTCACTTTTCACACTACCTTGAGGTATTTTCAGGTCTTCTGCTAGATTGTCTTCTAGGTCGATACATTCTTTCATACACTCTTGCAAAGTTTGAACTCTTTTCACATATACCAATGATCTTAATGATCCATTCACTAACCCTTCCAAGAACAATGACACCATCTTGTTTTGAGTGGGTCTCTCTTCAACAGGGCATCTATCCACATATTGCTTGAATCTTCTTGTTGCCAATCTCACTGATTCCATCGGAGCTTGCTTAAAGCTATGGGTCAATGATGACGAGTTGTTTTTAATCCCAGACTTAGTGAATTCTTCAATCATTTCTTGATAGACTTGTTCCATGTTTTGAAAATATTAGGGTCTAATGGCTGGAACCAAGCTAAAGCTGTGTCTGTCAAGGTTAGACCAAAAGATTCATACTGGATCAAGAAATCTTCCACTTGTTCAGCTCTGATTGCTTGCTTAAATTCCGCTATATGATTGTAAGGTTCACTAGAGCCATCATAATGGTTTCTCATACATTTGGCGACTTGGATGGGTCTTAATCTTCTTCCTGCCTCAGGTGGTCTAGGCATGACAGGGAAAACTGGTCTTCCTATGGGTATACCAGGTCCTCTTACTACAGGTGGTCTGGCTGGAGCAAGAATTCCATTCCTTGGGTCAACAGGTGGCTGAGGCCGATAGTTAGGGTTATTTGTCGGCATAACAAACTGCACATGTGGTCTGACCGGAATATGTGCTTGTTGTGTTTGTCCCAACTGTTGATATGAATTATCTTGAAAGGTTCCATGGGGGTTTTGTGAAGTAGTAGCTTGATCCCTAGGAGGGAATACTGGAATGTTCTGATATTTCAACCCTGCTCTTTCTAACTCCATTAGAGGCCAGTATCTCCTATGATTTTTGTCAAAATATGTGATAATGGTGGGGAATTCAAGATCTTGTAACTCATAGACAGTAACTGGGTTAGGGGCTACTTCCCATAATGAATAGTGGGCTCTAAGGAGATGCTCCATTCCATTGATCAAATACACATCCATTAAGGAATCGTCTTGGGGAACTAGGTCTCCTCTCCAAACCCTAACAATAGTAGATCTCCCTCTGGGAGTGGTCACTTGTTCTTCATGTCCCTCTACATTAGGGTTATGAGCATTATCTCCTTCCCCGTGTTCGTTGATGTTTTCTGGGTGTTCTGTAACAACGTACTGGATATCTCTCTTGTCCATATAAATTCCTCCTGCATACTTAATTGTTGGTCTAGGCACTACGTAAGCATATGTAGCTTTCCTTAGTCTGGCCACTAATTGGTTTAGACCATCTAGGTAGATAGGTATCTCATTTTGGTTGGTGTTCACATATTCTAACGAGGTCCGATATTCACCTTCAATAATTGACATCATGCCAATCATTGGTACAGTGTTCTGCATATCCTCGGAAGCCATGGGAATTTCTTCCTCTGACTCGCTGGAGGTTTCAGAATAATGTGAGTGGCTACTGGGTTCGGCTACACTTCCCACTGAAGAGATTACACTTCTTTGGCTTCCTAGGGTTCTTCCAGACCTTAGGTTCATTCACTTAAAGGCTCTGATTAACCTTTGCCAAGCTCCAGCTCCTAGAGCTATGTACTAAGGGTCTGAATTCTAGGGAAAATTTGGTACAAAAGGACTGATAGAGAATTCTCAATTCACGATACTTGACCCCAACAAAATATCCACGATACACGATATCTGTAGAAACTCGATATACAATACTTCAGGTAACACGATATACGATATTTGGTGAACACGATTCTCGATACTTGAAGAATTCGATACACGATACTTGACTTTGTTGTACCTCACGATACTCGATATTAGTTAAGTATCGTGACCAGAGACTCACAATACACGATACTCCACGAGTATCGAGATCTGAATGTCACGATATACGATACTTCCCAAGTATCGTGGAAAATTTCCAACGATACTCGATACTGGACAAGTATCACGAAGAGTTACCCTCACGATACACGATATTGCACAGGTATCACAATCGGAGATTCACGATAGACGATACTTCCCAAGTATTGTGGAAAATTTCCAACGATACTCGATACTCGACAAGTATCATGAAGAGTTACCCTCACAATACACGATATTGCACAGGTATCGTGATCGGAGATTCACGATAGACGATACTCGACGAGTATCGTGATCTGAATTTCATGATACGCAATATATGACAAGTATCGTGAGGATTTCTCAACGATATACGATATTCGACCAGTTCAAGTATCGCGATACTCGACCACAAGAGTTCACGATACCTAGGTATCGCGATATCTCAACCGCTGAAGAACACGATACTTGGCCTTTTTCCAATTTTTTGGCAGTGTTTTTTTAATTTTGAGTACATACACATATTCTTAGACTTCCTCTACTCTCTTCCCTCAGCTTGTATCACAGAATATACTCACCCTTTACCCTTGCGTAACTTTCATGATACTTACCACAGGTCTTTCTACTGAGATGATTATTTTAGTTAGCACTGATAAGTAGAAGGTTAAAGTACTCACTTTGGTAACTCTTCTTCCACTTCTCGACCACTCCTACTTGCCTGCACAGCTCAAATCACTCCGTTTCCCGAAGGCGATACTCGATGGCTTGCTTCTACGATACTTGCTTAGGAAATAAGTGACTTAAAAAATGACACTTTTTTGGTTTTTATACCTTTTGAAAAATTCTCCTAACTACAAGGACTCAACACATCTAAGGCTAAGGGCTATTTGAACCTCCTAGCTACTCCCTTCTTCCTCCTACTCTACTCACTCCACTCACTTCCCTAGGCTAACAACTTACTACACACACTCCAAGAGTGAGAAGTAATAAGTGCGGGTGAATGTGACTTACCAAAGAAGAGAAATTCACAGCTCCTCTACTCGCTTCAATGCAAAAAGCTACTTACCATCACACGAATGCCTCAGTTTGATTCGATACTCTCCGGCAACGGTGCCAAAAACGTGTGTACCTAAGATCCAACCTAGGGACTTGCGGAGAAAGAGACTATACCTCAATCCCCTTCAAGTGCATATAGTGGGGATTCATGCTTTATTTATCACTCCGATGAGTATCAAAACCTAGTCGAGTGTATGAAGACATGCATTCAAATGACAATCAACGCACATGAGTTTCCCAAAGAGTGTAAACAAAGCTACAAGCTTCAACTGCCAGTCAAAGTGTCGTGATACTTGGTGCAGCAGCCAACAATAAATTGAGCTTTTCTCTCAGTTCCGAACTTTGAATATAGCGAATAGCATATGCGTTTCGAAGCTCTCGAGAAGACGCATCCAATGGTGGTATTTCACTCAATTCTGACACTTTTACTTCAAGTTATGAGCAAAATACTAAGTCACGGGAATGACCTTCCTACACTTCACACACACCTTAACCACAGCAAACAAACACTTTCATGGATAGACAACACTTCCTAACACTCTTTTCAAGCAACACACATGCATACAAGCTCACAAAGAAGATGATACAGAGAGAAGAAGACACAAATTCGAATTTTTGTGCTCTTGATTCTCACAATGGCAAAAAGTCCTTACAAAGAGTCACAAATTGACTTATATACATGTGCCCTAAAAATGGTCCTTTCACACAAGAGACCGGCACTTTATTCACTGAAAGGCTAACTTCCTACTAATTTACATGGGTAAGCTACTAATCTTCTGTGGGGATGCATCTAGAGGATAGCCATGAATAGATGAAGAGACAATGGAAAAATAAGATGAGTGAGTTAGAAGAGATCTTAAGGGAGACAAAATAAAATTGATAGAAATCACATCTCACACATACTCTCAAATCCCACCACCCACATCACACCCGAACCATCCTTTTGTACTACCTCCACCTAGAGTAGGATCAATCCTATCATATCCTAATCTGAAAGATTTAGACATGATGTTCAAGGCATATCATGCCAAAATCCAACAAGGGCCTAATGTGAGAGAGTTAGGCAAGTGTTACCCCATAGTTGACTTGGAAATTGAAAGGAGTAAGCTTTGTGCGAAAATGGTAGAACTAGCACAGGCCATGTTTGAGGCCAATCATTGCACCAAATCATCCAAGACACAGTTTCATTTCGATGAATTGCAAGAGAGATTGGAAAGGATGATAGCCAAACCTAGGAAGTTAGCTACTGAAGGTAAGTAACAGTGGAATTGAAAGGCTTGGCTTACCCCCCAAGGAAGCTTTTGCCCCTAACTCCACTCATTAAAAATGGGCCAAGGAGAGCGAGAATCCTCCTCCCAGTGAGATAGAGGATGATCTACATAATTAATTCCCACACAAAGCTCCCTCTATTTATAGAGAACAAGAAGAAGCATAGACTAGCAAATTATTAGACTTCGAATCCAATTCCCTACAGGAATTGCCTCATTTCATGGGCCCATGGGATTCTAAGCCTATTCATATAAGAGCCCCTACTTTTGTAGTAAGAAACAAGGAATTATTCATACCTAGGAACATAGACATAGTAAAGAAAATGAAGGTATAGTGCACCTCACCTTAGAGGAGCTATTGAAAGTGAAACATGAACTGTGGAAGCACATAGCGAATCAAGTGCCAGAAGTAACTAAACCACCCTCTCAGGTAGGGACATATAAGAGAGTGCCAGATATATCCTTGCACGAGAATGGAGATATGAGTGAAGGAGAAGACGGAAATACCTGTCTCCCTACTACCTATTAGGGTTATACCATCAAGGCAATGTTGGACTCAAGTGCTCAAGTTGCCATTGCTACCAGCTCCTTATGGAAGTGTTGGGGCAATCCGACACTCAAGGCAACAAGCATGAAAGTGCAAATGGTAGACGTTCACATTGAGAAGCCTCTAAGACTACTTGAACGCATAACTCTCACCACTTTGTGGCATAAATTTTCAGCACACATTTTTCATATGTGATTTTAGCAAGAACCATGTCTATGAGATGATTTTTGGTAGACCTTTCATGCAATAATTGTAGATAGTGCAAGATTGGGGAACCAATTCCTTGTCATTATAAAACTTAGATGTCACAACTAAAGTTAATCTCAAGGACTACTCACATAGAGGTGTACCCCCTTTGCAATGGAACCCAGTCCATAGAACACCATATGACACGGAATCGGTACATTCCATAGGATCAGGATCCTCATGGATGCACAAGGACACCCATTTATGGATGTGTAAAGTTGTAGTGGATGAAGAGAAAAGGGAAACCACTAGAGATTTATGTGCTAAGGAGAACCCTCGACTAGTTCAAGACCCAGCCTATGCAGCCATGGTGTCTCTAGACGAAGGATTTGAACTCCATGGTTGGGAAAAAATTCTAGCCACAATGGGCATATTTGTTAATGAAGAACAGTGGACTCCCCATTGCGATGAGGATGGCTATGATATATCATTTTTTACCATAGAACCAATCATGTGTAATTCGATTATTGAAGAATGTGAACCCAGTGCGACTAAATTCAAGGAGGATAGTGATGAAGATGAAGAGCCCATACTCATGAAGCCTTTCGGTGCTTCTGAGGAAGATTACCTCTACTTAATAGATGCTAGGACTCGAGAGAAGGAAATACAAAAAGGAGAAGAGAAATTCAAAGAGATAAGAGACGATCAAACTAAGAAAAAAAGAAAAAGAGACATGTTGCCTCACAGGCAAAAGAAGAAGCAACCTTTCAAGTTCCAAAAAACTTCAAAAAATATGAGATAGAATATTGAAAGGTCATGATAAGAATTCCTAACTTAGAGAAGCACTCACAGGTGTAGATTATGACAATAAAGAGAAAACTAAGAAGATCATGGTGACCATAGAAGATGGTGAAGAAAGATGTATGTACATAGGACATGATTTGACCAAAGAAGAAGAGAAAGAGTTGATTGCATTACTAAGAGAATATAGAGATGTGCTTGCATGGAGTTTAAGGACTTGAAAGGAGTAGAACCAGATATCTGCTCTCATAAAATGCCCATGTCTTTAGAAGCCAAGCCCTCTAAGCAGAAACCTTACACTTAAAATGATAATTATGCAGCCAAAATCAAAGAGGAAATCTATCACTTGATAGAAGCCGCATTTATTTATGAAGTGCCCAAAAAGAATGCTAAGCTATGAGTGTTTAATAACTTTAAGAAGGTTAACATTGCCACCATTAGATATAGTTATCTGCTCCTATCATTAAACATTTGTTAGAAGGTGTAGCAGGAAAGGAAGGCTAGATCTTTCTTGATGGATTCTCAGGTTACAATCAAGTGTTCATTGCCCCAGAAGACCAAAATAAGACAGCCTTTGTCACTGAGTGGGGTATCTTTTCATTTTGTGTGATGCCTTTTAGGCTCACCAATGCCCTGGTACATTTGAAAGATTGATATGTCATGTGTTCAAGGAGTTCTTGCACAAGAACTTAGAGGTCTATGTTGATGATTTGTGTGCTCATTCCAACATTATAAAAACACATATTCCTGAGTTGAAACAATCTTTGATAAATGTAGAGAATATCATGTCTACTTGAGTCCCTGTACAACCTTCTGACTAACTTTGAGTGGAATTAAGAGTGCAAAAACTCTTTCAATGAGCTTAAATGATTGTGTTTAGCGCCAATTTTGACTACACCATATTGAACTAAGCCATTTCATGTTCATGTGGATGCTTCCAATTGTTGGGGCTTCACTCACTAATTAGGCATAGATATATGAAGACATATGATGGAGGAAAGAAGAAGTGAAGAAAAGACTTACAGAAAATCAAGCCTAAGTGAAGGGACAATTTCACTATTGTAAATTAGTACAAAATTAGAGTCTAGATTTTCATTTGATCTTCAAAACTTACGAGTTCAAGTCTAGAAGAATGTAAACCATAGGTATATAAGTTAATGTGAGTCAAAAATATGTAGGAGAGAACTCAATTTTGTAATCTGAGTGAGTAGAGAAAAGTCGTGTCTTTTCTGAGAGAGATGGTGAGAGAAAACTTCTGAGTCTGAGAGAGTTTTCCATGGCTGTGAGCAAAATTAGGCCAAGCCATTTTGTACACATCTTCTCTGATAATCAACACATGTTTGTGTAGAAGGATTGAGTCTAATTCCTTTTGTACATTGAGTTCTAAGTCATTTCATATGACTATGTAAGGTAGTTGACAGTTACGACTTTTCTGGCGCACATTTGACTGATCTTATGAAGGTCAGATCTTGAAGCACAGTGTAAAGTTTTTGGTAAGTGATAGCTCATTTTAAAGCTACTCTCCTCAACTACACTTGGTCAAAAGATCTTTAAGAAATGGGACGCATACTCAGAGAAATCAGCTTAAGAGTGGAGGTATGTCAAATCGATGAAGTCAATTTTCAGTTTTCAGACATAGTGAAAAGTTTGGTACAAAATCAGAAGATTTTGAAGTTATTGGTTGAAAGTTTTGCTTATTATGTGTTGCTTAACATTAGCAAGAACTTTTCTTAGCAAGTGATCAAAAGATTTTGCAAAGATTGAGTTAGTACAGGTCAAATTGAAGGATTGAAGAAAAGGCGCAGATTTCTGTGAAGTGAAATTTTTTATTTTCACTAAATTCAGAGTTAAAGGTTCATATTTAGAGGTTTGCTAAGCTAATGATGGTTATGGAGGTCTTCTAATACCACATTAGTTTAGTTCTTGTGGTGTTTCACACACCAACAAGTGGTATCAGAGCAGATAAGGTCCTCGAGAGTAAAGGAAGAGCAGATACAAGAAGATTTTAAGAGTTCTTTGTCAAAGAAGGAGGAAGCTGAGGTGTTCAACAACAAAAGTCATCAGAAGATTGTTTCGAAGTTACTTCCAAGGGTAAAGGTCTACAAAAGGTATCATTCTTTAACCTTACACTTACAGGTTGAAGCAGAAGCAAGGATACCATGGCAGATCATGTGTCCATTGACAAATTGGACAGAGATAACTATCCTGCTTGGGTAATGAGGATGGAGGCCTTACTTATGAGTAAGGACCTAATGGTATATGTGACAGGTGAAGAGGAGAAGCCTAAATTTGAAGATGAAAGTCATCCAAGAAAGGAAGAGCTAGAAGCTTTGAAGCTATGGCAGAAGAGAGATGCAAGTGCAAGAGCCTATATATACAACACTATTACAGATCATTTGTTGCCACATATCAGAGGTTTAGAAACAGCTGAAGATATTTGGAATGCTTTGGAAGACCACTTCCAAAACACTACTAAAGCTAGGAAAGCTAGCTTATGGTCAGAGTTCACCACATTCAAGAAAAAGCAAAATCAGAGCATTAGTGATTATGTCACTAAGATGAAGGACTTGGCAGATAGCCTTGGATCCATTGATGAGGATATTGAAGATCATAGGTTGATAGCACAATTACTTGCAGGATTAAGAGGTGATGAGAGATGGAAGCCCTTTGTACTTTCAACAGAACTCTCATTAAACCATTATGTGCCAGAATTAAATCAATTACTTGGATTGATGCTCACATTTGAGCAAGACTTGAAGTCAGATGGAGACAAAGGTCAAAGTTCTGCAATGTATGTGAAGAACAAAAAGAAAGGAGATAAAGGCAAGGCAAAGGATGAAGAAGAGTCAACAACTCAAGCAAATTATGCAAGAGGAAGAGGTTTTGGCAGAGGTAAAGGTAGAGGAAATGGAAGAGGTAGAGGTAATCAGAACAATAACAAGAAGACATGTTGGATTTGTGGATTGAGCAATCATCTAGCATATGATTGTTGGCATAATCAACAAGGAGCAAATCAAAATCAGAATAACAATGGCAGAGGAAGAGGTGGAAGGTTTCAGAATCAATTTCAAAGAGGAAGACAGAATTCAAGAGGAAGTTATGGAAGAGGTGGTGGTAGAAATTGGAATCAGAACCAATCTTACAACACTACATTTTACAATTATGCAAATGATACACAGAATGACAACCATACAACATTGATGATGAATTCAATAAGTTCATCAGAAAAGGAGGATCTTAAGGTATTCTATATTGACTCTGGTTGTTCAAATCATTTGTCAGGTAATATAGAATTATTGTCAGAATTGGAAGAAGGCAATTCAAGTCATACAGTACAAACAGGTGACAATACAAAACATAGTGTGCATTCAATTGGAAAAGTGAAGTGCAGGAGTGGAGCTGATTTATTAACAAATGTTTTGTATGTTCCAACAATACCAAAGAATCTGATTAGTGTTGGACAAATAGTGGAAAAAGGTTTTCAAGTCAGATTTACAAATGAAGGGGTATTTGTTGAAGATCCAGAGGATGCATACAAACCCATTGTTTGTGGTAAGAAGGAAGGTAGACTTTTTACTCTCAAAGTACAAGGAAATGTTGGTCAAGCCCTAATCACACATGGTGATGAAGTAATTACAGAGTTAGATCTTTGGCATAAGAGATTGGGACACTTCAATGAAAGAGGAATCAAAACTATGGTGGAGAATCAATCTGTATTGGGACTACCAAATGTGAAGAATCAACATATGATATACAAGTGTGAAGCTTGTCAGATGGGAAAAGCTCATAGACAACCATTTCAGAAGAAAGGTTTCAAGCATGATGGTTTGCTTGAACTCATACATACAGATGTATGGGGGCCAACAAAAGAAGGTTCAATAAATGGATCTAGGTATTATGTTTTGTTTATTGATGATGCTACAAGATGGATAACCCTTTATGTTCTAAAGGAAAGGTCAAAAGTCTTTGGAGCCTTCAAACATTTTCATGCTTATGCAGAAAGAGTTACAGGTCAAAAACTCAAGAGGCTAAGGTCTGATGGAGGGGGAGAATACTTCTCCCAAGAGTTTAATGATTATCTTTGGAATGCAGGTATCAAGAGAGAGATAACTTGCAAGTACACACCTCAACATAATGGGGTGGCAGAAAGGAGAAATAGAACATTGGTTGAATTTGCAAGAGCAATGCTAAAGGAAAAGAATTGCCCTAATTATCTTTGGGCTGAGGCTGTAAATACAGCTACATACCTTGTGAATAGGCTACCATGTGGAGCTTTGAATGGTATGACCCCTTATGAAGCTTGGTGGGGTAAGAAACCAACACTTGATCATTGTAAAGTGTTTGGGTCAATTGCCTATGCTTATGTGCCATCACAACTCAGACATAAGCTTGAACCAAAGGCAGAAAAATATGTGTTTATTGGGTATGATGAAAAGCAAATGGGTTATAGACTATGGAGTCCATTAACTAAACATTTTATTGTTTCCAGAGATGTGACCTTTGATGAACAAAAGAGTTGGTATGCAGATAAAGAATGTGATCTTGAAACATTTGAGGAAGAGATAAGAAGGAGTGCAAGAGGTAAGTCACATATGCAGATAGATGGAGATGAAGAACATATGCAAGCAAGCACATCAAGAGTTGGATCATATAGAAGGAATGAAGATGGACCAATATTTGATGAAGAAGTACATCCAGATATACATGAAGAGTGTGAACCAAGAAGGTCAACCAGAATGAGGAAGCAACCTACAAGGTATTCATATGACACTTCTTACTTGACTCAGAAAAACTATGCTTACATGGTTAAGGAAGATGAAGAACCTCAAGACTATGATGAAGCAAAGGGTAAGAGACAATGGGAAGTAGCAATGAAGGAAGAGTTTGATGCTCTTGAAGAGAACAAAACTTGGGAACTTGTCCCAAAGCCTAATGGTAAGAAAGTGATTGGAAATAAATGGGTTTACAAAGTTAAAAATCATGCAGATGGAACTATAGCCAGATACAAAGCCAGATTGGTGGTTAAAGGCTATGCTCAAACATTTGGCATAGATTATGATGAGACATTCAGTCATGTGGCAAAGATGTCAACCATAAGGACAATCATTGCCATTGCAGCATCAAAAGGATGGACATTGAGTCAATTGGACATTAAGAATGCATTTTTGAATGGATATATATCAGATGAGGTTTACATGGAGCAACCTCAAGGGTTTGCAGATCATAAGTTTCCAAATTATGTTTGCAGGTTGAGAAGAGCTCTTTATGGTTTGAAGCAAGCTCCAAGAGCTTGGAATTATAGACTTGTAAAGTACCTTAATGATCTTGGATATCAAAGTTCAAAGGCAGATGCAAGTTTACTTATCAAAAGAACAGATGAAGGTATGATCTACATTTGTATATATGTAGATGACATTATAATTACAGGTACCTCAAATGAAGGAATCAAGGAGGTGAAGAAGCTACTTGAGAAGGAATTCAAGATAAGTGATCTAGGAAAATTGTCATATTTTCTTGGAATGGAAATCACTTATGCAGAGCATGGTATTTATGTATCACAAGAAAGGTATCTCTTGAATCTTCTAAAGAAGTTTAACATGGAGAATTGCAGAGAGGCATCTACACCATTAGAAGTCAATCACAAACTCAGTAGATATGATGGTGCAGAATTCAAAGACATGAGGAAGTATCAATCTTTAGTGGGAAGTTTGATTTATGCAACTCTAACAAGACCTGATCTTAGTTATGCAGTTGGTGTTCTTTCTCAATTCATGCATTGTCCAAAGGATCCACATTGGATTGCAGGTCAAAGAGTCCTTAGATATATCAAAGGGACTTTGAAAGAAGGATTGTATTATCCTTTTTCATCAGATATAAGATTGAGAGCCTATAGTGATTCAGATTGGGTAGGAAGTCAAGATGACAGAAGGTCTACTCATGGCTACATGATATACATTGGAGATAAGCTTGTGAGTTGGTGTTCAAAGAAACAACACACAGTGGCCTTATCATCAACAGAAGCTGAATACAAAGGACTTGTGGAAGCAGCAAAGGAAGTCATATGGATGCAGACATTATTCAAAAGCTTGGGAATTGATCAAGGTATACCCATCATTCATGGAGATAACATGAGTTCATTATATCTTGCAGCAAATCCTGTATTTCATGCAAGAACAAAGCACATAGAAATACAGTATCATTTTCTTAGAGAAAAGGTAATGGAGAAAGAGATTGAAGTGGTGTACACTTCTACAAAAGATCAGATTGCAGATATTATGACAAAAAGCTTGGATGGAGTGAAGACAAGTAAGTTCAAGGAGATGGCAGGAATAAAAGAGAAGGAGACTATGTGAAGAAGTCAAATTATGCTAATTAGTGATTGAGGGGGAGCTGTTGGGGCTTCACTCACTAATTAGGCATAGATATATGAAGACATATGAAGACATATGATGGAGGAAAGAAGAAGTGAAGAAAAGACTTACAGAAAATCAAGCCTAAGTGAAGGGACAATTTCACTATTGTAAATTAGTACAAAATTAGAGTCTAGATTTTCATTTGATCTTCAAAACTTACGAGTTCAAGTCTAGAAGAATGTAAACCATAGGTATATAAGTTAATGTGAGTCAAAAATATGTAGGAGAGAACTCAATTTTGTAATCTGAGTGAGTAGAGAAAAGTCGTGTCTTTTCTGAGAGAGATGGTGAGAGAAAACTTCTGAGTCTGAGAGAGTTTTCCATGGCTGTGAGCAAAATTAGGCCAAGCCATTTTGTACACATCTTCTCTGATAATCAACACATGTTTGTGTAGAAGGATTGAGTCTAATTCCTTTTGTACATTGAGTTCTAAGTCATTTCATATGACTATGTAAGGTAGTTGACAGTTACGACTTTTCTGGCGCACATTTGACTGATCTTATGAAGGTCAGATCTTGAAGCACAGTGTAAAGTTTTTGGTAAGTGATAGCTCATTTTAAAGCTACTCTCCTCAACTACACTTGGTCAAAAGATCTTTAAGAAACGGGACGCATACTCAGAGAAATCAGCTTAAGAGTGGAGGTATGTCAAATCGATGAAGTCAATTTTCAGTTTTCAGACATAGTGAAAAGTTTGGTACAAAATCAGAAGATTTTGAAGTTATTGGTTGAAAGTTTTGCTTGTTATGTGTTGCTTAACATTAGCAAGAACTTTTCTTAGCAAGTGATCAAAAGATTTTGCAAAGATTGAGTTAGTACAGGTCAAATTGAAGGATTGAAGAAAAGGCGCAGATTTCTGTGAAGTGAAATTTTTTATTTTCACTAAATTCAGAGTTAAAGGTTCATATTTAGAGGTTTGCTAAGCTAATGATGGTTATGGAGGTCTTCTAATACCACATTAGTTTAGTTCTTGTGGTGTTTCACACACCAACACCAATTATGCAATTAGGTGTGTGCTAGCAAAACCTATGGGTGAAGGACACATTGACTTTCCCATTGCTTATGCAAGTAGGCAATTGAACACAACAGAACAAAATTATACAACTACAGAAAGAGAAGGATTAGGCATGTTCTATGCAGTTAAAAAGTTTAGACATTATTCGCTAGCAAATAAGTTTAATGTTTTTACTAATCATTAGGCATTACTTTACCTAGTAAACAAACCTTTGCAATACAGGTAGATTAGTAAGATGGTTTCTCTTACTAATGGAATACAATTTTGAGGTCGTTCTCAAGAAAGGCAAGACTCACCTTAGGGCAAATCACCATTCTAGAATTGCTTCAGTAGAATCCCTACAAAGAGTATTGGATGAACTTCTTGATGCTTACTTATTCAACTTGGAACTAGTGCCTAATTGGGCTAAAACCATAGTGCCTATTATTACTTTTACACCGAAGCACCCCATGATGAAAGGAAAGGATAGAGAAGTAGTGAAATCCCAAAAGTATCAGATAATGGTAGGACGCATATACAAGCACACCGATCAAGGGATCTTAGCTTGTTTTGTGGAAGAAGATGAATATGTGAAATGGTTTCAATTAGCACATATAGGTGCATGGGAGCAACACCATTTGAAATACAGAACCCTACAAACTCGATGGAGATTAGGTGTATATTGTCCAATAATGGAGGCAAACGTCCATAGGATGTGTAAGAATCATCCCATGTGTATTAATAGACCTCCAATGGAACATTCAACTTTATATCAAGTGTCTTTAATATGGGATTGGAGCAGTCCACTAATTGATTTTTTGAGGAAAAAACCATTCCCTCAAGAAATGACCTTAGCAAGGCAAAGAAATTTAGAACAAGAGGCAAGACTATGCTCTCATCGAAAATAATCTATATAGGAGAGGAAGAGATGGATAACTTAGAATTTGTGTCCATGAAAGTGAATACCTAAAGATATTAGAATTTGCACACCAAGGTGTGATAGGAGGACACTTTGGGTATGATTGAGTGATTAAAGCTATACTATTTGCAGGTCTTTGGTGTTCAACCCTTCAAATGGATGCACATACTTATGTCACGAAGAGATGTGACATATGTCCGCGAGGTCAATATCCGATATGTAAGGATGAGATGCCACTAAGACCCATGGTGGAAGGACATGCATTAGCCTTAAGTGTAATTACCAGTAAAATTTGTGATCCCATAAGGGAAGCTTGGAGAGTCAAAACCTATAATAAAACACCTGACCCTACTATGTAAAATCATCTGCATTAGGATAGATGCATCTTAAGTACATTTCAAATCCCAAGTATGCATCTAGAAATGTCAACTAGCCTCCTAACATACACTCACATTCATACTACATCACTTAACTAAGGTGCATGGATACTAAGCCCAAGCTAGGGAAAAAAGATTTGGATGCCTATCTCATAGTAGGAGGCAAAACTATGCATAAAGCAACTTCAACCACCACCATCTATCTGATCGTAGAAACCTTTGTGCAATACTAGTACATACATCCCTTCATTTAGTTTTGAACAACCTATTTCTGAGGCCACACCCTTTTCTTCCATCACCAATCCATGGTACACTACCTCATCTAAACCCCTTGAACCAGTCCTAGGTCATCCGTTCAAATACATAATAGTAGGAAAACCATCCCCAATCAAAGGTATTCTAGGCTTCTTGGCTTACCCTTGAACCTTTGTTCTCCTTATGATGCATCCATATTCTTTCATCTCTCAACCTCAAGAACTTGCCGCCACCTTAACACCATATTGGGAAATATTCTTGGAAGCTTTCAACCACCCCAAAGCATCCCCCTCTCAGGGTCCTCACTAAGCTATCTAATAATCACTATTCATCAACACCACAATCACTACACCTACCATACCCATATATTTGGTAGAACCAACACGCAGAGTACCATCCAACCCTGTGGATATCTCTCCTCCCAGGGCACCACCCTACACTTCCACAGTCTCCCATTCCCCCTCCACCAACCTCACCGGTGCTTGTCACACCATCATGCATGGAATTCATGACTCCCATTCCCACATCCCTCCCCTATCTATTGCACCCATGTATGTAAATAATAACATTGATACTATGATTCAATGTGCTACACAGTTGCACAAGGAATATCAACAGTTGGAAGAACAAAACACCATCATCCTAGAGAAATCACAATGCTTGCAAGCTAGATTGGCTGCACTGGAGGAAGACAACTGCACCGAAGGAAGACAACTGCACCTTACAAGAATAGTATGACACACTCTAGAACGCCCACAACAAACTAGATTCAATAATGCAAAATGTGGATGAAGATCCTATGACAAATATGTGACATGTGTTGGATCACCAAATGGAGTGAAATGCTAAGTTGCAAAGGAATATGGGTTTACTCAGATGGCATATGGAAGAGAACAAATGTCTCTAACAACAAAGTCAAGATAATTGGGAGGTAGTCATGGAAGGCACCCCAATAGCAACAATCAATCTAATCAAGCTTCAAGCCGTTCCTTCGGAGAACATGTGAGTATTATTGGAGGAACATTCCAATTTCTTAGAATCTTATGCAATGTTAGAAGAGGAACAAGACGAGCTCAAGAAGCAATTAGCCATAGCTAGCACCAAGGTTCTTGAAGCCATCCCTCTCTACCATCAAACACACAAGAGACCAACAACCTTCAAAAAAAATTGTGGTAGTGTAAGAAAAATTGTTACACTATGAATGACCCCATCCCCACCAGTGGAACATGAACCAAAAGAGTTAGGAGAGATCCCAGTGGAGGAAAATTTTGAGGACGCTTACAAGCCACAACCAATGATAAGGGGCAGAGTCACTAAAGAAGGAAAAGATACCTACAAGGCATGTGTACCTCAATGGTTAAAGAAAGTAGAAGAGATTGGGCAAACACATGATGATATGGTCACAATAGAGATTCAATCCTTATCAAACGTAGAAGAAACAGTACTCAAATAAAAATACTTCCAAAACTTTTCCCACTAAAGGCTAATCATTACTTTTGAAATTCAGTATATGCCATATTTTGTGCTTCCAACCGACTATAATGCAGAAGTCAATGGGTAGTCAGATAGAAACCAACTTTTGCAACACAGTTCTAGTCTAGTGACCTCCCGAAGAAAGCTAAGAAAAGAACCATCTTTCAACCAAATTTGAAAGAAAGCTCACTAGAGATGTAACCAGAAATGTTGAGAACATGGTCAAATGCACCCCTATACATCAAGTACAATCCATGCTATTGTCCAGTACCTCATTGATGCCCATCTCCCGAATTTACAATCAAAGTGTGCAATTGCAAGGGATGCTCGGATCACATCTGGATGTCCCAAGTCTTGTAAATTGGGACAGTCTGATGACAGATTAAGCACGTGGCATTTGCCTCAAATAACACAACCTGTGATGGAGAGTGTTAATCTCCAAAAGAACAACCTACTCTTGAAATTAGAGCACCTCTATATCAAGAGTAAGTCAAAACCTTCACCAATTAAAAGGATCAATGACCAAATATCAAATTCTTGAACAAACTGTGAAGAAGGAGATTACTCAGAAAGTTTGTTGCATATATCTTTCTCATTGACTGAGTAAATGTGTAAAGTTTTTGGTGAAACTTTGCACAAGGTGTCGCCTAAAGATTGCACACCTCCTCCAAGTCAAATCACTCCAAAAGATTCATTAGATCTTGAGAAATCTACTTAGCAAGTTACCTATGTCTAAATCTGCAATTCTGAGAAGTCGATTTGGACACCCCTAACTTTTAACACATAGTTCTCTCAATATAGAACCCGTTTAAGCAAATGCTTTTAGCCATGAGTAGCTTATCTCTCAACTTAAAGATTGAATGCTTACTTGCTCAAAACGTTAAACTGTGGAAGGAGAATTGACCAAAATATTAAGATCAAAGTTTGTGCCTGTTTCAGGAACAAGTGAATACTTCTTCACATGCAAATGTTCCTACACACAATTCTCTTAGCCTGATTACAATTGGAAGCTAAAACTTTGTACAGAGGTAGATCAACTCTAGACTTAGACTTGTACAAAAGCATTCCACAAAAGTTCTACCACAGAAGGAGAAGACACGAAAACTTCGGGCGCAAATTTTCTTCTATTCCTCATAAAATTACAACTGAGTTATGAGAGAGACTTCTTCTCATTTCTATGAACTCTAATGAGTCTTACACCTAGCAACTGCACTATTCTCATACTCTCTTATTGTCTCCTCTATTGCCCCGACATTTTTCCAAAGTATTTATAGGCAAATATGTACAAGCTTATAACTAAACAAAAGTATAAGTGATCTATGTCTTCACTAATGTACATATGTGTACATGTCTTTCAATCTGTGAATGTAACCACCTTCTATGCTTCAAAAATTGTTCTTATCTCCATCTTTTGTCCTTCAAATCTTCAATTGGTGATTGGTCTACACCAACAGCTCCCCCTCAATCATCAATTGAGGTTTCTCTTATCTTCTTTATGCCTGCCATGTCTTTGAACTTCTGTAACTTTGGTCCATCTAAGCTCTTTGTAAGCATATCAACTATCTGATCTTTTGTTGAAGTATGTATAACTTCAATCTCTTTATCCATCACCTTCTCTCTTAGAAAATGATACTGTATCTCAATGTGTTTAGTCCTGGCATGAAAAACAGGATTAGCAGCTAGATATAATGAACTCATGTTATGTCCATAAATGATAGGTATGCTCTGTATAATGTCAAAAGTCTTCATGAGAGTCTTAAGCCATATCACTTCCTTTGCAGCTTCAACCATGCCTTTGTACTCTGCTTTTGTAGATGACAAAGCAACTGTATGTTGCTTCTTTGAGCACCAAGAGATTAACTTATCTCCCACATAACACATGTACCCATAAGTTGACCTTCGATCATCTGGATTACCTGCCCAATCTGCATCACTATATATTTTGATATTTGTATCTGATGTAAAACCATAATACAAACCCTCTTTGAGTGTACCCTTAATGTACCTCAACACTCTTTGACCTGCAATCCAATGTTCTTTCCTAGGACAATGCATAAATTGAGACAACACCCCAACTGCATATGATAAATCAGGCCTAGTTAATGTAGCATAGATAAGACTACCAACCAAACTCTGATATTGTTTCATGTCCTTGAACTCTTCACCTCCAAATCTGCTTAATTTTTTATTCACCTCCATTGGAGTAGGTGCTACTCTGCAATCATTCATTTTAAACTTGGTTAACAAATTCTTTAAGTACCTTTCTTGAGTCACATATGCTCCATGTTGAGTGTATGAAATCTCCATGCCCAAGAAGTATGACAAATCTCCCAAATCACTGATTTTAAACTCTTTCTCCATTTGCTTCTTTAGGCTTTGTATGCCTTTCTCATCTGTACCTGTAAGAATTATATCATCAACATATATACATATGTAAATGAACCCATCATCACTTGCTTTGACAAGCAAGCTACTATCTGCTTTAGATACTTGAAATCCAAGTTCCTTTAAGAACTTTACAAGCCTATAGTTCCATGCCCTTGGGGCCTGCTTCAAGCCATATAAAGCTCTCTTGAGCTTACACACATAATCTGGATATCTTCCATCTCTGAATCCTTGAGGTTGCTCCATGAAAACATCATCTGAAATATAACCATTCGAAAAAGCATTTTCACATCTAATTGACACAATTTCCAACCTTTTGCATGCAGCAATTGCTATGAGTGTTCTGATGGTTGTCATCTTGGCCACTGGACTATAAGTCTCATCATAGTCAATACCATATGTCTGAGCAAACCCTTTCACAACAAGTCTAGCTTTGTACCTAGACACACTTCCATCTGCAAATCTCTTTGTCTTATAGACCCACTTGCATCCAATGATCTTCTAGCTATTTGGTTTTGGAACCAAATCCCATGTTTGATTCTCCATCAATGCATCATATTCTTCCTGCATAGCTTTTTCCCAAACTTCTTTACCTTTTGCCTCTTCATATGTAGAAGGTTCTTCATCTGCTTTAATCATGTATGCATAATCCTTAGTAGTCAAAAATGAAGTATCATAGCTATACCTTGTAGGTTGCCATTTGTGCCTTGTAGACCTCCTAAGTTCTCCCCTTCTTGAGGTTTCTGATTCTTCACATTCAGGATCAAAACTTGGTGTTTCTTGAACTTCAACCTGCACTTCATGATTCTCTTGTTCATCAAATATCTGAACCTTTGATTTACCTTTCCTTTGACTCACAATTTCTTCATCATCTGTATTAATATTGATAGTACCTGCATACCAAGTACCTTGCTCATCAAATGTAACATCTTTTGATCAAGAAAATGTTTTGTGGATGGATTCCACAACCTGTATCCCATCTGCTTATCATCATAACCAATAAACACATACTTTTCAGCTTTAGGTTCCAATTTGTGCCTTAATTGTGATGGCACATATGCATAGGCCAAACATCCAAATACTTTGCAATGGTCTAGTGTAGGTCTCTTACCCCACCATGCCTCATATGGTGTCATACCCTGCAAGGCTTTACAAGTGTTGGAACTGAAGGACTCACAAGGCAAGGAAGCTTACGAAGGGAGTCAGAGAGAAGAGAAAGTACAAGCAGACAGACCAGTCAACGACGATCTGGCAAGTAGGCCAATATTTTTTCAGGACACTAACACATATAAAAGAGGTGAACACACAAGGAGAAGGAGCAAGTAGGGAGCTCCAAGGAATGTATGTCAAAATGTTATTAAAAACCCCTACAAAAATAGTGATTCTCATCACTAAAAACCATTGTAAATATCATTTCATATTTTTGTAGCTCCATTTTGTGCAAGCCAAGGAGTCCTTGAGCTTGAGGAGCTTTAGAAGTACCTACCTGTCAGTTTTCACATTTTTTAGACTTCGTTTGAACCTCCAAATAGGGTAGAGAACCTAATTTTTAACTAGGCCGGACACTAGGTCTGGACACGGCCAAAACCTAGTCAAAAACTATAAATAGAGCTAGAGAGCTCATTTTTGAGGTTAGCTTGTAATTGAGTTGAACTTGTAAGAGCTTTTTGAAAGTAATCTAAGAACTCCATTGCTTCTCACTCTTTGTCTTACCTTGTGTGCACGTGTGTGTGTATGTGTGTGCATGTTAGTGTGCTTCTCACTCACGCACTTGTGCCTTCACATGCTCGAGGTCTTCATACCATCCTCATGTCTTCCTGGATTGACATTAAAGGAGGTTCTACTCATCACTGAGCTACACCAAATTTTGGCGCCGTTGCCGGGGAACGAGCTTTGAGGACGAGCGTGTGATGGTAAGACGTAGATTTGAGACGTTCGCGCTGTAGGTAATTTCTTCACTCTTATTATTTTTCTCTTTCTTACCTCACCACCATCATCACCATCATCATCATCACCATCCCCCACCTCCATCTCCATCATCGCGAAAATTTTCAGTTTTTTATTATATCACCTTCTCCACCTCATTTCCCTCATTCCACTTGTGAGAGAGAGCGAGAGAGCGATATTATGTGCGTTGTTTTTGCTTGGTTCTTGAGCTTTCTTGCAGGTACTGGCAGCATCATCATCTCCAGCACTCCGCGCAGGTACGAAACGTCACGAAACTGTCTCTGTGTCGCCGGCCTCTGTCGATCGCAATCGACAGAAAAATCACCCATTTGGTAAAACAAAGTGGACCACCATAATCTACATGATGAGCACATTCCAAATCATTAAAAACAGTTAAAAAATTCAGTGTTTTTCTGTCAATCGTGACCGACACCGTCGATCGTGATCGACAGCCACGATCGACAGACCTTGCCAATCGCGACCGACAGACCTGTCGATCACAACCGACAGACCACACGACCGACTGACTGCATGTAGGACACTGTCAATCGCGATTGACACCGTCGATCGCGATCGACAGCCACGACCGACACCTCTGTCAGTTGCGATTGACACCGTCGATCGCGACCAACTGAATTTCAACGATTGATTGACTTTTTCACGTAGCCACGTGTCCATCGCGACGGACACAGCCCCGATCGACTGAATTCACAGCGAAAAACCCAGAAAAAGTGTCGATCGCGATTGACACCATCGATCGCGATTGACAGGACCCACGACCGACTCTGTCGATTGCAATTGACACTGTCAATCGCGACTGACGTGTCAATCGCGACCGACAGGCCTCGACGGACACCTCTGTCAATCGCGATTGATAGGCCTGTCGATCGCGATTGACAAGCTTTTCGGCCAAAAAATTAGGGTTAACATTTCCAAGTCTTTGGGGGGATTTTGGGCATAATTAGAGAGTCATTAGTGATTTGTGAGGTTCCTACACATGTGTTTTTGAGAAAAATCCTGTGATTTGTTAGCATGTTTGAACCGTGTTTTAGCACCAGAACCCTGAACTGGCATAACTTTCTCATACGAAATCCAATTGCTGTGATTCTTGTCTTGTCGGAAAGCTCGTGGGGAGTACAACCAAAACTTTCACTGGTTACGGTTAAATTAAGATCAGGATTATTAGATAGGGTATTTTGAAGTTGACCATACCCTGGGGTAGGAAAACTAAAGGATCCTTGAGATTGTTTTCCATAAAGGCAAAAGGCAAGTTGGTCTGTAAATTGCATGCATGAAAGTGATATGTCTGTCCTTTGAATTTAAGTCTTGAGCTAATCTTGGGACTGATACAGGTCTATTGAGAGCATCCAAAGCAAGGGCTTTGTGCCAGAATCGGGTTCTCGAGCACTAAAGAACAAGGGATCAGCAAGAAAGGTCGGAATATTCTCAACTCCCTCTGTCAATTCCTAGCTTAGGCTAAGAACGACTAGTGATAGGAGTAGGCCAGGGCGGCGATAGGCATTTATCAAGTTGAAGAAGTTGAAGACCACCTAAATACTCAAGTTCAAGCTAACGACATAATCTTTGTATGGTCGAGAACTGTAAAGGAAAAGAACTTAACGTGGGATGATCAACTTAAGTGTGGAAAATTAACTCAAATATTCCTAACGACGTGATATCAGACAAGAGTATAAACACGATAATCAACATAAGAAGGAATCAAGTAATTGGTACAAAAGAACTCAGCAACGAGGTCGTACTTGGGGAAAATAGGGGCTACTTAAATAGGCATATGAACCTTAGATCAGGACGGCATCTAGTAAGGGACAGACAAAGTATTAGGTCTTCAGAGGCAAGCGTTAATCATACTGCTAGGTCTTGGGCCCAGCAGTTGAGCCACCACTCGCGTTACCCTAGCTCTGAGACTAGCGAATCAGAGATGTCTCAAGGCATGGATAGACCTACAGGAAGTTCAGGAGTGCCATATCTGTATAGGGTGGAAGGCCCCTACAAGACGCAGTTGGAATACATTAGGACCAACCGATTAGGTGCTAGCATCTATGAGGACGGTCTAAGAAGATCAGTGGTCCAGATTAAAAACCCTGACCAATCCATAGGACTAGAGCACCCAGCTGTCAAGTTTGAAAACGGAGCATACTTGGACAAAGAAGGAACCATATACGTAGTCACCAGTCACCCAGATAGGACATACGAATTCGGAAATGTGATCTCAAAAGCGGATTTAGGTGACCTGGAGCAAGGAAACATGGGTGTAGAACCTAGAACCCCCTGAGGCAAATCTGTTCTTACTAGAATCCTCAATCCCGAGTGGGTTCCCCAAGACAACAAGAGTATAGATCTGCTTCTGAACCGAGAGACTGACGAAGCCTTTTGGAGGTATAAATCTGATCGACCAAATGACATAGGAACAATCATGATCTATGAGTTTAAAGATCCAGATAGCCCAGGCAAAGTGACTTACCTAGATCACACCTCAGAGAGGATCTTTGTGGTTACAGAACATGATAGACATGCTTATACTTGGAAGGGTGAATTTGTTTTCCCCCAACCCAGATCAAACGTGTCCTATGGTCACCCTGGAGCTGGAACATCCCAAGCTCATGGATCTCAAAGAGACAGAAGTAGAGATAGGCCAGAAGTAAGCTTTGCCAACCCAGGGGGCAGAGAATGAACGAGGACGGAAACAAATAGAGTAGAACCGGAGGGTCATAGAGCCCCATGAAATCGAAGAAATGCCGATGATTTCCCTTTGCCAAGACCAAGAGAGCACACGAGGACCCTGAGACAGACCCAGCTAGTTAAGTCCATGAAGAACTACTTCGATGGCACTGGAGATCCATACGATCATGTGGCTGAGTTTAGGCAAGTCTTGAGAGCTGAACAAGTGGAGGATCTATTCACACAGTACAATGCCTTTGGTCTAACTCTTAGGAACACAGCCCTTACGTGGTTTCAACCGTTGAATGAGAGACAGTTCAAGAGCATAGACCAACTCCTAGAGGCTTTCATCACTGAATTCTCTAAAAGTGGCATAAGGCATAATACTTACTCATTGATACATAGCTTCAAGCAGACCCCTCAAGAGACTGTGAGACTTGCAGGAAGAAGATTTAGGCAATACTTAGAGAGATGCCCTGTCCCTGAGTTACCCACGCCAGCTAAACAAGTGGCTTTCTTCTTGGATGGATTGCTAAGTACCAAATTGAGATCTTATGTGTACTTGAAGGACCCTAGGACCATAGAAGAGTGTGTACTGTTAGACGTTCCAAGTCCAGCACCAATCTCCAGAATGATGATTCTTGATTCTAGAATCTCGGTAAGCAGCCTGAAATGTCATATCAGAATGGAATACCATCATTCTAGCGACTGGCAGCTCAAGGTCTAGCACTTATAAATACGAATACCCGGGAACGCACACTTACACCAAACCGTGTTGTGACTACAACCGATACTACATTATAGTGGCTTCGATCGAGCTGGCAAGCCACTAGGCTTGCGCTGTGTGACTTAGTGTGGAACAGGACTGAAAGACAACGCTCTTCATGGTGGCCGGAAAGTTAGCATCTCCTTTGATATCATTCTCAAAAGTTAGCATATGTCCTAACAATTGATTCAAATCAGGAGTGAAATGATCCAATGGAAGTTCTGTAGATAAAATAAAAGGCTTCCACTTCTCATCACCTCTTAGTCCTGTGAGAATTTGCCTTACCAATTTATCTTCTTCAATGTCTTCATCCACTGCTTCTAATGCATCTTCAATGTCCTTCATCTTTGTCACATAATCAGATATTGATTGTGAAGCCTTCTTCTTGAAAGTAGTAAACTATGCCCATAAGGATGCCTTTCTTGACTTTGTAGTGTTTTGGAAATGCTCCTCCAAAGCATTCCATATTTCACTTGCACTTTCAAGACCTCTAATGTGAGGTAGCAAGTAATCATTGACTGCCATATAAATGATACTCCTAGCTTGAGCATCTCTTTTCATCCAATTCTTCAAATCTGACAACCCCTCTCTAGTTGGAACACTAGAATATCTTAACTGTGGCTTTTCTTCTTCTCCTGTAATGTAGGCTATCAAATCTTTGCTCATTAAATGAGCTTCCATCCTCATTGACCATGCAAGATAGTTTTCTCTATCCAATTTCTCTATCTGAAGAGAATCTCCCATTCTTCCTTTACCTGTGTACCGAATTCTTCAA
This sequence comes from Ceratopteris richardii, assembly GCA_020310875.1. NCBI lineage: Eukaryota > Viridiplantae > Streptophyta > Polypodiopsida > Polypodiales > Pteridaceae > Ceratopteris > Ceratopteris richardii. Next base: position 8,557,399 of record CM035407.1, read on the forward strand.
TCTTTATAAAGTATAAGGTTACCTTTACTTTGAATGACACTCCTTTCGTCCTTCTTGATGTTGTATGATCTCCTCCTCAAGCTTTGCCTTCAAGCTTTCATCTTTTAATCCTTCAGATGTTGAATTCTTTGCAACTGCAGCAGTCGGGATCCTCCTTTTCTCAAATTTGATGTTTCCTGTTCTGATACCACTGATGGAGAGTGTTAATCTCCAAAAGAACAACCTAATCTTGAAATTAGAGCACCTCTATATCAAGAGTAAGTCAAAACCTTCACCAATTAAAAGGATCAATGACCAAATATCAAATTCTTGAACAAACTGTGAAGAAGGAGATTACTCAGAAAGTCTGTCGCATATATCTTTCTCATTGACTGAGTAAATGTGTAAAGTTTTTTATGAAACTTTACACAAGGTGTCACCTAAAGATTGCACACCTCCTCCAAGTCAAATCACTCCAAAAGATTCAGTAGATCTTGAGAAATCTACTTAGCAAGTTACCTATGTCTAAATCTGCAATTCTGAGAAGTCGATTTGGACACCCCTAACTTTTAACACATAGTTCTCTCAATATAGAACCCGTTTAAGCAAATGCTTTTAGCCATGAGTAGCTTATCTCTCAACTTAAAGATTGAATGCTTAGTTGCTCAAAACTTTAAACTGTAAAAGGAGAACTGACCAAAACATTAAGATCGAAGTTTGCGCCTGTTTCAGGAACAAGTGAATACTTCTTCACATGCAAATGTTCCTACACACAATTCTCTTAGCCTGATTACAATTGGAAGCTAAAACTTTGTACAGAGGTAGATCAACTCTAGACTTAGACTTGTACAAAAGTATTCCACAAAAGTTCTACCACAGAAGGAGAAGACACGAAAACTTCGGGCGCAAATTTTCTTCTATTCCTCAGAAAATTACAGCTGAGTTATGAGAGAGACTTCTTCTCATTTCTATGAACTCTAATGAGTCTTACACCTACCAACTGCACTATTCTCATACTCTCTTATTGTCTCCTCTATTGCCCCGACAATTTTCCAAAGTATTTATAGGCAAATATGTACAAGCTTATAACTAAACAAAAGTATAAGTGATCTATGTCTTCACTAATGTACATATGTGTACATGTCTTTCAATCTGTGAATGTAACCACCTTCTATGGTTCAAAAATTGTTCTTATCTCCATCTTTTGTCCTTCAAATCTTCAATTGGTGATTGGTCTTGTAGCTCAATGATGAGTAGCACCTCCTTTAATGTCAATCCGGGAAGATGTGAGGATGGTATGAAGACCTCGAGCAAGTGGCGGCACAAGTGTGTGGGTGAGAAGCACACAAGCATGCACCCACATACACACACACGCGCACACAAGGTAAGACAAAGAGTGAGAATCAATGGAGCTTTTTAGATTACTTTCAAAATGCTCTTACAAGTTCGTTTCAGTTACAATCTACCCCCAAAAATGAGCTCTCTAGCTCTTTTTATAGTTTTTGACTAGCTTTTGGCCCTGTCCAGACCTAGTGTCCGGCCTAGTTAAAAATTAGGTTCCAGGGCTTATTTGAGGGCTCAAACGAAGTCTAAAAATTATGAAATTTGGTACGATGGTACTTCTAATACTCCTCAAGCTCGAGGACTCCTCGGCTTGCACAAAATGGAGTCTAATCTACCAAAAACGGGATTTACAATGTTTGTGTAGTGATTAAAATCACTTGGGTTGTACATAATCTATGGAAAAAAATGATCTGGCCTTGTTGCCGTATTGTGCATGACTCCTTTATTGCTTTGTATGCCAACACTCCCCCCTTCCTAGCGTCTGTCGCCCCTGACAGACCTTTGTTCCCTCGGGTGGTCGATGTAGTATTGGATGACATTGGTGGCCAGTTCATGTTCTCCTATTCTTAAGCCTCTTGCTAGATCGGCTTCCAATGCCTCCCAATTTATTGCACCAGGGGGTCTCTGGTTGCGGGGTGGTGTAGTACTCTGAATACATTGCTTGTTCACAAGCAAACAGTTGAAGCAGATGTGTCGGCTTTGGCGCGAAAATCTCCGAGTGGTACTCCCAGAACCCTGATCTGAACATTTCTTCGAAGGTCTGTTTGTAGCAGGCGGGGAGGTATTTGATGCGTGCATGCCAAGCGTAAGCCACACGGATACTGGGGGTGGTGCTCATGTCATACACCAAGTCGTAATTTCCATTGCTAAACCCCGGAAGGCGTACTTGTGGTGCGGCTGCATTTCTAAAGGTCTTCAGCACCACTTGCATCATATCTAAGATTTTAAGCATCATTTGCGCTGCTACATCTTGCATGGGCTTCAAGCGCGGCATCCAGTGGCGAATGGTCCCCATCATATATGCTACCGATGGTGGTCCTTGTGGTGGCGCGATGTACGGGTAGTTCAGCCATTCCTTGCATTGCGCATTGTTCTGTACCTTGATATTAAATGCCTTCCACGACCTGCGGCGGGGGACTGGACCGTAGCATGGGTTGTACAGGAGGTGCAGCGGCGCGCTGTTCCATGTGCGTAGCATTTCTGGATAAGTCTCTAAAAGTTTCTGCCGCCATGTTGGTTGACGAATCTTGCCTTTTCGCACCTCTGGAGGAAGGTCTTCGGGTTGAAATTGGGTCGCAAAAGTAGGAATCTGACCCGTGACTCTTTGTATTTCAGCATTATAATCAGCCAGGAGAATGTAATATGGCCTGTACTGGAGTTCCGATGAGAGGATCAGGCGTCTCGATGACAAGTTCTTGAAGTAATCGGATTGTAAAACAGTCTCCTCTATGACCCTCATAGCCTGATTTTGCACTACAGTGCGCTCTTCATGCGAGGTCCCTATTTCCTCCACTTGTCTTAACCATGGCGGCCGTGGTGCCTCGAACGTGTCCTGCGCTTCTTCTGTTTGTTGGCCTCCTGGGAATGGTTGCGGATCATATTCTTCATCAAACGTTTGTTCCACAGGAATTTGCACAACTTCTTCGTCCGTGGGAGCCTCCGGAGGGGAAGATGGCCTCTCATATTGTAGTAGGCGTGTCTGCAATTCAGTTACCTGTTGCTGGAGATCTTTTATGGCCTCTGCGTCGGAGGGAAGCGAAGCTGCAGAGGGGGTGGTTGGAGGGGCAGCTGTTGGGCCTTGTTTGTGTTCCTGCTTCAGTTGTCCTAGCTCCTCCGATAGCTTATCATGTGCTTCGAGTAGCATGGCATAATCTTCCAATATAATCTTGATGTTATCAGGGGTCACTGCTTGAAACTTGGATGGGCTGATGGGTGCCCCCGGTGTGCTCTCAATTGCTGCTTCCAGGTTCTCTTGATTTTGTAATTGCAGGCGTCTATTCTCTTCCTGCGCAGCCGCAAGATGGCGTTTAAGTAGCGCCATATTGCGCTGAAGTTTTGAGTTGCGTTCCAGTTGTGTCCGTAGGTGACCTTCTACCACCTGCACTGCTTCCTGATCTACGTTCTGTAGCTGTACTTCCAATATATTGTGGGCTTCTTGTAGGGTGTGGAACTGTGTGTGGAGGCGAGTGTTCTCCTCCTCTAGTACCGCAAGGCGGAGCTGTAGTGTCGCTGAGTGCTCTTGCAGGCGTGCGTTTTGTTGCTGAAGCTGAATGTAATCTGTTCTTAAATTTGATATACAAGCCAACATGGTGTCCAATGCATTACCTATAGATGAGTGGGGGGTGTTTACCGTGGAAGATGCATGGGAAGGGAATTGGGGAAGGGAGACAGTGAATGATGTGTCTACGAAAGTTGTGTGTGTGGGTGTAATTGGTGGAGGGGGAATGGGAGGAGGTGAACCCGTGGGTGGAGGTGCCGTGGGTGGTGAAATGTCCATTCCTTCAGGAGTGGGTGTTAGTGTGGGACCTGCCATATACACTGGTATGGTAGGTGGTGTGTGTGTGGAAGTGGTGAATAGATGTGAAGTGGGGTGAGGAGCTGAAAAGACAGGGAATGGTTGAGGGCCTGGTTGAAAAGCCCTAGCAAAGATGTCCTGGAGGGATTGTAGAAATGGAGGGAGGGATATCGGGGGTTGGGGTCGTAAAGTTGAGGAGGGCTGAAAGGGTTGCGTGGTAGCAGGGAAGCCCATGAATGTGGATCTAGGGTCAGGATGACCCGTGGCTGAGGGCGTTGGGGATGGTTGCCCTAGGGCAGGGTCTAGGAGGGGTTCGGCGGATTGTGTAGTGTTGGGGTTGCCTTCGAAGATAGGATTATCAGTGGTAGAGAATAGGGTGGCACTGGAGATCGGAGTACGGAAGATGAAGGTGGGGTCGGTGGGTTGATTAGTCGATGTGGTTTCTACTGTTTCTCCTCTAGGAGGTGATGGCGGGGGAGTAGGTGGTAGTGGTTCGGTGGACTCCTCATGGGTGGCTGGGTGCTGTTGGCTAGCTGTCTGGGGGGTTGTTCTGATAGTTTCAGGTGTAGTAGTCGGCTCTTCTGCAACTGTAACGGGAATTTGTATATTTTTACCTGGGCGAGGTCGTGTCTGGAACCTTCGTGGGTCATATTGAACAGAAGGCCTCTGAATGGCAGTGCGCACAGCTTCTACAACTCCATATGTTTCTGCCATCAATAAGAGACCTTCCCTGTACTCTGAGTCAACTCCCGCTTCTTCCAACAACTGAGTCATAAGTACTCTGCTGCTCTGTTCAGTGAGTAATTGCTGCGATCGTACTCTTTCCATAATCTGATACAGCCTTCGGAGTTCTGCTGTATATGCTGGGGCTTCAGTGGTCTCTTCTTCATACACTTCTTCTTCTTCCGGGTGTCCGTGTTGTTGACTTTGCTGAGCGTCACTCCAATGAACATGTCTACCGTCTGTAGACCTTCTTCTTCTTCGTGAGGATGTGCCCTGCTCCTCTGCCTCTGAATAAAACTCCACATCAGAGAATTGTGTGCTTTGTAGGAATGCTTCGAAATCCTGGGGGTCCAGTCCTTCAGCCTCACCAGTGGCAGCAAATTCGAATTCAGGTGTAATGGGAGGAGCCGATGGGGTAGGTTGTGCCGTAGTGTCAGATTCCGACCTGGGTATCCTAATGGTAAAGGGGGGTACAGTGCCCTCTCTTAATGGTGATGCCTCAGGGGTAGTCAGGACTTCCCTTGTCTGAACACAAGGGATCGCGCCCCTCATGCGCTTGGACTGATGTGTGGATGTCTTGAGCCTTTTAAACATTTGTAATTGTGCACAAGTTAAGGCACGCTCAATGGGGACATCATATGCCAAGCATCGATAAATGATGCGTGTGAGTGCGCAGCATCCGTTCACCACTAATTTCCTAGATGCCCGTTTGTTTGCTTCATACAACTGATCTATAATCCACACTGGTAGCTTAATAGGTAACGCACCTGCTGCCGCCAAGTAGAGAGCAAACCAGATCTTCTTGTGTGGTTGCGTGAATCGGTCTTGACCGGGGAAGGCGAAGTGTTGCATGCACATTCGGAGAGGGATGGACACATTTGGGGTGAGTGCTGCCATGTCTTTCAGCTTCACTACTTTCCTGTCCTTCATGTTGGTGGGAACGAGAGCATCCTTTTCTGAGGGTACATGCGTGCCATGCATATTTAAAGCATCACTTACCAACTCCACAGTAAGCTCAAACCTCTTCAACTCGTTGTTGCCCAGCAATGAAGGGAGAACAAATGATCCGGGTTGGTCCTTATCTTCATTAGCTTGTAATGTGGAGACCAAATAGTAACATCGGAGGAGATCGGGTTTAGGTAGTGGGGCTTCAAAATATTCCGCCAATCCTGCTCGTTGCCATATGATCTGTAGATCTTCTGTGTTCTGTAAAGTCTCGAACTCTTTGGAGAAAAATTGGAATCGCACCCATGATCTGTCATACTCGCATTTAGACTCCCAGATATACTTGGCCTCACCTAATGGACCGGGCATGCCATTGAACCAATGAGAATTCGCATGAACTCTTTCCGTGATGCCTGTAGGTGGATCCGGCACCGGGAGTTGCTGAAGGTGTTGCATCTCCACTGGTCGTTCAGTCGGAGGCACGTCCACAGGTAGGCTATCCACATCAATTCCTGCAGTAAGTATCCCTGCTTGTGAGCCCGAACCTGTCGCTTCTGCCATTTCTCTTCTTGCTTTCTGATTCTGTGAGAATATAGAATCATGTGTTAACATCGTAATGGATAAAATAAATCCGTTATTGTCCCCGTTACAACATTAACATGAGGTAGATGGTGAGTTAGTGGTTAGTAAGTGCACGAAGACAGTGAGTGTAGTTAACGTTTGTGTATTCCTAGGAGACTAATGCCGTTAGTAAGTGGGGTGAATTTACAAATCTGGGTCGGGGGGTTTATTACAGATCTTAGACTGCCAAATGCAGTGGATGGGCTTTGCTTTCGGTTTTGTAGAGACACCAGAGAGCTGTGTCGGTGTCGCTGTTTGGGAGTGGGGCCTTTTAGGGACCCACTTATAGGTGATTACATGCATGCTCCTGGGTCTTGGTGTGTTCCTAAGTGTTGAGCACGAGGAAATTCTGGTTGTACTCATAGTTGGGTGATGCTGCATAGGTTGTGGCCTTGGCGTAACTACTTGTGCCCTCAAGCAAGCCTTAGGCACCCAAATTTGTCTAGATTGTGGGCTTGCCTTCATCGACTTCTTGGGCACCCAAATAGACTTTACTTTAGCAGAAGAATTTCTGAAAGACTTCTTTTTAGTGTTGTGTTGTTGGTTACTACTAAGAAGCCTTGTCCGTGTAGTTGACGGTGGTGCAGCTGGTCGTTCGCCTTTCCGCACCCACACCTGGTTGAGTTTCTGGGGCATTCTGCTGCGCAGGTACTTTTGATCTCGGACATAGGTAGTACTATGCCTCTTCTGCTTGTGATCCGCCTTTGGTTGCTGCCTCCTTCGGGCCTTTGGAAAGGAAGGGAGATCCGTTGTATCCCTGACTCCTTGTTTGCAAATGTCATTCCTCTGCAATACAGGGTTTTGAACAAGAACAGCATGGTCATCTTCATGTGTACCCCTGGAAGGACCAGGAGTCTGTGCTTTTCCTAGTTCCTTGAGTGTTCCATTGTCTAATTCTACGGTAACTCGACTATGATTGACCCAAACCTGGAGAAGTCCACTTCTTAGGTTTAAGTTAATTGCTTGGTCATAGATCCAATCCTGACCCAAGACGAGAGGTTCAGTGAGATCCTCATCTTGACACACCAGTACTTTAACTGTCATTGCCTCATCATGAATGTAAAGGGGAAGTTCCGCCTCGCCCATGCAAGGGGTTTCCACTCCTCCCAATCCTATAAGATATGCTTCCACAGGATTGACAGTCAATTGTAATTCTTGGCAGTACGACAATTTAACAGCACTAGTGGCTGCTCCTGAGTCAATCAAGGCTCTTACGGTCCTTGCACTCTTTCCATGTCCTATATCTAAGGTTACGAAAGGACGTCTATCAATTATCCTATGCGAGCTTGTTCCTGCGACTTTACACATGGCCATAGGAAATCCTTGGTCTGCATAGTCATTCGCTCCAGGCTGATCTCTACCTTGCCTTCGTAATTTCATCCTTCTGATGCGTTCTAAAGCTTCAGCTTGAGCTTCTTCTCGAACTCGCTTTTCTTCCTCTTTGCGTTTCTTAGCAGTGTTGAGTCGACTGAGCATTTCCTCCGTGAGGGGTTCCTGATACAACTTGACTCTGCAACCGCTAATATAATTTGGGAGAACATCACCCTCTAATGTGGCCAATTGTACTGCTCCGCTCGTGGAGATCCTATTGATGATCATAGGTCCGTAGCCTCTCTTTTCTAGCTTCCTCGCGTGTTGTTTTAGTGTATAGACTAAGACTAGATCTCCTGCTTTCAAGCCTTTATCCTTCACGTGGGCATCAAAGTATGCCTTCTGTCTCTTCTTGGCTGCGTATATCCCTGCAGCGGCTCTCAGTCTTGTTTCCCCTAATCGTTCAAGGTCAAAGATCCTAGAGGAGAGCTCATGACCTGTCCATTCGTGCTCTTGTGCTACTCTTAATGTAGGGATCAGGAAGTCCAAGGGTAACACAGCGTTTTGGCCGAATACCATCTGAAAGGGGGTGGCTTGGAGTACCGTTTTGTAGGCAACTCGGTATGCCCAAACAGCATGGTGTAGCTGTTTGTCCCAATCAGAGCGTTTAGTGTTCACTAATTTCGTCAGTACATTGCATAGAATCTTATTAGTGCTCTCAGCTTGTCCATTAGCTTGAGGGTGATAAGGGGCAGACTTCTTGTGTATTACCAAGAATTCTTGGAGTAGATTTTCAATCACTTCATTCAAGAAATGAGTGCCTCTATCACTTACAAGCTCTATAGGTAGCCCGTATCTTGTGAATACATTCTCAAACAAGAATTTGGCAGTTGTTTGAGCGTCGTTCTTGGTTGTAGCTTTTACCTCTACCCACTTGGTGAGATAATCTGTTGCCACAATGATGTATTCCGCATGAGAACCCTTAGCTGGGGGATTAATAGGACCTACGAAGTCTATTCCCCACTTAGAGAATGCACGTCCACCCATCATAGGTTTCAGTGGCATCTCATCTTTGCGTATAGGATACTGAGTCCTTTGACAGATATCACACCGTTTCACATAGGTATGTGCATCCATGTGAAGGGTGGGCCACCAGAAGCCCGCAAATAGTATCGCCTTGATTACCCGATCTGGTCCAAAGTGTCCTCCTGCTACACCTTGGTGAGCAGTTTCCAAGATCTTAAGATATTCACTCTCATGGACACACAATCTCAGGTAACCATCCTTACCGCGTTTGTATAGATTATCACCAATGAGTGAGTAATCCAAGGCTTCTTGTTCTAAACTCCTTTTCCTAGCCAGAGTCATGTCTGGAGGGAATGTGTTTGTCCTCAGGAATGATACTAGTGGTTCGCTCCAATCTGGCACAATGGATACTTGATAGAGAGTGGCATGTTCCACTGGTGGTTTAGTGCAACAGATTGGGCATTCCTTGCACAACTTTTGGACATCAGCTTCCATAGTTGGCCAATGCACTCCGAATCTCTTTAGAGTCTGTAAAGTTCGTTGCTTTGAATGGTGTTGCTCTAACGCACCTACATGTGCTAATTGCAACCATTTAGCGTACTCATCCTCTTCTACGCAACAGGCCAAGATCCCTTGATCTGTGTGCTTGTACATGCTTCCTGCCATGATGTGGTATTTTTGGGCTTTTACAACCTCTCTGTTCCGTGTGTTTACCACAGGATGGTTAGGCCCGTATGTCAATACTGGTACCAATGGCTTAGCCCACTGCGGTACAACTTCCAAATTAAACAAGTAAGCATCAGGAAGGTCATCTGACACTCCTTGTGGGGCTTCTCCAGATGTGAGTCTAGAGAGATGGTCTGCTCGTAAGTGAGTCCTGCCTTTCCTTACCACAACCTCGAAGTCGTATTCCATTAGTAAGAGAAACCATCTTACTAATCTACCTGTATTGCATGGCTTGTTTACTAGGTACAACAATGCCTGATGATCAGTAAAAAATTTAAACTTATTTGCAAGCAAATAGTGCCTAAATTTCTTGACTGCATATACCATGCCTAATCCTTCTCGCTCTGTAGTGGTGTAATTCCGTTCAGCCGCATTCAATTGTCTACTGGCATAGGCAATTGGAAGATCCAGATTACCTTCACCAGTAGGTTGTGCGAGCACACATCCAATAGCATAATTGGATGCATCAACATGAACATGGAATGGCTTATTCCAATCTGGTGTGGTCAAGATTGGTGCTGAACACAATCTTCGTTTGAGCTCCTGGAAGGAATTCTCACATTCATCAGTCCACTCAAAGTTAGTCAAGAGTCCGTACATGGGCTTTGCGATGACAGCATACATGTGGATGAAACGTCGGTAATACCCACAATGCCCCATGAAAGCTTGTACTTCCTTGACATTCTTTGGCCTTGGTAGCTCTGCTATGGCTCTCACTTTTTCTTCGTCTGTAGATATGCCATTCTTTGACACTATGTGTCCTAGAATCTTGCCTTGCCTGACCATAAAAACGCACTTTTCTGGGTTCAGGCAGACTTGATATTCTCTACATTTGTCAAAGATTTGTCTGAGTTCAGGGATATGGGTTTGTCTAACGTTGGAATGAGCGCAGAGATCATCAACATAGACTTCTAAACTCTTCCTCAGGAACTCCTTAAACACATGGCACATCAGCCTCTGGAAGGTAGCTGGTGCATTGGTAAGCCCAAATGGCATTACTCTAAAAGCAAAAATGCCCCATTCTGTGGCAAAGGCCGTCTTATGCTGATCCTCTGGAGCTATGGCTACTTGGTTGTAGCCCGAAAATCCATCAAGGAAGCTGTACACTTCCTTGCCTGCCACTCTTTCTAAGAGATGCTCTGTGATGGGAAGCGGATAGTTATCTCGAATTGTGGCGGCATTAACCTTTTTCAAGTTAATGCACACACGCAGCTTGCCATTCTTCTTGGGCACCACTACGATGGGGGATACCCATTCGGTGTGCTCAATTTCGTAGATAAATCCAGCTTCAACCAATCTATCTATCTCTTCCTTGATCTTAGCAGCATAGTTATCGTTATATGTATAAGGCTTTTGCTTAGAGGGTTTAGCATCTGAGGTCATGGGAATGGTGTGTGAGCATATGTCAGGGTCAACACCTTTCAAATCCTTGTAACTCCAAGCGAATACATCTCTGTATTCTCTTAGCAAGGCTATCAATTCGTACTCTTCTTCTTCTGTCAGGTCATGGCCTATATACGTGCATCTCTCCTCTCCTTCTTCTATGGCCACTACTATTTTCTTGGTAGTTTCTTTGTTATCATAGGCCTCTCCTGATTGTGCTTCTCGTTTAGGCATTCTTATCATGACTCTCCTGTCATCTATCTCATACTTCTTAAAATTTTCGGGGACCTCAAACAAAGATTCTTCCTCTTCTGGTGAGGCTTCTCTCTTTTTTCGTTTCTTTCCTTCTTCCTTCGGGGTCACATGTGTTGTTAATCTTACATTAGTTGTAACCTCTCCATGCCTTTGGGGTTGAAATTCTACTTCATGGAAGTATTCTTCATCTGATGCAAATGGTGGGTCCATAATGATTGACTCTAGATCGGAGTCACTTGCATCCTCAAATGCATCAGGGCTAGGTTCGCATTCTTCTAGGACTGCCTCTCCCATGATTGGTTCTATGGAGAAGACTGAAATATCATAGCCATCCTCATCACAGTGAGGTGTCCATTGTTCTTCGTTGATGGCTACGTCCATTGTTGCTAAGATTTCTGCCCAACCGTAAGGTTCAAATTCTTCGTCTGGAAATACTACAGGTGCATAGGCTGGGTCTTGGATTGATCTATGGGTTTCTTTCGCACCTACCTCTCTGGCCTTTTCTCTCTTCTCTTCCTCTACTGCTACCTTGCACATCCATAAGTGGGTGTCTTCATGCATCCATGAGGATCCAGATTCTATGGAATGCACAGATTCTGTGTCATCTTTAGCTCTATGGATGGGATTCCACTGGATAGGAGGGACATCTCTATGAGAATAATCCTTGAGATTGACTTTGGTCGTAACACCCAAGTGTTGCAAATACAAGGAGTTGGTTCCCCAATCCTGTACCACTTGCAACTGTCGCATAAATGGTCTTCCTAAAATCATCTCATAAGCATGATTTTTGCTGAAGTCACATATAGCAAAGCTATGCTCAAACTCAACACCACAAGTGGTGAGAGTTATTCCTTCCAGCAATCCTAGGGGTCTCTCTATGTGACCATCGGCCATTTGCAATTTCATTCTCGTCGGCCTGAGTGCCGGCTTGCCCCAACGCTTCCAAAGGGAAGTAGTGGCAATTGCAACTCCTGCACCTGAGTCTAAAATTGCCTTGGTGGTGTACTCTTGGTAGGTGATGGGAAGATAGGTGTTCCCTTCTTCGCCTTCACACATATCCCCAATCTTATCCAAGGGAATTTCTGGCACTGTCCTATGGGATCCTACCTGGGAACGAGGTTTTGCTATCTCTGGTACTTGTTTGGCTACATGTTTCCATAATTCAGGTCTAACCTTGAGTAGCTCTTCTAACTTGAGATTACATTGCACGTTAGTGTTCTTCACTACCTCTGTGTTCCTAGGTATGACTGAGTCGTCGTTCCTTACCATGACTGTGGGTGCTCTCATACATGTGGACTTTGCTTCCCAAGGCCCTGTGAAGTGGGGTAGCTCTTGTATGGAATTAGACTCAAAGTCTAATCTCTCGTGAGACTGAACACTCTCATGCTCCCCGTAAATAGATGGGATGTCTTGTGGGAATTGGTCGTGTGCATCATCCACAAGTTCAAAAGGAGGGGCGACCTCGCTTTCGTTATCCCATTTGTCTTCTTGAATCTCTCGTAGGAAGTCTGGTGCAAACCGATTCATAGAAGAAGAAGTGTCTGGCTCCGTAGAATTGGGCGCATAAGCAACCTGTGAAGGGGGGCTGATTCTATTGTTGACTCTCTCCTCGTTCTCGCAAATGGCTGGAGCACAAGCTTCTTGGGGAGGATTACTTATTCTATTACTTTTCCGAACAGGCTCACACATTCCCTGAGAAGGAATGTAGGCAACCTGTGGAGGTATTTGAGCCTTCGAGGGAGGCTCATCTGCCTTTTGGGGGGGAAGATAAGCTTCTTGAGGAGGCCCACGGGCTTCCTGAAGAGGCTGGCTTACCCGTTCTCTTGCCCTTTCCTTTCTTTGAGGGGTAGGTTCCTTTTCTGGCTGTGCTATTGGCCTCTCTATTCTTTCTAAGGAGGGAAAGTTGTCCGGTTTAGGGGCATTGGCCACATACCCTTCTGATTGGGAATGATTCCTATTTTTGCTTGCTTTTTCTTGGTCTTGATTTTTTTCTTCCTTGTCAGATCTTGCAATTATCCTCTCTAACTTCTCTAGGAATCCATCCAAGTGTAATTGTGTTTTGGCTGAGCCTGAGTAATTGAAAAGGCGACTGGCTTCAAACATAGTCTGAGCCAATGCGACCATTTTCGCGCATAGTTTGGTTCTTTCTATCTCTAGGTCAGCTCTAGGATAGCACTTGTCATGATCCGTGACGTTTGGCCCTTCTTGGATTCTGGCCTGATATGCCTTAAGCATCATGTCTATGTCTTCGGGAGTGGGATTAGCTAATACTGATCCTGTTTGGGGTGGTGGGTGGGTTGCGTGGGCTGTCTTAGAGGGTGAAGGGATGGAGGGTGATGGGGATGGTAACGGTGGGAATGTGTGAGAGTGCGGTTGAGACGTGATCTCTATGATTTTAGCCTTGGTTTCTCGTAGACTTTCCTCAAGTTCACTCATCTTCTTTGCCCATTGCCTTTTCATACGTTCGCGGCTATCTTTCCAAGCTCTTGTTCTCTTTTTATTTTGGCTCTCAGTATCGCTAGCATCTGGGCTCTTTTCCTGGCCTACCCCTTGGTTTTGCTGCAAAGCTTGAGCTCGAGTGACTACCTGTACTGGTGCAGTGGAAGTGACACTTCCTGAGGAGTCTACCACTAACCCAACAACGTTGATAGGGGTGATTTTAGGCATGCTATTGGGGTTCTTAGGGCAATCTCGTAAGAGATGCTCTTTTCCGCAGTCTTGGCAAAAGCCTTGGATAGTCACGGACTGAGGTTGTGTGGGCGGAGGCAAGGGACAATCACGAATGAAGTGATCCCCCTGACATCGGTAGCATGGTCCTCTAGGAATTGGTGGTCGTACCTGTCTAGGTTGAGGCCTAGAATTGGGGTTTGCATACATGACGTTCGTGTAATCTGACTCCCAACTAGGTTCGTTTGGCTCTTCACCATAGTAGGACTCACCATGCTCAGGAGACTGCATGTAGTAGGCCTGGGGGCTATCAACATGGGTAGAATCAAAGCTATGATCACTTGGGTCATTTTCAGAGATCAAGGGTGTTACTGGGACTATAGCTCTATTCAGGTTCTCTTCTGCAGCAGTATACTTTACCGGGATCACATTAGCTGGGGCTGGGGGTTGTTGTGCTAGCACAGGCTGAGGCCTTTGTTGGTTTTGATATTGAGGTTGGAAATTTTGTTGTGGCCTGCCATATGGTTGTGGAGGGTACTGGTTCTGGTATCTGCCTTGTTGGTAGGGCTGAGGGTAGGGTTGCCTAACCGCCTGCTTGTTGTATGGGCAATCTTGTGCGGTGTGGTTGGTGTATCTCCGTTCTATGGTGCAGTACTGGCTACTAGGATTTACTTGGGGTTGAGCCATAATGGGACAGACATTCGCCATGTGGTCACCACCGCATGTATAGCATCTTTTCACTGGGGCAAACCTTGGGATTTGTTTGCTAGTTACTCCTAATTTCTGGGCCACTTTCTCTGCGAGTTCCTCAATTGATGTAGATTGCATGGAAGAGTGACTAGATGCACTGTCTGAATCTTTGTAAATTTTGGACAGCTCTAGCTCTTCTCCTAGGTTATCTTCAATGTCAATGCATATACGTACACACTCTTCTATGGTCCTAGGGTCTTTCAGATACACGTAGGATCTCAATTTTGGACTCAGTAGTCCATCAAGGAATAAGGCTACTTGTTTAGCAGATGTGGGTAGCTCCGAAATAGGGCATCTTTCCAGATATTGTCTAAATCTTCTTCCTGCAAGCCTCACAGTCTCTTGAGGGGTTTGCTTGAAGCTGTGAATCAGTGAGGAGGTGTTGTGTCTTATGCCACTCTTGGAGAACTCTACAATGAATGCCTCTAGGAGTTGGTCTATGCTCCTGAACTGACGCTCATCTAATGGCTGAAACCATGTAAGTGCCGTGTTCCTAAGGGTTAGACCGAAGGCATTGTACTGTGTGAACAGATCTTCCACTTGTTCAGCTCTCAGGACTTGCTTGAACTCTGCCACATGATCATAGGGATCTCCTGTGCCGTCAAAGTAATTCTTCATGGACTTAACTAGCTGGGTGGGTCTCAAAGTTCTTGTGTGCTCTCTAGGCCTCGGTAGAGGGAATCCATCTACATTTCTTTGGTTCCTGTGGGCTCTATGCATCTCAGGTTCTACCCTATTCGTCTCTGTTCTCGTTCTTTCTCTGCCCACTGGGTTGGCAAAACTTACTTCTGGTCTATCTCTACTTCTGTCTCTTTGCGTACCATGAGCTTGGGAAGTTCCAGCCCCAAGGTGACCATAGGATACATTTGATCTTGGTTGGGGGAAAATAAATTCACCCTTCCAAGTATAAGCATGCCTATCATTTTCTGTCACCACAAAGATCCGTTCTGAAGCATGATCTAGGTAGGTCACTCTGCCTGGGCTATCCGGATCCTTAAACTCATAGATCATGATTGTTCCTATATCAATTGGGTGATCCGGTTTATACCTCCAAAAGGCTTCGTCCGTTTCTCGATTGAGAAGCAAGTCTATGCACTTGTTATCTTGGGGAACCCACTCAGGCGTGATAATCCTAGTGAGAACTGATTTACCTCGAGGGGTTCTAGGTTCCACTCCCATGTTTCCTTGTTCCAAGTCACCTAAGTCCGCTTCTGAAATTACATTTCCAAATTCATCTGTCCTATCTGGATGACTGGTGACTACGTATATGGTTCCTTCCTTGTCCAGGTATGCACCGTTTTCAAATTTGACAGCTGGGTGCTCTAGTCCTATGGATTGGTCAGGGTTTTTAATCTGGACCACAGATCTTCCTAGGCCATCCTCATAGATGCCAGCACCTAATCGGTTGGTTCTAAGGTATTCCAACTGTGTTTTGTAAGGGCCTTCTACCCTGTACAAATAAGGCACACCTGAACTTCCCGTAGGTCTGTCCATGCCTTGAGACATCTCTGACTCACTGGTATCAGAGCTAGGGTAATGAGAGTGGCGACTCAACTGCTGGGCCCAAGACCTTGCAGTGTGGTTGACACTAGCCTCTGAAGACCTAAGGCTTTGTCTTTCTCTTGCTAGGTGTCGTCCTGATCTAAGGTTCATATGCCTAACTGATTAGCCCAAATTTTTTTTTCCAGAGTACAACCTCGTTGCCGATCAATTGGTACCAGTCACTTGATTCTTTTTAGTTATTCCCCGTGTTTTAAAGTCTTGTCTGCTATTACGTCGTCAGGAATACTTGAATGTTCTTCGTACTCTCAGGTTAATCGTTCCACGTTAGGTTCTTTCCTTTATGTTGTCGACAGTACAGAAATTAAGTTTTTAGCTTGAACTTGAGTTTTTAGGTAGTCTTCAACTTGATAGTGGCCTATCGTCGCCTTGACTTACTCCTACTTCTAATCGCTCTTAGCCTAGGCTAGGAATAGACGAAGAGGAGTTGAGAATATTCCGACCTTTCTTGCCGAACCTTGCTCTTTAGTGCTCGAGAAGTTGATTCTCAAGCGTGTGCCACTCCCTTGCTTGGATACTCTCAATTGCTTCTCACTAGGCCTGCATAAATCCCAAGATTAGCTCCAAGTAGACCTTTCAATTGACAGACAATTTATTTCAGACACTTTTTTAATGACCCTTGTTCCCCCTTTTGCATTGTTAGAAATTTACTCTAGAGCTCCCTTGGTGTTCCTACCCCTCAGTGTGTCAACTTCCAAATATCCTATCCGAAAATCAACGCGTTATTCTTATAAAAAACAGTTGAGGGCGTGTAGTATATGTCACGAGCTTTCCGACAAGCCCTAGAGCTCAGAAAATGGATTTCGTATGAAAAAGTTATGACCGTTCAGGGTTTAGGGGGTTAAATAGACAAACAGATACTATCAGGGATTTTAATGCATTTTCTAAGGCCTTTGTAAGTATATGAATACTTGAGAGTGCAAATATGCCCAAAATTTAGCCTAAATTTCCAAAAATTTACACCTTAATTTTTTGCCGAAAATGTCTGTCTATCGCGATAGACGGTGTCTGTCGCGATAGACACAATCTATCGTGGGATTCTGTCTGTCGCGATAGACGGTGTCTGTCGCGATAGACGGTGTCTATCGTGGATTTCTGTCTGTCGCGATAGACGGTGTCTGTCGCGATAGACACAATCTATCGTGGGATTCTGTCTGTCGCGATAGACGGTGTCTGTCGCGATAGACGGTGTCTATCGTGGATTTCTGTCTGTCGCGATAGACGGTGTCTGTCGCGATAGACGGTGTCTATCGTGGATTTCTGTCTGTCGCGATAGACGGTGTCTGTCGCGATAGACGGTGTCTATCGTGGATTTCTGTCTGTCGCGATAGACGGTGTCTGTCGCGATAGACGGTGTCTATCGTGGATTTCTGTCTGTCGCGATAGACGGTGTCTGTCGCGATAGACAGTGTCTGTCGCGATAGACTGAAATAATGCAAAGTTTTGAAAAACTTCTAGTGATCTAGAGTGCCCACAAGGTGTAGGTTACAGTGGTAATCATGCATTCACAAAATGTTAAGATTTTCTGTCTGTCGCGATAGACAGAGATTGTCGTCCCGGGACCTGTGCAGAGCCTGTCGTACCTGCGCACACTGCTGGGGATGATGGTACAGCAAAAAACCTGCAAAATAGCTCAGAAAACATGCAAAAACAGCACATGCAAGTTCGCTCTCTCGCTCTCTCTCACAAGTGAAATGAGGGAAATGAGGTGGAGGTGGGGATATAGTCAAAAAAACTGAAATTTTCGCGATGATGGAGATGGACTTGGGAGATGGTGATGATGATGATGGTGAAGAAAGTAAAAGAAAATCGATGAGAGTGAAGAAAATACCTACAACTCCAACGCGTCAACTCTACGTCTTACCATCACACGCTCGTCCTCAAAGCTCGATCCCCGGCAACGGCGCCAAAATTTGGTGTAGCTCAATGATGAGTAGCACCTCCTTTAATGTCAATCCGGGAAGATGTGAGGATGGTATGAAGACCTCGAGCAAGTGGCGGCACAAGTGTGTGGGTGAGAAGCACACAAGCATGCACCCACATACACACACACGCGCACACAAGGTAAGACAAAGAGTGAGAATCAATGGAGCTTTTTAGATTACTTTCAAAATGCTCTTACAAGTTCGTTTCAGTTACAATCTACCCCCAAAAATGAGCTCTCTAGCTCTTTTTATAGTTTTTGACTAGCTTTTGGCCCTGTCCAGACCTAGTGTCCGGCCTAGTTAAAAATTAGGTTCCAGGGCTTATTTGAGGGCTCAAACGAAGTCTAAAAATTATGAAATTTGGTACGATGGTACTTCTAATACTCCTCAAGCTCGAGGACTCCTCGGCTTGCACAAAATGGAGTCTAATCTACCAAAAACGGGATTTACAATGTTTGTGTAGTGATTAAAATCACTTGGGTTGTACATAATCTATGGAAAAAAATGATCTGGCCTTGTTGCCGTATTGTGCATGACTCCTTTATTGCTTTGTATGCCAACAGGTCTGCACCAACAACCTGGCTATAGATGTGGTGTAATATTACATATCATGCCCTCCAAAAAAGGGTTTGTCAGGGACAATAGATTCAAGAGGGGTAGGGTGTTGGTAGCCAAGTAAGCAGTCCAGGTGGTCTGACACGACAAGGGAGCTGAACAAAAACAAGCCAAAGAGAGCATGGGTAGAGAGAAGGCCAAGTACGATTGAGTAGACAATGGAGCCAATGTAGATCAGTCGAATAGGCCAAGTATTCATTTTTCCAATCAAACAGTTATCAATGGTTATTTTTATCACTACACTACATTGTAAATTCCATTTTTTATAATCCAAACTCCATTTTGTCCAAATCAAGGAGTCCTTAAGCTTGAGGACTTAGTAGATCTACCTATGTAACAATTTTCATAATTTTTTGAGCTCATTTGAGCCCTCAAATTAGCTTAGGAATCTAATTTTTAACTAGATTGGACACTAGGTTTGGACAGGGTGAAAACTACTCAAAAAAACTATAAAAAGAGCCAGAAAGCTCATTTTCAGGCTCGATTGTTAGAGATTGAAGCAAACTAAGAAGATTGTAAACCTTCTTTTGATGAATTGAATAATCCATTGCTCCATCTTTTTGTCTTACGACATATGCATGTGTGTGTATATGCTAGTGTACTTCTCACTCATGCACATGTGTACTCATTCACTCATGATCTTCATGCCTCCCTCATGTCTCCTCGGATTGAAAATTATGAGGTGGATCTCCTCACGTTGATACTCATCATTGTGTTAGAGTGACAACCCCCAAACTAAGGGGACCAATGGACCCCTTGGACACCCACCCAAACCTACTCCTCGTAGCCCTCGACCCCACAATTGGGGACGAGTAGCTCCCTTTCCTTACAATACCTTAGATGGTCCATTTTTACCTTCCTCCAACATGCAAGTTGGGATTCCCATCAATTGGGTAATGCACACTTGGATTCTTTTTATAATGGGGGCCTTACAAAATGTGTAGTGGTACATACAATCATAATGGGTAGACATTGGTGATACATTAACACTCCCCCTCAATGTTTGTCGGATGATAAATCAAGTAATTCTAGGTCCTATGCCCATCTGTTGAAGATGCTTGTTGAGTTTCTCTTTTCCAAGTGCTTTAGTGAATATATTAGCACTAGTAGCCTCTATTCCTAAATATTCTAGCTCCAATTTTTCATCTTCAATTAGCTCACCAACATAATAGTATTGTACTTCAATATGTTTGACGCGAGCATGAAATATTGGGTTCTTTTCAATGGCCATATAATTTTGATTATCGCATTTAAGTACAGATTTCATCTTTAATGGAAAGCCTAGATCTGCTAGAATTCTCCTTAACCATACTGCCTCACAAAACCCAAAGCAAGCTACTTTGTACTCGACTTCAATGGAGGAAAGTGCAAGAGTTGGTTGTTTACTACTTGCCCAAGAAAATATTCTTGAACCAAGCAAGAAATAGTGTGTTGCTCTAGCACAATGGTGAGAACCACCTTAAGAAGCTTCACCTCCTTAATGTCAATCCGCGGAAGAGATAGGAGTGATATGAAGATCGTGAATGTGAGATGAAGTGAGAGTGAAGGTGAGAAGCATAGAAATGCACACACACATACACACACACTACGAAGAGACAAGCAAGACACAATGGAAGGTGGGAAATTAGCTCTATTACTCAAGAACACTATTACAAGCTCAAAAGAACTCTAAACTCCAACAAGCTAACCTCAAAAATGAGCTCTCTAGCTCTTTTTATAGTTTCTAGCCTAGTTTTGACCGGTTTCACATCTAGTGACCGGCATAGTTAAAAATTAGGTCCTAGATGCTATTTGGAAGGGTAAACGATGTCTAAAAATAACGAAAATTGATACGCTTGTTCTACCTAAGCTCCTCAAGCTCGAGGACTCCTCGGCTTGCACAAAATGGAGCTATGGATTAAAAAATGGGGTTTTCTATGTTACATATGTTACAATTAGTGATAAAAATCACTGTTGAATGTTTTGAAAAGTGATAAAAAACATATTTGTTCAAAAAATTGATCCGACTGGCTCCCTGCTCCGTCGTTACATGCTTCCGTGTCGTCTGTGCCTCTGGCTGCTTCCAACACCCCCCTCCCTCTCGCTTCTGTCGTCCCTGACAAAACCTTGTTGTGCGGTCTGTCGGATGTAGTTTTGTAGGAGCTCGTGAGCGAGGGTGTGCTCAGATACTCGAATGCCTCGGGCTAGGTCTGCCTCGAGCTTCTCCCAATTAATTGGTTGTGGTTCATCTGATGGTGGGAGTCTGTAATGTGTGGAATACACCAACTGTTCACAGGCAAATAATTGCAATAAGTGGGTCGGCCTGCTGATGAACACTTCAGAGTGGTATTCCCAGAAACCGGTGGTGAACATTTCTTCGAATGTTTGCTTGTAGCACGCCGGTAAGTACTTGACTCTGCAATGCCAGGCATAACACACCCGGAGCGATGGCGTCGTACTCATTTCATATGCGAGATCCAAGTTGCCATGCTCAAAGCCCGGGGTATTAACATGTGGTGCTTTGACTCGCCGGAAGACTTTAAATATCATTTGCATCATGTCAAATATCTTGACAGTCATATGCGCTGCTATATCATCCATATATCTCAAGCGAGGGAGCCAGTGACGAATCGTTGCCATCATGTAGCCAATTGTCGGTGATCCGGTAGGTGGCCTGAAATATGGGTAGTTCAGTCAGTCCTGGCACTGCTTATTGTTTTGTACTTTGATAGCGAAGGCAGTCCAGGAGCGGCGTCGTGGTACTGGTCCCCAACACGGGTTGTATTTTAAATGTAAAGGTGCCTTAACCCATGTGCTCATCATTTCAGGGTACTCCTGTAAAAGACGTGTACGCCAATCTGGTTGATAAATAGTGCCTTGTTGCGCATCCAGTGGCAAGTCTTCAGGCTCGAATTGAGTTGCATGTGATGGCTTCTTGCCAGTTCGCTTCTCTATGGCCAGCTGGTATTCGGCCATTAGCATGAAGTAAGGTTTGTATTGAAGCTCATGCCCGGATATGTACCTGCGTGGGGCCAATTGAGCAAAGTAGGGAGATTGCAAAATTCTTTCTTCGATCATGGCCATAGCATGTAGTTGTGCCTCTACTCTCGCTGAGTGCGTTGTTCCAATTTCCTCAATAGTCTTCATCCACGCGGGGGTCGGAAGTTCGTACGTCATCTGACCTTCGGCCGTGACGCGTCCGCCTGGGATGGGTTGTGGCTCGTACGCTTCTTCAAATGTTTCCTCCACCGGGATGGTGACCGTTTCTTCCTCAGCCGGAAGCTCAGGTGGTGAATCTGGCCTTGGTGGCGCTTCATATACGTCAATTCTTGACTGGAGAGTGATTACCTGGGCCCGTAATGCGTTGAGTTCGTCAAAAATTTTAGGGTACACAGGTGCTGGTAATTCTGCTGCTACTTGTACTTGTGGTGTTGCCGGTTCTCTGAGCTGTAGTAGCTTGTGATCTTCCTTTAACTTCTGATGTTCTTCGTTCATCCGATCATAGTCCTCGAGCAGTCTAACATGGTCTTCTAGCAACATCTTCATTGCTTCGGATGGGATTGCCTTGAATCTGCTAGGACTTAAGGGTTGTTCTGGATGGTCCAATGCCGCTTCCAAATTCTCTCTATTCTGCTCTTGGAGTCTCTGGTTCTCCTCTTTTGCTGCGGCTAGGTGTCTTCTTAGTAAGCCCATGTTTCGTGTTAGCGTTGCATTGCGGACTGTCTGGGCTCTTAATAGGTTATCCAGGTCAGTAGTGGCTTCCTTGGTCTTTTCTTCGCTTTCTAGTTCCAATTTGTGATAAGCCTCGCGTAATTCCTGGTAGCGGGTGTTCAGAGAGGCATTCTCAATGGAAAATAAATTAAGCTGCGACTGTAAGTCATTGGTTGTCCTCTGCAGCTGGTGATAATTATCGCCAAGAGATGTGAACTCATCTCTTACTTGCGTCATACACATGAACATCTGTCGGAATGCATTATCTACAGTGGGTGATAGTATTAACGGGGTGCTAAATGAAGATGCAGTTGGTGTAGATGCAACGGGAACGGGGAATGGGGATGGG
Organism: Ceratopteris richardii; assembly: GCA_020310875.1. Taxonomy (NCBI): domain Eukaryota; kingdom Viridiplantae; phylum Streptophyta; class Polypodiopsida; order Polypodiales; family Pteridaceae; genus Ceratopteris; species Ceratopteris richardii. The sequence continues at coordinate 8,579,783 of CM035407.1, forward strand.
AAGGTGGATGATGTAGTGATTGTTGAAAATTGTGATGTGCCTAAAAATGCTTGTGTCGTGAGTGAAGGTAGTGATGGTGCAGTGGGTGGTGAGATGTCCATGTCAGTGGACGTATCTAGTGCGGTGACCGTGAATATGGGTGTGATCGTGGGTGCACGTGCTGGTGTAAATACGGGATTTACAAATGTTGAGGGGTAATTTACAGGGGGGCTGGCTGGAGCAGCTTGGTGGAAAGGGGAAAGAGGGGTTATAGTGGGTCGGGGAGGTGAGACGGGGGAGAAGGTTAAGGGCGGGGGAAATGGGAAAAGGGGTCTTGGAGTTGTGGGGAAAGATGGAAAAGATTGATGAAGGAATGGGTTGGATAGAAAGGTGGGGGTGGAAGGGGGTAGACTAGGGCTAATGGGCACGGGAATTGTGGGGTGAGTGGTCGTAAAGACGGTTTCTGCAACACCACCGGCGAATGAAGATGTGGGTCTGGGGGAAGGAGGGTGAAGAGGGGAGGCTGGATGGACGGGTGGTGAGAGAGGAGCGGTTGGGGTGGTCGGTACTTCAGTGACTACTGAGGTAGGTACAGTTGTAGCGCGGGGTGGGGAATCTACAATGATGGTTTCTACGGCCAATGAACGTTCGGGGACGAGGCGTGCCTCCCTGGCTTGTTCTAAAGATTGTGCTCCGGTTGGTACACGAATGTATTCGCCGGGCTTTGAAAGTAGTCGTACTCTACGGGGGTCAAACTGTGGTAGTGGCTTTCTTTGCAAGTACCTGAGGGCTTCGTTGGAGCCTACTGATTTGACTAATTCTTTGAATCCTTTGATGTATGCGTCTTCGAATCCGCCTGTGACAAGTTCTTGTTCTATTATTTTTTGGCTCTCTTCCTCTGTCAGCTTCTTGCGTGCCCAAACTTTTTCCATAGTTCTATACAACTTCTTGATAGCTAGAGTGTAAGCTGCTGCTTCGTAAGTTTCATCTTCATGGGTACTTGTGTCGCCATGTGTGTCTGTTTGTTGGCCTTGGCCATCTGTCTGTTCCTGCTCTTGGGATTCATGTGTTCCCTGGCTAGCTTCGTCGTCTCCTTCATCGTCATCGGTTGCTGTCCTTTCGTCATCAGAGCTGGACACGACCTGTCCTTGTGGTTGATCCTTGGGTGTAGTAGGGTAGCTAGGCCTTTCAAATTCTTGAGAAAACAAGTGTCCTTTTGAATACTGGAACTCATTGGAGAATGCATCGGGCATCTCAAAATCAAAAGTTTGGTCCAGTGGCTCTGCTTGTCCTGGTTCTAAATGCGGTATTGGAAAAGAGAAAGCTTCCGCACCAATAGTGGTGGGAAGTTCAGCTGCTGTGGTGATAGGTTCTGTGGTTATGGCTGCTTGGGGTGCGACAGTACTGGTGGTGCCCTCCGTTACCACTGGTCTAGATAACCTTATGCGAATAGGTTGTACTGTGGGAGTGGCTGTTGTTGGTGACAGCGCTGGAGATGGTTGTGGAGAGGGTGATTCTGGGACTTGTAGGCACGGGATAGTACCTCTCATCCGCTTTCCGGCTCTGCCTTTGCTAGACTTTCTAGCCTTCCTAGTGGTGCCTTTGAATGCTTTCAGTTCCTCATTGGTCATGGCACGCTCTACGGGTAAATCATATGCCAAGCACATATATATGATCCTGGTGAGGGCACAGCATCCATTGATTACCTTCTTTCACTCCCATCGATGTTGTGCCAAATAGAGCTGATCAATGATCCAGCTGGCTAGGTCAACCGTTTGCGGTCCAGTACATGCTAAGTACAATCCAAACCAGATTCTCTTGTGGGGCATGGTAAAATGATCCTGAGCTGGGAAAGCAAAATGCTGCATGCATATCCGTAATGGCTTAGAGAGCTCAGGTGTTATAGCAGAAATATCCTCCCACTTAGTTACGTCACCACGCTTCATCTGCTCTGGGACTAGCCGTTCTTTCTCCGTTGGAGTGTGTGTTCCATGAATCTTGATGGCAGCCCTGATTAAATCCTTCGAAAGATAAAATCTTTTGTAAGGTGGATCATCCACTAAAGAAGGCAAAATAAAGGTTCCTGGGATGTCCTTATTCTCTGAGGCCAGCAAAGTGGTGATTAAGTAATAACACCTCAGGTTTGGGCAGAGGATCACTGAAATACTCCGTGAAGCCGGCTCTAGCCCAAACATGAGTTAAGTCCTAGGTGTTCTATAGGCCTTCGAATTCTCTTGAGAAGAATTGATACTTGCCCCATGTGCGGTCATCGAATGTCATATTTGCTTCAAAAATGAAGTCAGCATCAGCTAATGGTCCAGCTAGGCCTTGGAACCAATGAGAGTTACGGTGTATCTTCTCTGTGTATCCCATAGGTGGGTTATCGATTGGCATGGGTCCCGGAAATCCTTGGAACTCTGGCGGTGGAGCGGTCGGGTGGGATTCTACGCGTAAAACATTGAGGGGCACCGCAGCCACGCTGGGGCCTGCTTCCGATGGTCCTGCTTCTGTTTGCATGATGACTGATGAGCTAATGGAAAAGATCTGCTACAAAAGATTAACACATTAGTATGGAAATTAATTATGATCCCATTAAGGTGAGACCGCAATCCCTTTCCATAACCGATGTGTAACCCGTGTAGCCAAGTGTCGTGAAGTGATTAATGCAATGATTATTTGCAAAACTAATGCAGGTCTCTAGACACCTACATGGTCAGATTATGCATACATTTCTTGATGAGCCGTTATTATGCATGATGTGGGGTTTGGGTGTATGAATTTATACAAGGTTTGGTTGAGGGTGAATTAGTACAAGGGTGGAGTTTAAACGGGGTGGGAGAATTGTTAGATACGATGGTACAAGAAGACGTCTGGATACGTTTCGGTATCCATTTCCTAAGAGTCTTTGAGTGGGTGGTGTGTTTCTGCTGAGGGACAAAAAGCGGTATCGGGTTTGGTGGTATTGAAGGATGAAAAGATTTCTGAGGGGGATATATTACATGGCTAGAGGGTTGGGCTATAATACATGGTTTGGGTACCCAAATCTGCATGGGTGTGGGTCTATGGATAAGATATTTCTTGGCGATCCAAATCTGTCGAGTACTGGTACGTGTAGAAGAAGATCAAGGGGACTTTGGATGCGAACTCAGCTTCTGTTGCAACTTTATCCTGTTCTCGTCTGCAGCGTTGCCAATAGCCTGTGGTTGCTGTCCTTTTGGCACCCATATTTGTCTCGTGCCACTTGTTCCGTGATGTTGATACTTCTACTTTCTTTGCCTTGCCTGGTGATGTTGTCGGTCTGGGTTCCTCTGTTGTGGTTGACTCGTTCGTGGTTGGGTTTGAGAGGTCCATTGGACGCTCTGCTTTGGAAAAGAAGGGAGATCCAACACTTGCGTGACCTGCCCATTAGGAAGTGATTCGTTCTTTATCTTTAATCTAGGCCAGCCAGCAGCAAGTTTGGAAGGATGAGCACCGCAGGGTGTTGTGCTCATTTGGCCGCTGATGCAACCCACCTGACCGCTGATTGTGTTCATCTGCCCTAGCGGTTGGGTAGCTGCCCCTTCTAGTTTGCAAGAAGCCCCAGGGAAGATCTCCTGTCGTCCTTCTGATTGACAATTGTCCCTAGCCAAGCCCGAGTGGGTTGGTGTAGACTTAACGTGACTGGTCTGACCCAAGATCTTCCGGTCTTCCGTCGCATGCGTTTCATAGGGTCTAGGGTTGCAAACCTCAATCAGAATGCCATTAGGGAAGTCAAGCGGTATCACTCGCTTCTGTTCTAAGGTTCCAATCTGTAAGGAGCCTTGTCTAAGATTTAGGTCCACTGAGTGATCGTATAGCCAATCTCGGCCAAGGATTAGGGGTTCTATCAGGTCGTCGTCATGGCACACTAGTAGCTTCGCTATCATGGTCACATCCTTAATGAGGATAGGAAGGTCCACCTCACCCATGCAAGGGGTTTCCATGCCTCCTAGCCCTATGAGGTATGCCTCAATTGGCCGCATTTCTATTCCTGAATCCTTATAGTGGGACCATCTAATCGCACTAGTCGCAGCACCTGAGTCAATTAAAGCCCTGAGCTCTTGGCAAGGGTTGCCGTGCTCTAGCCTAACTGTAATGAATGGTCTCCTATCCACTATGCTAGGATGAGTGGGTGACTTTACTTGACACATGGCCATGGGGTATCTGGGTGTAGTTTCCAGATGGTTATAATGTTCTCTCCCTAGTCCTTGTCTTCTTAACTTCATGCGTTTAATGCGTTCTATTGCTTCTGCCTGAGCTTCCGCTCGTATTCTATTTTCTTCCTCCTTACGCTTCTTTGCCAACATGAGTCGTCTAAGCATATCCTCAGTAAGAGGTTCCTGATATAACTTGACTCTACAGCCACTAATGTAATTAGGCATTATATCTCCTTCTAAAGTGGCTAACTGTACTGCTCCACTTGTTGAGAGTCTGTTAATGATCATAGGTCCATAACCTCGCTTTTCTAACTTACGTGCGTGTTGCTTTAGCGTATATACTAGAACTAAATCCCCTTCTTTTAGGCCTTTATCTTTCACATGTGCATCAAAATATGCTTTCTGTCGCTTCTTCGCTGCATATATTCCTGCTGCTGCCTTTAGCCTGGTTTCTCCTAATCGTTCCAAGTCCATTATTCTCGCTGATAATTCATGGCCGGTCCACTGAAGTTCTTGTGCAACCTTAAGGGTCGGTATCAAGAAGTCCAAAGGAAGCACAGCATTCTGACCAAAAACCATCTGAAAGGGAGTTGCATTGAGTACAATCTTGTAGGCCACTCGATATGCCCAAACAGCGTGGTGTAACTCTTTGTCCCAATCTGAACGTTTGTTGTTCACGAGTTTCGTTAGTACGTTACAAAGGATCTTATTAGTGCTTTCAGCCTGACCATTGGCCTGAGGATGATATGGTGCAGATTTCTTGTGAATCACCATAAAATCCTATAACAAATGTTCAATGACTTGGTTTAGAATGTGAGTGCCTCGATCGCTCACTAACTCTATAGGTAGTCCATATCTTGTAAAGACATTCTCAAATAAGAATTTTGCAGTTGTGTGTGCATCATTCTTTTTCGTGGCTTTTGCCTCTACCCATTTCGTCAGATAATCTGTGGCAACAATAATGTATTCCGCATGTGTACCTTTTGCAGGGGGGTTAATGGGTCCTACAAAGTCTATACCCCACTTAGAAAATGCACGTCCGCCCATCGTGGGTTTCAATGGCATTTCGTCTCTGCGAGTAGGAAACTGAGTTCTTTGGCACACATCACATCTCTTAACATAGGTATGAGCATCCATGTGAAGAGTGGGCCACCATAATCCTGCAAAGAGGATGGCTTTGATTATCCTATCGGGTCCAAAATGACCTCCTGCAACACCTTGGTGTGCAGTCTCTAGTATGCTCAGATAATCGCTCTAATGAACACATTGTCTTAGATATCCATCTCGTCCTCTTTTGTATAGGTTATCGCCAATAAGTGAATAGTCTTGAGCTTCCTGCTCCAAACTGCGTTGTCGAGCTAAGGTCATTCCTTGAGGGAATGTCTTCGTCCTCAAATATGTCACTAACTGTTCACTCCAGTCTGGTGTGAGAGACACGTGATATAGTGTAGCATGCTCTACTGGTGGTCTTTCACAACAAACGTTGCATTCCTTACACAACCTGTAGACATCTGCTTCCATCGAAGGCCAATATACTCCTAATCTATGCAGAGTCTGTAATGTTCGATGTTTTGAATGATGTTGCTTTAATGCACCTATGTGTGCTAATTGCAACCAATTTGCATGTTCTGATTCATCTTCACAACAAGCAAGAATCTTTTGATTATCCTGTTTATATATGCTTCCTGCCATTATTTGGTATCTCTGAGCCTTGGTAATCTCTCCCTCTTTGATCTTTATCCTAGGATTCTTGGGTCCGTATGTCAGAATAGGGACTATAGGCTTAGCCCATTCTGGTGCTATCTCAAGGTTAAACAAATATGCATCTGGTAGATCATCCGCTACTCCTTGAGGAGCTTCTCCTGAGGTTAATCTTGAAAGGTGGTCAGCTCTAAGATGTGTCTTTCCTTTCCTGACTACTACTTCAAAATCATACTCCATGAGTAATAGAAACCAACGTATCAGTCGTCCTGTGTTACATGGCTTGTTGACTAAGTACAATAGGGCTTGATGATCTATAAAGAACTTGAATTTGTTGGCCAACAAGTAGTGCCTAAACTTCTTTACTACGTAGATCATCCCTAATCCTTCTCGTTCCGTCGTGGTGTAATTTCTTTCTGCTGCGTTCAATTGTCTGCTCGCGTAAGCTATGGGGAGATCTATGTTACCTTCATTCGTGGGTTGTGCTAACACGCATCCTATGGCGTAATTGGATGCATCCACATGTACATGGAATGGCTTACTCCAATCTGGGGTAGTCAATATAGGTGTTGAGCACAAGCGTCGTTTAAGTTCATTGAATGAATTTTCACATTCATCTGTCCATTCAAAATTGGTTAAAAGAGAGTACAAAGGCTTGGCTATGATTGCATACATGTGTATGAATCTCCTATAATAACCGCAATGGCCCATAAATGCCTGTACCTCTTTCACATTAGTTGGTCTAGGTAATTCTGCAATTACCTTCACCTTTTCTTCATCCGTAGAGATTCCATTTTTTGACACAATGTGTCCTAGAATTTTGCCTTGTCTGACCATAAAAACGCATTTTTCTGGGTTCAAACAAACCTGATATTCTCGACATTTGTCAAATATTTGTCTTAACTCTGGGATATGCGTCTATCTTACATCTGAATGAGCACATAAGTCATCGACATAAACTTCCAAGCTTTTGCGTAAGAATTCCTTAAAAACATGACACATGAGTCGCCGGAAAGTGGCGGGTGCATTTGTTAAGCCAAATGGCATCACACGAAATGCAAATATGCCCCATTCAGTGGCAAATGCCGTCTTGTGTTGATCTTCTGGAGCAATGGCTACTTGATTATAGCCTGAGAATCCATCAAGAAAGCTGTAAACTTCCTTGCCCGCAACTCTTTCCAATAGATGTTCCGTGATAGGAAGAGGATAACTATCTCTAATCGTTGCGGCATTAACTTTTTTAAGGTTAATACACACACGCAATTTTCCATTCTTCTTGGGCACAACCACAATGGGTGATACCCATTCGGTATGCTCAATTTTGTAAATGAATCCTGCTTCTATCAAGCGATCTATCTCCTCTTTAATCTTCGCAGCGTAATTATCATTGTACGTGTACGGTTTCTGTTTCGTAGGTTTTGCATCTGGAGTCATAGGGATTCTATGAGAACATATATCTGGATCTACTCCTTTCAAATCTTTGTAACTCCAAGCAAAAACATCCTATATTCGCGCAATAGGGCAACGAGCTCTTCTTCTTCTTCAGTTGTCAAATCATGCCCTATGTATGTACATTTTTCTTCTTCTCCTTCGATAGCAACTATTATTTTCTTGGTTTTCTCTCGGTTATCATATACTTGTCCGTCATTCGCCTTTCTATTAGGCATTCGTACCATGATTCTTCTATCTTCGATTTCATATTTCTTGAAGTTCTCGGGTACTTCAAACAAAGATTCTTCTTTTTCTGACATGGTTTCTTTCTTCTTTCTTTTCTTGCCTTCACTTTTGGTAGTCACTTCCGTGGCTAACCTCACCTCATTCGTAATTTCCTCGTGTCTCTGAGTGTGAGTCTCTACCTCGAAAAAATATTCTTCCTCTGATGCAAAGGGTGGGTCCATGATAATTGATTCTAAATCAAAATCGCTTGCATCCTCAAATGCATCAGTGTTAGGTTCACACTCTTCTAAAATTGCATCGCACATGATTGGCTCTATCGTGAAAACTGATATGTCATAGCCATCCTCGTCACAGTGGGGTGTCCATTGTTCTTCATTGATGGCTACATCCATGGTTGCTAGGATTTCTGCCCAACCATGGGGTTCAAACTCTTCGTTTGGGAATACTACAGGTGCGTAAGCTGGGTCTTGAAGAGTTCGTGGATGTTGTTCTGCACCTAAGGTCCTGGCTTCTAACCTTTCTTCCTCTTGTTTGGCTACTTTACACATCCATAAATGAGTATCCTCATGCAACCAAGAAGGATCTGATTCTAATGAGTGCACGGATTCCGTCTCTACTGGTGTCTTATGGATGGTATTCCATTGTATTGGGGGTACATCTCTATGTGAATAGTCTTTAAGATTGACTTTGGTAGTCACTCCTAAATGTTGCAAGTACAAAGAATTGGTTCCCCAATCTTGTACAATTTGCAACTGACGCATGAATGGTCGTCCCAATATCATCTCATAAGCATGGTTTTTTGCAAAGTCACAAATGGCAAAGGTATGCTCAAATTCTACACCACAAGTGGTGAGAGATATGCCTTCTAGTAAGCCTAATGGTTTTTCTATGTGTCCATCAGCCATTTGTAGCTTCATCCTGGTGGGTCTCAATGCTGGCTTACCCCAACGTTTCCATAAGGCGGTGGTAGCTATGGCTACTCCGGCTCCTGAATCTAAGATGGCTTTCGTGGTGTAGCCCTGATGGGTTATCGGAAGATAAGTGTTACCTTCCTCTCCTTCGCTCACATCTCCAATCTTTTCTACGGGTATCTCTGGTACCTTATTTTGTGATCCTATTTGTGAGGGAGTAGTAGCAAGCTCAGGGAATTGATTTGCTACATGTTTCCACAATTCTGGTTTTACCTTTAATAACTCCTCCAGAGTAAGGTTACATTCTACTTTGGTAGTCTTGATCACTTCCGTGTTTCTAGGGATTACTGATTCTTCATTCCTCACTATTATCGTGGGTGCTCTCATACTAATAGACTTTGCTTCCCAAGGTCCTGTGAACTGAGGTAATTCTTGTAACGAGTTAGATTCAAATCTGGTGTTTTCACTCAGTTGTTCTTCCTCTACATCATCGTATATAGAGGGGATGTCTTGGGGAAATTGTTCCTGCAAGTCGTCTATTTCTTGAATAGGAGGATGGGTTCCTTGTTCCTTTCTCCATTTCTCTTCTTGGATCTCTCTCAAAGATTCATGTGAATATTTATGTATGGAAGACAAATTGTCTTGACTTTTTGAGTTGGGTACTTGAGACAGGGATGGTGCATTCCTTTCCTGTGTCTCTGGGACAATAGGGTTCCTAGGCTGATCTTTTTTCTCTTTGCTTTCTATCAAATATTCTAGCCTCTCCATTAGTCCTTGAAAGTGTAATTCCGGTTTTGCCATGTTATTCCAATTAAGATATCTAGAGGCTTCGAACAAAGCTTGTGCTAGTTCTACCATCTTCATGCAAAGTTTAGTTCTCTCAATTTCTAGATCAGCTCGAGGGTAGTTTTTGTTCATTTCCGCTATCTGAGGTCCCTCTTTTAATCTAGCTTGATATGCACGAAACATCATGTCTAGATTTTCTGGTATGGGTTCCGCTAAAACTGATCCTGATTTCTGAGCTGGGTTCTCTTGATTCAAGTCCTGTGAAGTTAATTCTTGGATTTTGGCTCTAGATTCCTTCAAACTTCCTTCCAACTCCGTTATCTTTTTACTCCACTTTCTCTTAAATCTTTCTCTAGAATCATTCCAAGATTTTGTCTTTTTACTGCTAGATTCTGCAACTTCACTGGTTCCGGCTACTTTCTCCTGATTAAGTTGTTGGTTCTGTAAGAGCGCCTGGGCTCTTGTTATAGCTTGCATAGGCACGTATGTAGGGTTGGATCCATCTGCGTTATTTACAATACCTATCACATTGATCGGTGTCACATTCGAAGCGTTAACTGGATTCTTAGGATAATCTTTGATTATGTGCTCTTTGCCACAATCGTGTTGGTGCAAACAAGCCTTCACACTTGGCTTTGTTCTGTGCCTTGAAGACTCAACATAAAGATTGAACATTGGGAGCTTAGCATTTGATTTCAACCTTGAAGGTTTAGCAAGAATTTGGATTAATTGATGAAGACTTCATTTGAAGGAAGATCATAGGAACACATGCCTATGCTTAGTTACCTTTTATCCAATGTAAAAGTCAATATGACTTAACTCACTTCTTGTAATCTCACCCACCTTCAAAAGTCGTGAAATTTGGAAGGTATGAATGGAGAGAATATCTCCATATGTTTAGATGAGAGATTTGAGGGAGCCTACATTTGAATTTGAAATTCAAACTCTCTTAAAACTCCTATAAAAAGACTATGTAAAAGTCGCGGGTCTAGTGGCTCACTTCCCGAGGCAAATCCAAGCAAATTATTGAGTGTGTGAGAGCTACTCTTTAGCCTACACCTCTGAGTACCATTGGGCATCACTCTACATGCCAATGGGAATGTACATTTGATAGATTCAATACATATACTCATAGTCATTATCTCTGTTTTTTCTCTGAGTGACCATCTTCAAGTCTGTCAACTTCAACTGGGCATATCTCAAGATCTACTGAATCAAATTGGATGATTCAAAGCTCATTGGAACCAGCTCAAAGCATTCTATAACACTACAAAATTTCAAGTGATTCTATTCAGCCAATGGCGAGAAATCACAGTCGAGGCAGTCACTAGTATTTTTCTGTGTAGTTCCTAAAAAGTCGAGGGTGTCTCTGATTTTGCTAAAGATCATTCTCAGTGCATAGTTTGTTAATTGGAGTGATTTAACTTGCTAATGGTAGCTTGTTAAGTTAATTTAATACTCCCAGAAGGATTTAATCCAATTGTAAGTGTGCTAGACACACTAAGCTTAAGACTGAGCAGGTGTCATTACAGGAATAGAAAGTTTTTGGAGTTGTGAAGGTTCAAAATCATCTGTTTTGATTTGGCCATTACACAATTAATTTGTAAAGCATATATATAGTTTCTTGGTGTCATTTGGAAGCTCAAGGAGTCTCCTAAACATATCTGAAGAGAAAGGAGGGCAGGTGTGAAGCAGGATTTGCAGCACCAACTTGATCTCCTGAGTGCATCCAGCCATCACATCCAACAGTGGTATCAGAGCTAATAAGGTAATTATGGGTGATAGTTTCCCTTCCTTCATTGACAAATTGGATAGAAATAACTACCAGGCTTGGTCATTGAGAATGAAGACCTATCTACAAGGGAGAAGCTTGCATGGATACATATCAGGAGATGAGGAGTTGCCTTCATTCAAAACCAGAGGCCTACCTACAAAGGATGAACATGAGAGACTCAACCAATGGTGTGCTAAAGATGCTTTGGCAAGGTCATATCTTCTAAACTCTATCTCTGATTTTCTTCTACCTCATGTAAGGAACTGTAAGACTTCCCAAGAGACTTGGGAAACCTTGTCAACATACTTCTCATCAAGCACAAGGGCCAGAAAGAATCAGCTATGGATTGAGTTTACAACTCTTAGAAAGCAATCAAAACAATGTGTCTCAGATTTTGTCACCAAAGTCAAAGACATTGCAGATCAACTTGCAAGTGTTGGAGAAGAAATTGAAGAAGAGCAAATAGTCAGACAAGTGATCAATGGACTAAAGGCAGATGACAAGTGGGAGAGCTTTACCACAGCAATGGACTTGTACATGGACATCCAAGCACCTGATCTAACAACTCTGATTGGACAACTATATACACATGAAGCAAAGATCACAAAGAATGGAGAGCAATCAAAAGGTAACAATCCCTCTGCCCTATATACTGATAAGAAGTCTAAAGACAAGGGTAAAAGCAAGAAGGTTGATGAAGAAGGATCCACCTCCCAAGCAAACTATGCAGGGAAAGGTAGATCATCTAGAGGTAGGGGCAGAGGAGGTAAGTCAGGTAGGGGGAGACCCTATAACCAATCTCCATGCAATATTTGTGGCTTGTCTAACCATACTACAGATGAATGCTACAAAAACTACAAGAACCAAAGAGGAAGAGGTCACCAAAGAGGAGGATACTCTCAAGGTAGAGGCAGATTCAATCAATCTCAAGGCTACCATGGCTACAACAATAATTACAACAATAGCTACAATCACAATGGCAATTATCAAGGTGGATACAGGAACAGGAAGGATTACAACAATTATGCAGAGGATCAAGATGATTCCTTGTTGATTATGAACATGACATCTAAATCAGGTATCAATGATGATCATTTGTTCTATATTGATTCAGGTTGCTCTAACCATGTAGCTGGAAATGTTGCCTTACTCTCTGATTTGGAAGAACCCAAAGGCAAGCACCAAGTGCAGACAGGTGATGACACTAAACATTCAGTTGTTAAAGTAGGCAATGTCAAAACAAGTGATGGTAATCAGAATTTACTAAGCAGAGTGTTGTATGTTCCAACAATCACCAAGAATCTTATGAGTGTAGGTCAGATTGTTGAAAAAGGTCTACAGGTCAGGTTCACTCAACATGGTGCATATGTGGAGGATCCAAGACATGGATTCAGAAGGATAGCCAAGGGAGAGAAATCAGGTAGATTGTTTACCTTTGAACTTGAAGATACTAAGAATATTGCCTTGTACAACTATAAGGACCAAACCCTATCAGAATTGGAGATGTGGCACAAGAGATTAGGTCACATTGGAGAAAGGACCATAAAACAAATGAGCAGGGATCAATGTGTGCTTGGGATACCTAATGTATCCAAGCAACACATGATATACAAGTGTGGGGCTTGTCAATTTGGTAAGTCACACAGATTGCCCTATACCAAGAAAGGTTTTATGCATGAAGATTACTTGGAATTGGTGCATACAGATGTTTGGGGACCAAGCAAAGAGCCATCCATATCTGGATCAAGGTACTATGTGTCTTTTATTGATGACTATAGCAGATGGACTGTCTTGTACTTCATGAAACATAAAGATGAAGTATTTAATTGTTTCAAAAGGTATCTTGCATTAGTAGAGAATCAAACAGGTAGACATTTGAAGAGACTAAGGTCAGATGGTGGTGGAGAATACTTCTCCAATGACTTTGAAGATTTCTTGCAGGAAAGAGGCATCAAGAGGGAGATTACTACAAGGTACTCACCTGAACAAAATGGGGTAGCTGAGAGAAGGAATAGGCTCATTGTAGAGACAGCTAGGTCTATGCTTAATGAGAAAAAACTACCAAATTATCTTTGGGCAGAGAGTGTATCTACTGCCACATACTTAACCAACAGGTTACCATCAAAGACACTTGATGGAATGACACCCTATGAGGCTTGGCATGGTAAGAGACCATCTCTGGATCATTGCAAGATCTTTGGGTGTGTTGCATATGTGCATATTCCCTCACAAGTAAGGGGAAAGCTAGACCCTAAGGCTGAAAAGTGTATTTTCATTGGTTATGATTTGAATCAGAAAGGATACAGGTTCTATAACCCCTCAAACAAAGGCTTCAAGGTAAGCAGAGATGTCATTTTTGATGAAAATGATTCATGGTATGAAAATGAGTGCAGGAAAGTTAGCCTACCTTATGATATGGAAGAAGACTTTCCAAAGCTCATCAGGCAAGAACCTACTCAGAAGGAGGACACAAGCTCAGATGATGAAGACACCATCAACATTGAAGAATTCAAGGCTTGGAAATCCAAAGGGAAGATGAAGATGAAGCAACTTGAAGACAATCCAGAATCCTCAACTCAAGCTATGAGGAGATCTTCAAGAGAAAAGAAGAAACCTATTAGGTATGGGTATGATACTTCACTTGTAACCAAGCACTCTGTATATCTTGCAAAGGATATCTTGAATGAAGAACCAGGTACATTTGAAGAAGCAATTACTAAACCAGAATGGAAGGAAGCAATGGATGAAGAAATGGAGGCTCTCAAGGAGAGTGATACTTGGGATTTGGTACCCAAGAAGGACTCCATGAAGGTAATAGGATCCAGATGGATCTATAAACTCAAGAGGAACTCAGATGGTACAATAAACAGGTATAAAGCTAGGTTGGTAGCCAAGGGTTTTGCACAAACCCAAGGCATTGATTATGAGGAGACATTTTCTCCTGTGGCCAAGATGCCAACTATCAGAATTATGGTGAGTGTAGCTGCATCCAAGAATTGGAACATGTACCAATTGGATGTGAAGAATGCATTCTTGAATGGATGGATATCTGAAGAGGTCTACATGTCACAACCACCTGGCTATGAAGATCCCAATAAGGTAAATCATGTTTGTAAATTGAAGAAGGCTCTGTATGGATTGAAGCAGGCACCTAGAGCATGGAATTACAGGTTGACAACATATCTCCTAGATCAAGGATTTGTGATGAGTAAAGCAGATACTTCATTGTTTATAAAGAAGAACAATTCAGAGGTAATATACTTGTGTGTCTATGTTGATGACATCATTATTACAGGAAATGATGTTCAAGGAATTAGACACATCAAAAGTCAAATGATGAAGGAATTCAAGATCAATGATCTTGGATTATTAAAGTACTTCCTAGGACTTGAATTGGTCTACACAAATTCAGGTATCTTTATTACTCAGAAAAGTGCATTCAGGACATGGTCAAGAAGTTTAATTTGCAGGAAGCTAAAGTCTCAAACATTCCTATGGAAGTCAACCACAAACTCAGTGCACATGAAGGAGAAGAACTCAAGGATATTACAGGTTACCAAAGTTTGGTAGGTAGTCTTAATTATGCTACCTTAACCAGGATTGATATATCATATGGTGTTAGTGTACTTAGCCAATTTATGCATAAGCCAAGAATACCACATTTGGAGGCAGCTAAGAAGATACTAAAGTACCTAAAGGGAACACAAAATCATGGTTTGTATTTTCCATATTCATCAGACATTGATATCAAAGTATACTTAGATGCAGATTGGGCAGGTTGCAAGGATGACAGGAGGAGTACATCTGGTTACATATGCTTTGCAGGTGATAAACCAATTTCTTGGTCATCCAAGAAGCAACCCACAGTGGCTCTATCATCTACTGAGGCAGAGTACAGAGGGCTAGCCAATGCCACTCAAGAAGCCATATGGTTGAAGCTACTATATTCAGAATTGGGCCTATACACAAGGCCACCTATCATATTTGGTGATAACACAAGTTCACTTCACCTAGCAGCTAATCCTGTGTATCATGCTAGGACAAAACACATAGAGGTTCATTACCACTATGTGAGGGAGAAATTACTTAGTAAGGAAATCCAATTATCATATGTGTCTACTAATATACAATGTGCAGATTTGCTTACAAAAGCTTTGGATGGGAGCAAGCTATGCAGGTTTAAATCCATGATTGGATTGCAGGAAATCATTGAAGACTAGAGATGAAGACTTGAGCCAAAGTGTTTGGCTTGAGGGGGAGCTGTTGGTGCAAACAAGCCTTCACACTTGGCTTTGTTCTGTGCCTTGAAGACTCAACATAAAGATTGAACATTGGGAGCTTAGCATTTGATTTCAACCTTGAAGGTTTAGCAAGAATTTGGATTAATTGATGAAGACTTCATTTGAAGGAAGATCATAGGAACACATGCCTATGCTTAGTTACCTTTTATCCAATGTAAAAGTCAATATGACTTAACTCACTTCTTATAATCTCACCCACCTTCAAAAGTCGTGAAATTTGGAAGGTATGAATGGAGAGAATATCTCCATATGTTTAGATGAGAGATTTGAGGGAGCCTACATTTGAATTTGAAATTCAAACTCTCTTAAAACTCCTATAAAAAGACTATGTAAAAGTCGCGGGTCTAGTGGCTCACTTCCCGAGGCAAATCCAAGCAAATTATTGAGTGTGTGAGAGCTACTCTTTAGCCTACACCTCTGAGTACCATTGGGCATCACTCTACATGCCAATGGGAATGTACATTTGATAGATTCAATACATATACTCATAGTCATTATCTCTGTTTTTTCTCTGAGTGACCATCTTCAAGTCTGTCAACTTCAACTGGGCATATCTCAAGATCTACTGAATCAAATTGGATGATTCAAAGCTCATTGGAACCAGCTCAAAGCATTCTATAACACTACAAAATTTCAAGTGATTCTATTCAGCCAATGGCGAGAAATCACAGTCGAGGCAGTCACTGGTATTTTTCTGTGTAGTTCCTAAAAAGTCGGGGGTGTCTCTGATTTTGCTAAAGATCATTCTCAGTGCATAGTTTGTTAATTGGAGTGATTTAACTTGCTAATGGTAGCTTGTTAAGTTAATTTAATACTCCCAGAAGGATTTAATCCAATTGTAAGTGTGCTGGACACACTAAGCTTAAGACTGAGCAGGTGTCATTACAGGAATAGAAAGTTTTTGGAGTTGTGAAGGTTCAAAATCATCTGTTTTGATTTGGCCATTACACAATTAATTTGTAAAGCATATATATAGTTTCTTGGTGTCATTTGGAAGCTCAAGGAGTCTCCTAAACATATCTGAAGAGAAAGGAGGGTAGGTGTGAAGCAGGATTTGCAGCACCAACTTGATCTCCTGAGTGCATCCAGCCATCACATCCAACAAATCGGCACAAAAGCCTTGTATGTTATAGTACTGTGATTGTCCTGCTATCGGGGGATGTGGACAATCCTTTATGAAATGATCTCCTTGGCACCTAAAGCATGGTCCTCTAGGGCCCTGTGGTCTTTGTTGTCTCAATTGGGGCCGTGGATTTGGGTTTGTGTACATCACATTAGCATAGTCTGGCTCCCAACTAGGTTCCACTGGTGGACTATCGTAATGATATGTCTCCACGTGTTCTGGTGACTCTGTGTAATAAGCGGGTGGACTATCTACATGCGTAGAGTCAAAACTGTTTGAGTGTGGGTCACTCTCTGTGATCAAAGGTGAAGAAGGCACTAAGGCCCTACTTAGGTTCTCTTCTGCAACAGCATATTTGACTGAGATGACATTCGCTAGTGGGGGTGGCTGCTGAGCTAAGACAGGTTGAGGTCTCTGTTGAGCCTGGTATGGGTAGTTCTAAGGAGGCCTATAGTAATAGGGCTGAGCATTGTATTGGCCTTGATACCTACCTGGCTGCGGGTATGCTTGCGGATAGTTCTGTCTCACGGTTTGTTTGTTGTATGGGCAGTCCTGATCCGTATGATTCGTGTATCTTCTCTCAATTGTACAATATTGGCCACTAGGGTTGGTTTGTGGTTGTGGTGCATTGGGACACACATTTGCCATATGGTCACCACCACAGGTGTAACAACGCTTGTTTGTTAGCACCCTAGGTTTGCTAGAAACTCCTAGTTTCTGGGCCACTTTTTCTGCAAGGTCTTCTATTGAGCTAGACAATTTTGTGGATGCTAGAGATGAACAGTCTGAGTCCTTATAGACCTTTGAGAGTTCCAACTCGTCTCCTAAGTTGTCCTCAATGTCTATACAAATTCTTACACATTGCTCTAGCGTTCTGGGTTCTTTTAGGTACACGTAGGAGCGCAGTTTAGAGCTCAACAAGCCATCTAGAAATAATGACACTTGCTTAGCTTGCGAGGGTAGCTCTTGCATTGGACATCGTTCAACATATTGTCTAAACCTACGTCCTACCAGTCTTACTGTTTCTTGAGGGGTCTATTTAAAGCTATGAATCAACGAAGACGTGTCATGTCTAATCCCACTTTTAGAGAATTCAGTGATGAATGACTCTAAAAAGTGATGGATGTCTCTAAATTGCCTTTGTTGCAATGGTTGGAACCAAGTTAAAGCTGTATTCTTTAACGTTAGTCCAAATGCTTTGTATTGCGTGAACATGTCTTCAACTTGTTCGGCTCTTAGTACTTGCTTGAATTCTGCGACGTGGTCATAGGGATCTCCTGTCCCATCAAAGTAATTCTTCATTGATTTTACTAATTGCGTGGGTCTCAATGTTCTTGCGTGTTCACGTGGTCTAGGTAGAGGAAAATCATCTCTACCACCTAGTATTCCATGATCTCTTTGTCTATCCGCTCTATTAGTGTCCGTGGTTGTTCTATCTCTCCCTATGGGATGAGTGAAGCTTACTTCCGGTCTCTCTTTATTTCCCTCTCTTATATTTCCGTGGGCTGAGGATGTTCCTGCCCCTTGTTGACTTGTATTCATGTTTGTTCTAGATGGAGGGAATACCAATTCACCTCTCCATGTGTATGTGTTTTTAGCGCGGTCAGGTACCACAAAGACTCTTTCTGAAGTCTCATCTAGGTATACAACCTTTCCAGGTGTATCCGGGTCCTTGAACTCGTATATAGTGATGATACCTACCTCACTAAGTATTTCGGTCTTGTATCTCCAAAAGGCTTCATCAGTTTCTTTATTTACAAACAACTCTATGCTTCTGTTGTCCTGAGGGATCCAATCCGGAATTAGTACTCGTGTCAGTACAGATTTCCCTCTAGGTGTTCTAGGCTCTTCTAATGGTTCTTTTCCTTGAGATTTTGCTTCCGTCTCTGGTTGAATCACGCCAAACTCGTTGGTGTTGTTTGGCTGCGTACTTAAGATGTACATCGTTCCTTCTTTGTCTATGTACGCGTCTCTCTCAAATTTCACCACTGGACGTTCCAATCCAATGGGTTGATCGGGGTTGTGCATTTGCACCACTTGCCTTCGCAAACCATCCTCATAGATGCGAGCACCTAATCGGTTGGTTCGGAGAAACTCTAGTTGCGTTCTATAGGGTCCTTCTGGCTTTTCTAAATAGGCTACATTCGATCCTCCTTCTGGTCTTTCTGTGCTAAATGCCATTTCTGAATCACTAGTATCTGAGCTCTCGTAGGGATAATTACTATTCAATTGCTGAGCCCACGATCGTGCAGTAGTTCTTACACTTGCCTCTGATGATCTAAGGCTTCGTCAGTCTGACTTACCTATATGTTTGCCCGATCTAAGGTTCATTAATTTTCTTCCTTGCACACTCAGTACACGCTCAGATCGTCACCGATTCTTTGTTATTACTGTCTTGATTCTTTTTAGATTTCTTTAGATTCTTGTCTTAATGTAAGCGTCAGGAATTTGACTTTCCGTTATAATTTTGAGTTCTCGTTCCGTCAGACTTATGTTCTTTCCTTTAGGTTTTCGTGTCACACACCTTTACTTTAGTCTTGAACTTGATAAATTTAACTCTCTTGAACTTGAGGCGTTCCTATCGTCTTAATCCACAACACTACCGTTTATCCTAAGCTAAGAATTGACTGAGGGGGTTGAGTAATCTTCCAACCTCGAGTCAGCTTTCCTGGTTGCTCTGATGCCCAAGAAGCCGCGCTTCCCAAGCTTTATGCCCTTCACTGCCTTGCCTTGGTTGCCTTCGATTGCCCTTGCTAGACCTGAAAAAATCCAATATTAGACCAATTCACAGTTGGATGATCAAGCACTTGAGTATATACACCTTTTAAGTCCCTTCCCTTTTGCCCAAATTTTTAATGCTTGCCCCCTGGCTGTCAAGTCCCAAACTAGGTCAACCTCAAAATAGCCAAAAATAGCCCCAAAATTGGCCAAAAATTGAAACCCTAAAATTTGCGATGGGGGTGCACAATCGCGATGGTCTGAGACAATCACGATGGTCTGGGACCGTCGCGATGGCGTGAGAATGCACAATCGTGATGGCGTGAGAATGCACAATCGCGATGGTCTGAAGTTGCACCGTCGCGATGGCGTGAACTTGGACAATCGCGATGGCGTGAAGTAGACAATCGCGATGGCGTCAGTCAATGGTCAACGTGGACAATCGCGATGGTCCAAAGTGAACCGTCGCGATGGTCTGAACGCGATGGCGTGAGCCAATCACGATGGTCTGGGCGCGATGGCGTGAGGGTGCACAATCGCGATGGCGTGAAATTGCACCGTCGCGATGGCGTGAACTTGCACCGTCGCGATGGCGTGAACTTGCACCGTCGCGATGGTGTCAGTCAACGGTCAACGTGCACAATCGCGATGGTCTGAAGAGCACCGTCGCGATGGTCTGAAGAGCACCGTCGCGATGGTCTGAAAGTGCACCGTCGCGATGGCGTGAGCCAATCACGATGGTCTGGGCGCGATGGCGTGAGCCAATCGCGATGGTCTGAAGGTGTCGTCGCGATGGTCTGAAGTGCACCGTCGCGATGGTCTGGATTGCCACGTGGCACCGTCGGCGCGATGGCGTGAGCCAATCACGATGGCGTGACACAATCGCGATGGTCAGAGACCGTCGCGATGGTCCACCAAACAGTGATTTTTTGAGATGCAGCTATGGATTCCTACACACGCAGGGGTCGCCTACACGCTGGTGTGGTCGCCCTCTCCAAATTCCGAAGTTTGCAGACCATCGCGATGGTCTGACACAGTCGGCAATTTCTGACAGAAACTGAAAATTTTACCTTTTTGCAGCCTTCCTGATGCACTGGAGCTCTGTACCTGCAAGAAAACTCAAGAAAACTCAAGAAAACAAAAGTACACACAAGCACAAAAGTTCTCTCTCACTCTCTCGCATGCACAAATGAGGAGAAATGAGGAGAATGGGTGGATATGGTGAATTTTCTGATTTTTTTGGAGATGAAGATGATGATGAGGTGATGAAGATGGAGTGTGGGGGAGGTGAAAAACACTAAAAACTAAGTAAAACCAATAACAAAAACTGAAATTTTTACCTTCCAACGCCACTTCTTGCTATACTCTTACCATCACACATTCGTCCTAGACTCGATCCCCGGCAACGGCGCCAAATTTGGTGTTGCTCTAGCACAATGGTGAGAACCACGTTAAGAAGCTTCACCTCCTTAATGTCAATCCGCGGAAGAGATAGGAGTGATATGAAGATCGTGAATGTGAGATGAAGTGAGAGTGAAGGTGAGAAGCATAGAAATGCACACACACATACACACACACTACGAAGAGACAAGCAAGACACAATGGAAGGTGGGAAATTAGCTCTATTACTCAAGAACACTATTACAAGCTCAAAAGAACTCTAAACTCCAACAAGCTAACCTCAAAAATGAGCTCTCTAGCTCTTTTTATAGTTTCTAGACTAGTTTTGACCGGTTTCACATCTAGTGACCGGCATAGTTAAAAATTAGGTCCTAGATGCTATTTGGAAGGGTAAACGATGTCTAAAAATAACGAAAATTGATACGCTTGTTCTACCTAAGCTCCTCAAGCTCGAGGACTCCTCGGCTTGCACAAAATGGAGCTATGGATTACAAAATGGGGATTTCTATGTTACATATGTTACAATTAGTGATAAAAATCACTGTTGAATGTTTTGAAAAGTGATAAAAAACATATTTGTTCAAAAAATTGATCCGACTGGCTCCCTGCTCCGTCGTTACATGCTTCCGTGTCGTCTGTGCCTCTGGCTGCTTCCAACATAGTGTCTTGAAACTTATTATCTAGAATCACAACCTCAAGCCCAATCTGAAACACAATATTCTTGACACATATCACCTCTGGTATAAAGAATACCAAAATCCAAGTTTCCTATAATATACCTTAGAATTTGCATGTCTGCATTCCAATGGCTTTCTTTTGTTTGTTAGAGAAGTTACTCAATATTGGAAAGAGATGGAAAGTCCTCTTCCAAGTCATAAAGTAGATTTACTTTCTTGCAATCATCTTCCAACCAAGATTTATTTTCATCTACTATATCTTGACTTATAATGAGTCCCTTAGTGCTAGGATTGTATAGCCTATAACCCTTTTGATTATGTTCATAACCTATGAATACACATTTCTTACTTTAGGAACAGTTTTTCCTCTAATTTGTGAGGGTATGTGTGCATATGCAATGCACCCAAAATTGTTACAATGATCCAAGCCTGGTCTTTTGCAATTCAAAGCTTCATAAGGTGTCATCCCTTTTAATGAATTTGATGGTAACATGTTTATGAGGTAAGTGATAGTGAATATTGCCTCTACCCAGAGAAAATTGTGTATTTTCTTCTCATTGAGCTTAGATATAGCTACTTCCACAATGGTTATATTCCTCCTTTTACCACACCATTTTGATTTGGTGTATCCTTGGTAGTTATTGTTGGGACATTAAGCTTACACTATGCTTGAGGTTAACCACATAACATATATCTAGTCTATGTTTGCACAAAAAGATAACTCTCCCAACTAGCTTTCTGTACTTCTAAGCATCTACCTTTGGTGTATCATCCTTTGTTGAAAGGTTGAGATTTACTTCCATAGGTGTGCTAGTGGCTTTGCAGTCCATCATCTTGAAAGCTTTAAGGATTTTTGTGGCATGTTTCCGCTGCAATATGAAAATCCCATCATCCTTTTGCCATAATTAATGCCATGGCAATAATGGAGTATCCCGAGATTCGTCATCTCAAACTCATTGCTCAAGCTTGCGTGAGTTTGTGTGATGAAATCTTTATGATCTCCTCTAATGATCAAATCATCTACATAGAGGATGACAATCACTAGTTGGTCATCGTTTCTCATAACATAAAAAATTGCATTAGAGGTACTTCTTTGAAACCCTAGGTTTTGAAAAAATTAGACGTGTGATTGGTACCAAGATCTTGGAGCTTGCTTAAGGCCATATAATGATTTCTCAAGTCTACAAACCTTGTGTTCTAAATGAGGTACCTCAAAACCTAGTCGTTGAGATACATATACCTCCTCTTTGAGTTATCCATTCAGAAATGCTGATTTTACATCCATGTGGAATATAGGCCACCTTCTATGTGTAGCATCTGCAAGTATCATGTGAACTATAGTCATTCAAGTTGTTGGTGTAAATGTCTCTTGGAAATCACATCCTTCCACTTATGAGAATCCTTGTGCAACAAGTTGAGCTTTGTACTTCTCTAAATTACCATCTGCTTTGTATTAAAATTTCCAAATCCACTTAGTTCCAATTATCTTTTTATTTGGTGGTAAATTAATGAATTCCCAAGTGTCATTCTTTAGTATGCTATCATTCTCAGCCTTCATTGTTGCTCTCCATTTGGGGTCTTTGAGTGCCTCATTTATAGTTTTGGGTTCATTTATTGATCCCATAATTTCAAACATAAGAGCCTGTTAAAAGCACTTCTGTCAAGTCGCTTTTAATCTCATTTCAGGTTCTTGGGGATGGTTAGGGGTCTGACAGTGCAAAGGCCCTTTATTTAATTTTCCCAAATTAACCATTCAACTAAACAGTAACCATACTTTCAAGGCAACAACTTCCGCTACACAGTTACTATTTTTCGGTTACGGTTATCTTTACACAGTAAACTTATCGTGCGAGTTAATAATCACACAATCACACAGACTTATTAATGTGAATGTAACATTACTATGTTAATACTTAATACTGCAATTCAACGAACATAATACAGTACTCACGAATTCTGTAAATTTGCACACGATCTTCTCAGCACGGTCGCCCAGACAGACAGTCTGGTGAACCTGTCTCTCCTTTTCGAACAATCATCGTAATGCCTTTTCATTAAACGGTAAAAGTTACATCTATTCGCTATGCCTTTTCGGTGCGTGCGATATATGAAAAATACAATCCAATTCCGGCGGCCTAACACTGGCACACACGGTGGACTCGAACCCGCAAAGAAAAAGAGAACTAAGGCTCATCAACTATGCCTTGTATGTACAGTGTTCTGGCTAATTTAAATGTTTGGGTGATCTTTTGTTTCAGGGAATCCAGCATAACCTTCAATGTGTCTGACTCTACCAGTTGTGCGTCTGTTCTGACTAAACTTGCCGCAATAATTTAACTCATCAGTTCATCAGTCTGCATCTGCAAAAATGCTTCTTGTAAATAAAATTCATTAGCTAATGCAGCATCTCTTAGCTGCTTCATATCTGCAATTTGGGCATCAATTCGCGATAATCTTTCTACTTGAATGCCTAGATGCTTTTCTCTACATTCCAGCTCTTGAGCTTGATATTGGATAGGTTTTGTAATACGCATCCCTTTCTTTCATAATACCTTCCATCTCCTTCTTTATTTGAAGTGTTTGGCTCGTCTGTACTTCCAAATACGACTCTTCTGAAAGAGTTTGGCAGATACAGTCTTTAATTCTTCAGTATTCTGCATGGCCAAATCTGCCATTTCCTGTCCTTTTGGTGTCACGAGCCCGAGATCTTCACGAGTTTCTTCCAATAAGTTGCCCAGAGCAATTCTAGCATCTTCTTTGTCCTGCACCAACTGATTTAACTGCTTTATTTCTTCATCGCGAGCGGCGAAAAGAACATTCTTTTCATTTAACTCAGCAAGTGATGCATCACGTTGGGCAATCAGGTTGTCCTTCTCTACGATCCGTGCTTGGAATTGTTGAAGTTGAACCTACAGAGCATGGTTCTCTGCTTTGACTGCATTGGCTTCTTCTTGTAATGGGGCAATATCCGCTTCTAGCAAATTGACTTTGCCTTGCAATTCATGCCGGATATGTTCAGTTGTCAGCCTGTTGCACAAACTGAACCACATCTCTGTACATTGTAGGCCACCATAGCCCACTTCGCAGAATTTTTCGGTAAGTAAGATCAGCTGCGAAGTGTCCTCCAGAGGGTAATGAATGAGCCATGGCAATAGCTGATTCTGCTTCATGTGGAGGAATGCATCTAAGTAAAACACGAGTATGATCTATGTAATACAGTTGACCCACAATCAACCAGAATCGTCGACTGTAGACTGCAATTTTCCGGCGCAGAGCAGTGGGAGTATTAGGAGGAAGACATCCATCAGTGAGGAAATCCATTAACGTATCATAGTATGTAGGAGCCACAGGAAGTTCTGCAGATTCTTCAGGCATTGTCTCGGTGACGTAAATCGCCGGTGTAGTGTCATCAACACCTACCGGAGACTCACCGGAATCCAGTCGAGATAGGAAATCCACCAGGACATGTGCTGTGCCGGGCCGATGAATAACTTCATAATCAAACTCCTGTAATAGTAAAACCCATCTTGCCAATCTACCACCTAAATGCTGCTGCCGAACCAAGTACACCAGTGCAGCATGATCCACATGGAAAGTAAATTTACGGCCCAGCAAGTAATGCCAAAATTTCTTAACAGAGTATACCAAACCAAGACATTCTCGTTCTGTCACAGAGTAATTTCTCTCCGCAGGAGCTAATCGACGGCTCACATAGTACACAGGCCGGAACCATTTGCCAATTTGTTGCATAAGGACACTACCAATCGCAATATCTGACGCATCCACAAAGACATGGAATGGTCGTTCCCAATCAGGTGGTGGCAAGATCGGAGCCTATGTCAATAAGACCTTCAACCGATCAAATGCACTTTGGCACTCCTGAGTCCATTTGAACTTCCACAGAGCGCTGGTCATAAGCCAATTAAGTGGTGTCGCTAAATGAGCTAACCACCGTAAATGTCTGCCATGCTACCGGATTTGGCCAAGAAAGCGCATAACTTCTTTCGGTATCTTTGGGACTCGTGCCTCCAAGACGGCTGCTACTTTATCTGGATTTGCCTGTATTCCTTGTTTAGAAATGATATGACCAAGCAGTTTGCCACAAGAAACTATAAAAACTGATTTGGTGGGATTCAAACATAACCAATACTCTCTGCATTTCTCAAAACAGCACCGTAAATGATACAGGTGCGCCAAAGTGGCACCAAATAAAGAAAAATCATCCAAATATACTTGCATAAACGTGGTCAAGTAAGGTGAAAAAACTTCCTGCATACATCTTTGGAATGTACTCGGGGCATTCCGTAAATCGAACCACATTATGGTGCAAGCATAGACACCCCAATTAGTGATGAATGTTGTCTTCGATATATCTTGTTCTGCCATCCTCACTTGATTATATCCACTGTAGCCATCCAAAAAAGAATACATTTCGTGACCTGCTACCCTATCGAGCATTGTATCTAGAAAGGGGAGAGGGAACGGATCCGGTACAGTCGCGGCATTGAGTTTGCGGTAGTCGACACAGATACGCAACTGTTTATTTTTCTTTGGGACGATTACTGTTGGAGAGATCCACTCAGCATGCTCAATTGGCACAATAAATCCCACCTTCAATAAACGATCAAGTTCAGCTTTCACCTGTGCCGCATAATTAGGATTCATTCTGTAACTAGATTGTTTGATTGGCCGCGCATCCGGTTTGAGCACTACCCAATGTTGATAAATCCGTGGGTCAAGACCTTTCATGTCTCTGTAATCCCAAGCGAAAACATCTGAGAATTGACGCAGAAGTTGTACCAAATCATCTTGGAATTTCTCTGCTAATCCTGCCCTAAATTTTACTGGTCTCGAGTTCACCGTGTCACCCAAATTGTACGTTACTAATTGATCCTCCGGTACATAAAATTGGCGAGGCTTCACCAAATCATCAGCTAGGTGAAACAGTTGTTGTAAGGTTGCTTCATCCATTACTAGGACATCATCGGCTTCTGCTTCTCCGGTCATTGGTACGACCATACAAGCTGCCGGATTCCAATTGTCTGCTACCGACTGTAAATCGACAGTACCTAATGGGATCAGATCCTTATTGGTCTTGAGGAAAGCCTCCTCCTCATCATCAGATAGCCCATCCAACATATGGACTGGCTTCGCTACATATGGTCATGCATGAAGATCACAAGGTTGCATAGCATCCAATGTAACTACATATTTCCGGTGATTGTCTTTAAAAATTAACTCTTGAGCTGACCAATCCTGTACAACTTTGGCTTGCTTGAGCCATGGTCGATCGAAGAGTAAGTTGTAGTCGACGCTAGATTCGGGTAGATCGAGGACTACAAAGGTCATTTTAAATGTAGTTCCCTGCAAGGTAATAGGAAGATTACGTACAAGTCCCACCGGATGGACTCTGGATTGGTCCGCCATTCGCACAAAAAATTGTACGGGATCAATTTGGGTCCAACCCAATTTTTTGCAGAGTGCGGCTGTTGCAATATTCACACCAAACCCGCCATCAATTAAAACTTGGGTAATCTTCTGGTTTTTATACCAGACGGTGATCCATGGGACTGAATGATCCACCGTAGAATCCATCTCTGGCTGTATGGTCGCAGTCGCCGGAGTACATGAAGGTTCGGGACTAACCTGCTGTTGGAATTGTTGTCTTACTCCTGGAACTAAGGCGAGCAACTGTCCCAAAGGGAGTGTGATTGAAGCCTTAGATAGGACGTCCCATACCTGATCTGCTTGGGCTTGGCGTTGGGGTCATCCCTCGGAAATCCATCGAATTTTCTATATGTCACCCCGGTCAGAACTGGTCGAAGTGGAATGATTTGCGGTGGCTGTTGCTGTTGCTGCTGCTGAAACTGTGGTTGCGGCTATGGACGTGTTTGTTGTTGTGACTGTGAACCACTCATGGTGCTATTGTGGGTAGTATTGTTGTTATCTGTATATTGAGGGGGTGTCTCTTGTCCTTCAGAATCTGTATTATCAACTTGCTCCCCTTCCGGTTCAAAAATGTCGTTGAATCTCTTACCTAACTCAAAATCTAGAAGCCTTTCCTCAGCTTTGGTGTTGAAATTAGGTAGCTTCGTACCGAAAAGTGGTGAACGTAAAAGGGGTCCACTAGGTAACACTGCACTATCACTAAAAAATTTCAAATTCCCATCAAATGGTACCGAACTTCCATTGGAACTTGTCGAACTTTCACCAAACCAGGTTATCCTTTCACCGGAAACGGTCTCACTTGGTAACACAACTTTATCACCAAAAATGGTCGAATTTTGACGAGATAGTGTCAGACTAACTCCGCACTGCGTCTTTGTACACTCAGAAGTCACTGTACCTTCTCCAAAAAGTACCGGATTCGCACCGGAATTCACCAGACTCTCATCATGTGTCACCGAACTAGCACCGAAATCACTACTGACTGGCTCCGATCCTTTTGCAATTGGACTTGATTGGCCTGCACTTCTACCACCCGAGGGTGTCCCTAATAAATTTGGAACTACCCAAGGATGTGATCTCTCGTATACTTTGGATAGGACTCACCGTAACGAGTAACCGGCATATATCACTTCTTCAACTAGCGGTTACTATTCTCCACTGCTTGCCTTGCGTACTGCTCTTCCCTTACTGATTATTCCCAATTTTCCACCTTCCCACAGACGGCGCCAGTGTTAAAAGCACTTCTGTCAAGTCGCTTTTAATCTCGTTTCGGGTTCTTGGGCACGGTTAGGGGTCTAACAGTGCAGAGGCCCTTTATTTAATTTTCCCAAATTAACCATTCAACTAAACAGTAACCATACTTTCAAGGCAACAACTTCCGCTACATGTTGGAGCAAGTCTATGACAAGCCTAAGTATTGGCTTGAGTCCCACAAAGTCATAAAAGAAGCCTTAAAATGAAGACTATGTAAAGTTCACTTGTGAAGTACCTCTTGTAACTTTTAAAGAGTTTACTTAATGTAAAAGTGAAAGAATCTTAAGTGGTTGAGTCCACTTGATCAAAAAGGGAAA
The DNA here is from genome assembly GCA_020310875.1 of Ceratopteris richardii. Lineage (NCBI taxonomy): Eukaryota > Viridiplantae > Streptophyta > Polypodiopsida > Polypodiales > Pteridaceae > Ceratopteris > Ceratopteris richardii. The sequence goes on from CM035407.1 coordinate 8,608,025, forward strand.
GAGGAGCCACGAATTCGTGATTTGTGGTAGATAGAGAATCAAATCAATCACTAATTTATTGGAGAGTGATTGAGGGAAGTTAGCCTCCCAAACTCAACTATAAATAGATGGTAGTTTTAGTCGTGGTTAGAGAGACCTATGTGAAGACCTCCAAGAGCTGAGCTTTATGCCATATCAAGGTGTGATTACAAGGCACACATATGTATTAGAAAATCCATTGTATTGTACAAGCAATATACTTTCATTTTCATGATCATTTGAGTTCATATTTCCATGTTCTTGTGAAGTGTACTACTCACTCCCATAGCTCTCAGTTTTCTTAGTCAGATTGCAGAGATGGTTTCTCTGAGCTTGGTGCATCATTTTCAGTGATTTAACTTGGTAACATTATCTCTATAAGTCTACTATATGCTCACCCAGTTTCATTTCATTTGGGTGTTTCAAACTTCAGTTATGTTCAGTTGAAGTCAACAATGTCTGTTCAACTTCTCTGTCAGGTACCAGACTTTTTAACTCATCTTGTCAGAGCTGGTTCTCAGTGTGTACTTACCCAAATTCCGTGATTTAAAGCTTGTTGGGTTTTGATTACTATCTAGTAGACGCATACAAATTTTCATAATCATTAAATTCTTAAATCTTGCATTATGTTCATTTTTCTGCTCACTGGTCTGAGTACTATAGCAGCCCGTGAAAATCGGGATGATGTCATCAGTTGTTAAACATCATTCTCAGTGTGTGGTTCATTATTTTTTATGAGATAACTCTTGAAAATTAGATCTTTAAGTTAAATAGACTTCCCCAATAGGAATTAAGCTAATTGCTGCTGTGCTCAGAGAATTATGCAAAACACTGGACAGCTGTATAAACCAAAATAGCAAGTTCTTCACCTCTGAGCTAACTCCAACTTATTTGTTTTGATCTATCGTTTTGAGAGTGATCTTCCAAGGTAGATAGGGTGTCTAATACATCCATTGGCAAGCTAAAAGGGCCCACCATATACTCCTAGAGTTCATTTGGCTAGTGTAGAGCAAGGATTTTGCAACACCTCTTCATCTTCAAGCACATACCTATCCATCTCTTCATAGTGGTATCAAAGCAAGATTGGACAACATGGCAGATGGATTTCCTTCATCAATTGACAAATTGGACAGAGGTAACTACTCAGCTTGGTCATTAAGAATGGAAGCTTATCTCCAAAGTAGAAGTTTATATGGTTATGTGGTTGAAGATGAAGTTATGCCAAGTTTCAGGAACAAAAGTCAACCAACACAAGAAGAGCAAGAAAGATTGAGCACATGGTGCTCCAAGGATGCACTTGCAAGGTCTTATCTCCTCAACTCTATCTCAGATTTTTTATTGCCTCACATTAGAAGTTGTAATACATCTCAGGAAGTGTGGCATGCACTTGAAGCTTTCTTCTCTTCAAGTACTAAAGCTAGGAAGCATCAACTATGGCTAGATTTCACAACTCTCAAGAAGGCTCCCAAACAAAATGTGACTGATTTTGTCACAAAGCTCAAGGACATAGCAGATCAGTTGGGAAGCATTGGAGAGGTAATAGATGAAGAGCAAATTTTAAGGCAGGTCATCAATAGCTTGAAGGCAGATGACAACTGGGAAGCATTCACCACAGCTATGGATTTGTACATGGACATGCATGTACCTGAATTCAATACACTCATTGGACAACTACTTACTCAAGAGGCAAAGCTTATCAAAAATGGTGAAAGCTCTAAAGGTAATCAATCTTCAGCTTTATACACTCATAAAAGCAAGTCCAAAGATAATAAAGGAAAGGCAAAGAAAGTGGATGATGAAGCAGGTACATATCAAGCTAACTATGCAGGTAGAGGAAGACATGGCAGAGGTAGAGGAAGAGGAGGTAGACAAGGCAGGGGGAGATCCCAAGACTCCAACCCATGTTCTATTTGTGGACTAACTAATCATACAACTGAAACCTGCTTTAGGAATTCCAAGAATCAAAGAGGAAGAGGATACAATAGAGGAAGTTATGGCTACTCAAGAGGAAGGTTCAACAATTATCATGGTAGCTACAACAACTACAATCATTCAAACTATCAAGGAGGCTACAAAGGAAGGAGAGACTACAATAACTACACAGAAGACTCAAACAAAGATGATTCATTATTGATCATGAACATGGCTATGCCACAAGGTAAATCTGATGAGCATGTTTTCTACATAGATTCAGGTTGTTCAAATCATGTGGCAGGAAATGTGGCACTCCTATCAGATTTAGAAGATCCAAGGAATAAGCATGAGGTACAAACAGGAGATGACACAAAACATCCTGTGGAGAAAATAGGCAACGTCAAAGCACCTGATGGAAACATCAACCTACTCAGTAAGGTACTCTATGTCCCTACCATTACAAAGAATTTGATAAGTGTTGGGCAGATAGTAGAGAAAGGGTTGCAAGTCAGGTTCACAAAAGCATGAGCATTTGTTGAAGATCCAAGTCAAGGATTCAGAAGAATTGCAAAATGTGAAAAGGCAGGTAGATTGTTCACATTTGAATTACAAGACACTAGAAATATTGCTCTCTTTGATTATGGTAGTCAAACACTCACAGAATTGGAAGTATGGCACAAAAGGTTAGCACATCTTGGTGAAAGGTGATTAAAGCAAATTTGCAGGGACCAAAGTGTACTTGGACTCCCTAATTTGTCAAAACAACATATGATTTATAAGTGTAGCGCATGTCAATTTGGAAAGTATCACAGGTTACCATTCATGAAGAAAGGTTATATGCATGGAGATCTCTTGGAGTTGGTTCATACAGATATATGGGGTCCTAGCAAGGAACCTTCAATATCTGGATCAAGGTATTATGTCTCCTTTATTGATGATTGCAACAGATGGACTATCCTATTCTTTATGAAACACAAAGATGAAGTTTTTTCATGTTTCAAAAGATATTTGGCTCTTGTGGAGAATCAAACAGGTAAATCACCAAAAAGGCTAAGGTCAGATGGAGGGGGAGAATACTTCTCCCATGAGTTTGATTCTTTTCTTCAAGAAAGAGGAATCAAAAGAGAGGTAACTACAAGGTACACTCCTGAGCAAATTGGAATGGCAGAAAGGAGGAATAGGACAATTGTTGAAGCTGCAAGGTCTATGTTAAATGAAAAGCATTTACCTAATTACTTATGGGTTGAGGCTGTATCTACAGCCACTTACTTGATTAACACATTGCCTTCAAAATCCCTTGATGGGATGACTCCATATGAGGCTTGGAATGGAAGAAGACCAAGCTTAGATCATTGTAAAATTTTTGGATGTATTGCTTTTGCTCATGTTCCTTCACAAGTTAGAGGCAAGATGGATCCAAAGGCAGAAAGGTGTGTATTTATTGGATATGACAACAATCAAAAGGGCTACAAGCTATACAACCCTACCAACAAAGGATTCTTGGTAAGCAGAGATGTAGTTTTTGATGAGAACAATTCATGGTATGAAGATTCATGCAGGAAGATCAATTTACCATATGATCTTGAAGAAGATTTTCCAAAGCTTGGTAGAGAACAACCGAAGATTGAAGAACAAGGCACCTCAAAGGATGATGAAGAATCTTAGATGGAAAAGATCAAAGCATGGAAGTTTTAAGGTAAAACAAAATTGCAGCAACTCCGACATGAGGCAGAATCATCGCATCATGGCCTAAGAAGATCTATGAGGGAAAAGAAAAAACCACAAAGGTATGGGTTTGACACCTCATTAGTAACTAAACATTCTATCTACATAGCACAAGACATAAACCAAGAGGAGCCATCATCCTTTGAAGAGGCCAAAGCAAAATCAGCATGGAAGCATGCAATGAAGGAAGAGATTGAAGAACTTGAGGAAAACAACACTTGGGATTTGGTGCCCAAGACTTCATCCATGAAGGTAATAGGCTCAAGATGGGTCTATAAACTCAAGAAGAATTATGATGGTTCCATTAACAGGTATAAGGCAAGGCTTGTAGCAAAAGGCTTTGCACAAACTCGAGAATTGATTATGAGGAGACCTTCTCTCCTGTGGCAAAGATGCCTACTATTAGGGTTTTGCTTAGTATTGCCTCTTCCAAGAATTGGAAGATACTTCAACTAGATGTAAAGAATGCATTCTTGAATGGTTGGATAACAGAAGAGGTATATATGGCACAACCACCTGGTTTTGAGAATCAAGTTTATCCTGATTATGTGTGTAAACTTAACAAAGCATTGTATGGTCTCAAGCAAGCTCCAAGAGCTTGGATTTTCATGCTTGTTTCATTCTTACAGGACAAAGGCTTTCAACCAAGCAAGGCAGATCCTTCACTCTTTATTAAAAAGAGTAATTCTGAGATCATCTACCTATGTGTATATGTAGATGATATTATATTGACAGGCAATGATGCATATGGTATGAAGAAGATCAAAGATCAGATGAGACAAGAGTTCAAGATAAGTGATTTGGGTTCACTTACCTACTTCCTTGGTTTGGAAGTTGTCTACAAAGATCATGGTTTGTTTCTCACTCAAAGAAAGTACATTAAGGACATGTTGGCAAAACTCAAGATGCAATATTGTAAGATTGCAGGTAATCCAATGGAGGTCAATCACAAATTGAGCTCACATGAAGGTGAACTCATAGAGGACATCACATCATATCAAAGTCTAGTGGGTAGTCTCAACTATGCCACATTGACAAGAGTAGATATATGTTACAGTGTGAGTGTGCTAAGTCAATTTATGCACACACCAAGGAAACCACACATGGATGCTCCCAAAAGGATTCTCAAGTATCTCAAAGGAACCATAAATGAAGGACTTTATTATCCTTATGTATCTTATTTAGTTTTGAAGCTATTTTCTGATGCAGATTGGGCTGGCTCCAAGGAAGATAGAAGGAGCACTTCAGGTTATCTTACCTTTGCAGCTTCAAAGCTTATTTCATGGTCATCCAAGAAGCAACCCACAGTTGCTCTCTCTTCTACTAAAGCTGAATATAGAGGTCTTGCCATAGCTACTCAGGAAGCTATGTGGATGAAGACATTATTTAAAGATCTTGGATTGGAGTTTGGAACTCCAACTATTTTTGGTGACAATATGAGTTCTATTCACTTAGCTGCTAATCCTATTTTTCATGCAAGGACTAAACATATTGAAGTTCATTATCACTATGTACGAGAGAAGGTTCTAAGCTAAGAGATTCAAATATCATATGTGTCCACTCATCAACAATGTGCAGATATTCTAACCAAAGCATTGGATGGTACAAAGCTTTACAAATTCAAGGCTATGATTGGTTTGCAGGTAATCTTTGAAGATTGAATACCTCAAGAAATACTTGGCTTGAGGGGGAGCTATTGGAGCAAGTCTATGACAAGCCTAAGTATTGGCTTGAGTCCCACAAAGTCATAAAAGAAGCCTTAAAATAAATACTATGTAAAGTTCACTTGTGAACTACCTCTTGTAACTTTTAAAGAGTTTACTTAATATAAAAGTGAAAGAATCTTAAGTGGTTGAGTCCACTTGATCAAAAAGGGAAAGAGGAGCCACGAATTTGTGATTTGTGGTAGATAGAGAATCAAATCAATCACTAATTTATTGGAGAGTGATTGACGGAAGTTAGCCTCCCAAACTCAACTATAAGTAGATGGCAGTTTTAGTCGTGGTTAGAGAGACCTATATGAAGACATCCAAGAGCTGAGCTTTATGCCATATCAAGGTGTGATTCCAAGGCACATATATGTATCAGTAATTCCATTGTATTGTACAAGAAATATACTTTCATTTTCATGATCATTTGAGTTCATATTTCCATGTTCTTGTGAAGTGTACTACTCACTGCCATATCTCTCAGTTTTCTTAGTCAGATTGAAGAGATGGTTTCTCTGAGCTTGGTGCATCATTTTCAGTGATTTAACTTGGGAAAGTTAGCTCTATAAGTCTACTATATGCTCACCAAGTTGCATTTCATTTGAGTGTTTCAAACTTCAGTTATGTTCAGTTGAACTCAACAATGTCTGTTCATTTTCACTTCTCTGTCAGGTACCCGACTTTTCTACTCATCTTGTCAGAGCTGGTTCTCAGTGTGTACCTACCCAAATTCAGAGATTTAAATCTTGTTGGATTCAAATTACTGTATAGTATAAGCACACAAATTTTCATAATCATTGGATTCTTAAATCGTGTGTTATGTTCATTTTTCTGCTCACTGGTCTCAGTACTGTAGCAGCCCATGAAAATCGGGATGATGTCATCAATTGTTAAACATCATTCTCAGTGCGTGGTTCATTATTTTTTATGCGATTACTCTTGGAAGTTAGATCTATAAGTTAAATAGACTTCCCCAAGAGGAATTAAGCTAAGTGCTGCTGTGATTAGAGAATTATGCAAAACACTGGACAGTTGTATAAACCAAAATAGCAAGTTCTTCACCTCTAAGCTAACTCCAACTTATCTGTTTTGATCTATCTTTTTGAGAGTGATCTTCCAAGGTACATAGGGTTTCTAATACATCCATTGGCAAGCTAAAAGGGCCCATCATATACTCCTGGAGTTCATTTGGCTGGTGTAGATCAAGGATTTTGCAACACCTCTTCATCTTCAAGCACATACCTATCCATCTCTTCATAGTGGTATCAGAGCAAGATTGGACAACATGGCAAATGGATTTCCTTCATCAATTGACAAATTGGACAGAGGTAACTACTCAGCTTGGTCATTAAGAATGGAAGCTTATCTCCAAGGTAGAAGTTTATATGGTTATGTGGCTGGAGATGAAGTTATGCCAAGTTTCAGGAACAAAAGTCAACCAACACAAGAAGAGCAAGAAAGATTGAGCACATGGTGTTGAAGCTCAAGGTCAAGGACAAAGCATGGAAGTGCGTCAAAGAAGTGGACACACAAGAAGAAGGAGCAAGTAGGGAGCTCCAAGAATCACATGTCAAATTTTCAAAAGAAATCCCTATAAAAATAGTGATTTTTATCACTAAAACTCATTGTAAATACCATTTTCTATTTTTTCAACTCCATTTTGTTCAAGCCAAGGAGTCCTTGGGCTTGAGAAGTATTAGATGTATCATACTACCAATTTTTCATAATTTTTAGATTCTGTTTGAGCCCCCAAATAAGCCTTGGAACCTAATTTTTAACTAAGCCGGACACTAGGTCTGGACAGGGCCAAAACTACTCAAAAAAACTATAAAAAGGGCTGGAGAGCTCATTTTTGGGGTTAGCTTGTTGTAGATTTCAGCTTTGTAAGAGAGTTCATTTGCAATCAAAGATCTTCCATTGTCCCACTCTTTGCTCTTACCTTGTGCGTGTGTGTGTATGTGTGTGCATGCTTGTGTGCTTTCACTCACGCACTTGTGCACTTCACTTGCTCTTGGTCTTCATACCAGTCCTCATGTCTCCACGGATTGACATTTATGAGGTGGAGCTCCTCACGTTGGTACTCACCATTGTGCTAGAGTGACACATGGTGCTCCAAGGATGCACTTGCAAGGTCTTATCTCCTCAACTCTATCTCAGATTCTTTGTTGCCTCACACTAGAAGTTATAAGACATATCCGGAAGTGTGGGATACACTTGAAGCTTTCTTCTCTTCAAGTACTAAAGCTAGGAAGCATCAACTATGGCTGGATTTCAAAACTCTCAAGAAGGCTCCCAAACAAAATGTGACTGATTTTGTCACAAAGCTCAAGGACATAGCAGATCAGTTGGGAAGCATTGGAGAGGTAATAGATGAAGAGCAAATTGTAAGGCAGGCCATCAATGGCTTGAAAGCAGATGACAAGTGCGAAGCATTCACCACAGCTATGGATTTGTACATGGACATGCATGTACCTGATTTCAATACACTCATTGGACAACTACTTACTCAAGAGGCAAAGCTTATCAAAAATGGTAAAAGATCTAAAGGTAATCAATCTTCAGCTTTATACACTGATAAAAGTGAGTCCAAAGATAACAAAGGAAAGGCAAAGAAAGTGGATGATGAAGCAGGTACATATGAAGCTAATGCAAGTAGAGGAAGACATGGCAGAGGTAGAGGAAGAGGAGGTAGACAAGGCAAGGGGAGATCCCAAGACTCCAACCCATGTTCTATTTGTGGACTAACTAATCATACAATTGAAAATTGCTTTAGGAATTCCAGGAATCAAAGAGGAAGAGGATACAATAGAGGAAGTTATGGCTACTCAAGAGGAAGGTTCAACAATTATCATGGTAGCTACAACAACTACAATCATTCAAACTATCAAGGAGGCTACAAAGGAAGGAGAGACTACAATAACTACACAGAAGACTCAAACAAAGATGATTCATTATTGATCATGAACATGGCTATGCCACAAGGTAAATCTGATGAGCATGTTTTCTACATAGATTCAGGTTGTTCAAATCATGTGGCAGGAAATGTGGCACTCCTATCAGATTTAGAAGATCCAAGGAATAAGCATGAGGTACAAACAGGAGATGACACAAAACATCCTGTGGAGAAAATAGGCAATGTCAAAGCACCTGATGGAAACATCAACCTACTCAGTAAGGTACTCTATGTCCCTACCATTACAAAGAATTTGATAAGTGTTGGGCAGATAGTAGAGAAAGGGTTGCAAGTCAGGGTCACAAAAGCAGGAGCATTTGTTGAAGATCCAAGTCAAGGATTCAGAAGAATTGCAAAATATGACAAGGCAGGTAGATTGTTCACATTTGAATTACACGAAATATTGCTCTCTTTAATTATGGTAGTTAGACACTCACAGAATTGGAAGTATGCCACAAAAGGTTAGCACATATTCGTGAAAGGTCATTAAAGCAAATTTGCAAGGACCAAAGCGTACTTGGACTCCCTAATTTGTCAAAACAACATATGATTTATAAGTGTAGTGCATGTCAATTTGGAAAGTCTCACAGGTTACCATTCACGAAGAAAGGTTATATGCATGGAGATCTCTTGGAGTTGGTTCATAGAGATGTATGGGGACCTAGCAAGGAAGCTTCAATATCTAGATCAAGGTATTATGTCTCCTTTATTGATGATTGCAGCAGATGGACTATCCTATTCTTTATGAAACACAAAGATGAAGTTTTTTCATGTTTCAAAAGATATTTGGCTCTTGTGGAGAATCAAACAGGTAAATCACTAAAAAGGCTAAGGTCAGATGGAGGGGGAGAATACTTCTCCCATGAGTTTGATTCTTTTCTTCAAGAAAGAGGAATCAAAAGAGAGGTAACTACAAGGTACACTCCCGAGCAAAATGGAGTGGCAGAAAGGAGGAATAGGACAATTGTTGAAGCTGCAAGGTCTATGTTAAATGAAAAGCATTTACCTAATTACTTATGGGATGAGGCTGTATCTACAGCCACTTACTTGATTAACACATTGCCTTCAAAATCCCTTGATGGGATGACTCCATATGAGGCTTGGAATGGAAGAAGACCAAGCTTAGATCGCTGTAAAATTTTTGGATGTATTGCTTTTGCTCATGTTCCTTCACAGGTTAGAGGCAAGATGGATCCAAAGGAAGAAAGGTGTGTATTTATTGGATATGACAACAATCAAAAGGGCTACAAGTTATACAACCCTACCAACAAAGGATTCTTGGTAAGCAGAGATGTAGTTTTTGATGAGAACAATTCATGGTATGAAGATTCATGCAGGAAGATCAATTTACCATATGATCTTGAAGAAGATTTTCCAAAGCTTGGTAGAGAACAACCGAAGATTGAAGAACAAGACACCTCAGAGGATGATGTAGAATCTCAGATGGAAAAGATCAAAGCATGGAAGTCTAAAGGTAAAACAAAATTGCAAGAACTTGGACATGAGGCAGAATCATCACATCATGGCCTAAGAAGATGTATGAGGGAAAAGGAAAAACCACAAAGGTATGGGTTTGACACCTCAGTAACTAAACATTCTATCTACATAGCACAGGACATAAACCAAGAGGAGCCATCATCCTTTGAAGAGGCCAAAGCAAAATTAGAATGGAAGCATTCAATGAAGGAAGAGATTGAAGCACTTGAGGAAAACAACACTTGGGATTTGGTGCCCAAGACTTCATCCATGAAGGTAATAGGCTCAAAATGGGTCTATAAACTCAGGAAGAATTTTGATGGTTCCATTAACAGGTATAAGGCAAGGCTTGTAGCAAAAGGCTTTGCACAAACTCAGGGGATTGATTATGAGGAGATCTTCTCTCGTGTGGCAAAGATGCCTACTATTAGGGTTTTGCTTAGTATTGCCTCTTCCAAGAATTGGAAGATACTTCAACTAGATGTAAAGAATGCATTCTTGAATGGTTGGATAACAAAAGAGGTATATATGGCACAACCACCTAGTTTTGAGAATCAAGTTTATCCTGATTATGTGTGTAAACTTAACAAAGCAATTCTGAGATCATCTACCTATGTGTATATGTAGATGATATTATATTGACAGACAATGACCCAGATGGCATGAAGAAGATCAAAGATCAGATGAGAGAAGAGTTCTGAGATCTCTATTAAAAAGAGCAATTCTGAGATCATCTACCTATGTGTATATGTAGATGATATTATATTGACAGACAATGACCCAGATGGCATGAAGAAGATCAAAGATCAGATGAGAGAAGAGTTCAAGATAAGTGATTTGGGTTCACTTACCTACTTCCTAAGTTTGGAAGTTGTCTACAAAGATCATGGTTTGTTTCTCACTCAAAGAAAGTACATTAAGGACATGTTGTCAAAATTCAAGATGCAAGATTGTAAGATTGCAGGTACTCCAATGGAGGTCAATCACAAATTGAGCTCACATGAAGGTGAACTCATACAGGACATCACATCATATCAAAGTCTAGTGGGTAGTCTCAACTATGCACATTGACAAGAGTAGATATATGTTACAGTGTAAGTGTGCTAAGTCAATTTATGCACACACCAAGGAAACCACACATGGATGCTGCCAAAAGGATTCTCAAGTATCTCAAAGGAACCATAAATGAAGGAATTTATTATCCTTATGTATCTGATTTAGGTTTGAAGCTATTTTCTGATGCAGATTGGGCTGGCTCCAAGGAAGATAGAAGGAGCACTTCAGGTTATCTTACCTTTGCAGCTTCAAAGCTTATTTCATGGTCATCCAAGAAGCAACCCACTGTTCCTCTCTCTTCTACTGAAGCTGAATACAGAGGTCTTGCCATAGCTACTCAGGAAGCTATGTGGATGAAGACATTATTCAAAGACCTTGGATTGGAGTTTGGAACTCCAACTATTTTTTGTGACAATATGAGTTCTATTCACTTAGCTGCTAATCCTATTTTTCATGCAAGGACTAAACATATTGAAGTTCATTATCACTATGTACGAGAGAAGGTTCTAAGCAAAGAGTTCAAATATCATATGTGTCCACTCATCAACAATGTGCAGATATTCTAACCAAAGCATTGGATGGTACAAAGCTTTACACATTCAAGGCTATGATTGGTTTGCAGGTAATCTTGGAAGATTGAAGACCTCAAGCAATACTTGGCTTGAGGGGGAGCTGTTGGAGCAAGTCTATGACAAGCCTAAGTATTGGCTTGAGTCCCACAAAGTCATAAAAGAAGCCTTAAAATGAAGACTATGTAAAGTTCACTTGTGAACTACCTCTTGTAACTTTTAAAGAGTTTACTTAATGTAAAAGTGAAAGAATCTTAAGTGGTTGAGTCCACTAGATCAAAAACGGAAAGAGGAGCCAATTCGTGATTTGTGGTAGATAGAGAATCAAATCAATCACTAATTTATTGGAGAGTGATTGAGGGAAGTTAGCCTCCGAAACTCAACTATAAATAGATGGCAGTTTTAGTCATGGTTAGAGAGACCTATGTGAAGACCTCCAAGACCTGAGCTTTATGCCATATCACGGTGTGATTCCAAGGCACACATATGTATCAGTAAGTCCATTGTATTGTACAAGCAATATACTTTCATTTTCATGATCATTTGAGTTCATATTTCCTTGTTCTTGTGAAGTGTACTACTCACTGCCCTATCTCTCAGTTTTCTTAGCCAGATTGCAGAGATGGTTTCTCTGAGTTTGGTGCATCATTTTCAGTGATTGAACTTGGTAAAGTTAGCTCTATAAGTCTACTATATGCGCACCAAGTTTCATTTCATTTGGGTGTTTCAAACTTCAGTTATGTTCAGTTGAAGTCAACAATGTCTGTTCATTTTCACTTCTCTGTCAGGTACCCGACGTTTTTACTCATCTTGTCAAAGCTAATTCTCCGTGTGTACTTACCCAAATTCAGTGATTTAAATCTTTTTAGATTTAGATTACTGTCTAGTATAAGCATACAAATTTTCATAATCATTGGATATGTAAATCATGTGTTATGTTTATTTTTCTATTCACTGGTCTCAATACTGTAGCAGCCCGTGAAAATCGGGATGATGTCATGAGTTGTTAAACATCATTCTCAGTGTGTGGTTCATTATTTTTTATGAGATTACTCTTGAAAGTTAGATATTTAAGTTAAATAGACTTCCCCAAGAGGAATTAAGCTAATTGCTGCTGTGCTCAGAGAATTATGCAAAACACTAGACAGGTGTATAAACCAAAATAGCAAGTTCTTCACCTCTGAGCTAACTCCAAATTATCTATTTTGATCTATCTTTTTGAGAGTGATCTTCCAAGGTACATAGGGTGTCTAATACATCCATTGGCAAGCTTAAAGGGCCCACCATATACTCCTGGAGTTCATTTGGCTGGTGTAGATCAAGGATTTTGCAAGACCTCTTCATCTTCAAGCACATACATATCCATCTCTTCACACTACACAGTTACTATTTTTCGGTTACGGTTATCTTTACACAGTAAACTTATCGTATGAGTTAATAATCACACAGTCACACAGACTTATTAATGTGAATGTAACATTACTGTGTTAATACTTAATAGTGTAATTCAAGGAACATAATACAGTACTCAGGAATTTTGTAGATCTGCACACGATCTTCTCAGCACGGTCGCCCAGATAGACAGTCTGGTGAACCCATCTCTCCTTGCCAAAGAATCACCGTAATGCCTTTTCATTAAAGGGTAAAAGTTACATCTATTCGCTATGCCTTTTTGGTGCGTGCGATATATGAAAAATACAATCCAATTCTAGCAGCCTAACAAGCCATATTTATAATATGATGTGAGGCTCTTTGTTGCTCCTACATCCTCTTTGATCTGTGCAACCCATCTGGAAATGACTTTGGAGCATCAACTTGAGGGTTATGATCATCAAAGAGTTGTTGTGCCCACTTTGGTAGTGGCTTACACTACATGGAAACAATTGGTTGGCTTCCTAGTGGAGGAATGTCATTATTTGATATCTCCTCCTCATTGACTTTAACCTCCCTATGGGGAGGCACAAAGTGAGTTATTTCTTCAGTTGATGAGTTAGTGGAATTACCTTTGTTATCCACTAGGTGTGGTCGCTCATCAAGTACCACATGACTACTGGATCCCAAAGTCTGGACACATTTTTTGCCTCTAGATCCAAAAGTCTATATGCTTTACATTCTTCACTTTATCCTAAGAAGACACATTTTTTGCTTTTTGATCCTAAATTAGTTCTTTGTGATTAAGGTGTATGTGCATAACAAAAACATCAAAAAAAATCAAAAATGCATAACTCAAGGGCTTTATTGAATATGCTTCTTAACGAGTAATGACATGCAACACCTTGGTGTAGCATCTATTCAAAATGTATAGAGCCATATTAACTACTTCCCAAAATGAAGCAAGCATATCTTGAGTTTCAGCATGCAGCAAGCCATATTAGCTATTGTCCTATTTTGTCTCTCAACAACACCATTTTGTTGAGGTGTGTAGGTTGTGGTAAGTTGCCTCTTGATTCCATGAGCATTGCAATAGTTGTTGAATTTTTTGGATAACAATTCTCCTCTGCGATTAGTAGGGAACTTCTTTAGTTTTCTACATATTTCATTTTCAGCAATGTTGTGTCACATTTTAAATTTCTCAAATGCATTAGCCTTGTCTCAAATAAAATACATCCACATCTTTGTACTATAATCGTCGAGTATCAGCAAAAAGTAGAGAGATCCTCCCAAAGTAGAAGTAGAAATTTTACCACACAGATTAGCATGTACCAAACTCTAGAGGAGTCTACTTGTGTCTTTTTCTTCTATAGAAGTGAGGGCACTTAACTCATACAAATTATCTTTTAGCACTGCTTTTCCTACAATGTTACATGTTCCATCCAAAATTTTTGCACCATCCTTTTTGAAATGTACTTCAATACTACGATCTATTATGGTAGAAACTAATAAAAAATTTCTTTTTAGGGCACGAACATACAAAGCATCAAAGAATTTTCTCTCAAAATTAGTTTTAACAACAAAAGAGATGGTTCCTGTCCCTTTAGTTTGATATTTGGAGTCATTTCCAACCACTATATTGATGGGTCCTCATAGAGGCATTAAGAAACTATAACTAGTCGTTCTTGTTGATCATGTGGTGAGATGCTTCACTATATAATATCCAAGGTTTATCCACACAAGTATGGGAAGATGTACATACCTCCTCTATGGAAACCCATATTTCAAAGTTCTATGTTATTTGTTATTCTCTATTCTTCCATGTGGATTTGAGAGTACCATTTCTCTCATCAACTTGCTTCTTCCTACAATCCTTGAGGATATGACCCTTCTTTTCACAATTGAAACAAATTTCAATCTTGCTCTTTTTATAGCTACTTTTGGAGGTAGTTCTGAATTTTAATTCAAATGATTTCACCTAAAAGTGATGCTAAGAATTAGGAAATATTCTCTCAGCTGATGGATTCATGGTTTTAGGTAGTTGGAGCCACGAATTTGCTTTTTACATCATGGATGACTTAAGCCATTCTTTCTTTTACAATTACAAGAGATAAAATGTACTCTTTTACAAGAGGTGTTCATATGTCTACACATATGACTACAAATGAACATCATATCAAATTCTATAAAGCATGTAGGCTTGGGTAAAATGCACCAACAGCTCCCCCTCAAGCCTAACATGCGTGGCCTCCAAATAAGTCTTCAATTGTCCTTGATTTTCTGCAAGGCAATCGTCAACTTGAATCTACTCAATTGTGTACCATCAAGAGCTTTAGTCAACATGTCTGCACATTGCATATCTGTAGAGACATAGGATAGTTGAATATCCTTGTTCATTAGCTTCTCCCTTACATAATGGTAGTGGACTTCAATATGCTTTGTTCTAGCATGGTATACCGGATTAGCTGCAAGATGTAGTGAGCTTGTGTTGTCACCAAAAATGTGAGATGTTGAAGAATGAAGTCCAAGATTTGTATACAAAGATTTTAACCACATGATTTCTTGAGTTGCATTAGCCAAACCTCTATATTCGGCTTCAATAGAAGATAATTCCACTGTTGGTTGCTTCTTGAATGACCAAGAAATGATTTTTGAACCTGCAAATGATACATACCCGGATGTGCTTCTTCTATCGTCTCTAGATCCGGCCCAATCCGCATCTAAGTAGGCCTTTAGCTCAATATCGAAAGTAAATGGATAAAACAAACCTTCATTCATGGTCCCCTTTAGGTACTTGAGAACTCTCTTGGTTGCTTCAATATGTGGTCTTCTCGGCTTATGCATAAACTGACTTAGTATGCTAACACTATAGCATATATCCACCCTTGTGAGTGTTGCATAGTTCAAACTTCCAACAAAGCTTTGATATCTTATTATGTCTTCAATTGGCTCTCCTTCATAAGCAGTAAGCTTATGATTTTGCTCCATACATGTACCTGCACACTTGGTGTTTTCCATCTTGAACTTGATGAGCATGTCATGCACATGCTTCCTTTGTGTGATGTATATACCTAAACCTGTGTAGATTAACTCCAATCCAAGAAAATAAGTCAGTGATCCAAGGTCACTTATTTTAAAATCCTCCTTCATTTGACTCTTTACCTGTTTGATTCCTTCAAGATCATTCCCTATGATAATTATATCATCAACATACACACATAGATAGATCACTTCAGATCGATTCCTCTTTATGAACAAAGAGGTATCTGCCTTGGTAGCTTTGAATCCTTGGTCCTGCAAATAAGTCACCAATCTGAAATTCCAAGCTCTTGGAGCTTGCTTCAATCCATACAAGGCTTTCTTTAATTTTCATACATAGTTAGGATGATGTGCATCCTCATATCCAGGAGTTTGTGCCATATACACTTCCTGAGAAATCCATCCATTTAAGAAAGAATTATTTACATCAAGTTGATAGAGCTTCCAATTTCTAGATGCAACAAGACTAATGAGAACCCTAATTGTAGGCATTTTTGCAATAGGAGAGAAAGTCTCCTCATAATCAATACCATGGGTTTGAGCAAACCATTTAGCAACTAACCTTGATTTATGTCTATTTATACTTCCATCTGGATTCCTCTTGATTTTGTATATCCATCGAGATCCAATTACCTTCATAGATGGCTTGTTAGGTACAAGCTCCCAAGTGTCATTCTCCTTCAAGGCTTCCATTTCTTCATCCATTGCATCTGTCCAAGCTTTCTTGCTTTGTTCTTCTTCAAATGTGGTAGCTTCTTCATTGGTTCAATCCTTTGCAATGTAGATTGATTGCTTGGTGACCAAAGAAGTATCATGACCATACCTCTCTCATTTCTTCTTCTCCCTTGAATACCTTCTAAGTGGTTGATGTGAGCTCTCCGGTCCATATGTAGCATCTTGCATCTTTGCTTTACCTTTGCTCTTCCATAGCTTTAGTCTTTCCAAGTCTTCTAGGTCAATCTCCAAATCACTTTCTTCAATTTGCTTTGGCTCCTTTGGTTGAAGTGATGGAAAAACTTCATCCAAGTCATAAGGCAGCTTCACTTTCCTATCATCATCAAACCATGATTTGTTCTCATCAAAAATTACATCTCTATTCACAGAAAATCCTTTATTGGTTGGATTGTACAATCTATATCCTTTTTGGTTTTGATCATAACCAATAAATATGCACTTCTCTGCCTTGGGATCCAATTTCCCTCTTACTTGAGAAGGAATGTGAGCATAGGTTAAGCATCCAAATATTTTACAATGCTCTAGACTAGGTCTTCTTCCATTCCACACTTCATATGGAGTGGTTCCATCTAGTGACTTAAATGGAAGTCTACTTATGAGATATGTGGTTGTAGACACAGTCTCTTCCCATAGGTAGTTTGGAAATCCCTTTTCATTGAGCATGGACCTTGTAGCTTCAACAATAGCTCTATTTCTCCTCTCTACTACACCATTGAATTCAGGTGTATACCTTGTAGTGACTTCCCTTTTAATGCCTCTTTCATGCAAGTAGGCATCAAATTCAGAAGAGAAGTATTCTCCTCCACCATCTAATCTGAGTCTTTTCAAAGTCCTACCTATTCGGTTTTCAACAAGAGCAACATACTTCTTAAATCAATTAAAAACTTCATCCTTGTGCTTCATGAAAAATAGAATGGTCCACCTCCTACAATCATCTATGAAAGACACATAATATCTTGAGCCTGATATAGATGGATCCTTATTAGGACCCCACACATCCGTGTGCACTAGATCCAAAAGATTTTGATACACATATCCCTTCCTATTGAAAGGTTTTCTATGAGCCTTGCCAAATCAACAAGCTTCACACTTATAAATCATGTGCACTGCAAATTTGTTTGAGTGTCCTTTCACCAATGTGAGCAAGCCTTTTATGCCATATCTCCAACTCTGTGAGAGTTTGAGATCCATAGCTAAATAAAGCTATGTTCTTTGTATCTTCCACTTCAAAAGTGAAAAGCCTTCCTGTCTTCTCTCCTTTGGCAATCCTTCTAAAGCCTTGCCTTGGGTCTTCAACATATGCTCCAAATTGGTTGAACCTAACCTGCAATCATTTTTCAACAATCTACCCAACACTTATTCAATTTTTCGTAATTGTAGGAATGTACAAAACTTTGCTTAAGAGGATCATATTCCCATCTGATGTCTTCACATTACCTATCTTCTCCACCGAGTGCTTTGTAAAATCTCCTGTTTGCACTTCATGTTTTTTGTGAGGATCTTCCAAATCAAAAAGGAAAGCCACATTTCTTGCTACATGATTTGAGCGTCCCGAATCAATGTAAAAGATGTGATCATTATCCTTACCCTTCTGCAATGATAGATTCATAATCAATAATGAATCTTCTTGACTTTGTTCCTCTGCATAGTTATTGTAATCTCTTCTTCCTGTATGGCCACTTTGATAGTTGTTGTTGTTGTAATTGTTGTTATAGTTGTTGTAGCCTCCATTGTATCTGCCTCTATTTGATTCATATCCACCTCTATTGAATCCTCTTCCTCTTGAGTTCCTCGGGTTCCTAAAACATTCTTTAGTAGTATGATTAGATAAGCCACATATATTGCAAGGTTGAGATGATTGGAATCTCCCCCTGCCTTGCTTTAAACATTTGCCTCTTCCTCTAGCTCTTCCTCTACCTGCAAAGTTTGCTTGGAAAGAGCTACCCTCATCTTCAATCTTCTTATTCTTTGACTTGTCATTGACCTTAGATTTATCAGAATATAAGGCAGAAGTTTGATTACCTCTTGAGGACTCACCACCTTTGCTAATCTTTGCTTCATGAGTGAAGAGTTGGCCCATGAGTGTGTTGAGGTCGGGTACATGCATATCCATGTACAAATCCATGGTTGTTGTGAAGGACTCCCACTTGTCATCTACTTTGATTCCATTTATGAGTTGTCTAATGATTTATTCCTCTTCAATTACCTCTCCAATGCTTCCAAGTTGATCTCAAATCTCCTTCATCTTTGTGGCATAATCAATCACACTTTTCTTGGGGCTTTTCTTCATTGTTGTCAACTCCATCCACAATTGGTTCTTCCTTGCTCACGTGTTAAGAGGAGAAGAAAGAAGCAAGTGCATTCCAAGTCTCTCTTAATGTCTGTTGGAGTTAGACGTATGCGGAAGCATGTGAACAGCACAAGGAAGAAGAAGAATCTTGGAGCACAACACACAATACTGAATGTATTACTAGAGAATGTACAAAGATAAGTAGCCCATTAGGGCAATAGGCGTATATACAAGCCGGGGGAAAAAACCTCCTAAAGAGGGAAAAAAGTGCCACGGCGGTCCTAGTGTGTTCACACATATCACTACCTAAATATATCAACAAATCCCCCTTGGGAGTGATGCGGTGAACAAGGAGTTGGCACTCATGTATAAGGAAGTGCCAAGCTATGTGGAAATCACTCCACAAAAGGAAGTAAGCCCAAAGATTTGCGAAAAGCTTCAAACTTCTCCCTAGG
Organism: Ceratopteris richardii; assembly: GCA_020310875.1. Classification (NCBI taxonomy): domain Eukaryota; kingdom Viridiplantae; phylum Streptophyta; class Polypodiopsida; order Polypodiales; family Pteridaceae; genus Ceratopteris; species Ceratopteris richardii. Next base: position 8,627,335 of record CM035407.1, read on the forward strand.
CAAAGCCTTCGTGAAAAGGTCTACAATGTTCTCCTGCGTAGGCACATATGCCAAGATGATCTCCCCAGCAGAGAACCTCTCCCTGACATAGTGATAATGCACCTCAATGTGCTTAGTGCGAGCATGGAACATAGGATTCCTCGCAACTGCCAATGCCCTCTGACTGTCAGTGAAGATGGTGGTGGCAGAATTCTGACCAACACCCAAATCATCCATAAGGCGTCTAAGCCACACACACTCAACAGTAGCTGTGAAAGCTACCCTATACTCAGCCTCACAACTGGAAGTGGCCATAGCAGGCTGCTTCTTGCTCAACCAAGAAATACATGATCTACCAAGCATGAAGCAAAAGCCACTAGTGGACACACGAGTGTCATAGCAACCAGCCCAATCAGAGTCAAAAAAAGCATGCAAAACTCGCGATAGTGATCCCCCTTGGGATAAAACAACCCAAGTAGTCGAGTACCACTCAAATAGTGAAAGATGCACGTAACTGCCTACCAATGCTTGACTCCTGGGCAATGCATAAACCTGCTCATCTATGAGACAGCAAACTGAATATCTGGTCGAGTAATGCATAAGTAAATCAAGCATCCAACAGCCTGCTGATAGAGAACAGCATCAAATGCATCTCCAGCATCATGAAGACTCAATCGCAAACATGTCTCCATAGGAGTGGCAATAGGTTTACAGTCTTCAAGGCCAAAACGTTGCAATAATGTGTCAATATATTTTGTTTGACACAATGCCATTCCACCATCAACTTGCATAAACTGAATGCCCAAATAGTGATGCAAATGCCCCAAATCAGACATCTCAAATGAGGCATGCAAGTCAGCCTTAAAATCAGCAATATGCTTCTCAATAGGACCAGTGAGTAGCATGTCGTCAACATAGATAACAATGATCAGAAGCACATCATTAGCACGCTTAACATATAAGGTGCTTTCAGTTGGACTGTTCTCAGAAAGAGCAAGTCACCATTCAAAAATGATGTTTTAATGTCCAACTGATGTACATTCCAATCATGATGAGCTACAAGTGCATAGATGCTCCGAACAGTAGTCATATGACATGTAGGTGCAAAGGTCTCATCAAAATCAATGCCTCTTTCTTGTGCATAACCCTTTGCAACAAGCCTAGCCTTATACATGTCAACTGTACCATCCGGTTTACGCTTCAGCTTGTATACCCACTTAGTGACAATGGCCTTCTTGCCATGAGCCAAGTCACATAAAGACCAAGTACCATTCTTCATTATAGCATCATATTCAAATTGCATAGCAGCCATCCAATTTTCTGAATTTTGTGCTTCATCAAATGAAACAGGCTCATTCTCATCACAGAGACTAGATGCATCCATAGCATAGCAATCTGATGCAAAAGAGGCACTATGAGAGCTTGAACAAGTATGATATGATAGAGGTGCATCTAGTTTGTTGTCACCTAAAGTTTGCACCAGCCATTTTGGCATAGTTTTTGCCTGCTCAATATCAGCTCTCTCATCAACGAGTGCATCATGTAAATCTACATCAGAAATGGAATGATCTCCATCATCACATGAAACCTGCAAAGGCCGAGAAGTTGCCTCATTGGGACCAACACTAGACTGTCCACCTGTAAAAAGAGGCAACAAAGTATCATACATGTCTTTGGAGCTAACAGATGTCTCCTTAGTACATGAAAGCAATGGCTGAATAGCATCTTCCACAAAAACAACATCATAGCTAACCAGAATGTGTTTAGTCTGTGGATGATACAAACAATAGCCTTTAGTTTCAGAATTGTACCCAACAAAAATACATTTTACTCCTTTATCATCCAATTTTCTACGATGTTGTTCAAGCACTAATGCATATGCCAAACAACCAAAAACACGCAGATGAGCAACAGATGGCTTGCGATCATGCCAAGCCTCATATGGAGTGATAGACTGCAACGCTTTAGTGGGACACCTATTCGGTACATATGTTGCACACATGACAGCCTCAAGCCAGAAACTATGTGGTAAAGCCTGACTCTTGACCATACACCTCGCCATCTCCATGAGTGACATATTCTTCCGTTCAGCAACTCCATTCTGTTGAGGTGTATATACGGCACTGTACACTGGTGTTTTATCCCACGTTCAGCCAGAAATGCATTAAAATCAGAAGACATATATCCCCCCCCCTCTCGATTAGAATGGAGGGTGCCCATTTTACATGTTGACATATTTTCAGCCAAAACCAAAAACGGTTTGAAGCACATGAACACTTCAGACTTTGCCTTCAATGGATATACCCATGCATGCCTAGAAAAAACATCAATGAAAGTCACGAAGTAAGGATAATTCCCAAAAGAAGGTGTCTGCATAGGACCACAGACATCACTATGTACAAGCTGCAATATCTGAGTAGCCCGAACTGAACCATCTTTTGGAAAGGATGAACGCTGCATTTTGCCCAAAATACAGCCTTCACAAACATGATTTCCAGATGCCTCAAGTCTGGGCAAAGAGGACACCATTTCAGATTTCTGCAAACCTAGCAAACTAGCAAAATCCAGATGACCAAAGCGTGCATGCCAAAGCTTTGCATCTGGCATAGCCTAAGAATCATTTATTGCACATGCCAAACCATTTACAGATCTTTCACAGTCTATGAGCTTATACAGCCCATGACATAAAATGCCAGAAGCAATAATCACATCGCCATTTGACAGATCATGAACTGTACACCTATCATCAACAAATTTCACAACCAAGCCAATCTTGGCTAATGCAGAAATTGATAACAGGTTCTTCTTGATCACTGGCACAAATAAAGCATCTGACAAAGTGAAAGAACTACCATCAGTAGTAGTCAAAATGATCTTACCAACTCCCATAACAGGATAAGAGGAGCTGTTGGCACATGTAACAGTATTCCCTATAGGGGCAGGCTCGAGTGAAGAGAAGAAACTGCGCTGCGAGGTAATATGTTTGGTCGCCCCACTGTCAAAGTACCAATCATCTGAGTCTACTGCAGACATGCACTGCTCATGAGAAGATGGGTCAAAACTGCAAACAGTAGTAAATGCCCATTCTTCTTCCTACACAAGATTAGTAGAGTCCGTTTTTGGTGTAGAGGCTTCTGCAACAACCATTCAAGTCTCTTTCTTCTTTGCCTCTTTCGCAGCCAGTTTTGGACAGTTCTTTATGATATGATCATTCCCTTTACAGTACTTACAAAACAATTTTTGCTTTTCTGATTTTTTCTCATCTTTGTCTTGGTTCTTCGAATGTGCATCATTTGCAGATTTCTACTTACTAGTGGAAGAGCTCCATTTTCCTTTGCCCTTCTGACTAGCCAGGAAAGCTTGATCTGCAACACGCATAATGGACCTGTTCTGCCTGGACTGATCTTCTTGCAACAGAACAGAGAGTAACTCCTCAAATGATAAGGCATTTGGATTGCCTATCATCATCAACTGAAGAGTAGAAGTAAAACTATGATATGAATCAAGAAGACCATTCAGAACGGTCTACACAAGTGAGCTATCTGGTATAACCTCATCAGCAGAAATCAATTGTTCCTTCAAGTCTTTGATCTTTGTTAGGAAACTGTCCATAGAATCACCTTCATTCATGTGCTCACTCTCCAACTATTTTCGGAGGTAAGCAACACGAGCCTCATTCCTAGCTTGGTACAATGTGGTAGGTGTATCCCAAGCATCCTTAGCTGTTCTGCAAGAGTGAATATGAGGAATAATGACATGTTTGATAGACAAAGCTATCAA